>OZ025298.1:199459494-201859494 GCA_964019185.1 Maratus speculifer
TTTGCAAAATTTCTTTTCCGAGTATGAAAAAAAAGCGGTACTTGTAAAAATTCTAAACTAGTCGTTGGGGGCCACCGTAATACTTACCCATCATGGATATGTATATGAAAATAAAACATATGAAAACTATTTATACAATGCATTGTAGTTCATGAACAAAATTTAAATATTGTTAATATACATAGTAATGCTATATTAAAGAACTGCTGATGTACCAAATTCGACAAATTATATAAAACACCAAAATACTCAAGTAGTACCGAACTGCGTAAAAGAAACATCCTTATAACTCCAAAAATAATAATTCTATTAACTAACAATTAATTGCGTCGGATTAAGCGTCTCATTTCCAATTAAAATATACCTCTGAATTGAAATTTGAATGAAATACAGGGTCATGAAAAATCGAAGAATATGGAAAACAGGATTACAAATATCTCGGCAACTAATAATCCGATCGACTTCGTTCTATATGCAAAATGTGTGTTATTTTATTGCCTTTTACGTCCATTTCTTTGAACAAAAAAATTCGAAAATTTTTATATACCTTTCATCAGAACGAATTTTTCGAGAGTCCGAAAAAAATAGTTCCGGATAATCGAAGTTGCTGATATTAAATAGGGTTCGTCCCATTCTTACATACTAACTACCTACAAAATTTCAAGTCTCTATCTCAATTTGTTCGGGAGATAGAGCGTTTACAGACAGACGGACGGACGGCAAAATTTTTTTTCTAAAAATATGTTTTTCGGAATCTCCACTATCTAAAACGTGTAAATCCGTCAAAAATTTTTTTTTTCAATTTTCAAAACGATTGCAAGACTTACCCTATACTACGTATAATGGGTAAGTAAAATGCATTAAAATCACTTAAAATTTAAAAATTGCAGGAAATAAAATTCGCATTAATGGAGTAAAATAGTGAAACCTGTATTTCTTCATAAATAACAAAAAAAAAAAAAGAAAAAAAGGCAGTGGTGCAGCTAAGGTTGGAGGGGGAGGAATGTCAGATTAAAACCCCTCCCCAGGGCCAGTGAGAGGGGGGGACACAGGGGACAACTGCCCAGGGGCCCGGGACCAAAAGAGGGCCCGGTTTCAAATGGAAAAATCACCGGAATTTCATAATATTCCAAATTTTAATCAGGTCATACTTTTTTCCTTTACCAGCTGAAAAACATTTCCCAGAATTGTGACTGAAGATTTCCAACAAAGGTACGGGAAATCTCCCATTGAGAATTCGATAAAAGCTGTGAAATAGTTGATAGTGCTAGAAAAATTCGGGAACTTCCTGTCTTCTTCTCAGATCGCCGACCACCAGGGTTATGCCTTTAAGGCAAAAAAGGGTCATCGCTTGGTTACATCATGTGTCTCCCATGTCTATTCATTGCAATCTTGATGTCGGGTGTCAGGCTGTAGGTTTCGGTAATTACTTTAGCTAAAATATTATTGTGCGAATGACAGGGACATGGACAGTGGGCGATAGGAGATGCAGTTGTATTGGGCCCTAAGCTGAAAAGGGCACTTTGAGGATCGATGCAATAGGGCCCATCTCACCTTTGTTCCAGGCCTCCAGTTTTTTCTCCCAGACATGGCGAGCGAGCTTAAATTAAAACCATTACTATGAAAAGAAAGAAAAATCTCTGAAAACAGAAATACGTTAATATATTTCTATTAGTATCTTTTAAAATATCAAACTCACGAATCACGGAAAAAAGCGTCCCCGGAAAAAAGCGCACGGAAAAAAGCGTCCCGGAAAAAAGCGTCCCCGGAAAAGAGCGTCCCCGGAAAAAAACGCACCGGAAAAAAGCGTCCCTTTTTACAAATCACATATTTAAATAAATCTGATAATAGTACACATGGTTAATCTTAGAATATAAACACTAGAATGAGACGGTTTTATGAAATTTAAGTCTTTGCTCTATCGGGGCTCAGATGGGCGGGGGGTTGGGGGCTGAGGGGGGGGGGGCTTTAAAAGTTATCTCAAAACCTGTCATTGCTTTAATGAAAAAAAATTGTAAGGTACGAAGAACTAGATAATAAACTTTAGGTACTTAAATGATTTTTTTTTAATTCAGTCTCCCTTGCTCTCCTGTGGAGTGGGGCGGGGGGAGGGGAGAGGGTATCTACAAACTTTGAAATATATCTCTTATATTTATTTTTTTAATATTATTTATAATTTGTTTATTTTTATTATAAAATTACATATTAATATTTTATTATATTTTATATTACATTTATATATTTATATAATATATAACATAATATATAATAATAAATATATTAATATAATATAATAATAATACAGAATAAAAAATTTATAATAAATAAGTAATAAATTAATAGTACATAAATATAAATTAAATATAAAATTAAAAATAAACGTAATTAAATATTAAAAATTATACTTATTAACAAAAGTTTATTTAAAAATGATAATATTTTATTAACTCATAGTAAATCAATAAAAATTAATGCATTAATAAATAAAATTAAATATTAAAAATCTAGTTTCATCAACAAGAATTAATTTTAAAAATGATAATATTTTATTAACTTATAGGACATAATAAAAATAAGTGTATAAATATGTAACATTAAATATTAAAAAATCTACACATTAATAAGAATTTATTTAAAAAATGATATTTTATCACCCGCCATTACTGATACTATTGTCATATGCCTCCAGCAATCTCGCTACGTATCCCCAAGGGTACGCGTATTAAAGGTTGGGAACCGCTGTCCTACGAGAATGATATAAATGAGACATTTGTTGCCACTTTAGTTTTTATCATTTATTTATCCACAAGTTCAATATTTATCAATTCCTTGTCACTTTTTTCTGATCACTTTTTGCGCTCTTGTTTTTCCAGTCACTTTTTTCCCTAAATTCTAAAAAATATTCCGAAAAAATGTTATCGTCTAAAGCAGTGATAAATTTGAAGTTTGTAGGCTCACCCCCCCCCCCCCCGCCCCCACATAAGAACAAGGGTGGCTGAACGAAATATATATATATATGAGTTGATATTACTATGAGTTAATAAAATATTATCATTTTTAAATAAATTTTTGTTAATGAGTATAATATTTAATATTTAATAATATTTATTTGTACATTTTTTTACTTTTTTTAATTTAATTTTATATTTAATTTATAATTATGTATTATTTATTTATTATAAATTATTTATTAATTATTATTATTATTATTATTAATCTATTAATTATATTATTAATTATTTACAATTAATATATTATATTAATATATTAATAATTAATATGTATTATATAAGTATAAATATATAATATAAAATGTAATAAAATATTAATATGTAATTTCATGATAATAATAAAAATAATAATCATATAATATATAAATTAATTATGTATAATTTAAATTATAAATAATCAAATTATAAATAATATAAAAAATAATGTAAGAGTTTGAGTAAATTCAGAGTTTGTAGACAATCGCCCTCTCCCCCTCCCCCCCCCCCCCCAACCACCACCACAGAAGAACAAGGGAGACTGAATTTAAAAAAATAATTTAAGTACCTAGTGTTTATTATCTTATTTTTCGTATCCTACAATTTTTTTTTTCATTGAGGCAATAACAGGTTTTGAGATAACTTTTAAAGCCCCCACCCCCCACCTTTGCCCATCTCAGTCCCGAGAGAGCAAGGATGCTCAAATTTCATAAAACTATCTCAATCTAGTGTTTATATTCTAAGATTAACCATGTGTACTATTATCAGACTTATTTAAATATGTGATTTGTAAAAAGGGACGCTTTTTTCCGGTGCGCTTTTTTCCAGGGACGCTTTTTTCCGGGGACGCTTTTTTCCGGGGCGCTTTTTTCCGTGCGCTTTTTTCCGGTGCGCTTTTTTCCGCCTACCCAAACTCACTTATAACTTCATTAAACACGAAATTCAGTATGCATAAATTTTTAAATAATATTCAAAATCCACCACCTTCCCTCAAAATTGCTGGTCCAGCGCCGCGCCGTAGCGATCATCTCCAAAATTCAGGGGCCCTAATAGTAAGCTATTGTTCCTTCTAGCCGAATAATACATTTTTTAATTTTTAAAATCATTGTTTTAAATGTATTTTTTAATAACATTTTATTTTGTTTTATTGAAATTCTATCTCTCTCTCTGCCTTTTTGAGGGGCCTTATCCATGGAAAAAAAGAAGTGAAACCAAAGATTCAAACTTCAAGACCAAAAATTTCCTTAATATTATATATTTAAAAAAAAAAAAAAAAAAAAAAAAAAAAAAGCAAATATGCGCAGTGTTAAATTCAGACACTTTTCCGTGTTAGGGATTTCTCTGACTCCAGGGTAGGAGGGGGGGGGGGGCTGCACTTTTTGGCCATTGAAAATACAAATCTCAAATCTTTCAAAGAGGGACATCTCTTTGCTACAGTGTGAATATCCCCCTCCCCCGGGTCATCCCCAGAATTTAACACTGGATATATGCTTTCTTCCTACAGCAACCACTCTTTTTACAGGTGCCCAAATGTAAGATTCTGCAGGCTTTAAATTCTTTTTAAATTGTTTTTATCAGGCATTTCTACAAAAGTTCAGAAAAGTTGGAATCCAGGATTCAAAAATTTTAAACCCATTTTTTTTTCATTCAAATGTTTAAAAAATATGCTTTTTAATCTCGTTAGGGCCATAACAAGTTTCACAACATCCTTAATACTATTATGTCCTTTAAATAAAAGTGTTTTCTTTCTATATTATAGTCAGCATTCTTTTTAAAGGTACCCTGATGAAATTTTGCAGGCTCTAAATACTTTTTAAATTGTCTTTTTAGGGATTCTCTATAAATCTAAAAGTGATGAAAAGTTGAAACTCAAGATTCAAACCTTTTAATCCTCATTTTTATTATTAAAATGTTTTTAAAATGTGCTTTTTAATCTTGTTGGGGGCCCCAATATGTTCGAACACTTCCTTAATATTATTACTTCTTTTAAAACAGATATGTGCTTTAATTCTATAGCAAGCATTCTTTTTAAAAGTGCCCAGGTGAAAGAAATTTTGCAGGCTCTAAATTCTTTTTAAATTCTCTTTTCTAGAGCTTCTTATAAAAATGAGGAAATATTAGAGCCCACAATTCAAAAATTTAAAAGCCCTTTTTTTATTTGAATGTTTAAAAAATTTGCCTTTTAATCTCATTGGGGGCCCCAATAAGTTTCAAAACTTCCTTAATGCCATTACTTCTTTCAACCATATGTGCTCTATTTCTATAGTCACCATTCTATTAAAGGTACTCAGAAGAAAGAAGATTTACAGGCTATAAATACGCTTTAAATTGTCTTTTTTAGGCCCCTCTATAAAAGTGATTAAAAACTAGAACTCAAGATTCAGAATTTTCAGAGCCATTTTTATTGTTCAAATATTTTAAAAATGTGCTTTTTAATCTCATAAAAAGAGCGAAATAAATTTCAAAAGTTCCTTAATCTTATTATTTCCTGACTAAAAGAGAGATGCACCACGATTTTCTTTAAAGTGCCCAGATGAAAAAAAATTTGCCGACTCTAAAGTCCAAGAGCCGACAGCACAAAAACCTATTCACAAGAAAAAGCACAAGAAAACTTCTTTATTTTATGGAAGAATAGAAATAGAAGAAACTTATGATCCATATCTGCCGGAAATGAAGTTGTGCATAAAGCAAAAATTAATACTACAATTGATTGACTCGTAGGTTTATCATTGCGTTTTCTTGCTCCCAGTCCTCCATATTTTCATACCTTTGTAGTCCAAACATAATGATAAACCTACGAGTCAACCACTAGTGGTATTAATTTTTGGCTCATGCACCACTTTATTTCTGGCAGACATGGATCATTAGCAGGGCCGTAGCGACCGCCCCCCATACCCCCCATTTGGGGGGGGCCGACGAAGTCAGGGGGGCCCCTAATCGATTCTATCGACCTTTTTACCGAAGTTTATTTGTTTTGAAAATGTAAGAAAACACTTCTTTTAATGTTTTTATTTTTTCAAATTCTCCTTTTCTTATTCAGGGGCCCGCCAGGAAATTTTCTCAGGTGCACCTTTTTAAAGCTCCCCCCTTCAATAATGAGGATTTTCATTAAAGGGTGCCAAATGCTTAAAATGTGCCAAAACTGACCGAAATTCATACGTTTTCAAACATTTAGGAAGGGTTGGTTGATTTTTGTCGTCCGATTATCTACGCTAGGGATATAGGACCAGGGGGGAGTGCCCTTCGTGGGGGTCTTTCTAAGGGAACCTAACCCGTATTTACGCAAGGTTCGAAGAAAACCACATTTAGGAAGGGAATGTTGTTCTCCTTTTCCTCTCTGCTTCCAGTGTTCCCTCCACATACGCAGAAAACAAACTATATCATTAGAAAACAAATTATTAAAATTTTATTACAACCAGGGCCCGACTTAGATTGTGGGGGGCCCCTTTCTAACTTTTGGATTTTTTCTTGAATTATGCTAAAGTGTCTAAAACTAACCTTTATTGTTGTCTATTCGCATTTGTATGCAGAATAGCACAAAAAAGATAACTTTAAGAAATTATCGAATACATTTTTTTCTTCTGTTATAGAAATATGAGACTAAATGTGAGCCATTAAAATGTAAATACAACTGTGATGTAACTGTTAGATCCAGGGGAGGGGGGAAGGGGCATGGGGTTCCAAAACAGAGGAGAGATGAGAAAAGAGCCCCAATAAAGTTAAAAATAAAGAAAGAAAGAAAGAAGGAATTTTTGTCATTTTTGGCCATTTTTTATTAGCCTTAACAAAAAAATTATATTTGCCCTTGAGGGCCCCCGATTGAGGGGGCCCCACGTCCGATGCAGTTGTCCTGCATGCCCGTGACTTAGCCAGGCCCTGATTACAACAACATAGTATCCTATAGCTTTTAAAAGAAATTTTTTATTAATGTTTCCTCGTAACGTGATAAGTTAAAACTGTTATGTCCAATTTTGAGCCTTCTTTTTTAGATATCTTTTAATGTACGTAGGTAAGCAAAGTAAAAATTTGCAAAGAAATACTTATCTCAATCAATCTATCATTTTTTCTATAATTATCAAATTAATATTTTTAAATAAAGTTGTGACCAATTTTTGGGGATATCTTGTATATAGATGTGAGTACAAAATTTATGCATGTGTGCAATATGTTTTTTATTTTTAGTGTTTGCCACTTCTACATTATTTAAAAAAAGAAAAAAATTACAGATAGATAGAGGGGGGGTGTCCAGAATGATGATTGTTCCGGGGCTCCCCGTAGCATTAACTGGACCCTGTTTTTATCAAAACTTTGTTTAGATTTCAAAAACGCAGAAACCAAGAAACTAAAAATCCTTATTTTTTTACTCGTTTTTCCCTTCTCGCTTTTTGACTATGGGTTTTTGCATGGAACTAAGAAAGATAAGGAAAGAGTACCGGTCATCAGATCGACTCTGAAGAAATCTGGGTTCTTGTATAAAGCTGCTAGCGACAAAAGGGTGTTTTCTTTTGAAATACCGGAATATTATGTTCTTAGAAGATAGGTCATTTTTCACACTGATTTTACGACTTGGGTGACACAAATAACATCTAGAGAATCCCCTTAAAAGTTAACAGCTTAGTTACTTAGTAGTAGTAACCGGATTCCTTGACCTTGAAGGGAGTACTGGCCCATTCAAGTACTTTAGCAGCCTGCTAATGCATACAAGTACATGTTTGTAGACAACACAGCACTTCAGATGTGGATTTTCGTATGTTTTTTCTGATTTATTTTAGTAATACGCATAGTATAGTATTTATAAAATTAAGTGTATATCTGGAGGAAAAAAGATCTACTCCTATACTAATCTGGTAAGTCATATTTATTACTTTATGTAATTTATATAGCAGTTATTAAAAATTTTAAGTATTAGAAAATTTTGCACAGCTTGAAAAAATATATGTATACTAATAGAGCACATTTTAATAACGCACATTTCTCATTTACATGTTTTTCATTTAAGCGTTTTATTAGGGTTCCTTCACAAAATTTTTTTTAATAAATCACACCATTCACAAAATTCTTTTCCATAAAAATATACTCTAATTAATTTTATACTGTTAAGTTTTAAAATATGTGTTTTGCAAAGGAAACAAGTTCACCTGAAATGAGAAATTTAGCATATAGACTTAAATAAGTTATTATTAATAAATGTTTGATGTGAATTTCAATAACTGGAATTCAAATTTCATTCAAATTTCAAATTTCACTTTTGCAAAATGCAATAAATTTCATAAAAATAACTATTTTTCACAAAATGGGATCCAAGAAAAAATCCCCGCGTCAACTTCCGATTCTATTGCATTCATATGTTAAACTACTATTTCGTTTGTTAACAAGTAATAAGTAAATTCTCATTTAATTTATACTCTTATTTCCTTGAAAATCTAGAGTTCTAAATTCATGTCACAATAAGAAATTGTGCTATTTTAAATTTTTCTATGCTCTTTCGTTCTTTCTTTCTTTTTTTCCGTGATGCTAAATAATCTCACAGGCCCATAAAGCCCATTCTTACCAACTAAAATACAAAGGGCCTCCGCAAATTTATTTTTCAAAGCTAATTTTCAATTCAATAAATTCAATCAGAGTAAAACATATATAGTTTTTTTTATTATGAAATATTTTTTCTTACTATGCTGCAATTTGTAAAACATAAGAAATATTTTGAAGTTCAAATATTCTCAACTGTAATTCCATATATGTCTTTTACAAAATTAATTGGTTACGTATAATTATGTATTTAATAAAATATTTTTTAATGTGTATAATATGTAGATAGTCAGTTTTAATTTAATAGTAAAAACGTTATTTAATCGAAATTTGCATGGTAAAATTTCGAATAATTTAAACATACGAAAAATGGATTTAGTAAATGAAAAAACAGCTGATAGGATAATAGGGAACCCCCCCCCCCCCCCCCTCTGTAATGTCGGGTTTCCTCTACTTCTAATTCTTAATGGGCTCTGAAACTGACAAGAAATGGCACAGTCCTCGAGCCTGTTAAAGTGTTGCGGGGTCTATGTCTTTACGCACAATTCGAAATCTTTTGCCTCTTTTCAAAATAATAACAATTTTGCTTTCACTTTATCATTTAAGTTCTTATTTTAAAAATATTTTTGTTTATTTATTTTAAGAAAAAGTATATTTATAATTGTCTTGAAACCTGTAGTTACTAGCACTTCATATTTTAAAAGGGGGAAAAATGTATATAAATTGTTACTTAAAAAAAAAGTAATATTAAAAAGAAACTTTTAAAATTTTTATAAGTCAGTTTCTGTAAATTCTTTGTCATTCAATACTTGGCTATGCAATGAATTTGGTTAATCGGTGCTCTTTGAGGATAGCTGAGATCGATCTGTATACGGGCTGTTTTTTGCTTTTTCAATTTTGTTTACAGATAATTTTCATGAGGCCACTTTCATTTTTAAAACCGGTTTCGAAAATTAAAGCATCCTCTTAAAAAAAAACTTTGCAAACAAAATAAAAAAAGGTGAAAAAAATCTGCATACATCTGATCTCAGCTATCCAGTGAAAAAAAATCATTTAAAAATATTGAAATGCAACAGAGATATAAATTTCTTTCATAGTATTCCATTCTATTCTTCCATACATTAAAGAATGGGTCTTTTCGCGTAACTGAAGTAGCCTCTTAAGTAGGGAACTGTTAAAATTATGTGTTTATATAATTTATTTATTTTTTATACTTTATAATAAAATCTTAGCATTATGTGCTTATTTGTAAAATTGTTTTAGACAAATTTTATTTTAACATTGTTAATTTATCTTTAAGCCCGGTGGCAGAACTCTCTTCAAATGTCTGCAACGCTAATAATATTTTCAAAAATAGTCTGCAAAATGCAACGTATTACATAAATATATTTTTTCTGCTATTGTAGTGCAAATTAATTATGGTAACATGCATGTGTATGTGTAAATTATTTCCATCACTTACAAAATAATAATAAAAATAAAACAGAAAAATCCACTTCCAGCAATATCTTTCTTTTTTTCCCTTGTACCTTTGACGAAATTTTCGTTTTCTTCGCGATCTTTTGACGAAATCCGTCTTTATTTTCGAGATTTTTTGACAAAATTTGTCGTTTTTTCGCTATTATTTGACATTATTTGTCTTTTTTTTTCCAAGATTTTTTGATGAAATTTGCCGTTTTTGGGGTATTTTTTTTTTACAAAATTTGCCCTTTTTTTCGCAAGTTTTTGATGAAATCTGCTTTTGAGGGATTTTCAGACGAAAGTTGACTTTTTTTGCGATGCTTTGATAATATTTGCGTTTATTCTCGCGATCTTTGGATGAAATCTCTCTTATTTTGCGACGAAATTTTGACGAAATTACGCGTCCCACAGGAAAGAGCTATTTTTTGTGCCCCATGACCGATTTTTTGCATAATTTAAGCGCAATAGCGCGTCCGTGGCATTGCTGAGTCTGTAGGTGTCCTTAAAAGTCTGCGATGCCCGTCACAGTGTCGCATTTTGCCACGGGTTCTTTAAGCAATGCATATTTATTTCGTATTTGTGCAGAGTTATGAATGTTATAATAATTTTAATAATGATTTAAAATACTTATGATAATTATTAAATTTGTTTATTACATTAATATAATTTGAAACTCATTGGAAACTTTAATATAAATATATTTTTTTAAAAATTCAGTTGAAAGTGGGGGGGAGGGGGGCCCAAAGTTATATTTTTGGGGGGGGCCGCAAAACACCTTGCTACGGCCCTGATCATTAGGCTCCCCTACTTCTACTCTTCCATAAAATAAAGATTTTTTTTCTTGTGCTTGATACCTTAGATTTTTGTGCTGTTCGCTCTAGGACTGTAAGTACTTTATAAATTGTCTTTTCGGAGTCCTTTATAAAAGTGAGGAAAAAATGGAATTGAAGATACAAAACTTTTAAGCTAATTTGTTTTTATTCACATGTTTAAAAAATGTGCTTTTTAATCTCGTTGTGAATTCCAAATAACATTCAAAACTTTCTTAATTCTATTTACTTTCTTCAATCAAAACAAATAATGCACTTCTTTTCTGCAGCCACCATTTTATTTTTATTTATTATTATTATTATTTTAAGTGTCCAAATGAAAGAAAATTTTGCAGGCTCTAATTTTTTTTAAATAGTCTCTTTACTCTCCTACTAAGTAGTCTCCTATACTCTCCTACTAAATAGTCTCCTATACTCTCCTCAGGGTTGGGTTTCTGACGTCAGAAACTGGTTTTTGACATGACAAGTGTCAAAAACTGGTTTAAACTGTCAAAAACTGGTTTAAACCGTCAAAAACTGGCTTAAACTGTCAAAAATGTGTAATGCGCTTCAAACATTTTAAGAACAAGAGAGAAACATTGAGTAGTTTTTTATTTAAAATTAATTATACTGTAATTTAATAATTACAAAAAAATTAAATCATTTTAATTGCAATAAAACATTGTTTTTTAGAATATTCAAACAGAAGAAAATGAGTTTGTACAGTTAATAATCTGGATCAATTTTACCCCACAGCATCCTATAGCACTTAACCAATTTAGCACATTTATTTACACCCAAATGGTTTATGAGTTTAGAGTGTATGAAGCCAAAGTTACAAAATAATCTCTCAATTGGTGCTGAGTTAGCAGGGCTTGATAGCAGAAGCATTGCTAGTTGAGCAAGTTTGGAGGCAGGCCAAATTTTCAGATTGATGACAAAAAAAAAAAAAAATTCTTTTCCGTAAATTATAATATACAATACAGAAAAAGTGAATTTTTAATATTTCATCTAATATTGTATGTTTGTGACAGATGTTTAATGAGAAATTTTACAGATCAGTGCAGTATTTGAGGTTTCTGACGAGGTTTTTGACAAGAGGTTTTAGCCATGACGGTTTAAACCACGGTTTTAACCGGATAAAACCGCACACTGTCAAAAACTTGCCAACCCTGACTCTCCTACTAATAATCTCCTACTAAAAGTGAAAAAAAAAATTGGAACCCAACATTCAAGACTTTTAGGCACATTTTCTTACTGAAATGTTTAAAAAATGTGCTTTTTAATCTCTTTGAAGGGTTTCAATAAGATTCAAAATTTCCTTAATACTATTGCTTCCTTTAACCAAAACAAGTATGCCTTTTCTTTTTCTATAACTTCCATTCATTTTAAAGGTGCCCAAATGGCAGAAATTTGACAGGCTCTAATACTTTTTAAATTGTCTTTTGTAAGACCTATATTAAAAGTTAAGAAAAATTAGAACCCAAGATTCAAAACTCCTCATTTTTTATGCAATTGTTTATTCTTGTTGTTTTATGCAATTACTGCAATTTTTATGTAACTTTCATCAAAAGGAATTTTTCGAGAGTCCGAAAAAAATAGTTCCGGATAATCGAAGTTACTGATATTAAATACACTTCGTCCCTTTCTTACATACTAAGTAAGTACATACAAAATTTCAAATCTCTATCTCAATTTGTTCGGGAGATAGAGCGTTTACAGACACACACAGACAGACGGACGGACGGCAATTTTTTTTCTATTTTCGAAACGATTGCAAGTACCCTATACTACGTATGATGGGTAAGTAATAAACAAACGTGTCATAAATATTAGGGTTGTCAAGTTGATAAAATGTAAAATTTCAGAATACCCTGAAGTAAATCATTTTATGACAATATTCAATCAAAGTTTAACAATCATTTTTACTTACCCATCATACGTAGTATAGGGTAAGTCTTGCAATCGTTTTGAAAATCGAAATTTCTTTTTTGACGGATTTACACGTTTTAGATAGTGGAGATTCCGAAAAACTTATTTTTAGAAAAAAAATTTTGCCGTCCGTCTGTATGTCAGTCTGTCTGTCTGTAAACGCTCTATCTCCCGAACAAATTGAGATAGAGACTTGAAATTTTGTATGTAGTTAGTATGTAAGAATGGGACGAACCCTATTTAATATCAGCAACCTCGATTACCCGGAACTTTTTTTTTCGGACTCTCGAAAAATTCGTTCTGATGAAAGGTATATAAAAATTTTCGATTTTTCTTTTGTTCTAAGGAATGGACGTAAAAGGCAATAAAATAACACACATTTTGCATATAGAACGAAGTCGATCGGATTATTAGTTGCCGAGATATTTGTAATCCTGTTTTCCACATTCTTCGATTTTTCATGACCCTGTATTTCATTCAAATTTCAATTCAGAGGTATATTTTAATTGGAAATAAGACGCTTAATCCGACGCAGTTAATTGTTAGTTAATAGAATTATTATTTTTGGAGTTATAAGGATGTTTTTTTTTTACGCAGTTCGGTACTACTTGAGTAGTTTGGCGTTTTATATAATTTGTCGAAATTGGTACATCAGCAGTTCTTTAATATAGCATTACTATGTATACTAACAATATTTAAATTTTGTTTATGAATTGCAATGCATTGTATAAATAGTTTCACATGTTTTATTTTCATATACATATCCATGATGGGTAAGTATTACGGTGGCCCCCAACGACTAGTTTAAATTAAACCTGTTTGTAAATCTGAACTTGATTATTTAGGGAGAGTAGTTTTGATTCAAATAAAAGACAATAGTCATTATGTTCTTAAGTTTAATATATACAGGGTGTCCGAAAAGTCTGGAAACGGTCGAATAACTCGAGAAATACATATGAGATTGAAAAACGTAAATATACGTGTTAAATATTTTTAAATAAGCTACCCTATATCACGTGTATTTTTTAGTACCTACAAAGAATCTTAATTTTTTTAGAATATTTATTATAAAATACAGGTTCAAGTATCATCAAATTTCAGATCACCTATTTTAGACATTGTTTTAATGCAAAACGTACAAGGTTAAACAATTTACGTATGTATTCAGTGCCAAAACAACAGAGTAACTGACACTGACAAGCTGAGTCCGGCAGGCGCTTGTCGCGGGAACTTCACTTCGTTCGTTGCCTGGCAACGGTGAATCAAAGTCACACTACAAGCCGCTTTCGACTTTGTACGCGTTTGCCGAAAAAATAAATACTCGTGATATATTACTTCACCCCCCCTCCCCCCTTGTGATATTTCGTGATTTTTTTATGGACCCCCCCCCCTCCCCTCTCGAGCCTCGCATGATTAATGGACGGCCCCTTTGCAGTAATAGCGTTTCCTGAAAATCACCCGTGCCGATTATTTCGGTAGTTATACACAGTTAAAAATTTGATCCATTTGCTGTAGCGTCACTCCACAGCTTATATAGAATATCTCTTTCATGACCAATGAGAATGTTCCATAACACAGTAAAGTACACTGTCAAAAAATTGACCCTTTTGCTGCAACGTCACTCCACCGCTTTTATAGAAAACGATTACTTTACTGTGTTATGGAGCATTCTCATTGGTCACAAAAGAGATATTCTATAATAGCTGTGGAGTGACGCTGCAGCAAATGGGTCAAATTTTTAACAGTGTAGCACTATTGAAATAATCGCCACGGGTGATTTTCAGGAAACGCTATTCCTACAAAAGACGAGGAATTTGACGTCAAAAATTCTGCCCAATCAGTTTCGATTAGGGAAAATCTCGTTGGAAAAGCGGGAATATGTATCGATTTAATATGCTCGATTACACCGTGATAAACGAAGATTTGAAATAAACATCAAATACAAAAGTTACGTATTTTTGTCCGTAGAATCCGAATCTGCAATAAAAAATGGGGGTTATAATTTAAGATTTCAAAGTTGGACCCCCTCTGACCCCCAGGGGGTCGGTTTCAAAGGTCAAATTTGGTATCACAGAGTAGCTTATTTAAAAATATTTAACACGTATATTTACGTTTTTCAATCTCATATGTATTTCTCGAGTTATTCGGCCGTTTCCAGACTTTTCGGACACCCTGTATATCACTGATTTGGTTATACGCTGATTCGAATAAGCGGCGGATATTTGTACTTTTTTTGTAGGGGCCCGTAATTTTTGCTTGCCCAGGGGCCAGTGATTCAAATAACCAGTAAATACACCTTTATCAGAAACTCCCCCTCCCCCAGGATCGTATTCTTTCTGCGCCACTGAAAAATGACTCGAAGAAATACCTAAAAATGGATCAAATCTCCAATCAAATTCCTTTTACCCATGGTTCGCACCCTTTGGGGGAAATGGAAAAAGTGCTGGGAAAAAAGTATTAATTTTCAAGGAGTGAAAAGTGCTGAAAATTTCTCATAAATGTAATAGTCATAGAAGTTTAAAATAACGAACTTCATCAGTCGGATAGAGGTCTGCACGGGTCCGGGCTTGGCCCATGGCCTGTACCCGGCCCGGCGGAATCGTTTAGAATTTTCTAACGGGCCGGACCGGCAGATTTAGAATAGTTTTTTCGACGGGCTGGGCCGGCAAAAAAATTGAACAGGTCAGACGGGCCGGGCCGATTAAAAAAATTTTCGGGCCTGCCGGTCCGTTCTGAAGATTTGAGCTGGAACGATAAAATATGAGCTATTTTCAGTGGTTTTAACGAGAATAAGTATAAATGTGCGTCACTAGCCATACTAGTTTGACAGCATCAATATAAAAATGTACAGTGTAGAGATCAACATCGGAGAATTACATTGTGTGCAACTCGTTTTAATATTTTTTTAGCTGACTCATGCCGGTCCGAGATCAAGCTTGCATTATTTTTCTACATATAGACTGGCCGGACCGGAATTAGACTTAATTGTTCTCAAGATCTGTAGGGCAGAAAACATGATTTGTAAAATTATTAACAGCGATAAAGAACTTATGTTAGCTTTATCTTCGGATATATACTTCTTGATGGTTTTTAAATTAATTTCTCAATAATGCGAAAGTTTGACACATTTTCTGATTAATTTTAAATTGTAAAAGTATAAAAGTGATAAGCTTAACTATTGAAGGGATTTAGAATCGAATAGCGTTTTTTATTTTTGGTAAATAAAATACTTGTATGACCTTGTTGAGATGTAATAGTTTCTCAAATGATTACAGGTTTTTCTACCTCCCCATGCTATCGCTTCCGGAAATTCTATTCAAATCGCTAATTATGACAGTATGTTACTTGCTTGTAGTATTCTTAAATTGCTTGTATCAAAAAATGGATAACGCCACTCGATTATATAGTTTTTGAATAAAGATACCTGCTAATCTTATGCATTTCTGAGAAAAAAGTGAATTTAGAAATGTATCAGAAAGGAGCTTCTTTGAATTTAAGAATGAATTTGGATTTAAAACATTTAATAAAATGATATAGAAATACTTTTATAAATCTTTTATCAAACATCTTCAAAAGTAACGATGTTTTTAGCTTTCTTTCTTTTTCTTTTATTCTAAGCCATATTAAATTTTTAATGAATCTTTATTCGAATGTTGAAAGCCTAAGAATCTAAGTAATCATTAATGTTGTTAATGTGTATTTCCTGTAAAATATACTGTAAAATAATTCCATAGATATGTATGCAGTATTCTTTAAAGAAATCTTAATTATATGATAAAAATCTGATTTTTTTTTTTTTTTTTTAAATTGTAGAAATTGAAACGGGCCGGGCCGGGCCGGGCCTAAAATATAAAAAATTTAAACGGGCCGGGCCCGAGCCGAACTTTTGAGCTTTACAACGGGCCGGGCCGAAATAAATTTCCTACGAGCCGGGCCGGTTCCGGGCCTGGAAATTCCAGCCCGTGCAGACCTCTATAGTCGGATAAGAAAATTTAAGGCATACGTGCCCTAACAATTTTTTAAATTAGTCATCAGTCCAAAAATTCGAATATTAAAAAAATCATAGGAAAATATCGTCGAAAAATACTACTTTCGACAATTATTCGCATTAAATGCAGGATCACTGAAAAAACGGAAATTTCTGTCAAAAGATCGTCGATAAAACACGAATTTCATCATAGGATCTCTTGAAAGCGCAAATAATTGCAGAAAAAACGCGAAACTCTTCTAAAAATCGCGGAAAACCGTAATTTCGCCCAGGATCGCTAAAAAACGCAAATTTTTATCAAAAGATTGCATAAAAAATGTGAATTTCTTCAAAGGATCGGGAGAAAAACGCAAATGTAGTGGAAGAATCGCAAAAAAACTCAAATTGGCGTCAAAACATTATGGATAAAAAATGGGGATTTCGTCAGACAATCGCAGAAAAAACGCAAATTTTGTCATAATATCGTAATATTTCGGTCAAATGATCTCGAGAAAAACAAGAATTTCTTCAAAGGATCCCTAATAAAATTCGAATTTCATCAAAAGATGCCGGCAAAAGCTTGAATTTCGGCTCAGGATCGCTGGAAAATCATAAATTTCTATCAAAGGATACAGAAAAAATACGAATTCGTTAAAAGATCTCAAGAAAATCCCAAATTTGGTGGAAAAATAGTGAAAAAACGCAAATATTTGACAAAACATACTAAAAAAAAATTGCAAAAAAAAACTAGCGAAAAATGCAAATTTCTGTCAAATGATTGCGGAATAAATGGAAATTTCGTCAAAGGATCGCAGAAAAAGTACAAATTTTGTCAAAGGATCATGGGAAAGATGCAAATATCTTCAATCGACCGTATTCGTTGGCCAATTTCATCCGCCACATTGTTTCAAAATGGTCGCCTTTTGATTTAAAAAAAAAATTTAATTTATTAAAAAGTATTAAAAAAAATTAGAAATCGAAAAAAAAAAAATTTCTTACGTATTTGGCTTTGATACAAAGAATTCTAAGTATAACACCTCCAGTCGGCGTTGTGTGGTAGCGGGTCGAATAATAGCGGCAAGAGGCTGGATCTGATTTCAATAGTATTTTATTAAGTTCGTACAAGGAAATTTATATCCTGTTATAACAAATATAAATTGTGGGTACGTTACACAGAGTGAAAAAGTTAGTCTGAGTTCCTTTTGAAATGGCTTTACCGCCACTCGTCTATATAATAAATACTTATCCGGAGTTGTTCTCCATAAGTTCCTTTACCATAGGCACTGGCGGCCTACTGATCCGTTTCCAAGAGTAAGACACCGGTCTCTACTCTCTCTGCATTCAAAAGGCAAGTCCTGAGAGTAAGACTCCCCGTCTCAATTCCCTGGCATCCGAAAAACAAGTTCTCTCTCAGAGCATCTCCTTGCTCTATTTATCCCGTCTTCCCTCATCCATCATTCCTCGTGATGACTCGCTTCCGTCGCTGCTTGCAACGGCGGTCGACTTTACTGGAGAAATATCTTTCTCCTACCTGTTGAAATCATGGTCATAGCGGTCTCTCGCGCTACTTCAAAGGTTCATCACTTGTGGGGTCTTAAATCAGCATAACGACCATATGCATTAGCCGGAAAGTTTCCTTTAAGTGGTCTATAGAATTCGGCTGACTTTCTAATGTCCATTTTGATGATGGAGAGAGATGTATTTCTCCGTTTGAGGATTTCGCTGGCTTAGCCGATGTGGGTGGTAATTTTAGAAGCGTGGGAATTGGATTCATCACAACACCCCTTCCGCTAGTTTGATATTTGGCTGCAAGACATAATATCTGTAAGGGAAAGGTTAGCTCATTAAACTTGGGTGGGCCCAATATATTTTTAAATCATTAAATTCTCCTTTAGTTTGCTTTTTTTTTTTTTTTTTGCATTTAACAGGATCTTTCTTTCAGTATCTGTTTAATTTATATACACAATAAAGTACACGATTATAAATTACAAAATGAAAGATAATTAACATGGATGTCCGCCGGACGAGGCTATATACTGAATAAGACGCTTATCGTATGTCCGCAGGACGAGTTTGTGCCGTATGGGTTAAGATCGCCATGTTTGAGGTGGACCTTCCCGGAATTGGAAGAACTCTCAAAGAGTTCCAGGCCTGAGATATCTTAACTATCCATAGTGTGAACAGGGTATATCAGTATAAGTGGTACAATAGAACTTTCCTTAGAAGGAAACGATAAAGTAAAAAACTTTGTGATGGCTAGCCATATAACTTGCTAACAAAATCACATTCTAAAATTTCTCATAACTTTTATAAAAATTTCAAATAATTAGTATTGTTTTAAATGGGAAATTTAAAATCATTACAACTGGAAATATTATTTATCGGATTTCAATTTTTCCCATTTAATTAAAGAGGAAAATCTTACTTTAATTTTGATCCAGGGTTTTTTTTACGTAATCACTCTACCAAGTCATATATCTTGATAGAAATCCGTAAACACCCGATTTTAACGATCAACTCGTAGGTTTAACATTCTGTTGTACTGCACCGAAAAGCATAAAAACATTATGATAAATTTACGAGTCAAACACAAAAATCTTTTTATCATAGCAAACGCGGTAGCGTTTGGTATAATATGTTTAAGAAACAGAAAGTGCAAACAACTTTCTAAAATTTCTGGCGAACCAGTTGAGATACGGCAGTGAATTTTTTTTTTAAAAGATAGAACTCGACGAGACGAATAAAATGATAGCATTCAAAAAGTTACTGCAGGTTAGAATAGTTTTTTATTTAATTTTTAATGAAAAAATGAAAACAAAAAGTTCAACTAAGTCTAGTTAACGTTTCCGTGGATGGATTAACTTCGTTTTTCGTTTATTTTAATCCTCATGGTAAAACTTAGAACAGTTTTTTTTTTTCATCTTTGTATATTTGTCGGTCGCTGAGAAAATCGAATTTTTGTCTGTAATTTCCAGCTAAACATAGTATTTTTCTTATATTTGTTTCTTCTTGTAATTGTTGCACGTAAGTTTAAATGAACATAAATAAATAGATTAGATAAATCACGTGAAAAAATACTTATTTGTTGTTATTTTCATGTATCATATTCACAATCTATTTTGACGAGCGAAGTGAAATATTTTATTTATTTATTATTTTCTCATTTATTTAAGTTAAAAGCCGCCTCAGGCAAAAAGTTTAGTCTCTCTTAAATTTATGCTAGCCACTGTAATATGATACTTTTATTCATAATTTTATTTACTTGCTTATCTGCAGGTCCATAAGATGAAATCAACAAATTTAGGCGATCAGGACAAGATTTTGCGGAAAAGTTCATTATCCTGTTCTGGTTGGTGTGTTTGGCGAATAAATCAAAAATGGCGCCGAAAGACCGAATAGCAAATGTTTTTAACCGCTAAAGCGACGTAACCGTGTTTTTCCATCACGTAATATTTTATTTCAAAGACTGATTTAACACTAGATTGACATTAATATTATTTTTTTTTAATTGTACAAGACAAAAAGATATGTAAAGTTATTAAGTGCAAACGTTCATACCAATACTTTTCACAGTTATTATTTTATAAATAATTAGACATGAATGGAAAAATTTACAGGACAATTAAAAGATAAGCGTAAAAATATGGTTTTACATTTATTTGAGCATTTAAGATGTAAGGTAAGGGCGTACCGGTAAGAAATCCGGTTTGGCGCAACACAAGAGTGGTGAGTCGGGCGCTCCATGATCATTCGGACGTGAGAAAGTGTCAGCTTTTTTTTTTTTTTTTTTTTTTTTTTTTTTTTTTTTTTTTTTTGAAGGTATGTTAAATTATTCTAGGTCAATTAAATTATTACTTATTTTATGAATGTCTGATTAATATAAATCTGTTTGCCAAAGCTTGGTGCTATTTTGGCTTTAAAAAGGGAGGATATGATGCCAAAATATACAAATTGCTCTGAAAACAAACCTGATGAACTTTAATTTTTGTTTTCGTACGAATTTTTTCTGTTTCTATATTAAAATGCGGCACAAATGTCATATACGAATCACATTGGCGTTAATTTTTTTCTAAAACCAATTTGGCGAAAATCTCGTTTTGGAATACCAGTTACATACCGGGTGTCCCAAAAGTGACTGATGGATTTTAAAATTCAATAACTTGCAAACGGTGAGCTTGCAAGCTATTTAAAAAAAATTTGCAGGAGGGTTATGTATAATGTCAGGAGTTTTTTACCGTAACATTTTATTTTAGTTCGAATTTCAAACAATAGATGGCGCTGATAGCGATTGAAGGCCAGGTGATCAGTGTTGAGTGGGGTCAGTTTCGGCGTCGACCAGGGCTTCAATTGCTGTCAGCGCCATCTATTGGTTGAAATTCGAACTAAAATCAAAAGTTACGGAAAAAAAAAAAAAAAAAAAAAAAAAAAACTCCTGACATTGTACATAATCCTCCTGCAAAATTTTTTTAAATAGCTGTCACCGTTTGCAAGTTATTGAATTTTAAAATCAATCAGTCATTTTTGGAACAAACGGTATATATTTTTTGAAAGGTAATAACAATAAATGAAAAAAGGTTTGTTTAATAGAACAACACATTTTATACATTTAAAAAAAAAGAAAAATATATTTATTAAAAAGTAAAGAACAACATCCGGATTGACATATCAAGCAAAATAACGACACTCTGGATTTAGTTAAATACTCTGATGCGCATATGACATTGGCGTCAAAAAAAATTCGCCAACATGGTGCGTATATGACATCTGTGCCAAAAATGCATACCTATTTTATTTACATTACGTACTTGATTATCAGGTCGACCGATTTCACCCATTTATGGAAATCGCCAAACTATTCGCCAAATTACTCAAAAGGAAAAATGTTGCCATTAAAAAATTTTAAGTTTAGAAAATTAATGAATTTAGGTTAAAAAAAATAAAAGTCTAATAAAAGTCTAAATAAAAAGAAAAGGATTACTTTAATGATGACGTTTAGTTATGACGTCGAGACGTACCAAATATAAAATTTGATTTATTCAGGTGATTTCGAACAAAAGAATACTAATAAAAGTTTTCATATTTTAATGCAGAATTTATCAAATCAAACCATAAAGAGATATTTGTAAGATATCGCATATATGAATAACATTGAAGTATTTTAAATGTAATATTAGAATTTATTAAAGAGCATAAAAAATATGGTACTTACGTATTAACGCCACCGCAGCAGAAGTTGCGCTAATGTGCCAATAAAGAGCAATCTTGTTCGCACGCGCACAAAAAAATGGCATCAAAAATAGGCTAAAAAAGTACTAAAGTACTAAAAATGACGTCAAAATGAGTAAAAAACACTAAAAAGGCACGAACAACAAGATCACTCTTTATTGGCGCATTAGCACAACTTCTACTGCGGTGGCATTAATACGAAGGTACCAAAAATATCAATGTTAGCGGAAATTTGTAAGGAGTTAAATGCTTTTTATTTAATTAAATAATGTCGGCGGATACAACCATAAAGTAACTTTAATAAATTATATATTATATTTTTCTCAATTAATATCAAGAGCTATTCGCTTATTGGCATAAAATTTAATTAAATAACAAAAGAACAAATAAATTAGTCAAACATTAATAAAAATATAAATAAATCATCGAATTTAAAATCATTTGATCACTTAACAAACAAGTGTAGCGGGTTTAATGTCAAGGAAGTGTAACATTTATGTTCATCCATTATTGGCATATAATCTTACAGTTTGTCTATCGTTCTTTGGTCGACGGGATAAATTTAGTTATATATTTACTTATAGTATTTTTAATAAAATGAAAGAAAAACGTGCAAGTTAAATGTATCTGATATATGTATTTTTAATTTATGTGTTTTTTAACGAAAGTCATGTATTTTAAATAAAGCTAGTGACAGCTTTACATTTAAAATGAAATTATGGCGAAGGAAACCTATTTAGCGATTGTTTCGAGTAGCTAAAATAAAAGTAGGAGAATAGCCGTCGGGCATATATAAAATAAAACAATCAGATCGGAGCTGTTGATGACAGTCACAAGACTTATGCTGGTATTTATATAGGTACTATAGCAAAATTTGCAGCATCTCTGGTGTTAAACTAGGACTCTCGAGGTAAGGCATTTAGCTGCTCGGCAGCGGGTAGAGAGTTCAAATCCCGTCGGATGTAAGTTCGTTTTGTTTAGAAATGCTTTTGTGTTAAATTATTATTCCTTCGGGAATATTCTTATGTTAATTGTTATTCAATTTCTAGAATTTTTCTAGTTGTGAATGTTTCATTTGAGAAATTTACCTTGAATGTATTTAATTGGTATGGCTTTTAATTCTTTTAATAAAGTTCTGTACTTTTTTCGTTCAAATCCATGGTTTATTTTTCATATCATGCATTTTATATAGCAATGCAATGACTTTTATAATTATTCTGATACATCAAAATTTTATGCTGTTGTTATAATTTTATAAATTTTGACAGCAGCAATTATTTTTCTTTTTAAGATATTAGAAAATCTTCAGTTTTTATCAAAAACTTAAATGACTAGTATTAAAAAATGCTCTGACGAGCACCAAAAAAGGTTAATATGTTTTTAAGTATGAAAAAGGGTTTGACAAGTGCTTTTGTTAATTACTGAGCATGAGGAAGGACAAGGGATTCCTTCTTGGCTACAACTCACTTCAATGCCAACTTTGAAAAAATCATATTTGCGCTTTTTCCATATAAAAGAAATTTGCGGTTCTTTAGTAGAACTTCCCACCGAGCTTTAGATGTTAGCCAGGAGTGTAGTCGTAAAAATAACATAGGATATATGCTCTAAGTAGAGGGATACCGTAGAATGTGTATGCTATAAGCAGGGCCGGTGAGAGGGGGGGGCACAGGGGGCAATTGCCCAGGGGCCCGGGAACCAAAGGGGGCCCGCAGTTTCGGATGAAAAAAGTACCTACATTTCATGATATTCCAAATTTTAACTTTTTCGTACTTTTTTCTTTTACCTTCTGAAAAACATTTCGCAGAATTGTAATTTAGAATATTTCCAACAAAGATACCGGAAATTTCCCATTTAGAGTACCATAAAAGGTGTGAAATATTCGGGAACTTCCTGTTTTCTTGGATCGCCGACCACCGTGGGTGTCTGTGCCTTCAGGCAAAAATAGGGTTATATGCATCCGTCATGTCTCATTGAAACCTGATGTCTCGTTGGGCATTATAGACAGTAAGTTTCTGTAATTACTTTAGTTACAATATTATTGTGCGAGTGACAGGGATATGCACAGTGGGCGATAGCGGATGCAGTTTTATCAGGTCCTAAGCTCAAAGGGACCTGTGAGCGAAATTGGATATATAATATTACAGGCTCTAAACTCTTTTTAAATTCCCTTTTTTAGGGCTACTTATAAAAGTAAGGAAAAATTGAAGCCCAAAATTCAAAACTATTTAGGTCCTTTTTTTAATTAAATGTTTAAAAAATACGCTTCTTAATCCCTTTGGGGGGCCCAATAAGTTTCAAAACTTCTTTAATACTATTACATTCTTCAACTAAATATGCTATTTCTATAGTTCCCATTCTTTTTGAAGCTGCGAGATGAAAGAAGTTTGTAAATGTGTTTTAAATTGTCTTTTTTAAGGCCTAATATAAAAGTGAGAAAATGCTGAAACTCAAAATTAAGAACATTTAGAGCCTATTTTTATAGTTCAAATGTTTTAAAAATAGGCTTTTTTAATCTCATTAATAGAACAAAAAGCTACAATAAAGTTCAAAAGTTTCTTAATCTTATTACTTCTTGAACCAAAACAGAGATGCGCTTTCTCTCTATAGCCACGATTCTCTTTAAAGACGTCCAGATGAAAAACATTTTGCAGACTAAGTACTTTTTAAATTGTCTTTTTGGGGCCCTTATAAAACTGAAGCAAAATGGAACCCATGATTCAAACCTTTTAAGCTACGTATATTTTCTAACTCAAATGTTTAAAAAATGTGCTTTTTAATCTCATTGGGAGGCCCCAATAAGGCTCAAAACTTCCTTAATACTATTACTTTCTTCAACCAAAACAGATAACGTGTTTCATTTCTACAGCCAGCAATTTTTTTTAAAGGTGCTAAGACGAAAAAAAAATCGCAAGTTCTAAATTTTTTAAATTGACTTATTTAGGTCCCTTACTAAAAGTTAAAAAAAAAATTGGAACCCAACATTCAAAACTTTTAGGCACCATTTTTTTAATTAAAATGTTTAGAATAATGTGCTTTTTTTACCTCATTGGGGGTTTCAATAAGGTTCAAAACTTCCTTAATACTATTGCTTCTTTCAATCAAAACAAACATGTCCTTTCTTGCTATAGCTGCCATTCATTTTAAAGGTACCCAGATGAAAGACATTTGGCAGGCTCTGAATGCTTTTTAAATTGTCTTTTTAGGGTCTATATTAAAAGTGAAGAAAAATTGGAATGCAATTGCTTAAAAAAATATGTGCTTTTTAATCTTATTGGGAGTTGCAATAAGCGAGTATCTGTGTGCAATGCATTTGTCACCCAACCCCGTATGTTATACCTGTTTCTTTTTTAATGTTTCACTTCTCTTGTCTTCGTAAATTATTAATGATAACTATACATAAATTATGTTCAGCAATTATTTAATCTATCAGCGGAGCATTGCTCGCTTCGCAGGTTGAATTTTTTTATGCACCCCCCAGCCCCTCCCCCCCCCAAAAAAAACGGCTTTTTTGTTTTCCATT
This sequence comes from Maratus speculifer, assembly GCA_964019185.1. Lineage (NCBI taxonomy): Eukaryota > Metazoa > Arthropoda > Arachnida > Araneae > Salticidae > Maratus > Maratus speculifer. The sequence goes on from OZ025298.1 coordinate 199,484,923, forward strand.
TACTTTTCAACGTCCCAATGCCTTCCACAGCTTAAATCCGTTCAGGGCATCCCCCACTCTGATCTTGAATCAAACAATCTTTGAATTATTGTAATTTTTCTTTCTGATAAAAGTTATAATCTCTTGATAAAATTCAAATTTTCTAGAATCGTCGTTCACGTTGCTACAGGGACCATTTCGTTATTTTTGCACTTAAATATGAGATCAGCAAAATCTACCAGTTAATTATTCGTTTTTAGAAAAAAATCGTCAAAAAAAGAAAACTTCGTAAAACGCGAAAAAAGGGCTAAAATTTGCATAAAAATACTAGGCAAATATTCAAAAATTGACTATATCTAGCGAAAACATTGCAATCGGAATGTTAAAAAATGACCCCGAAAGACGAAAATCGCTAAAAATCACATAAAATGTTCGAGACAAATTCAGAAATTGCAAATGATAAAATTTTCTACATTGAGTTTAAAGCCTGGAACCTGATTTTTTTAGGTGTGTCAAGAAACTGCGAATAAAATGCCGCAAAGTCAAAATTTACTATATCGGGATAAAAGATTGAAAATAAGTTCTTTTTACAATAATAAAAAAAAAGTGAATTGAAGGGTTTTTTTTTCTCATTTTCCCCCCATTCAGACGCGCAGACACAAAAATGCATTTATTTGCAAATTTTCCGCAAAAATATAGAAAAGTACACAATCTAATGTAAAAATAACCTAACATCTTTAAATATAAAGGTTAATTTTCGTCATATAAAATCACAGGAGTGTTCCATCAATTGTGCAGCATTGTATATTTTCCTATTAAAAAGTGAACTTTTATTCATGATTTTTTTTCCTGTATAAGTAGAATAAATCGCGAATCAGAGATCAAAATTTTTATAAATTTTCCGTCAAAAGTCAAAAATTTCTTCAGATATGAGAAAAAAAATTGCTTCTAATTGGAGTCTTCAAAACAGCGTTAAATCGAGGGGGTGGTCCGGGGGGACATCCCCCCCGGAAATTTTGAAATTTAAAGTTTTCATTGGTCAAAAAGTGCAATTTCCCCCCGAAACTCTAATGTCCCTATCGGAGCCACAGAGAAAAGTGTCTGAATTCACCACTTCTTCAAAACGAGGGGGAAACGCTCAAAATCACATAAAAATTTGCGAAAAATTTGAAAATCGCATTAAAAGTTTGCAAAAATTTAAAAAATAGCTGAGGACAAAATTTAGTACTTCGGGTAAAAAGACTGACCTGATTCCGATTACTATAGTCAAAAAATCGCGCCAAAGCACGAAAAAAGTTAAAAATCATATAAAAAGTTTGTGAAATATTCAAAAATTGAAAGAAAACTACTTTACTATATTCGGCTAAAATGGAAATATGGATTGAAAATGGATGCTTTTTTTGAATGTAGGGGAAAAGCTCGAAACTTGAAAAAATAGTAATAAATAGCTTAAAAAATTAAATTAAAAAAATTGAATCAAAATCTGTTTTGAGATACAAAACATCAAGCATACAGGTATCCTTCCTGTCAAATTTTGTCCTGGACAGTAAAACATCTTCTACTTCTCAGACAAAGAAAAACTCTTTACAGTCATACAGCTGTCTTTATTGTTATCTACAAGAATTAACTGTCTTCGTTGCCCACAGAAAGGTACAGTCTATCCGAAGTATTTTTTTCTTTTCAAATTTTTATCCGGTCAACTTGAATGACAAATTTATACTGGAAAAAATCTAAAAAATATGAAAACGACATCCAAAGTTTCTTTTTTTTTCTTTTCTTTCCTTTCTTTTTCTTTTTTTTTTTAATTTAGTAAATCTGTACATACATATAAGGGAGAGTGAGGAGCAATGGGACACTTTTTACAAAAAATAAAAAATCAAAAATTTTTTTTTCACACACGCAAAAAAAAAAAAAAAAAAAAAAAAAAAAAAATCGATTTATAGAATACAAGATGAAACATTTTTTAACGTCCCTGAACAATATAGAAACGTTATTTTAAGAAACACTATTTACAATTAAAGAAATGGAAAATTTTGAAATGTGCCACATATCTCTCTACTTTTTATATATAAATTCTATATCTCATATACTGCGCTGCACAAAAGTATTCGCATACCATTCTCCTGATGAGAGGAAATTGCAGAAGGGGAATTTTCTGAAGTATCTCTTAAATGAACTAAATTTTGGAATAGATGTTGTAGATAGATACAAATCTCTAAATCATATACAAGGCTGCTAAAAATTCGGGGAATTTTCCGATTGTAGATGGGAACAGCTGAAATTCGGTTTTGAAATACGTTATAAATTTTCATATGGAAAAAAGAGACATAATATTCAAATTTTTAAACGGTGCAGTTTTGTTAGATTATACTGAATGTGCCGGAAAGTGCTTCATAATCAGTGTTTGATGCATGATTTTTCCTTGTTTAGTTTATTTTTGTGCTGTATTTAGAGTTTTTGCGGCGTTTTTTAACATTTGTAAAGAAAATTCAATTACAAACATTTTTGCCAATTTTCAAATTTTTCGAGAACTTTTAATTTTTTTAAAAGCTTTTTACGGATAATTTTTAAAATAGGTAAAAAGAAAATCCAATTTCAATCTTTTAGGCCAATACAGTAAATTTTGTTTCCTGTGAACTTCGAAAAAAAAATTATGCATTTTTTGGCATACTTTCGCGTTTTGCATCGATTTGTTGATACTTTTTGCTAAACAAAAGAATTTTCAGTTCAGAAGAGGAGCACGTTTATTAATTATTTAACAGCTGATTGAAATTAGCTGCTTTTGTTTGCAAATATTTTGTGTCATAAACAATGGGGTTGTAAAGTGGATGAAATGTAAAATTTCAGAATACCCTGAAATAAATCATTTTATGACAAAATTCGATCAAATTTTGATAATCACCTTTAAAAAAAACTTGTTTGTAAATCTGAACCTGATTTAATTGAGTAGGTAGCGTTGATTTAAAAAAAAAAAAAAAAAAAAAAAAAAAAAAAAAAAAAACCAGAATAAACATTACGTTCTGAAGTAAAATAAATCATTAATTCAATTATACAGTGATTCAAATAAGCGGCGGATTTTCGAACTTTTTCTAATAGGGGCCCGTAATTTATGCCTGCCCAGGGGCCCGTGAAACCTGTTACCGGCCCTGGCTATAAGCTTTCTTGAGAAACAGAGGGTATATGGTGTTCTATTAAAAAGTCCAGAAGGTATACGGCGTATAACCTGCACTACATCCCTTATGTTAACTGCACAGTTCACTCTGCACTATACTACAAATCAATTTTCTGTGCAATTATACACTTAGGGCATGCTTGGTGCAGTGCATGAATGTGATACATGCAGGAACTAGGTTTTTGGTACTATGTCGTCTTCCCTTACATGTATGTCTAATTAAGCTGTATCTTTACTGGTTATGTCTTTACACTATACATTTTTATAGTAACTGCGACTGATTTGTTTTCACGGAAAAAGCGCAAATATGATTTTTTCAAAGTTGGCATTGAAGTGAGTTGTAGCCAAGAAGGAATCCCTTGTCCTTCCTCATGCTCAGTAATTAACAAAAGCACTTGTCAAACCCTTTTTTATACTTAAAAACATATTAACCTTTTTTGGTGCTCGTCAGAGCATTTTTTAATACTAGTATATATATATTTTCCACCAAGTTACGATTTGGAAGACCGATTGCGTTTCAATATACAAATCGAGTTCTAACTAATCCTAGATTTTCATCCTTGAACTCGATGAGGTGATTGGCTCTGCTGCCGCCTCGCGATGTAGTCCAAAGCCGTGACTCTGACGTCACAGTAATGTAGTCAAACGTGCACAACACATTGGTCAGTTTAGCAGAGTTGTAATTTATTATTTACGAAAATTTGTTAGAATATTACTCTAATTAGGTTATTAGTGAGTTATTTTTTTTTTAAGTTTACTTTTAAGACTTCCTAGTAAATAAAAAATTTTTAATAACTGTTAATGGCAACAGTTTATATATATATAATTTTGTCCATTTGTAACAGAAAATGGCATCAGTGCATTTAGTCGGAAAATTTTTTACAGCTCGTCAACATTAAAAATGCCTGTGAGTGCAGAAGAAACAAAAATGGAGACAGGGTAAGCAATCTTAATTAATCTGTCTCTATAATTAATATATTTGATCAAAATAAAGCTCAACACAAATTTCAAATGTAATAAATTGTTATATGACCTATATATGTTGTATGTTTACTATATAATCTGTTTTAGTCGCATTAATTTTAGACATGCGGTGATAAATTTGTCTTTTTGTATATTATAATTTCCTTTTTTCACATATTTCCCATTCAGAAAATGTTCAAATAAATATGTTTGGCCGTTGAAATACTTTTGTTAATTTGGTTTAGGTAATTGTTTTTATTTGTTATCTTCTGTTTGTTTCAGATTTGCCAAGTCTCCTGATTTTCATATCATTTTCCGTAATCTTGGTTTTTGACATATTTGTCCTGATTTTTCTCATATTTTTAAATCTTTTATCTTGCAATAAAATGATTCAGTGATAAAAATTCCAATAGGTGTAGTTCTCTACTGTGATAGATCCCCTATCCGGTAATGTTTTTTGTCTAAATTGTATTCGCATTAATTGAATCTTTTTGATTTTTTGTACTGTGGATATGTTTCGGGTTATTAATTTTTCTTTCATTTGAAATCTATGTTTGACAAATACCACTCCCAATTTCTTTCCCCCCGTCCGATAATGTGTACTTAATTTCAAAATACATGCTAAAATATCCTACACGTATGCTTAAATGCATTTTACTTGTAAGGTGTATAGTTTATATATATTCTCCTCATTTGAGTAACAGGGACATATTTCTATATCTTCAATATTACCAAGCCCTGTTTAAAATTACTGAACATGTTTACATATAAAAATTGTTTTCTTCGATAAAAAATATAATTTCTGATTATTATTGAAAAATATATCGAGCGATGTTGCAAGCGAAGACACTCATGAGTGAATGCTAATCCTATGGTGAATGATTTCTTTCATACACTTAAACATTGAAGGATTCCTTAAACATTCATCTGCATTTCAACATTTTAAAATTTTCTTTGAATTGGGTAGACAAATTCTGTCTCTACATTGCACCTTTTTTACTTTTTCTATTTTGGTTGCAAATATTTTTTATAAAGTTACTTTCACTTTTCAAAAACGGTTCTGAAAATGAGTGTCATTCTAAAAAACATCTGCTACCCAAATCAAAACAGTAAAAAAGGTATGATGTAGAGACAGACCTCAGCTATCCAATGTAAAAGAAATTTAAAAATGTCGAAATACAAACGGGATATTATAAAAATCCCTACCCAAAGGGTTAGCATTAGCTCGTCAGAAAAAGCAGGTTGAATGGATGTGTCAAAAAAGGGAGTAAAGACAACAAGAAGTGTAAAATAATTTTAAAATATTGATGAGGATCTCTTAAAGTAGTTATTTTCTGCATTTTTTTATCATTTAAGTATTCAAGCATCTTTGCTTTATTTGACTATTAAATATTTATTTTTTTAGGTCTCCTAAGAAAAAATTACCGCAGGTTCCTGAAACTTTGCTTAAGAAAAGGAAGCAACAAGCAGAACGCAGAGCTCAAAAACTAGCAAATGCTATTAAGCAAAGAAAAGTAAGTATATTTATTTGAAAATATTTTAGTGTAATGAAAATAGTTAAATAATGTAGTTTTAGTACACAGGGTTCATACTATGCTTGAAAGTCCTTGAATTTTTAGGAGAGAAAAAAAGTCCTTGAAAGTGCTTGAATTTATTTGAATTTTAATTAAGGTGCTTGATTTTCGTTATTTGTTTTTATAGGTGCTTGATTTTTCTTATTCAGATGTTCAAAATTAAATAAAAGTTCTAAGTGTTGAAAAAGATTAATTAATCAGTCAAAAATATTTGTTCTGTAATTGTTTTCCTTTTAGGAGATCAGAGTATGCGCATTTGTATTTTGCTTTGTTCTATATACTGAACTTGATCAGTTGATGCATGTACACATGCACATACTCAGGTCTTTGCAGCAAAAAATTTTTTCTCTGTCTTCTATAGATCTTTAGTAGTTAATTATTCTTTGAGACATGTACTATAACAATACCAAGAAAGTGTACTTTCAATAAACTGTGGATGGAAAAAGAAAAATACAAGCATTAGTTCGAAGCAGTACCGCATTGCATATGTTTCAATGCATGCAAGCTATGCTGTGTCACTTAGAAATTAGAGAATAAGGGAAAATCTGCATTAAAACTCATATAAGAGCTATTTTCCATAATAATCATTTCTAATATATATAAAAAATATAGATCTGATATTGCAAAATGTAGGACGATTGGAGGCGATATCATTGTTATTTATGTATTGTGAATCGTGGTTACCAACAAAGAAGAGCAGGGAAAAGTTATGAGTTATGACCCTTTAAGATTTAAAAATTTTTAAATTAAGCAATTTCAGTTACTTAGATTTACTTCAATTTTGATTTTAAAAAATGAAACTTAATTTTTTTCCCATATGATTTTGTTTTTGATTATTCAAATAATTTTTTATTAATAAAATAACAATTGAACTCCTTTCCACCAAAAAGAAAGCACAAGTATCCCATATCTAAATTTACCTTGATACTGCCCATGTAATGAATTATTATTTTTATTGCATACTAACTACCCCACCCGACATTACCTGTATCCTGATTGAATTTGTGTAATTTTAGGTAGCTTTCATTACAAAAAGTAAAAAGCTACCTATTGCAGCCGTCCGGAGGAAAGCACTTCCGGAAAATTTTGGTATATTTTTACCGATCATGACCCCCAGACCCCAAAACCACCCTCCGTTCAAATGTTGACATATATATATATATATATATATATATATATATATATATATAACCATATATATATATATCTGATTTTTGTCATGCGATAACTAACGTATTTATGAACCGATTTGAATGAAACTTGGTATGTACATAGTACATACAAATGTCTCGACCGAGTTCGTTGGTCAGCATCATCCGCCATTTTGTTTCAAAATGGCGGCCATTTTAAATTTTTTAAAAAATTTAAAATTTAAAATTAAATGCGAAAAAATTAAAAGTTGAAAAATATTTTCCTTTTATGTGTTAGAACATAAAACAAAGATTCCAGAACACTTTTTATTTTGTCTATATCTTAAAAAATGATTGAGTTATAGCGCTTTGAATTTTTCTTATGGCTGACATTTTGAAACGATCTGATTTTTGTCACGTGATAACACGCGTATTTATAAACCGATTTCAATGAAACTTGGTATGTACATAGTACATACAAATGTCTCGACCGAGTTCGTTGGCCAGCATCATCCGCCATTTTGTTTCAAAATGGCGGCCATTTAAAATTTTTTAAAAAATTTAAAATTTAAAATTAAATGCGAAAAAGTTAAAAGTTGAAAAATATTTTCCTTTTACGTGTTAGAACTTAAATCAAAGATTCCAGAACACTTTTTATTTTGTCTATATCTTACAAAATGATTGAGTTATAGCACTTCGAATTTTTCTTATGTCTGACATTTTGAAACGATCTGATTTTTGTCACGTGATAACACGCGTATTTATGAACCGATTTCAATGAAACTTGGAATGTACATAGTACATACAATTGTCTCGACCGAGTTCGTTGGCCAGCATCATACACCATTTTGTTTCAAAATGGTGGCCATTTTAAATTTAAAAAAAAAATTAATTTAAAATTAAATGCGAAAAAATTAAAAATTGAAAAATATTTTTCTTTTACGTGTTAGAATTTAAAACAAAGATTCCAGAACACTTTGAATTTTGATGGCTGACATTTTGAAACGGTCTGATCTGAACCATCCACAATGTTGCTTTAAAATGGCATACACTTTATGATATCGTGGAATTTGGTGACTCTCTAAATCGCTTAAAATAAAACCAGGTTGAATAAAAGATGACTAATTTCTAAAAATTCCTATTAATATTCAGTCTTGACAAAAACTAGTTTCAATCTTATAAAATCACTAATTTTATAAGATTATTTCCACTAATTTGAGCTTAGTATTCTTGAACAATGTAACTTACCTTAAAATAAATAAATAAGTATATGAAAGCTACCTCTTCCTCCCGGCATTGCCGGAAGGACTTTTATGTTTTCCTTTTAAACAATGATTGATGGCCCCACTAGTTTCAGCAACATATTTCCATGCATTCTCTCCAACATTGCTTGAGCTAATCGAATTTGAATGATTTTAAATTTTTAAAGGGATATCTTTCAGAAGGAACCTTATTGCTATTAAAAATAAATAGGAATTGTTTTATTTTTAATAATTTCATTTTTAAGCAATTACTTTCATCAGTTCTTGCTCAATATGCTGATCAATCCCCCTATTTCATTTCCTCCTTTTTTTTAATTCTTGAAAAAAAAAATTGTGTGTAAACATAAGTTTTTAATATTAATTTTTTTAATATTAATTTTTTTAATATTTTTATTTTATATTAAATGCTTTATTTTTTAAAAATGATGGTAGCCAAAATGAATTGATTTATGAAAGAAAAAAAAATAAGACGTTAAGCTTGAAATTCTTCTTCAAATTTGATCTCATTTATTAATTTTTATTATTTAAAAAAAATGGACATTCTTTAAAGTTTATGATTGTACTTTTAGCTAATAATAAATGAGTAATTAAATTGTTCAATAAATCTATTATTAGGGCCAGGTGGAATAAAATAGTTATTAAAACAGTATATAGTTTTCAAAAAAATGTCAAGCAAGGCTTCAAGATTGTTATGAACTATCGTCAACCGGCAATAGTGCCTTTAAGTTTTATAGATACTTGACAGACTAGCAGCTATAAAAAGAGCGATTGAAATCTTGGAATATTTATATTCTTACACTTCTTGTATTCAAAAGAAAAAAAAATAATTCCAATTATTACATGCATAACTCTATTGTATCTTTTTAAAAGATAAATTTATTGTTCAGTTGCATTTTCCTTCATCAGTTGTATCTTTGGTGCAGCCTTTCACGGCAAAATTTCAAACTGAAAAACCAATGCTGCTGTTTTTTGCAGCTGATTTTAAAAAGTTGGTTCAGTCATGCTAATTAGAAAACAAAATTCTTAAGGATGTGAAATAAAGCATGTAACAGTTTCTAAACTTTCTTGTCTTGAATTCAAATCTAATACAGTAAAACTCGTTTAAGATACGAATTAAGGTAATGAGGAAATTTCATATCTCAAGTTGGATCATATCTTATCAGGGTAATTTTACATAGGTTTCCTTTTCAGGGTACTGCAGATCATTAGTCTCTTTAGTGGGATCGTATATTAAATGGACGTATTTTAAACAAGTTTCACATATGTTGACTTCTCTTGCTAAAATAGTCTCTGTTCACTGGGGATAAATTGTTTAAGAATCCAACAGAGCAGCAATCTGTTAGAGAAAGTAGTGTTAATACTCTGAAAAGAGAAATAAGGGACTTCATTTGTGTTATGATGAAAAAAATTATCAATAAAAAATTCCAATGAAATATAGTATTGTGTGCACTTCATTTTGTTTAAATCTTGGTAAAATTGTGTGGGACAAAGAAAACTGCATTTCACAGATGAAATCTAACATAAAAGCCTTCCACAAAAGTAGTCGATTCCCAGAAGATGACTGTAAAGTCATTCTTCTGGATTGTCAGGATTTTCTTGAAACTACAAATTTATTAGGTTTAACAAAATTTGGTGAGTGGAAATGTTATTAAATGTTTGACTTTTTTTTGATCATATGTTTGCTTAAAGACTTATTAAAGTTCTTTATGATACCAAACTTGCATTGCTTTTGTCTCATGGGCAAGCTTGTTTTGCAATCAATAAAAGATATTAAATTAGAAAACTTTAAAGAACATCCATATACTTCTTTAAAGATTATAAAAGATTATTTAGAATATTGTGGTAGTATACCAATAAAAAAAGGGCTCCTTTCATCTGCATCTTGCAATGGTAGACAAATGTACATTATGTACTTGAAGGATCAAGAAAAAAGGGAAAGAAAAACATATCACTGGGGGGGGGGGGGGATTTGATTAAAAAGAAAAGAGTAGAAGTTGACATAAAGGCAGAGCCTACAAAAAATACATTCTGCTTACAATCAAAGAGACCTGTGAAAAAATGTTAAAGAAAAAAGCTGAAGTTAACATTTTCAGATAAAGTTGCAGTTAAAAAGCTTAAATGCGGGAAAGAGAGTCATATTTAAAATGCAACAAATTATTAATGTTGAAATATGCAAATTTTTCTTTAATATACTTCTGTGTATAATATACTTCTTTGAAAAATTATTTAGGGAATTAGTTAAAGCAAGCTATGAAAAAATTTTGTTTAGTTTTTGTAAAATTTAAAATTGTGTATTAATATTATCATAGTACAAAATTATCAATTGTCTATTTTTGTCTAGTGTTAGCCCAAATAATAATCAAAGTAGAATGGAAAAAAAAAAAAAAAATCTTTTAGAGCCTTTCTCATAACATTTCACATTTAAAACTTTGCTACTGTATATAACATACAGTAGCAAAGTCTAAAAGTTTAGCATTCACCTGAAAATACATGAAAATGAAAAATATATCTTTTCTTTTGATACTTCTGTTATATAGTATTTTAAAGCATTAAAATTTTGATTTCCGGGAAGGTGCTTGAAATTTAGGTTAGGTGCTTGAATTTTATCACAGAAAGATAGTATGAACCCTGAGTACATATTGATCCAAGAACATGCTAGATTGTTTTAAGAAATTTTAATAATACCAATTGGTATGAATTTAGCTGTAATGAAGGGATGAGTTCTATATTCTGGGCTCCTTGCCAAAAAAATTTGTGCCAAAATGCTGTTTTGGCAACACTGAAAATCTCTAGATAGCAGAAAAATATAGTTTCTAAATCTTTGTTATTTATAAATCAATTTTGCACCATTTTATTAAAATAGAAAATGATGTAAAAACATGCATTTATAAATAACGTAATATTAAATTTTTTCAAGGTAGGTTAAATTTTGCTCAACAAAAAATTAAGTATAAAATAAAAAGATAAATATACAAATATTTCCACCAAAAAAAAAAATTATTACAGTTATTGTTAAATTAACTAGTTTATACGAAATTGAATATTTCCAACTGAGCGAAAAATTGCCCAGGGTGGGAATCGAACCCAGATACTTGGCTTACAAGGCCAATGTTTTGCCTGTTAAGCTAGCTGGGTGATAGACTGCTGGGATTTTTCCCTCAGATAACCTTATTTGTCATAGATTCCACAGTAACATCTGGTCTGTCATTTAGACAGCTCGGCAGAATAAACCGCAGGTATTTACCAATCAGTTGATTGTGTTAAAATAATAGTATAACTAGCTTATGTTGGTGATAAACAAAAAAAATTACACAACAAAAACAGTTAGTATTCATGGCAGTCGTTGTTATATAATTAACTAGCTTTTGTCGGCAATAAAAATATAAAAAATCAGTTAATATTTACAGCAACCTAATGCACCTTTACTATGATTTGTGACTTTATGTGTCAAAATTGACAGCGGAATCTTACATTTCTACAATGCTAAACCATGAAAAAATGTAGAAATTTTGGCCAATAAAGTTTGCATTTTATACAGTTAGTGAAAATTCTGATAAAAAACAAAAAGAATTTTTAAAAATCGCAAAGAAATACATGGCAGTTGCAAACAAGACTTACTTTAAAATTGTAATGAAAATACATTATGCATCAACAAGCAAAGGCATCTGAATGTTTGAGGGAAATTATCTAAGAGAATTCAAAATTTAGCTGACTAACAGTTCACCTGATACTAATGAATCAATAAATTTTAAGATATCTCTTCTTCAAACTTCCTTTTTCCTAACACAATTAAACAATCCTAAAGCTGAGAAGTTACTCAGAAATCCACGAATAAACATAAACCAGATTGAAACATTTATCGCCATTAATCTAGCACAGGATATGACTTTTCTTGTAATGAATCTAGCTTGACCTAATAACTTCGAAATATCTTTTTGCACATTTTCAAAGAAAAGTGTTATTTTAGCCTACCCAATCTGTTCAAATTGATTGAATTGGTCTTGTTACATTATATATATATATGTGTGTTAGTCATAAAGTTTTTTTTTTCCCTTTAATTTGCAGCTAGCCCATGAAAAACGTCGAGTAATTTTCAAAAGAGCAGAATCTTATGTAAAAGAGTATAGACGTAAAGAAAGAGATGAAATTCGTCTTAAACGTCTGGCCAGACATCATGGAAGTTTCTATGTTCCAGCTGAACCTAAAGTAGCAATTGTTGTAAGGATCAGAGGGTATGTTCTGCAATCAGTTTCTATGACTCTTTATCAGGGTTGTTTGGTTTAAACCAATTGTTTTTTTTTTATAAAAACCATGCTGGTTTTTTTATTCTTTTACCCAAATGTTTTATTTTACACGTTATTAAAAAATGCAAAATCCAAATTATGAAGAAGCTACAAGCAAAGCTGTAGAAAAATGATGAATTAATAAGTTTCTAAAAGGACAAAAAATTTTAATCAACTCAGCTTTTCTTGTAAGCTGTAAATCTATATGGCAGAATAATTATTTTTTCTAAAATTAGCTGGTTTAAAAAAAACTAATCGGTTTTCTTTCTTTCTTTTTCTTTTTTAAGGCCTATATGTATATATAGCCATTATTTGTAAAACATATATATATAGCCAGAAGGGCAGACTCGAGTTAAAAATGCACTTTTATTATTTAAATTGCTTGATTGGTTAGGATTTACTAAGGATTTCATCATTTCAGAAATTCTTTTTGTAATGTATGCTATTGAATAATTGACAATGAGCTTTTTATTTCCTCTGTGATGAGTGATTTTAACAAGCTTTTGTTTTTCTTGCATTGGGATTGGGTTTTTTTGCATTATAATTTTATTCTTTTGCCAGCTAGGTTGGCACAGTTCAAACCAATTGGTTTTTTAGAACAAATCTAATATAATGTTTTCTTATTTTTGTAATTTAAGTGTTTCAAATTATTGGATGAAAGTAATTTCTATTTTTAAGTCTTATCTCAATAGTCATCATAAGACATAGTGAGTCTAGTCAAGGTCATGTTAGTATACATGTAGAATGCATATTTTATGCACTGATGAACATATCTGAAACTCTACAGAAAACACTTAAATGATGTAAATTTAGCAAAAATAAAATAGATGAAAAATATGCAACATTTAGATATAAAAAATATTTTCCTTTGAGAAATGTAGATGTACAGATAATCATAGGAGCCAACTTTGGTCCGAAAGCTGGGTCTGCCACAAGAGCAGTTGTTTCAGGGGGGGAGGCAAGTGAGATTCTGGGTTAAAAAAAATTTCGGAAATTTACATCGCATTTTCGGAAATCAGCGGGGGGGTGGGTGGAATTTCGCGAGTTACACCTCTCTTATCCGCGATTTTCAGACGAAATCAGCGATATTTTAGCAAAATCAGTGATTTATTGCGATCTTTTGTCGAAATAAGCGGTTTTTCCGCGATCTTTTGACGAAATCGACGTTTTTTCCGATGATCTTTAGACAAAATTTGCATTTTTATGCGATCTTTTCTCGAAAACGACATTTTATCACCGCGATCTTTTGACGAAATCGACGCTTTTTCCGTGATCTTTTGATGAAATCGGCCTTTTTTTTCAAGGATCGTTTGACAAAATATTTTTAAGCGATCTTTTATCGAATTCCGCGAGTATCCCCCCCCCCCCCCCCCGCGAGGTTTTTTTTGTCCGTGATCTTCAGACGAAATCAGAGGTATTTTAGCAAAATTGGCAATTTATTGCGATCGTTTGTCAAAATCGGTGGTTTTTCCGCGATCTTTTGACGAAATCTGCGCTTTCTCGTGGGGTTTTTTTTATGAAATCAGTGGTTTTTTCGACGATCTTTATACAAAATTTGCATTTTTACGCGTTTTTTTTTTTTCTCGAAAACTGCGTCTTATCCCCGCGATCTGTTGACGAAATCGACGTTTTTTCCGTGATCTTTTGATGAAATCGGCCTTTTTTTCAATGATCTTTTCACAAAATATTTTTAAGCGATCTTTTATCAAAAACTGCGTTTTTTTCTCTGCGATCTTTTAACGAAATCGGCGTTATATCCGCAATCTTTAGACGAAATCAACGTTTTTCAGCGGTCTTCAGATGAAATTGGCGATATTTTACCAAAATCAGCGATTTATAGCGATCTTTTGCCGAAATCGACTGTTTTTCTGCGATCTTTTGACGTAATCGCCATTTTCCCGTGGGTTTTTTTATGAAATCGGCGTTTTTTTTCGACGATCTTTAGACAAAATTTCCATTTTTACGCGATCTTTTCTCGAAAACGGCGTTTTATCTCGGCGATCTTTTGACGAAATCTATATTTTTTCCGTGATTTTTTGATGAAATCGGCCTTTTTTCAATGATCTTTTGATAAAATATTTTTAAGCGATCTTTTATCGAAAACGGTGTTTTTTTCCGCGATCTTTTAACAAAATCGACGTTATATCCGCAACAGGGTTGGCACGTTTTTGACGCATGACGGTTTTTACCGGATTTTACCATGGTTTTTACCGTCATGTCAAAAACCTCTTTGTCAAAAATGTCGAAAACTGTCAAAAACCTATTTTTTAGCAGTGTGCTTTTACATTATAATAATTATTATTTTTTCCATTCTATCTTTAGTATTAAGTCATTTAACGTGAAATAATATTCAGTATCAAAAAGACTCTAAAGTATATTTATTCATCCAAAAAAACAACAAAGAAACTTCATTAAAAAAATAAATAAATCATTTAAGAATCTCAGTAAATGTAATAATAATTTTAAAGATTAAAGATTTTTACTCATACAGTCATGCAATACGTTATTCTTTCAATCCTCTTGATCAATCCATAATACCTAAATAATTTTAAATAAAATGTGAACAGGACGTAAATAATTCGACTTTATGGTAGCTTTAATAAATTTCAATAAAAAAAAATATTTCATGATTTTCCAGGTAAAAATTTATATCTAAAAATATAGGTGCTGAAATGGTCTAAATTCATATATATTTGCACTAAAGTTAAATAAAATCTATGGTATATAAATAGTACATAAATTTTTATTATATTCTGATTTTTTTTAAATAGTTTTGCTATTCCTTAAATTTTAATTCTAAGAAGTTTTAATTGAAATTGGGTCTTAGAAGTTTGTATCAAAATTTTAAGATTCTACTTATTGAACTGAAAATAAAAAATCATCGTTTAATTGCATTTATGAAATGTACCAGATAAGCATTTTGAAATATTATATCTAATATTCAAATTTATTCAATGACCAGTCCTTGAAATCTACTGTTATACCATATAACAGCATTTTTGCATCTCTAAAATGATTTAAATATTTTATTTAAAATGTATATTGAATGTTATTTAATAATTATAATAACCTTTTATCATCATTTAATATTAATGTTTATTGCAGTTAGCAGAATATATATTAATGGAGTTTATGACAAACATTGTTCTTTAATTTTAATCTTGTATTTAAAAAAATTTCCCATTTAGGAAATCTTCCTTTTAAATAAATTTAACAAATGTAATTGAAAATAATAATAATGACAAGAACAACAAGGAAAAATCAATTTAGAAAAGAATTGTATGCTACACTTACATTATAAATTGGAGAAAAATAAAAAATGACAGGTTTTTGACGGAATAAACTGGTAAAAACACGGTTTTTACCACTGTCATGTCAAAAACCAGTTTTTGACGTCAAAAACCCAACCCTGATCCGCAACCTTTAGACGAAATCGACGTTTTCCCGCGGTCTTCGGACGAAATCAGCGGTCTATCTGCGATATTTGGTGAAATTGCCGTTTTTTCCGCGATCTGCATTTGAAATTAGCGTTTTTCAGCGATCTTTTGACAGAGTTCGTTGACAAAACATTGACAATCGTCGTTTTCCCACGAAATATTGACGAAATGTGTGCTTTTTCGGCGATCCTTTCACGAAATTTGCATTTCTCCGCGATCGTTTTTTCTGCATGCAAAATTGTACAAGTTGGCAACTATGTGGAACTGATAACTCAATTTCAAATTTTCGGAATTGAATCACCCCTGGATGGAGGGGGTCTCATTCTGTTTCCATCATCGGGAAAGTCAGAATTCCGTCCTGTGGACGGAAAACTTGCACCCATGATCACAATACATATGTATGTGACGGTCAACTGATTCGATTGTCGTAAATAATTATTAAAAAAAGCACAGTAAATCGGATTTTAAGTGATATTTTAAACACATTTTGAGGCAGGCGATTTCAAAACGATTAAAAAAATAAAAAAGAATACTACCCAGTTAAACTGATGGCATTGAGCTCACAGGCTATAAATACTAATTGTACATTAAAGACTTATATTTTCAAGGGTTAATTCCGTTCGAAAAAAAATTAAGAAGGGGAAACAGCTCTCCCCTTTCCTCTTTTTTTATACTTTTATACTTAATCATTGAACCTCCTATACTATCAAAGACATGCTTTATCATATAAAAAATCGATATCCAGAATTCAGAGCAAATGAGATAATTCTTAATAAAAACCCATTTAGCATTTATATAATTTAAAAGGAGTTATCCCTCTCTTTTATACTTAACCATTAAACTTCCAAAACTATTTAGAGATTTGAACGAAATCTGGAAATTCTGCTTGAAAAACCCATTTATATAAATTAAGGGGGGGGGGGGAGGCATTAGAACCCCTGTTCCCCCTATTTATACTTATTCAATGAACACCTAATAAGTCACGGAATCGCCTCATCAGAATGATCCTAATCTTAATTTTGAACGAAAACTTAATTCTGCATGAAAATCCCATTTATATCAACTAATTGGAGGGGCATGAGCCCCCCGTTCCCCCTCTTATACATATTGAATGAACTCCAAAAACTAATCAGGGAAGCGCCTTGTCAGGATATACCTACATTCAAAATTTCAAGTGGATCGGATATTTTTATCATGAGTTATCGCGTTACGCACGAACGAACATACAGAACGGACGGACACATAAGCTCTCAGGCTATGATAGCCTGAGAGCTAAAAAGAGGAGAAGCGCGTGAAACGGGAAAATGAGAAATTACTTAAAATAGTTTGTGTTTAAACATGTGCTACATTAAACAAAATTATTTTATTTAAAAAAAAAAAGAAAGAAAAAGAAAATATACTTTTCACTTTATTTCAAGGGGGAGGAAGGGGAATCAATAATTTATGCAAACACTATAAGTAATTTTAAACTAAAAGTTTCTATTTTAAGTCCATAATTCTGATTCAATGATTTGCACATAGCAAATTTTTGCTAGTTGTCCAATTCACATGTTCATATATTTTACTTAAAACATCAGTTAATAAATATGGCAATTACATTTTCTCGCGATTTTTTGCCGAAATTTGTATTTTTCTCGCGATTTTTCTCCTAAATATACATTTTTTTCGCGATCTTACGCCGAAATTTGCGTTTTTTTTTTTCACACGATCTTTTGTCGAAATTAGCATTTTCCCGCAATCTTTCGCTGATATTAGCGTTTTCCCGCGACCTTTTGCCGAAATTAACGTTTTTCCCGCGATGTTTACTTGAAATTAGCGTTTTTCCCACGATTCGTTGATTGAATTCATTTGTTTTTTCCTTGCTATCTTTGAACGAAATTTGAGTTTTTTCTGCGATTCTTTCCGTTTTTATCCAGATCTTTTTCCCGAAATTTGCATTTTCTGCCAATTTTTTGCCTGAATTCAGATTTTCTCCACGATTTTTTGACAGAAAACTTGCTTTTCCTCTGCTGTTTTTGAACAGAATTAGAGTTTTTCCGCTATATTCTTTGGGTTCTGCCCGCAATTTTTTGACAAAATTCGCGTTTTTTGCCAAAGTTTGCGATTTTTTGCCAAAGTTCGCATTTTTCCCAGATCTTTTGTCGAAATTTGCATTTACCATCACAATCTTTTACCGAAATTCGCGTTTTCCGCGCCAACTTTTGCCGAAATTCGCGTTTTTCCCACGATTCTATGACAGAATTTGCTTTTCCCCTGCTATCTTTGAACGAAATTAAAGAGTTTTTTTCAGCGATTATTTGCGCTTTCTTCACCATTGTTTGACAAAATTCGCGTTTTTAGTCAAAATTCGAAAAATGTCAACAAAATTTGCGCTTTCTCTGCAATTTTTTTTTTTTTTTTTTTTTCTTTTTTTTTAAGAATTGATGTTTTTCTTGCTATTGGCGTAATTCGTATTTTTCTGCGATCTTTTCTGAAAATCCACGTATTTCTCTCGATTCTTTGACAGAATTTGCATTTACCTCCACTATCTTAGAAAGAAAATTGCATTTTTTCTGTGATTCTTTGACAGAATGCATGTTTTCCATGCTATTTTTTACGAAATTTTCCGCGATCTTTTAACGGTTTTCAAGTTTTTTCCACTATCTTTTCACAAAATTGATGTTTATTCGCGATTTTTTGAGGAAACTGGCGTTTTTCCACGATGTTTCGACGAAATTGACATCCCCCCCTCACCTCGCCCACTGTTCTTTGATTCCCGTTTATTACGCGATCTTACGACAAAATTTGGGTTATTTCCGCGATCTTATCTACAAATTTTCGGATTGATGACCTTTTTTTTTTTTTTTTAATTCTGGAACAAATCACTCCCGTGCAAAACAGCAAAAAATCAAAAGGTGGAAAAAAAAAAAAAAAAGCAAATTGCGAGTTTTATGCCGGGTCTTTGCATTTTGCAGGGTCTGCTGAGATATTGCAAAGTCTGCAGATTTTTTTCAGGGTCTGCGCGGCAGACCCGCAGACCCGGAAGTCGGCGCCACTGCAGATAATGACATAAATGATCTTTAAAATTTCAGTCAAGCTCTAAAAGAAATTTTTCTCGATTGAAGGGATTATTTTTTAAGAATAAAAAAAAAAAAACTAAAGATATAAAGTCGAATAAGAAGACATTGAAAATTAGGCACTAGTAAAGCACCTATTTACATTTAACTAAAATATGCAAAAGATATATTTAAATCTTCTATTGCATAACCAAACCCATTACTTAGATCAGTTAAGAAAATTAGCAGAAAGAAGTGGGGGGGGGGGGGCAAGGTTTGCTTGAGACCTAATAGAAAAAAAGTCTCATAAAAATGCCTAAAAAATGCAATTTTTAGTTTAGATGTTTAAAAATACCAAGTGTTATAATAGAGCATGCAGTCCGATGGCTGTTTAAATTCTTTGGTAGATGACAGCATTTATAAAGCTACTGTATATTTTAACATCAGTGTTTTTCAATAGTCTAAAAAGCTGTTAAATAGATATTTTTGTCTATTTAAGTCATCTTTTAACTGGTAGTTTTAGAAAACACAATGCTTGAAGTGTGTAAAGACTCTGCTGCTAAATTCAAATCCTTCCAAAAATTCTTTATAAAAAGCTTTATTTTTCAATAAAAGATAATTAACTCATGCAGTCTTCTAACAAAAATCAGACATCACATATAACAAGTATTTCAAATTAATTATTTTGAATAACCATTTGAAAACAGGGTTGCAAAAAAGCCAGCTAAAATTTAAAAAAGCCAGGCCGGTGGTTTTTATTGGTTTTATCCGGCCTTTTTTGGCCAAAATTGGCTTTTATACAGTGAAGCATTTTAATTATAAGCCACACATTTTTAAGTGTCTTTTAACTAGTTTTAATGATGTTTAATTTACTTTGAGTTTAATAAATTTATTTATTAAAATAAAAAATAGGGATTTTAATTATGATTCAGTATGAGAAATTGGGTTATAACCCAATTTTTCAATATTAAAGACAATAATACTAGAATGACACATTGATGGAATTGATAGTGGTTTATAGTCACAATTACAAATATGTCAGCTAAATTATAAAATGGCCATACCAAGTGCTTTTTCTATCCCACCCTTATTTTTTCCATTTTTACTGCTTTATAAAATTGTTACATGTTTTATTACTTAACTAATTTTAAGAGTTATTAAAATGTCATGTTTTATTCCCTATAAACATTTAAAATCATAAAAACAGCATTTCTCACTATTGAAAATAGTATTATGAATTATGCATATTTCATAATATAATATATTTCACAATTTATTTCAGTATTATCAGTTAGCATATGTATGAATATATTCATGCAAGGGGGCATATATGCACTATTAGCATTTTTTGTTGTTGTTTAATTTTATATAATTATGTATTAAACTCTCCTCAAACACTGACTCCTTCCTAATTTCTCTTTCAACATTGTTCATTCTATGACTTTACATATATGAATGCTTTGATGTGTTTGATGAGTTACATTTTGTCATAATTCAATTAAATATAATTCTTGGGAATGTGCAATATAAGTAGAACTATGAAATATAGAAGTTTAAAACACATTTTTTTATTAGTATTTTTTTTTTCCAAGATTTATATATTTTTTCAGACATAATGCTTTCACAATTGACTTCTAGCAGTTATAAAGACTTATTTATTTGAAAAATTAAATAGAAATTTATAACTGTTTTGGTAATAAATAATTAAAAATGTATTAAAAATAAATCGATCCAAATTTAAGATGGATTCAATACAAATTAACACTTTAATAATAAAAGCCGGCTTTTTTCAATTTTAGCCGGCTTTTTTTAAGTGGATAAAACCAAAAAAAGCCGGCTGGCTTTTTTTGGCCCGGCTAAAAGCCAGCAACCCTGTTTGAAAATAATATATATGAAGTTTTATATATGAATCTATATCATATATTTATTTATAGTGCTAGTAATCAAAAGATTATTCATTAAGATTTTCAGGATATCAATGTTTCATTATGTAGCACATTTTATTTATGAAATATAAGACGCAGCTTTTTCTAAAAATGTTTAGATTTTAAATAATTTCAATTTTATACATAATTGATTGTATATTAAATAATTATATTGATTAGAATTACCTTTAAATCAAATTATTACTTATATATTCAAGAATGTTTACTTTTGTTCATAAATTTGCATGTATATGTAACTTGAAAACATATTTTTAAAAACCCGGTTTAAACCAAAAAAACCTGGTTTAAACCAAAAGAAAACATGGTTTTGGGGGGTTTTTACCAACCCTGCTCTTTATATATGTCAATACATGTTAACTGATTTATATTACTTTTTGTGACATTTTAAAACTAATTTATCTTATTACGCAACATTCGTGAAATCAAAATGAGTTGCTGTAATTATTAAAATCATGTTAAACATTTTTAGCTGTGTAACTGAGTTTATGCATGCAAGTATAATTTATAGTATCAATTTTCTTGTTGCTGTTTTAATGCTGTTAACTCGTAATGTTTGTAAAACATGCTTGTTAACCCTTAATGTTTATTAATAATGTTCAAATATATTACTGGAACTCTGATTAAAAACTATTCATCGAAAACATTGGCAGTAAAGATTAGTTTGATATTTGTTAAGAACATTTTTTGTAATTTTAACTCTGGAAATGTTATTGCACAGTTTTATTTATTGATAAATTAGTGCACTAGATATAGATGGAAACTGGGAAATTCGATTAGTAGCCAGTGGTTGGTAGACCCAGTTTCATTAGTGGTCACTTTTTAAATAAAGTCAAAAAAAATTTTTTTTCTTTATTTTGTGGCCAGTGAGTAACAAAGTCATAAACATTAGTTTAAAAATAAAACTGGCATTCCACTGAATGAAAAAATATGAATTAGTAATTAATATTGCAGATAAAATTATAAGTGATAAACTATATTTAAATGTATATTAATGCATTGTATAAAACAGGCTAGAAAATTGTATTTTTAAATTTAAAAATTATTTCACATCTTTCTTGGATATTTTATTTTTACTTAAAACATTGTAGGATCTAATATCATCAAGATTGACAAATGGTAATTAAGTTTGGCGAGTGTACAGATAAATATTCCTTGCTTTGGCTGAGATTTCAAAACTCTGGATGTCCTATTAAAGCAGCCGGGGAGTGCCAATGTTTTGGTGATGTGAAAGTCTGCTTGGTGGCAGTAAAGTCGGATGCTAAATTTGAGTATTACTCGCGGCTAGTGGCGAGTGCTAATTTTGTCCTATATTGTTAAAGCTATTGGTTATGTTTCAATCTTCCTTGACATTTACATAAACTTTAATCATTTTAAAAAAAAATTGTACCAGCCAACTATTACTGGAACTAGTGAGCATATGGCAAGAGTGAAAGATAAGATACGGTAATGTCTTTAAAATCTCCTTGCTTCCAGAGGTAAAAATAGTATAGTTTATTTGAAATGCATATGGAATTAATTGATGACTATATTTTGTAGGGAAAAAAACTATTTATTAAGAACATTATCCAAATACAGTTCATCGGCGCCCCACCAGTGGCCGAGAGGTTCGGACCTCTCAACTGGTAGACGGCAGGTGCTGGGCTCGAACCCAATCGCGGCTGTCGGCCTAACCGTTCGGAGTTTTCCGTGGTTTTCTTCGAACCTTGCGTAAATACACCTTGCGTAAATACGGGTTAGGTTCCCTTAAAAAGACCCCCACGGAGGGCACCCCCCCTGGTCCTATATCCCATTAGCGCAGATAATCGGACGACAAAAATCAGCCAACCAACCAACCAGTTCATCGTCAATATGTAGAAAATATGGCAAAGTTGCTAAATCTGCTTGCATCTGATACAAATAACCAGTTCACTAATTAGATGCAAACAAAGTAGAGATGCATATATTCATGGAAAAAAAGCTGTATTTCACAAAGCAAAACAATCTTTTTTTTAATCGTTGAGTGGCAACTAGAGTGGCGATCGATCGCAGATTTTACAACTTTAATAGCCATGTGGCGATTGTTAATTTACACTTATAGCAATAGATTCTCTTTTAACTGGAACGTCTTGTATCCCAGGGAGAGTATTGTATGAAATTTCTTTTTTTTCATGATATTTTGTATAGGTGTAAATTAACGGTCGCCACATGGCGATTAAAGTTGTAAAAGTGGTGATTAAAAATCGGCCATCAATCGCCACCCTAGTCGCCACTCGGCGATTAAAAAAATCTTATTAATTTGCTTTGTGATATATAACTTTTTTCATGGATATATGTATCACTACTTTGTTTGCATCTAATTAGTGAATTGGCTAATTCTTTAAATTGAAAAACGGCCATCGATCGCCACCCTAGACGCCACTTGGCGATTGAAAAATCTTTATTTGCTTTGTGAAATACAGCTTTTTTCATGAATATATGCATCTCCACTTTGTTTGCGTCTAATTAGTGAATTGGTTTATTCTTTCTTTCTATCGGATGAAGCATATTTAGCAACTTTGTTGTATTTTCTATATTTTGGCTTTTTACCATGAACTCTTTATTTGGATTTTTTTTTTTTTTTTTTTCAAGAAATAGTTTTTTTTCCCTACAAAATATAGTCATCAATTTTAATTCCACATGCATTTCAAATAAGTTATACCATTTTTACCTCTGGATGCAAGGCGATTTTAAGGACATTGTTGTATCTTAAATCTTTCACTTTTGCCATATGCTCACTAATTGTACCAGTAATAGTTGGCTTGTACTTTTTTTTTAATTTTTTTTATTTATGATTAAAGTTTATGTAGGTGTCATGAAAGATTGAAACATTATAGCCAATTACTTTAAAAATACAGGACAAAATTAGCACTCGCTATTTAGGCGAGTAATACTGCAAATTTAGCATCTGACTTTACTGCTATCAAGCACTTCCTCCACCTCACCAACACATTGACACTCTGATTTTGCCTCAATAAGACATCTGAAGTTTTGAAATCTCAGCCAAAGCAAAGAATATTTATATTTATCTGTCCACTCGCCAAACTTAATAATTACCACCAATTTTAAGTAAGAATAAAATATCCAAGAAAGATGTGAAATTATTTTAAAATTTTAAAATACAGTTTCCTTGTTTGTTTTATACAATGCATTAATATACATTTGTCGGATGTTATTCGGTACTTAAAATATAAAACAGAGATGTTACAGTCACATTTTATTGTAGACGACACAACACATATCACATTATATACAAATCGCTAGACGAGCACAAGTCAATCAATTAGATATTCATAAAAATTACTTAGAACAAAGAACATCTCTAAGAGAGATGTACAGCGAACACACATCCCAATCTTACATCTTAACTGAAAACTCGATTACTTCACTTCATTTCATGTCTTTTTAGAAAGGAAGGCACCGAAGGTGGCAATAGCGCCACCTATAGATACTATAATTTAGGGAAGGCAGTCACCCTGTTACATATTTAAATATAGTTTATCACTTATAATTTTATCTGCAGTATTAATGACCAATTCATGTTTTTCCATTCAGTGGAATGACAGTTTTATTTTTAACCAAATATGTGTTACTTTGCAACTCGCTAGCTGCTAAATGAAAAAAAAAAGGGGGAATTTTGACCTATTTTAAAAAGTGGCCACTAATGAAACTGGGTCTACCAGCCACTGGCTACTAATCAAATTTCCCAGTTTTCACCTATAATATTTTGATGAAATTAGTTTTTCTCCAGGGTTCGCACGGACCTTAAAAGTCCTTATAAACTCCTTATATTTCGATAGTCCTTAATAAGGATCCTTAAAGTCCTTATTTTTTATTGAAAGTCCTTATTTTTTAACATGGGCTTAATATTAACATGATCCGTAAAATGTTTTAAAAAAATCGCCAAACATTCCAATGGTGATTCCCGCCCGAAATTTCCAAAAATTTAAGGAATCCTCTTCCGAAAATTTGAAATTGGGTTATGAGTTCCACATAGTTGCCAACTTATACGGTTTAGCGCGCGGAGAAATGCAAATTTCGTAAAAGGATCGCCGAAAAAGCACACACTTCGTCAATATTTCGTGGGAAAACGACGATTTCACCGATGTTTTTATCAACGAACTTTGTTAAAAGATCTCTGAAAAATGCAAATTTCATGTGCGGATCACCGAAAAAACGGCAATTTCACCAAATATCGCAGACAAAACGCGGATTTCGCCTGAAGACCGCGGGAAAACGTCGCTTTCGTCTAAAGATTGCGGATATAACGCCGATTTTGTTAAAAGATTGCGGAAAAGAAGTCGTTTTCGATAAAAGATAGCTTAAAAATATTTTGTCAAAAGATTATTTAAAAAAACGCCGATTTCATCAAAAGATCACGGAAAAAACGCCGATTTCGTCAACAGATCGCGGGGATAAAACGCCTAAAGATGGTTCTCGTCCGAAATTTTGAGGCATCTTCTTCCAAAAATTTGAAATTGGGTTATCAGTTCTGCATAGTTGCCAATTTGTGCAGTTTTGCGCACAGAAAAAACAATCGCGGTGCAATGCAAATTTCGTGAAAGGACGCCGAAAAGCACACACTTCGTCAATATTTCGTGGAAAAACGACGATTTCGTCAATTCTTTTGTCAACGAACTTTGTCAAAAGATCGCTGAAAAACGTGAATTTCCTGTGCGGATCCCGGAAAAAACGCTGTTTCACCAAATATCACTGATTTCGTCTGAAGACCGCGGGAGAACTTCAATTTCGTCTAAAGATCGCGCGATCTTTTAACGCCGATTTCGTTAAAAGATCGCGGAAAAAACGCCGTTTTCGATAAGATTGCTTAAAAATATTATGTCTAAAGATCATTGAAAAAAAAAACGCCGATTTCGTCAAGATCGCGGGGGTAAAAGGACGTTTTCGAAAATAAATCGCGTAAAACTGCGAATTTTGTGTAAAGATCGCCGAAAAAACGCCGATTTCATTAAAAAGAAACACGGGAAAATGCGGATATTGTCAAAAGATCGCGGAAAAACCGCCGATTTTGACAAAAAATCGCAATAAATCTCCGATTTTGCTAAAATATCGCAGATAAATCGTTGATTTCGTTTGAAGATCGCGGGAAAACGCCGATTTCGTCTGAAGATCGCAGATTTCCCCTCCCCCAATCCCCGCCGATTTCCAAAATTGCGATGTGGATTTCCGAAAAAAAATTTCCCCCAGAATCACCCCTGAAAACGTCGTTTTTGAGAAAAGATCGTGCAAAAAATGCAAATTTTGCTTAAAAATCGTCGAAAAAAACGCCGATTTCATTAAAAAAAAAAGGGGGGGGGGGAGAACGTTGATTTCGTCAAAGATCGCTTAAAAATCCGCCGATTTCGACAAAAGATCGCAATAAATCGCCGATTTTGCTAAATATCGTAGATAAATCTCCGATTTCTTCTGAAGATCGCGGATAAACCTCGGGGGGGGGGGGGGGTGCAACTCACGGAATTCCCCTTCCCCCTGCACCGCTGATTTCCGAAATTTCCAAAAATTCCGAAAAATTTCACCCAGAATCCCCCTCTGATACATTCATAATCTGCCAAATATGGCAACTGAAAAAAAAAATCAAGTTTCTTTGCTATAATTTTCTTATTTCTGATTGGACATTAAAGCTGCCTCTTTTGTTTTCCGATTGTGACATAGAAACCTCGTATCCACAAACACCAATCGTAATCAGTATTCACCATCTAAAATTTCCTTTTCTTTGAATAACAAAGAAGATATTTCACCAAATTATTGCACCAATCTGTTCTATAATCCGCTGATCTGTGTTTGATCGTAGTCTTATTATTTCACTGGATATGTGTAGCATGGTTAACAGCAACAATCTTCCTTTGCAGGAAATAAAAGGAAATTAATTGAAGATGACTTAGGTTTTATAAAAAAATATATATATATATATCTTCTTGAAAAACAAGTATCAGAGTTAGAAAATAAGGCCAATGAATTAGCTAATAAAGCTGATCAACTAAAGATATTTATAAAATCGAACAGTTGTAGAAAATCTGCAACAAAAAAAGGAAGAAATTTCCTCCCTGACCAAAGAAAGAGATGCTAAAAAACAGTTACTAGCCAACTAATGTTATGTATTTACGATTAAAATTTAATGTAAGTAATTATGTGTACTGTTCTTTTTTAACTTTAGAAAGTCCTTATTTTTCTTTTAGCGAAATCCTTACAAAGTCCTTACAGAGTCCTTATTTTCCATTTAGCAAACTCTGTATGAACCCTGTTCTCTATCTCTAAGATTTTTTTTTTTTTTTTTTCCAGTGGTCTTTTTACAAAAATATTTTTGTGATCAATGATTTATTTGAAACAGTTTAATACTTGCATCTGCTTGTTAAGTGCACATATTCAATGATTATGGATTATCATTTAATTTTGGAACTGTGATAACAAATTTGAATTAACATATATGAGGTAGAAGAAAGTTTTTTATTGGTTCATGTTCATCCAACTAGTTTACCACTTTTCTCTTCCTACTTATATATTTTAAATTTTAATAATTTATTCATTATTTGATTTTAAAGCAAATTTAGTTTTATATCTTAATATTTAAGTCTAATTTGTTAGAAACATGCCATTTAATTAAAATTTATAATTTGTAAAACAGCATTACAATTATACATAAAGGTTAAAATTTGCAGTTGCCACCGGCCACAAGGCGACTAAATGTAAAAAATTGCCGACTTTATGTTATGCACCTAATCGCCATTTTGCCGATCAATCATTTCGGAAAATTAAAAAAAAAATCGGTCATAAATCCGAAAATTAGGACATAAAATATATCGCAAATTTTGACAAAAGGTCGCTGAAAATAAACAATTTTGCCAATCGTTCGAAGAACAATCGCTAATTTCGTCAAAGGATCGTGGAAATAAGCGAATTTAATCAAAAAATTTTGACATATCGGCAAAAAATCACAGAATAAAAGTAAATTTCATCGAGAAATGATGAAAATACGACAAATTTCATCAAAATATCACGAAGAAAAAGGTAGATTTCGTCATAAAATTGCGTAAAAACGGCAGATTTTGTCAAAAGATCACGAAAAAACGGTATATTTTGTCAAAAAAAATCACAAATCGGCCAATTTTGTAAAAAAAATCACAAAATCGGCTTATTTCGCCAAAAGATCACGAAAAAACGGCAGATTTCTTCAAAAGATCACAAAAAATCGGTATATTTCGTCATAAGATCGCAAAAAACGACAGAATTCGTTAAAAAATGGCAGAAAAACGCAGATTTGGTGAAGAAAACAATCACGAACAAACAGAATATTTCGTCAAAGAATCGCGAAAAAACGGCAGATTTCGTCAAAAAAATCTTGAAAAAACGGTAATCTTTATCAATAATTGCAAGGAAAAAAAGCTAATTTCATCAAAAGATCGGGGAAAAACGGCAGATCTCTTCAAAAGATCACGAAAAATCGGCATATTTCGTCAAAAGATCGCAAAAAACGGCTGATTTCGTCAATCGCGAAAAACAGTAAACTTGGTTTAAAAAAATCGCGAAAAAACAAAATATTTCATCAAAAAAATCACGAAAAAATGGCAGATTTCGTCAAAAAATCACGAAAAAAGGTAGATCTCTTCAAAAAAATTGCGAAAAAACTGCAAATTCCTTCAAATAAAAAGAAATTTAGATTCAAAATGCAGAAAAACAATAAATTTTGTCCAAAAATCATAAAAATAAGATGAATTTCGTCAAAAAATTGCGAAAAAACAGCAAACTTCTTCAAAAGACTGCGAAATCCATTGCCCAATAGTGGAAAATATTACTAAATTCATCAAGTGGTCGAAAAAAAAAATCCCCATTTTCATTATCTGTAATGGGGAAAAAATCTAAGTTTGAATGAAGTTATGGTTTTCTTTACATATAAAATAATTATTAACTATTTAATATTCTGATTAGAATTTATACAATGTTTTCTTCTTGGTGGCATCTATGATAGTAATTAGTGGCTACTAACTTGACAATAGTGGCTACTAAACATTCAGCCTCTACTGGCCACTGGCTACTAATACAAATATTGAATTTTAACCTTTAATTATACAGTATATAAGTGAACAATACATATTTATAATGTATAATGTAGTATTGTATATGTTCTACTTTTGAAGAAAAAAAGCTCATTTTCCCTTGGGGAGGAGGAGGGGGAATTGTGTTTTTCATGAAAAATACACTTGGGTTTTAGGTTTTTTTCGAGCTCTGCGCTGTATGCATGTAAGAATTTTTTTTCTTTTGCACCCTGTCTCTAATTTTTTTGTGTAATTTATGTGCTGCAGCTTATTTGTGGAATAGTTTCTCTATTCTATAGCAATTCCTTATTAGCCATAGTATTATCATTTCTAGCTCTAAAGACAAATCAATCACTTTAAATATTTTTTGAAATGGCAGTCCTGATATAGTTAGGAAATTTAGTTTTTTACACTAAATTATTTTATTTTATAATTCTTATTTGATTTTTCTTACAGTATCAATGGTGTCAGTCCAAAGCCTCGTAAAGTTCTGCAACTCTTCAGATTACGTCAAATCAACAATGCTATGTTTGTGAAATTGAATAAAGCTACAATTAATATGCTGCGTATTGCTGAACCATACATTGCTTGGGGGTAAGTATTTTGAGATTTTGACATATGAAAAATTTCCAGAAATAACGTGCAAATTTATTATGTCTTGCCATTTTTTAAATTGTTGAGTTATCCATTTTATAGCATTATAATTAATTCTATTTTTTATTTTAAAATGTTTAATTGTACCAGCTTTAGCTAATAAAGATGACATTGTTTTTATTATTTTTATTCACACATCAGAATTGAAAGACTAGCCGGTTTCGTATTTCTTTCAGGGTGTTTAAAAACATACCTCAGATACACAAGATTTTCTTTCTAGGTTATTTAAGGTTTCAATTGTAATTTGTAAAGTAACTATTGATAAAGAGAACAACCTTGGATTCTCAAAAATACCGGTATAGCTAGAAACTTCAAGCAAAGCTTCATCTATTTCCTCCCCTCCTCCCCCTCCCTTGAAAAAAAATAGATAGGGGCTGAAGACTATATAGAAATCAATAGTACCCAAAAAATATTTTAAATGATGCGATCTTCACTAATATTGTATTTAAAGGTTAGAATAACTCAGAGTTAGTATAAGTCATGGAAAAGTCGAGGGATTTGAAAATTTAGGCAAAAGTCCCGGAAAATTTCAAAAATTTAAAGTGGTTGGGGGGTAAAGTTAAGGAATTTTTTGTGTTCTATTTTTCTACAGTATCTTGATCATTGTTGCAAATGATGAAATTCAATTATTCATGTAATCTTAAAATTTTAATGTAAAATTTATGCAAACTATATAACAATATCATTATAGGAAAAATAATTAAAAATCTGAATCATACAGCATGTATTCTTTTTTAGCATTTATATAAATTAAAGTTTCCATTTTGCTGTTGCAAAATGTGTAAGCTATTTTAGGTCAAGGAAATTTTTGAAAAATGCCAGGAAAATTTTTTAGTAGAA
Organism: Maratus speculifer; assembly: GCA_964019185.1. NCBI lineage: Eukaryota > Metazoa > Arthropoda > Arachnida > Araneae > Salticidae > Maratus > Maratus speculifer. Next base: position 199,515,264 of record OZ025298.1, read on the forward strand.
TTGCGAATTGTGTAATACTCAGGTAAATTAAACAACCTACCAAGAATTTTTTATAAGGGTAAGGGAAGTCTATAGGGCAAGAAAATGTGAAAGTGCCTGTTTGCGCCATAAATAAACGAATAAGGTTATTGGTGTATATTAGAATGTTCCCAATAAAACCCACTTTAAGTTATTTAGACTTTAACCGCTAAAAAGTTTTTTAAGGTTCTTAAGATCTTTTGTAAAAAACCAGCCGAGAAAAAGTATTTAGAGGTCCCTAAAGGTCATCATGAAGCACAAAATTATTTTTTAAATATATATATTTAAGTACATGTGTTTAATATGTCATTTCTAAAAAGTGTAGTGTAGCAAATTTTAAGCAAGAAAGTGACTAAAAATTTTGTGTGAAATGTGATGTAAAAATGTTTTACAGCAAAATTCACCTATCTTAATCAATGAGATAGTAAACAGGAAAATTTTGCATTTAAATAACATTAATAATTTATCTTGAATATCTGCTTTATGGTTGAATTTCATATTTTGAAATGAATCTATACATTTATCTGATTTGGCCACCTAAATCTCACCTGCAACAAAAGCAATATGTATCAGAAAGAGAATTTTCTATCTCTCCTCTTCCTCTCTCTTTTATTATTAGGATGAGCGAAGCGAATCCTCTACTAGGCCACTCAAATGACATTTTGTCGTACACTTTACAAAAAAACTATGCAGCATTTTGACTTGAATTTAAATACAAATATAAATTATGATCTGTAGATTTGTAGAATATTATTTTTTTACAGAAATACTTTTCAAAAAATTATTATTTTAATTAATTTATTTTACATGTTTTTCCATTACGAACGCATTTTTTCAAATAAAAAGTAAAACACGTACGTTTTCAGAAGAAAAACTTAAATCATGGGGTCAGTAATTATAGCTAGAATCATCATTAAATAAATAAAATATATTTTCATTATTCTGACAAAATATTTCAAAAATTGCTTTCAGATTTTCAAACTATGCTCATTCCTTTTAATTATGTATAGTTTCATGATTTCTTTTAAAAAATTACTTTTTTTTTTAGAAAAATTGTAGCATATTTTTAATGAATTAAAGTTTGGGAAAATTCTTTTAACATTCAAATATAAAAGTATTTTTCTGTATTAGGAATTCAAATACACAATTTCATCGAATGACACAATTTATTCTTATTTTGTGAAATCATTTAAGCAGACGATATTTGTGAATTTTAAAAAAATATTATATTTTTGTGAAGTGGCAATAAAAGAATTGTAAACAAATAAAATTAATATTTTGTATATTTCTACCTCGAAAATATTTTTATTTATACCAGTGTTATATCATAAATAAACAATCTGAGGAAATTCTTAGTTATTTGGTTAAGGTACATTTTAAAATTAAAATGTGCCGAAACATAAAATTACATTTTTGCTTAATAAAGATGCAAAAGTAATTAAAAAATATATTATTACTTTCAAATATTTATCTTATAGCATAATACTTCGCGAATCCAAACAAAGCATGGCTTTTGCTAGTTGTAAAATTTAAGTGAATATTTTTAAAAACCCAATATACAGCTTTTGCATTTTATATAACAAATATTTGCCTAAATTGCTGTTTTTTATTGATCTTGCATCCCATATGTAAAAAATTTCATTTTATGTCTTTCAGTTATCCCAACTTGAAGACTGTTAAAGATCTTGTGTACAAACGTGGATTTGGTAGAATTGATAAGAAGAGGATACCTTTGACAGACAATTCCATCATTGAATCTAAATTAGGTAGGTATTAGTGTCTTTGTGAATTAAATTTCATATTTTCATGGGGAATCTTTACACATTGAGATGTCCTCATCGGGTATTTCAAACAGTATTTTGTGACAGAAAGTGTTATGTTATTAATGTTTTTTGTTTTATCTTTTTAAGCTAGCAATTATGATTGTAGACATGTTGTAAAATGTTGATAAATAAGGATACATCTAATGTTATTCTGCCATATTACTGAATATTCAGTTAAATAAAATATCAAATTATTCAGTCAAAATGAATACTCAAAACTTTACGGAACTTCATATTTTATCTGATGGGGAAAAATTAGACAGAATCCTCTTTAAGTAAAAGAATGCTTTTATATTGTTAATTGAGTATTTCCAACTGATTAAAAAATTGTCCAGGTCAGGAGTCATACCCAAATCCCTTGGTTTACAGGCAGGGTTGGCATTTTTGCCGGCAAAAAGGCATTTTTGCCAGGACAGTGGAAAAAACCGGCAAAAATGGAAAATACCTATTTGTCTTTAATGTGTAATAAAATCTGCATGCTAATAAGAATAATAATGGTATAAACAATTAAATTTAACAGTGTACTATTTAATATTTTAATTTGCTAATTAATATTAAATAATTTAAGAATTTAAGAACAAAATAAAAAATTACATACCTAATTGTTTTTTTCTTAAGTCAGAGATATGTTTAAGAAATTTTAGGTCCTTTAAAGGACCCTTCATAAAATAATTTATTTTAAAATAAGATCCTTTACAAAATTCTTTAACCTCAAACAGGACCCTTCATAAAATTATTTGTCCCTGAAATAGACGTTTCACCTTCAAATTGAACTTTTCACAAATTTAATCATTTAAAAATAAAATCTGCCCTGTTAATAAACAATTGAACTCACCAAAAATTATATTACTTAGTTTCTTTATGTGAAGATTAGAACCTGAAAACACTAAAAATTTAAAATTCAAAAAAGTATGTCTAGAATTTTCACAAAGATAAGAAAAACTTCCCAATTTAACAAAAGCACCCTGTGGGAAAAGTCTAGACAGACCCCTGTAAGTAAAGTATTTTACCAGTCATTAATATGTATATATTTTTTTAATTATCAAAAGATTTTATACAATTTTGTTATTTTTGTTTTATGTCATGAGACTTAAGGAGTGTAAATATTTAAGTCTTTGGTACTATTTTATAGCTATTTATCTGATGAAACTAGTTTGTTAAAGATAAAATAAGTAAATTAAATTGAAAATTATGTATTGAAAAAACTTATGGCTTATTAGGAAACTAGATTTTTTTTTCTGTCACTTTTACTCTCCAAGAAAAGAACAAAATGTTAAATTATTTAGATTTACTTTCAGTAAGTAGCCTGTTGTCTCTTTATCTTTTTGTATTATATTCCCCCTTCCCCCACCATAGCAGATGCTTGTCATGTATGGTTAAATTTTTTGAAAAATGAAGAGTTAAAACCATATTTTTTAAAACTAAAAAAGATATTTGAACAAGCGATTTTGCCATGTCATCTTGTAGCATATTTGTTACATCGAAAGTACAGAGATGAACTTCTAAATTATGAACAAAAAGAAAGCTGTAAAGCATGGTTATCTAAAATCAATCCTGATTTTATATCTTATATTATTAATTTTAAGCTCAAAGAAAAACCCTTTCCTAGCTTATATTTTGCAGAAGTGATTAATAGTGTCAGTGCATGTAATTAGTAGAGAAGTATTGAATAAGCTTGTGCAATTTCAAAAAACTTCTGTTCATTAGTAGCACACCTTCAAATATGCCAGCAAGTAGTGCTGCTATTGAAAGATTGTTTTCAAATTTTTCATTTGTGCAAACTAAAATTCAAAATAAGCTATCAACAGATGCTCTTTCAAAACTTGTTTACTCCTATGCCGTGCTAAAACAGCAAAATTTAGGTTGTGAGGAAGATATTGCTGAAAAATTTGAAATTTAATAGTTTTCTGCTTTAAATATAATTTTATATTAAATTAAATTTAGGTTACTATAACTGTTTCTTCGAATTTCTAACATATATAAACTATAAACATAAGTGCTTTACTCAGTCTCAACAGTTCTATTATGTAAATTATTAATAATTGTATAAACACAGGGCTTGAATTTCAGGGCGGGATGGCGGGATTTGCACCCAAAATTTTGAAATCCCGCCCAAAAGAATAACGACGGGAGGCTCCCGGCGAAACAATTTTGCATTTTGAAACTATGATCAACTCCCACAACCGTTTTGTGAATTTTAAGATATTTTCGTGCGAGTAATCGACACATTTTGCAAGTTTTTTTACAACGAAAAATCATTGAAAATCACAATCTTTTCCGCGATTGATTGACAAATTTCGCAACTTTTTTCCTGCAATCGATTGACAAGTTTTGTTCTATTTTCCGCGGCGAAATAGAGGTGATTCTGTTCGGAATTTCTCCCCCCACACCACAAAAAAAAATAACGCATTAAATTCCAAAAATTATGAAACAGTGATGCCGCGGAAGCGCTATTGCGCGTAAATTACGCAAAAGATCGGAGATGACACACAAAAGAAACAGCTATTACACGTTTCACAAGACGCGTGATTTCGTAAAAGTTTGCTAAAAAAAAGGCAAATATTGCTAAAAATCGCGAAAAGACGACTAATTTCCGGCAAATTTCGTCAAGATTCTCGAAAGCATGCCTAATTTCGTGATAAAATTCCGTAAAACGGCAGTTTTCGTCAAAAAAGTAGCAAAAAAAGTCAAATTTCGTCCAAAAATTGCAACAAACTGCAATTTTTGTAAAAAAAAAAAAAAAATTGCGATAAAACATCAGATTTCATCAAAAGATCGCGAAAAAAACGGCAAATTTCCTCAGAAAATTTACGAAAAATGTCAAATTTCGTCCAAAAATCGCGAAAAACGACAAATTTCGACTAAAGATTCACTATAAACAACAAATTTTTCGAAAATATCACGATAAACGGCAATTTTCGTAAAAAAAATCGCGATAAAACATCAGATTTCATCAAAAGATCACGGAAAAACGGCAATTTTCATCATAAAATTCACAAAAAAAACCGGCATATTTCGTGAAAAGATCGTAAAAAAAGACAGATTTTATCAAAAGATAGCGAAAAAATGCAACTTTCGTTAAAGGGAACCTTCCTCCCCCCAAAAATAATATTACGGGGAGTTCATTTTTCTGTTCAACAAACTAATTTTCCTGCTTCAATATATTTTTTTTTCTTTGCTGCTCTAAAATCAGTTTCTGACGGCTCCATATCTTTGAGTGAGTGCAGTTCCTGAAAGCAGCCATTCATTAAACAAAAAGGATCCCTTTACTCAACAACGTATTCATTTTTTAAGAAAGTCCCTTTCGATGAATTTGACTTGCCCCTTTTTTAAAGAAATGCAAACAGTAGTGATACTTCTTATTTTCTACACTCAAATAAGTATTATTTTATGATTAAATTTGTATCTTGCACATTTAATATACAGAAAAATAATATTGGTTATAACAATTAATTATAAATATAAATTTATAAGTTTTATTAATTACTAATATAAAAATAAGTGGACCTGTGACAAAAATAATTAGCACCGGGAGAGAATTTAAGTAAAAACTAGACAATATAAAAGTTCTTTTTAGACATTTCGCATAATTATTCTGAATTGTTGATAAAAATTGCTTCAGTGATATTTTTTTATGTCTGTATTCTGGTAAATTTTTAAATAGCACATAAAATAATGGCGGGTTTTAAACATTTTTTCTCCCTCCCAAACAGCCAAACTTCCCTCCATTTATAAATGTTGGTAGGGAGACTCCCCTCCATCGAAAAATTGAATTTCAAGCCCTGAAACAAGAATAAAGAAGTTTCTTTTCATTTATATAAAATTGGAATTTATTCCATCTATAATCTTGTTATAAAAGTTAGTATTCTTTCATAAAGTGCATAATTATTCTTATTTAACTTAAAAGTTAAAATAAATTTAGAATAATATTGATTCTTCAATTAAGTATGCAGTTTATTTTTTCTTTCGTGAAATATTTTTTCTCTTTCTAAGGAAAAAATTAAATGGACAGTCTATTTTTGCCACCTTTTTGGCAAAAACCTATTTTTGCCGGGACGGTTTTTACCAGGTTTTTTCCGCAGTTTTTTCCACCTTCGGCAAAAACTTGCCAACCCTGTTTACAGGGCCGATGCTTGATAAAGCATTGGAACTATAAGCCAAGGATCTGGGTTCAATTCCTGGTCTGGACAATTTTTCATCAGTTGGAAATGTTTAATTCATATAACTTTGCCAATCAGTTTAATACTAGCTTTTATATAATTGTTTTAAGTGTTACTTAAGAAAATTAACCTTTCATCATAATTACTGATATACAAATAGAAGTTCTTGAGCATTATCGGACATATGACCAATGTAGAATTCTTTGATTTATTTAAATTTTAAAGGTAGTTTAGCAGATAAAAATTAAATTATGCAGTGAAAGTTTAGTTATTAATCCTGTAAAAGTTAAAGTACAGAAATTCAAATAACTAAACACTATGATAAAAGAAATACAAGTAAATTAAAAATCGAACTTAAATTTATTAAAAAAGAATAAAACAATATAATTAGCAGTGGTATTTAAATATTGTATACAACTAAAACAAAACTGACTTCATAGCTAAACACAGCTGTAACCATAGACATAGTTATTCAATTTGAAAGTCTGTCTAGTTTGAACATTTTTGCTATGTTAGCTGTGACTTGTTTACCCAAAAGATCTTCGTTCTTTTTCAATTTGTTGACTGTCCCTTGTGGTATTTCAAGGGAAAAAAATCTTCACAAAAATATGATCTGCACTATTTTGTTTATATATCTGGCGTTTAGGAACCATTCCTTATGTATATTTTTAGATACTTAACAAAGTGTCTAAAATCACTAGTTTCAAAATTTTTGCTATAACTGTTAAGACACCAAAGCAGGATAGAAATTCCAGAAGAGCCAATTAAGATTTATCCGTAATTATTACAAATAAGCTACAAAAGTTGCAGACATCAGATTAAAAAAATCTCATTTCGTCTAAAGGATCACTTTGGGGGGGGGGGGGGGAGAGAGAGGTGAATTTTGGCATAGGATTGCCATTTGAAAATTTTATTCCCCCCCCCCCCATAACTTTCAACTTTCGTTTACTTTTTTGGCCTTAGATATCATAAATTAATTTTTTTTAATACTTTTTATTAAAATCTGCATATTTTTATATACTTGGTGATATTTTTATGATGATTCACATTTAAGATCCAGAAAAAATAAGAATTTAAGATTTTTTAAAAAGTGTTGTATTTCTTATTAAATAATGGAAGAAATGCAAATACTAAATTTTTTTTAATATATACATGTTTTACATAATATTTTCAAGAACATCATTGTAATTTTTAAATTTCCTATTTGCATTAAAAATAGTTAACATGTTTTTAATAATCTTAGATTGTGATATAAAAATAACCTTTCAGCATTCTCAGGTGATAGTCTATTTCTCTTTTTTTTTTCCTAGATGTTACATGGGAAAAAAAAAATGCTCGCAATATATATGTAGTATTTCCTGGTGCAGAAACGTTCTTTTTTGCTAAATGTGAAATTTTCAGAAAGTCTTTTGAAGCACACAATTATAAAACTAATAAGTATAATTTAATGATTTCAAAATGACCATAACTTCTCAATTTGTCAGAAACATTAAATTAATACTAAATCATCATCAGTATTCCAAATTTATTATAAAAACAAATCATTATTTTACTCATAAATATTCACCAAGAACTTTCAATATAAACAAATTATTTTTTGTTAAGATCAAGTCAATTTTTCAATAATTTTTTTTTCTTTTATCTAGGGCATTATACAGAAACTATGTAATATAAAGGCTTAAATTTATTCCTTTGTTTTAATTTGAGTAAACATTTTGCATAATTATCTTAAGTTGTCTATTTAAATTACTTCAATGGTATTTTGTTATGCCTGTATAAATGTAAATCTTTAAATTGCATGTAAAAAAAATAGTGGCATTTAACCCTTTCCAGCACGAAAAATTCTGTTAGTAAAATGAGAAATAATAGACTGACACTGGAATTAAAATTCCTTAATTTAAGCTTTCATTGTAAAGGCAAAAATTTATTAAAATATTGGTGCCATTCGCAAGTTTGGAATTAAAGTTACATATCCCTGACTGGGCACTATGTGCCAGAAAGGATTAAAGTTTTTTTTTTTTTTTTTTCTCTCTCTCTCTCTCTCACCATTCAACCCCTTTTATTCATAAATGTTAAGACAGAAATTCTCCTTGGAAAAATTTGAACTTCAAGTCCTAATATTCAAAAAGATGTTTTTGTAAATTATATTTCAATACATTAAAAATGATTTAATGGTGTGCGAAACATGTTTGTAATTTATTATTTGAAATGACCTATAAAGAAATAAACATTCACTAGAACTAAAAACAAATCTAATGCCTTATAACCAAATCTAGCTGGCCAAAGAGCTTTGTATATTCTGTATCTGGCCAAATTGATATCTGGTTCATCTCTAATATCAACAGTTTTATATTCAGTATTTTTCTTACCTGTTTTTTATTTTAACAGGGAAATATGGAATCATCTGTATGGAAGATTTAATTCATGAAATTTACACATGTGGGCCTAACTTCAAGAAAGCTACAAACTTTTTGTGGCATTTCAAGCTGAACAACCCCAAAGGAGGTTGGAGAAAGAAGACCATTCACTATGTAGAAGGTGGTGACTTTGGAAATCGCGAAGGACAGATTAATCCATTGTTAAGAAAAATGATATAAAAAATTATGGAAATAAAAAAATGTACATTATTTACATCTGTATGAATTTATTCATATATTGTTTATTCATGTTTCATTTAAATTGTCAAAACATGGCTTCAATCTTAATTTCAGCAGCCTCAAATGTTTCTTCAGTAATTCTAGATATCTTGGGTGTGATAAATATAAGATGGAATTCATTAAATTGGATTAAAACTCTATTGAAATTTGTTGTTTTACCTTAAATACATATAAAATTTCTCATTCAAGGAAAATCTTGATAAATATTACAGGGTGGCTACAGAATCAGGGAAGTTTATCAATCTGGAAAAATCAGGGAAATATTAGGAAACTTTTTAAAAAAACTCAAAAATCAGAGAAATTTTTCTCTCTGCAAAAATATTTTTTTCACCTTACCAACAACATTGATTTAGTACCAAACAGGCTACATTTAAACCAATAATAAAATGTGATAAAGAGGCATAAAGCCATATTCCTGCCAAGCGGTATCTGTCTGCATCAATTGTCTCAAAGTTAGTTCATTCACAAACTTTTGACAAAATTCATCAATCTTTTGATGAAATTTGCATGTTTTTCGCGATTTCTTGTATAAAAGTACTTTTTCATGAGTTCTTGACAAAATTTGCACTTCTGGTTTTTTTTTTTTTTTTTTTTTTTTTTTTTTTTTTTTTGACGAATTCTGCTTTTTTTCACAAAATTTGTTTTTTGCAATTTTTTGACAAAATTCAAATTTTTTTCACTATTTTTTGACAAAATTTGCACTTTTTGTGTTTTTTGCATTTTGTGTTTTTCGTGATCCTTAGATGAAATTTGGACATTTTTCATTATATTAAGATGAAATATGCATGTTTATCGCAATCTTTTGACTAAATTCTTGCTTTTTCCCAAATCTTTCACAAAATTCACGTTTTTTTACACAAGCCTTGGATGGAATTTGCATTTTTTACGAGACCTTTAGGACTAATTTTGCACTTTTCCACGATCGTTTGACTAAATTTGTTTTTTTTTTTTTTTTTTTTTTTCAAAACGTTAAAGAAATAAACGTTATTTTATACGGTCTTTTGACAAAATTTCATGTTTTTTTTTCCACAATTCTATGTCGAAATTCGTGTTATTTCAACCGATCCTTTGATGAAATTAGCAATTTTTTTATCCGATGCCCATAATCACGTAACTTTTGTTGCATATCCATAATAATCACGGATAAATCGTAATACTTGGCACCTTTGTTAATTACTGTTCAATTTTTGTTTTTTCCTCCCAAAAAAGATAGTTGCAAGCTTGATAAGTGTGTTATATGAGAAAGCAGCATACGTTAAAAAAAAAAAAAAAAGTACTGTATATGTTCTTTAATAATAAAAATCAGGGAAATCTGATATAGATAATCAGGGAACTTTTTTTCATCATTTCTGTAGCCACCCTGTATTAGATTGTGTTTCCACAACATTAAAAGTGTACCAAATGTTTTGAAGCTTTTTTATCAAAGTAGTCTTTTCTACAGCTTTGGTAAAGTGAGGCCATACTGAATAAAATTTATATTCTTTTGCAGTTAGACAGTCAGTTAGTTCTTTTTAGTCTAAAACATAACATGGTGTTAGTCATCAGTTTCAGGATTGATTTCAGACTTGAAAGTTTTGTGACTGGGAGTAAATTTCGAAGCAGAAACTTGTAATCACTTTTTTGTGGAAAGAAAATTCTTGTCTATAATGCAAGATATTAAATAACTTTTAGCATGCCTCGGAGCGAGTCGCTAAACTCGCTTTTCTCGCTATTTTTTTTTCAATTGTCTCTTTTAGTCTATATTTTTCAGATTTAGTCTCTTTTTTCACTTTTTTTTTTATGTTCCTTACCCATCGATCGATCGCAGGAAAAAGATCGTAACTTTTCTCATTTGATAGCGAGAAAAACATCGCGAAATTCAACAATTTGTTGTGAGGAAACATCGGAAAACTTGTCAGTTTGTCACAGGAAAATCTCGAAATTTGTTAACTGTTCGCGGGTAAAAATCGCAAAATTTTTCAGTCTGAAACCGGCGGAAAATCATGGATTATGTTAATCTATCTTAGGATGAAACCATGAAATTCCGTGGAACTATAGTGAAACTTAGTCGCGGAAAAAAGTATACCAAATTTCCCGGGAGCAGAATCGGCGCAACGCTGCGACGCACGTCGCAGACTCTTGAGAAGGTCCACAGGCTATTTTTCAACTGTTCAAAAATTAAAATATTTCGGTCCTAAATCATAAATTCGGACATAAAAGTGTATCGCGAATTTCGACAGTCTTCGAAAAGAAATCTATTTCGTCATAGATCGCGAAAAAACGACAAATTTCCTCAAAAAAAATCATTCAAAACATCGAAAAAAAACGGCAAATTTCTTCAAAAGATCACGAAAAAACGGCAGTTTTCGTCAAAAAATCACGGAAAAAATGGTAAATTTTCTCAATAAATTGCGAAAAATGGCAAATTTCGTTAAAAAAAACCCCGAAGAAAATGGCAAATTTCTTCAAAATATCATGAAAAAAACGCCATTTTTCTTCAAAGAATCACGAAAAAATAGCAAATTTCTTCAAAAGATCGTGAAAAAAGGCAAATTTCTTCAAAAAAAACGCGAAAAAACGGCAGTTTCTTAAAATGATCACGAAATCACAGCGAATTTCTCCGAAAAATCGCGAAAAAACGGCAAATTCCATCAAAAAATCACGGAAAAACGTAACATTTCTTCCTAAAGTTAGCAAAAAAAGGCAAACGTCTTCAAAAAATCACGAAAAAACGGCAAATTTCTTCAAGAGATCGCGAAAAAACGGCAAATTTTTTCAAGAGATCGCGAAAAACGGCAAATTTCTTCAAGAGATCGCAAGAAAGCGGTAGTTTTCGACAATAGATCGCGAAAAAAATGCAAATTTCGCAAAATGCAAAAAACGCAAATTTTGTCAAAGAGGAGCCCTCCCCTCTTTAAGACAATGTATGAGACGTTAAAAATTCTGAGAACAAAGGTAACTTCTTTTTTAAAGCATATTTTTCTTTTATGTCTATCACAAATACTTGAAGGTTTGAGTGCAAATAATGTAATGCGAGGGATTGGCCTGCACACTGTTTAAGTTTTTATATGTGTTGCAGAGTGCAGAAAAAAATTCTGCTGCATGGAAAAATTTGTCTCTCTTTTGCAGGGGAAAAAAAATCTAAATTTCGTCACTCTATCGTGGAAAAATGGTTACGAAATTAGTATGTCGTTCGCGGGCAAGAATCGCAAAACTTTTGTGTCGGACACTGAAAAGAAAGTGAATTTGGTCAATCTGTGGCAAGATAAAAACGCGAAGTTCAATAATCATTCGAGGGGTAAAAATCATAAACTTCGTCATTCGGTCGCGGGAAGAATATCACGATTTTGTCATTTTCACGAGAAAAAAACGTATAATCTGTCAATCAGTGGCAAAATCATTGCAAAATTTGTCAGTCGATCTTGTGAAAAACAATTGAGAAATTCGTCAGAAGATTTCAGGAAGGAATCTCAAAATTCTTATTTCGGTCGTTACATATACAAGGATCACTTTTTCGACAAACGGCAGAATTTCGCGTTTTTTAATTTTTGAGAATCTGCGATTTTCATAAAATGATCACTGGCAAAACTGCGATTTGAATTAATTGATCACTGGAAAAAAGACTATTTTCATTCAACAATCATGAAATCAAGCCGCGATTTTCACCAGATGATCCTGAAATAAAATCGTTATTTCCAAACAGTCTCGAAATAAACGTAATAATAATCGTAAATTTCTGCCATACGATTGTGGGGGGGAAAAAACTCCCGAGATTTACGTCAAATGATCGTAAAATCGAAAAGGATATTCATAGATGCCAACTTGTACGGTATGGTCAGTAGTACAATGCACGGATTTTGTTCAAAGTGTACAGTTATACTAATGAACAATACGATTGTACGATTTTTCGTGCGGAAAAAATAATTGCAGAGAAATGCAAATTTTGTGAAAGGATCGCCGAAAAAATTTGCGATTTCTTTATGCGATCGGTAGTCAAAATTTGAGATTTTTTTTTCTGCGATCGTTTATCAAAATACAGTAAATGATAATTTTTTGGGCCATTGTTTTAGAAATTTGCTTTTTTCTGTGTTTATATGACAAAATTAGTCATATTTTCCGCGATCATTTGCCGAAATTTGTGATTTTTCGGCGGTCGATTGGCGAAATTCAAAATTTTTTCGCGTTTATTTGCCGAAATTCATCTTTTCCATGATCGCTGAAAAAAATCACAAATTTTACTTTAAAAAAATCGCAAATGTCGGCGAAATATCGTGGAAGAAAAATCGTGTACTTCCGTAAGCAATAGTGTGGAAAAATCACGATTTTCATATTAATTTGCGGTAATTGGTAGCGGGGGGGGGGAATTGTTAATTTCGTCAAATGGTCTTAAATGTGCCCTAAAATATCCAAAAAAGTTTGTGTGAAATATTACTTGGCACCAGTACAACCCCTGATTTTACTTTTTTCACCAACACCATTTGATAAATTTCGCCATTCTTTTCCTGAGATAATTTGACAAACTTCACTGTTTTATACGGTAACTGATTTTCGCACATTTTAATGTAACCCATTGACAGGCATCCTTGATTTTTTTTTATGGCTTTATTCTACGAAATGCGTTATTTTCTGGCGACTAGTTGATAAATTTCACTATTTATTTCCGTGACCTTCGACAAAATTAGCAATTATTTGTATGATCGCTCTTGGAATTTCGCAATCATTTAATGAATTTTGTGATTCATCCTTCTCTTCAAGACCCATTTGATGAATTTTACGATGTTTAACACAAGATCCATTTGACTAATATCGTGATTTTTTTTATCCCGAGATCATGCGACAAATTTTATTATTTGTTTTTTGAAACAATTTGATGAATTTCAGTATATTTCCTGGAATTTCATGATTTTGTCCCCGTGCTCATTTGGTAAATTTCTGATTTTCTTTCATGATGAATTGTTGCAATTTGAGATTTTTCTGCAACCAATCAACAATATTTGCAATTATTTCAAAACCGACTGAAATGCATTGAAAATGTATTCCGCATATTGTGTTAAATCTTATAGTCCTTGTCTGTATACCAAAAACATTTAAGTGAAGAGAAAAAAAAGTTTTTTATTTGGTCTCCTTTTAGTCTCTTTTTTTTTAATTTTGGTCTCTTTTTCTTGCGATTTAGTCTCTTTTCTCTCTTTTTTTATAATACTCAAAACATTTTTAGTCTTGGCTTGGATGGACTTCTTGCATCTATAATTTAGATGTAAACAATAGAGATGGGTTACTTTTGGTTAACAGGTTCTTTACTTGAGCAGATGACAGGTACCAGCAACTTTTCTTTTTTCCATAACATCACTATGTATTCTGTAAGCAGATCGGCATGATAAACTATTGCATAAAGCTTCTCTTTTAGTAGGGGTAGCAGATATTTTTGCATCTCTATATCAGTGTCGCAATGTCAGGCCACGGAGCGAGTCGCTAAATTCGCTTTTCTCGCTATTTTTTTGCATTTGTCTCTTTTAGTCTATATATTTCAGATTTAGTCTCTTTTTTCACTTTTTTTTAAATGTCCCTTACCCATCGATCGATCGCAGGAAAAAGATCGTAACTTTTCTCATTTGATAGCGGGAAAAACATCGCGAAAATCAACAATTTGTCGTGAGGAAATATCGGAAAACTTGTCAGTTTGTCGCAGGAGAATATCGAAATTTGTTAACTGTTCGCGGGTAAAAATCGCAAAATTTTTCAGTCAGAAACCGGCGGAAAATCGTGTATTATGTTAATCTGTCTTAAGGATGAAACCATGATATTCCGTGGAACTATAGTGAAACTTAGTCGCGGAAAAAAGTATACCAAATTTCCCGGGAGCAGAATCGGCGCAACGCTTCGACGCACGTCGCAGACTCTTGGGAAGGTCCACAGACTATTTTTCAACTGTTAAACATTTAGCAAAAATTAAAAAATTTCGGTCCTAAATCCAAAAATTCGGACATAAAATGTATCGCGAATTTCGATAAACAGTCTTCGAAAAGAAATCTATTTCGTCATAGATCGCGAATTACGCCAAAAGATCACGAAAAAACGACAAATTTTCTCAAAAAAATTCAAAACATCGTGAAAAAACCGGCAAATTTCTTCAAAAGATCACGAAAAAAACGTCAGTTTTCGTCAAAGAATCACGGAAAAAATAGCAAATTTTTTTAAACTATCGTGAAAAAAGTAAATTTCTTCAAAAGAATGCGAAAAAACGGCAGTTTCGTAAAATGATCACGAAACAACAGCGAATATCTCCGAAAAAACGGCAAATTTCATCAAAAAATCACGGAAAAAGTAACATTTTTTCCTAAAGTTAGCAAAAAAAGGCAAACGTCTTCAAAAAATCACGAAAAAACAGCAAATTTCTTCAAGAGATCGCGAAAAAACGGCAAATTTCTTCAAGAGATCGCAAGAAAACGGCAGTTTTCGTCAATAGATCGCGAAAAAAAGGCAAATTTCGTCAAAAGATTGTGAAAAAACCCGCAAATTTTGTCAAAGAAGAGCCCCCCCCCCCTCTTTAGGACAATGTATGAGGCATTAAAAATTCTGAGAACAAAGGCAACTTCTTTTTTAAAGTATATTTTCTTTTATGTCTGTCACAAATACTTGAAGGTTTGAGTGCAAATAATGTAATGCGAGGGATTGGTCTGCAGACTGTTTAAGTTTTTATGTGTGTTGCAGACTGCAGAAAAAATTCTGCTGCATGGCCAAATTTGTCTGTCTTTTGCAGGGGAAAAATTCTAAATTTCATCACTCTATCGTGGAAAAATGGTTACGAAATTAGTATATCGTTCGCGGGCAAGAATCGCAAAACTTTTCTGTCTGACACTGAAAAGAAAGTGAATTTGGTCAATCTGTGGCAAGATAAAAACACGAAATTCAATAATCATTCGAGGGGTAAAAATCATAAACTTCGTCATTCGGTCGCGGGAAGAATATCACGATTTTGTCATTTTTGAATCATTAATTTCGTCAAATGGCCGTGGAAGGAAATGTAGTATGCCAGTTAAATGTGTCCTAAAATATCCAAAAAAAGTTTGTGTGAAATATTACTTGGCACCAGTACAACCCCTGATTTTACTTTTTTCACCACCATTTGATAAATTTTGCCATTCTTTTCCTGAGATAATGTGACAAACTTCACGGTTTTATACTGTAATTGATTTTTGCACATTTTAATGTAACCCATTGACAGGCATCCTTGACTTTTTTTATGGCTTCATTCTACGAAATTCGTTATTTTTCTGGCGACTAGTTGATAAATTTCCCTACTTATTTCCGTGACCTTCGACAAAATTAGCAGTTATTTGTATGATCGCTCTTGGAAATTCGCAATCATTTAATGAATTTTGTGATTCATCCCTCTCTTCAAGACTGATGAATTTTACGATGTTTAACACAAGATCCGTTTGACTAATATCGTGATTTTTTTTTTTTTTTCAAGGCCATCTGATAATTTTCGTAATTTTTTTTATCCTAAGAATATTTACTAATTTCGAGAATTTTTTTTCCCGAGATCATGCGACAAATTTTGAGACAATTTGATGAATTTCACTATATTTCCTGGAATTTCATAATTTTGTCCCCGTGGTCATTTGGTGAATTTCTGATTTTCTTTCATGATGAATTGTTGCAATTTGAGATATTTTTCTGCAACTAATCAACAATATTTGCAATTATTTCAGAACCGACTGAAATGCATTGAAAATGTATTCCGCAGATTGTGTTAAATCTTATAGTGCTTGTCTGTATACCAAAAACATTTAAGTGAGGAGAAAAAAATATTTTTTATTTGGTCTCCTTTTAGTCTCTTTTTTTTAAAAATTTTGGTCTCTTTTTCTTGCGATTTAGTCTCTTTTCTCTCTTTTTTAAGAGTGACTCATCGGTCCTAGGCCTGCAATGTACAAAAGACATTCTGAGTTTTGTTTTTGAATTCATGCCATTAAAATAAGGCCGTGTTCAAAAAACGCTTTTTTTGTGTGCGCGCGCTCAGAAGATTCTGCTTGGAGTAGGTGCTATCGAATAAGGGAATTTTAACGTTATTCAATTATTGAATTATTTTTATGGTTCAAAATTGGTAAATGCAAATACTATATTCCTTTATCTTTTCAAAACATGATTCTCGTAGCAGAAATACATATCTGCGGTCACTCAAATAAAATCTAAAATATTCCCAAAATGTATCACGTGACCTATTTTATCTAATTAAGCCCGATCAGCATTTAAAATGTGACCACCAACCTTGACGCGCGTAACTCAAAAAAAAATATGTGAATGATTTGATCACGTGATTGTGCATTTTGTGCTTCTATTTTATTGGCTGTACTTTTGTTGGTAGGTTGATTGATACAATTTAACTATTCAATTAGGGATCTAAAGATTTTAACTTTTTAACAATTTTTATATTATTTATTTAAAAATGATTTATCTGTTGCTTTATATTTTTCGCGATAGTTAAAATGCTGTTATCAAACAAGATTGTGATATCAACATGTTATAAGGTTTATTTTTAATCTTCAATGGAATTTGCACTGTTAGTTTGACAATTTTTCAGAAAAGGTTTTAGTATACATATTTCTTATTTAATAATTGCATATTTTACAGAATACTATAGTATTCTGTAATAATGATAATTATTACAGAATACTAAATTGTTATAATAAAACTTTAATCACTAATTGTCTAATGATGTAGCTTGTTTTTTGCATAAATGGATACTCCATCCAATGGATACTGGAAGCAAAAAGGGGAAGGAGGACCGCACTATCTTCTTAACTGTTTGAAAATATATGAATTTTGGCTGATTCTAATCGTTTGGCACCTTTTAATAAAAATCCTGATTAATTTCAGGGGGGGGGGGGAGTCCGGGGCGTTGCCCCTCTTGCCCTTGCATAAGTCGGGCCCTGAGTAAAAATAATATTCTAAAAAAAATAAAGCTAGTTATTTTCTAATAACTATAGTTATTATAAAATATGATTTGTATCTTAAACTTACTTCTAAAGTACTTTTTTAAAAAAAAGAAAGAATGAATGAATGAAAAACATCAAGAAATTCTTTTACGCGTATATCTTTTTTTTAATTTTTTTTGTTGTTGTTATTGTTGTTTATTTGCTTAAGCAAATGATTTACAATTATGATTAATGATACATATTAATTAATATGTATATATATATAAATCACTTTGGAACGATGCTTAAAATATTAAATGAGTTCAAATGTAAAACTTTCTTCTTAAAATATCATATTTTCTCATATTTAAATAGGTATTTCATTATTGTAATAAAAATACATGTGCTTCTGTATTATTAATATAAAAAATTATCTTTAATAAAAAATCCTATGTATTAATATAAAGCAAACAATTATTAATAATTAAAAAAACATAATCACAGTGTATAGACGCGAAAGATTCGAACTCACAATCGCTGATTTTAAGCTCATGAAGGTAACAGATGATCTTTTCATTAGCACCGTCCAATCAAATCCATGAACTGTTCTTAGTCTGTATCTGAGTGCACAGTTCTGAGTACTGTGCGCTTGGTTCGGTACACTGAACAAGCGCAATACGAAACCACTCCATATCCCTGACTCCTGAGCGCGCGCGCTTGACGCGCGTAACTGCTGAACACGCTCTAAGTTTGGGCCATTTGTTTTTGTTGCCATTAAAATAAACCATAATATTTCAGGGTTGTCACGCAACCGGGAAAACACAGGGAATTTCAAAATACCCTCTTAAAACAGCGAAAATCCAGGGAATTTTTCAAAAAACCTGAAAAACACAGGGAATTTTTTTCCTGTTATATCCAAACATAATTTTTTTCTGCTTTCAAAATAAAATTTGTAGAAGAAATAAAATCCCGGAAAAGCGGCGCGAAAATTCACTTTAAGCGGCTCTTCCATGTGTCTGCCTACACCCCTTCTTTGCCATGCGAATAGTTGAATCCACAGAGCAACTCCTCTCATGCCTTCCATCTGCGACTGCACGTAGTGTTCTTTCCCTTTCACCTTCTCATCTGTTTCTCCCGTCGTCGCGTCAGTTCAAAACAGACATGAGATTCTTTCGCGGATCCGCGATTTTCCGCTTTTTTGTCATTTTTAGCTTTTTCGATTTTTTTTTTTTTTATATCAAGAGACCGCGTGAAAAAAAATAGAATTTTCGCGAAAAAAAAAACGCGATTTTCCCCAAAAAATCGCGAGAAAAATGCAATTTTCATCGAAGGATCCCAAGATCGCGAGAAATACGTGATTTTCGACAAAATATTGCACAAAAATGTTGTTTTCTTCAAGAGATCGCGAAAAAATGCTGTTTTCGTCACAATATCGCGAAAAAGTGCTGTTCTCATCAAAAGATTGTTGAAAAACGACGATTTTTATCAAAAGGCTGCGAAAAAAACGACAATTTTCGTCATAAAGTCGAGAAAAAAACGTCAATTTCTTCATCGAATCGCAAAAAAACAGTAATTTTCTTTATCGAATAGCGGGAAAAAACGTGGTTTTCATTTAAAAAAGCGAAAAAACAGCGATTTTTGTCGGAAAAAAACGGCAATTTCTGTCAAAAAAACGGCGATTTTTATCAAAAAGCATGAAAAATGCCGATTTTTGCCAAAAATTGTTGATTTTTTTAACAGCGATTTTTGTTGTAAAATCGAAAAAGAAAAAAAATGCAGAAAATTTTGTTTTTTGCGTATGTCTTCAACTTTTTTTTGCAGTTGCGTGATAAATATTTCAAAGTATTTTTTAGCTAAATGCTTGAGTATTGCTCTACTGTTATTATTAAAACTAGTTGGATGTGTCAATCCCAAAACTTTCTTCTATCTCATAAGTACATTTTAATATATATATATATATATAAAACCGTGGTGACCTTAAAGTTACCCACTATCGAATTTCCTCGAACATTTGACCTAGCCTAGTGAGATTCTGGTATCCGAAAAGGCTAAAACGCAAAATTTAATTAGTATTCTGAGAAAATGAGCTTAGAAGTACCTCATGTTGGGTAATTTATACTAAAACCTAATAAGCATCTATTTAAGTCAAGATCTAACAGAATCTGAAATTTGATTGAATTTCGTCCATTAGTTCTTGAGATATAGTTATAACAAAAAAATTGCAAAACTTAGCACAGCAACACCATATCTTGGACAATTTATGCCAAAACGTAAAAAAGCGTCTAATTATGTTATGGTGTAAAAGAATCTGAAGTTTGATGAAATTATGTGCATTAGTTCTTGAGATATAGCTAGTTTAAAAAAACCGTGTAAAATATAGCACAGAAGCACCATCAGTTGAAGGATTTATAGCAAAACGTAATCATCGTGTAATTATGTTATATGTCATTTTGTAACAAAATCTGAAGTTTGATGAAATTCTGTGCGTTGGTTGTTGAGATATAAATATCGGAAAAATCGTGCAAAATGCAGCATAGCTGCACCACCTGTTGCAATGTTAATACCAAAATGTAATCAGCGTCTAATTATGTTATATATTCCCGTGTAACAGAGTCTAAAATTTGATGAAGTTCTCTGCATTAGTTCTTGAGATATAGCTATCGCAAAAATCGTGCAAAATGTAGCATAGCAGCGCCGCCTATAGGGCAGTTCACACCAAAACCTTATCAGCGGCTATGTATCTCAAGGTATCGCGGAATCTGAAGTTTGGTAAATTTATGTGCATTAGTTCTCGAGATATAGCTATCATGAAAATTATGAAAAACGTGGCATAGCAGCGCCACCTGCTGGCCAATTTACACCAAAACCTAATAAGCATCTATGTATATCAAGGGGTCACAGAATCTGAAGTTTGGTGAAATTCTGTGCATTAGTTCTTGAGATATAGCAATCTTGAAAATCATGAAAAACGTAGTATAGCAGCGACACCTGCTGGCCAATATTCACCAAAAACCAATAGGCACTAATTCATATCAAGGTCTAACTGAATATAAAATTTTATTAAATTTCGAGCATTAGTTCTTGAGATAGAGCGCCCACAAATTTTTTGTCACATACAGACAGACAGACAGACAGACGGACAGACTCACAGACAGACATTTTCTAAAAATAGTCAAAACGTGTTCAGGACCTTCTAAAACGTATAAATACGTCGAAAACCGGAAGTCGAAAATTTTCATGAATCCAATACTTTCTTCTTGTAAAGATAGAAGAAAGTAATAAAATGTGGGATTTTAATAATAAGTGTAATAACTTTAAAGAGTTATTTTTATTTGCTCATATTACATAATGTATTGTATTTGTTCAATTAGTTGGGTAATGGGAAATTACAAGGTGGTTAACTGCATACATACACGCATATATTTTTGCACACTCAACATAGAATAAACGCGTTGCAGTACAGGGAATTTTTTTTTCAAGATTAGAGTGGCAACCCTGTATTTGGAAGATGAAAACTAAATTATGATATTTTGCATTCATGCATTTTCTGCCATGAAGAAGTTTATTTATGGTGACTCTGACTAGAACATTGAAAATTGTTTTGTCCATAAAATACTATTTTTTTTTTCTATTTTACTTGTTAGAGCATGGAAAAACACTTTTTTATTCTGTTCTGAAGACCAATGCAAGGCTGCCAGTTGGTCCCTATTTCCCTAAAAGGTCCCTATTTTTTAACTTTGTCCCTAAAAGTCCCTATTTTCACTAAGAGGTCCTTAAAAGTCCCTTTTTTATCTATACTGTGTCTAAGTTAATTTTTTCCTTACATTTTACCAAAATTTATCAAGAAAATTTACTTTTTTTTTTTTTTTTTATTTAATAGTGTAGGTGATATATTGTAGATGATTGAACTGATCATAGTGGAAGAAATGAAAAAATTGTAGTGAAAAAACCCTGCAATTTTGGTCAGAGTCCTGAAAAAAACCCGCAATTTTGTTCAAAAAATCTCGAGAAAACGCCTTTATCGGCAAAATTTCGCGAGAAAAATGCGATTTTTATCAAAAGATCGCTAGAAAAACGGGATTTTTGCTTAAGATCGAGAGAAAAACGTGATTTTCGTCTAGGGATCGTGAATAAATGCTATTTTTATAAGGAAATTTTCGCCGAGAGTTTTGCCAAATGACTGTGAA
The DNA here is from genome assembly GCA_964019185.1 of Maratus speculifer. Lineage (NCBI taxonomy): Eukaryota > Metazoa > Arthropoda > Arachnida > Araneae > Salticidae > Maratus > Maratus speculifer. The sequence goes on from OZ025298.1 coordinate 199,537,003, forward strand.
AAACTGCAATTTTTGTCTTAAGATTGAAATGAAACGGGGTTTTTATCAAAAGATTGCGAGAAAAACACACTTCTTGTCGAAAGATCGCGAGAAAAACACGGTTTTCGTCCAAAGATTGCGAAAAAAGCACTATTTTCGTCTAAAGATAGTGAGAAAAACGCATTTTTCATCAAAAAGTTGTGAAAAAACCCCAATTTTGTTTTAAAATCTCAAGAAAACATGTTTATTGTCAAAAGATCGCGAGAAAAATGCGATTTTTATCAAAAGATAGTTAGAAAAATGCTATTTTTGCCTTAAGATCGCAAGGAAACTCGATTTTCGCCAAAAAATTGCGAGGAAAACGCGACTTTTGCCAAAAGATTGTGAGGTAAGTGCAATTTTCGTCAAAAGATCGCCAGGAAAAGGTGATTTCGTCAAAAGATCGCAAGAAAAATGGGATTTTTGTCTAAAGATCGCAAAAAAAGCAATTTTTGTCTAAAGATTGCGAAAATAACCCAATTTTCATCTAAAGATAGCGAAAAAAACACGATTTTTGTCTAAATATTGCAGAAAAAAATCAAATTTTACCAAAGAATTTAAAATAAAAAGTTTTTAAAAACTTTTACTTTAAAAGATCATGAGAAAGGTGGTATTTTCCCCTAAGTATCAAAGGGAAAATGCAAATTCCATTAAAGCATTACAAAAAAAAAAAAAAAAAAAAAAAAAAAAACCTTGGGAATGTCGTTGAAAAAATGTATAATTAACGTAGGGAAGGATTTCCTCTCTCCCTCTGTGCTGTAACTTTTCATAAAATTTGCAGTGAATTTCAGAGTTTTTTAGAACTTTGAATTTCTTTTGCTACAGAAACTCATTTCATTTAAATTTATTACAAAAAAATCATTTATAACCTTTATTTCAATTATGTTTGTGTTCGTAAATGCAAATTATATAAGTGATGATGATTCAGAAAATAATTGTAATAAGTGTTAAATATTGCTAGAAAAAACAAAAAAGCGTACTATTCCTGAAACCAGTATTTTAATCCTAAAGTGTGCTAAAAATTTCTGAAATAGTCAGGAATAACTTTAAATAGTTTATTTATGTTATAGTGTTTACAATGTTGATACATATGTTAATATATTAAAACATGTGTCAATATATTTACATATAAATGAAACTTCTTATAAAATTCCTATATTTTCTTCAAAAAAATTCCTATATTTTCTGTAATATTTTCTAAAAAAGCCACTTCTAGGCCTGATGGATGTGATGAGTCTGATTTTATTATTTTAGTATATAACTATTTTAATGACTGGCCATTCAGGTGGGAAGATTTTAGTTTTATACAGGAAAAACTAAGTGTTCCTGCACATACATTTATGAAACAGAGTTAACCATCTGCCAAGCAGATGGTTAACTCTGGAACCTGCAGCAAATTGGTTGTTAGAACAATGGAATTGTCTCCACGAGTATTTCTTAAAATATATTCCATCTAGAAAAGAACAAAGGACACTAAATAAAGTCAGCTACAAGAAAATTGTTGAATATTTGAAGGAGAAAACAATGAGATGTCAGTTACTGTTTATTGTATCTAATGCCGAACTATTTACCCAGTTTACTGCATTTTTTCAAAGGGAAGATCCTCTGATCCACTTAGTGTATGATGAAATAAAATGCCTTATCATTAAAGTCGCAGTGCGTATTTGCAAACAGTCAGCCATTAAATCTTTCAAGAATGATTTCAGTCAAGATCCCTTTGAGAGTAAAAATTTAATCTCTCCAGGAGATATTGTTTTTAATGAAGAATTGCAAAAAGAGTTTTTGCAATTATCTGAAAAAGATAAAGGTTATGTTTTAAGTGATGTGCAACATCGTTATATAGCTTCTGGTAAATATCTTTACAATAAGGATATATTGCAAAATTAAAACTTGAAATATCTCAGTTGCTTAAACCCAGAATTCAAAAGTACTCCAAAAAGTTTAAAAAATATTGCTAAACTTGCACAAAAATTGCCTATAAACATTCAAATTGATGCCCTCTTGGATGAATGGAAAATTTGCAAGGTCAGTTGAGAAGAATCTGAAGTAAATAGGATTGATTCATTTTGGGCTACTTCTATTAAAGCAAAAGAGGAAAAGGGAGGATTAAAATATCCAAATCTCTCTCTTTATTTTGGAGAGTAGCCTCAGTTTGTACCATGGCAGTGCAGATGTAGAACGAGGATTTTCGCTTTCACATCAAATTCTTTCTGAAGACCAGGCCTCTATGAAAGAACGGATGCTAAATGCTAGGTTAAACTTAGCAGATGCTTTAACCCTTTCAAGGGCGGTGTTTGAGTCTGCAAACACATAATATTACTATTCCAATTGTGAACTGGTACCAGTAAAATTTTAATACAATTTCGATTTTAAAATATGCGCGAAAAACAGCTCTTGATTATTTTCAAATAAGTCTGTTCATAAATTGTGGTGTGAATCAATTATTTGAACATTTTTGGAACAGAAATAGCTTGCCCCTGAAAGGGTTAAAACATCATTATGAAAACACGCAGCTCTAGTACCAGTACCTAGTAAAATGATAAAAAAGCCTAATATTGCATATCAAAATTATCAAAGTTACCTAGAAAATGAAAAGAGAGAAAAAGAAAGTACAACTTGAAGTAGAAAAGAAGAGGAAGAAATCAGAAAAAAAAGAAGCTGAAAAAGATAAAAGTACAGTTGTAGTTCTTGACAAAATTTTGGAAGATTTAAACAAAAATGTGAAGAAGTAACTGTATTGGGCAGATTGATCGATGAAGGCAATGAAAGGTTAAAAATTGCTTTAGAAAAAGGAAATTTAACTGAAGCTAAAGTGGTTAAAATTTGATTGCAGCTGGTATAACAGCTAACAAGGAACTGAAAGTAAAAAAGGATAAAGCTGATAGCTTGTATAGGGTTATAAATTAGAAAAAATAATTTAATTACAAACTTTATGAGTAACAAATCAAAAGAAGGTTAATTTAAGAAATTTGTAAGTATTATATTTGATTAAATAAAAGTTTAAAAAAAAATTGGCTTTTATTTGTTAAAAATTGTATTTGATTTGTATAAATATTATGTTTATATTTCAGGTCCCTAAAAAGTCCCTATTTCAGACTTTTGGTCCCTAAAAAGTCCCTAATTTTTAATCATTAGGTCCCTAAGTCCCTACTATTTTGTACCAAAGTTACTGGCAGCCCTGCAATGGAGCAACTTTGACACAACTTTTAATTTTTGTTCGTTAACACATGAAAGTGACAGATGTTAATCAAAAACAATGTATTCAAAAGATATTTTCTATTTTTTGTAATCTCAATAGATCTTTCAGAAAATACTGTCAAAGTTGTTTTGAACCAAATATATAGTCGGGCAGTAGCGGGGCCGTCGCAAAACAAGTTTCTTCTCTAACGGGCCTGATTCGAAATCCCAAGCAGGAGAAATGAGTCATACACGAGATCTGACTTTTTCATCTCACTGACCACTTCACTCTCATTAAAATTTTGCTTATGCTAGGGCTGAAGCAATCACCATTAATATTTCGTGTATATTTTTAGATAATTTGAGTCTATTACATATTCTGTTATACGAATATATATTTTTAATGAGCATTTTAAAAGGATTAATTAGTGGATAAAGGATTAACCTAAGTCAATGAGTATTTTCTTTTACCTCATTATTTAAAATGAATTAAATAAATCTATGGCAGTCCCACGTGGTCTTACATGTGATGCGAATTGTAAAATTTTATTTTGAAGTCGGGAAGTAAACATTTAGAATCATCTAATAGATAAGAGTAATAAGAAAGCCCTTTTATATCCTATTTTGGGTCTAGAATTTCTATTTACAATTCAGTTTGCATAAATCAAAAGCAATTTAAAACTGAAATAGTACTAAGTTGTGAATAGGAATAGTCGAAATAAAAATTATTTAATGACTATCTTTAAATAAAATCAGATCGATAGTTTAGAAACCCGCTTTTGACAACATCAGATGAGTATAGGAAATTTATCGTATCCTTTAAATCTTTTAAATGAATCGAAAACTTCATTTACTATATAAAAGTTATGGAAGCAGGAAAAAAGTTAAAATTTTTAAGTTTGATTATCTTATATTAACAGCAAAATGAACAATTTCAATTATTATTATTATTATTATTTTTTAACAGCTGTTGATGAAATTGAAGAATTAAACATATTGCATTTCGTTTGCGGTGTGTTTAACAGCAGTGAAGATATTGAGATAAAAATGACATCATATCTGTAATGACTTTTATATTTAGTTACATTAAATATGAAATTTCACATAAATTAAAATGTTGTGAGTGCATCAACTTATTAGTCAAAGACAAAAAATTTAGAATTAGATATCCCGAATGTGACCGTCTGAAATGTCTTTACCGTCTTTATGTTGGGTGATAGAAGTCAATTAATACCCCCAGAAAATAATTGTAAATGCTTTTCAAAAACTCATGAATTATAATTATGAAAGTACTTTTCTAAAATTTCCAGACCCCCAAAATAATATGCAATTCATTATTGAAAATAATTATTTAGGTCTGTATTCATAAATAAATGCAAATGTGGAAACCAACTTTTATATCTATTTTTATTTATTTATTTATTTTTTTTATTTTTTTTTATTTTTTATTTTTTATTTATTTATTTTTTTGTGAGGAATTACAAATATATCACTAAATAACTATACAAAAGTTTAAAATGATACTACGAAATTCACTTATAATAATAAGAAAAAATATCTGTATTAACAAAAGTGAGATTATTTTTTATGAGAGAATATTAAATGTCATATTTATTGTAAATTATACGAAAGTACATGTTTCTAGTGAAAAATATTCTTTTAGTTGTAATATCTATTAAAAGAATGTGTATTTTAAGTTATTTATGCATTATGAAATTTGAAATTTTAATTGACAAAAAGAATTTTTATTTTAATTGTTTGAAAAAATTAATATTTTTATTTATGAGTTTATGCAATAATAATCCTGATATTTACAATTTAAAATTAAGGCATTTTTATTTTTAAAAGAAACTTAAATTACTTGCTGCTAAAATTGAGTACTTTTAATGTCGGATTTCTCCTGCCATAAATTTGTATTTCAAGTTAAACGCTATGAAAAATATCACGAATCTCAATTCTGTATAGTTTCTTTTATTTATTTATTTATTTTGTTACTAAAGTTGTGCAATTTTAATGTACGATTTTGTCTCCCATAAATGTATATTTCAAGTTAAAATCTTCGATAAAAACCATGAATCACACGTATTTGAAATCAAAGAATAAGTTTAGTTTTGAAATCAAACTAAAAATAAAAAAGTCTTATTTACTGAAATTTGGATGTTTAATAGTAAATGTATAATTCAAACCGATCTAAAATAAACCTCAAATTGTTGAAAAAATATAAAACGGAAATTTATAGCCTTGTTTTTGATGCACACATACAACCATTCTATATGTTCCGTTTGCAACTCAGATCTCTTGCGTGACGTCATCTTTTTATGAATCAGGCCCGTAAGAGAAGAAACTTGTTTCGCGACGGCCCCGGCAGTAGCCGGTTCCTCAGGGGGGGGGGGGGGGGAACTAACGAATCTATCGGGGGGGGGGAAACATCTAGGGCTGGCCCTGTGCCGTTCTCCGAACAATCAAAGAAAGGGGAAATATTAGGGGTGGGGTGTATGACAGTGTAGTACATTCAAACTTGCTGTTTGCCCTTGAATCAGGAGGGTGGGGGACGTATGTTTTGAGCATTTGACAGTGTGCAAAAGGGATTTGTTTAAGTCCCCTTTTGTCCTGTGTTAGGTGACTTTGGTATTTCCTGGAAACTAATTACATCTTGGAGTACAAAGACCTACCACCGACCACCCACTTTTTACTGGAAAAACAAGCACAGAAATTTTCGATAACAAGAGCAGCCTTCGATACAGGATAACTGTCCCTTTAACTAAAGTTAAAGTCCCATTAAAATAATTCTTTTTTATAAATACTTTGAAAAGTTTTAGATATTCAAATTCGTATTATATTTACTTCGTCATGTAAGACAGAATACAAATGTCACAGGAAATCTGAAATTGTGCGAAAGAATAATTATTCTGAACAAATTTAAAATGCATGTAATGCAATGAGCTTACACGGCGTTATCCTGAAAGGAGTTGTCTTTTCTCCACCAAATGGCGTATTTGAGTGCTTGAATCGCCAATAACTTTTTAATAATATGAAATATGTTTAATTTCAGTACTACATTTCAACAAAACATCTCTATATTTGGCACTTGATGCAAATAATTTTGTTTGTATTTTTATCGGTATGACGCCCATACACACAGAGATGGGCAGTATCGAAAATACATTACATTTTCAAAATACATTTGTATTTTGTATTTTAACCCGACTAAACGAAAGTATTTTGGTAATGTATTTTGAAATGATTTTCTCAAGTATTTTGTATTTTGAAAATACATTTCATACTCAAAATACATTTCTGTACATTTTCAGCTGCTTCGTTAGAATTGCAGATGTAAGATTCTCAAAAGCATAATACAAGTATGACTGTTTTGTTTTGACTTATAGGGTTTGTTTGTGGAAGTTTATACAAACATACTTTTCAACTGCTGGTTAAAGATTAGAATGAAATCTTCTGTTTTTCTTAGGCATTGCTGCTGAATCATTACAGTTCTAAAGTTATAGGTTTCATAAGTATTTCTGCTATGAGAATCATAAAAACTATTGTATTATAAACAGGAAGAATTATTTTGAGTTTTGCTGTTTATGGTGCTTTTTAAAGAATTACAGAAAGACTTGTAATGTAGCAGTAGAAAGAAATGTAATGCAATGTTTTAGTCTCGAAAAGAATAGCTGATATTTTTTCAGCTCCAGGTGATAATGTATCAAGTGAATTAATGAATTGCGATAGTTACACTTTGCGCTAGCGCTATACTAAATGGGATTTTTTTTTTTTTTTTAATTTCTGTTGATAATAACGATAAAAATAAAGCAGTATGCCACATGTTTAAAACAAGATCTACCGTTATAAGAGAAGCATTTGAAACATTTTTGATTATAGATTTGTCCTTACTGGAGGTACACGTTTATCTAGCATGACTTCGTAATTATTAGTATTAGTTTTTTTTTTTTTTTTTTTACTCATTTCATGTTTCATTTTGTACTGTTAAAAAAAAATACCACAATGAAAATATAAACTGGTAACAGACCAAAATGAAAGTTACTGTAGGAAACGGAAGTTTTATTCTTTTTTGAGTTTAGATCGTAAACAAAAGATTCACAAATGAAAATTTTAATATCAATAAGAATATAAATTTGGTTAATTACAAAAGCATACCTCTTTAGAAGAATATTTATGATTTTGAATGTGCGGCATGTGCATATATTTGTTTAAAACAAAGTTAAAAATAATAATAAAACATTATTTTGTACAGATTTATAACCATAAAATATTATTAATTCTGTAGTTATTTATGCATCCCGGAGTTTCCAAGATTATTTATGTATCAACCTAGATCGATGTTCATTGTACAGAGATTTGCAAAATGCTTAAAGTTTGACTTGCAAATTAGTGATATACAAATATCAATAAATAGTTCTTTACGAGAATAGTAGTGTATTCATACTTAGGAAAAATTAATAGCAAATATTAATTTGTAATCATTATTACAAATGTAACATCCATATGCCTAAAACGAAAACATTTAACTTGTTAATTTAATATTTTTTTTTTTTTAGCTCACAGGCTATCAAAACCTAAGCGCTTATGTGCCGCCCATTCTGTATGTATGTATATAACACGATAATTCATGATAAAAATATCCGATTACTTGAAATTTTGGATATAGGCTTATTCTGGTGAGGCGCTTCCCTGATTAATTTTTGAAGTTCATTCGATAAATAACTAAGCACGAAGGTTCCTCATCAGAATGGTGGGAAAGAACGAGGAGCTAATATCCCTCCCCTTAATTTATATAAATAAGCTTTTCCCGCAGAATTATCAGATTTCATTCAAATTTTAGATATAGGATCCTTCTGATGAGGGCACCTCCATGATTAGTTTTGGGAGTTCAGTAGATAAGTATAAGGAGGGGGAACTGGGCTAATCCCTCCTCCCTTAATTTAGGTAAATGGAATTTCATATAGAATTATCAGATTTCATTAAAATTTTAGATATATTATATCATTCTGATGAGGAACCTTCGTGCTTAGTTATGGGTGTTCATTGGATAATTATAAAGGGGGGGATGGGGGTAACATTCTCCTTAATTTAGGTTAATGGGTTTTTCACGCAATTTGCTTCAAATTTTGGATATAAGTCCATTTTGAGAAGATGCTTCTCTGATTTGTTTTGGGAATTCATTGTATAAGTATAAAGTGGAAATCATGGGGACTATCCCTCTTAATTTTGGAAAATGGTTTGTTATGCAGAATTAACCGATTTGCTTCAAATTCTAGATACAGGTTCATAGTGATAAGACGCTTCCCTCATTAGTTGTGGGGTTCTTTTTTTAAGTATAAAGAGGGGCACGAGCAATTACCCCCTTAAATTTGGTAAATGGGTTTTTATGCATAATTATCCCATTTGCTTTAAATTTTGGATGTAGGTTTTTTTCTAATGAGATGAATATCTGAGTAGTTTTGGAGGTTTAATGATTAAGTATGAAGCATGGAATGGGGAATACTCTTAAATTATATAAATGGATTTTTATTAAAATTATCCGATTTGCTTCGAATTTTAGATGTAAGTTTATTATATGATAAGGCGTATCCCTGATTGGTTTTTGAGATTCAATGATGAAGTATAAAGAGGGGAAATGGAGGGGGACTATTTCTCCCCTTAATTTGTTTTTCAAAGGGCATTATACCTTGAAAATAGAAGGCTATAATATACAATTAGTGTATATAGCATGTGAGCTCAATGCCGTCAGTTTAACTGAGCAATATTCTTTTTATTAATTTATTTCTTATTTAGTATTCATATAAATCATACTTATATTTGCGTTGTAGTGATTGAGACATTAACAATTTTTAAATATATATATATATTTAACCAATTCCAACGAACGAGGTTATAAACTCTTATATATATATAAGTTTGATGTATACCTCCTAGAATAACTGTTGAAATGACGTTTCTATTTTCAATCTTTCATCTCTTTTTATAATCTTCTATGTTTACCAAAAGAAAGCATTAGATTCGTGATTTCATTCAACCTCAGAGTTTTGATGGATTTTTATTTTTCAAGCCCTAAACACTGTTTAATTGCATTTAGGAAATGTCTGTTTGTGAGTTTGTATGTGACAAAAAATTTGAGGCTCTTTGTTTCAAGAACTAATGCACTGAATTTAATAATACTTTAGATTCAGTTAGACGTGGACATAAGTTGTTGTAGATTAGTTATTGTTGTTGTGAATCTCCCAAGAGATGGTATTGCTATGCTCTATTTTTCACGATTTCATATAAATAAATAATTAAATAAATAAATAAATAAATAAATAAATAATAAAATAAAATAATAAAAAAGTTGTATTTTAAAGACTAATGTATGTATTTTCATCAAACTTTAAATTCAGTTACACGTTAACATAAGTTGCTGCTGATTAACTTTTGGTGTAAATCGGGCCACAGGTGGGTGGCTCTGCTATGCTTACATTTTTCACGATTTCTGCATTAGTTTAATCTCAAGTACTAATGCTCGAATTTTCATCGAATTTCAGATTTAGCTAGACTGTTATATTAAGTTCTTAAGTGTTGGTGTAAATCGCTCAACATGCTATGCTGCATTTTTCAGAATTTTAGCAAAAATTAATGCATTGAATGTCATCAAACTTCATGTTTTGTTATTTATTATTGTTAATTGTTAGTACTGATCACCGAAAATCGGAATTAAAAATCTGTTTCGATCGATTCTTAATTAAAAATTTTCCAAAAAGAAATTTATTGAGTGATTTCTAAATTATGATTTTCCCCCCTTTGAAGGTCGATCGTAATTTCTAAACATAGATTTGAGTTGTGAATTATTTTGATAACACTTTACGTTTTGCGTAAAATGAGACTGAATTATATCCAAGAAAAATTTATGTATTTTATATTCATTTGATCATTTTATCTGTAATTATTCTTCGTTTATAAAGCATATTCTCCCATAGATTGATTTTTTTTTCATTTTTTTTCCTTTTTTTACTTCGATAATTTATAATTTCAAATAATTTAATCAGTGTAGCACAAATGTCTTACAGTTGCACTAATAAGACATTTATTCGGTCCGTAAGAGGTTTATATGGACCGAAATTATAAATCAGCTCCAAGCCATAGAAAGATCGTTTAGCCGGCCTATAAAGTACCGAGCTAAAAAGCTATTATCCCTTGCATTTTGCAAATACTAGTAAGAGATCTGCACGGGCCGAAATTGTTGGGTCTGGTCCAACCCGTACAAAGATCTTTTTAGTCCGGCCCATTTCGATACAAAATAAACATTATTGGCCCGGCGAGGTATAAATTTAAGCATCAGCCCATAACACATACTGGTATAAAAGTAAAATCTCGTAATAAGCCCTGCTCGATTATAAAAGTTGAAAGTTTGGTCAAGCCCCGCTCTTACAAACAATCGATTAGCCCAGGACGGCTAAATTTTAAGAAAATACAAATTTTTGCGTTGATATGGTTAAAAATCATCTTATATGAGGAACTCTGACCAAAAATACTTTTATTAGCTTTTTATCATTTTTAATATAGACTTCATTTTTAAAAAGCAATTTGGACTGTGATATTTACTTCTTAAATTAATCTTTATTTTTATGTAAGTGTTTTAGTTATAAATAATATCGTTAATTTCTAATCCATGGCTTGAAAACTTAAAAATCTGGAAACTGCTATACAGTAAAATCTTCTAAGCTGCATTCGCACACGATAGAATTAAAAAAAAAATCCATTGTAGACAAGTTTTCAATTTAGCAGGTAGACAGTTTGTTCCAAATGTGTTGTATTCGTTTTCGTTGTCATTAAATTTATTTTGCAATTTGCATGAATCAACACATTAGCCTTTTAAGAAAAGATTTATAGACAGATTCAGGGTTCATTTTACTGTGCTTTATTTTTATTACCCAGAAACATATTACTAATCTTTTGAAAATAAAATTAAATTTTTTAACTGTAAAATTATAACAATTTAAAAATACATAAATCTTTTGTAAAAAATTGTTGGATTGGATCAGATTTAAGCGGTTTTCGCGTAGGACACATCAAGATGGGATGAGCCAATGGTTTTTATACAGGCGGTCAGGACCAATAATTAAATTTGAGGCTACTGCAGTCCTTTAGGAAGAATTAAGTCCAGGCCCAATCCGGTCTGGAAGGAATGAGTCAGGTCCGGTCCGAGTTTGTCGTAAACAGTAAAGCCTGGGACCCGAAATAATGATGACGAGGTCCATTTGAACTTACACTCCAGAAAGAAATAAACCCGACACCCGACCCGGAATGACTAAAGAACAGGTCCGTCGGGCCCGGCCCGAGTGCTGTGGGTAAAAATTGGCCCGAAACCGGCCAGCTGACTGTGCCCGGAATGGCTCATACAAACCTCTAATCTTATACACAAAATTTTTAAAATTTTCAAATGTATTTTGTATTTTAAATGTATTTTGAAAATACATGTATTTTGTATTTTGAATTTTCTTAATTCGAAAAGTATTTTGTATTTTGTATTTTAGCTTCTAAAACTAATGTATTTTGTATTTTGTATCGAAAATGATTTTTCGATGTATTTTGCCCAACTCTGCATACACAGATAGTCATTGACAATTGATAAACGTAGATGCATAATCATGTCTGTTTTTGGCTGTTGCTAAATTGAATTTCTGTTGCGTTAGTATCTATATAAATCTCCACTATACTGTGGCACACATGCACACAAGAAAAAGAGCAAAAATTGAGCCTTCGTAATTTGGCAAGTCAGATTGTTCTTTTACTCGCCAAATTGAGAATTTTGGTGCAATGGTGAGCGACAGCGAGAGCACTGGTAGCAACCCTGCTTTATGCAAAAAAAGCTGTTGATCATTTAAAATTAATGTACACAAAAAAATATATATATGTAACACATTTAAACTTGCTAAGAAGGGAATTTGTCTATGACTTTTTTTTTCTTTTCTATGCAATTCCGTCTAAGAGGATTCTACTGTATACCTTTTTCAGAGTTTTAACTCTTCAATGCACAGAATATGGTTCAAAAGTATTAATTAAAAAAAATTGCATACAAAAAATAGCAGTTCATTATATAAAAATAACGCAGCTTTTTTTATAAAAATAAAGATTATAAACGTGAACAACAAATATAAGTTAAGATAAATGTTTTTAACCAGAACTCTTCATAGGAGGCTAATTTTTAACCAAATGGATGTAAAAATCCATGTTCTGTAGAAATTCACTCGGGCCGAGGTATATTTATTTTTTCTCGTCGGATCGGGCTAGGGCCAAACTTTTAACTTTTTTTTTTAATCGGGCCGATTTTTAGTTTTTGTACGGGTTGGGCTGAACTTCAAATTTTTGTATCGGGCCGGGCCTGAAAATTTAGGCCCAGTGTAAACTGCGATCCACGTCATGGCTGCGCTTTGAGCAGCATTGAAAAAAAAAAAAAAAACTTTACAGGGATGAATCAGTGAGACCCGTGTTCATTTTGCTTTAAAACCATAAAGGTAAAATAGTAGAAGGAGAACAAAGGCAATACTTTTACTTTTGAAACTGAAGTCCTTCCTAGTATGGCTGCCGTTTCCGGCGGTTCATGAATGAAGAACGGTAAATGTAGCCCTTCCTACATCCTGTTCAAAGCTTAGATGAGAAATGAACTAGATAACGGATCCCTTTGTTTTCTTCTCCGATTTTTGAAGCATTCACCTCCGAGATTTCATCGCCAAAAGGATGTCTCTTTTTGGCGGTGATCCCTTCTTGGCAATTTTCTGCTTTTATTCTTTTACCAAAAAGAAGCGTACACTGTTAAAAATCTGCTGCATTTTGCTGCAACGCCCTCCACCACTTGTATATAATATCTCTATTCCAACCAATGAGAAAGCGCCATTTCACGGCCAAGTAACCGTTTTCTATACAAGCAGGGGAGTGCGTTGCAGCAAAATGCAACAGATTTTTAACAGTGTAATGCAGACGAAAACCGGCTTGGCTCACATTCTGTCAGGGCTACACTAGATACCGGGCTTGCTCATTCCTTATCACGACGTCACAAAAGGTGGCTGGCCGCTATCTGCGATTGGTACAAACAAGGCTTAAAGTGACGCACCCATCGTTTTGTACCAATCGCTGGATGTCATTCAGGGCAATGCTTCAAGAAATGGTTGCTATTTATGAGTCTAGTCATATGAGAAGTTTATGGTCCAAAGAAACCAGACACTGGGTCATGTGATACGCAGAACAGGAGCAGTAGCGCCGCTAATTGAGCAATATTTTCGTTGCTGAATTCTGTTGGCGTTGTTGTCTGTTCTTTTACTATTTTACCTTCATGGTTGTAGCAGAAAGCTGTGTATGGAAAAGGATAAAGGAAACCCAATCGCACGAGGAAGCTGTTATGTCTGTTATGTTTACAAATGGAAGTTGTGTTGCTTTCACAGAATCCTGAATATTTAGAAGAAACTGCGGATTTATTAAATAGTGAATGGAAACGTAGCTCTTCAGCCAGGTAAAACTTGCCATCTATATTTATATAAATTTTTTTTTCAAATTGAATACTTCAATTTTAAATGAATTTAAATTTTGTAAATTTTTAACTATTAAGGTTACCTGGGTAATTTTTGGTCAAAAATCATCAACATCCATTTATTATAAAAACTGTTAAAGACATTGTTCCCAATTTTTTTGTGGAATGAATCTGGTCATTCCTGGTCAAAAATCATCAACATTTAATTATTATAAAGACTATTAAAGGTATTATTTCCTTTTTTTTTCTGGAATAAGTCAGCTCTGATGGTTATATAATAAAATGCTTTTTTAAGTATATATGCACTTATAATTCAAATAATTATAATTTTTAAGTGATCAAGAATTACACCCAAAATGGGGCAATTCTTGGTCACTTCTAGGGTAATTATCAGACAGCCTCTTTTTTTATGTAAATGAAGTAGTAAAGTCAGTAGCATAATAAGTAAGAGGCAGTGTGCCCTGGGTGTTACCTCTAAGGGGTGACACCCAATCTGTATTTTCAAGTATATATATATAATCTTGTAACATTTTCGAAAAAAATTCTGAAATAAAATGAAATTTTTAGCGCACGACGCACAGGGCCTGACTATTGCACAGGCACCAGGGGCCTGTGCCCTGGGCATGAAATTTCTAAGGGGGCATAAAATTTCATTTTAACTTCAAATAAATAATCATAATTATGAAAAAAATGTATTACTTGAGGTACTAATGCGATGAAATGACAAAAATGTGTCTCAATATATGGTTAAAATTACATTTCAATAAATAATAGAAATTATTTTTTTATAAATTCCTGGAAACTTTTTTCAATATTCGAAAAACTTAATTTTTTGACTAGAATCAGTAAATTAACCTATCTAAGGGGGCACAAAAATTTTAAAGTGCCCTGGGCATCTGGGGTATAGTCAAAAATAGCAGATGACATATGCTCAAGGCAAAGGCTATACCCTAGAGTGTATATACCATAGCTTTCTTGAGAAACAGATGGTATATGATGTTTCTTTAAAAAATCCAGAAACTATACTGCGTATACCTCCATATACGCTCCACTACATCCCTGCTGGGCACAAAAACTTGTAAGTCAGGCCCTGACGATGTAATAGAGTTAATTTTCTTTGAGAATGTGAAATTTTATACTGAATAATGTTTCTAAATAAGACTTGCACCAAGAAACAAAAACCTTATGTATCCAATGAGTGGGTAGCAAAAGAAAATTTTAAAAGAAGGAATTTCCTTTGACATAGAGACACCACACTGACTTATGCACATTATGGGTTAAGTAATAAGTCATTCCAGTTTTTCCTTTCTGCAGGAGGAGAAAAAGTAAATAAGGAATGGTATGGTCATTTGTTATAAGTAGAATTATGATTGAAAAGATATGACGGATCGGAAATGAGGGGGGGGGGGAATTATGACAACTGGGGGTGACACCATTTACATCCGCCCTGGGTGACATCCATCCTAGCTACGCCACTGAGTAAAGTTAATTTTTATAAAACTAAGTATTAAGATAAATAGAATCAATCTTGTAAAATTCTTGTTCATCTCATAAATGTGGAATAATAAAGCATATTTTGGGTATAAATACAAAATTATTTAATGTGGATAAAACTCTTGAAATTTTTATAAAAACATTTATTAGCCAAAGAATTTTTATGCATTTTTACAACATTTATAAGCAGTATTTAATACTTCTTTATCCACTGTACCACTGTCAATGGATTTGTAAATTATTGGTCTATAAAATATACTATAACTGAATGTTAGTTTTCAATTTTATCTCGCTTAGGTCAACTGAAGTTTCTAGCTTATTTTTCAGAAAATTTTACACTAACTTAGGTACGAGTCGTTATTATAAATACACAGACAGTAGATTCCCTCATATTCACACAACTTGGGACCAGAAGTTGTGTGGAATTTAGAATTTTGCAGATTTCTGGTCATTGCTTTGTTTACATTTTTAAACAGGAATTTGAATGTAATTAATAATGCAATTGAAACTATAATAAATGTTTATCATATAATAAAATATTACAATAAGTAATAAATTTAAATAATAAAAATTTAGAATTTTTTTTAAATGATTAAAATTGATTGGTTAACGAACAATCATGTGTTTCGCTAATTTATCAGGAGAAAAAAATCATGAATTCTGTCAATTTGCTGTGGAAAAAATTGCAAATTATATCAGAATCATGTAAGAATTTTGAATTTGTTGATTGGGCCAAAAAAAATCAAGAATCTCATCAGGGGCGTACTGGCATGACAAAAAGGGCGGTGGCAACTTGTATTAACAGGGCGCCAACTTCTAATCAAAAGGGCGCCAATTACTATTTTAAAGTATTTTAAACTTTTTTTTTTTTTAGGGTTGACATAACGGATACAGGCCTATCCTGAATGAAATAATTTGTTTTATTTAAATGATGTGTCCTTTATTTGTAGATTAAATGGATTGCAAATAAATCCAACTTAAATTACACTGGGACTTATGAAATTGTCAGAAGTTGTCATGCTTGTTTCTGAAATGCCCTTTATCTTCTTTCCTTCTCTCATATTTAATTTGCGTCCCAAGAAGTTTGGCAATAAACTTCCTTTTAAGAGATATATTTAATTTTTATAATCAGCCAAATACAACTTCGTACTAATAGCCATAAGTATAGCATAACCCTGTCAGAAAAAAGTTTTTTATTGCAATTTTTTTTGAAAAATATTTATATTAATAACAGAAAAGCGTTTATCTCTCTCAGTATATGTATGCGAGGAAAGAAATGGCGAAGAAAATTTGCCGCATGAAAGATCTGAAAATTTGAATGAGGATAGTCCGATGCAGGTCTTAATGCAACTGAATCTGAATTTTGCTATTTTTTGGTGATTGGATCAGATATTGATTAAACTCCACAATAAAAATAAATAAATTAATAAAAAAAAAAAAAAAAGTCAAGTCGACCGAAAAAACGTTGCATCACAGAGTACCAGAAACCACATTCCGAAACGTGAAGGTAGATAATATCCAATTGCGAAAATGTTTTTTGCAGCCTTAACAGCATATTAAAATTTTATAAAGATTAGTCAGTTTCAATTTTTACGAAAATTAAAGACTAGAATGTAATTTAAAGAAAAAGGAAGCGAGAGACAGAAAGACATGAAAACAGAGAAACGAAAAACAGTAACTTAATGATACAGAAATAGGGCCATTTGCAAAGATAGAACGCCTCTCATGACAGGAAAAAAAAAGGGAATGAAATCTTCTCAAGGGTTTAAAATAAACAATATGTACTTGTTTTCGTTACTTTTTTTAATACATAAATATATGAATATACACAATTGTGTAATTGTGGGGGGGGGGGGATTTCACAAAAATCAATTGTTTCAATTTAAAAAGTGATTTAACAGTTACTCTATACTGAGAATAATAATACAATTAGATCCTTTTGTGTATCTCTGTAAATAAACAATAAAAAATTTTCAATTCGTATTCTATCTAGTGTACCACAGTAATATATATCGATTTAATTTTATTTGAAGCATTGGGACATATTAAAACACACTACAAACATTTTTTCCTCATATAACATAACTAAACGGATTAGTTTTGTGTATTCCTGTAAACGAACTATGAGTGCTAGACACTCCATTTTCATTAACAAGCTACTTCAGTCAGCTTGCTAATATTATTCCTAAGAAAGAAATTTATAAAGATCACGGTTGCAATTTCAACCGGTTCCAAAAATGGAAGTGCCACTTAAGGGTGTATTCGAAAAAACGCTTTTCCACCATCAACAGCTCGAAATTTTCCGATACAATTTCAGACACATTTTTAAAAGTAGAAACACGAAACTTGCTGAGGGGATTCTTGAAGGAACGTATGATGTCTTTTTACGCTCAGTTCATTAGAATTTGAGTTATAAACAAGTATCTTATCAGTATGACCCTTTTTTTATTTCCCAAATCTCCCGCTTGGGAAAATTTTGCTTAAAATGCCGTTTTTGATTGCTTTATATGCAATATTTTCTACATTTATCAAAGAAGCGACAGTTACGGCACCTTGTGTACTTTCCAAAGGAGGCAATTTGCCAGTTTGTTGTATTTGAGAGCAAAAATGAATTAAAAAATAAATTGGAAAATAAGCAAATTGAATCGAAATACACCCTTAAGGAATTCCATGTATTAATTCTTGAGGTATGACTATTACAGAAATCATGTAAATCCAGTAAAATGCACTATAGCAGCTCACTTATTGGATAATTTACACCAAAACCTAATTAGAAACAACGTCTAACTGAATTTTAAGTTTGCTAAAAATCCATGCATTAGTTTTTGAGATTGAGTTATTAC
Organism: Maratus speculifer; assembly: GCA_964019185.1. NCBI lineage: Eukaryota > Metazoa > Arthropoda > Arachnida > Araneae > Salticidae > Maratus > Maratus speculifer. The sequence continues at coordinate 199,555,054 of OZ025298.1, forward strand.
AAAAATCGGGGGGAAAATGCTGCATTGCAGCGTTACCTGTTGAGAGATGTACACCAAAGCATATTCAGCAGCAATTCATATGAAGGACTAACTGAAATGGACGTTTGGTGAAAATCTGTGCATTAGCTCTTGCAATAGAGCTATAGCGGAAATTGTGAAAAATTCAGTATAGCAGCGCCACCTGTTGGACGATTTACATCAAAAACTAATCAGCCTTAATTTACATCTGAAACCACCTGACTATAACTTTTTATTAAATTCCGTGCATACGTTCTTGATAAAGAGTGCACACATTATTTTTGTCACATACACACATGCAGGCAGAGTCAGAGGGCTCACAGGCAGACATTTTGTAAAAATATGTTTTTCGATATCTAACCCTTAAAACGCCTAACTCCTTCGAAAACCGGAAGTTGGAAATTTTCCCAAATCCAATATTTTCTTCTTGTAAAATAGAAGAAAGAAAAAAAAATCATTTTAAACTATTGAAATGCAACCGAGATATCTTCATAAATTTCTTCCATAGGATTAGCATTATTGAACATATCTTTTCGCTTGGCTTGAATGAAGTTGTCTCTTAACACATTAAAGGCCGCCGTATTCATTTCAGTACAGTAATTTTTTTAGACACCCTATAAAAACAATTCGAAATAAAATATTTCTAAAATTCTTTAATTTTCGATGAGGATATACTAGTATTTTTAAACTAATGAAAATGTGGGTAATCATATTTTCTTGTGATTTAGTGTCAGTTGTAAAGTACTTATCAACAGATCATGGAAGTAAGTACATAATCGTTTTTTAAAACCTATTTAAAAACGTAATGTTCCTTTTTTTTAAGTATACTAAAATTGATAATATGAGTTAAAATCTGTGCATAAAATATTGAGTACTAAGATTTATCACTTAGTGTTATCTTGCTTAAGGGAGACCCGAACCCCATTTTCGGCCAAAAATCATCAAAAGTTCAATTTTTTTTTTTTTCTCAGAAAACGATAAAATATATATTTGCGAATATCCATGCAAAATTTCAGAACTCGGGGACACTTGGAACAGGTAGAAAATGAACATTTTAAATTGTACTCACAATAGAGTTTAAAAAACTAGCGGCCATTTAAAACGTGTTTTCCTGAAAATGACTTTTTTCATATTTTGCCTAAGTTCAAAGTACTAATTCTCAGTGGTAAAATGATTTAGAAACAAAGTGTTTATGTTTTTAGAATCTTAAAAAAATTTGCAACAAAAGTAAGGAAAGATTTTTTTTTAACTATTTTTGAAAATTTTACATAAATTGGTAAACATGAAAATTATAACAAATTTAAGGTAATTTATCATGCGTATTTTTTTTTTTTTTTTTTTTTTTTTTTAGCCGATTAAAATAGAAAATTAAAAATATCTCTCCTTAGTTCTTTTCTATACACTATAACACTATTTAAGAAATTATAGTAATACCAAAATATTGGAAATTGAATGAGGAGTAATAATTTTAAAAAGTGTATCTTTCGACAAAAAAAAATCACAAAAATCCCCATAAAAAATATACTTTTTAATAAAAAGTGAATTTTTTTTTTGCTAATTATTCCTTACAAGAAGATTCTTAAATAGTACACCAAAACTCATTGCTTTAAAATCAATAATAAAAATTTTGGGTTTTTTCTTACGAGTCTCCCTTAAAAAACTTACTGATTTATTTCAGATTTTTTTGTTCTTATATCATTGTTTGCCTTACCTTTAATACCATAATAAAAATATTGCATGATTGTTTTGTTTCATTTCTCTTCGACATTAAATGGATTGCAGCGTTGAATTCAGGGGTGACCAAGGGGGAACATTCCCCTCGGAGCAATGAGATGTCCCCCCTGGAAAATTTGAGATTTTGCGTCTTCAATGGTCAAAAAGTGCAATTCTCCCCCCCCCCCCCCCCCCCGGGAGACACAGAATTCCCTCCGGGAGAAAAGTGTCTGAATTCAACACAGGGATTAAGAAACCTTCTATAGTAAACCATATATTTAAGCGACATGGGAATCGGAATTTATTTACATTTGATAGACAAACTAATCGAAATCATACACTTTTCAACTATACTGGAAAGTGTCAAAACGTTGAATTTGTAATTTTTTTAATGTTGGTGCAAATTTTATAAAGATTACACACACATTGAAAAAATATTGCCAATATTTAGTAAAATATGCATCTTAACTTTGCGGGAGGGGAGAGAAAGATTTTAGATACCTCGAAAAATTTATGTAAATTTGGTTTCATCCCATGGACACGCACACAGCAAAATCCAAGAAGGGGAACAAATATGTGCTTGTAATACACTGCCAAAACTTTTCTTTGGCAAGAATAATTCATAAGACAATTTCGAATAATACCAACAGTAAAAAAATATAGAAATGTAAAAAATAGGATGCATAAGAAAAACAAAAATAGTTTATTATTCTTTTTTTCTCCCAGTTTATTTATTTCTTCCAAACCACGATTTGAGATAATTTTGAATGCATAAATGTAAATAAAAATCAGAGCTGAAAATAATTTTTAAAGGGATTGCAGGAGGAAAAACAATTTATCCTTTTTTTTTTTTAATGTTTATTTATTATAAATAATTTGAAAGGAACAATCTTTATTTTTTTCCAAAAATTCAGAGAGAGTTAATTGCTCTCTTCTGTCACCCCCTACCCTATTGTGGACGCCCTTGTTTCATCCCTTTACACAAAAGAAATCAGAAGCATATTGATACTTAAAAGATATATAACACTTATGAAAAATTTAAGACATAACATAAACACACCATATAATTAACATCATATTATTAGTAAAAACTTAATCTTTTAAAATTACTTACAATTCTCTTGAATCGAACGTATCATCTCCAAATGGAGTCAATAATTTACTATCTGTGTGATTGTGTTTGGTGAAGATTATAAAATATTCCAGGTCTTTCCAGGGTCCCTGTCTGTTTACATTTTGTTATTTTTTGTATTCGGAAAACGAAGAATCAGAATTCAGAAAAGAAAACAAACAGAATTCAAAAAAGAGCTACTTCAGAATAAACTATGCATCTCCGAATTTAAATAGTCTAATACTTGACGGGTTTTTTTTTTTTCCTTTTACCAAAAAGAGATAATTCTTGGGAACTAATCAAGGTATAATTGACAGCGTGAATGATGAAAGAAGATCTTAGGGGAAGGGGGGATAGGTTCAAAAACGTTTCTTCTGCAGCCAACAGGTGTTGGACACATTATGGACTCGATTGGTGGTCCATAATGTGTTTAAACACGGACTCCTTTTAATCGCAAATGCTAAACTGCTGTTGTTAATTGTCGTTTGAGGAAAACCATCCATGTGGCATACAAAGATCTTTTTGAAAGGCCCGTTTAAAAGCTGATTGTGGGATAGTTTTCGTTTAGAAAATTCCAAGTAAAAACTGAACCCCAATCTGAATAAGTACCAGTTCTTCGGAAGTACCGTAGTATCTCATTACTGGGGATAAAACATCAAGTAAACATAAATTTTTTTGTGCAATTCTTTTCAATTTGTTTGGAAAAAAAATAACTAAAATAGGTTGAAATTTTACCGCCTTACTTTCTAAAATTGAATTTATTAATATATTGTTCTTTTAAACATTTAATAAATAAGGAAAGCCTGCATCCCTTCGCATAACTCTTGTAATTAAAAAGAAAGTGGATGGATTTCATGACCACCTTTTAATCTCGATTTAAAAATATAGATAATACATTTTTAAAAATGACAGCAGTAAGAAAACGATTTCATTTTAAGGGTATTCTTAACTGCTCCGCTCAAAAAGCGCAAAACGTTTTGACACATTTACAAATTCATTTTTTAACAGAAAGATATAATTTTGGAAGGCCTGACTATAGAAGCGATTTCGAATCGAACTTATTTTTCCATTTTATGATAATTGAATTACCTATCGAGTTATAAGCTATTTTGATGACGTGATCACCCGTTTTTCTCCTGCTTTTCGACCGGTTTATCTGCTTTCGTCGGAAAATCTGCTCAAAAGTATCAACTTTGAAGGCTTGTTATGAAAAATCCATTGTGTTTTTCAAAATACAGAAAATTGAGTGCAATTAGACAGTTTGTCTAAGAACACCTGGTATTTTCATGCATTTCCGAACAAAAAAAATTAAAGCATGTGTCACAAAGTTGCCCTTTTTGATTTAAGAACACCCTTAATGCAGAATACATAAAATTAATATTTTTAAAGATATGTATAACATTCAATAAACGACAGAACCGTTAAATAACATTTAAATGTACGGCTAAATAATATATATATAGTGTTGTTTTTTCGTCAAAATTTATAAATTCCGACATTGTATAAACAAGCCATAAGAAATTTTGACTCTAAAAAACATTCCATGAAAACATTGCACTTAAAAAAGAAATCTGTTAAATCCAGGGTTGACATTTTTTTATAAAAAAATTATATAGATATTTTAAGTTGCTAATTTTGAATAGTAATATTTGGCTTACTGAATGACAGATTAAATAAGGCAAACATTACTATTCGGAAATGGTTCACACACAGACGGACGGACAGCATTTTTTTTTTCTAAAAACATATTTTTCGGAATCTCCAGTATCTAAAACGTGTAAATCCGTCAATTTTTTTTTTCAATTTTCAAAACGATTTTAAGATTTACCCGTCCTATACTACCTATGATGGGTAAGTAAAAATAGCAAGGGCACCATGCCAGCCAAAGCCGCATCTGTCAATGGGTCGAATAAAATGATTTTTAAGGCACTGAATCCTTTTTTATCGTTTCCATTAGCTCAGTAAGTAAAAATTCCAAAATACCGGGCAACCATACGAAGCGGACAATTCTTAAATGAAGAAAATATTCTACATATGTGAATAATTCTTAATATCAGTTTTAGAAGACTTCATTTGTAAGGGCGCCTAAAAGAAAAAAAAAAATCTGTCTTAGTGCGCCATGACGGCCAAAGCCGCCTATATCAATAAGTAGAATAAGATGATTTTTAAGGCATTCAACTCTGTTTTATCGGTTCCATAGCTCAATAAGTAGAAATTCCAAAGTACCGGGCAACCATAGAAGCTAACAATTCAAATGCGTGAATAATTCTTAACTAGCAGGGGAGACCGAGCTTAGCTCGGTCAAAATTAACTTTGTGTTCAACTCGATATAGTATTTTCACTGTATCATTAACTCCGTATTATTACTGTAAAACGTGTTTATAATAGTATTATTTAGAAAAACAATCAATAAGAAAACTATGTTTTTATGCGCATGTTTATAAATTTTACTTTATTTTAAAACTTACAACGAAAGGACATCGATCTAAATCACTTTTTTAGCACGACTCTGATTGGTTTAACCATGCATCTCGAATCGTCTTAAGAATGTATAAAAAAATTCTTTAAATTCTGAAAGACAATATTTTTTGCTAGATATAGCCAAATTTGGAGGCATTCTTTCATTTGGCTCCAAATACGTGTTTTGGTTTTCGTAATTTTTATAGTCGATTTTTTGGCCATATGTCACCAATATTTTGTCAAATATCACCAAGTTATTGGCTTTTGCCATATTCTCGTGACCCTGACCCGTATTACCCAAAATGAGCCACTAATCAAATTTGATCAAGCATGTGACATAGCTCAATCGTCTTCAGGTAATCAAAAACAGTAGAATATAAAATTGAATCAAAATCGTTTAAGCCATTTAATGCTGCCAAGCTAGGTAAAATTAGCTTGGCAGCATTCAGCAATGAAGCGAAATGACACACTAATATAATTTTGTTTAATATGCGACTCAGCCCAATAGTCTTCTCGTGACAAAAAACGTTTTGTTTCAAAATTAAGGAGATTGATTGAGTCGTTGTTATATATACAGACCCTAGCTCATTAAGACCTAAAATGACCCTCTAATCGAATTTTCGCGAGCATGTGTCTAAGCCAAATGGTTTTCTCTTGCTCAAAAACGATATAATACAAAGAATAGTCAAAATGGTGAGTACCATTTTCTATATAAAATTCACATGACCCATCATGACCAACAAATGACTCTTATAATAGAAATCTCTCGAACGTGTGGGCTAGCTCATTAGTTTTAGCATGCCAAAAAACATTAGATACAAAATTTAGATAAAATCGATTGAGCCGTTTCTTAGATATAGTTAGTTTGACCCTGACCCCTTATGATCCAAAATGACCCATTGATCGAATTTTCTCAAAAATCTGTCATAACCCAATGATTTTCTTGTGCCCGAAAACGATAAAATACAAAATTTAGTCAAAATTGCGCGAAACGTTGTCTAGATAAAATTAGAATGAACCAAAAGTGGCCCACTAATCGAAATTTCACGAACATGTAACCTACCCCAATGATTTTCTCATGCCAAAAATATGTTGTATACAAAATTTCGTTAAAATCAACCCACCCATTCTTTAGATATAGCTTGATCTTGACCCATTAAGACCCACAAATTATCCTTATAATCTAAATCTCTCAAACATGTGACCTAGCCCATTAGTTTTCTCGTGTCTAAAAACAGTTACATAGAAAATTTCGTTAAAATCGATCCTGCCGTTCTTTAAATATAAATAGTTTGACCCAGATCCTTTATGACCCAAAATTACCCATTAATCAAAATTTGTCCTACATGTGACCTAGCCCAATAGTTTTCTCGTGCCAAAAAATGTTGTATACAAAATTTCGTTAAAATCGATCCACCTGTTCTTTAGATATAGCTTGATATGATCCATTATGACCCATCATGACCCACAAAAGATCCTTATAGTCGAAATCTCTCAAACATGTGACCTAGCCCATTAGTTTTCTCATGTCAAAAAACTGTTACATACAAAATTTCGTTATAATCGATCACGCCGTTCTTTAAATATAAATAGCTTGACCCAGACCCTTAATGACCCAATATGACCCATTAAAATTTTTTCTCGAACATGTAACCTAGCCCAATGTTTTTCTTGTGCCCGAAAACCATAGAATGCAATTTTTAATGAAAATTGCGTGAGAAAATCTCTAGATAAAAATAGCATGACCCACAATGACCCCAAAAATGACCCACTAACCGAATTTTCTCGAACATGTTACCTAACCCAATGGTCTTCTTGTAATCCAAAGCGATACAATATAAAATTTGGTCAAAATCGTTAGAGCCATTTTTTAGATAAAAATGGCTTGACCCATAATGACCCAAAAATGACCCACGAATCGAAATTTTTCGAACATGTGACCCAGCCCAATAGTTTTCTCGTACCAAAAAACGATTGGGTACAAAATTTCCTTAAAATCGATCCAGCCGTTCTATAGATATAAATAGCTTTATCCTGACCCCTTATGACCCAAAATGACCCAGTAATCGAATTTTCCCGAACATGGGACCTAGCCCAATGGTCTTATCGTGTCCGAAAATGGTAAAATCCAAATTTTTGCGAAAATCGTTAGAGCCGTTTTTGAGATAAAATTTACCCCCCCCCCCCCCCCCCCCCCCACACACACACAATTTTTGCTCACATTATAGTATAAGATATCAGTTTTTTAGAAGACATCGTTTGTAAGGGCGCTTAAAAGAAAAAAAATCTGTCCTAGGGCATCAAGAAGGCCAAAGCCACCTACTGATACATCTGAAAAAAAAAATCTGTCCCAGGGCCCCAAGAAGGCCAAAGCCACCTACTGATATAGCTAAAAAGAATATGTCCGAGGGCGCCAAAAAGGCCAAAACCAATATAGCTGAAAAAAAATGTCCGAGGGCGCCAAGAAGGCCAAAGCTACCTACTCATATAGCTGAAAAAAAAAACTGTCCGAGAGCGCCAAGAAGGCCAAAGCCACCTACTGATATAGCTGAAAAAAAAATCTGTCCGAGGGCGCCAAGAAGGCCAAAGCCATCTACTGATATAGCTAAAAAAATCTGTCCGAGTGCTTCAAAAATTCCAAAGCCAATATAGCTGAAAAAAAAATATGTCCGAGGGCGCCAAGAAGGCCAAAGCTACCTACTCATATAGCTGAAAAAAAACTGTCCGAGGGCGCCAAGAAGGCCAAAGCCACCTACTGATATAGCTGAAAAAAATCTGTCCGAGGGCGCCAAGAAGGCCAAAGCCACCTACTCATATAGCTGAAAAAAAATCTGTCCGACGGCGCCAAGAAGGCCAAAGCCACCTACTGATATAGCTGAAGAAAAATCTGTCCGACGGCGCCAAGAAGGCCAAAGCCACCTACTGATATAGCTGAAAAAAATCTGTCCGAGGGCGCCAAGAAGGCCAAAGCCACCTACTCATATAGCTGAAAAAAAATCTGTCCGAGGGCGCCAAGAAGGCCAAAGCCACCTACTCATATATAGCTGAAAAAAATTGTCCGAGGGCGCCAAGAAGGCCAAAGCCACCTAAGAAAATATAGCTGAAAAAAGAAAAACTGACCGAGGGCGCCATGTCGCCTCTTGTCAAAATGGATACAATAAAAATGAAAATTTGCTTTTCTTGAATTCGTATTTCACGTTTTTTCATACTTAACTTAAGCAATATGTAGAAAAACCAGAATAGTGGGCAACAACTCGAGTCGCAAGTACTTAAATACACAACACACGGTAAATATAACACATAAAGAGTAATTAATAGTTTTCATTAGTTTTCTTAGAAAGCATTAATCGTTGAGAATTGTTTTGAAAATATCACTTTTCTTTTTTGCCGCTCAGAAAACCTTTTTTCAAATGCGCTTACATTAAAAAAAAAAAAAAAAAAAAAAAAAAAAAAACCTCGACTAGGGGCGCACCGGGCATTTGCCTCGCTGCCCGGTGGGCCAGTACGACCCTGAATCTCATCTATCAGACACAGAAAAAACTTGTGTTTTGTCGATCGAGCTCCAAAAAATCATAAATTTCTTCGGTTGGACATGAAAATGTCTCAAAGTTTGCCAATCATGCATGGAAAAATTGCAAATTTTGTTGATCAGATGTGGCAAAATTGCAATTTTTGTTGATGAGGCTCAGAAAAATCATGAATTTTGTTGATCAAGTTCCAAAAAATCACAAGTTTCATTGGTCAAACATGAAAATAATGCAAAGTTTTCCAATTACGAGTGGGAAAATTGCAAATCAATCTCAAAAAAATTCCCAGTTTTTATCGATCAAGCTCCACTAATTTGTGAATTGCATTGATTGGACATGAAGATATTGCAACGTTTCCAATCATGCACTGAAAAATCACAAATTTTTTTGGTCAGGTGCAGAAAAATTGTTAATTTCGTTGATTGGGTGCAGAAAAATGTCAAATTTTATTGATCGTCTTCACTCCCCCTTTCGTTCACAAAGCTTGCATTTTTTCTTTCCAGCATTAGCTACATTCATGCCTATGTTTATATGTTCACACTTTTAATAAAACGAGGTGGAACTCGTCAAAATTTGATGAAAGAAAATGTTTAAAAAGGAACTGTTTCATTGATTTATAATAAATATACAAAATTAGTTACAGTATAAAAAACATCTTATATTGGTCAATTTGACTCTCAAACAAATATTATTTTAAGCTAAAATTAACAAAATACTATTTCTATAAAACTCAGTCATCCAAATTATTAATGTTAAACTTTAATCGCATATGTAATCAGTAAAATATAATAAAGATCAGTTATTATGATGAAGTTATTAATTGAGGCGCTCATGTTTGGTACAAATGCGAATGAAAAAAACAAAATTTATTCCAAATTGACACAATCATAGAATTTCACGTGAAATTTAAACCTATCATCATTTTCATCTTCTCAAAATTTACATACTTCTCATATCTGTATCCACCATGTTTAATGAATGGTATTTTAATTTGATCATTGATGAATAAAAACAAAATAAAACTGAAATTCGCCGGATTTATAACAGACGATATATTTGACATATGCATTTTAATTTCTTTTCAATTTTAAGAGAAAATGGAGCGATTCTGTTGCCACATTACAAAATGGGTACTAAAAACTAATAAAAAAAATTAATATCTCAAAAATAAATTGAGATATAGCTTTCAAACAAATTGAATTTAAAAGTGCATTTTTTTCTCTATAAAACGGTATAAAAATTAAAAATTTGCAAAGTTTAGAAGTATAAAATTTGCAGTAGCGAAAATTGCAAAACCGGAATTACGTGAGAAAGTGTTGCCATTTGCAAAATGACGTATGTGTTATCCACAGATACGTTTGGCCTTTATAATACAGATAAAATTTACTCTCCCAAATAAAGTCAAGGAACATCATCATTTCTTGAAAGTAATCCTTGCTATATCTGTTATATATACAAATATGAACACTATTGATGTATCCTTACCAATTGAATTGGATGTTTCCTAGGTAGGGATCCCCCCCCCCTCCTATGTGATTATGTGGCCCTATAGAAGCCAGTCATTTTTGTAAATGGTCCTTCTATTTAAAAAGTTGTGCACCCCTACATTAAAGTCAATTTGATGCAGAACTTTAATCCCATTTTTGAGAAATTTAAATTATGATTCTACCATTTTCCTTAACCTTTTTTTTTTTGATAAAAATTTATAAAAACAACATTTATATGTATCATTGATTTATTATTGTGCTATTGTTTAGCATTAATTTTTGATTTATTTTTAGAATACAATCTTTGGAAAAATCCTCCATTAATTTACCAGATTCCTTGCTTTTGGTTGAAACAAATGAAAATGGAAGAATTGTTATTGGACACAGCCGGCTTACTAAAGTTCTGGAAGACCCAAATGGATGTTGGATAGGCTCAGGTTTATTTTCAAAACATTATCAGTAAATTAAACTTTGTCTATTGTTATGTAGAATATTTTTATCAAGAATGTATTTTTTCGCAGATATCAGTGTCAGTATTTTTTAATTATTATATTAATGATTTGTTTAATAACATTTAATATTATTAATTAGTATTACAATTTTAAAGTAAAATTGCTGTGATTGTAATTCATTTATCCTTGTATTTTTTGCAATTTATATTTTTGCAGGAAATTTTTATATAAAAAATGCATTACATATCTTTTATATCCATATTAAAGATTTAAATTTATGATAATAAGATTAAGAAAAGTGTTGATTATAACATATCATTAATGATGATAATTCTTTTCACGCAAGGTATTATAAAAATTTTATGGTGTTAAGAAGGTATTTTATCTTATTGATTTACGCCAATTTTACCAATACTTTATTGAAATCTATGTGAGACAAGTGAAAACACAAGGAGAAAAAAACACATGATACTGGGTTTATAAGAAAGTGCCTTAGAGAAATATTATTGATTTCCGTTATGCAAATGGAAGAACATGTATCTTGAAATTGAGAGCAAAGTTTTTTAACGTTTCTAAAGTATGTTAAAATCAGGAATTTAATCAGCTTATTCTTATTTTAAACCATTGATTAAAATTAATTTTTTAAATGATAGTAAAAAATAAGAAAACCTAAGATAAACTTAATTTAAAATGCTTTTAAAAATATTTTTCTGAAATAAATAAAAGAAACATTAATAGTTTACAAGCTTGATCATATTAAGTTTGTAAAAACATGACTGTTAATAATCAGTTATGTTTTTATGTGTCATAAAAAAAATCATTATTTAATTTAAAATTGATATAATTAAATCTATTAAGATTTAAATTATCATAATAACCTCCCTTGAGTAATCAAATTACTCCTTCTCTTATATAAAGTAAGCATAACAAATGTAATACATTTTTTGGGGTAAAAGAATAATGAACGATTTTCTTATTTTCTAATCTAACTTTTTCAAAAAATGTATAACAACAAATCAGAAATAAATAATCCGAGCTGGAATTAAAGAATGATAACATCTGCTCATTAGCTATTTGAAAGAAATTTAGACTATAAAAAGAGATAATTTCTATTAAAATGTTAATCACATGAACTTCTTCAGTAGAGATTTAATGCTGGAACAGATATCGATTAGTCCAAATTTCTTGACCAAAATTAATCACCAAAAGTGACGCCAACTTGGGGTTATTTCTTGTATTTCATCAAATTCCCATGAACTTCCATTGTAATTCAACAAGGTCTTTTTTTTTTTTTTTTTTTTTTTTTTTTTTTTTTGCTTTAGGAGTTGGTTTTATGAAAAACTTGTCAGTGTAAAATTTTTAGATTATATTTAGAGAATTTATAATAAATTTAAATGGATTTGATATCTTGAGAATTGATAAAGTTATGAATATTTTTTCTTCCAAAAACTCTTATTTTTTTCCCTTTGAGCTTGTTTTTAATTTTATCAGAAATCTGTCATACTTAAATTCTTGGCATATTTTTTAGAAGTATTAAAAACTTTAAAGTGATTCAATATCTATTTTTGCCGACACGTCAAAAACTTACTTTGGAGACACAAAATTTTTTGGTTTCGGTCTGTCTGTCTGTTCCACGATAATTGCCGTAAAAAGCATCCAATTTTCTTGAAATTAAGTAAGCATGTTCATGAGGTATCCAGATTTAGCTGTATAGATTTTTAGGTACTTCTAGGTTATCCTGTCGACCAATTTCGCCAAATTATACAAATCGCCAAACTAATAGCCAAATTATACATGTTGACATAATTTTTATTTTAAATAACAAAAAATCAAATAATTAGTAGAATATTAATAAAAATATTAATAAAAAGTTGAAATAAAAATCACTTAATGACATTTTTAACACGTGAATCGCATTGAATGTGACATTCACGATAATCCATTATTGGCATTTAACTTATAGTTTGGCGATAATTTTTTGGTCAACGGGATAACCTAGAAGTACTGATTTTTGTTAGGTTTGGATCACTCGTTCGGAAAATACAGAACATTTTATTTTGCATCATAATGCTTTTCTATGGCAAGTCAAACAATTTTCAATTTGTCATTTGCTGAAAGAAAATGGCTCTTTTGATTAATGGATTTAAATAATAAATTATGGATAGTGAAATTTACAAATACAGGTCTTAAATTATTCTTATTATTTTGAAATTTTGTCTATGCATTTGTCAGAGTTTTAGGTAGATTTTGTAAGCAATACTACCTATTGCAGTCGTTATCGTGGCACGACTTTTGAAAAATTTCTTTATAACTTTTCATTATATACCCAAGGAACCCAAAACCACCCCTATTTAAAAAGTTTATATATATATGTATTTATGTACTTATGTACTCAGTGGTGACCATCTCTCCCAAACCCAATGATGCAAATCTCCCCCCCCCCCCCCAAAAAAAAAACTTCAAACTTTAACATTGACACCGCCTCCCCTAAACAGCATATCAATTGTAAATGTTGAAAAAATTAAGTGATATAAAAAAATCAATTATTTTAATAATAAAAAAAAGGAAATATTAAGAATTTAAAAATCCTTCCCTGCAAAAAATGTACTTTTTCTCAAATTCCCCCCCCCCCCCCAAATAAATTGTATGACGCATTTTGCATCACCAAACCCCTCTCTGGGCACCCCTGTATGTACTAGATTTTGTCCCCATGATAAATGTCGCAATTATGTACGAATCGTCTTCAAATTCGCCATATACTCTGAGATGGTTAATATCTTGGCAGCGATTGAAAGTGAGCAAAATCGACTCAAAGGGGTGGCAATGGGGAGGGTTCAAAAATTTAATTATTGCCTTAACATGGATCTGACAAAACCAGATTTTTCAAAAAAATAAACATTCTTTTGTTATAGCAGTTATTAACAATTAAAATAATAATAATAATAATAAATAAATAAAATTCTTACTGCAACAATTACTTTACTATGACAAGATTTGTACGGGAAAATTGAAAATAAAAATAGTTTAATGAATTTAAGAAAAATTGAATATTGATATAATTTATAATTAGTTGCTGATATAATTGATCATTTTAATGTTTCATTTTCTCTGAGTGTGTATATGAATTAATGAATGTAACTACTTTTCATAGTTTTTTTTTCACCCATTTATTTAATGTCTAGCAGTAGTAATATATGATATTACTTCTATGAATAGATAAAAAACAAAATGGGAACTTTTTATTATTTGTTTTATAATTATTCTTTGTTTGTTTGTGTTTAAATAATAATCTTTATGTAGGTTATCATTAATATTATTATTTTTTTTAATAGTTGTGATTAGTAAGGAAAAAAGAAAGAAGGGATATGGAAAACATTTAATGAAAAAAACTGAAGAATATGCAAAGACGTAAGATAAATCTTTTATTACTTAGGAGTAAAAGTGTTTTGCATGATATTGACATAACTTAAGTTTGATGAAATATCATTTTTAGTTAGCTCTGACATACTTTTTCAACTAGCTTGTATACAGTTTATTAAGTTAAAGTCTCATACATTTCAAGCTGAGGCATATAATACTTTGTACGCATGTGACAGAAAAAGAAAAAAAGTTAGCATTAAAAAACAACTAGGAGTTGTTGAATTTATTATTATGCTTCAGGTATTTAATAAATATCAAGCTTTGGTCATTTGGATTTGAAAGGGTAGAAAAAAAAATATAATTTTCTAGTGAAAAAGTTACAACCCTTTCTCTCTCGCTCTCTCTCTCTTTTTTTTCTGTTTGTGTAAATTTAAATGTATAACAGCACTTATAAAATGAATACTACTAATAAATTTGATATTTTCTTCACACATAATAGTTTTATATACTCTTGGTCTCTAAAGCTTATTGTAGAATAAGTTATTTTTTGCAGAAAACTAAAATCATATTTTTATCTTTTCCACAAAGCATCTTTTATACATTTAAAAAGTATTTTCTGAGAAATAACATTTTTTAACATTACATATGAGAATAGTTGTCAGGTTCTGAGAAGATATCTGCTATAGAACTGGAATTTATGTTATTGTTATCTTAATATCTTATGTATTGTATGGGCTGTGTACTGAAATTTCAAGGTGACATTCTTTCTTAGTCTAAAGCCTGAATGAACAGGTGGTGAGGGAAAAGAAAAGAAGATTGTCGAGGGGAATGTTTGACCTTCTGGTATGCCTATTGAAGAAGGGAAAATAAAGGATTTCCCCAAATAGGGGGGTTTACATTGGGGAATTGCAGGAATGGAGAAGGGCAGTGTTTGGCTGAGAGAGTTTCAGTTCATACTGTGAGAGCAGTGGTAGAAGGAGGTCCCTGTATGTAGGCTCGGGTCGAACAATGTAGGCTGAGAACCCATGTGTTGGGAGATTCGAAATTGATCTCCGGTAAAGTTAATCTAACGTATATAGAGTGAGAGGGAGAAGGTGTAATTTGAACAGTATACAGCCAACTTTTTACTGTATTTAATTTAATGTGGAACAGGATCACCTATATCCGAGTTATATATGTAAATAGTGTATTATATTGTGTACATAGAATAAACTATTAATTTAGTTAATTGACAGCATTGGTGTTCATTTACACGATCCTCACAGTGGGTGACCGATATCACCAAATAATATCGGTGGTGGCAGCAATAACTACTACAGACTTTCTTCAAAGTTGTGCGGGCTTAGAGGGAACGTCCAACAATGGTATTCTGACTAGCCATCTTTGCTGTACCAGTTTGGTCTCCCTTAACCTGCTCAATCCTGAGACAAATATTATGAGGGACTACAAAAACCTATTTAAAATTACTATAAAACATCTTTAAACATGTGTCAGCCTACATATCAATGCTTATAATTTTCACACATTAAATAAAAATATCTAGAAATAATTTTAACAATGCTAGAAGCATTTAAATTCAATGAACTCATCATCAGGACTGAAGAGGTTAATAGTACAGTAGAAATAAGGCAAAAAGCACCTTTAGGCGGAACTGATTGGAACAGAAATGATTCTTGTTGTAAATGGCAGGTAACATGCTCCTAATCAACATACTAAAAATATACAGTCGTACTGTTGCGCAAAATGTGTTTTTTGGCAGCCATCTTGAAAAAATGCAGAAAATTTTTAAAAACCAAAAACAGCTATGTGGGGTATCATATTAAAGGAAATTTTGAGCTGATAAAGAATATGATATTTGTTTTTAAAAGTAGAAGTACATAAAAAAGTTATGGCAAAAAAATGAGGGATTTCAGATTTTTGAAAAACATGGTTTTATTTAAGAAGTTCAAAATAAGTACACAAGAAAAGGAATTTTATTTATAAAATCATATTTATTTAACCAAATTTAAATAATCTCTCCATATTATCTAAATCTAAACTGTCTCCTGTGTTTGCACAGTCCTTTTCACAACATTTTTTACAAACTACTGAACATGCAAGTCCATAGCGGCGACATATACACTTTGCAGTATTTCATAGATCTTCAGTTGTAATTAGAGAAGCACATTTAATCATTTTTAACAGTTTGTCTAACGCTGGATTTAAGTCTGTTAGTATCGGTTGGAAATATCCATCACCTTACTACCAACCCCACAGTGTAGGTTCAGGAGTTGGTACATTTAGATTTTGCAATATAAAACAGTGCAAATGCACTTGAAGTAGGTGATATTTAGCTGCATTTTGCATAGGAAGTAAACAAGCTATATCAAATTCTTTTTTAGCTGAAGCTGTTCTTCTCATGTGCTGCTCGTAACGAAGGATGTTTAAGTCACTTTTTTCGATGTGTCCTCCATAAAGAAATACGATAACTTTACAATCATTTTCAATGAATTCTTCCATAGTAACATCTTTGGATGATCCATAATATGAAGCCCATTCGAAATAAATTTTCGACTGAATGATTTTTTTCAAAGCAGAATATTTACTTTTTCCAAATAATGCACTCATGGTGTCACATCCTGTTAATGCATGAATAAAAAGTAAAAGTTTTACAAGCTTTCTCTCCAATAGATCCTTGCATGGCTTGAATGTTACGAACATTTTCAGATTGTGTCGCAGATTGCATGAAAATATTCTTTGAAGTATGATATAATAGTAGGATTAACGTGTTAGTGCCATCAGCCACTACAGTGACATATTTTTCCTCGGCTAACTTTTGAGCTTCTCTGACGATTACCGTGTCTGCATCTCCTTTTGCATGAATGACGAAATGACCCCTTTCTTGAAAATAATTCCCCAGTATATTGGTAAAGTGTTGTTTGTTTGTAGATTTACTAAGAAATTTGCTTTTCTTGATGATTATGGGTGAATTTTCATCAAAGAATACTACAACAGGCGAGTGCTTCATGCGCAATCTATGCTCCATATATTTTATATTAGGTTCTTCATACCCACCAAAAACTGTTGTTACTTTTCCATGCTTTCTGTTTATATATGATTCGTATTGCCTTATGACATCACCAAATACTGCAGAAGCGGACCATGGTAACTGGTGAATTAATGCCTCACCATCAAGAAGGTAGTAAGTAGTTAGCTGGGAATGGGACCGCTATGTATTTCATTGACATTCATACTATCTCATGAGTATGCTAATGATGATTTATCTGTTTTCTCATTTACTGGGTACTAGGGTCAAACAATGAAGTTGGTAGAATTGATAATTCGTAATTAAAAAATTCTCTTGTATCTTGAGCGCTATTATTCAAGGAGATGCAAGCAAGCATCCTCTGAGTTAAAAGACAAGAATCTACATCGTGAGTCTCACCAACAATAATAATTCTTTTTTTCAATACTTTCATGGTTACTGCTTGATCTGATTTCAATAAAGTTTCACCTTTAAAAAGTTTACCGGTAAGTTTATCTTGGATACTTCTTCCAATGATGTCAGCATTTTCTACAGTTACTTTCTTTTTACTATCTGTAATTCCACTAAAAATGTTCCAAAGTCAGTTGAAGTAGCAATAAATGGATTGTGGTCTATAAAAAATTGCATTAACTTTTTTATATCTTCAAAATCTCTTGCCATCCTTGCATCAGTTAAATCAGTATGTTGTTCACCGCCAACACGTGAAACATTGGTCAGCAAACTCATTGCACATGCTACTTCACTACATCGAGAATGGTTTAAAATCCAAGTTGCACATTGATTTTAAATCATACCTTCTCCATGAGTTATACCAGAACGACTTTTAGTGCATTTCATGAGTGTTTGTTCAATGTGCATATCGGTTCAAACATCAGACCACTTTCTGTCCTTTCTTTGTACTGTAAAGTGACCTTCATTAAGCATTTTGTAGAGTTCTGATTTCGTTCTCTTTAGTTCCCCCATTTGTTGGAGGTAAATTCTTGGACGTTTGGCATAATTGTTGTGATCTGAACTCTCAAAAAATGGTAGCATCTGCTCAACCACCTGTAAGTGCATTTCAAAATTTCCTGATCGCTCAGCTGAAATAAACATTTTTACAATATCCATCATATTTAGATACAACAACCAGAGTTTAGTAGTGCGGCTTTGGAATTTAAGAAGGTTCTTACGTTCATGTATTAGTGTTAAAAGTTTATGAAGATCAGGATCTGAAATAACTTTTTCTGCCTTGATATCACTTTTGAGGCCTTTTTGGAAAAGAATGGTGCATGCACTCTTGTAGGAAAGTTGAACATTTGCTCCGATTAAGAACAAAACTTTCAGTATTAGATTTTTTTTTTTTTTTTTTTGGATGTATAGAAACATAGAAAATTTTAGAACAATTTGCTGTTCTAAAAATTTATTTGCACATGAGTTTTTTTCTTTTTGCAAAAATAGACACTTAGTATTAAAGTTAAAGTGTATCGCCTAACTTATAATTCTTATTTTAGTAGAATCAATTTTATACTATGCCATTAGAATTATAGAACTCTATGGATTAACATTAATATGGTATTAATGATCTCGACCCTTTGAAAATTTGGAGATAAGAGCATTTGGATATCTTATATTTCATATTGAATAAATTATTTAGAAAATATAAAATTTGATCAATATTTATGTGTCCATTTTCTAATAACAATTAGTGTTGCAGTTGGAGTTATCGTATAACAGTATAAGGTGTAGGTGTAATGCAATGCAGCAAAGTTACATTTAAGGTTTAACTATGGAGTCATTTAGGTATCATTTTTCTAAAATTCTCCACTAGTTAATTTTTACAAACATTTTTCTTTTTCAAAAATCAATATCAAACTTTTTTTAAGCATTAAATTTCTTGTAATTTTATACCCCACATAATTATTTAACACTTCAAATCATGTTTTTCAAAAATGCGAAAACCTTCATTTTTTTTTTGCTATAATTTTTTTATTGACTTCTACTTTTAAAAACAAATATCATATTCTTTATCAGCTCAAAATTTCCGTTAATATGGCTGTTTTTAATTTTTTAAATGTTTTGCATTTTTTCAAGATGGTCGCTAAAAAAACGCATTTTATGCAACAGTACAAATGTATATTTTTAGCATGCTCATTAAGAGCGTATTACCTGCCATTTGCAACAGGAATTATTTCTGTTTCAATTAGTTCCACCTCTAATGCTATTTCTACTGTACTATAAGATATGCTAAGCATTTCGTCATGTTACTTTTATGCATAATTTTACTTGCTCAATCCTTCCCCAAATCAGAAGATTCTGATAAAGAAATCAAGAGTTCTTTGTGATTATGGCATTTTTTGACATACTTACTGTTATGTATTTCATATTTTATTGACAAATACCACTTAATTTACTTAAACATTTATTCTTCATGTCTGTTTGCTTATGAATTGCAATATGTTAGCTAATGTGGTGATTTTTAAACCTGTAAAGTAATTTTTCATCATTGGATCCACTGCAAGTGGCCCTTTTTAGCTAGTGTAATTTAGTACGTTGGAATGATTTTGTGAAAAGCAATTAATGATATCCATGTTTATATTCAAACATATTGTTGCTAATATCTTTCTGTTTCACCCTAACATTAGCAGTAAGCTCAATTACAGTAACTAGAAAATCTATCATTATTCTCATCTAATTGTCTTGGAAGTTGTGTTGTACTCGTAATGGAGTTATATACTACAATTTTCATAACTGTGTAATTCACTGATTTTGGCATTTATGCTTAATGTCTACTAATTTTTAAGATCTGTACCATGCCAACAAAATTGCAGCAATAATTATTTTGTTTCAATATTGTAACTCTGTAGTTATTATTATGTAGCAGAAATAGGAATATTAAAAGCAATTACAGAAGCTTTTATATACATGGTGTATCTAAACTCTTGGGCAAAACTTTAAAGGGTGATAGTACACATCAAGACAAACAATATTAAATAAAAAACTAAGGGTCCCAAACGTCTTCCAGAGGAGATATGCGCCATTAAAGTTTAGGGTCCAAAATTTCAAATTATTGTAAAAAACAGAAAACTTAGTCGATTGGTTTTCACTAAAACTATTCTTTATATCAGTATATTCTTGAAAATAAATTATAAAGATAAATTTTTAAAAATGCCGAATCACATTAAATGTTTTTGGAAGATTAGACTTAAACTTAAATTTTGAGCTCAAAATCTGAATAGTTAGGCATGGTGAAGTAGCACAAACTGTACTGTGTTCAGTAGGAGGGGAAGGAGGAGATTCAAATTTCAAATAATCACAAAAAAAGGAAAAATTGGTCGATTCGTTTGCGGGTTTTGCTAAAACTATTCTTTATGAGCATTGTCTTGAAAATAAATTACAAAGACAAATTTCAAAATATTCATAAGAAAACTTATTTAAGTACACAAAAACATATTTAAGAAAACTTTCTTTAGCCTATAGAGCAAAACGAATTCTTTAAAGATTATTTTATAATAAAAATGTATTTGCATTTAAAAATAACATTTTTTCAACGTTTTTTGTTTTTACACGAGAGTGGCATTTCTTTACTAAATCCCCCACTCTTTCACAAGGCACTGATGTTCTTATGGCGTTAGTATTCTTCCTAACTAAAGTCAACATCAAATTCAATTTTGTTTTCAGCATCTTTTATAGTAGAATGTTTCCACAATTGATTAGGCCTTGCTTATTTATGTGGATCCATATTTACATAAAAAATAAGACATTTCCAGAAAATTTTCTAAAAATTTTTTTAAATTATAGTTTATTGCAAAATATAAACCTCATTGTTTGAATCGATACAACTACAAAACGCTCAGTTGATTTATAAACCACCACCTTTTCTTTAGCAACAAAATCCACAAATTTAATTCAAACTTTCCTATTATTAAAAAAAGATGAAATCATTTCTTATTTCACCTCTCCTCATAAACAACAGTGAACATAAATCACTCTCTAATTCAACCTTTCAAATATTTAAAAAGGGACGAAATCATTTCCTATTTCTCCTCTCCTTATAAATAACCATGAATAAAATTTACTCTTTCATTCCTTTCCAAAACCACAAACAGAAAACTTTCAATCAAATGTTGTTCACACACACACACACAAAGAAAAAAAAAATTAAGATTATATTTATTGCTAAGCATTTTTCTTGTACTTAAAATAACTGCAGAAAAGTCAAACAAATAAATAATTACAAAGATGTGCATTTATCTATATTTCTTGAAAGCTTACCAAACGGTAAAATGTTTTTTTGTAATTTAAAAAACACATTTAACTATTTCATAAATAAATGTGCATTGAATGAATTAGGGAATTTGTGGTTGGTTTCCAATTGCTGCTTTGAATTCAAATAAATAGTTCTAATGTACATGTTTTAAATGTGCTAATCAATTAAAAAATATATAAATTCATGCATTTTTTGAGTGTGGCAAAATATTGTTTTGTTAGTTTTAAAATGGATTTTCTATTTGAAATTGAGAAATGAAGTTTTTAAGAAATAAATGCATTTTATTCAAATGTTGCAAAAAGGTACTTTTTAAAATTTAATGATTCTAAACTTGTATTTTGCTGTATTTTTGGAGGAGATAGAGGTAGAAATAATTGCCTTTCTCATTTATCTAACATAAATGGGAAATATATTAACAAAATTCAACAATTATACATGCTAGATCATGCAGCATTTAAAGAATTTTTTAAAGGATAAAACTCAATTAATTTAAAATGCATTTGTAATATAATGTAATTTCAAGTGTAATATGAAATAAAGATTTTTAAAATTAATATTATAGCTTATACATTTAATTTTTTTAACACGAAAATATTGCATTCAAAGGCAATTTAGATATGTATGAATATATGTTTCTGCACATATTTCTCTTTCATAATTTAATAAAAAGAGTAAAAAGCAACGGTTCATAAAATTTTTGACTTCCGATTTTTAATGTTTTGTGATTTCCTAAGCAGAATTTGATTATTTTTGAATCATTATTCATGTATGTGATATACAAAGTTTGTTAGTACTATAATTCCAAATTAATGCACAGAAGTTTTATGCATAGACGATGTAGATTGGTATAAATTGTTAACTGTTAGATCCTCTATAAATCGTCCTAAAAGTGGTACTGTTATAATTTTTCATGCTCTTGGTATCTATGGTACGTAATTGCAAAAACTTAATCTGTTTAATGTTTATTGATAAAAAAAGAGACTATTTAATTTTGGCTTTGATTCCTCAACAAGAAGTGGAGGCGCTATTATCCTATGTATGCCATTTTCAAAAGGTATCACAGCTGTAATTTAACTTTTATTCTGAAAAATTTGCACCAAATTATATATTTATTAATAATTATGTATAATTGTTTAATTTTTGTTTAAAATATCAAAAAAAGGTAAAATGCTTTTCTTCCCCCTTTAAATCCTTAAGTTTGTGTAACTCTATGTTTAGAAAAATGCATTGTAATTCCAATTCTTAACTGCTAATGTAACTGAGTTATATGTTTGGCAGTATGATTGAGAAATAAAATTTTAAAATTGCTTGTTAAAAAATGGAGGCAAAAATAAATAAAAGATCAATGACATATTTTCAGCTCTAATACAAATTTCCACATCAAAAGTTAGACAACATGTTGTTGGGTTTTTAAAAATCTATTTATTTATTTCAATGTGTTATGCTCTACGTTTTATGTTTTACTATCAGAATATGGGAAAGTGTGTAATGGTGGTGGTGAACTAGCCCCAGACACCAAGCAGAAAAAGCATTTAATTAGTACTGTAAGTTATTACTATTCATGCAGTAATAATTGATAAAATGCAAAAAAAAAAAGTTTTAGCACCATACACTTAAAAGAGTTGGTTATAACTAAGGATGATGGGCCATGCTGGGCATCAGTGTTGAATACAGGGAATGGTAGGAGGGGGACACCCCCCCCCCCTCCAGAACAATGAGATGTCAAGGAAGATTTGAGATTTTGCATTTTCAATAGTTCATAAAAGCAATTCCACTCCCTCCTATAATGTTTCTATAATGTTTCTCCCCCAGAGTCACAAAAATCTTTCACAGAAGAAAACATATAAATTCAACATTGCTGGACAAATGTCTCAAAAGAAACGATTGAGGACGTTTTCAGTGAAATTTGTTTTATTTTAGAGGTACCAAATTGAAATCTTGATTAAGGCAATGGAAGGAAGACGCTGATTTTAAAACCCTGTGTTATTTAATTAACAGGGACTTTTTGGTAACATATTAATGCAATATTAAGTTCCAGCATAATAACGTTGTTATTTATCCTAATACATTAAATAATGCCCATCCCTACATATTAGTAAAAACGCAGATAAAAGTCTAAATGATGAACTGATTCATAAAGAATAGAATTGCAGAAGAATGATGCAATATAAATGAGATAAGTCACTAAAATACATATGGTCTAATTGCAATCTAAGGTCAAAATCCCAAATCTCCAAAATAGAATGGGCTTCAAAAAAAAAAAAAAAGCCTACAACATCATACTAGCAAATTAATGGCCAAGGAACATGCCCAACCATGTAGTACACTAACATTATCACCCAAAGCAGAACAACTCCGATTGTGACAAGACTTATAAAAAGTGATTACCTTCCAAAATCGTATTAACCCTTTCTGGCGCACTACTTTTTAAAGTTGAAATTTAAAGAAAAAAAAATTAGGCAATCTATTTAGGCCTAGAGGAGTACACAGGTATTGTTTTGTAAAGATTGCACTAACCATTTTAATTATACAGCTGTTGCCGAAGTGGTAATCTCCTATAAGTAAAGCATTGATAAGCGCAGTGAGAAAAGAATTGCTGTGAAGCGCGTATTACAGTAAAACATTTTGCCTATTTTTTAAAAACAGTAGAGTTTGATCTCTTCGGTGCTGCCATCTAGAACTCATAAGAAAGATTTAAAGTAGTCATTAGAGTAGTTTTTGAAACATTCATGGAGTTTTCGTGTCTCTAAACAGGGGGAACTTTAGGTGTTGCCGACCTGGCAACACTGCACGTTAAGGGGTTAAAGGTATTGCAAAAAGTGATAGTAGTTAGCAGCTGGTAGGCAGAAGATACTGGGTCTGAATCCAGTTGTGCCCATCGGCCTAATCATTTGGAGTTTTTCATTGCTTTCTCTGACTTTTGAATAACCTTGTGTAAGTATGGGTTAGGTTCCATTAGAAAGACTCCCATGAAGGGCAAGTAACCCACCTCAAGTTCAAAGTTTCCAGTTCAAGAACTTATGAAATTATCTTCCCAAGTGTGACCTGTATTACAGCAGTGACCTATTGCTTTGTCACTCTCCCTTGCTAAATTACCATGCCTTGTCTATAAGTTTGCATCACCAATTCAGAATCTAAAATTCAGATATTCTTTCCCCCCAGCATGATGAATAAGTGTGCTGTGTAGTGTCAAATCAAATCCACTTTAAGTAACTACCTAACATAAAAGTCAAATAAAGAAAAAAATGAGCTGACATTAAGATGACATATGCCATCATGCAGCGATTTCTCCCTGCTGTCAGGTATTTCAACCTATTCAACTGTATGCCATCATATCCCAGTAAGTAGGGACCTGGTCAGTGCAAAGAAAGAAAGCATTTATATTTATCTGTTATCATATATATTTTTTACCCTTTCAAGAACAGTGGTCACATGACCATTACTACCTAATTTTAATTCCAAAATTGACAAATGGTACCAAGAATATTTTAATAAAATTTTTCTTTTATAATAAAAGTGTAGAAATAAGGATTTTATTAAGTGCACAAATGCAGGTTTATATAAATTAGTTTGTAAAGTCTGGTGTCTGTCAACTAATTCATCATTTTATAAACAGAATGTTTCTGCTCCTGAAAGGATTAAAGTGAAAAATTACTGATTTATTGAAATAGCAAATTATATAATACATGAATAACATATAAGGACTTTTGTATCAGATTTACATTTAGTTGCATTGAGATTAGTTTTCAATTTAATATTTTATTTATTTACTACTTATACTATTATGTGCATTAAGAAAGTAGAGTTATAAAATTTTTAAATAACTCAATTTGTATTTATTTTAAGAAGTTGAAGTAATTTTTGTTTCAGTTTTCAGTTCTCCACTGCATACTTAAATACACGTGATCAACAAGGATTTTATGAACACCTAGGTTACACATACTGTCATCCAGTATCTTCTGTAAGTTTTAATGCTATTGTTCAAAATATATGTTGATTTTTATAAAGATTAAATTCAGCAGTATATATTTTTTATGTATGATCAGGCATTTTTTAGAGTTTTACTGCTTCTCAATGCATTTTCTCCCTTTCTTTTTTAACATTTTCCAACAAAGTTGAAAAGTGTTTGTGAATTTGCCTGTCTGCCCATCTGTGCTCTAACTTGCATTTGGCCTAATATATAGTGTCTGATATAGTCCAATTGCTATGAAATTTATAGATGTTATTGGGTATCACTATGACATGTTTAGAATTGAAAATGAAATGCGTAGCTTTTATGGTTCATTTACAATAACACTCCAAAAAATTTCTTTACATTATGGATTGTGAGGGAAAATACTTCTCAGTGTATTTTAATGATATCAGATTATTTTAAATATACTGACATTTATATATATCACTAAAATGTACTACAGCGCTTACTGTAGAATATGGTGTATATAGGATATATTATTCATTTACAGGGACACACAAAAGAATTTGGCTATAGAAAAATTTAATTATTTAAGTCTACGAAAAATAATTGCTGGAAGTTTGTTTTCAATTGTGGTATGTGTTTTTGAATTGAACTATTCTTGTTATGGATTACCTTGGAAACTATGGCAACAAGCCAGCATTGGTGCTCTCATCTATTAGAACTTTGTTTTGATTGTATGGCAATAGTTCTTCATTGTTTGTTTTTTGAATAGAACACATTCTATTTTGTAAGCTGTGATATTCCTCTGCATAGAAACTCTCGCTATATGATTAGCCTATTGAAACTTATTTGTTATAATATTTAATTACTTGTAAATATGTATAAAAAGTTTAATCTAGTTAAAAATTTTTTTTTTTTTTAATTTTAGTTTTAAATTTAATATACAGTCTGCTTGAAATATAGCACAATTTTAAAAAAATGTTACTTGATGTGGATAAATTCTATAGATCTTATGCAGGGTTGCACGAAAGTATTCAAGTACATTTCTGTTTATTCATGAAAATTGTTGAACAGAAATTTTCATCTGTGCTATTCATTTCATTGAACTAACTTTTAGCATATTATGTAGTATATATACAGATCCATAGATCATATATATAGGGTACACACATACATAAAAAAAAAAAAAACCTGATTTGATTATAAAAGCAGAAATTGGGTTTCAAATACAATCAAGTTTTTCAAATTTTTTAACTAGACCTTAACAAATTGTGAAATAAATTTCGCCTTAATAATTGTAAAGTTTGTTATAGTACTGAATGTGTTAGAAAGTGTTATATAATCTATGCTGGATGAAAGATTTTTCATTCTTATTTATTTCTAGTGGTTATAATCTATACATTTAAGTCCTGAAGTACATGTTTGAACACTATGTAAATTTATACTCTTTGACGAATTCCTTTGAAATATTGCTATAAGTAGATTTTAATTAAATAATTGTATTGAAATTGCAAAGGAAATATATCCTAGATATCATCCCCAAAGGGATTTTAGCCAGTTAGGGGTTAAGAAATTCACTTCTATTCAAATGAAATTGACATCAATGTTTTGAAAATTACACTAGAATTGATTTCCCCATTTATTAGAAGTTATGTACCACAGAAAAAGAAAATTTTTTACAATATTTTTCCCCACATAAATATTACTTGACTTTGAATTAATTATGAATAAATGCATCATTAAGAATATCAGAAATACATTTTATATTCTTTCAAAAATCTCGAATTTTCAAATAACCATTAAAACGCCAGTCCCGGATTTTTGAGGTTATACAATAATTAATCAATCTTCTAAATTCTTCCTCGCCTAAATTTTACAATAACCTCCCATCCCATTCTTTGGTTCTCCAGCACACAATTTGTCATGTAGAACATATTTTGTAACTACCAATGGTGGTGAAATGTGGAAGATTGGGGTACAGTATCTCACTCCTCATTGAATAAAATATATTATACGGGGGTGCAGGGCCCGACTTATGCAGGGTAATTGCCCCGTGCTCTCCCTCCCCCCCCCCCCCCCCAATTAATGTAATCCGGGTTTGCATTAAAGGGTGCCATATGTTTAAAATTAGTCAAAAATGACTACAATTCATACATTTTCAAACATTTAGGAAGAGAATGTGGTCTCTTTCCCTCTCTACTTCCAGTATTCCCTCCACACATGCAGAAAACAGACTATGTAATTAGAAAACTAATGATTAAAATTTTATTATAATAACTTACTTTTCTTTTGTTTTCAAAAGAAATTCTTTATTAATGCTTCCTTGTGATGCGACAATTTAAAATCATTAATTATGACCAATTTTTAGCCTTCTATTTTAGACATCTTGTAATATACTAAGATAAGCAAAGTAAAAGTTTGCAGCGAAATATCAGAGTCAACTTATCTATCATTTTTTCTACAACTAATCAAACTAGTATTTTTCTTTAAAGTTATGACATCTTTTTGAAATATCCTGCATACAGATATGAGCAGTACCGTGTACAAAATTTATGCATATATACAATATGTATAAAGTTTTGTACTAGTCACTTTCATATTATTCACAGAAAAAAAATTCTATAGATAAATAGGTGGGGATAAGCCCAGAATGATGCTTACTCTGGGGTCCTCCATAACCTTAGTCAGGTACTGCGGGGGTGATAGCAACACTACTTTGCACAAGGTTGGTGCTGGAATGGCAGTTGGAATCAACAAAAATACATTAAATTACATTGGCCTAAATTAAACTAAAAGGTTGGCTCCGAGACACATTGGGATCTATAAAATCATGCCGAATTGAATTGGCCTAGTATAAACTAATTCAAATCAATGAATCGCAGGCTAAACTAGTTTATCCTATGAACATTAGACAAAACTAATTTGACCAGTTTATCTTATGGGCATTAGAATAAACTAGTTTGGCCAATAAGCATTAGAATAAACTACTTTGGTCCAAAACCAGGTTAGGCAAGTAACATATATATACACAATATCCCCAAAACATTAACATCAGTTTTTATTCCTTAAATTCCATAGACAAATATTATAAATTAGAAAGTTACATAAAATAAGGCATAGAATTTTATCAAATAAATTTTCCAGAGGATTAAATATGAAGAAATACAAAATTTAAGTTTTTATACTCCCATACAAAAACTTCCAAATAAGTAAAATGTGCCACATACATTAATAATGTCGTGTACAAAATACCAACTTTATATCATAAAAAGTTGCAGAGTTTAAAAAAAGTTGGTGAAGGGTTAGTCATGAATTTATTCTCCTTGTTTTCTTTCATAATTTATGTACTAAAATGCATTTATCCAATATGACTTTTCCATTTGTGAACACATATGCAGGCATGGAATAGTGCTTTGAGTCATTCATTATTCTAATATGGACAAGCAACACATTTTATTCATAAGGAATTTTTTTGTGTGTGTTGAAGGTCTTTTAAAAATTTTAAATTTGGTATTTCTTCAAATTTAATTCCTTGAAAATTTTAATCAATTTCTTAAAATTCTGTACTTGTTTTTACATAATTTTGTAACTTATAATATATGTCTATGGGCAATATTTAAGGAATAAAAACAGAAATCAATGTTTTGAGACATTAAGTATACTAGAGGTCTGCACGGGCCGGGCCGGGTTCGGGCCAATTTCCAATAATGGCATTCGGGCCGGGCTCGGGCCTTACTTCTGAAGACTCGGGCCGGGCCTAGTCACTATTCTTTCGGGCCGGGTCGGGCTCGGGCCTTAATTTTTTTGCTGGACGGGCCGGGCCTAACTTTTTTTTCCGTACGAAGCCGAGACTGATTCCATTCCTCCTAGTTTTCATGGACCAAAATAATCAGTTCCTATTGAATCTTCCTATATGAAAATCCTTTTCTCGACTTTTTATAAATCAGTAATATTTGGCTTTGTCCAAAAATGTTTGCAAAAAAGGCATTACTTTTAAGCCGTCATTATTCTACAATTAAACATTAGAATTTATTCCTTTTAAAGAATCGTAGATTACTAGGCGTTTTAAAATAGAATTAAACACACACACACACACACAAAAAAAAAAAACATGATTATGACGGAATTTTTTTTAAAACTGAAAACTGAAAGTTTCTTTTAAAATGTTCATCCATGCAAAATGAATACAACAATACGGGAGAAAAAAATATATTAAACATTTATTGTCGACTCTCGTTAATTCGATCTCGTCGGGACCACAAGAAATGTTCGAATTATCCGAAGTTCGAATTATGGAAAATAGGAAATAAAAACATGCTTAATATGGTACTATTACAAAAAATTGATGTTATAGTGTTTTTTAAATATATTTCGTCTGTTATCATAAGAATATGACTTAATAATAAATTAGAATATATAAATTCATAGACTAATTAAATGATTAGAAACAAGAACAATGGAAGTAAAATTTGAGGTGTCACTGATGGACAGACGAGACACTAAGAAACTGGATATCAAATGCATTGGATTATATGTATACTCGTTCGGAACAATTTTCACAAAAATCAAAGAAAGAAAGTTATTCAAATTATCCTAAATCCGTGAGAAAGAAAAGAAAAATGAAAAATCGGAATTCTCGTTAGTTCGAATTAAACGAAGTCAATAGAAAATGAGTTCGAATTAGTGAAAGTTTTTAACGTTATTCTGCCATTGAAAATTTCGGGACTTCATGTTTAGTTCGAATTAATCGAATATTCGAATTATCCGATTTCGAATTAACGAGAGTCGACTGTACAGCTGTTAAGAAAGGAATGTATTTTTTTTTTCGTTCCAAAGCGATTTGTTTTTGGAAATTTTACCATATACTGCTTTTTCGACTTTTTGTCTCCATTACAGGGAATATGGATTAATAATACTAGTGATAACTGAAACTTTTACATACAACAAACAAAGATTCATTTAAAAGCGTAAATATCGCAGCCTACGGCACTTCTGCATAAATGGAGATTATAAACATGAAAAAAAAAAAAGACTAATATAATTTTTTTTGGTCAAAACTCTTCCATAAGATTAAAGATCAATGTTCTGTAGACATTCACTTGAGCCGGGCCGGGTTCGGGCCGAATTTTAAACTTTTTTCCGAACCGGGCCGAGCTCGGGCCGAAATTTTAACTTTCGGGCCAGGCCGGGTCGGGCCAATATTTCTTTCGTTCGGGCCGGGCCTGGGCCGACATTTTAACTTTCGGGCCAGGCTCGGGCCTGGAAATTTCGGCCCGTGCAGACCTCTAAGGTATACTATATATATATATATATAAATTTTTTTTCTATTAAATTCAAATGGTTAATATTGTTTACTATTAATGGTCTTATATATATATACAGTTGACTCCCTCAAATCCGCACTCCTAAAATCTGCAACTCTCTAAAATCCACACATATTTTTCGGATGTAAACAATGAAACATTTAGTTCAGATGTAGGTGCAAAATTTGACTTTTTTAGTTTTATATCAATTCCATATATTTTTTAGTTAGTAATTTTTGTTAAGGTTATTGAATTCGTGTTTTTTCATGAAGAAAGAATAATTTATTTCTGAAAAAATAAAGATATTGCTGATATCATTGGTAATCGCAATCTTACCAAATATATTTATGTATTAATCAAGCTTTTTTAGTTAATAAGTCTGGCTAAATCTGGAATAAAGCTTCATTATTTGATGACCTTGATGTGAATTAGTAATGTACCTTTATGAGGCAAGTTTCATTGAATAATTTAGGAAAAACATATTTCATCTCGATAATGAATATTTAATTGTACATTATTGATTATTAATTTGACCTTTGCTTTTAGTATTTTTATCATTTTAAAAACTATCTATTTTATTATTATTTTAGTTTATTATTTATTTTAATATTTTAGCATATTGTAAGCGTTCATTATACTTTTGATTTCATTATTAATTACATTCAAATTACTTAAAAAAATGTAAACAAAGCAATGACCAGAAATCCCCAAAATTCTAAAATCTACAAAACCTCTGGTCCCAAGCTGTGCGGATTTGAGGGAGTCTACTGTATGTATATATGAATAGTCTTAACAAGACTTTCCTAAAACACAACCTTTGTGAATGTTAAGTGATTTTTTATTTGATATTTGTATTTTATTTTCAATGATCTTTACTTTTATATATTTATAGCTTTCTTTTCTCTTAGATTAGTTTTGACTGGAATGGTTGTGTTCCAAAAAGTATCTTCAGCAGCAGAAAGGAATGTGAAAGTACAAATAAATTAAATTCTGTTAATAATCAAACCCATGTTTTTATTAATCATCAGCAGAAAAGGGAAGAACAAAATATACCACCACCCCCTCCACCACCATCTGTTCCATCTAATAAACTTGCACCAATAAACAACAATACATGGAGTAATTTAGGCCAGTTTTGGATGAAAAAGAAGTTATGAGAGATACAGAAATATAAATTTCTCTGTGATATTAAAATGTTCTTTATGAGGCCTCAAATAACCAAAACTTGGTAATTAAACTTGTTTTTAATTCATATTTTTATCTGTTGTATGTTAAACCCATGAAAGCTATGACAAATTGTGAAATACCACTTCATTATTTATAATATTGATTATTATCTGAATATTTTACATAATACAGTGAAGGATTATACATCTTAGTATCACAATTTATATGAATACTGAGTTAAGTGATTTTGCAGCAAATCTATTTTATTGTGTAGTCTTGTTTTTCATGCACCAAGTAGATGAATATCTATTTTTCTTAAATGAAGTAAGTCATCATATAACCCTGGATCCAACGAAAGAAACAGCATTTAACTTCTTCAGCTTTTAGTACATTATTTTAAATAGATAGTTCTGTTTTACCATTTGAATTTTTGATATCATGATAGTTCAAAGAAATTATCTGTAACATACAGGGTGATCAGGGAATAAGTTGCCCACTTCAGAGGGATCTAAGAATGCATTATATTGGTCTAAATGAGAAAATTTGAATTACAGATCCACCAGAATCCACCATAAGATTCTTTGTACAGTGGAATACGGGATATTCAGTACTTGGGAAACAACTGGCACAACCATGTGGAGACCGCAAGAAATGAGCTGCAACACTTCAGAGGGCAGCTCATCAGGGCAGCCCAAAAGTGAAATACAATATTTTATTTCACTTTTGGACTAAATGAAATAAATTACGAACCATAGATAGTTCAAATGATGATCTTGATATTTACTAAAATAAATACAAAAATTAAAAATACAAAATTTTGCTATTAAAGACCGTTGTGATACGCTTAAACACTAGCAGCAAAATTTTTTAATCTTAATTTTTAATTTTTTTTTTTTTGCAAATATCAAGCACATCATTTTAATTAACTATTGTTCACATTTGGACCAACAGAACACATTCTAGATCCGTCTGAAATAGGCAGCTTATTTCTTATAGTCTCCACACATGGTTGTGTATATGTGTCATTTGTTTCTCGAGTACTGGATATGCTGTATTCCACTGTAATGAAAATCTTACAGTAGATTTTGCATTTTTATTGATCAGTTTCACTTTTTTAATAATTATTATTTATAAAATAAAGCAAATTAAATGTTTTAGGTATATTACAACACCCCCTAGCAGCAAAATTTGCACTTTCAATTTTTGTAATTTTTTTATTTCAAACACATCACTTGAATTATCTGTAGTTCAAATTTGAACTCATTTAGACCAATAGAATGCATTCTAGAGCCCTCAAGTGGGCAACTTATTTCTTGATCAGCCTGTATATTTTCAACATTTCCAACTCAAGAGGTTATAAAGTTTCTTTTAATTTATTTTATTTCTTGTAAAAACTGTTCTATAGAATAAAATTTAAATGATTAGCTTTTATATTTCATTTAAAAATAGTTGATTTTGATGTCAATATATCCAAGTTTATATCAAAGATTTTTTAAGTTTTAACTCTGAGTAATGTGAACCTTTAATATAAAAGAATGTTAATTTATCTAGAATGTTTAGTTTTATGAAATCACTATCATTGTAATTATAAATAAATTAAATATCAATGATACAATAAAGAATATAAAATAATAGAGCACTTTAATAAAATATTTTGTTTTCATATTACCAGAGAAAGATAATAATACTAGCCACAATTGGCGATCAGTTTGGTCTCCCTTGAATGTATACTAAGCATTAAATCATATTGCTTTTATTCTTAATTTATATTGTTCATATATTAGCAAATATGAATAAAATGCATGAATAAAATGTTCAAATTTTAATTCATAAACATGCATACACAATTCAAAATATCTTTTGCATTAAAAAGCATATATTTATTAATTGTTTCAACACTGTCCAAAATTATTTATTTGTTTTTGTTAGTACATGTATCTACTTTAAGAAAAATGAGATCCTTTTTGACACTATTTATGTTTAAATCAAGTTGCATTATGTGTATATGCCAATTATATATTTATTTTCTAACTTATATCATGGAATTCTGATTTTAAATTAAATCTAATCACAATTTTAAAAATATCAAATTTTAAACATCTAAATAAAATATTAATAATATAATAATATTAATTTAAACATCTAAATAAAATATAAATTATTACCTGATTCAAAAAAGGAAGTAAATAACTGGATATATTAACAGCATCACTTAACAGTACTTTCTTGAATTCTGTTGCATAAGTAGAAAATATTGAATTGAAACATGGTTTTAATTGTTCTTGCCATCAGTGATGTAGTTTTACAAAAATAAGAGAGTATACACTAAAGTCATGCACGCCATACCTAGGATATACGATATAGTCTTAAGAAACAGAGGGTATACACAGCTTTTTTAAAAAATCCAGAAGGTATACAGCATATATTTGTGCATACCCTCCACTACACCCTTGTTTGTGTCAAACAGGGTTAGAAATTAGTGGTCGTTAGTCACCAAATGCTACTAAATTCCCCCTACCTACTCCCTATGATACTAAATTCTTTCATAAAATTCCCAATTTCTAATCCTGTTGTCACAACAAGCAAATACAGTAAAAAAAAAAAAAGATTAGCTCTTGTTGTGAAATATTCAAATTGCACAGGATTTTCAGCCATTTACACTATCAATATTTTCTAGTTTAGAAACATTTGTAAGAACATAAAAGTTTTGCTTTTCTATCATAAGAAAATTATTACTTTTATTTTTATACTTGTTCTTAAAGCAATATTTCCAGTGCCCTATATATTTTTCTTTTCAAGTGTCCACAAAGCCAATTATCTATTTCAGGTAACCATTGGTAGATTAAATAATGATTTCATCATTAAAAAAAAAAAAAAAAAAAAAAAAAAAAAAAAAAAAAAAAACTTATATTTAACAGTTTTTTTATTAGAATAAAGGAGAGATATTGTTTGTGTTGGATTTCATTTATGTAGGAACAATTCAATAGAAAACCTTCATTTACAGGATTAAGTTCTTGTTTTTTAAAGGGGATCCAATTGTTGTGAGTGCTCTTAATTGTGCTGTTATTTTTTTTATTGCTTTGCTTTTTTTTCTTTAATATATGTATATAAATAAAATCTAATGACAGAGGAATAGATAATTGGACATTTAGTTATAACTGGTGTTTGTATAACCGAAGCTCTATTGTAACTGTGTACTTGTTTTAAATACTTAGTGTCAAGAAAAGCATTTTTTGCTTTGTATCATAAATTAATAGATGTTATAAATTAACCATATTTTATAGATTAGCAAACCATTTTAAAGCACGGATTCATTATCAGATAACAAAATTATTGCAATATTGATGTCTTCACTTTCAAATAATAATAATAAACATTAATTGTAAAGATAATTTATAAGTGAAAAAGTGACAGTTTCTCTGTTTATTATGTGCTTCTTGAATTTTTCTATTTCTTGGGAGGCAGAAATAATATTCAACAGCACTTCACATAAACATTGCAGAGTATAAAAAATTAGGCATTCTGATAATTTAATTTTACACCCTGATTTCACTTCTAAAGGAAAAAAAAAACTGGTAAATTTAAATTACTTTCTTAATCTACTAAAATGTTGGAAACTAGTGAAACTGAAAGTTAAATTTTCTTTTATTTGCACAAACTTACAAGATTAACTATTTAAACGGAATAGTCAACGAGTTTATTAAAAGTATAATTCTTCCACCAAGCTAACTAAGTGAAAATAGCTTCTTACATATAGATTTTTGGGGAGTAACAAACTGTAAGCAAATGATGAATAAATTTATAGTTTGTGTAACCTTTTATTAGAGGATAATCATGTTTGAAAAGAAATTCTTTGAATTTAATGGTTAAATTTTCTTTTTTATTTACGCATTATATTACTAAAAATTTATAATAAAATTTTCTACTGTAGCCTTTCATAACAAGTATACATTTTTTAAAAAGAAAATAAATTCTAAAGAAAAATGTTTCAGAAAAATAACTATTTAGAATATTATGAGTAAGTAATATGCATAATCATAAATAGAATAACATTAAGCTGTCACTGAATATTTTAATTTTAAATTTATTTTTGATTTAATTACAAGTATTTTGTAACTTATTTACATAATTATTATTATTATTGTACATATACAGAAATATTTTTGTTTTTTCTATTTCAGATAATAACAGCTGAAATAACGTTGAAGAAATTTATAGTTTGATGTTGCCGCAGTGCCATTCATATGTTAAAGTTATCACAGATATAAATGTTTGACAAAATATATATCTAATAGAAATATATTATTTATTATTTGTGTGCTGTATATTTTTTACTAAATATTCCAACTGATACAGATGATCATCTTGCACTTCTGGTACTAAAGTTCTCATTGTATTAGCTAATTGAAAAAGGTAATCATCATTTCTTCCACTAGGTCCTACAGAATTTAAAATCTGATAAGCAATGTCTTCTAATGGAGCTGGACCAACATAAAAAGGATTGTTTTTATCAGCAACATATATTTTTAGTTCAAAAGGACTAAAAGCTGGATCATGAGGATAGAATGTAACTGTTAGCTGCTCATATCCATCTTTTTCTCTATAATCTAAATATTCAGTTACTTCTGTTACATCTTTTTCTGCTATTTTGTAGGCAACTCCATATACAAGATCCTGTCAAATATAATAATATAAATAATTAATTTCAGTATAACATCATTTAGAGCTTAAAGTACAGAGAACCTCTCATTTGTACATAGATTTGCAGCGTCTGATCATTAAAAAAAAAAACCTCCAACTTACATTGTTTCTTGAAGTTCTGCATGAAAAATTTGATTATTCTATAATAAGAATTTTTTTTGACAAATAAATTATTTTTTTTTTTTAGGTTATTATTTCCGAAAAAGAGAAGAGTTTTGAGACACTTTTGAAACATTGACTATCCTTTGTCCCTTATACTCTTGAAACTTTTAAAATATTGAGTTTTTACCAGTGTTCTTTCTGACATTTGACCAATGTTAGTAATTTGGCTAATTAAAAATAAAAAACATTCGCCAAACGAAAAAAGTATTAGCAAAATAAATTCACCGTATTAATAAAAATAATAATCTATATATATAAAAGGAATTCTGAGGATAATTGAGGCACAGGCGAAAGCAAATCTTGGCAATGCGCCAACTCGGTCCAGAGGAAGCAAATCTTGGCAATGCGCCAACTCGGTCCAGAGGTATAAAAGCAAGATAGAAAAAAACGCGCAGGTCTGTGCATTCAAGTACAACCACCCATATGTATATGCTGAAAGTTTGTTCTGACGCTCACCCGACGCACGTGGAGTGCCGATGGTCCGGGGAGAGTCACCGGGGGATCCGTCGCGAGCTGAGAGAGAAGCGTACCATACACATAAATTATTAAATAAACCTTCAAATTAAGCCCGGCGAAGCGGGCTGGGTATGCTAGTAATAATAATAATGATTTTTTAATGTACCCCATTTTTCCAATACATTCTAGAATAACCTAAGTTTTTCTAACTGCGACAACGATTGATATTAATCTCATTTTAACTATCCACTAGAAATATATTTAAAATATGCATATGTATGTAACATGAAAAAGAAAAGAAAGAAGAAGAAAAAAAATTAACAGTAGCAATTTGGCGAATCTAATCACTTGTTTACTCGCCAAATGAAGATTTTAGTCACAATTTGGCACAAGGGCGAGTGACAGTGAGAACACTGGTTGTCACCCAGGAGAAGCTGATATAACATCAAATGCAGTAACACTTTTCAATAAGTTAGAAAACTCACATAATTGCAGCCTATATATAAAAAAAACTAGTATTAGCAATATTTTTTACTGAATGACTAATTGGGATATTATTATGTAAATACCATTCATATAAGGTACAGATATTACATTTTCTTTTAATTGTACACTAAAGAATATTGTACATTTATTTATGACTTTTGACTCTCTATAAACTTAATAATATTCTACAGTATTGCATGTGAGTCATTTTAAGCTACAAAAGATTATACTAATAGCATGCACTGAGCTGCATTGTAGATTGAGCAAAAATATTCAAGAATTTGGATGATAACAGGTTTTCAGAATAAGTATGCACACACTGGATGTCTTCTTAGTGTTTCTTATTGTAATTTTCAATCAACATAGTGAGAATGATAATATTATAAAGTAGAAAATAAGATAAGCTGGGTTAACTGGGTCATATGCTATTTTATAAAAAACCGTGGATGACTTTTAAGTTTTAGCTATAGTGAACATTTCATCCCCATCTCTGCTTTTTAAAACAACACATGTTAACTCAATTGAGGTTTTTTAACAGCTTCAATTTGATTGAACTTCTTTGGCTTTATTTTAAAATACGGTAAATGCTTTTATTAAATAATCTCTTTTTTAAAGACTAGTCATATAAATTCATTATTATTATAAAATATTTATACATATTTACTTCATGTTTCAAATGTAAGGCCGTTGTCCCAGTTACCTTTTAAAATTTTCAAAAATGGGGTAACTGGTACATGGGTCAAAGGTAATTGGACCATGTAGGATATAGTTACCCCACCAATTATAAATATATTTTTTAAGTTTCTCTTAATACAGGAAATTACTTTCTCCATTGTTTTTTGCTTGTAGCAAAGAAAATTGTATAATTAAATTACATAATAAAATTTTTAAAAAACATAGCAGGTATTAAACCAAATTTTTTAAGTGAAATATTCAAACCTCGAAATTTTCGATACAGATGAAGAGAAGTACATAAGACAAAGTGACATTATTAGAAAATTATCAAAACCAATAAAAATGAAATAGTTCTGTTTTATATAAAAACATTTGTTGCATTCTCTAAAGATTATTTGACTTTGAAATTTTATGACGCAAATAAAAAGAGAAATGAGATATTTAAATACTTACATACATACTTGCTTTCCCCCCCCCCCTAAAATCCCCATGTAATTTTTATACTTATTACCTATACTAAAGTACATATGTACTTATTATGTTTTTGTATAAATAAATCTAATAATTTCACATTTGGTGCTTTTTTAGACATTGTGATTGTAAAAGTTCCCTTACAATGCTCTTTAGTTGATGTATAATTTACATGATCTACATGGTTTAAATTTTTAAAAGTTATTTAGACTTTTTAAACAGAACCTGATACCCTATATTAAAAAAAAATGTTGATAGGAAAAAAGACTTGCCTGGCCCAGTTGCTACATAAAATTCGGGCAATTGAACCCATGAAAAAAAAAAAAAAAAAGAGACGAAATATAAATACATTTTTAATAGAGAAATAAGAATTAAATATTAAGAATGAAATAATTTTAGCATAATTTAGTAGTTTTAATAATAAATTGTATTTTCATAAAAATAGATAACAGCCTAAAAAAAAAAAAAAAAAAAAAAAAAAAAAAAAAAAAAAAAAAATGTACCAAAGAAAATGTTACAAATAAAAAGAGAAAAATTTGACTCGATCAAAATTGATATTGATATCAAAAGACAACCCTCCTCTCCCCCTAGAGATATCTTATGATATACCCCCTCTCCCCTACAATGATAACATTATATTTGCACAGTCCCTTATAGTTTTTGTTTAAACATTAAAAAAAATTATGGATTTAGCAGAAAAATCAAATATTTTATTAAAAATATTAATATAATGTAATAGTTACCTCTGGATTGTTTGTTGGTATAATAGTCACAACTCTTCCTGGCTAAAAGAAGTAGAAAAAAAAAATGCTTTTTAATATATAGAGCCTAAAATCACACACATTTTATTTTTTAAAGTTTACAACATTAATATTAAAATAATTTGCCTTTGAATACAATATTGAAATAATGACTTTGTTCATATCATTGTTTACATTTTTGTGTTTCAAACATACTTTTGAGAACACCATCTAAAGTTTTCAATACATATTGAATTATTTTAAAGTTTTAGACTAAAAGCGGGATTGAAACATGGGTCATTCCATGCCAAATCAACCAGTGACTCAACCTGACCATTTCCAATTTCAGTGAAACTGCTAGGATCATTCTCTATGATGATATAAATTAGAGCATATTTTTATTTTTTGTTTATCGCTTTCAATTTTTATACAATTAATTATTTAAATATTTGAAAATCGTCATTTTTTCACTTGCATAAACATTTTCAATTTTGAATTTTTCAAGTTCTATCAAACATAGAAAATTTTATGACCACTCATTTCAAAGAGGAGTTTATAAAGTTTAATTTGATATGCAAGTCGACAATGTATAGTTATTTTTTTAAAAATTAAAATTTGAAAATTTTTTAGATAGTCATTTTTAAAAATTTTGAAAAAATTGTATGTTTGTTGTAATATTATAAGCTTTAAATTCTGAAATTTTTAGAGTGGGATCTCAATGGGATCAGGAGTTATTAAATAAAAGCAAAAATTACCATTAAAATAGCAATTTAATTCTGTCTATTTTGTTATTTATTTATGATTTGTATGGTAATTTTCAGCTTTTATTTCATAACTCCTGATCCCATTGAGATCCCACTCTAAAAATTTCAGAATTTAAAGCTTATAATATTACAACAAACATACAATTTTTTCAAAATTTTTAAAAATGACTATCTAAAAAATTTTCACATTTAAAATAAAAAAAAAATTTTATTTTTATTTTTTTGACTATACATAGTCGACTTGCATATCAAATTAAACCTTATAAACTCCTCTTTGAAATGAGTGGTCAAAAAATTTTCTATGTTTGATAGAACTTGAGAAATTCAAAAGTGAAAATGTTTATGCGAGTCAAAAAATGATGATTTTTCAAAATTTAAATAATTAATTGTATAAAAATTTAAAGCGATAAACAAAAAATAAAAATATGCTTTAATTTATATCATCATAGAGAATGATCCTTAGCAGTTTCATTGAAATCGGAAATGGTCAGGTTGAATATTGAATTTTTTTGGTTGATTTGACATGGAATGATCCACATGATTTTTTCCAGGTTATGTTAGGCAAAAAATGTTGTCTTTATGTAATATCAGATAAACTTTCATTCTTAATAAAAAAAGAAAGTAAATGATAAAGCAGGGCTTGAAAATTCTGAAAATTTTAAGGTTCCCAGATGAAAAGTATAAGTTCCCGAAAAAAATTATGTATGAGTATTTTAACAAAATTTTCCGTTTTATCGCGATTTTTTGAAAGAAATTTGCCGTTTTCTCGCGATTTTTTGAAGAAATTTGCCGTTTTATTGCGATGTTTTACAGAAACTTGCCGTTTTATCGCGATGTTTTAACGGAGCCTGTTGCTTTTCAAAAGAAAATCTTTACAAAATTTGCCTTTTTTGGGATTTTTTAATGAAATTTGCGATGCTTCATGCGATTTTTCAACGTAATCTGTTGTCTTTTAGATATTTTTAGACGAAATTTGCCGTTTTTACCAATATTTTGACAAAATTTATTGTTTTCCATGGTTTTTTTAACGAAATGTGCCGCTTTTACGCGATTTCTTAACGAAATTTGCCGTTTTTTACGATCCTTTAATGAAATTTGCGTTTTTTCTGCGATTCTTTTGTTGAAATTCGGGCTTTTCCCGTAATATTTCGACGAAATTATGCCTCCCCCGGGCTGCTTAAGAGCTATTTTTTTGCCGATTTTTTGCTTAATTTACGCGTTATAATGCGTCCGCGGCATTACTAGCGGACACGGCAAAAGGTTAGGTTTAATTAAGAAAATTACAAATTAAAGAATATATGAAACTGATACAAAACTAAAAAAAAAAAAAAAACAAATTTTGCCCCAATATCCGAAATGAAAGTTTCATTGTTTACTTCCGTAAAATATGTGCGGATTTCTGGTTTGCAGATTTGAGGGAGTGTCTACTGTACATCAATTAATTATATCATACTTTAATAAGGGAAGACTAAGGAAGTCCACAATTTGTGTTATAATATCATTATCAAAATATGAAGTTATTAGACAAGTAAATTCATAAAAAAGTGTGTACCTTTACTTTGGACCAATAAAGTTTTAGCATAGACATCTTTTCCCTTTTTGATGGATTATCAAGAATAATTCAAAATTTCTTTGATTGTACAATTAATAGGTGAAGTAGATTTACATAATTACAAGGTAATAATGACACGTTAGAATGAAATTATCAAAAGAGATGAATGAATTTTCTACAATGCCTCTGATGCAAGTTGAAACAAAAGCAGAAAATTATTTTTGAAATTTAGTCTGAAAACAATGCATAAAAATTAATGCTTGTTATTTATAATTTTTTTCTATCTTAATTTAATTCAAAATAAAGGTTTGAGAGAAAATTTTATTTATTAGATATTTCTGTTGAATATAGAGGTTTGACCATAGTTTTATTTTTAAAAGTACATTTTGTTCTATATATAATTATAAGAATTACTGGTTAGTTTTAGTTTAAGGTGAAAACTTTGTGAAAATAACTACATCCTACAAATAACAGTATTATTCACAAATGTCAATACTACTTCCGATATGATGCAATTCAGTAATAGGAAGTTTCAAATTATGTTCTTCAACAACTAGATTGTTTTGTTCTTCTAATATATTATTTTTTAATATGATATAATATAGATTTTAAGAAATATGTATCATAAAATTCCTTTAATCAACCGTCCTCCTCTCAATGTGATAAAAAATCATAACATAATCAGAGGAGGTACTTACATGGGATCAAAAGGGTATGTAATTTGTATGGGTGGAAAGAAATGCTAATTGACGAGCATCTCAAAATAACATTTGAAAAAAAAGAAGAAAACATTCTGTACTACAAACTAACAATGACCTGTGGAGGGATGTCCATACTTCAAATTTTAGGAAATACAAAGAAAGAGTTGTATAGGAAGATGAAACAATAAAAAGATTAAAATAAACAGTGTTACAAAATCACAAAAAACTCAAATTAGCTAATAGCAGCATTTGATTGGGGGAGGGGGGGGGATTAATGAGCTATTACAATAGTTATGATAAAATAAAACTTAATTTAAAAAAATTAAGCATGTTATGTTGCACTTATGCCAAGATATATAAACAAGATTTAATTAGATTTTTTCTAGTCATTAATTAAAACATTAATGAAAGCTACTAAGAATTTAAATCAATTGTATCATTAGTTTTTTATACAGATAAATATCATGTACAGGTACACAATAGTGTGCTAATGACAGAGTATCAAGCTGAAATCGTCTATCAATGAGCATGATTCTCTAATCATTTAGGCCACTCTGAAATTATTATTACAACAATGTGGAATTACATTGATTACAGAAGCGGTTTCCAATTAAGACTAAACAGCAACTATAGTATACTAAAATGAACAGGTGACTAAGGCAACAATTCTATTGACACAGTTGTTAAAAGAACTATTTTAAAGAAAAATAAGATTATCCTTTTTTGAAATTTTCAACTTGGATCACAATTTTTCATTCTTTTAGAGAATGAAACATTGTATTGTCAGCAATCATGTTTCAAAATGTAAAAGCAGGCTAATATTTTCTGTACCCATAAAATGTTAAAGCCACTGCCTATACATAGAGTATCTGAGATATTGATCTGATTATTTTTTCAAAATTTGAAAATATTCCTTGATTTATTTTGAAGCAAGAAAACTGAATATTCATGCATAGATAGGATGGGGTGGGAGAAAAAAATTGCATAGTATTCTAAATTTTACTTAATATATTCAATTATAGTTATTAATCATTGACAATTTCAAACATTATTAATAACCAAAAAAATTTTATGAAGTACAGCAGCTTGACAAACAGAATCTATTGTTAATGAGAAGAAAAATGCATGTAGTGCTTCTAAACATTTACACATAATTAGAAAGAGTAGAAATACCATTTTGCTATTTCTACTCTTTCTAATAATGTGCAAATCTTTAGAAACACTGCATATATTTTTTTAAAGTTTAAAAGTAGAAAAAATTATTAAAAATATTTTATCAATATTTTGGATAAATGCATGTTTTAATGGAGAGTGATAGTGTCATAGTAATTACAGAATATGAAATGGAGAAATTTTTTCTAATCAAGAAGCTCTACATTTAGCCAATGTCCACATTTTATGGTTTAAGCAATAAAGTATGCTAAATTTTATTTCAAAATACAAAGTATGAAAATATGCATGATCAGGAGTAGTTGTAGTAATCATAATAATTATTGAGATGGAGCTTAGTGCAGCATAATAAAAATGTTAAAAGCACCAATTATATTAACTTATATGTGCATACCGGTTTTGGTAG
Organism: Maratus speculifer; assembly: GCA_964019185.1. Taxonomy (NCBI): domain Eukaryota; kingdom Metazoa; phylum Arthropoda; class Arachnida; order Araneae; family Salticidae; genus Maratus; species Maratus speculifer. The sequence continues at coordinate 199,599,123 of OZ025298.1, forward strand.
CATATAGCTTACTGCTCTCAGTGCTAAGGATGGCAGAAAATTTCTCCCATATATACAGACATGCTACAGGCTCGGCAAGAAAAAAGCTGAACTTTCACGGTCTCACAGACTTTTGGCGAAATTTGCGTTTTTCTGCAATTTTTTAACGAAATTAGCATTTTTCGCTAGCAATTGACGAAAATTGAACTTTTTCTCCCACAGCCTTTTTAATGAGGTTTGCATTTCTCCAAAGTCCTTTAGCGAAATTCGCGCTTTTTTGTCAAAATTTGCATATTTTCCGCGATCTTACGTCAAATATGCGTACTTTCCGCGATTTTTCGTCAAAATTTGCGCATTTTCCGCGATTTTTCGTCAAAATTTGCATATTTTCCGCGATCTTTCGTCAAAATTTGCGTATTTTCCGCGATCTTTCGTCAAAATTTGCGTATTTTTCGTGATTATTCGTCAAAATCTGTGTTTTCTGCGATCTTTTGTCAACATATATGTATTTTCTGCGATCTTTCGTTAAAATTTCCGTATTTTCCTCCAACTTTCGTCAAAATTTGCGTATTTTCCGAGATCTTACGTCAAAATTTGCATTATTTTCCGCGATCTTTCGTAAAATATGCGTATTTCCTGCGATCTTTCGTGAAATATGCGTATTTCCCGCGATCTTTCGTCAAAATATGCGTATTTTCCGCGATCTTTTGTCAAAAATTGCGTATTTTTCGCGATCTTTCGTTAAATTTTGTTTTTTCAGCGATCTTTTGTCAACATATGTGTGTTTTCTGCGATCTTTCGTCAACATATGCATATTTTCCGTGATCTTTCGTCAACATATGCGTATTTCCCACAATCTTTCGTCAAAATGTGTGTATTTTCCGCGATCTTTCGTCAAAATATGCGTATTTTCCACGATCTTTCGTCAAAATTTGCGTATTTTCCGTGATCTTTCGTCAAAATTTGCGTATTTTTCGCGATCTTTCGTCAAAATTTGTATGTTTTCTGCGATCTTTGGTCAACATACGTGTATTTTCTGCGATCTTTCGTTAAAATTTCCGTATTTTCCTCGATCTTTCGTCAAAATTTGCGTATTTTCTGCGATCTTTCGATAAAATACGATTATTTGACAAAATTAGAATATTTTTCAGCAACCTGTTCTCAAAAACCGTGTTTTCCTAGCACTTTTTTGACGAAAATCGCGTCTTGTTCGTGATCATTTAACAAAATTCGTGTTTTTTCTCGCGATCCTCTGAAGAAAATAGTATTTTTTCCGCGATTGTTTGATGATTTTATAGTTTTTTTCGATCCTTTTGAGAAATTTGCGTTGTTTCTGCAATCCTTTGAAGAAATTTTCTTAATTTAGCGCCGTTTGACTCGCGTTTTCGTTGTATTTCATCGTTACCCCCCCCCCCCCCCCCTACATATAAATGTCAACAAATTTTAATGCATATTTGCATTGATCCCAGGGATAATAAAATTCGTCGCCGAAAAAGCGGAATTCCGCGTTTCCGCGGAAAAGTAGCATGTCTGTATATAGGAGAAATGGGGGATTTAAGTTGAAGGTTCAATAATCAATAAGAAAACAGCAGATTGCAAATAATAGCCAATAGAAAAGTAGATGGGAATAGGACCAAAGCAGCGACAAATGCTTAGAGGTGAAGAAAAAGATTTTTATCTAACATTTCCAGCAATTTATAAAATCTTCATTTTTTTATTTTTTCCTCTAAGCACTTCTCACTGCTTCAGTCTTATTTTCCATCCATTTTCCTATTGGCTATTACTTGCACTCCTCTGTTTTCCTATTGATTATTAAACCTTCAACTTGAATCCCCCATATCTCCTATATATGTGAAAATTTTTTAGCCATCCTTAGCGCTAAGGACATGCTACTGAAACCGGTGTGTGTATAAGTTAATGTGATTGGTGCTTTTACATTCTGGTATAGTAACCACATCCTGAATGAATTTTTTTTTACTAGCTCAGCAACAAGGTATTTTGTAATGATACATTGCTGTAAAGACTACTCAGTTTAATGACGTATTTAATCTTTTTTACTACCTCTTTGCTGTTAGCACTGTGGGTGATAACCCGACTTAACACCCATGTGCACAAGCGAAACATATATGGGCTGCAAAAAAGCTTAAGAACCCTTATTTATTCTCACCAGTAAAATTTGCCTTATTTAATCAAGAGTATTTTCTCGATTTAATAAGGTACAAATTTCTGTTTTTAAAAACTAGTGACAAAACAATAAAAATTTCATAAAAGACTCCTGTCGTGAAGGGGTTAAGGTTAAGGCATACTTTCAATGAGTAAAATAAATTTTGTAGAAGTATTAAAAATAAATAATATTCTCGAACTACTTCAACACAAATTGCGAGATCTCTTTATGCGTGCAAATTTTGAACAGCCTAATTATGGATAAAAGAAATACCTTATTTCTGATTGATATTAGTACAGGTAATATTTATATGGTGCCAGGAGCATCATTTCAAATTTTAATGGAGAAGGCAAAATTGGACATTTTCTGCCCACTTTGAATTAATTTCTTGCTTTCACTTTCATGCACATTTTCAAAGTATTATTTTAGTTGGTATAAGGTAACTGGACTGGATGATAATGTAAATACATGGGTTATTAGAATGACGCTATATATACGCAGGTGCCTATTATCTGGGAATCCCTTCTGAATTTTACTCATCATGACAGATAAATCTTGTCTACCAGATCTATTGCAAAGTATCTTTGTTACAGTTTATTTTGATAAAATTATGTATATAAAAAAATAATAATAATAGTAACAATATCATCATTTTAATTTTAGAAGAAAAAACCCTAATGCTATGAGAATATATTATCTTTTGCCCTGAAATTAAAATGACAATGCGACTTTTTTTTCAAATATACATATTTTTATCAAAAGAAGCTGTAATAAAAACATTTTGTAACAATATTCTGGTGAACAAGATGCATCTTTTATGAGAGAATAACTTGACATTTGTGACTGAATTTTTAATAGGAAATCTCTGAATAGCTTTGCCAGTTAAAAAATAAAATCTAATTTGCGATTTTAGGAAAATTATTTTCTAGAATCGCAAAATATTTAAACAAATAAATGAACAATACTTATTTGTTTAATAATACAACATTTAAAGCATGTTGTCGGACGCTCCTCTCAGTCCACCAAACTTAGAAGAATGTCCTAGGTAGTTTAAGCTGCCACCACCGATATTAATGGGTGATATCGGTCACCTGCTGTGAGGATTGGGTAAAATAACACTGACGCTGTTAATGAACTGAACTAACAGTTTATTTAAGATATAGATATGTACACAAGAAACAATATTTACAACTATCTACAATTACAACTCGGATATAGATGATCCGGTTCAACATTAAATTAACTACACTAAACGTTGGTTGTGTACCGTTCAGCTTACACCTTCTTCCTCACACTCAACGCACATTCGATACGCTTTATTCAGAGATTACTGCAGAATCTCAATACACAAGGGTATTAGGCCTCACTTCTCGGCCTATAACACTATCCACCGGGACGCCTTGTCCCATGCTCAAAATATACACTATCCAACAGGACCACAAATCCTGAGCGACCTATCGGTCTCAACGCCAAGCGAGACCTGTCTAAAACATCTCAGTCGAGAGTTGACCTTGTCAGAGATCTTCCTTCCCCCAGCAGGGCCTCTTAGAGTTCCTCCATTGGTTCAATTCCGCATACCAACCTTGAGTCATGACATCTACTGTTTACACATCACTTAAATACTAAATGACAGCTGAGGCACGCCTTGCGGCCATCACTTTCATTCATCAACGAGTGCGTCATCTGCACACCTGTGTCAACATCTGTCATTCGTTATTATAGAAAAGAAAGAAAGGTATTTCGAAAGCTTCACGGATACACAACCCACAATACATAAAATATTCAGATAAGGAAATGTTATTCCTTTCTAATTCAGGGCAGATGTCTTCTAGGAACCTGACACCCCCCACCTTAGCGGAAAATATGCCTCTTAGGGGCTAATTTTCCCCAAACATATAATAATATTACGGAAGAGTTCAATAGTCTCTTTGCAGATTTCTTCATTCTAAATATTACATAGGCATTTTCAGGTGTCTGAACATTCTCTACTGACATCTCTACTGAACCTTATACTAATACTACTATTGCATAAACAATACACATGCTAATTTACTATTATAAACACAAAACTTAAAAAAAATATTTACACACACACAAAAAAAAATTAGACATGTGATGACATCCTTTAAAGTTGTCTACTATTTTGACATTGATACTGATGGGCTAGTAACTGGTTGTTCTTCCCAGCTCTTTCTCTGTAGCCTCGAAATTGCATCAGCATTCAAATGTTGAACTCCGGGACGATGAGAAATGCTCAGGTTCCAGCGTTGCAAGGCTAGAGCCCACCTAGTGAGTTTGGGCGACCTTGGGGTTGTTTCCGTGAGAAATTTTAATGGATTATGATCGGTAATGACCTCAATTTGAGATCCATAAGTCCACTTTTCAAACTTCCGCAACCCGAAGAGAACACTCCAAGCCTCTTTCTCTATACTCGGCCAAGCACGTTGAGCCCCTGACAATTTCTGACTGGCAAAAGCTATAGGTTTAAACTGACCTTTTTCATCTTTTTGAGTAAGACAACATCCTACTGCAAGGTCGGAAGCATCGGCGTGAAGCTGATATTCCCGGCCAACGATAGGTGTAGCCAAACTCGTCACTTTACACAACTCATCGTTAAGAGTATTAAATGCTTTTTCTGCCCTTTCATCCCATGGTACAGTATTTTTGACCTTTCCTTTGGTTAATTCGGTTAAAGGTATAGCTATCTCAGCATAATTTGGAATATAAGATCGGTAGAATCCCATTAATCCCAAAACTGATCTAACTTCCTTTTTAGTCTTTGGTCTCTTTAAGTCCCTTATTGCTCCGATTTTCTCCTCATCAGGTGCATGAGTTCCACCCCCAATAACATGACCTAAAAACTTAGTCAATTTCTCTCCAAATTTACATTTGTCTAGTCTAATCGTAAAATTTCTATTTTTCAACTCTTCAATGACAGCCCTGACATGCTCACAATGCTCTTCCCAGGTATCGGAGAAAATGATGACATCATCAATATATGCTTCTGCATACCTCCGATGACCTTGGAGAACCTCATTCATGTCTTTTTGAAACGTAGCAGCAGCCCCTGATAATCCAAAAGGCATTGTACGCCACTGGTAAGTTCCGTTATGCGTCGTAAAAGCTGTCAGAGGTTTACAATCCTCAGCCATTTTAATTTGCCAATAACCCCTCAATAAATCTATTGAAGATAAATATTTAGCCGCCCCTGCGGTATACATAATTTCTTGGGAATCTTTCATCGGGAAGGTGGGAACCTGCGTTACAGAATTTAAAGCTCTGTAATCAATACACATTCTGACAGTTGCATCTTTTTTCGCAACGCAAACAATTGGATGACTAATTTCAGCATTCGACGGTTCGATTAGATTTAATTCTAATAACTCCTGAATCTGCCTATCCACTTCCTCTTTATAAGCTACCGGCACGCTATATAACTTTGGTTTTTTCCTTTCTACACCCGGTTTCAGATCAATACGATGTTTCCCTACTTCCGCTGGTCGTACAGGACCCATAAACACTTCTTTATTTTCCCTCAAAATGGACTTTAAATCTTTGACTTGACTATTAGATAGCCCTTTTATTTCAAACCTCTCAATATCCCGTTCTATCTCTTGATCCCGGTTCAAAATAGGAATTTCCCCAACTTCTCCAAATTCCTCATCACCTTCGAAAACAATATTAACTATATTACATTTAGCGATAAATTCTCTTATCTTATTTTGGTGCACATGCTTCCTACTCCCGTCGGCTAACTCAACAATAAACGAATGCTGGTTTCGTTTTTCTACAATAGTTGCCGGCCCTTGCCACCTAGAATATAACTTATTAGTCGAATCGGGGATTAACAGTATAACTTTATCGCCTACCTCAAACGTTTTTTCTTTTGACCTTAAATTATAATGATACGCCATTCTATTTTGTTGAACCTCAGACGACAATTTTGCCTCATTTGCGGCTCTTTCTAAGCGGTTCTTAAGTTTATCCAAGTACTCATGAATCGGCGTAGTATCTAACTGCGCTCCCTTATTTTCTCCTGCCCATGACGACTTAAGAATCGATAACGGACCCTCCGGCGCTCTACCATATAATAACTGGAAAGGTGCGATTCCCGTCGTAGAATTTGGGACTTCCCTATACGCCCATAATATAAATGGTATTTGTTCATGCCATTTTTTTCCTTCTTCCCTAATCGTATGATGTAGCATACGTTTAAGAGTCTGATTAAATCGTTCCACAAGTCCGTTGGACTGTGGATACTGTGGAGTCGAAAATCTTGGACTAGCACCTAACCTTTTCTCAAATTCTTTCGTTAAGTCGGCAGTAAAATTGGTTCCATTGTCGCAGGCAATTACATAAGGAATTCCTGTTCTCATAAATATTTGAAGTAACGCCTCACACACGGTTTTAGCAGTTAAACTTTTTAGAGGGATTGCATCCGCCCATCTGGTATGCTGATCAATTAAAGTCAGTATATACCGATGCCCTTGTGAACTTTTAGGATTAATAGGCCCAATTAAATCAACATTAACAACCTGAAATGGAAGTTCCGGCCGCGACACTGGGGAAATAGGAGCTCTATCATTTACTTTAACCCCTCTAGTCAATTGGCACTCTAAACATGATTCACAAAACTGTTTAGCTTCTTTTGCCATTCCCTCCCAATAAAAAGAATACCTTATTCTCTGCAACGTTTTCTTGGCTGCATGATGCCCTCCAAATACCGATGAATGCGCTAATTTTAAGATTTCTTCCCTTCTTACCTTGGGTACTACTAATTGCGCTATAGTTTCGCCTAACAATTTCTCTTTATGATACAATAATCCGTTTACAATATAATAATCCCCTTTTTCCTTTTTAGCTAATTCCCAAGCTTTCTCTAATTCTTTACATTCCAACTGGGATTTCTTAAACATATCTGAGTTACTAACAATAGATTCATTATTTTCCTCCGTTTCAGTTTTTTCTGGATCCTGACTTTGTACATTTTGCGATCTCGCGTCTATTACGTAAACATTACAGCTATCGTTACTTACATCTTCCTTTTCATTCGAGTTATCAATAATAATTTCGGAACTTTTTAATTCTTCGGACTCTATCAATGGCTCCTCAAGATTGACACCTGACAACTCATTAATCACCTCGGGATGTAAAATTACTTGCTCATTAATATTATCAGTTACTGCGCAAAGTACTTCCTGATGAATAATATTAGTTTGCCCGAATTGCAGAATAGCTAGCGGTAGTTTAACTAACGGCGATTTAACAGCTTCATCAAATAACCCTTGTAAATATATACTACCCGCTCCCTTTAATTTCTCTTCCGGTACTAAATCTTTATGAACAACACTAATCTCACATCCAGAATCAACCAATCCCTTTGCTTTTTGCCCATTAACCCTAACTTCAATTTTCTCAAGTTTATTTAATTTCTCACCAATAACATTAGTTTTCTGCTCGGCCTTTGCCGATATTCTAGCCACAATAGCCCCATTAGGTAACTCTTGATTTTCTTTCACCATAATCTTATGAACACCTGCTTTCTGGCCTCGCCCTTTATTGCCATTATTAGTTCCCTCATTACCCACTTTATTACAAAAACGTTGGTAATGACCTCTCAAACCACACTTAAAACATTTAGGCCCTGAAGCATCATTTGCCTTCTTAAACTCTGTTTTCCTATCCGGAAAAGAATTACACACATTACTACCATTTTGCCTCCAACTACCACTAAATTTATTATCCTCCCTCGGTCTCATTTTTTCATTGTTTATGTACTTATCTTTACCTTTAAAGCTTTTATGCGTAACCGCATAAGACTTATGTTTAGCATCAAAATAATTATCACACTCTTTAGCAATTTTAGGAGCTTCTAACCATTTACCCTGGTGAGTTAAACTAATATATGCTGCAGTATCCTCATCTAGCGTACTCATTAGCTTATCAGTAACTATTAACTGGTGGACCTTTTCATAAGTGTCCGCACCTCTAATTTTACAATAATTTTCCCACGTAGCTATTAAACGCGATACAAATAATACATGGGTTTCGCTCGGATTTCTCCTAGCTTTCCGGAAATTTTCTAAACATGCCTTCGGGGTTGGCTCATGTTCCCTTAGGACTAACTCCTTTAATTCCTCATAATTCTCCATTTGTTCCTTAGTGGTATAAATTAACAAATTATCCGCCTTATCTCCTAACATATTTAGTAGAATTTCGGCCTGCTGGTTTTCCGGTACATCTTTAGTTTGGAATGCCCTTTCTAAACTGTTGAAAAATAAATTCCATCCCTCAGTCCCTTCTGGTACTTTGATAGATAGAGTTTTAACACTTTTGATCAATTTTTCGATGTTACTTTCATTACTAGATTCCCTAGATCCATTAGAGTTATTTGCTGAACCTTGAACTCTGAGCCTTTCCATTTCTAATTCATGTTCCATCCTTAATTTTTCTATCCTCTCTTCTCTTTCTAACCTTTCGTGTTTTTCTTCGCGCTCTAACTTTTCCTGTTTTTCTTCACGCTCTAATTTTTCTTGTTCTAATCGTTCTGCAACAATAGCGTCAGATAATTCCTTAATAACCCCCTCGTCATACTCATCACTGTCCATTATCTTTTTCTTAAGCTGAATTCTGGTATCATCTTCCGCGAATTCAACACCCAATTCTTCAGCTATCACCTGAAGATCAACCTTTTTTAGTTTCAATAAGAAAGCCATACCTTCACCGATTGTTATAACCACCCCACAAGAATAGTTAAACCTACCAACTTAATATTTCCTAAATTTCTAACTTAGTACAGATATTTCTCCACTTATTATACTAATTAATACCATTTCCGATAATCCATGCATTTCATTTCTAATTAACCTACTGAATACTCTAATTTTTCTCAACCATTGATATCACACAATTTACTTCCAATAAAACAAAAAAGTAAAACAATAATTCGATTTGACTGCTATGCAATATAGATTCCAATATATACACTTAGATAACAACCTACAATTTATATAATAATACTGATACGTTGAAATTGAATAGAAGTATTGATGTCAATCAAAAAATCCACATAAAGAAAAATTGAAACACATGCATACATAAATTTCTACAATTATCCTCATAAAATATTTCCGAACTCAATACTGGTTCTTACACTTAAAACAAATATACTGAAAATCTTTACTTTTATTTTTACTCCCTATGGCTCTCTTTTGAGCCTTTTTTTTTTCTCTATGGCTCTCTTTTGGGCCTTTTTTTTTCACTATGGCTCTCTTTTGGGCCTTTTTTTTCTCTATGGCTCTCTTTTGGGCCTTTTTTTTTCACTATGGCTCTCTTTTGGGCCTTTTTTTTCACTATGGCTCTCTTTTGAGCCTTTTTTTTTTCACTATGGCTCTCTTTTCGGCCTTTTTTTTTCACTATGGCTCTCTTTTGAGCCTTTTTTTTTTTCTCACTAGTATTGGCCAATTAAAATTTTCATTTGCTTAGAATTTTGATAATGCAACTCTTAAAATTTAAACAGTATTGCTTCATTTAACAATTACTTTAACAATAATTTAGATTTAATGCATTAATTTAGTTCACTAATATCATTATAAATAGCATATCATTATCATCTCAAATTATTATGACCTTTCTTTAAAACAATAGCAATATGGTTACTAATTCTTTACACCTATCTGAACACAATTATTTCATTGCACATAAATTACGTAGACAATTTACTTAAATTACTATTAATTATACAACAATACAATTTGGTTCGAGATGTCAGAAGAAATGAATGATCAAAACACCTTACCTTATACTTTATTTGGTGGGGTACTCTTCTATTCACAGATAGCTCCACGATGTAGCGGTAATATGGCACAACAGTTCAGTTTAGTTCTTTCTAATAAAGATACGCACAACACTTTAGTCCACACTAGACGATATGGCACGATACTTTATCACACACTCGACGATCCGGCACGATACTTTAGCACATACTCGACGATACGGCACAACACTTTACACACATTCGACGGTACGGCACGACACTTTACACACATTCGACGATACGGCACGACACTTTAGCATACAATCGACGATCCGGCACGATGCTTTAGCACATACTCGACGATATGGCACGACCACACAAGAATTCCACTGGATACTCTGGCATTAACAGACTGCAACACGGCTCGCTGGTCACTGGTTTCAGGCGATTCTATCCCGACGCTGCCAACAATTTGTCGGACGCTCCTCTCAGTCCACCAAACTTAGAAGAATGTCCTAGGTAGTTTAAGCTGCCACCACCGATATTAATGGGTGATATCGGTCACCTGCTGTGAGGATTGGGTAAAATAACACTGACGCTGTTAATGAACTGAACTAACAGTTTATTTAAGATATAGATATGTACACAAGAAACAATATTTACAACTATCTACAATTACAACTTGGATATAGATGATCCGGTTCAACATTAAATTAACTACACTAAACGTTGGTTGTGTACCGTTCAGCTTACACCTTCTTCCTCACACTCAACGCACGTTCGATACGCTTTATTCAGAGATTACTGCAGAATCTCAATACACAAGGGTATTAGGCCTCACTTCTCGGCCTATAACACTATCCACCGGGACGCCTTGTCCCACGCTCAAAATATACACTATCCAACAGGACCACAAATCCTGAGTGACCTATCGGTCTCAACGCCAAGCGAGACCTGTCTAAAACATCTCAGTCGAGAGTTGACCTTGTCAGAGATCTTCCTTCCCCCAGCAGGGCCTCTTAGAGTTCCTCCATTGGTTCAATTCCGCATACCAACCTTGAGTCATGACATCTACTGTTTACACATCACTTAAATACTAAATGACAGCTGAGGCACGCCCCGCGGCCATCACTTTCATTCATCAACGAGTGCGTCATCTGCACACCTGTGTCAACATCTGTCATTCGTTATTATAGAAAAGAAAGAAAGGTATTTCGAAAGCTTCACGGATACACAACCCACAATACATAAAATATTCAGATAAGGAAATGTTATTCCTTTCTAATTCAGGGCAGATGTCTTCTAGGAACTTGACACATGTTGTTTAAAATTAAAGTTATTCCAAATATATAATGAAATGAGTTTTAAATTAAAAGAATGAAATGCTTGTAAGTTAAATAACATAAGAACAGAATGATTAAGAAAAGTTTGGATCCTTATTGTCTAAGATCTGTAAATGAAAAAAAAAAGGACCTAAAATTGAATATTTTATTTATTATTAAATTCTATACATATTTTAAACATTGTATTCATATAGGGAATACAACCGTGTATATCATTTTGTATAACTTAGCTCATCAAGAATTTAATAAAACATGAGACTACTATAAAATGTTGCCTTTACATTATAACTATTTACTAATTTTTTGAGTCATCTTTCATTACATTAAAAAACATAATTAAAATCAAACATATTTAAATCAGCTAAATCTGTATTACATAATTAAATAATATTTCATCTCACATGGAAGGTCTCCATACTGAACATAACCAGAATTTTATGAAAAAAATACTAATTCAAGTACTTATGTATGTAATAAAGGATGAGTCAAAATTAGCGGCAGAATCACATTAGATATTGTGTAAAAAATAAATATTTTCGAATATTTAGCGTGAAAGGACTAAAGAATCACTCAATTTGGCGAGCAGCCCTTTTCCTCGCCAAAAGCAAACGATTATAATGAAACTCAAAACTGTTGGATATTTAGTTTGCGTGTAAATTGTATTTAATGAATTTAAACATAAGCAATGAAAGTACTATATTATATACATCTATAACATATTGCATTACATATCATACAGCACGATAGTGCTATATAGTAGAGCTCGAATGCATCTCTAATGTTAAAGTCCAAAGTTTGCCTCTTAATAACTTTGGAACTAATCATCGGATTGCAATGAAATTGAAAAGGGGAAGTGTCCTACTCTAGATCTCAAAGTTTACAAAAATTTATCCAGATCCACTGATTAGTTTCGGAGATCCAGAACCCCTATTTTGGCACTTTTTGCTCGTGAAACAAGAAAAAAAGAGAAACAACTCAATTATAGCCCGAACCAGGAAACATTCAGCGACATGTAATAACTTGTTCGAAAGCTTTTAATTTAGGGATGTGCCTTAAAGGACCGGTAAAAAAATAAAAAAAATTAAGGAAATGGCAGCCATTTAAAATTTACATAACGCTATACCTTCCATAATTTAGCATTATAGAAATTTCTCCTTTTTAATTGCTAATTCAATTATTTCTTTTGAGTTGCCACCAACTAAAAAACAATTCCATAATTTTAAAAAAAAATGTGTTAGTGTCTGCGATTCACGAAGCAGTTCTTTGGTGTCTTTAATTGTAAATAAATTCACACTAATATATCTTTTTGTGTTATATTAACCACTTAACCGGCTGCCCCGAGATAAGTCGGGGGTTAAAGCACTGTTTCCCCACACCCTTCGCCGGTTAAGTGGTTAAAGAACATTTAGTAAATTGACAAAACAAAAGACAGGAATTCAGTTTCCTGCTGTGGTTTGCTCCTGGATTAACATATATTATCCAAGTATGCGAAAACAGAAGAGAAATATAAGCATCGTGTGTGCTTTACAAAAACATAAGAGAAACTGAAGTCAGTTCGCTCACAGTAAAATATTGTCCTTGAAGTAATCAACAAAAATGATTTCGCAATCATGTGCAATCAACTACTTATGAATTGCTTTATATAAACAATGATATTAAATTAATTTCATTAATGTCACTTTTGAGTTATAAAGTCATTTATCGTTTATAAATATTATGGTTTTAAAGTAAACAGTTAAGGTAATTAATGTCACTTCTGAAATATGAAGTTATTTAATGTTTATCAATATTACTGTTTTAGAATAAACACTCTAAGCATGCGAACACACTCCCACCCTATCAGGTCTTAGTCCTGATATATAGGGAGGAGAGCTAATTTGTGGACTGGTCGTCTCAAAAAAGATCTTCTGCATTTGACTGTTACCACACGGACATGTCCGTCTTTTCCTGGGTGTACTTCTGTTACCCGGCCCAATGGCCAAGAGTCTGGTGGCTGGACATCATCAAGGAGTAGCACAACTTGTCCAATTTGCAGATTGGTTTGCTCGACTCTCCACTTGCCTCTCTTTTGGAGCGAGCATAGGTATTCTTGCTTAAATCGCTGGGAGAATCCTCTTTTTAAATTTTGCAGCAGCTCCCAGTGATTTCTAGGGTTGCTCGTAATAGATGAGGTCTCCTCAGGTAGCGAGAAAATTACATCACCTGTAAGAAAATGTGAGGGTGTGAGAACATTTATACAGTCACTATCATTGTCATTTAAATGTATAAGAGGTCGCGAACTCAATAATGCTTCGACTTGGCTAAGTAGGGTGGCGAGCTCTTCGAACGTTAGGAGTGTCTCTCCTATTACTCTTTTGAGATGTTATTTCGCAGATTTTATTGCAGCCTCCCAAATTCCGCCAAAGTGAGGGGAAGAAGGAGGGATAAAATGCCATTCAATGGATTTTTCAGTTAAATATTGAGACATGATTTCATTTTTAGGAAATGACAACCAGGCCCTCTGTATTTGGTCGATTTTTCTTGATGCCCCGACAAAGTTCTTCCCGTTGTCACTATAAAGGTGACGTGGGTACCTCTTCTTGCACTAAAACGTCGAAGAGCTGCTATAAATGCTTCAGTTGTTAGGTCACTTACAGCTTCTATATGAACCGCTTTCGTAGCAAGACAAATAAATAAGGCAATGTAACCCTTAGTTGTTTTTGCACCTCTACCCTTGCTAAATTTAATGGATATGGGGCCTGCGTAATCAATTCCGCTGGCAAAAAAGGGGCGTTCAAGATTTACTCGAGGTTTAGGTAAATTCCCCATTAATTGAGGAGTTGTAATAGTTTTCTTATATCTGAAACATTTTAAACATCCATTAATGCATTTGTTGATGAGCTTTTTTCCACCAACTATCCAAAAAGATTGTTTTATGATGTGCGATAGTAGAGAAGGTCCAGCATGTAAAGTGGCAATATGCTGTTGTATTATCAATAGTTCACTCATTTTATGTTGTGATGGAAGTATTACTGGATGCTTGTGATTAAATGCTAACTGTGAATTTTGCAGGCGTCTTCCCACCCGTAAGATACCCTTAGTATCAATAAACGGATATAGGGAGTGTAATTTGCTTTTCTTAGCTAGAGGTTTTTGTTCTTTGATGCAATTTAACTCTTCTTTAAAGTAAGAATTTTGAATCCAAAGAACGATCATTTCTTCAGCAGATTTTGTTTCGTTAGATGTAAGTACTGTTGAAGGGATTTGATGTTCATTAGCATTTTTGCATTTTTTAATGAATCTTAGGCAATATGCCAGAATGCGGATAATTTTTGAAAGTGAAGAGTGCTTTTGAAACAAATTATCTAGTACATCATTTGAAGCATGCATGTGACATGAAAAAATGAGATCCGACCTTTGCTCGGATTTGATTTGTTCATCGAATTCATCAACATTTAAGTCGTCTTTCGGCCAATTAGATGGGTCTAGAAGTAGCCAGCTTGGCCCTTTCCACCATAGCTTGCATTCTGGCAAACACTTTGGGTCAATACCGTGAGAAGCGATATCTGCGGGATTTTCTTTTGAGGGAATGTGTCCCCAGTGCTTAGTAAATAAAACTTCTGTTTTTTGAGAGGTTCTGTTCGCCACAAATGTTTTCCACTTGCGGGGGTGTGCGGATAACCATGAAAGGACTACTTTAGAATCAGTCCAAACAAAAATATCGAACTTGTAATTCTTTAGTGTGTCCATAACTGTGCGGAATAATTTAGATAATAAGTGAGCACCACAAAGTTCTAATTTAGGGACAGAAATTTGCTTGATGGGTGCAACTTTTGTTTTAAAAACCAAAAGAAAAGTATTGGTTTTTCCATTGCAAGTTTGTTGGCAATAAATTGCAGCAGCATAAGCTAGTGTTGACGCATCAGAGAATCCGTGTAATTCGAAGGCATTCTCGGATGAAAGCGTAACACATCTTGGTATAGAAAATTGATTGATTTCATTGAATGAATTTTGAAATTTGAATAATTCCTCGGTTAGATGTTCTGGAATAATAGTGTCCCAGTCCCCTTTTGTCAACCACAGTTTTTGATAAAATATTTTTAAAGTTACAGTACATGGTGAAATTAGACCCAGTGGGTCAAAGATTCTAGCAGATTCTGCTAAAATTTGCCTCTTTGTAAGAGGTGGAGTGAGATTTAGTGAAACCTTGAAAATAAAAGTATCTGAAGAAGAGTTCCAGCTTAATCCTAGAACTTTAGAGCTTCCGTTATCACTAGGAATTATTTCAAAATTCGATTCGGTATTGGAATCATCTTCAAACTCTCTAAGAAATTCCTTTGAATTTGAATTCCATTTTCTTAAGTGGAAACCATGCGCGTGCAAAACATCGGTAATTTCTTTACAAGTTTCTATTGCCTCACTAACAGTATTTGAGCCTGAAAGTAGATCATCCATATAAAAATCTTTGTCTAATGTTTGAGAAATAACAGCATTTTTTGTATAATCATCAGCAATTTGTTTGAGACATTTAGTGGCTAGATAAGACGCTGGAGCTAGCCCATAAGTAACCGTTTTTAATTTGAAATTTTTTATTTCCTCATTAGAGTTAAACCTCCAAACTATTTTCTGATAATTTTGATCTTCTTCAGAAACTAAAATCTGGCGGTACATCTTTTCTATGTCAGCACAAAAAACAATTTTCGGAACTCGAAAATTAAGTAAAATTTCAAATATGTCCCGTTGTAATTTAGGACCTACTCCCAAAATTGAATTCAAGGAGTTACCTTTTGAAGTATTACATGATGCATCAAACATAACTCTCAACTTGGTAGTAGTACTAGAAGGTTTAATAACCGCATGATGAGGAAGAAAATATTGTTCATTTTCAGAATCGTTAATGTCATTTTGTGTTATTAATTCCATATGGCCTAACTGTATATATTCGCACATAAAATCCTTCTATTGCTTTTCGAATTCTGGGTTTTCTTTAAATTTCCTTTCCATCGCCAACAAGCGAGAAATTGCGGCAGGTCTAGAATTACCTAATTCTGTCTTAGTTAGGTTTTACAAAAGGTAATTTTACTACAAAACGACCCTCGGAATTGATTGAGTAAGTTTTCTGAAAATGTGATTCAACAAATTGTTCTTCTGGAGACAGAATTTTAGCATTATTATTGAATACTTCTTCCATTTCCCAAAACCGTTTTAATTCATTATCAATATTCAGTTCATAAATATGCATTGAATTAGGAGTTGTGTTAAGATGTGGCATTTTTCCCGATACAAGAAAGCCAAAGATGGAATTTTGCGCAATTAAACTGCTCTGAGCACATGTTATTTGACCAGGAAGCAAAATAGAAAAAAAGTAATCTGATCCTAAAATAACATCGATTTTATTTGGAGTCCCAAAATGTGGATCTGCCAAGTTTACATTTTTTAAATGTGAATAATGCTCTTCACTTATTTTCTCAGAAGGTAATGGAGCTGTTAATTCGTCTAAAATAAAAGCTTTCACTGACAACTTACTGTCAGCATTATGAATTGATATAAGATCAATCATTACGTAACCCTTTGTTACTGCGATTTTTGAATTAGAAAGACCTTTCACAGGAAATCTGGCATTTTTCCTTTTGAATCCTAACACTTTCATGCATGATTCTGAAACGAACGTAGATTCTGAGCCACTGTCACACATAATTCTTAATGTGTGCTTTTGACCCATGCAATCATAAATATATACCGTAGCAGTGGGCAAAAGTGCGAAAGATGTTTGAACAGAATTTATTGAAGAAACTTCTTTTTTATTATCATCAGGAATCGAAAGGTCCTCTGAATCAGATTTGTTTTTCCGACTCTGTTTTTCATTCGAACGTGAAGTTGACATCGCATAATTTTGTAGTTTATTCTCGCATAGCAGCGTATGGTGTTTAAGCTGGCAATGATGACAGCTAAATGTAGAATTACATTGATATGTGTAGTGTTTGTCAGACAAACAATTGCTACATAATTTGTTTTTTCTCACAAATTGTTTTCTATCTCTTACGTTTAATTCCTTGAATTTAATACATTTGTACAATAAGTGATTAGCTTTACAAAATAAACATTTGATAACGTTGTTGGCGGGAGCTTTGTGAAAATTAAATTGCTTCTCTTTTTTATGTAACCCTGTATAATCATTATTATACAATTCTAAAGATAAACATCTGTCATTAATGAACTGAATAAATTGATCAAAAGAAGGAAAATCATCCTTTGATGAATATTGAGCCCATTCTTCACGTGTTTTATTATCAAACTTTTGAAGAAGAATATGAATTAACCAAATGTCTCTCTCTGATGCTTTAACATCGATTGATTTGAGAGCACGAATTACCTCGTCAGAGATATCTGATATATTGCGTAAGTTAAGTGCATTAGCGTGAATAATGGGAGGTATATCCATAAATGTTTTGATAAGAGCTGCGACAATTTTTTTTTTTTTTTGTCGTATCTTGACAATAATTTTTCCCATGCTTCTGCATAACTAGTTTCAGAAATGGGAATATGTTTTATCATTGAAGATGGCTCTTCACCGAGCAAACCTCTTAAGTATTGAAATTTTTGAATATTTGTTATACTGGCATTATTATGCACTAACGATAAATATAAGTCTTTAAATGACATCCAGTTTTTGAAATTACCATCAAATTGCTCAATATTCAATCTGGGTAATTTAAAATTATTAGTTGTATTAACTATAGGTAATTGTTCATTAACAACTTGAGAATGTGCATTCATACTATTTATAGAAAATTTTTCAAGTTCTGATTGCAGTTTGGCTTTGGTTTCATAATATTTTGTTTCGAATTCCTCCATTTCCGAGGATTCTTCTGGTAATTGTGCATCATATTTATCAAAATTGAAATAAGCTGTTTCTAATTTTTCTAATTTATTCAATAAATCATTCTTTTGAAAAACTTGATCTGCGTCAATGAAGTTCGTGATACGTGTTAATGCAGATTTAGCTCTGCCACGTAAATTTATTGCTGCCTTTTCTAAATCTTCTTGACTCATTATTAAAATATAAAGGGAACCAAGTTAAAAACAAAGCCAAACTGATAATAAACCAAAATGTACTTATCTGAAACAGCTGGGCTGAAGGGTACTCCTTTATGGCGACTTTGAAACGTTGTAATCCACAAAAAGTGATGTGTGCAGGTACATCTGAAACAGCTGGGATGAATGGTACTCCTTTATGGCGACTTTGAAATGGTGTAATCCATAAAAAGCTATGTGTGCAGGTACTCTTTATCTGGCCGATGCCTCCATAATGTTAGTGTCCGCGATTCACGAAGCAGTTCTTTGGTCTTTAATTGTAAATAAATTCACACTAATATATCTTTTTGTGTTATATTAACCACTTAAAGAACATTTAGTAAATTGACAAAACAAAAGACAGGAATTCAGTTTCTTGCTGCGGTTTGCTTCTGGATTAACATATATTATCCAAGTATGCGAAAACAGAAGAGAAATATAAGCATCGTGTGTGCTTTACAAAAACATAAGAGAAACTGAAGTCAGTTCGCTCACAGTAAAATATTGTCCTTGAAGTAATCAACAAAAATGATTTCGCAATCATGTGCAATCAACTACTTATGAATTGCTTTATATAAACAATGATATTAAATTAATTTCATTAATGTCACTTTTGAGTTATAAAGTCATTTATTGTTTATAAATATTATGGTTTTAAAGTAAACAGTTAAGGTAATTAATGTCACTTCTGAAATATGAAGTTATTTAATGTTTATCAATATTACTGTTTTAGAATAAACACTCTAAGCATGTGAACAAAATGATAACGTGTTCTTTTTTTTTTTTGTAGATCAATAAAAATTTTGATTCTCCTGATAGATTTTTGAATTTATGAAATTGACATCATTCGAAACAGAAAATACATATTTTTCATAAACATATATATAAACAGTAACTAAATATGTGTTAAAATAACATCGCACCTTTATTTGAGTGTGCTTAGATACCGAGAAACTGCAGTGGGACTACTATCTGGGAAGGGGCGGTTCTGTCACCAAATGTCGCCAAGTTTTTCGCCAACTTGGCAATATATCGCCAAATTTGGCACCAAAAATTACTCACCAAAATTGATGCCAACTTGGCGTTTTTTCGGTATTTCGCCAAACTAATACGCCTACTAATAACTTTAAACTAATACTAATAGTAGTTTAGATTTGTTAGTTGAAAGTGATTGATAAAGTTCCTGAAAGGATCTGAAAAAGCTATGGAATCATATAAAAAACTGGTGGAACCAGAGAGAAAAGTAGAGCTCGATCTAAAAAAAATGTTACAGCAAAAATTGGGAAATATTTCAAATCTAAATATGTGCGTAAAAAAGAAATGGAATCAGATGATCTGTAAAGCTCATGAAATAACCCAAATTTTTGTTAGCTGAAAATGTGGACTGAGCTTTACTGGTGCCTTATATTCAGAATTATACTATTATCCATTCAAAATGATTATTGAGGAAAGTAGTCAATAGAATGTATTGTTATGTTGTCGCAAATAAATCAAACTCCTCAACGCTAAACGAGAATAAACAAGCAGAGAGTATACCCTAGAATGCATAGACTATTGGTTTTTTAAGAAACAGAGGATATATGGCAGTGTTTCCAACCTTTTTTGGTTGATGGCACACTACAAAATCTGCAATAATTTGCAGAACTTCTGAATATAAAGTAAAAGTATATAATGCAAAAAAAAAAATATATATATATTCAATCAGAGGTCTTGTTTTGAACAAATTAATTCAAAACAGGGATCCAAAGTCACCAGACAAGTTAGCATTTCATTGTCAATTTTTAAAAGTCTCGCTTTTTGGAATTGATTACAACTTAAAGTAATTCTATACTAGATATAACTACCATAGCTGTATTTTGGTCTCAAAAAGGAAAATTTTGATTGAATAGTTTGTCATTTAAAATGTCAGTTTATACTGCAAATAGTCGTAACCGGTAATGTAATCGTAAAAAAAAGGGTATGCGCTAGAGTGTATATATACTACTGCTGCTTTCTAGAGAAACAGAGGGTATACGGTGTTACTTAAAAAAAATCCAGAAAGTATACGGCGTATACCCTCCACTACATCCCTGGTCGTAACTGTATAAGTATAAATGTGTATAAGTGAACCAAACAGGCGCATATATTGTTCATTTCATTCATAGTAGTTAGCGCTGCAAATAAGTTCAATATACATGGATCAAAATGATGATATCCTTCAATTCTATGTCAGTTCATAGAGATAAACATGGTAGTAAAAAAGTGCCAAATCATATAACAAAAGTTATTAAGCAAAAAAAAAAAAAAAAATACCGCTCCAGGAATCCCTCTGTGATCTTCACTTGCTTGCCAAAATCGTCGTATGTAACCTTTGATATATCCTACGAGGCTTTCTTCATATTTGAAATTTGTTTTCCACATTAATGATCCATAGCCGAAAATCCACATCTGGTAATGCCAAATTAAAAAAAGAAGCGTACGAAATAGCAAAAAGCAAAACACATAAGAGAGCAGACAGCTGATAATTTCGATAATTCGAATGAAATAACGCTAAATCGATATTCGAATGTTGCATCGAAACAGTTAATTGGCAACCATGGTGGAAAAGATATTTCTTACATCGTGTTTCTAATTAATTATTATTAATTATTGAGATAAATTTTGTCTATGCATTTATCAGTGAATTAAAAATAGTATTAATACTGATTTAGAAATGGCTCAATCACAATCGGTGGAAAGATAAAATGTAATGTCAGGACAAATTGAAACTGAAAATAACTTTTATGGTTTTTTTGGCAACATATTTCATGACAGGTGGGTAAATTCTGCTCTTTAAAGTTTATCGGCTACAAAAGCGTTTGTGGGCGTGTTTTCTTGAAAATAACAGTAAGTTTCCTCATTAATATGCAGTGATTTTGATTTATGTTACTGTTTTAAAAGTTATATAATGCGCAATATATTTAAGACGTTTACAAAGTATTTTCTTTTAAATGTTTGATTGAACTTTAAAGGTACTTGATTTGTTGTTGTTGATTTCTTATACACAACTTAGTAATTTTTTTTTATTTTCAATCTAATCAACACTTGCTGACTTATAAATTATGACTTTTTTGACTTTGATCAGCTGTCTTTATCCTTTTTTAACCTCTTTTCTGTAAAATTAGAAATGACTTTTTTTTATGATGGATGTTTTTAATAATTTTGTATTTGTTGGCAATATTCGACTAGTACTTCTCATAATATATTCTACAACATATCCAAAAAATACTCGTGGTTTCTTTCTATACAACAATGTTATTCGATATATGTTAGAACCTTCAGCAGCACATTTAGCTAAGAAGCTTTTAGTTGCTTAAACATAACGTTCAACGAGAGCATCAGATCTTTTGAAAAAAATCTTTTAAAATTATAATTTATTCTTCTGAAAAATTTCTAAATTCTTTAAAAGTCAGTTGAATATCTACATCACAGCATAAGGTTTTGCATGGGTGCAAGATCTTCAGTCCCTGGATTGATTTTGGTGGTAGAGAGATTTTTAACTGATAATAAATTCTATTTTATGTAATAGCAATTTTATTATCAAGAACTTTTACTAACTTTCTTTTGTTGTAAGAGATCATTGTTTAGCCATAATGCCAGACAAAGAAATTTTTTATTCATTTGAATATTTTTAATAGAAAAGAAAAAGTTTTCAGTCTTGGGCTGGATATACTTATTACACCAGTAGGTTTCAGGCATACCATAGTTTGCAAAACTGCATTTTGAAGATTTTGTAGGTGATATGCCGAGGTAGGGTTCGAACCAGAGAACCCATGGTCAGTAAGCGAGATCTTAAGTGCCGAGCAAAAGGCTAGCTCAATTGCTTCCTGCGAGAAACTCGTTTTACTGACTGTGCAAGATGGCATTGCCACAGTACTCCACCCCCAGTGAGAAGAACGTTGCATTGACTTTGGACAAGCGATATGCATTCGTGTTGTGTTGCATGCTGCCGCTGAGCGCATGTGTGCCCCCTCGATGATGCACGGCATGGCAGGCTTTGTGCTATGAGTTTCACAGGCTTTGCATGCTGTGAGCATTTCTCAGATTTTGGTTGTGTGCTGCGAGCATTACACAGCTTTTGGTCGTGTGCTGTGAGTGTTTCACAGGCTTTTGCATGCTCTGAGCATTTCGCAGGCTTTGGATGCTGGAGGTGTTTTTAGTGCTGCCATCTGTTGGTCTAGAGCAGCGGTTCCCAAACTTTTGTACTTGCGGAGCCCTTTTTGGGAAGAATTTCTACCATGGAGCCCCTGAACCCAGCGATACTCTGTGGTTTACAAATTATTTTTTTTTTTATGCCAATGGAACAGAGAAAAATCTGCTGGATAAAAATCCGAGCCAATTTGGCTCTTTCTTGAAATTCTGAATTCATAATAGAAATTTAAAAAATCATATTTTCTATTATATAAATCTTTAACAGTTTTATTTAATATTACTATTATTGGATACAATAAAATAAAAATAAGGATTAAAGCACACTCTTTTTTGTATTAAAATATCTAACTTATATAATCGAGAAATTTCCTTCAAATAAGCAAAAATTATTGTTAAAAATTTTTGATTTATGAAAGCTTTTAGTACCGAGAAAAACAGTCTTTTTTTTTCCCCGAGCGATGTTCAAGCAAAAATGCAAAGGGGTTAATGACATCCCTTTTTAAAATAAGAAATATTCTTTCGGGATTTCCAATAATAACTCAGAATTAAAGACCAAAATAGTAACCATGCTTGGATTATGCGTTGCATTTGGGCTTCTATAAAACTATTATTATTTATGGGTAGAACCACACACACAGAGAAAAAAAAGGTAAATTGTACAGTTTTCATTTGCTGAGAGATACTTTTGTATAATTCCAGTTGGCTACTCGCAAAAAAAAAGAGAAAATGCGTAGTTCCAGTCACTCATGAGTAATTTTGTAACACGTTTTCGCTAGTCCCACCTACCCGTAATAGAATAATGCGATTATGGAATATTTTTTCATTCTTCTTTAAGTTTCTAGTACGTCTAAGCATGCAACGAAAATGAATTGCCTCTCAGGTTTTTTTTTTGAGCCATAAAAAAACAGAAGTAGGTCATTGTTTTAGTGTTTAAGTGAGTGGGGCAAAATCTATAAGCTGTATTGCACATGTTAAACGAACTCCAACTAGTAGAATAACTTTACTAATCCAGTGGGATTAAATTTATATCACGGCAGGTACAATTTGACAAAATGTCTAAGCAAGGGGTGGAGCTGTGCAAAATTTTAAATTCTTAGTGTGATGACAAATGTAAAAAAATGTTTTTTAAGTAGCTACAGACTTATTTCTGATTGGAAAATCTGGCAAAGACCAATTAAAAGAAAATTTTAAAGAAGGGCTGTAAAATGATACAAGATGCTAAAAAAATCGCGTTGTCAGCAATATAAATTGCTTATAAAATTAAGTACAATTAAGTAAAACAGCATAGAAAATTTAAATATATTCAGAAATTTCTAAAATAAAATAAACAGATTAAAGTTAGAAAAGAAAAAAAGACTATTTACACAAAGTATTTAACTAGCAGATGAATCTAACAAGGGATTTATTAAATGATACAAGATATTACAAAAAATGGGCATTTTAATCGACAAACAATGTTATAGTGTGAAAAAAGTATAGAAAATTTAAATATACAAATAACATAAACAAATTAAAGAATCTAAATTTATATGTAAAAAAAGAAATATATATACACAATTTACACAAATGTAATATGAATCTAAAGAGAGAGTTTAAGTTTAAATGATAGAAAATGCAATAAAAAATATGTGATTAGCGACAAACATCATTTTACTATAAAAAAGTATAAAAAACTTAAATAACTAAAAATTAATACAAATAATGTAAACAGATTTAAAAAAAATCAAAGATAAAAAGAAATGGGTCATTCCATGTCAAATCACCCAGATTTTTCCAAAAATGACACCCACCATCACCAATTGTGATAAAATTCAGTAGATTTATAGAATTTCGAATGCTGATTACAAAAATATCAATTATATTGAAATTGATCAAACGGTTTGTGAGTTATGAGCTTTTAAATAGCTCCCAAGATGGTCGATTTGCCGCCATTTTGAAAAGCACATGTAACAACAAAAAAGTCCATAACTTCTTTCAGATTTAAGCTAGAGCTTTCAAATTTTTTTTGTTTTGTTCAGAATAAAGTAAACTTTCATTTAAACAGATTTTTGTGAACTTCACTTTATAAAAATGCTGTCAAAAAAAGACTTTTCGTCATTTTTTTAAGTAAAAAAAGGGGCAACTTCAATGGCTGATTTCCCCCAATGTACCCCCTTCAATTTTCATCTAATTGCATAAATAAGCAACTCAAAGTGTGTTTTGATGACTAATAAAAAAAACTTAATGGGCGGTTCACAGGTTTTTATTTAAAAAAATAAATTCAATTTTACTGACTTTCCCCAATAACAGAAAACGCAAGATAATATTGATATTTCTTTTATTACCAGAAATATCATACATATTTACATCTAAAAGTTTGATAAGGTTTTATGTTACATAAATATATATATTTAATGTGCCTAAAAAAGGGGAATCTCATAGGAATAAATAGGAACACCAATAATGGATTCTTGCAATCGGACAAATTGAAATCTATTGCAGTCTCAGTAAATTATGAATAAAAAGGAAATGATAGAAAAAGTTCTACAAATAGTTGAATTTTATGACAAAATCATACCTTTATTATACAAAATACGATAAAATTGCAACTCTTAGATAAAAATTACGGTACTTTAAATTAATACAAAATAACATATCACATACACAATAAACATGCTATTAAAAATATATCTACATCAATAATAATTTAAAGTAAAGGTAATTAATATTTTTAAAAATCCCTGCCAACAGGCAGATGTAAATTTTGAAGTTAAATACAGTAGACTCCCTCAAATCCGCACAGCTTGGAACCAGAAGTTTGGTGGGTTTTAGAATTTTGCCGATTTCCGGTCATTACTTTGTTTACCTTTTTTTAAACAGGAATTTGAATGCAATTAATAATGCAATCAAAACTAAAATGAATGCTTTACAATATAATAACTTATTAAAATAAGTAATAAGTAATAAATAAAAATAATAAAAATTTAGATAATTTTCAAAGTGATTAAAATATTAAAAGTAAGGATCAAGTTAATAATCAATAATATATGATTAAATATTCATTATAAACATGAAATATATCTTTCCTAAATTATTCAATGTAGTTACTAATGTACCTCATAAAGATACATTACAATTTTCAACAATTTTATCTGGCTCTTTTTAAAATTTAATTTTTCTGTAAGAACTGGTTTTATCACAATTATGTTAGGCAGTGTATATAAAAAAATATTTTTGTACCCTCAACAACTCAAAATTTTCTAACACATTTTTAGATTCATTTTTAAAAGTAAAAACATGATACTTGTTGATGTGATTTTTTTTCAGAGATTTATAAGCGACCTTAGGGCTGCTACAGGCAACTATTTTTATATTCTGTGTGCACCAGTATTTTTCTCATATAAAATTTGAAGTATATATTTTACTTGCAAATGTTATCAAAGCATCTTTTATGGATTTCATTTTTAAGAAAGTGGTTGGTGCCAGTTAGAATTAAAAAATAGTTGCCTGTTGCAGGCTTACAACCTGTGTTTTTATTTTTTGTTCAATGAATTAGATCTTGATTTACAACAATTATTTTCTCAGTATGACCATTTTTTCTGTTTCCAGTACTATCGCTTAAATTCAATTCAAAATGCCCACTTTGACAGCATTTTTTAACATAGTATGCCTTTTATATATATATAGAACCTGCCAATTGAATGCGTTTATGAGCAAAAATGGATTTAAAAACGAATCAGAAAATCCAATGATTTTGCTTTGCCGAACTGTCCCGTTCACATAAAAAGAAAGGCATTTTTGTATACACAGCTTTTTGTGCCAATAATATTAATGTACATTTGAAGTCACTGCAGATAAACCATTTGTCCATCTCATGCTGAATACAATCAGATTGTATTCTAAAAGTCGTTAGATAACTTCGCAAGCATCCACAAGTATACATTTACATTATCTGTGACTATTACATGATGCTTGTTCTCGGCAATGAATCTTAGAAATCACCTCTGGTTGATCGCAAACAAACTATATGTGATAGAAGAAAACTAAGAACAGTTGTGTAATTAGCATAGAAAAATACATTAAAGGGGTGCATTGGTTCTTAATCATCTGATATGTAGACTAGTGTAACTTTCACTTACTGTATATTTTATTTAAGAGTTTTAATTTTATCACATTTTTTATTATATACAAGTATGATTTTGTTATATAATGTACCTATTTGTAGAGTTTTTTCTATCATTTCTTTTTTACTTATAATTTATTGAAAATCTGCAATAGATTTCAATTTGTCAGGAAAATACTTCTATGTCTTGCAAAAATTCATTATTGGCATTCCTATTAATTCCCTTTTTTATAGGGGATTCCCCTTTTTTAGCCACATTAAATATACATATTTAAGTAACATAAAACCTTATCAAACTTTTGGATGTAAATATATATACATATTTCTGGTAATAAAAGAAATGTCAACTCATTATCTTGCGTTTTCTGTTATTGGGGAAAGTCAGTAAAATTGAATTTATTTTTTTAAATAAAAACCTGTTAACTGCCCATTAAGTTTTTTTTATTAGTCATCAAAACACACTTTGAGTTGCTTATTTATGCAATTAGATGAAAATTGAAGGGGGTACATTGGGGGAAATCAGCCATTGAAGTTGCCCCTTTTTTTACTTAAAAAAATGACGAAAAGTCATTTTTTGACAGCATTTTTATAAAGTGAAGTTCACAAAAATCTGTTTAAATGAAAGTTTACTTTATTCTGAACAAAACAAAAAAAATTTGAAAGCTCTAGCTTAAATCTGAAAGAAGTTATGGACTTTTTTGTTGTTACATGTGCTTTTCAAAATGGCGGCAAATCGACCATCTTGGGAGCTATTTAAAAGCTCATAACTCACAAACCGTTAGATCAATTTCAATATAATTGATGTTTTTGGAATCAGCATTAGAAATTCTACAAATTCACTGAATTTTATCAAAATTGGTGATGGTGGGTGCCATGGTCTGGGTGATCTGACATGGAATGACCCAAATATAAGCACACATTACGCCCAAATGAATCCGTTGAGGGATTTTAAATGCTACAAGACTTAAAAAAAAAAAAAAAGACATTTTAAGCGACAGACATTGTTTTAAAAATTAAACACGAATTTGAAAACTAGGAAAGAAGATTTTAATAAGTAAAATTTAATAAAAATAAAATAAACAGCTTAAGGAAATTAAAACTCCAAAAATAAAAATAATACAATATGCAATATATACAAATATTTGATGCTGATATTTTTTTATTTATTCTGCTTAAAATTTGACAATCAATACTATATCAAAGTTTAGTATGAAAAATGTGCTTGAATTGTTTTGCACAGTTGTTTTTTTTATATCTGGTGCAATTTTCGACATTTGTAGGCGAATGTCTGGTTCTGCATTTAATCGGTTACTGTATTTCGTTTTGATACTTGTGTTAGTTGAAAATCCAGCTTCACACAGGTACGTCTTTGAAAACGAGAGTAAAATTAATATTGCTTCGTCTGTCAAGATTTTATATTCATCTGTCAAATGACACCAAAATTCACTGATACGCTTGCTTTGAAAAGAGATTACTAGATCGCTTTGAAATTTTAAATCAATGAGAACTTCGTATTCCTCAGATCTTAAGCTGTGTGACTTTGTTTTTACACTGAATGCATTTAGTATCCATTTAAAATCGTCTAATATCTTATTTTGAGCAGCTGGAAAGTAATACTCAAATAAATCTCTCAGAGTTTCGAGATGATCTTGAATACTTTTCTGAATTTTTTTTTCAGGAACTTGGTTATTAATAGCGGTATCACACGGATGTCTTTCACCGAATTTTTTCCCCTACACAACATTACAGCCAGCAAAATGTTCTGTGACCTTGATATAGGGAGAATCTGTTCGGTATTTTTGTTTACCGAGCATTTCCCGCATTGCACAGGAAATGTTGGCTATACATTCAGCGCTGATCTACTGACCAATAGGAGTGGAGTGAGAAATTAAATAACCCCGAGAGAAGTTTGAAAAACCTGTTTACCGAACACGCTGCAAAGTGAAGATCCTGTTTTGTAAAATGTTTGCCGAAAAATCTTTCTCCGTGTGATACAGCTCTAAGCAAAAATGAATTAAGTATAAACATATGAATAGGCGAAGCTCCGAAGAAAAATATTTTGTCCCGTTTATTCGGGAAGCAGAGTTAACGGCTCTGGTGGGCCTTTTATTTTTCGATTCACATTGTGAATTCTATTCAGAATTCTATTTCTTATTTTTTGTAACTTATTTTAAATCGAATTTTAAAAACACATTAAATGCAGAAACATAAAATAAAACAATTCAAATCATAAATATTATACAGAAAATAGATAGATCTGTAATTTAAATGCTTAAATAGTTATGAAGTGTATTGTATAATTTCAACCCACTTATAGATATATTATTTTTGACTCACACACAAAAATTCCTACAAACTTTTGGAAATCTTTCACTTGAAATACGCTAATTTCTTTCATGTTTTATTTTCCTTGAATGCTGCGGAGCCCCTTTAAAGTTTAGGCAGAGCCCCAAGGGCTCTGCGGAGCACACTTTGGGAACCTCTGGTCTAGAGCATAGGTTCTCAACACGGGCGATACCCCACCCCCCAAGTGGGTGCTGGAGCATTCCAGGGGGACGGTAGTGAGTATAGAGAAAAATGGGGGGGCAGTCATGGAGTAGCAAGCTATTTATAAACTAACATAATGAAAATATTTCTTCCACACTGTCCGGTCCATGACAAAAAATCTTAACTGCACCTTTTTAATTGAAAATCTATACAGATGAACTTAGGTCTAGGGGGGGGGGGGGGGCAGTTGAATATTTTATTTATGTCAAAATGTTAAACGCAAAGGACTAAAATCACGGAAAACAAAATTTTATTACATCAAGGCATCATGCTATAACATTGTAACTGCAATTCTTTTATGAATGTCAAACTATCACAGCGGAACAACAACAAAAAACGCTAAGACTCTCATTAAAATTTATTAGAAATTCAAACATTACGGCGAACAAAATTTGCGATAATTGGCTGGCTAAAAGTTTTAAACAGACTTCTTTTTTTTTATTAGCCTGTATTTCAAAAAATTCTAAAGTATGACGACACATACCTCAACAGAGATTTTTAAACAAACCCGTAGTTTGAATCATTTAAAAAAATTTCTTTATTCTTAGTGAAAGTCATAAAAATCATTATATCTAAATTTATTCAAAAGTAAATTTATTAAAACTTAAGTAGCGAAAATTTTTCTAATTCAAAATATCTTAATCGTAGAAGAAATGCCGACAGTGCAGTATTGAGTATTCAAAATATGGATCTGCGCACTCTCCTACAAACTAATTTTTACCTATGTGCTTAATTTGCCAAAAATGTTTTTTCAAATGAAGCCATGAAGCTTTTTAGGCTACAAGAGCATTTAAATAAATGCCTGTTGATAGAAAAGACAAAGATATGGCCTATTTTTCAAGGACTGAAAAGAAAAATTTTAAACAGTCAACTATATCAAATCATTTTCAGTAGTCTTCTAAACAAGATGATGGACTACGAGCCTCATATAATAATGCTAATCATATGAGGTTAATCGTAAAAATTTGAAAACCGTACACAATCTCTGAGAAATTAATCTTGATGGCAGTCTGAGAGATAATAAAAACTGTTCTTAATTATAAGAATCCGTCAGGTATCATCAGAAAAAATCCTGATTAATAATTCGGCACAAAGAGGAATAGAAGAAAAGACAAAGAGAAACAAAAAGGTATTGGAATAAGACATTGGAGGCATCCTAAAGGCATTAGAATATCGTTATGCTATTACTTAAAGACCAGCAAAGTTTCCATTCAACTCGATGGATCAGCGTTACCAAATAACAAAAACTCATTAAAGAAGAAAAGAAATATCAAGACTCATTATTTGCTAAAATTAGGAAATTTATAAAGACCAAAAGAAATAAATTCCTTTTAATAATATTTTGCTACTGATGTTGCTCCAGCAATGATGGGACATCATAAGGGTTTCATGAATGCATTTGAAGCAAGCTCTGTGTATATTCCGTTACACATCATCAGCATAAAAGAAAAATGGAATGAACACATGTATATGTCATTTCATTCAGTGCCGTGCGAAAGAAAGGGGGAGGTTGCGCTGTGCGCGGAAAATTAAGGGGCGCCAAATTTATACTACTAATGTCATTTTTAGCCTGTCACAAGAAAAATTTGGGGGTGGAAGCACCAAATTGAGACTTTGCCCCGGGTGCAGTTTTCTCTTTGCAGGCCGCTGTCTTCATTATTTTATTAGAGCAGTCAATAAGTATAGAAGAAATTCATTGTTTGACAGGATATTTAGACAACTTTATAGTGAAAATCCTTTCACTGAAGTTGTCACGATCACTTTCACCAGACTTGCAAATAATAACAGTCGCTCGCTGCTACACATATAGAAATTCATTGCTTCTGAAAAGGTATCTGTCTGAGTCGTTATATGATATGTTTGATTCAGCATTACACTAAATTGAAAACAAAGGTGTAAAAAGCCGATGGACGAAATTTGTGATTTTTATGAAGCCGATTGACAAATTTCGCGATTTTTACAAAGCTGATCGGCAAAATTCGCAATTTTTCTTTGCATAATCGACGAAATTTGCGATTTTTACGAAGCCGATCGAGAAAATCCAAAATTTTTCCGCGTCTGATCAACAAAATTAGCAATTTTTACGAAACCGATCGGCTAATTCACGGTTTTTCAAAGCCGATCAACAAAATTCGCAATTTCTGCAAAGCTTATCGACGAAACTCGCAATTTTTTCGTGCCTGATCGACAAATTTCGCGATTTTTTCGAAGCCGATAGAGAAAATTCATTATCTTTTCACGCCTGACCCGCAAAATTTGCGAATTTTATGAAGCAGATCGCCGAAATTCGCAAATTTTACGAAGCTGATCGACGAAATTAGAAATTTTTCCTCGCGGGACTGATGAAATTCGCGATTCTTCCATACCAGATGGACGAATTTCGCTATGTTTACAAATCTTATCGACCAAATTTGCGTTTTTTATAAAGCCGATTGCCGAAATTCGCAATTTTTACTAACCTAATCGACAAAATTCCTGATTTTTCTGCATCGGACAAACAAAATTCGCAATTTATTTGAGCCTGCTCGTCGAAATTTGCAATTTTTTGGAACCCGATCAATAAAACTTGCGATTTTTCCGTGCCCGAACGACGAAATGTGCGGCTTTTCCGCTTTTAACTGACGAAATCTGAATTTTTTCCGTGCTCCATCAACGATATTTGCGATTTTTAACTGATTTTGACGAAATCGTCATTTTTTTACGCGGAAAGATAAAATTCGGGACTTTTTTTTCTCTAGATAAACTTACAAATCTAACGATTGTTTCGCAGCCAATCAACGAAATTTTCAATTTTTCCGCGCGTCATCACAAAATTCGCGATTTTTGCGTGCCTTATCAACGAACTTTGCTATTTTTTCTTCCCTGATTGATTAAATTCACGATTTTTTTCGTGTCCGATCAACCAAATTCATGCTTTTTTCACACGATAAACCGAGAAAACATTATTTAATATGATAATTTATTATGATAGGTAATTTATTATGATACAGTGTTAATTTTTGGTGACAGGAGATCCCCAATGGTGAGGATCGAAAAATTTAAAATGCTTATAACTCGCGATCTAATTTTCGTAGCTTGGCAAAATTTTGTTTGGTAATTTATTATGAAACAGTGTTAATTTTTGGTGACAGGAGACCCCCAATGGTGAGGGTCGAAAAATTTAAAATGCTTATAACTCGCGATCTAATTTTCGTAGCTTGGCAAAATTTTGTTTGGTAATTTATTATGAAACAGTGTTAATTTTTGGTGACAGGAGACCCCCAATGGTGAGGATCGAAAAATTTAAAATGCTTATAACCCGCGATCTAATTTTCATAGCGCGGCCAAATTTTGTTTGGTAATTTATTATGATACAGTGTTAATTTTTGGTGACAGGAGATCCCCAATGGTGAGGATCGAAAAATTTAAAATGCTTATAACTCGCGATCTAATTTTCGTAGCTTGGCAAAATTTTGTTTGGTAATTTATTATGAAACAGTGTTAATTTTTGGTGACAGGAGACCCCCAATGGTGAGGATCGAAAAATTTAAAATGCTTATAACCCGCGATCTAATTTTCATAGCGCGGCCAAATTTTGTTTGGTAATTTATTATGAAACAGTGTTAATTTTTGGTGACAGGAGATTCCCCAATGGTGAGGATCGAAAAATTTAAAATGCTTATAACTCGCGATCTAATTTTCGTAGCTTGGCAAAATTTTGTTTGGTAATTTATTATGAGACAGTGTTAATTTTTGGTGACAGAAGACCCCCCACGGTGAGGGTCGAAAAATTTAAAATGCTTATAACTCGCAATCTAATTTTCGTAGCGCGGCCAAATTTTGTTTGGTAATTTATTAAGCATAGCTTTTATCGCGGGCTTTGAGCGCGGCGACCTAATCTAGAAATTCCGTAACGAGAAAAACCTAACACTCCGGCTAACGGCGTTTCAGTTCGCAGAATTCGGCACGGTATCCTTCGGTAGACTTCGGCAGACATTGACGCGGTATTTTTCAGATATTTAGAGGATATCAAGTCTCAAACTTATGTTTCTTATTTTAGTTACCATAAATCTATAGTTTCAATGATAAAAATTCGTGATTAACCTACATGTTTTGTAATATAATAAAAATTTTTTAAACGATATTAACTTCTCATTTACTGAATTAAAAAAAATATTTTCTTATCGGTCATCATGTTCAAAAAGTGCAACTTGAATTAATATCAAAGAAAAAGAAAAAACTTAATATCAAAGAAAAAAAACTGCATAAATAAAAAATATATAAATAATTATAATTGCATAAGTTGGTAAAAAATGCTGTGCTAAGCTTTACTGCTGCAGTCGCCGAGTGCCAGACTTTTTTTTTTTTTTTTTTTTTTTTTTTTTCAAAATGAGACAAATTTGAAAGTGAAATTATTTAAATCCTACTGTTTTACTTATTTTTTTTTATTACAGGACACATATCGAATCATTTTTGTAGTGACATCTATTCCTAATATTAAAAAAAAAAAAAAATCCTGTTATTTAGAAAAGATTGATATATTCGAAACGTTTTAAATTTATAATATAGAAAACATTTTACAACACTATTGCCAACCAGCAAACTTCGTAGCATAATTTTATAGTATTTGTTATAGAAATCTGTTAGGAAGTTCATTACTTTGAAAAAGCTGTGCAGGAAATTAAAGGCGTTTAGTTCCGAATTTTTTTTAAAAAATCGGTCATTAGTCCGATAATTCGGTTATAAAGATATAGCGAATTTTGACAAATGGTCGCCGAAAAAAATCTATTTCTTCAATTGTTTGCAGAAAAATCCCCAATTTTGTAAAAAGCAAATGATCCAGATAAAATGCTAATTTCGTTAAAGGATCGTGCAAAAAAGCGAATTTCATCAAGGCATCACAGAAAAGTGCGAATTTTACTAAGGGAATCCCCCCCCCCCTCCTTAAAAAAGAAAATTTTGTCAAGAGATTTAAAAAAAAAAAAAAAAACGCGAATTCAGTCAAATGATTACGGAAAAAAAAAAAAAAAAACGCATTTCGTTAACGAATTGTTTAAAGAAACGTGAATTTCCTCTCAAAATCGCTAATAAATGTAAATTTCACCCCCCCCCCCCAAAAAAAAAAAAAAACTCTATTGCCGTAAGATCGAGAAAAATGCAAATTTCCTTAGATTGCGAAATATCATAAATTTCGACAAAGAATCGCGGAAAGAGACAATTTCGTTGAGAGATGGCAAAAAAAGCGCAAATTTTCTCAAAGAACCTCAAACGCATAATTAGCACCGTGGGGAGCTTGCATAAAATTTGCTGCAATTTTTTTTTTTTTTTTACTTGGAATTACCTCTGGTGCGGCGTTACAATTTTTTATAATTTGCGACAAAAGTTTAATCCTACTGATATTAACTTGGTTATACTGTATTACTATGCTACTTATGTTATTTTATTTTTATTATATTTTCATCTTTTATAAGTGTGCTGCGGCCCCCTTAAATTCGGAAAATTGTTTGCAGCCCGCGAGAAAAAAAGGTTGTCGGCTGGTCTAGAGTAATAACAATTAAAAAAAGACGTGTATCAACTTTACTATTATTATTTTTTCCAATTGTTATTACTCTAGACTAAAGATGTCAATACAAAAATGATTCTCCTTGTCCTGTGCTAATAATAATAATAATAATAAAAGTAAAACACTATCTAAATAACATCACTTTCAAATTTGTCTCATTTTGCAAACTGTCTAAAAGTCACCACGTAAATGTTACATCGACCTAAAATCAATTTTTGATTTATCAAAAAAGCATTATGTAGTTGATACATTTACGAAAAATGATAAATATGTATCATTTATGCCAGCCTTTTTTTGGAAAGTATATAATTTTGATTCCTTTCTGTATAAAGAAAGATATTTCGCTCACACGTGCTAAAGCTAAACATATGGCGATGTTCTTTGCAAATATCTCGTTTGCATTTCGACATTTTTTTTTCCTGCATTGCACAGCTGAGATCGATCCTTACAGTTGCCTTTTTACACTTTTTCGAGTTTGGTTGCAGATAGTTTTCATAAAGTTACTTTCGCTTTCGGAACCGGTTCTGAAAATAAAAGTGTCATCGTAAAAAAAAAAAAAAAAGACTGTAGGGATTGACCTTAGTTGTCCAATGCAAAATAAATGTAATAAATTTCTTTAAAATGTAGAAAATAACAAAAGCAAATATATTGAAAAAAAAAAAAAAAAAAAAAAAAAAAAAACACTTCAAATATGTTTAGCATTAGCTCGCGATTGTCTTCGCCTAACGGGACAGGAGCATATAGGCATATTTTGTTAGACACAGGCTCCGTCATTTTCACAGGCATACGAAAGTATGAACACAGATTGATAGACTGACGAACGTGTAATAAGGATATTCCAATAATGTGGGAAAGGGTTAAAGTTGAAAACCTCTTTATTTAAAAAGATATGAATTCACTCTGTACAGAACTGACTCTTGTACAGAAATCGGGGACTGGTTATTAATTTTATTAGGTTGTGGTGTTATGGAACTTTCTCGCGTGCGGTTTTAATTGCAGCCATTTAAATGACTGTGTACTTCTTTCCGCTTACGAAATCCCCCATTGCGAGGGGCAAGAATGTGTGTGGCATGCAATGGAAAATTTCCGAATTCGGTCATGTGTTAAAGAGGCTGGCATCTGCTTTTCGGGTTCGTGAACTTATCCGTCCGGAAAACTGCAACGGAGGGTTTTTTAAAGGAAAAAACAAACTCCAAATATAGATCACTGATTTGTATTTCTTTTTCATGTCTTCCCGTCGCTGTGATGGCGATATGTGTTATTATTGGAAGTGACCTAAATTACATAACTTGTTAGTCATATAATGTACATTGAAGTAAATCAGGGGATAATAAATTATTTTAATAAATCGAACAATTAGGATGGTTTATTAGAATTTATGAAAATAATTAAACTTATTGACGTTAATATTACAAAACCAACATTCTATTTAGTTTCGAACTAATATACTGAAAATTGTAGAAAGTTGTGTTTATGTAAGTAGCAGCAGTGTTGTCGTAAAAACCAGTGAGTGTACGCTGGTAGAGCATATACACTAATATCATGAACGTTATGCTTAGAGTATAGGCTTTATTTGAGAAACAGGGGGTATACGGAGCTTAAAAAAATTAGGTAAAAG
The DNA here is from genome assembly GCA_964019185.1 of Maratus speculifer. NCBI lineage: Eukaryota > Metazoa > Arthropoda > Arachnida > Araneae > Salticidae > Maratus > Maratus speculifer. The sequence goes on from OZ025298.1 coordinate 199,635,397, forward strand.
GTATACAAACTTTTACTTGCGTGTATACACTCCACTTACACCCCTGAATAGTCACGAGTTCTGTGCATGTAATATTTCGCTATACATGACGCCATATACGTTTCGCTAAACTACATGAAATCTCTTTTATAATGAGAAAGTTGTCGGTTGAAATTTCGAAACATTAAGCAAATTCAAGACAAAGAAAAACATGCGTCAAGCATAGACTATGAAAATTTTTCCAATACATTCATAATAATGTTGCAAATTTGCAATTCCCATCTACAGTCAAAAAATAATGCTAATTAATTGAAATATAGATTTTTATCTATAATGTACATGCATTAAAAAAAAAAAAATCAGTTAGAAAATACATACCACAGTTGAAAATTCTCTTTCAGCAACTTTAGCTAATAAGGAGAATGGTAGTTTAATTCTTTTGTGCAATTCTGTATATGGGGTAAAGAACGATACAAATCAAGGTAACGTCGACTGTTTTCTTTGATTGTAATGTTATTGTGCATTATGAATTCCTTACCAATTGATCAGATCTTAAATAAAAATTGACTGTCTGGCCAGTTGGTAGAAATTCACAATGTACAACACCATGGCAATCAAAGAAAACAGTCACGTTACCTTGTATTTTGAGAGACTTCGACTTGATCTTTTCTGTCTTGTTTTAACACAAAATAAATGAATAATAAAAATTATTATTTGATTGTTTTGCAGCCTTTGCTTGAAGCAATGTCTCAGAAACATACTGAAATGTGACAAGAAAATTCATGAAAATTAGCCACGATAATAAGTGTTCTCACAGTGCTATTATTATTTGTGAATTTTTAGCCAAACTTTCTACAAATACGGCTTCACAAGCTCTGTATTCACCTGATATGACACAGTGTTATTTTTTCTTATTGCAACGATTGAAATTGCCATATCGTGGTCACCGTTTTGTGTCCACGTATCATCAAGAGAAGAAAATTCTCTATCAATTCTGAAAAGGTTTTACAGAAGCATATTTTGATGGTTGGGGGAAAAAATGGCATACGTGCATTGCAGTCAGGGGGATTCTTTTCAAGGAGATGCAATAAAATGATACATTTTGTTTTGTGTCAGCATTCTGGGTACTTTTTGCTCACAATAGTATTATCAAATGCAATAATACATTTTACTGAATTGAAAAATGTCGTTTTATAAATATGGATTAAGAAAAATTTCTATTTTTTTTTAAAAATGGCTTGTTAAAAGGTTTCGTTTATCTGATGAAACCCTATTCGTCTTAGTCCTCTGTCCGTCTGTCAAAAAATCTGCACACAAAAACTGTATAAGTCAGAGATTTCAAATTTTGTGTACTTACAGCGAATACTTTGTGTCACACGGCAAATAATAAAAATTTGAAAAAGTCTATTTGAAATTATTTTTTTCAGTGTCATTCGTTCATTTTTGCAATTTAAAAAGACAAGCTTAATTTGAACGTTTTGCGTGTAGGCGTCATGGCTTGGGAGAAAAGAATCTCGCTAGTAAACTGTAGGTTCTTAATTCGATCCCCGATGCCAATTTGCATCCTAAGATGGATATGGATTTAATAAGAAGAAATTCGTATTTTTGGTCAATTTAAGTGTTTAAATGATTAGGTTTCGATCATCTGACATTCATAATATTGTCTGAAAAAAAAAAAAAAAAAATTCGTTTTGAAAATTTTTAAATTTTATTTATATTTCCGCTAATTTTTCTTTAATTTCAAATTTTCAAAAAAAAAAATTGATTTGAAAATTTTTAATTTTAATGAAAATAAATAACTTCTTTTATAATTATTTTAAATTTATTGGTGATACCATCTATGTAAGAATTTAATATTATATAAATCAACAATTCGGGTTTTTATTAATTAAAAAATACGTTGTCGTTAAAGAAATATTAAACGAAACCCTCTGTGCGATTTGCAATCACGCTTACCTCCCCCCTTTTTTTAATGTAAATACAGCAGTTAGTGTTTCTTCAAGAGAAAATATTTAACATAATATAATTTTTTTAATTGTTATTACTAAGAGCTAAATCCCCTTAAGAACTACGCTCGTCAATCCCTATCCAGATCCACCGCAGGTTCTAAAAAGATACTAATTTGCTCTGTTGTAGTAAAATTACTGGAATACCGAAAATTGGATGATATTATTATGACCAGTGGTGATCTTCTGTTATCTGATTGCTATTCATTCACTTTGACTGCAAGGATTTTTCAATTTCCATAGCTGTACCCACTGCTATCGCAATTATTGATGCCTTTTTTTGGTGGATATGATACGTATTTGAAAACCCGCTTGTGTAAAATGATTGCAAAAGAAATATGCGTGAAAAAAAAAAAAAAAAAACTATGAAAGAAATATAATATTTTTATAACGTCTAGAAGAAAAGCTTACTTTTTAGACAATATAAGAAAATCATTTTAGTTTTTTACTAAATTGAAAAAAATCAGTTTTTTCTTCTTTTAAGTGAATTATTATTTTCATTAAAAATAAAATATTAGTGCTTCATTTTGATCTTAAGTTAAAAGCTAAATTTAAAAATTTTCGAAGCATTGACAAAATTTTGAACTTTTTTAACTCTTTGCAAATTTTTTATACATGGAAAACTCGATTTCAGCCGGAAATAGAAAAGGGCCGAAATTCGGTTTCAGCTTTAAAAATTTGCTTTTGTCTGTCGCTTATTACCATTTTATTACATACAAGTCCATAATAAATATATCGGTGGGACACATGTAAACAATGTTTTTTTTTTATTGCAAAATTACTTTCACGGTGAAAAAACAAAAATAGCGTTAAAAAATTAATTCTCACTGTAGAATTTCTTGCTCTACGTGTGTAATTAGTGACATTTTCATGTTACCATGAGCGGCAGGGTCATCCAAGTACCGTTCAATCGGTTTTCGTCTCTTTATTAATAATTTAAAATTCTAGGTGTATACAGTAAATCCCCATTAAGTCAGACATGAAAAACGCCACCAAACAAGAGATACACGAAATATATTGTCTTCATGCATGATTTATTGTTACCCATGCAATGCGTTATTATTTAAAAACTTTTGCATTGAGTAAAATTATTTTTCACCTGTGTGAAACATTTGTTCTTCTGCTTTTATATGCCTTTGTATTATCTTGCCATTTCTATATTGCTGAACTTAATTTTTGATGCGATGGAAAAAAAATCTGATTGCCATTTGAAATTTTCAAAATTTTGTTACTGACTATAAAAGTTTGATTGCCCTTCATTCAAACCACTTCATTTTTGAGCTCATATCACGAAATAATTCCATCCGAAATTATATCTCTTTTTCTTGAACAATATGGTCGCTAAGGGCTCATATATAGGCAATATTTTTATGATCACGCTGTATTTCTAAAATTGAGATAGTCATGTCTGATTTTTTTTTTTTTTTTTTTCTTAACCATGTGGCTTTGTCTTATTAACTGCGCTCGTTGTTTTGAATGTGCCATTGACTGATTTCGAGCTCGACTTTATTAAGTGCAAGTCATTATTATCACGTGCTGTGGACAATGGATATGCTATGAATAGAAATTAGATTACAGATACATGTCTTGTTTCATACACAGTTAATGAAACTTATATATGTTAACGCTATAGTAATCGGAGAGGGGGCATATAGGTCATTTATAAATGATTAAGCTAAGCAATTTTTAAGCTTCAACCAGATTTTTTTCTTCTACTGCAGTACAAGTTGACTCTTTACCTAAAGAGGGGATTCTTTACCCTTACATTCGGCGAAAAATGTCAAAATATCGAATTTTTATTTTTTTGTTTGAATTATACTTTATTATCTCTACATGCTGACAAAATTCGGAAAAGAATTGAGTATTTTAAATATAAGTTTTACAGCAATTTTATTACTTTGCTGTATTTTTAAATACCACGATCCACTTAACTTGTAAGTGATTTTAATCAGTTTGTCTTTCGATGAATACGCATGTTCAAAGTAATAAAACTTTTATGTATATTTTTTTAGTTGACTCGAATTTTTTGTTGTTGCTGTTCCTTATGGTCTGTTTGATAAAACTAAACATCGTATTTAAAGTTTTTTTTTCTTTATAAAAATGTAAAAAAAATATATTAAGTTTTTACTGTAATTTTACACGTATTTTCACATCTTATTATTTTTCTCTCAAATTAACTATGATAAATTCTATAATTAAAATTATGCAGCAGACTTCTAGTTTAAAAGTGTACGAGGAGATACATTTTAAAATTTAATTTTCGAAATTTGCGAGGAAAATTAAACAATTTCTTGATAGAATTATTTTCTTTCATTGAGTCATTTTTATAATGTCAAAAAGATACCTTAAAATGCTTAAATAATAATAATTAAAAAAAAAGTTCAAAGAGTACCGAATCCCCTTAAGCTACGATGTCGGAAATACGTTGTCCATTTAGTTGTCGTATATGGTATGCCGATGTCATAATTATGGTAGAAGTTTCGTTTTAATCGCTCATGCATTAATTTTTAAATACAGCATGATTTCGATTTTTATATAGGGATTAAAAAAAAAATCAATCAAATGAAATGTTATTTGAATGCTGTAACTCAGTTACAAATTTTTTTAACGGTTTACTAATTTTTGAAGCATGGATTTTTTAAATATCTATCTCAAGAATGAACATTTCTTTACTGCAGTAATGTACAGGAACTAAAAGGAAAGTGACAGGATCGTCGTTATTAGTAATTTGTCGTTAATGCTTGGCGAAAGCGAATATATATATTTTTTTCTTTCCTTTTTACCTCACAGGCTATCATAGCCTGAGAGCTTATGTGCCCGTCCGTTCTGTATGTACGTTCGTACGTAACACGATAACTCATGATAAAAATATCGGATCCACTTGAAATTTTGTATATAGGTATATCCTGATTAGTTTTTGGAGTTCATTCGATATGTGTAAGAGGGGGAACGGGGGGCTCAGGCCCCTCCCCTTAATTGATATAAACGAGATTTTCATGCAGAATTAACAGTTTTCGTTCAAAATTTAGATATAGGATCATTCTGGTGAGGCGATTCCGTGACTGTTATTAGGTGTTCATTGAATAAGTATAAACAGGGGGAACGGGGGGCTCATGCCCCTCCCCTTAATTGATATAAACGAGATTTTCATGCAGAATTAACAGTTTTCGTTCAAAATTTAGATATAGGATCATTCTGATGAGGCGATACCGTGGCTGTTATTAGGTGTTCATTGAATAAGTATAAACAGGGTGAACGGGGGGCTCATGCCCCTCCCCTTAATTTATATAAACGGGATTTTCATGCAGAATTAACAGTTTTCGTTCAAAATTTAGCTATAGGATCATTCTGATGAGGAGAGTCTGTAGCTGTTATTAGGTGTTCATTGAATAAGTATAAATAGGGGGAACGGGGGTTCTAATGCCCCTCCCCTTAACTTGTATAAATGGTTTTTTCAATCAGAATTCTCAGATTTCGTTCAAATCTCTGAATAGTTTTGGAAGTTTAATGGTTAAATATAAAAGAGGGGAATAACTCCTCCTAAATTATATAAATGCTAAATGGGTTTTTATTAAGAATTATCCGATTTGCTCTGAATTTCGGATATAGATTTTTTAATATGATAAAGCATGTACTTGATAGTTTAGGAGGTTCAATGATTAAGTATAAAAAAGGAGAAAGGGGAGAGCTGTTTCCCCTTCTTAATTTTTTTTCGAACGGAATTAACGAAAATACAAGGCTGTAATGTACAATTAGTATGCGTAGCCTGTGAGCTCAGTGCCATCAGTTTAACTGGGCAATATTCTTTTTATTTATTTAATTATTTATTGTTTTTTTGTAATTGAATTCATTGCGACCTATTACCACCTTGGCTATTCCAAATATTTTAATAAACACTTTTGCGTTATATTACCTTTGAATAGGAACCTGATTATAGAAGATTAATCATAAAATATCATACTTTGGTGCTAAACTGGAATCTATCTGCGAATTTACAATTTTCATTTTATGTTAAACATAAAAAATATCGAAAATGGAAATTCAATCGGTTAAGAGATAATGTTGCATTAGAATGTTCTCAGAATTTCATTTTGTCTATTTGAAGGGAAATGTTTGACTATTTTTATGAATCGTGAAAGAAAATAAGCATTAATATATATTCCTTTTTATATTATATAAAAAAAATCTCTTCATTTCTATAAAAATATGAAAAGATTGGAATAAATCAACTTTAAAATATTGAATACTTGCTTCAACTTTTTTAAAATAATGTGCACAACGATTTCAAATTGAAAGATTTGAAGGGGGCGAGAATAAATCTAGATTTAAGTGCCGTTAATAAAGCTTCTACATTTCATTCAAGGTGAGGAGTCTCGAGGTCAATACAGACATTAGAAATTTACGCCAGAAAGTTCCAGTTTTGTGTTTTTGTCACTGATTTGGTAGTTTTATATAAAAATGAATAAATGTTTGGTGTCTGGAAAAGGGTATGTGTTACAAATTTTAGAAAGTTTTTTTAAGGTCTATTTGAAATGGTTAATGTTTGGGTTAAAAATTGCAATTTTACTCTACAAGTTTTCTTTCTTTTGCTTTCATTGTTAATTTTAAGTAATATATATATATATATATATATATATATATATATATATATATATACAGGGTGTTTCTAAATTCATGGTCCAAACTTTAAGGGGTGATAGTACACATCAAGACAAACAATATTTAAATAGGAAACCAAGGGTCCCAAAGTCTTCCGAAGGAGATAGGCGCCATTAAAGTTTAGGGTCCAAAAATTCAAATGATTATGAAAAACAGAAAAATTGGTCGATTCGTTTGCGTAAAATTATTCTTTATGTCAGTATTGTCTTGAAAATAAATTATAAAGATAAATTTCAAAAAATGACGATAGAGGGCGCTTTAGACTTTAGAGTAACGAACAACTATTTTTTACCGTTATTTTCTGCATCTCATTAAAGGTTTCGTAAGCTTAGACTTAAATTTTGAGCTGAAAATCTGAATAGTTGGAAGCAGTTAAGTAGCACAAACTTAACTGTGTTCAGAGGGTTTTAAATTCAAATGATTATAAAAAACGGAAAAATTGGGTGATTGATTTGCGGTTTTCACTAAAACTATTCTTTATGTCGGTATTTTATTGAAAATGAATTATAAAGATAAATTTCAAAAAATGCCGATAGAGGGCGCTTTAGACTTTGGAGTAACGTGCAACTATATTTTACCGTTATTTTTCGCATCTCATAAAATTTTCTTAGAAGCTTAGGCATAAACTTAAATTTTGAGATGAAAATCTGAATCGTTGGGAGTGGTTAAGTAGAGCAAACTGAACTGTGTTCAATGGGGGTAGGGAGGTTCAAATTTCAAATTATTTTAAAAAACGGAAAAATTGGTCGATTTGTCTGCCGTTTTCGCTAAAACTATTCTTTATGTCAATATTTCCTTGAAAATAAATTTTAAAGATTAATTTTCAAAAAATACCGATAGAGGGCGCCTTAAACTTTAGAGTAACCAACAACTATTTTTAAGCGTTATTTTTTGTATCTAATTAAATGCTTGCAAATGCTTAGATTTAAATTTTGAGCTCAAATTCTAAATCGATGGAGGGGTTAAGAAGCGGAAACTGAACAGTGTTCAGGAGTTAAAATGTTACCCTCCCCATCCCTCGAACACATTTCAAATTTCCGCACTTAATTGCTCAAAACGATGCAGATTTTGAGCTCAAAATTTAAGTTTGAACTTTTACAAGCATTTAATTAGATACAAAAAATAACGGTTAAAAATAGTTGTTGGTTACTCCAAAGTTTAAGGCGCCCTCTAACGGTATTTTTTAAAATTAATCTTTAAAATTTATTTTCAAGGAAATATTGACATAAAGAATAGTTTTAGCGAAAACGGCAAACGAATCGAACAATTTTTCCGTTTTTTATAATCATTTGAAATTTGAACCTCCCCACCCCCATTGAACGCAGTTCAGTTTGCGCTACTTAACCACTCCCAACGATTCAGATTTTCATCTCGAAATTTAAGTTTATGTCTAAGCTTCTAAAAAAATTTTATGAGATGCGAAAAATAATGGTAAAATATAGTTGTACGTTACTCCAAAGTCTAAAGCGCCCTCTATCGGCATTTTTTGAAATTTATCTTTATAATTCATTTTCAATAAAATACCGACATAAAGAATAGTTTTAGTGAAAACCGCAAATCAATCGACCAATTTTTCCTTTTTTTATAATCATTTGAATTTAAAACCCTCTGAACACAGTTAAGTTTGTGCTACTTAACTGCTTCCAACTATTCAGATTTTGAGCTCAAAATTTAAGTCTAAGCTTACGAAACCTTTAATGAGATGCAAAAAATAACGGTAAAAAATAGTTGTTCGTTACTCTAAAATCTAAAGCGCCCTCTATCGTCATTTTTTGAAATTTATCTTTATAATTTATTTTCAAGACAATATTGACATAAAGAATAATTTTACGCAAACGAATCGACCAATTTTTCTGTTTTTCATAATCATTTGAATTTTTTGACCCTAAACTTTAATGGCGCCTATCTCCTTCGGAAGACTTTTTGGGACCCTTGGTTTCCTATTTAAATATTGTTTGTCTTAATGTGTACTATCACCCCTTAAAGTTTGGACCATGAATTTAGAAACACCCTGTATATATAAAGTACAGATTGAGATCGAAGGCAACAATTAGCGTCGTCACTAAAAAATAATATTGCGTTGCCGATGTGTCACTGCACGGTTATTTACTGATAATCTCTACTGCAATTTTTTTAAACTTCTAAGCCTTGTTCCTTTTCAATTTTTACTTTATGTAAGTAAAAAAAAAGTGTTTTAAACTAAAATTTATAGTTAAAATATATTTTAAAAGCAATTTTTTTTTTGAGATATTTATTTTTGTAGTTTTTAATGTCATTTCTGTAATGGTGGTAACTGAAGTTTCTGTATTTCTTTCCATTTTTGTAATAAGTAAAGGGAAAATAGTTGAAAAATAATAGGTTATTAGATAGCGAATGGTCAGGGAATAACACAATAAAAAAAGTGTTTAATACCAGTATTTTGTTAAAGAGAAATTCACTTTCTTTTAATCTCTTTATATTATTTAAAGTACAGTCGAGTCTCACTATAACGAAACTCCACACATCTATATAACGAATTTTTAGTAGGAACGGTCCCCTTTTCGCGTGATTACATTAAAAACAGTCTCTATATAGCGAAATATCTATCTCCATACAACGAATTTTTCATAAATTGGTCTTAATTTATTCAGTTTTAAAAAGCTTCGAAATCATATGGAATCAATTTTTCATTATTTATTTTTGATTTATGAAGTTCTGAGTTTTTTTATATTACTTCTCTCCTTGTTCTTTAAATCCAATGAATTCATCTCACCTCCCACACACCTTTCCACATCCTTCTCAAACAGTATCAATTGGATTGATACACATGTAAGAGAGGTATTAATGAGAGGCACATACGAGAGGCCTTCAAATGGAGGGAAATGTTAACTACAATTTTTCATTTCTTGCTAAAATTTGAGCTTTTTTTTTGAGAGCGTAACAATTTTAAAATCAAAACAACAAAAAATTACAGATTTCTTTGTCTGAAATTAATGCAAGTCTTCCTTATTTGATTTTCATTAAGCTTTCAAATAAATGTCTGTTCTCTTTTTTCAAACGGCTTAAATAATTAAGAAATAAAATGTTATGTTAATATTTACTTTTAAACATTTCAAATTCTTAATTCAAAAGATCAAAAATAATATTTGTTCACATTTCACACATTAAATACGATTTTTAACATCATTCGCTATACATCGAATTTCTCCATATAACGAATTTTTTACTGGAACGGTGGATTTCGTTATATAAAGACTCAACTGTATTTTCCATTTAAAAAAAAAAAAAAAAAAAAAAATATTGGTAGTTTCCTCTTTTTTTCACTGAGTTTTTCCCTGACTATTCGCCACCCTGTATGTATCTTTTTGTCATTTTTTAGGGTACCGTACTTAAAATGTAATATGGAACTATTATAAGAATACTCCTGTGTGTCTATGTCTGTATGTTACAACCATCTTACTAGTAAACTATGAAACGTGGATAGTTCAAATTGGGGGAAGTATTAAAGACTATTGACTTGCATATTTTCAAAATATTAAACATTCACAAATACATTTATGAAAAATATAGTGGGGCTAATTGTTACTTGGAAAAAAAAAATGTATATTGTGTAGGGTTTTGTGTGAAAGCTTGCTGAACTCAAAAATACATTTCTTTTCATTTTAGGTATATTTTCAGAGGTATCGTCGAAAATGAAATGCAAAAATATGCCCCCATGAAACTAAAAATATGAAAAAAAATTAATTGTAGTTGACGTCAATTTAAACTTTGCAGGAAAACTAAAGCTATTACCCTATAGTAGAGGTCTGCACGGGCCCGGGCCTGGCCCGTGGCCCGTACCCGGCCGGGCCGGCGGAATCGTTTCAAATTTTCTAACGGGCCGGGCCGGGCCGGCAGATTTAGAATAGTTTTTTCAGCGGGCCGGGCCGGGCCGACAAACAACATAAACGGGCCGGGCCGGGCCGGCAAAAAAATTGAACGGGCCAGACGGGCCGGGCCGGGCCGATAAAAAAAATTTTCGGGCCTGCCGGCCCGTTCTGAAGATTTAAGCAGAAACGATAAAATATGAGCTATTTTCAACGAAAATGGTTTTAACGAGAATAAGTATAAATGTGGCTATACTAGTTTGACAGCGTCGATATAAAAATGCACAGTGTATCGGCATCGGAGAATTACATTATGTATAACCCGTTTTAATATGTTTTTAGCTGACTCATGCCGGTCCGAGATCACGCTTGCATTACTTTTCTACATATAGACTGGCCGGACCGGTACTAGACTTAATTATTGGCAGAAAACGTGATTTGTAAAATTATTAACAATGATAAAGAACTTATGTTAGCTTAGTCTTCGGATATATACTTTTTGATGATTTTTAAATTAATTTCTCAATAATGCGAAAGTTTGACACATTTTCTGATTAATTTTAAATTGTAAAAGTACAAAAGTGATAAGCCTAACTATTGAAGGGATTTGGAATCGAATAGCGTTTTTCATTTTTGGTAAATAAAATACTTGCATAACTTTGTTGAGATATAATAGTTTCTCAAATGATTGCAGGTTTTTCTCCCTTGCCTTGCTATTGCTTCCGGAAATTCTATTCAAAACGCTAATTATGACAGTATTTTATTTGTTTGCAGTATTCTTAAATTGCTTGTATCAAAAAATGGATAACGCTATTCGATTATATAGTTTCTGAATAAAGATATCTGCTAATCTTATGCGTTTCTGAGGAAAAAAAAAAAATGAATTTAGAAATGTATCAGAAAGGAGCTTCTTTGAATTTAAGAATGAATTTGGAATTGAAATCTATAATAAAATGATATAGAAATATATTTATAAATCTTCTTTTACTAAACAACTTCAAAATTAACGATGTTTTTAGCTTTCTTTCTTTTTTCTTTTATTCTAAGCCATATTAATTTTTTAATGAATCTTTATTCGAATATTGAAAGCCTAAGAATCTAAGTAATCATGTTGTTTAACGTTGTTAATGTGTATTTGCTGTAAAATATACTGTAAAATCATTACATAGATATGTACGCAGTATTCTTTAAAGAAATCTTAGTTATATGATAAAAATCGGAATTTTTCAGAAATGGTAGAAATTGTAACGGGCCAAAACGGGACGGGCCGGGCCGGGCCTGTTTTCGCTGATTTTTGTACGGGCCGGGCCGGGCCTAAAATATAAAAATTTAAACGGGCCGGGCCGGGCCCGGGCCGAACTTTTGAGTTTTACAACGGGCCGGGCCGGGCCGAAACAACTTTTCTACGGGCCGGGCCGGGCCGGGCCTGGAAATTCCGGCCCGTGCAGACCTCTACCCTATAGGTCACATAGTTTTTGAGAAAAATGCATTCTTCCGTTTCACACAAATTGCGATTTGCGGGCATTCAGCAAGGTTTTGAAGAGCGCTGGAGATATCCAGAACAAATGGTTTAAAAGATCATTCATAACTGCTTCCTTTTTGGCTGAATAAAATGATTGCATTATATTTTATGTTTTTCGACTTTTAATATAATATTTTGGTTATAACAAGTGTTTTAGTTTTTACTAATAAAGGATACATATGATTTTTATTTTATCAAATAATTAATTGTATAGGATATTTTATATAGCATAGGACATTTGTTAAATTGCAGTTAGGGAATGTTCATATAATAAAAAAAAACAACTTGTCTTATTTATTTTCTAGTTTCAAAAGTAAAATTTATATTACTATATATTTAATTTTTTTTTTAGCCATTAAGATTTTCAAATTACGTACAAAATTTTTTTCAAATAAATTTAAAGTTTTTCTAAAATAATATTTGAAATTAATCAGAATGAAAAAAAAAATCAGGTTTAAGTTTAAATACAAATCAGATTTTTTAAATTAAAAAATGGAACTAAATCACAAACTCTAGTACCGAATCTGTAAAGGCCCTTTTAATTCCTAATCAGAGTAGCTGTGAAAATTCAAATAGTTCATAATATTACATCAGACAGTCCAGACCATAGTTCCATTTATTTTCTTTGGCGAATGCTCTCCTCTCCTCTTCTTTTGTTGTTTACCGAACGTTATTGAAGAAATACATATTTTATAAATATTCCTGCATTGTTCCGATTCGAATGAATGGAGGTTCGATGTGCCATATGCTTATCTTAGTCGTTTATGCGTGCAACAGCTGTTTCCAACACATGCTGTGCAATACCTAAAAGATGTAGGTAGTTATAAAATTGAAAAGCGGGGGATGTATTTCAACGAGAGCCACAAAAGCAATGTGAAAAAAAAAAAAAAAGTCATCCATATAGGTGTTAAAACGTTTTCCAACGTTTGCAGAATGCATTATTATCATTATTCACAGATGCCTGTAAAAGTACTTTTACAGCATTAGCGGCAATGTGCGGGGAAAGCTATTTTTGACATTTTGAGGCAATGATAAGTTCAGTTCGTTTTAAAAATGCACGCAAGAGCATTAAAACATATTTTAGTCAATAGTGGTGAGGTATTATAATAAGTCTTTTATAAATGAGACGGAGTATGAGAATTATAGGTGATACATTGACGTAGTACATGTGTATGCCCAAGTATGCTAAAATTTAGTGAAGCTGGAAAACGCACAGGAAGTTTGTATTACTGACAACGTGCTTCAAGAAATAACAGGAGAAGGACTGTTTTCGAATTCTTACAAAATACTTCCTACTACTAAAAGTATATAAATTAAGCCTAGCTTTTTAAGACATGACATTTGTTTTATAAAGTACAGTACTTATTAAATATTTAAGTTTTTATGTGACCTATTTTTACTTATATTCAGGAAAATATTTTTCTGCATCTAAAAAAAAAATAAAAAAAACTTTTATGACCGAAATTTACCCAACTATGACATACTGAATTTTATTCTTCTGTTATTTTGTAGCACAAAGAAGGGGGGGGGGGCTCATTTGTATGCTGACAACCCTAAAAATCCGTATAGTAATCCAATATAACACGCATCAATAAAAATTTATAAATATTTTTATAACATTCAATACAAAGAAAGTAAAAACATTATACAAAATTAGAGAACCCGCAACAAAATTGCCCAACATACTATTGTAAAGGGTACATGTACAGTTTTTCTTTACCATGTGTCACACTTGTCACCGTTTTGAGAAGATGTGTATTATTTAGAAATTATCTAGAAGAATTAGAGAAATTATTTAAAATACTCGTGTCATTTATTCCTGATGAAGAGAAACAGTTATTTCAAAAGTTTTCAAGACCACAGTTCATTGTGGTCTGTAATTTTTTTCTTGTTATAAAGGGCTCCATTGTATAATCAAAAAGAAAGAATATTGCATACATACATGTATGTATAACTAAATAGGATCATATCGTAATCTATTAATGATATACATACTTTTATTTTGCATTATAATTAAAATCGCATTCTAGTGCATATGAAATTATATTCAAATAATCATAATTCCTAAAATAAAGATTTGAAAATTGTAATGACACAATTCTTTATTGACTAAACTTAAAGTGGTGTTTCAAATTACGTCATTTCCGCTCCTCAAAATGAAATCGACTTTGAATGACGCAAAGCGATTTACTCTCCGTTCCTATGTATTGCGTAATTCTGTTCTGTCTGAACACTACTAAGTATTCGAGTGAACTGCCTGATCTTTCTGATCTCTGAAGTAGGCTTTAATAATGACTGCCTTTCTCTTTTTGCAGCAAAATGCTCACAAGTCATTTGTTAAAACAGTGTTGTCCATGCTTCCTTAAGAATGCTCGCATCTGGGCGAGAAGAGGAATCCTTACTCCTCCCTCTTCCATAATTATTTAAATAAAAAATAGTTTCTGCTTTAAAACTATAAATAATTGTGAAATTTCAACTATCCGAAATCATGAGATCTGGACGTAATAATAATTGGGGAATAAAATTTTCTCTAAAATTGCCTTTATTTAAAGAAGAAAACGGGCTTAATGTGTGTACATTAGACCTACTTTTTAACAAGATTCTTTTTATTTATTCAACAAAATTGTTTTGTCGTAAACACTAAGTATCAACTTAGAATTATCCAAACATAGATTTAAAAAAAAATCCGAATAAAAAAATTTTTAGTTTAAAAGGAAATTTCTGGAATTTTCTTTTATCCAGATGGCTGAGATTCGGATAATTAGTTTTACTTTATACAAATTACTTTTTCTTGATTAGTAATTTAAAAAATATCTCGACTGTAAACCATACCTATGTGAGTAAAAAAAAAAAAAAAAACATAATTATATCCTCTTCAGACCTGATGCATCCTATATGATACACATCTTTGCAGTTTTTTTTCATGTACATAAATAATGTAAAAAAAAAAGAGAGAGAAATTCATGTGAATGAAGCCTAACAGATAGCAAAACTAAACAAAATATCAATTTGTTTCTTTTAGCGAGCTACGTGTTGTATAAAAATGGCTTGCAACAGAAATGCACGAAATGTACAAAAATGAAAACGTAAATAATATAATTTTACTTAGCGTTAAGATACCATATGTAGAGTCCATTAGTAATACAAAATTATTAAATATACATTTTATGTTTTTCAATGTTTTTGAAATTAAAAAAAATTCAATAAAATTAAAAAAAAATCCTTTTTTAGCACTTTTAAACAAAGTTGAAAAGTGCTTATGCATTCGGTTTGTCTGGCCGGATGGCCATCTGTCCGCGCTCTAACTCCCTTTAATATACTCTGATTGCTCTGAAATTTTTATACGTTATTGATGTTTACCCTAGCACGACACCTATTGAAAATGAAGTATCTACCATGATTAGTTTATCTACAGGGCGAATCAAAAGTTTTCCATTACATTACGGCCTATGGGGAAAATCGTTAATATACTCGGATTGCCATGAAATTTTAGGACGTTATTGATGTTTACCCTAGCACGAATCAGGGTTGGTATAAAAACCGGTTTTTTTGAAAAAAACCAAAAAACCGGGTTTTTTTGGTTTAAACCGGGTTTTTTTTCAAATCATTATTTAAATAGCATTTGCAAGAAAAATAACTTGAGTTTTAGAAAGTCATGAGGATTTTTTGTAATTAATAGTTAATTAATGTTAAACATTCCCATCAGTATTTATTTTTTTGATAATTAAATAACTAAAGCATAAAAATTTATAATTATCTTATAAGTTTAGGTTTCTATAGGGAAATATTCATTGTGTGAAAAAAAAAAAAACCTATTAATTTATTAGTATACTTATATAAACCTTTTAGATAATAATTTAAGAAATAATTATATGCAGGTTGATAATGAAGAACATAGTAAAGGGCAAACAAACATATTTTACTAAATTAACAGAAAAAAGCTGAAATAGAACACATTTTCTTGTGCATAATTTAGAAATTATTTACAGTATTACCATCAACAAATGATTATTAATCTCTTACTACATATATTTACATAAAAAATATCAATATGCATTTTATTAATGCTAAAAAATACATGTGTATTGACTTGATACATCAACGAATGTAATGCTTACACAAATTGAGACATAGGCTTAGAAAAATTATTATTATTATTATTTTTTTTTTTTTTTTAAATACAAACTTTATTTTTTCTGTTTCTTTGTTCTTCAAAAGGTGAAAATTTAGCATTAAATTTTATTATCTGTGCAAGCATCGAGTTACATGGATATTTTTGTTTTGTAAAATTTAATATATCCTTTTTTTTTTCTTGTTCATATAGTATCACTTTGACTGTATTGTGGTTCAAGCATGTATACCTAAAAGGGCATGGGTGTTAGGGCTATTTTATACCTGGACTGAAAAAACTGAGATTTCTTTATTTACATTTTTTTTTCTCTTAATATTTTTTGAAGACCTGTCCAATTATAAACTGCATTAGTAATGGAACTTATTACTTTAGATATTATCCAGGGCAACTGCAATAGAATTTAACAGTTTAAACATATCTTCAACATTTCTTTTAAAATAAAAATTAGACAGATACGAGCTTTTGAATATTTTTATCAATAACATTTCCTATTTTCTACACAAATTTTAAGTAAAGTGGGGGCAATTTTTAAGGTAAACATCTAAAACATCTGAAAATGAATCACACCTAGTATTATAAGGAAGAGATAATTTGACAGCATTTACATTGCAATTTTTACATTTGGCTATTAAACATGTTTTTGATGTATTTCTTATTCCCTCAAATGAAAACCAGATTATATTTTCCTTTCTTCTAGTTTTAGACATTCTTTTATTTCAATATATATAAGTAGCTTTCTTAAAATAAAATACAATACAAAGTAATTAGAAACAGAAAAAAATAATGTAAAAACTGCAAATCCAATCTAAGAAAAACCAATAGCTATGGGACAGAGAAAATTCATAGCCAATCATTTATTAGCATACAGAACAAGAGTAATCAATGGAAAGAATGACTTATGATTATGTCATTATTGATGCTTTGATACATAATGCAATCCTTAGTAAATCATAATCAAGCTATTTAAGCAGTAAAATTGCATTTTTGGCTGGCATATGCCATTTTTGCATTTTTTTTTAAAAATAAAAGGTTTAAAAAAGAATTAAAACTAACTACCTTTTTTATCCCCCACAGTTCACTGTAGAAAAATATTTTGCCATGTCAATTTATAGCTAGTAAGAAAAATTAGATTGATTAAAGATGTTTGTCACTTTAAAAATTTGTCTTTAGCTTTGCTTGTAGCTACTCCATAACTTTGATTTTGCACATTTTAATAATGTGTAAAATAAATGAAAACATTAGAGAAAAGGGAAAAAAACCAAATTAAAAAAAACCAGCATGGTTTTTTTAAAAAAACCACTTGGTTTAAACCATGGTTTAAACCACGGTTTAAACCAGCGTGGTTTAAACCAAACAACCCTGGCACGAACCCTATTGAAAATGAAGTTTCTACCATGATTAGTTTATCTACAGGGCGAATCAAAAGTTTCTCATTACATTAAGGCCTATATGAAAAAATCGTTTCAAGGGAATTTTAAAGATGTTATACCCTGTCAAACATATTAATATATGCATTCTATAAAATATAAGGTGAAAATGTAGCTATTATTCATTTACATGGCCACACAAAAGAATTCCATTAGATAATGGTAAAAGGGGGAATTGTGTGTGACATATTTTAAATATATTAAGCTGTTTCATGTATAATAAAATTGATGTATGTCACTGAAGCTTAATATAAATTATACGCTACTGTCTTGCATAATATGAAGTACATAGCATTTACAGGGCCATACAAAAGATTTAAAATAGTATATTCTTTCCGAGGTACCGTATATATGTCCGATGATGGCTGGTGGAGGGATGAAATGCATTTTAATTATGATATGCGCGTTTATATTTCGCTAAATATATGGACACTATATGGTGCGTATAAATGTTATAGTTGATATACAGCACTACCCAAAAGAACTCACCAACGTTACTGAATATGAGCTTAAATTATTTAAACGTGGTTCTTAAATAAGCTATGCATTTTTACGCTGAGCTGCATTAAATTTACTGAGAAATGTTTGCAGAATATAGATAAAAGGATATACAGGGCCACGCAAAGAATTCGGTACATTGACGCCTATGAATGATAATTTATGAGAATGTGATTTCAGTTGTTTTAAAAGTGTTTTAGTTTACAATAAATTTTAGCCTAATGCTGACGTGTAATAAAGATACAATGTAAACTACAGGGCTGAACAAAAGTATTCAAGTATGTTTCCATCTAATAGTATGAAATGCTGAAAAAGAAATTTCAAGCTACTGGATATTTTCTTGCTAAACTAAATTTTCCCATTATATCAACTGACATATGAAATACAGAGCTGTTCAAAAGTACTGGAATACATATTTGGGTATATTTGGCTATACGCTATTATTTCCCTAAATAACAAAGTTTTGTTAAAGATTTCATTAAGTGTTGGAAAGTGCTTCATAATCTATGCTTAAAGCATGATTTTTCTTACTTGTTTATTAAGTACTTTTTGGGTTTTCATGTATCATCAAAAAATAAAATATTTTTTTTCGCTGTTTAATCTTTCTTAGTTATCAGTTTAATATAAATCCATAACTGAAAAAAGAAATACATAAATAAACCTTGGGGTCTGAAGAGGATAATTACAACATTAATATCAACGTATCAAATCTCATTTGTTTAATTTTTGACTAATGAATCAGTTTTGTATTACTTCAATGGCACAGTCGGGATTTTTTCCCTAAAAGAGTTGTGAACATGACTTCATGTCTAAAAATAACTGAAAAAAAAAAATGCGCTTTTACTAATATTTATTCTTGTATGTTAATATTAAATTTCATAACCGATTTTTTTCTACTTTCTTGATATGTTACAATTATAAAATTCTCATTAGTCTTTTTCCGATAATCTTTTCAGAACTTAAGCCTGTCAGGCAATTTTCGAATTTCCATCGCTAATTCTGGGCGTAGAACGCAGTCTTATATTTCAGAAAATTAACCCAGCACACGCGCTGGGAAAAAAAATACCCCAATAACCTACGTTTCAAGTTCAAGGTCCAGAAGGAATGGTGAAGGAATGTCTTTTCTTTATTCACTAGCAAAGGAGAAATAAGGCTTTTGCGATAAAATAATTTCACGCGTGCACAAACATTTCATTTCGATATGTTCATTTCTTACAGGATAACACACACTAAAATAATTTAAATGAAAGAGTAAGATATAAGCTATTTGTATATTGATGGAAGGTTATTAAATGAAATTATTATCCATTTTGTGAAATACTTTGTTTTAAGGGGTAAAACAAATCGTTTGCATATTTTCTAGAAAAGACTAAAGGGACTGCTACAAAATCTGAAAAATATGATTTATTTCCCTATATAAAGGTAGTTCTGATTCTGATGCACTTTACAATACAAAAGAGTAAATTCGTTTTTAAAACTTATATTTAGCCCAGGCCCTGATTATCGCACGGGCACCCTGGGCCTAGGCCTGAACACGAAAATCCTAAGGGGCAAATTTTTTTCCCTAATTTTATCTAAATTTCCATTATGAAAATTATAATTATGGAAACAAATGTGATATTTGAGATATTAATACAATAAAATAATAAAAATATCTCAGTATGTGTTTAAAAGCACGTTTCAATAAATAATAGAAAAAAATGTATATTTTTATTTCTGGAACCTTTTTCAATTTTTCTGGAAGTAT
This sequence comes from Maratus speculifer, assembly GCA_964019185.1. Classification (NCBI taxonomy): domain Eukaryota; kingdom Metazoa; phylum Arthropoda; class Arachnida; order Araneae; family Salticidae; genus Maratus; species Maratus speculifer. The sequence goes on from OZ025298.1 coordinate 199,655,212, forward strand.
TTTTTTTAATTGACACTTCTTGAATAAGTGTATAATGTTATGAAAAAAAGCTAGTATTGGTAAATAAACCTATTCCAGGGGGCACGAAATATTGAAAGTGCCCTGGGCACAGAAACTTGTTAGTCGGACCCTGATTTAGCCAAACATATAATGGAGACAAAATGGGATGATATTTATCCAACGCGTGTACTAATAAATTAATGTTTTTTAATGTTTTATGTGTTTAAAGCTGGCGAACACTGAGTAATATTTTAACACTTCATGTAAAATTAAGTCTTTAGAAATACTTTGAGAGCTAAGTAAAGAGAAAATAGAATTTTTATTCTAATTTCTCGGGGAGATATTTTAAATAGCAAATGCACCTAACTCTCATAGACTTAACAAGAATAAGGGGAATTCGGAAGCGTATTGACTAGTAGCCTTAATTACTATTAGTGAATTGATATTAATTAAGTTATGATTATATGTAGAAAAAGCAATTTAGAAATCCTCAAAAAGTAGTTTAAGTAGTGTAATTCTTTTCATGTTTTGCCATATCCTAAAACAAATTGGGCCAAAAATTTTATTTTTTAAAAATAAATTTACTAGTTCGCGCTTCCTGTCAAGCATAAATAAAAGCGGTGAATTTTTCGTAAATGAGGCTCGCGCAAAATTCATATATTTTAACAGAAATATTTTGGAACAATAGTTGCAATTGTGAAATTAGAAGTGATCTTTAAGATGCACATTGTATGCTAATAAAAACCGTGCTTTAAAAGAAAAAGAAACTTGTTGGTTTTATCTTATTTAAGCTGTATTATTTATCTAAAAACCGTAAATTATCCGTTTTTCAACTAAAGACAGTTGACAAGGATGTTACCAGTGGTGCATTCGTAAATAAACCAGAGGATATAAGCTCAATGTAAAGAGTATACGCTAAAGTGTATATACTACAGTTTTCTTGTGAACAGAGGGTATACGGTGTTCCTTAAAAATCCAGAGGGTATACGGCGTATACCCCCGTATACCCTCCCCTACAACCCTGGATGTTACTCTGTTGGCTGTGATAACCGGTCACTTTCGATTTTTGACGTTTTGTTAAATGTCTAGAAAATACATCAGAGATTATCCTGAAACTTCAGGTTTAAAAAAATATTTTTTTTCTATTACTCTGTACAAACTAATGCCGCAAAAGTGTTGAAACTGTGGAATATGTTAAGAAATTTCCTGTAATAAACTGTGTTCATTTTTATGAGGATAGCACATATACTCGTGAAGAATAGAATAAGGTTCTTATAAAAACAATCCCAAATTTCACAGTGTGACACAGTTTCGTTGCACATTGTATTTCTGTTATTTTATTTTTTAAAATTAAATTTATCTGCCCCTACGAATACGCTCCCCAAACTCTGCCCATAACCCCCAGACTCTACGTATAAATGCGCTAATTTGTCTTGTTTTAAAAAGGTTATCGGATTATGGAAGATTGAAAGACATTATCATAACCAATAGCGATTTTTCGTCATCGTATTGTTTGTTAATCCATTTCCATCTGACTTTTTTTCCCCCCTTCCAGCTACTAAGATTGTGTGCACCATTGTCGCAATTTTGTAATTCTGATAATGAAATATTTTATGCAAGATATTTAAAGAATACGTTGAAGAAAAGAAAAAAAAAAGTCATATAAATATATTAAAACAATAAATAACCAGTTACCTCATTGTATTCATTTCTATTTCCTATATTTCATAATGAGAATATTTTATTACAAAGCATTTTTCTTTGTGACCAGATCTCTTTAATAATTATGTGAAAGATAAACAACAGAGGGAAACGCTACTTTTTCTTTTACACATAATATATTTAATACCTAAGGGAAATGACTTGTCTCTTTTGCATCGCGTGACTTCACCTGGTGATAACTCGTAACTGAAAGAGAAGTGCATTGTAAAATACTTCTGGCTCGTTTCTGACGTCAAGTTTTGGTTTCGTTTACGGTTACAAGACCGTTCTATTTATCGCTGTCTTTGGCTATACTTTCCTGCGTTTTTACTATACTTTATTTAAAAATTAAATCACTTTAATATCTGGTGATTCAGTATGTCACACTGTATTTAAGGCGATAGTGGACATTAAAAATTACGAAATTTGATAAAGAAATAGATTTTTCTTTTCAAAAATTATGAAAGTAGATGCTCAAATTTATCCGGTGCAAAAAGAATATTTTCATTATGACGCTTCTTCGTAGAAATTTATTTTTGTAAAAACCGCATTTATTTATACAGTATAACTTTAAATGCTGTTTTCTCAAAATGGAAAATTTCGCTTTGACACATTCCGTGCGCATTCCTAATCATCGGATATTTTTTTTTTTTTTTTTTTTTTTTTTTTTTTAACTTTATATTCTTTGTGCAATAATAAATGTATATTAGCGTAAAAAGTTGCACTCCAGAAGTATTTTAATGTTGAAATTTTTACGAATCTGAAAGTTTAAGCTGCATTTTTCGAAAAAGAAGCATAATTATCAAAATATTTTTTTTCTACTTATATATTCTGCGAACTTTTACAATTCTTGCCAATTTCCATTGTAATGTACAAAAAAGTATTACATGAGTAACTAGTGTCATATTTTATGCAAAAGAAATGCGCATGAGACATTTTAAAGTATGACAATTATCCGTTATTTTAAAAACTGAATAATTTTTGTTTTATTACCAAATTTTGAGCATAACTATTTAAGCTTGCCATTAACATGTCTGTCAATTTTCAAATGAAACCATTAACAATAAAGAAATTTGGTTTTAATGTCCACAGTCTTTTTAAATTAACTTCTGAGCGTTTTGGATTATACCAAGGCTCTTCACTTGCTGCAGCAAAAGATCAAGTTTGGCCCTGGTTATATCTAATGTTGTCATGTGGCCCACGTAAATTGGGGCCCAAATACTCTGGATACTAGTACTTTAAAGTAATTTCCTTCGCTTTATCTAATGGCAGAATTATCTGTGATTAAAGATGCCGAAATAAATTGTAAGAAATTTATGGTATCCAAAAAATTTGGAGACCTGATTTACACAGACAACGCGATTGTGCAATTTTTATGTTTTTCTCATTATTATTATTAATATTTTCAAATGGTATTAGCAAGTTGTATAAGTTTGTCATACGAGGAAGCAGCATACGTTAAAAAATACCTTATGTGTATCGTTAATAGGAGAAATCTAATATAGTTAGGAAAAAAAAAAAAAAGTTGTTTTCACTATTACTGTACCTATCTTATTTTGAAGACCAATAAATCTTCAAAATTCACCTTAAGGAAAGAAAAGAAAAAAAAAATACAGCACGATCCAAATAAAAAATGTATTTTTTTATGTTATTGCAAATGAAAAGGATTATAATTATGACACTACCACTAGATCAGAAATAAATATGAAGAAATAGTTTTTCAGGTAGGGTTATTGTGTGAAACGGACAGTTTATTTGCATAGAAGAAAAAAAAATAATAAAACTTTTCTCATGTGCAAACTTGCAAGAAAATTCTTATTCGCACCTTTCAAGTAATGTTTTTACAGCAACTGCCTTCTTTCTGATGCAAGACAGATTTACAATAATAAAAAATCTCCTATAACCTGAAAATATAAAAGAAATTGCCGGCTTTGCAGCATAATTTATGATATAACAAATTCAATTATTATTGTTTTTTCATTTGTTATATTTTCTGTTTTTTTTTGAAAAATGTTTCTGTATTCAAAATCACAATTTTTTCTTAATTTTACAAATGACTTATTTTTATTTGTATAGATGTAAATCTAAATTTTGAACTGCATCGGGTTTTCTTAACTTTTCTCTATTTTATAGACATATTTTATGTGCTAAGTAAATAGATTTTGTGAATAATTGCATATTTACACATTTAATCTATCTATTCAAATAATTTTTACAGATTAGTTATATATGTTAGGAATTGATAAATTAAGTTATCCCAGTTTATTCACAGAAAATCGTTTGCATATTTGCAATTGTGATATTTAATTTATTTATAAGACGCGACTCGTTGCTATGGAAGCGAAGCTGTTTTTTCGTCTGCTTTGCTTTTTATATTTTTTATCTTACGAGATGAGTTAAAAGTTTAGATAAAAAAGTTGGCATCAATTTTTGATGGAAGGAAAAAAGAATTTTTTGAGAGAGAGAGAATGTTTATATTTTTTGTTTGTCGTGCGTGTCTTGAGTTTTATTGAAGAATTATGTTAATTTTATGAAAAGGCACGCAGAAATGCATAAAGGATCATCTTTCCAGTTTTTAGTATGATGATCAAAAATTATCAAGGTAAAAGCATTTATATTTTGTACATATTATACATTTTGTACATAGTATGTAAATAATTTGAATTCAATATTTCTTTATTCTATAATTCTAAGTATGTAATAAAATTTTTAAAAGAAAATTCAAGAATATTTAGAAGATTTTTGAACCCAAATAAGTTTTGATTGTTTACAAAACAACATCTGGCGCCCCGAGCACGGACATTTGAATAATACTGTTGAGATATTGAATTGTTTTTATAGCGTATAGTGTTTTCATAAGCTGTGCATTACTACTTAATTTTTCTAAGATGAATAAGCTAAAGAAAAAGCGTACGCCGCTACGTTCGTCATTTACCAGAACTTTAAATGTTTTGAATGAAGAAATTAACAGCGAGTCATTAGATAAGGGTAAAATTTCAGACGATTTTAGTAAATTAGAAAATTTGATTCTTGAAATTAAATCTATTGATGAAGCTATAATTGAACTCATGTTAGATGATGATAAATGCGATGAAGAGGCTATTGAAAATGAAGTAGTGGAAAATGAAAGTTATTCAGATCAATTTATTACCATTAAGCGTAAAGTTAGCGAAGCACTGGGTACAAATAAACGTAATCAAGATGATAGTGAAAAAAGCACAGATCACGGTTATTCCAAATCAAAGCATTATAAATTACCTAAACTAAATATTAAGCCATTCGATTCGCAGTTAATAAATTATCTTTCATTTTGGTCCCAGTTTCAGAAAATTCATGAAGACATAGATTTGGATAATAGTGACAAATTTCAGTATCTTATCCAATCGGTAGAACCTGGAACCAGTGCCAGGCGTTTGTTAGAGAGCTATCCAATGACTGCAGTTAATTACTCCAAAGCTGTCGAGGCATTTCAAGAGCGTTTTGGAAATAAAGATTTACTAATAGAAGTGTACGTTAGAGAATTCCTAAAATTGATTGTAGCTAATGTACAGGCGCACGGCAAAGATAAACTTCCCTTATCAGATTTATTCACGAAAGTCGAGGCATATTTAAGATCGTTAGAATCAATGGGTTTAAGTTTAGAAAGCAATTCGGCGTGGCTCTATCCCATGATAGAATCTAGCTTATCGGAAGATGTATTAAAAGCATGGCAGCGATATAATATTTCAATCACATCAAACACTGTTAGTAATAATAATGCATTGTCAACAAAAGCAAATATAGTAAGTTTGATGGAATTTCTGAAACAAGAAGTTGCAAACGAGGAAAGATTCAAATTAGCCAAATCGAGTTTTATAGAGCTGGGCTTTAAAGACAAACCTAAAGAAAAGTTAAGAAAAGCAGAAAGTAAAATACCTACTGCAGCAGGGCTATTTAGCACAAAAGAACGCCTTTGTTTATTCTGCAGTAAATCTCATGAAAGCAAGGACTGTGTTAGGGCTAGATCTCTTTCCTTTAATGAACGGAAGGCTAAAATTAAGAATAAAAATTGCTGTTTAAAATGTCTTCGTTTTGGTCACCACGCTAAAGTTTGCAAAGTTTTTATTCGTTGCCACGTTTGCTCTAAACCCCATACCGAGTTATTATGCCCTGAAATTTCAATGTGTAAAGAACCAGAAAATACATTTAAGACCCCAGAAGTAATTCAAAGCACTATAGCAAATAAGCAGTGCTCTGCTGAAGTAGCTCTTATGACTTTGGAAATAGTTATTAAAGGTCGAATAACAAAGAACGTACGAGCGTTACTTGATTGTGGGTCGCAAAAGAGCTATATTTTAAAAGGTACAGCTGAAGAGTTAGGTTTACATCCCATTTCTTCTGAAGCTATTGTACACACTTTGTTTGGTGGTACGCAAACAGAAGCTAAATCTCACAATAAATTCCAAGTTGAGTTAAGTTCTTCTGATAGACAGAAACAAACGAAAGAAGTCTTAGAACTTTTGGATCAAGATATAATTTGTAATAATATTCCTCGGATACCGAAAGAATCAGTAATTAAAGAGCTTAAACAAAATAAACTATGGATTTCAGATTTAGGAGCAGGAAGTCCAAAAATTGAAATTTTGATTGGAAGCGATTACTACGGACAACTTCTTACTGGTCGAGTAAAACAGTTAAAGAGCGGTCTTACAGCAATAGAGACAAAGTTTGGATGGACACTTTGTGGTCGTTTAGAAAGTACATCACAGTCTTGTCTAAATTATGGAACTATGTTTATCACGAACCTAGCGTTAAAAGATATGAAGATTCCAGAATTATGGAAGTTAGAGACAATCGGTATAACAGATCCCTGTCAAACTTTGTCTAAAGCAGAAGAAGAAGAACTCGCTCATGATAATTTTATAAAAGAAGTTGATAGAAATATAGAAGGTCGCTATATTGTAGGTCTTCCTTGGATTAACGGCAAACGTGAGATTCCTTCAAATAGACACATAGCTGAACGAAGATTGATAAATTCAACAAAGAAATTAAAATCAATGAAAATGTTTGAAGAATATGCTAAAGTTTTCTATGAATGGGAAGAAGAAGGCGTTATAAGTAAAGTACCAGATGAAGAACTCAAGATTCCAGGACATTTTTTACCTCATCATCCCGTCATCAAACCAGATAGTCTTACTACAAGTGTTCGACCAGTTTTTGATGCATCGTGTAAGGTAGGGAGGTCTCCTTCTTTAAATGATTGTCTCTTTAAAGGACCAAACCTCATCGAACAAATTCCTGCAGTGTTAATAAGATTTCGTGAGAAAGCTATTGAGGTAGTAGCCGATATAAGAAGAGCATTTCTTCAAATTGAAGTCAAAGAACCAGATCGGCATTTCTTGCGATTTTTATGGTGGAAGAGTCCTGACGAATTTCAAGTTTATCAACACAATAGAGTAGTTTTTGGAGCAACTTGTAGCCCATTTTTGCTAGGTGCAGTTATAAGATATCATTTGAGTAATGTTGATGAAGAAAACAAACAGATAGCTGAGAAGCTTATGAAATCATACTATATAGATAACTGCGTTACTTCAGTCGACAATGTGCCTGAACTAGAAAATTTTATTTCAAAATCTACAGAAATCATGGCTGATGCGAAAATGGAATTAAGAATGTGGGAATTCGGACCAATTAAAAGTGAAGACAGCAGTTTCCTTAACGAAAAGAAGGTGCTCAGCAAAAATGTAACAACGATAGTTCCGGTTTTAGGGTTGAAGTGGGACACAATGGAAGATAGTTTGAAGATCGCTTATAAATTTAGTGATGAGATAGAAAATCTGTCGAAAAGAAAGATATTAGCTGTAACCCAAGGGATCTTCGATCCAATAGGATTTTTAGCCCCAGCATTGTTGCCAGCCAAACTGATAATTCAAGACGCCTGGTCGACGAAATTAGATTGGGATGCTCCACTTCCAGAAGAAATCCGGAATAATTTTCAAAAATGGTATAGCGAACTCAAGTATTTAAATGACGTGAAGATAAATAGACGTGTAGGCTATGGTTGTAAAGAAAAATGGTCTATTCATACATTTTGTGATGCAAGTACCAGAGCTTATGCAACAGCAGTTTTCTTACGTTGTGAAGAGAAAGACGCAGTCTTTGTACAACTTTTAGGAGCTAAGTCTCGTCTTGCACCAAAGAAAAATGTAACCATACCACGTTTAGAGCTTCTTGCTTGTATTTTAGGAATAAGGTTGACTAAATTTGTTTTGAAAGCCTTTAATTGTATTTCCATACCAGTAAAGTATTGGACCGACTCTTCGACCGTTCTCGCTTGGATTCGAAGAAATGATCAATGGGGAACGTTTGTAGGCAATAGAGTTAGAGAAATTTGTAAATTTTCCGAATCTCAACAATGGAACTTCGTACCTGGTCATCTCAACCCTGCTGATCTACCTTCTCGCGGATGTAGTCCTAAACAGCTGCTGAAGATGAGATGGTGGGAGGGACCAGAATGGTTGAAGTTATCAGAAGAAAATTGGCCACATTCAGAAACAAGCCCCAACGAAGAATTAGTAATGATGGAAAAGAAGAAAACTTCAGTACCTACTCTTTTATGTTCTAATTCACATGAATTTATGATATATAGTAGAATTTCAAAATTTGGTAGATTTATTAATGTCGTATGTTGGGTGAAGAGATTCATAATGAAGTGCAGAAACAGAAATATATGTTTTCCATCAGAATTGTCAATTGAAGAAAAAGAAGATGCGGAAAGGTCGCTCTGGTCAATAATACAATCTGAAAGTTTTGGTAATACTACTGGTGCAATAAAAGGATTAAAGGTTATGAAAGATCAAGAAGGTTTGTTAAGAGTAAAAACAAAGATATTAGAGCGAGATGACGAGTTTTCTTTCAGATATCCAATTTTATTACCATCGAAACATCATGTAGTGAATTGTCTGATTCAAGAATGTCATTTAAAGAATTGTCATGCTGGACTTCAAACAGTTGGATCCATTTTGAGAGAAAAATATTGGATAATTTCTTCTAGACGCATCATTAGAAGTCAATTGTCTAAGTGTTACAGATGCAAAAGATACTCTACAAAGCCATATACTACACCTCCAATCCACCTACCTCTAGATCGAGTCAGAGATTCCAAAGTTTTTGAAGTTGTTGGAGCTGATCTTTTTGGCCCTCTTTTCGTAAAGCAAAGATCCAAAGTTTGGGTTGTACTTTTTACATGTGCAGTATATAGGGCAATACATTTGGAACTTGTATCCAGTCTCTCAGCGGAAGGATTCATTCAGTCACTTCGAAGATTTATATGCAGGAGAGGAAGGCCGACTACTATATACTCTGATAATGGCTCAAATTTTAGAGGAACCAATAACCTTTTAAAATCATTGGATTGGAATGCAATAGTTTCTTCAAAAGAACTGTCTCCTATTAAATGGAAGTTCATCCCTCCAGCAGCAGCTTGGTGGGGTGGATGGTGGGAGCGTCTGATTAGATGTGTTAAAATTCCCTTGATCAGAACACTCGGCACTTCAACTTTAACTTTTGAAGAACTCATGACTGTTCTATGTGATGTCGAAGCAACAGTAAATAAAAGGCCTCTAACCTATATTTTTGAAGAAACAGATAAATTTATACCTTTGACTCCATCATCATTTTTGCAAGACATTGAAGAAATAGGTGTTCCTGATTTAGATGCAATAGATTCAAAGAAACTTCAATCTAGATATAAACACTGTCAAAATATTCGGCAACAACTTAGAAATAGATTTAGAAAAGAATATTTAGCTGAATTGGTCCAAAAATCAAAACAGAAAGGACAAGCTGTCAGACTAGGTGAAGTAGTCTTGATAGAACTAAACCAAAAGAGACTTTATTGGCCTATAGGAAAAATTGTAAAGATTTTCCCAAGTCGAGATGGAGCAGCTAGAGTGGCTGAAGTTAAAACAAGTTCAGGGACCTTGGTGCGTCCACTTCGTAAGCTGTACTCATTAGAGATATCAAGTCCTGATGACCCTGTAATCCAGACTGTGAGTAACAGTAAAACTAGAAGTGGTAGAGTAGTACAGAGACTTCTGAAATGACTTTTTCTAGAACTCTGAAATGACTTTTCTAAAACCCTGAATTGACTTTTCTAGAACTCTAAATGTTTCATTATTATTTTATTATTGTTTAGTTATTATCTTTATTTATTTGCATATTTTTTATTTTGAATTAGGGCTTAATTTGATCAAAAGTGATCTTAAGTTTAATTTGGCTTCCGCCTAAATTAAAGGTGGGAGTATGTTAGGAATTGATAAATTAAGTTATCCCAGTTTATTCACAGAAAATCGTTTGCATATTTGCAATTGTGATATTTAATTTATTTATAAGACGCGACTCGTTGCTATGGAAGCGAAGCTGTTTTTTCGTCTGCTTTGCTTTTTATATTTTTTATCTTACGAGATGAGTTAAAAGTTTAGATAAAAAAGTTGGCATCAATTTTTGATGGAAGGAAAAAAGAATTTTTTGAGAGAGAGAGAATGTTTATATTTTTTGTTTGTCGTGCGTGTCTTGAGTTTTATTGAAGAATTATGTTAATTTTATGAAAAGGCACGCAGAAATGCATAAAGGATCATCTTTCCAGTTTTTAGTATGATGATCAAAAATTATCAAGGTAAAAGCATTTATATTTTGTACATATTATACATTTTGTACATAGTATGTAAATAATTTGAATTCAATATTTCTTTATTCTATAATTCTAAGTATGTAATAAAATTTTTAAAAGAAAATTCAAGAATATTTAGAAGATTTTTGAACCCAAATAAGTTTTGATTGTTTACAGAACAATATATATATATATATATATATTGTGTTCAATAGATGATAACACTTAAAAAAATTTTCTTACAACGACTCAAATCGAGTATCAAGCATTCGGCAAATTGATCGAGTATGCTTAGTACCAAATATATATCGAGTACTCGACAAGGCCCTTGTTAATTTATTAGCGTATAATTTAAAATAGGGAAATTATAGGACAGCGTTGAATTCAGACATTTTTCTCCGGGAGGGACTTACACGTTTGACCATTGAAAACACAATATCTTACATTTTCCGGGGGGGACATTTCATTGATCCGGGAGATGTCCCCCCCCCGGGCCACCCCCTGGACTCAACACTGTAATAGGGAATAGACTGCAGAGGTGCCGTGCGCAGCACCTCCACCTCAGCACCGCCTCCACCACACGCACAACCTCAGCCGTTCCTTCGCTTCCTGGATGAGGTTAAACAAAAAAGATTGGCATATAAGATGATGATTAAAATTTTATTTCAATTTTGAATGATCAACCCTTTAACGGGTATTTATAATTAAGCAAAATAATTAGAAAATCAATTTTTAAGGGGGGAAAATGCTGATTTTATAAAATTTTATTTGAATTTTGAATTATCAACACTTTAACGGGTATTTATAATTAAACAAAACAATAGCAAATCAATTTTTAAGGAAAAAAAAGGCTCATTTTATATATTTTTTTAAATCTATAAAGTCATATTATGATGTTATTAGATGGAGATTAAATTTATACTTTAATTTTGAATGACTAACACCCTAATGAGTATTTATAATTAAGCAGAACAATGAAAAAATGTCAATTTTCGAGGAAAAAAAGCTGATTTTTAAAAAAGTTTTCAACTGTAAGATGAGACAGCAACATATAAGAGGAAAGTTAAATTTATATTTCAGTTTTCGAACAACCATAATCTTAGTGAGCATTAATAATTAAGCAAAACAATGAAAAATATTTTTTTAAAGCTGATTTTTTTTTTCGAATGTTTTAGCTAGTAGACGGGGATATCAGCTTATACGAGGAAAGTTAAATGGGTATTTTAGTTTTTAAAGAAAATCTTGTTAAGTACAGTAATAATGACACAAAACATTGGAAAACATAGATTTTTAATGAAAAAAGTTGCTTTCATAAGAATTTTTGAACTATAAGATCATATTAGTAAATTTTAAGAAGATAAAATTTTTATTGTAGTTTTTAAACAACCATCACCTTAATGAATAATTTTATTCGGGTGTATTTGTTTATTTAATTGGATTTAATATTATAAAAAACAGCGTGCGTATTATAGATGTGCGATAATTTGTAACTGAGGCATGAAAGAGTTCTTCCTGAAGATGGTATTCCAGCTTTTTGAAAGCAGTTTTGGGCATTCTCTGAATTAATTGTAAAATGCAAGGAAATATTGAAAACACATTGGGTGGTGTGTGTGTGTGGGGGGGGGGGGGGTAATGTTGTCTGTGGAAGTTTAATTCTCAAACATATTTTCTACTCACTAAATTCTAATAATTCTAACTCCTTAAATTATTGTTGTGCAGAAGAACTTGTTTAAAGTGTTTTTCTTCTTGGAGAATTTTTTAACTTTAAAAAGGAAATAAAATTTTCATAAGGTTTTTGGGTGTAGAATAATTTGTTAATTATAGTTTTAGTTATAGTTAACTTTTAGATAATTTTAGCTTATGTATTTTTAGAGATTTCCCGGAGCAAAATTTCACTGTGACATGCATATATTTAGGATGGAGGGTTTTTTTCCCCCTTCCTGAGAAAGGACGATGTGTGTGTACGATGGTAATCTTAACCTCTTCAGTCCCGAGAAAAATCTACTGCATAGAAAAATTATTTTATTAGCAAATTATGGTGCTTTCAAGCTTAGAGAAAATAAAATAAAATTAGTTTTTTATTTTTAATAGTTAAAATTTATGTCCGCATATGGGTACTTCAGGTCACAATTGAGTAAAAATGTCATTTTTAAACAAATAAAACCAATTTTGTTTTACAAAAATAAACCTATTTATTGTTAAAAAAATTATATCAATTTAAACAACTTAAATGATTTTTTACCTAAAGTTACGTATTGCGCAAAATATTATACATATCTTGTAATAATTGTAATACATATCTTGCTACTATACTATATCTGTGGCTTCCGGTAATAACCAGGTAAGGCACATTTTTGAAAAAAAATGAGATAGTTTGGGAAAATGTAGCTTTAAAAGAGTGTTTTCATCTGCCATAGTACTGAAAATAAAAAATCGAATACTTCCCGTCATAGGGCGACATAAATTTTCATTTAAAAATTGAAAAAAAAAACAAAAAAAAAACAGTAATAATCGTTCTCAATTAATAAAAACCATTTTTATATAACTATTTTGGCAAAAAAGAGGTTCTTATATCCTAATTGAATGTAATGAAAATTATTAAGCTCAAATCTATTTCATAAAAATGATAAAAAGACATTTGAAAAGTTTAAACATTAATTACTCAAAATATTAAAAATGTGCCTTACCTGGTTATTACCGGAAGCCACAGATATATACTATATATATCTTGTAATAGTATACATACCTTTTAATAGTAATCTTCTAATAAAGTATAATTTATTATAGACTTTTTTGACTAATACATGCGGGCTTGTACAACTTTTCAAAACGTGTTAGAAATTTTTAAAGTTATTAAAAATTATGACATATTTTAGCAGTAAATTCAGTATATTACTTCATATTATTTTAAAAAATTAAAAAAGTCATTTTAAATTGTTTTGTAAGACTAAATTAAATAATTTATTCGTTCCTAAAAAATTTTTTTAATAACCAAGTATACACAATAGTTACACAGAAAATTAGTTTCTTAAGCTGGAAATGTGTAGTAAAGACCCATTGTACCCAAATGGGTACAACATATTTACAGATGTTTTCCACATCCATGCACATAAGAACAACATTTATAAACAGCTCCAAATCATTCTTGAAACATTACAGTTTATAAAAAATGCAATATATTTTTTTAATTCACTAAAAAATTTGTATTATTCACATACTTTGATGCGAAGTCGTTGGAAAATTGTTTGTCATCCATCTTGGAAATGTTGCATTTTCAACGTCACAATGGTTCCTCCTTCTTTAAACATGTAGCACATTTATTAGTAATATAGAATACTGTGATGTATCTGAATAGTGCTGGCAGAAATCTATGCATTTATAAAAAAATGTTTGGGTGTAATTTTGGCTTTTGCTTTAATGTACCCAAATGGGGTACACCAGGACTAAAGAGGTTAAACAACCAAACCATCCAGAATAATATTTGTGTTGAGAAAACTAACTATACTTCACATAAATTCATCAACAGATATAGTATTTGACTTTGCACTCTTATCAAATTGCCCCCTTTTTTTTTTTTTTTTTTTTTTTTTTTTTTACATGTACATTTATTGTTATTTTAATTTTTTAGAGTATTTTCTAAATTACGAAAAGGAAATAAATATGATTCATGCAATTATATTTCATTTTATATGTTACGTAGTCTCATTATAGATCAATTCCATGAAAAATTGTCATGTCCGTCACACAGCTAAAAATCGCTATGCGTGTTCTCCACCGTTATTTTTGAAAAATTTCCTTCGTCCTATTCAACTGATGAGATATCTCCGATTAAAGAAGTCACATTTTTCCGTTCTAAAATACTGGGAGTAAAAAATCGTTGCATGTTACAGACATGACAAGTTTTCATGGAATTAGCCTATATATATGTTGAAATGTGTCTAAATTATAAGAATTTGTCATCGTAAATGGAGAAAAAAAAACAATTTTTGTGTCTGAACTAAAATGCAATAAAAGCATCATTTGCCCTCGTTTCAATAAACGAGATAATTATTGCTTCAAGAGAGAAATTACTTTAGTTTTTTTTTTTTTTTTTTTTTTTTTTTGGGGGGGGGGGGGGGGGTTAGCACATTGTTTTCAAACTGTAGATGCTTTAAGGAGTGAAATTATTGGTCAATTTCGTAACGAAAATTCTTTGATTTACTTAAAATGTTATTTATAATATATACTATTCTGGCGATTCCAATCTCTAGATTGATCTAACTTTAAAATGTCATTCGTCATATTTGTTACATGCGGAAGAATCGCAAAGAAAATTATTCAAATAATGAGTCATTCCAGATAAAGTTGCGTGAAAAAATTGAGGTGTAGATAAGATAAGTAACATTTGAAAAATACATTTGAACACAATTTAGAAGAATGATGAATTCGTTCTTGCGGTAAGCTTGTGAAACAAAAAAGAGGTCTGAATAAATTGAAAGCTGCTTTTGATATACGATATACTGTTAGAAAGATATCGCTATGACCATAAAGTGATATTTCATTAAGAAAGTCAAACATTAAAACCTGGAACACCATTTGGAAATTACTGTAAGTAAACGTATCTACTTATTAATATTAAAAAGGGAATACTTGTTTTTGATATGACTTAGATGAAAAAGTATTATTTATAATAGAGGCTACTATTAATGATAATATCATTAGTTAAAATTAAGTATTTTCCCATTAGTAATGGTATTTATTAAAAATTCGTCTGAAGCCTTTAGACAAACTTTTTATTAACTTTTTCAGTAAGTTTGGAAAATGTTCATTAATTCGATTTGTCTGACGTCTTTCCGTGCTCTAACTCTCGTAAACATACTCTGATTGTCTTCCGAATAATGTATGTTACTGAGTTTCGCAATGAAAATGCAGTGTGCAGCATTTTTAGTCCCTTTAGTGGGACACTCGAAAGAAATCCATTACATTATAATCCATGAAGAAAAAAGTTTGTGGTATATTTTTATGACAGAATACATTTACAAGCATAATAAAATTTATATGCATTTCTAAGGTTCAGTAAAACATGCTTTCTGTAGAATACGGAGTGCAAAACCTTTATCACATTTAAAAAGTCACACAAATGAATTCATCTTCAGAACTGTCTGAGCGATAAATATTGAAAATGTGTTTTAAATTTTGTTATTCTTTTTTCAAGGTTAAATATTTTTTTTGCGTACTACTTGTAATGTATTCTGCAGATCACATACACGGCTACACAAAAAAATTCGTAATCATGGCTGTGTACGAGCCCACTTAGCATTTGCTAAGTGGGCAGTTTACCTCAAAATTAATGAAAATGTCTATTTTCTGTGTGTATATATATAATATGTATACATTAAGTTAAAACTTGTTTAATTGTGAATATTTTGATGCCTAATTTTTATCCGTATACACCAACTAGCTGTTTTTGCACGCTACGCTGGTCGATTTTTTAAAGAAACTTTGAATCAAACAAAATATATCAGTGAATTTTATCATGAGTTTTATAGCAATATGGACATTTACGTGGAATGCCCGACAGAGTTGCTGAAAACAACATGAACGTCATTACGCTGCTATTTTTTATTGTGTCATACAAAATTTTAGCGTTTAACTTCATTAGTTGATCATTTAATGTAGATTCGGTAAGGACGATAAAACGACATGTAAATATACTTAAAGCATTGATGAAAAATTATCAATGCAAGTCTCAAGAATCCGTTAATTTGACTTATTGAAAAAAGCTAATCTATCTTAATAATTTGGTTCGCCTGATTCTAGAACTTTCACCCTTCGATTTTACAATCAAACAACCTGACGATCATCAGTTAAAAGATAGTTATAAAGCCTGATTTTAATGATTTTTTTTAATGCGTTTTTTTATAATCCTCTTCGGGGTGGAATTTTAGAAAATCCTTTCTTAGCGACACTCAATGCTATAAGAAGTATTTTTACCCCAATTTTCAAAATTGTAGGTTCAGTAGATTTTTTTGAGCTGTGATTAATACGAAATTCAGACTTTCTTTTATATATATATAGATTATATCACGAAATATTGTAAATTTTTTAATACCAACGCAGTTACCCATACAAATTAAAACTTTAAATTACTTTTCTCCATTTTCATATTTTTCGTCATTTTTTTGTTTTAAACATGCTAAAGTTTTGTATTTGATATAGATTTATTGTTATTTATTTATTTGTGTATGCTCTTTATTATATATGTGATAAATGTACTACATATAGCATCAACATTCTGGTTTTCTATTATATACTAGTCGCTTATGGCGACCAGTTTGGTCTCCATTAAAAGTATTCTACGCATTCCATTATGTTATTTTTACTCTTAATTTAATTTACTTCTTCAATTATTATTCAAATCGGAAGATTCCGACCAGAGAAATTAAGAACTGTTTGCAATCATGGTAACATTTTATAATTCATTATTTCAAAATTTAATAATAAAAAGCATGCTTTTTTTTTTTTTTTTTTTTTTTTTGATTAATTTTGTTTCTGAGTTCATAAATATGACAATAAAAAACGTGAATTCAAACTGTAAACAACGCCGCAATTTTACCTAGTATGATGTCTTAAGACATAGCAAAACTCCCAGGTCATTATTTACAATGATGTCATAAGAATATTGTCATTTATTGTTGAAAAATTTGCTTTACGAACCTCCATGATTATTTTTTTTCTCGTTCGAGATTGAATGAATCTTTTACGGCTTATTTATTTTTTAGGAATGCGATATTAAACTATGAATGTCAATTTAAATTCAGTGGGTGTTATCTCAAAATATACTTACTTTTTTAAAAGTGTAAATTAGGAACAATGCTTTTATGTTGCAATAAATTATTTTGGTTTAGGTTATTATTAATACTATTAATTATTTATGTATGTGATTGTGCATATGAAAAAATAAAAAGGTTGCGAGAAAAGATTTTGTCAAATTTTTTTTCTCGCCAAGCACTCACTTTCTTTTGCCAATTACCTATGCTGGAAAAATACATTTAGTATTGTATTTTAAATGAGATGAATGAATCTGATATACATATTTTTTAATCTGTGTTATAAATAAAAGTTATGTATTTTAAATGAAATAAGTTATAGTTTTATGTTTCAAATGAAATTGGCATATGGCCTAAAATTTGGCAAACCTGCACTCGGCTAGCATAAAAGCACCAAAATGGCAATCATGCATATAAAAATTTGAAGTGGGGAGACTTGGAAGTGTTGATGACAATTGGCTTTTATAATATAGATTGGCGACTTATCACCTGCGCTGGCTGACATGAAATTGTCTGCTTAGCATATAAAGCGTGAAGTGGGTAAGCCCGGAAGTGTTGACAGTCACATGACTTAGGCTTTTATTATATAGAAGATAAAAATAATAAAAGTACATTAAGATGTATTTCATCGTTTTTTACTATACATAATAGAAAAAATCTGTATTAAATGTAATAATAGATGTGTACTTCTACGCACTCTTATGTAATACACATTTGAGAATCTTAAAAAATGTATAGAGGAGACTGGTACAGAATGGACTATTTTTGCAGTTTACATTTTCCCCCTCTTAAATGGAAAGTCCAACTTGCCTAAAAAAAATTTTTGAACATTCCTTAAGCATTTTTACATGCCTCAGAATTTTTCAAATAGTTTCAAATACATTTTTTTTTTTCATATACATTCATAAAGTAGACCAGTGTGCCCCAGAAGCGGAGTACATTAGTCTACCCACTGGGGCACAGTGGTCTACTATTAAGCGTTTTTTGAATTACAATATAAATTTATTTTTTATTAGTTTAAATCCTCTTTATCTCCAAAATAACTTAACAATACAAGGTTTTGAAGTAAAATTTTCAGACTGAGACATGAACAATTGAAAATAAGATGAAGTAATTAAATAAAATGAAGTCACCGTCATGAAAATTTGAAAATAAAACTCCAAAATACTTATGAGCCGGAAATTTTCCTGAAATAATTTTGGATCTAAGGATAATTTTACGATAAAACAACAAATTAGTAACCATGAAGCTTTGATTCCAAATTTGTTTTATGTTACGGAATTAATGTTTACATTTCAATACTCCGGGGGGAGGGGAATGTCTCTCCCGGACCATCCCTTGAATTCAACGCTATTATGTTGTATAACTTATATTTTTAACTTATAATTATAAATGGGATAATTGCATAGTAAATTATATTTAAAAATATGTATTCAAAATAAATACAAAATGCTAAATAGTACACCTACGAAACAATACATTAAAAAATACTTATGTTTTGATAATATCCGCTTTTGATGAGGCTAGAATTAAAATTCCTTGCAAGAAACCATATCTTGATAAAATTCCATCATGATCCATCATGATTATTAAGCTTGGGCAGATCGTTTGTCCTATACCTTTCATAAATTCTAGCATATGTTATAATTAATTAAAACAGTCTATGAATTTCGTCTTTACTCCCCCCTCACCCCCTCACCCCTCATCCTTTTTTACCGTGATGGTTTGGTCCGTAGGTTACCATAGAAATTTATGGCGCTCTCCAGTCAAATATCCTCCAGGACTCTTTGATGTATGTGTCGATATTTTTGGAAGCAGGACGTTTCGGTCCCGCCGTTTCGGTCCCAGGACATTTCGGTCCCTAGCCGTTTCGGTCCTAAGACATTTCGGTCCCGAGCCATTTCGGTCCCTTCTCCTGCACTCTGAAATTTTATGAAATAAGACATAATTTTAAAGGGAACATTGCAGAGTTTTTAAATTGAAGGCCATAAAATTTTAGTACAATGCGTTTATAAGTGCCGAAAACCGCAAACACGTATAACTCTTATCCAAAATATTACAATTCATAAAAATTTTGTGTGGTAATCCTTAATAATAATTGGTAATCCTAATGATAATTGGTAATCCTAATTCTCAAAACAGTTTATAATTTTAATATAAAAATTAAATTAATATTTTATTAAATATATTTATTAATTAATAACATTATTAATTTGCATAGTGATTTTTACTTTAAAATAAACTCAATACATAATTAATTTTATATTCAATACATCATTATATTTCCTAGTAGTTCTAAAATGAAATTTATCTTTTACTTGCTTATTTATTGTATATTTAAAACTACAGAAAGTTAAAACAATTAGTATAGTTAAAAATAAAACTAAAATAAGTATTATTATTTATTATTTCTGGGAAAGTAGGAGCGAAAAGGTAATACAAATAAATAAACAAAAGCTTAGTTTTGACACTTAAAAATTTGAAAATAAAGTTACTTAAAATAACAATATATTACATTTTAATATATTTTATTAAATTATACACTATATTTTATATATAATATTTATATTATTATATGTTATGTAAATAAAAATAAAAAATAATCATCTGTTTAGAATGAAATACATCCAGTTTCAATAAAATTAATTCAGAAAAATTGTCTTCATGGCGTGAGAAGACTGTTAAACAATGCAATCATTAAATACTATTATTATTAGGGGAAAAAAAAAAGTGGCGGAGGTAAATTTTTAAAAACAAATTTTTTTCATAGCCATACCCAGTTATTAGATCACTATTGCTTTCGCAATGTTAATAACGGAAAGTAACTTATGAAAACAAACTTATAAGATGCAACATTGTATTATAAAAAAAAAATAATAATAATAAATTTGTTCTTCAATAAATATATCTCATTTCTGAATTATCAAAGGAGAGGGTGTAGATGGGTGATTTGGGGAAATACGTATGTATTATAACTTATAACTGTCTAATTGAATTATTAAAGACATTTATTATTAAACTAATTGGAAGAAAAAAAATAAGCATTGTTTTTTTATATTATTTAATTAATGCTAATTTAAAGGTTCTAAAAAATGTACGTAAATAGCCAAAAAAATATTTATGGCAGTTTATATTAAATACGTTTTAGTTTATAGTAGTTTATAGAAGTTTATATAAAATACTGATACTAATAATTAATAATAAAATTTAAAATAATTATTCTGATTAATAATAATACTACTAAAAGCAAAAGGCGATATCCCATAAACTTATATCACATTGTTTAATCAAAGAAAATTTTCAGCTCGCTGTGATTTCATTATCACGAGTTATAAAAGCTTAAATTTATCGGACTCTTATATTTAACTTTTTATAAAACTTGGGGGGAGGGAGAGAATTAAAAAAAAAAATTAAAGTACCGAATAATGTTGAACTTATACCATTTTGCAGGCCCACAACAATTAGAATCTGACTTATCAGGTAGGGAGCAAAGAAATAACTAGGGACCAATGTTGCTGGGGACCGAAATGTCTTGGGACCGAATTGTCTCGGGACCGAAATGGCCAGGGACCGAAATGGCGTGTACCCCATATTTTTGAAGCTTTAGACTTGTATGTAACATGACTCCATATTATCCTGATGACGTTCGGGGATCTGATACGAAACATAGGCATTTTTAAATGTTTTTTAAATGACCCTTTTAGTATTTTGTATTTATTTTTGAATACATATTTTTAAGTATATAGCTTATGTGTCATGGTATATCGGATGTCACCAAAATGCTTGTTCTATTTAAAAGTATAAATATTGAAATTGTGAAAATGTAGCAGTTATTCGATGTCGATCATAAATAAATGATAAACAAATTAAGGAGAAATTAGAAACAATTCAGTGCGAAATCATACGGTTAGAAATAATTATCAACTTGATTTTAATAGAAATGGAATTTTTGTTCTTTTGTTCTTTTTTTTTTTTCGACAAAATTTCAAGTAATTTGTGAAATATTGAAATATAAATCGTTACTCTTCTTTAAGGGGGCAGTTTACCTTTTCAACAATTTTGTTTATGTTTTAAAATGTGGTTCAAATGGTAAACTCACTGCATTTCAGTGTTCAAAAAATAGAGTAAATAATAATAATTTTTTAAAAAAAACCTGCATATTTAATTAAAGTTTAAAAAATTGCATTTTTAAAAATTTCCAATTAGAAAATTTTAAATTTTCTATTTTCATAATTCCTTTATTTAACAAATTCATTTTAATGTTATTGTTATTTTAATAATATTGATTTTAATGAGTAAAAAAAAACTGCATATTTAATTGAAAAGTTTAAAAAATTGCGTTTTTTTACATTTTTAATTAAAAAAATTAATTTTCTATGTTCACAATTCTTTTATTTAACAAATTGATTTTAAAGTTTTTGTCCATGGTCAACTAGTAGTCTTCTTTAAATATTGATATTTTTGTCAAATGTTTTTAAGATTCTAAAATGTGTATCGCGTATGGATTTTTTGATACACCTAATATTACACTTAATGTAATTTTTTTACTGATACATGTATGCATAATAAAATATGATGAAATCTAACACATATTCATATACTTAAAAAAAAAAAAAAAAAAAAAAAAAAAAAATAGCAAAATATCTGAAGGTTAATTGCATACTTATAATTATCACATATATAATAAATAAAAAACATACACACACAAAAAAGTTTTAATGTGTATCTCAAATAAATAATTAAAAAAACTTAGTATTTTCTATTAAAAAAAAGTGACAAAAATATGAAAAAAGAGAAAAAAAATAACGTTTTAAGTTATATGAGTAATTGCGCTGGATGTATTAACAAAAATATCTATCGGTATAATGGTCGTGTTGGTAAACATAAGGCGTCAAAATATTCACAATTAAACGAGTGCTTTCATTTAATATTAAAATACTTAAAAGGTGTTGCAAAAATATAAATTTTATTTATTTATTGTTTTACCTTAGATCTTTCGAATGCCCACGCATTCATTTTCAAAGGAATATAAAAGAAGATAATTGATTAGAAGTAGAAAACGAAAAAAAAAAAAAAAAAAACATAACAATTGCACTCCATCACTTCACCGTACAAAAAAGATGCCATATTTTCCGTGAAATATGCAAACCTTGATTTTTACAAATCATGCCAAACCAAATTTTCAGTTACATTTTAAACATTGGATATTGGCGAATTATGAAATCTCATTTTGTCTTTTATATCGTTCTTTTTCTATTTCAGATCAATTTTCTATGTGAAAATGTACTTTTTTTTTCTTTTCTGAAAATATATTTGGAAAATAAAAATGGTTCTAAAAATAAAGAAAAAATAACACAAGTTGAATGTAGATTCTGCCATTGCAGAATTCAGTTTCCCCTCCGCTTAAAAAAAAAAAAAAAAAAAAAAAAATCGATAGAGATCTTTTAGAAGAGCGACCCCGTTTACAATGCAATGAACTAACTTCATTTTTCTTGTGTTTATCAATATAATAGCAAACAGAACGGAGTGAAATACCCAATTGATTAGCAGTTTCTCTCTGAGACATTGGAATTGCGGAATAATAAAGAGATAAATTTTAAGTGCTACTTCTTCATTGACTAGATTAATCAAAAACAGATTTTTTCTTTAGTTTAAACGCTTTTTTATAGACTCTGAAAAAAAGGAAATGCATTTTAACAATAAAACGAGTGGAATCCCGTCGAATTCGACGAATGAAATGTTTAAAAGACCCGATCGATTTGTTTTAAAGAAAAGCAAAAGTAATTACATTATTGAATCAATATATAATAAATATATTTCCAAACTTAATGTCAAGTTTGCCAGTTACAATTTTGCATGCAAATATTCGCACATCTTCAATTAAAATTGTAATCTGAGTGCCGGCGAAATCGAGAAATTTTATTTTATATACACTCACAGAAAAATAGTTTTATTTAAAAAAAAAAAAAAAAAAAAAAAAAAAACTAATTTTATTTTTACTGTGACATTATTTTCACTAACTGAAGTCATCTGAAAGTAAAATCTCATTCTCAGTGCCCATAATGAAAAGAAATATTGAAATGTAATATCGTTATGAGTAAAAATGCGATGTTTTAAATAGTGACGTCATTTTCTCTTCAAATGTTTTTAAAAAGTTACTGTTATTAGTAATATGAAAAAGGCATCCTTAATAATATTGTAATTCCCATTTATCTGGTTGCTGAATGACATCATTTTCCTCATTTGAAATTTTTGTTATTTTGCTTTAGACATTAATTTTTATCATAAATTATTTTCTGTTATTTTATTTACATTATTAATATTATTTCTTAGTAAATATTTTTTTTACCCCAATTAGTGCATAATTATACGCAATTATTTTATTCTGGTTAAATTTTACGAAAACAATTAACTTTTTTCTTTTAAAGGGAGGATATGTTCACTGATGAAATAAAGCTTCTGACTGGTGGAAAGTGATAATGGAAAATAAATTGTTATTATCGAGAGAAAAGCTAAACTGAGTTGCCACCATTTTGAAGAAATATCGTAAAAAGCATTTAAAATTAAAAATAAAATATAAAAATGGAAATAAATTAGAAAATAGCACAAAATAAATAGCTTTCATTTTAAAAAATAATTATCAAAATCGGTTGAGTAGAAAATTCAGGGCTGATGACTAAAAAAACAGCCAGGTCTTTTAAATGCTATAGAGACTCTATGAATGTCTCGTTTTAAGGGCCAGATTATGAAAAAGTGGGCCACAATTTTTGACACGACCTTTTTTAGCTTATCTGAAAGAAATAACATCAAAGGCTTAGAAAAAAAAAAAAAAAAAAAAGACATTTTGACCAATTTTGGGGTAAAATTGTCCTCTTAAGTGTGTGTGTTGGGGGGGGGGGGGTCAATATAGGGCTGGCAACTGATGTTATCTTGTTTCTTGCTTGTTATATATATATATATATATATATATATATATATATATATATATATTTATAAATATAACCAAAGTATTTCAGATTATAAATATATATATGTGTGTGTGTGTGTGTCTGTCTGTCTTTGTATAATGCGTTTGTATATATTAATGTGCATTTTCATCTTCATTCAACAAAAAGTGATGAATGCATTTTTCCTTGGTTCTGAAGAGTATATCCCATAACTATATGTGTGACTTCATCACTGATGTTAATTTTTGTATTAACTTATATTTTCCTCCCTTTTAATACTTGATATCGTTGTTCTTGTTATTTATATAATTTAAGTTCGTCTTGTAATTACCTCATGTAATGGTACCATAACGGAATCGCCGTTGCATGACATGACAACTATAAATGCGTTTGGCGACTTTTGGCGAATTCCTGAATAGCTGTGCCACCCGTTCCACCATTTCACAACCATAGCTCCCTTCTCTAGCTGGTGAGTAGAAGGTTGCAGGCAAACTATACAACCAGGCGCGTGCGTTTTTTTCGCGTATCCTGTTTTCATCTTGCAAAACCGGATGAAAGGTGTTATTAAGTGTTTTCTTGATTTTTTTTTTTTTACGATCACCTGCACCGTACGTAGTTTTTGAAAGCGACGCGCTAAAAGATTGAAAAAAAGGGGAGAGAAATCTTTTTGTGAATGGAACCTAATTTTCGTCAAGTGGTATTTTCTGTACGTTTTACGTACCTTACATACGGCTAAACATTTTGACTGTGTGATAATATTGTGACTAATTAAATTTCAAAATCTACTGCCGTTATTGCGAATTCTGTGTGTATTTACTGATATTGATTTTTTCCCTTCTCCAACTCACGGCTGTCATTCCTCGGAATACATCCGAACATCTGCTTTCCAGAGTGCCGTGCAGAACGATACGTTCTTCTGCTTCTTTTGCCTACAACTGTGTGATCACAGGCGTACCTTAGTTTTACAGAATTAAAACTTAAGATTTTTTATATAACAGTGTGTGTGTGTTTAAGTGATTAAAGAATAATGCCAAATTTAATAAAGGAGCTGCACTGTCCTTTCAGCTTGGAACGACTTCGTCCGGGCGTCTTGCTTCGCCGTAACGACGGTAGGATGTCCAAAACAAAAAGCGCCACCCCCGCCTTGCATAAAGTCATCATGGTGGGCAGTGGAGGCGTGGGAAAATCGGCCCTCACGTTACAATTCATGTACGACGAGGTAAGTTTTTTTTTTTCTTTTCTTTGTTTAATACAGTATGTACAAAATAAAAATGTATTCACTGGTGCAGCCAAGAGAAAGGTAAAAAACCAAAAACTATGAAGCATTTTTCACAAGATTGAATATATGAGGTTTAAAAATTAATGTAAAGAAAAACATCGTCTTTCCTGTATACGGTATCCAATAATACAAGTAAGCATGTCATCGCCGCTTCTTTCTCACTTTCTTTCGCTTCTAAAAAAAAATATTGAAAATATTGAAAGTAGCATTTACTTTCATTAATGCAGCCTTTAATTTTTATACTCCACTCACTAAAAATTTTATATGCATATAATTATTAAATAGGAATACACCTAATAATGATTTTGGCCGAACACCAAATATTCGGCTGGCCGAATATTTTTTTTTATTTCTAAGTTTAAAAGTATTAAAATGCTACTTTAAAAAACAATTTTATAATATTTAATAAACGAAACTATATTTTGATAAACACCTTTAAATAAGTAAACTTAATATTAAAAAAAATCTGCTTTAAGTTATTTAAGAAGGATAATTATAAGACTCTTATAATTAATAATTTTTTTTAACTTCATGGCTTCTTCTATTAATTAAAACAAGCGTTTTAAAATCAAAGAAAAATAGAGAAAAATTGGAAGATAAATTTTACAGGGTTATATATTGTTTATTTGTCAGGAAGAGACAAAAATAAAAATAAGTGAATAATAAAATTTACCAAAATGACAGCTCAACAGGAATAACTTTTCTACTCCCTTTGATTTAGCATGGCAGTTTTTAAATGCATCCTAGATCAATGTCTGAAGTGGGGAATCATTTTCAGAGATTTTAAAAATTCAGGTTGTTCCTAAAATCTTCCAACATACTTCCAACGAGGATAATATAGTCAAGACGAGCATTTTTTAAACAACAAATAATATCTCAATCCTTTTATTCCATCAAAATTACAATATATTTGATCAAATGTATTGAGTCAAAAACAAGTCGAAATTAAATTTTTATTTACAACTTTACCAATAATGAAGATATTTTAACAAGATTTGTTTTATATTAATTTTAGATATGATGATATCATTGAAAATAACTGAATTTTGGTCAGAGAAATAATATGAATACTATCGACGGAATTCTGTTTAAACGATTGTCTAGCTCTTAGTTTTTTTAGCTGTGGATATTGGCATTTACCAGCACTTCTCATCATAGCATATTTCACAAAAATAAAAGTAAGTCAATTGAAAACTTGGGTATTATATCTTCATTATTGTTAAAGTAACAAACAAAAATCCAAGTTTGACTTCTAGTGAGATAAGATACAATGTCTTTATGAACCATTTATTGATTGCAATTATGGTTTCCTAAACAAAAATTCTCACAAATTGAATCCCATTTTTTTTTTTTTTTTTTTTTTTTTTTTTTTTCCCAAATTTTGTTTAAAAAACTCTCATTTGTGAAAAGAAAAAAAGTAAGAAACAGTTTATTTATTAAACACTATTTAAACACCTACATTTTTACATCATTAATTCCTATGAAAGTCCTAATTAATCATACTCATTAATCATCATTTTAATCCTCCTCATGGTTAATTTGTTTAAGATACATTTTGCAAATCGCAAATAAAATAATCCAAAAACATCCTGTTTCATTTAAATATGATTTTATTTCTAATTATTTTAAATATATGTATAAGATGACGGTTAAAAGTAGAAATTGCGAAAAGTTTTTAAAAATGGGTTTTAAAAAGGGTTTTTGATTCGGTACGGCCAAATACTCTTATATTCGGCCTAACAGATTATTCGGTAACTAGGCCGAATTCCGAATAGATACTGAACATTTGGTACATCCTTATTATTTAAACAAAGAATTTATTTTTTGACGTGACAACGTCTTGTAAATTGGTTTGCCGGGAGACACTTCAAGAAACTGCGTTACGTTACGTTACGCTCCGCTCACGATACGCACTCACTTTTCTCTTAACTTTTTCCGGTCACTTGTGGGACCATTTTCTGAACGTGAATGTGAATTCGCTGCAAGGAAGGGGCGGTGCTTAATAGGAATTTTAGATAGTATTAAACTAAGACGAAATACGTTATGTATTAGTTATTAGTATAAAGTACAAAGAAAATAAGTGTAGTTTATTTCGTAATTCGGTGGTATATTATGGAAAACTAATGATATGTGATTAGTGAAAGCCATTTTACTTTAGTTATATTCTGCTCATTGAAAAATTCTTTAATATGCTGTTTACAAAATTCAACATTTGACATCAATAAACATGAAGTAAAATGTGTTTAACAAACACAGTGTATTGCAAGTTATTGTATGTATATTTGTATATAAATACGTATGTATGTGTAAAGGTAAAAATAAAATTTTGTTAATATGAAATTCAGTGCGAGATTCACTTTGTATAAATTAATGTTTTAAATATAATTCTTTGTATAAATAAATGTTTTAAATTGTTACTATTATTTCATCCTTCTTCCTACTATACGAATGAATATTCACATTAAAATTATTTTACAACTCAAAGTCGTTGTCACGTAAAACTTTCGCCCGTATACCGACTTTACAGGCAACCAATTTTTTTTTTATTTAAATATTTTATACACACTGTTTCAAAACCTTTCTTGCATCAAGATCTGACTGCGTCAGCGGTGTGTATTAAAATTGGTGTTGTGTATTAAATGTGTGTATTAAAAGGTTCTTTAATTCGGTACGGCCAAATACGGCTTCCAAAAGTTAGGGTACAACATGTTTTTCGAATCTCACCAGAAAAAAAAATGGCAGTCAGATTAAACTTCATACTTTATATGAATGACAATAATAAGCTTTAAAAAAAAAACTTACGCAAAAATTACAACAACCGCTTTTATTTTATAGAAAAGACTATGTATTTGTGAATGAGAGAAAAATATGCAATTACGAAGCTTTCGTAATTTCGCGTGTAAGTTTTGTTGTATTTGAACTATTGTCAGTTTTGTCCACAACAACCAGTAGAGTGTAGAAATGTCTAGAAGAAGTCGTTTGCCCGATTCATTAAGGTGGCGGGTAGTAGGATAGATGAAAATGCGGTTGTCACAGGCCGATACTGCTAAACGGCTTAATGTGTCTCGCAGTGTAGTCCAACGACTGGGATCAGTATGAATCCGAAGATTATGTGTCCAGAAGACATGTTCTAGGCTGCCCACGTGTTAATTGCAGAAGACCGATTTCGGCCCGAAGGAGAAGACGAACTATTGTGCCGTAACTCATTGTTGACCACTTTGCAGTATCGAGAAGAAGAATCACCGCTACTATGGTGCGAAGGCGTCTTCACAATGCTGGTCTCTATGCAAGGCGACCAGTTTGTGTGTCCCCCTCAACAGGCGACAGAGTAGGTCCCGCTTATGTTGGGCAAGATAATATATTTCCTGTACCAGACAACAGTGGGCTTCTGTACTCTTCACAGACGAGTATGAAAGTCGAAAAAGACGAGTAAAAAATGAACCATTCAAATTCTCTTTCGTCTTTCTATGATTTTTCCTTATGAGTAAATGAAATATCCCTTTTTTGTCGCCTCTTCCGAAAGAAAAACGGGTTGTTTAATTTTCTCTTAGGGAAAAAATGTGATGATAGACATTGCTTTTCTTATAAACTTTGTCATTTTTTTACTAAAAAATACCACGAGGCCCCACTTTTCTTTTCAATGTTTTTGTACACATGTTCAACTATTGCGTGACATATTTTTTTTTTCATTCAACTGTGGCGCTTTTTTGAAATAAACTACTTTAAATGTTGCAGATTTTGGAAATTTAGAATATTTAACAGGTTATAGCTACTAACAGCAAGAATATTTCCGTGCAGTACTATATTATTTAGCTTGCCCTGGTAGTGTACTTTCATATTCTATAAGAAAAACTTTGAGGATATTATAGATTAAATAAGATATTAAGAGCGGAAAATGGACTAAAACGTCATTTTGACTGTACTTTGTGGCAACATAACAATGTAAAATAACAATGCCCCATGGAAACAAATTTTAATAAGCAGGTAGTGTTATACTATAAGTTTATGCCAAAAGAATTTTGGGGTGTTGTTGCTTGCCAGAAATATACCACTCTAAACATATTGGGATTTCATTTTTCATAAAAATGGCATTCACAACCTCGAACTTTGGTATTTTTTATAACAAAGTGGAAATTTTTTTCAGGGCTTTAAAATTGCACACTATTTATTAAATAAGATCTACTTCAACATGTAAAAAAATCAAGCAAATCAAAAAATACAACTATCACACTTTGTCTGATTTTCAAAATAAAGGCTCTTAATTGAGAGCAAGGCTAACGCATAAAGAAAAATTTCTGAGTCTAATATTAAACATATATAGGGTGATTAAAGAAAACGTTGACAAAATGATATGCAGAGTTTCCCCCAGGTTTAAAAAAAGGGCAGGGCGCTATCGTTCTGAAAAGGGCACTTTTTACATTTTTAAGGGCACTTTTTCATTTTTAAGGGCATTTTTATAGAGTTGAATCTAGAATCTAGCGGTTCAAAAAGTCGTAACAAAACAGAAATTTCATCAAAAAATTAAAAAGAAAAGTTAAATTTTGTTAAAAAGTCGCGAAAAAACGGCAAATTTTATTAAAAGATTGCATAAACAGCAGTTTTTGCTAAAAGATCGCAAAAAACGGCATATTTTGCTACAAAAATCGCGAAAAACGACATGTCGTGAAAATATCGTGAGAAAAACGGAACTTTTCACGAATTTTCCGTTTTATTGCGATTTTTGGACGAAATTTGCCGTTTTTCGCAAATCTTTTGACAAAATCTGCCTTTTCATCGCTATTTTTTGACGAAAAATGCCGTTTTTTGTGACTCGTTTGTCAAAATTTTTTGTTTTATTGCGATTTTTGGAAGAAATTTGTCTTTTTTCCAGGATCTTTCAAGGAAATCTGCCGTTTTGTGAAATTTTGTGACGAAATTAATCATTTTTTTGCACATCTTGACGGAAATTAGTCGTTATTTTGCGATTTTTAACAAAACTTGCCGGTTTTTTTTTAGCGATTTTTTCACGAAATTACCCGTTCCACGAGACGCGTATGAGACTATTTTTTTCGTAATTTACGCGCTATAGCGTGTTCGGATCATCACTGGAGAGCTGCATGTTTTCAAATGTGGGCAAGAAGGGCGCTATTTTTTTGAATGAATGACAAGAGGGGCGCTAGTTTTTGAATGAGGGGCAAGAGGGGCGCCCCCCTGAACCCCTCTGGGGGAAACTCTGGATATGACAAATCAAACATACAACAAGGATACACATACGAACATAGGGTCGCAAACTACTTATATTGAGTCACAAATACAGGGTATTTCATTCTAGCGGAAAGCAGTTTGAAAGTAATTTCAACGAAAATAAAAACATTGTAATGAAAATACAACTATATGTACCTTATTTTGTGTGAAATGTGATAATGCTACGAAAAAGTCTGGAAAAACATATTGCTCCAGCAATCGATGATGCTGTATAAACTGATTATCACAGTAAAAAATGTGCGGGGTCAAGTGCATAATGCTGGCTTAAATTACTGCTGGCATACTGCTGGATGTTGTTGCTTGCCAGAGATGTACCACTCCAAAAATATTGGGGTTTCATTTTTCATAAAAATGGCATTCACAAACGTGAACTTTGATATTTTCTATAGGGAAGAGAAAAAATTTTTAGGGCTTCAAAATTGCAGATTAATTATTAAATATGATTTACTTCAATATATAAAAAAAATCAAGCAAATCAAAAAATACAACTATCACACTTTGTCTCAAGGCAATATCAAGGCAATTAAAAAATACTACTATCAAAACACCACTTTTTTTGTATGAATTTCAAAATAAGGGCTCTTAAGCGCCTGCCTTGTTTTTATACATATATATCTTCAATTGCGCATGCGTAAGATACGCATAATACAGACATCGACAATAAATTAAAAATCTTCTGAATGTATATGATAAAAATATAATACACATTTATACTTTTAAATTTCTATTTTCCTTTTTTTTTCTCACGGATTTCAGATCATTTGAATAACTTTCTTTGATTTTTGTGATAATTGTTCCGAGTGACTATACATATAATCCAGTGCATTTGATATCCTTTTCTTAGTGCCCAGTCTATCCATCAGTGACGCTTTAAATTTTTCTTCCATCGTGCTTGTTTCTAATCTTTTAATTAATTTATGTATTTATACATTGTAATTTAATATTAGTCATATTCTAATGATAACAGACGAAATAAATTTAAAAAATACTATAACATTAATAAAGCATTAATTAAGCATGTTTTAGTTTCATTTTTTCCATAATTCGAACTTTGGAAAATTCGAACATTTCTTGCGGTCGCGACGAGTTCGAATTATCGAGAGCCGATTGTATATATTTATTATCGGCCCGGCTGGCCTATTCATTTTTTTTTTTTTTTTTTTTTTTTTTTACCAGGCCGGCTCATTTATTTTGTTTCTCTGCTAGGCCCGTTTGAAATTGTTTTTCATTCCGTCGGACCGGATACGGGCCCGTGCAAACCTCTAGCCCGGTTTGCAAAATACAACTAAAAAGAGTAAAATTAAATAATGTAAATTAAAAGTGCTAATGGATTTTTTTTTTTAATATTTGTATTTTAAAAAGCCTATCAACTACGCTAAAAAGAATTTTTTATAAGGAAAATATTAATGATGTGTTCAAAAGTATTGTTTTGAAATTTATCATAAACTACACCCTTAAATCAAACAGTACAAACTGAAAAGGTACTGCTTTCTTCTTACTGTAGCATAATTATTTATATTCTACAACTGTTACTTTATATTATTGTATCAAATAAATATTTATTGTTGAACCACATAATTTAAAAAATATCTTGTTTAAACATTATTTAAAAATTCATAAATAAAATTAAATAACTGATTTACAATTTTCAAACACATTTCACTAAATAATATATGTGCGTTATAAGCAATAGCGTATATCGTTGCTATCATAGTAAAGACGTCAACATTTAGTTACGGACATGTTTTAACTTTATAATTATATATATGGTGCGAAATATTATTTTTTATCCTTCCTCCCTTTATTGTTACATGAGTTTTAAGATATGAAGTTTAGTCTCCCCCAGACATTTTACATTTTATTATAGTTCATATTTTATTCATAAATATTAATTTATAGTATTATTATAATATAAATTAACTATTCTAGGTTATTTTTTTTCTTCTCGACAAAATACAGTGAAACCTCCGAATAAGGGAGGCCTCTATTTAAGGGACAAAACTTCCGGCCCCAGTCCCTTGGTATAGGATGTGTAATGTATTAATCTCTGAATAAAGGACACTCGATTTAAGGGACAGTTGAAAATTAGATCAAAGAGTCGGGTTTTTGCATTTCATATAATAAAGTAGTTTGTGATGAAAATACAGATTTTTATGAACTTATAAAACAGACAGACAGTCATGTAGATACAGAGGCACACGACATAATTAATGAGCATTTGTTCACCCCACAATTCTGATTTGACATCAGTGCATTTAGCGCTATTGGAATTAATGCTGAAAATTATGAGGATGATTCTGAAAGTGGAGACTAAAAGAAAATTGTGCAATAAAGAACTTTGCAGATGCTTCAAATCCGAAAAAGGCAACTTTTAAAACATCAATTTTATTTTATTTTTATTTGGAAATACCTGAAAGTAGCACGTGTTGTTGTTCAGAAAATATGTAATCGTGCTTTTTTTTCTATTTTTTGCAAATACAATAGATCTTTCAAAAAATATTATCAAAGTGGAAGTTTAGAAATGAATTTTCACGCAAAAGAAGAATAATTATTCAAGAAAGGGTAAATAACGTCTTTGTCACGTGATCAAAATCGCTTATAACTCAATAGTTAGCTTATTTATTAGACAAAATTGAAAACGCAGTTTAATTTAAAATCGCTTCCATAATCCAACGTTCTAATTTTATAGCTTTCCATTAAAAAATGAATTTGTAATCGTGACAATATGTTTTCTGCTTATTGAACAGAGCAATTGACAGATTTGCTGCCTTAAAATACGCAAAGAAGTTCAATACTTTTTGTAAATACTGCTGGAAATGAAGAACTAAAATTTATAAGTATGGTAAATGAAGACTTAGAAGGTTTGCAGTGAAAAAATTGAAATTTGTAAAACGATCCCTTTTAATTGATTACTTCAAGTAAAATTCTTTTAAATGTTTGTATGCTTTTTATATCTACACTGTTTGCATAAAAAATGGAAATCAATAATTCTACAAATCATTTAATAATTTTGTAATCAATTGAAAATTTTAATCAATTAATTCAGTTTTTTCCTTTTGTGTCTGATTAACGTAATTTATACACTTAGGATACATTTAAATTTCACCTTTAGTGCTTTGTTATTTTTATATTCTTCTGAACGATAAATTAAAAATAATATAAAAAACTTCGAATAAGGGACACCTCTATTTAAGAGTTCTGGTCCCATAGGTGTCCCTTCTTTAGAGGTTTCACTGAATTAAATTTTGCGTGTTTTGTTGTTTGTTTCCCCCCCCCCCCCCCCTCTCTTTGTCTCTCCCAGTGCAGGCCAAAGTACTTGAACACGCAGACAGTAAAGCGAATGCCACGAAAATATCTGCGTCTTTTGAATAACTATTTCATGATTACCTTTCGAAGGGGGCAAAGAAACTTTGAAACTAGAAAAAAATAAATCAATAGAAGAGTTATTATGCTCTTTTTCGGGTTAATTGGATTATTGTATTACTGGAATAAATTGAATTTAGGCGAGAAAAAAGTTATCAGGGTGAATGATCACATCCAGCGCAGAAAAAGTTTTAGATTTTAAGAATCTCTCTTGATCACGATTTTCATGATTTTTGCAAATAAGTTTCACAAAATTAGTTAATAAATTTTAATTTGGTCATTGGGTATTTGTTTAATCACGAGTTCAAATCTTACTACCTTTTTATTACATAATTTCCTCTATTAAATATTAATTTTTATATGAATTTTCTATAGCTCATGGATTTATGCACAAGAAACTAGATGTGTTTTATATTCCTCCTCCCAAAAGTAAATAAGTAATAACTTTTAGATTTTATAGAATCTAGCTTTTATTCAAATTTAAATTTTCTTTCATATTGATTTACCAAAAAAATGTGTACATTTTATTTCTTTCGTCAATTTAAAACAAAATGTCAGACCTTTTTAATTTAATTCTAAATTAAAAATTATCATTATTAATTATCATTACCGTGACCATGCATTATATGGTTCTTATCAGGGCTGCGGAGTCGGGGTCTCTAAAAAAAAAAGTCTACTCCAACTCCAGATTTTTTTTTCTTTTTGTTAGACAGTTTGGAGAGAAAATAATATAAACCAGATAATATAATTTTAAATCCATAAAAAATGGTATTTTTGGATTATATCAGGATACTCAAATTAAATATTCTCAGTATATTGCCCGGCGTATACAATAGAGGAAAACCTTTTTTAATTAAAAATTATTAGATCCAAAATTATTTCCGAACTAGTAAAATTTTCATTTTTCTATTATTCCCCCCCCCCCCCCCTTTCCACCGAAATTTTTCTGCTCGGGAGGACACGAATTAGCATCAAAATTGTGAAGATTTACCCTTTTTCAAGTCCGCGGATCTGAAATAGTAAATTTTCTGTTTTGTTTTCTTCTTTAGGTGTATTTTTGTCGGCCGATTATCTACACTAGGGATATAGGCCCAGGGAGGGAGTGCCCTTCGTGGGGGGTCTTTCCAAGGGAACCTAACTCGTATTTACGCAAGGTTCGAAGAAAACCACGAAAACTCCGAACGGTTAGGCCGACAGCCGCGATTGGGTTCGAACGTTTTCTTCTTTAGATTTCGGCAGTTGGATTATTTTGGTTTTAAAGACGTGAAATTGAAAAAGTAGTAAAACGGAATACATTTTTTTTTTTTTTTTTTCAAAGCTCTAAGAATTAATACCGAAATAGTGAAATTTTCGCCTTATTTTTCTTGCGTTCCTTCATAATTTGAAACAACAGCAATACCAGTATATTAGTCGAGTCGGAGCAGGGCCGTAGCTAGAGGTGAACAATAAGGGGGGCTCATAATTTTTTTTCTCTCTCTCTCGCAGAAAGATAAATTAATGCATATTCACACTGTAGGTACTATGCTTCTTATTAAACTGTTGTAATCACTTCATTTTATGCCAAGAAAAGTACATGATGTGAAAAATTTGAGTATATATAACTGGTGCAAAATTAAACATCATGTTAGCTTTATATGTACACATAGGATGAGGGAGTGTTGAAACACTTATTTTAGATACAATTTAGTAATTCTGCAAATCTGTGAAAGGGTTTCAAAATTAAATTAGATTTTTGAACAGAGTTTTATCTGAATTTTCGGAACAGAAATTCATTGAGTGACGTTGGAATCTTTTCCAGAGGGTTGAATCGCCCATAGCGCCCCTTAGCTACGGCCCTGTGTCGGAGTTGGCCATTTTCCCCACCGACTCGTTCTTATGCCATGCCTCTCGAAAAAGAAAGCACATTTTTAAGCAGCTTAATTGGCGCGGTTGCAGTATGGAGGATTTTCTATTGTTATAAAGAAATGGGTCTTGTGTATATAAACTAATGTTTCGAAGAAATATTTATTTATATATTGAAGCTGCTATCTTAATTTTTAATGTCTTCGAAAATGTCAAGCTTCTTTGTCCCCTGGCATAATATTTCCCATCATTGGATTTGTGAATTTTCCAATTTTATTTTTATAACAGTTTGCCGTGTTTTTATTTACACAATCTTTTCTAAAACTGGAATTGACAAAGCCTAATTTAAATCCCTCCATGGGTCATATTATACCCGATCCCATTGGTTTTTTTTTTCTTTTTATACAGTCAACCAACAATTTGTTAGGACTCTTGTGTTGAAACTTTTTTGATCTGTATTTGGAAATCGCCTTCTATGAAACAATCTCCATATTGAAATTGTAGCTTAAAAATCGATTTTTGTTTTAAAAAAAAATAGCTTGCTATTTATATATTTTTTTCAATATATTTTTTTAATTTGCTTTTGAAACAATACGAATTATGTTTTTTGTTTTTTCAGAAATTGATTTCCAAAAGCTTTAAATATGTGACCCCAAAATTACAGCTTATTATCTAAGTATGTTTCTTTTGCTTAAACAGATACCCGCAAAGAGCTAGACTACCACTTGAAACTGCATATTTTCTCAAGCGATTCTCTCTATTTTTAATTCCATGCTACTAACCCAATTTTAAAACGTGATTACTGATTACTTAATATAATAACTAAAATACTAGTTTTACCAACAGATATTAGATATCGGATTTCAAATATGCGCATTTTTAAATACTTAATTTAAGGAAACATTTTTGTCGACATATCTCGCTTATTTTCTGAGCTGAAAATCGGCATTTTAATATTTTAAAATAGACAATGTGTAATCACGCTTTTAATTTTCAACATAAGTTGACGTAGGCTTTCGCGATTGGGAAGTTTGTTATAGAGCATTGTCTAAAAAACAATATTTTCAACTGTTTCTACGTAGTAGTTCCTTATGATAGATACTTTTGAGAAATGGACTGGAACTAAATTAGAGTATCTGGAGTATAATTTACAAACAGCGCCTTAGAATCTCGTGTTCATTCGGCTGAATTGAGTAAAATATCCTGCCCATTAAATTTTTATTCCCTTGACTACATTTACTTGTAGTGAGTTACCACATAATTCAACAACTTCCTTTAGAATAAATGGTCGTAAGTGAATCTAGTCTGATTTTGCAAATTTGCTTTTCAGAGTTTCAATCTCCAAAATGGGCTCGATACCAAAAACAATTTATGAAATTGCTGTCATTGTGAAGAGGCTCAGTAACAGTTAATCGGATATCTCGCTATCACAACCACCTTTCAAAAGATTTTTTTTTTTTTTTTCTCCCTTGACGAACACGTATGATTTTTCCACAGCAGTGAAATTTTTACGATTATCTAAAGCAATTTTTCTATTTTTATTTCCAGGGGTGGGAAATTTTCGAAAATTTTCACCAGCCAGGGATTTATTTTACCAGCCAGCAAAATACAATATACAGTTGAAAATAGTTAAGACAAAATTTAATCAACTGAAGAAACAGTTAATTATTATTACTACAATGGATTTTCATATTTTTGTTCGATAAAAATAAGAAATATATACAAGAGAAAAAATATTAGTATTATACCGTAGAATTTAGTATAATATTTATATTACAAAAGTTTCAAAATATAGGGAACTAATAAAAATAAATAAATAAATAAATACAGATTCGGGCATCTTTACAGTTTGAAGTTTGAAAAAATAACTTAAAACTTCACTCGCCCTGAAGGAAAATTTACCCGCCAGTGGCGAGTACAATGATGTAATTCCCCAGTCCTATTTATTTCTTTATTTTATTTGTATCGGCTCGTATGACATCTGAATTTTTCCCGACTTAAAAAAAAAAAAAAAAAAAAAAAAAAAAAACCTTCAGTTTTTTTTTTTAAAACTCTAAAGCGATGCCGGTCCTTTTCTTCCAGTTTCTCAAAATTTTTCTGTGTTTAGCTTATGGTAAAATTAGTGTTGCCAAGATTTATTTTTAAAAACGGAAATTTTCGATAGACACTAGTTTTGATTTTATTGCGCTACCATCATTTTTTATAGCAACTAGGGGACTTTTCCCTCTACGAGCTACGCTTGTCAACCCTCTTTGAGACACCATAAATTCTAAAATCACTCTAATTTGATGGACTTTTAAAAGATTTCGAAACATTGAACTATATACATTTCAAATCACGATCTCCCTGTAAACGGGTTTCGTTCATTTCCCTTTGAATGGGGGGATTTTAAAGTCTAATTAGCTGCTGTTAAACATCTACTGGCTATTTACATGTTTGATTAAACAAGATCAGTTAAACAGTGAAATGCACAGAGTCATTGCCTCCTGATATTTTTTGAACCGCGATGTAAGAAAGTCTTTTAAGTAAGGCATTTTAAATGTATAGTTTAAATTTGATGTAATTTTCACTCATTTTTTCTTTCTCTTTTTAATATTCACGTGAAAATACTTTTGTT
This sequence comes from Maratus speculifer, assembly GCA_964019185.1. Taxonomy (NCBI): domain Eukaryota; kingdom Metazoa; phylum Arthropoda; class Arachnida; order Araneae; family Salticidae; genus Maratus; species Maratus speculifer. The sequence goes on from OZ025298.1 coordinate 199,693,664, forward strand.
TTTGAAAGGAAGTATCATTTGTGCAGTCTTAGAATTCATAACAGTAGTTAAAAATATCATATCAAAATATGAAGAGTGAATGTCTAATTTATTTTTACTGTTTTGCAATATTACTTGGTCATTTTAAATATGATGTAATTTCTTTTACTTGCTGCTTTTAACGCACATTAATGAATTTATTTAGTATTCAAAAGCTTTCTTTCTCTTTTTGATATTCACGTGAAGATATTTTTATTGCTAAAAAGGAAATATATTTTATTTCCGCATTCTTTTTTCATTTATGGCGGTTTATGCATTTTAATGAATCCATTCTTTTAATATTTTCTTTCTCTTTTAATATTCACATATAAATGTAGTTTTATGACGTAATTTTCAGCGTTTCTTGATTTTAACTCGTAATTTTTTAATTCCCATTTGATTTTTTTTTTTTTTTCTGTTTCATAGTTGCGTGTATTTATTTTTTTTTAATTTGAAGGAAATATTATTCTTTGATCATTTGGCAACAGTTTAAAACAATAACTTTTTCTAAAATATGCAAAAAATGTCTCTCAAAATGCTGAAAATTTAAATTAAAAATGGAAATAAATCCACGAAAAATGAGTCAAATTAAAAAAATAAATGCACTTTGCACACCGGCAACTTCCAATGTATAAAATGATTTTAACATGTTCAAATTCGTATGTCTAGTTTTTGCTCCTATAAAACTTTTTTAGTGGAACAATTTTGACCAACTTTAGCATTAAATATCTCTTAAAACAATTGTTGAATTTGAAAACTGCAATCATCAGTGTGTTTCTCAAACATTTCTCCATAATATTACCAATTTCCATATTTATGTGTGCAATAGTTTTCTTAATATTAGCGAAGAAATACCCTAGGCCACAAAAAATTTATTGTCAGCAGCGGTGACAACATTTTTTTTTTTTTTTAGAATAGAGAGATTCCATTATACTAAAGTATATATTAAAGTATGTTAAATGTTCCATTATTATTTTCACTTACAATTTTTTTTTAAAGCGTATTAATTGGTTTAATCATTATTTTCTAATTGCATTTGAATTACATTATTCTGTCAGTATTGTTTAACTGGTTGTGTTCACTCATATATCCCATTAAGAATAAAAAATTAATTGCATTGTAAGACAAAAATTGAATCGAAACACCATAAAAATCAATGATGATCATGAAAATTTTAGTAATGTGGACAACTTACAAAAATACTTGTTTGTAATAAATAAAAAATGAGATAACAGGGTTCGCACAGCTCTACCACTAAATTTCCAATGTATCCACTGTATTTTCAATGTATTTCACAGCAGAAAAAAATTGCGAAAATTGCGAAACGTGGAGGTGACTGCGAATTCTGTATCTTAAAATTTAAATATAAATTTTCTTATCATTAATAGTGGTGCCAGAGTCCTTACAAAATATAAGGAGTGTGCGAACCCTGGATAATAAATCAAATAAAATATTAAAACTAAAAATACAGATATGTATACTAAATATCATTTTTTTATAATGATACTTGCAGTCTTGACTATTTTATTTATTGGGGGGGGGGGGGGGGGAACTAAAATTTTACTAGCCACATTGATTTTACGGTCAAATATGTCCTCTTTGTAATTAGAATAGTAAAATAATTATCGTACTTTATCCTTGCTTCTTGCACATGCAGTATTTTCAAGTCAAATCTTAAATTTGGATATAACTGAACTACCTAACTTTTCTCTGCTCTATATTTTTAAATTTTATGCTAAATTTTATTTTAAAAGGGTAAGGTTTTATAAAGACTGTAATAAATTATTTTTACATTTTGCCTATATTAAAAATTTTTGTCTATATATTGTTGTCTGGTAAATTTATCTGAAAATTCCCCATTTCTGCTTATAATGTCTGTCGAATTCAACACAAAAACAATGAATGCTTGAAAAATGCTTGGATGTTATATGTTCGTCACAGGTGAGGTTTATATGCATGAATTTCGGTGCATCAAATTCAGTCATGTGAGATTTATTATTATTACGGAAATTTGGAACTTTTACTAATTCAATTTCATTTACTTTCTCAATTTTGATCTTTATGTTAAAATTTCTGTATATAATTGGTGTTTGAAAATTGTGAATCCACCCTTACTCTCCCTGAATATGTAATAAATTTTTTAATAGAAAAATTCCGATGCTTTATGTATGTATCATAGCTATTTTATTTCTTATCTGCAATGAATTATTTATATTCAGGAACGAAAAGGATAAAATAAAAACCATTAATAAACATGGGTATAATTCACCCTTTATAACTGGCTTATTTTCACAGGATATACATGGACTATATTGCTAGATAAACATGCGTTTAATCCAACAGGAAATAAGTCTAGTCTATAGAATAAAAAAGAGATCAGCGACTTAATATGAAATCAGATCCTCCCAGACACGATCAATACAAAATAATACAGCACTGTACAAAGAAAATGAGAATCTACTCTGTGAATCGGATATATTAGACAAAAATAATAGGATAAGGGATTTTTTTTTTTTTTTTTCTGTTTTCAAAAAAGTAATCTAAGCTGGAAATGGGAATTTGAGAACGATATTGTAGCCTGGACTTGCATAGTTGATAACTGCGAAGCAGGTTATTGATTTTAAAACATGAGACCTTGATTTCTAATATCACACCTGTATTACTCAGGCTATCATAGGTAAGTCATTCCACTTTTTTGATTAGGTTCTGTAAAACTACTACGGACAACACTAAGTTTATTTAGAAACAGAAAAGTGTTAAACTCTGCCATTATAAATTCATTTTAGTGGCAGTTTAAGGATTTTTAAGGTGATACTAGATAATATATTATTAAAGAAAAAATTCTTTTATGGGGCGGTCCAATAATATCCTACTTTTTTTTTTCAATAATTGTGACACCGCCACCTTTGTCATAAAGTGTCACATTTCACCATACCCCTCCCCCCCCCCGGCCCCTGGCACGCTATATTACATATACTTGCAGTTCAGAAACAAAGTACTATGTCACAGATTCTAACAGATGTTTTTAAATTTTATTTTTAAACTTCTGTGTGTTTTAAATATTTTTGTGAGCATAACAATAAAAATGATTTGTATACTTAGTTTGTTAATATACATCAGTAATAAAACATTAATATAAAAGGGCAACTGAAAACTTCTTTTGTATTTTGAAATTTGAAATGGAATTTAATAGTATATTTGGCTTTTAATTTTATCATTACTTTATGAACACAAAGCACTTAAATATTAAATTTTAATCTATTGATTTTTATTGTTTTATTTTAATCAAAATGTATGATGTCACATTTCTTGCCGTTTTAAATGTGTGATGTCACATTTCTTTCATTTTTGTGTGATGTCACATTTCTTCTTACCCCCCCCCCCTCCTTCCCACCCCCTTGAACAATACCAACTAAAATGCAATTTTGGTAGATTCGAAGTTATAAGAATGGTAAGTATTATAAAAAGTAAGAAAGATGCTGCAAGAAAAACGAATTGAATAAATACATCAACTTATGCGCTACGCAGCAGTAAACTAATGTATTTTAAAATAAAGTTAATATATGCCAAAACGGGCTCATAGTGGAATAGTCCACAAAATAGCTGCAAGAAATCATGTTATCTTATGATAATATAATTATCGTAACATAAAACTATCCCTTAATGATTGCGCTTATGCATCATATCATTATGGAAGTTGAATATATAAAAATACTTTTACAAATAAAACCAAAGTAACTCGGATATTACCGTAACAATAAGCCAATGAAACCAGTATTTATTCTGTCTTTAAGTATAATTAACACAAAAATGAAATCTTGTTCAAATTTAAAAGTAGTCTTGTAGTAGATAAACTATGCAATACACACAAACATAATTTCTAATAAATTAAGCCCCATTTTAAAGTCAGATTAGTATATTATTAACTAAATACTTCAATATGTGTGTATCATAAACAATAAAATAAAAAATTATTTCCTTTTTTAGAATTGCCAGTATTCGGCTATTCTGCCAAATCATTGTTCTTCACATTCTTATTACTTACTAGGGAACTGCAAGAAGTGTAAGTCATCGATTTTGACAAAAGTGGTATCGTTGGGAAGATCTCATCGTGAGCAGTAAAAAAAAATCAATGGAACTACCCGTCCCAAATGAGTCGTTTTTGATATATCCGACAATTTATGTCACGTAACTAGTGCATACTTATTGGGGAATCGCAAAAGAAATTATTTTAGAATTTAACGGAAGTGGTATCCTTGGGAAGGTCCTTGGGAGTGGTATCCTTGAGAAGAAAAAAGCTCAATGAAACTATCCATCGGAAATAAGCCGTTTTCGGGATATCCGATAATTTATGTCACGTAGCTAGTGCATACTGGGCTAATGCTAGTGCACACTTAACGGAGATCGCCGAAAATTGTTTTCCAGATTTTGATGAATATGGTGTCGTTGCAAAGATATCACCATGAGAAGTAAAAAACTCAAACTACTCATCGGAAATGATCGTTTTCGAGATATCTGACAATTTATTTCACTTAATGCAGTTTCCCAGCTAGTGTGCATTAGCTATGTGGCACAAATTGTCGGATATCTCAAAACCGTCTCATTCCCGACGGGTGCTGCCATTGAGTTTTTTAATCCTCACAATGAGACCTTCCCAACAATACCACTTTCATTAAAATCTAAACTATTGTTTTTTTGCGATTCCCAATATCTATGCACTAATTACGTGACATAAATTGTCGGATATCTCGAAAACGGCAAATTTGCGACGGGTAGTTCCATTGAGTTTTTTACTGCTCATGATGAGATCTTTCCAACGGTACCACTTTTGTCAAAATCGGTGACTTACACTTCTTGCAGTTCCCTAGTTAGTGTTGCGCGTGTAACTAATCAAAGCTCAAACGCCGGAAAGGGGCGCTGTAATACTGATTTTTTGAGTCATTTTCAATATTGTACCACCGAAATGTCTATGAAGTTGTGTATAGAATTCAACCAAATTTTTTTGTGTAGGTGTTTCGCTATGATCAGCAGACCTTGCCTGAATTTGAAAAATTCCGCTGGAAGGAGGGCGCTATAATCGCGATGTCTGCGTCATTTTCATTATTGTGCCATCAAAAAGTGTGTGAAGTTATGCGTAGAACTAAACTTTTTTGTATATGATTATTTGGTATGACAAGTTGGCCCTCCCTGACTTTGAAAAAAAAAAAAAAAAAAAAAAAATTGCCGAAAGGGCGCTTTGTAAAAGCGATTTCCGTACTATTTTTCATTATTGTAACATCGAAAAGTGTCTAAACTGTGTAGAATTGAACTAAATTTTTTAAATATGTTTTTGGCTATGGCCAGCAAATCTTCCTTGACTTTGGAAATATTCCGTGGGAAAGAAACACTATGGTGGGCCTTTTTGTATCATTTTCTCGATTTTTCGTAGTTCTATTGTTAGAGCCGTCCTTAGGAGAGTGTGCGACAGGTGCGACCGCACAAGCAGTGGCGCAGCCAAGGGGTAGGTTTTAGGGTTAAAACCCCTCCCAGAGCTGAGAAAGATCGCTATAATTGCTGCTTATATAAATGAAATCCAAACTTAATATAAATGTTTTGGCGCATTTCGGAATCCGCCACTTTATTGAATCAGATTTCATTTAATAAAGTGATTCAATTAAATGGCGAAAATTCTACTTAAAATTGTGAAAAAGCATATTACATGAATAAGTTAAGTAAAAATTGGTTATTTGAACTAAATTACTTTTCTTAGATGCTTCATGCTAAAAAAAAAATGATGATTTCCGGCTACACAGACGCTCTTTGAGTTTAAGTATTATACAGTAAATATTCTAATTAGTACTGATTCTATTAACCGGCGATTCAAATAACCGGCAATCACCTTTATCAGAATCTCAAAACCCCCCTTAGAACCGAATTCTGGCTGCGCCACTGCGCACAAGGCATCGCGACTAGAGAGGCCTCGCATTTGGACACAAAATATTTTTGCTTTAATAAAAAGGCGAAAGTATAATAGAAAATCTTTAGCATAAATTTATGATTTTAGTTAAGAAAATATAGCGTTCTTGACATAAAATATAACCTAAGTTGGGAGAGGGACTTTCATCATCAGATTGCCACCATTACTTTTGAAATTGGTTCTGTAGTTCCAGAAATTACCCCTATAAACACACAAACAAACGCTAAGTTTTTATAATAGCTAGGGATCGTACCCTGGTTCCATGGGACACAGTATATAGGGGAAATCTTTCTTTTTTATTGATAGTCTACATCAGATTATATTAAGAATCTGAAAGGAAAGGGCCTCGCTTTAAATAAGCCGTCCTCCATAAGGACGGCTCTGTCTATTGTCAGGGTTGCCACGCCACCTGGAAAACCGGGAAAACACAGGAAATTTTAAATCTCCTCCCAAAACAGGGAAAATCCAGGGAATATCTTTAAAAATCCTAAAAAATCTGGAAAACACAGGGAATTTGATAATGGCAAATTATAACATTTCTAATTAGCCTTCATACACGCATATATTTTTTCGCACTCAACATGGAATAAATTCATTGCAGTACAGGGAAAATACAGGGAATTTTTTTTCAAGATTAGAGTGGCAACCCTGATTGTCCATCAGCTCGTGCTGAGACAGGAACTCGCGTCCTGCTAAGCCGGCTATTTGCAAACAACTGATGATAACAGAATAAACGAAAACTACTGATTGTAATAAATATCATGATCCACATTAGCTCGTTTTTATTCCGATTAATTGACTGAAGCAGAAATTTAAGATGAAAATCAAAGTTGGTATAGTATTGCAGTAATAATATTTAAGTATTAACATGTGTAACTACTTTTTGAAATATTAAGATGTTCGTATGAGAGAGAAGAAAGTTTTGGAAAGTGCACATCCAAGTGGTTTCCAATTATAAATTAGCTGAATTCGCGGGCCACAGTTTGTGCATCCTTTCCTTATTGTGCTATTTCATTAATATTTCAATGTCAACGAGTGGAGTAGTAGGGTGACCTCCCCCTATTCTCAAAAAAAAAAAAAAAAAAAAAGTGTGTGTAATTCGAAACAAATTTTTGATAGTATGTTGAAAAATGATTTGTAAACAAAGATAGCCCCCCGCCTTCAACAACAACAAAAAAAAAAAAATCATTAAATTAGTAATTTTTTTTTTTTTTTTTTTTTTTTTTTTTTTTCTAATCAGTTTTTTTAATTCAACATTTTAAAACTGTATAATTATGTAAAACCGAAGAACTTAAACTATTTTGAAACATATTCGCATCAATTGAATGATACTTAGAAAGAAAAAAAAATCTTTCAAAAAGCTATTTAACCCATATTTACAACGGTAAACAGCTTCTTAGACTGCTAAAATATAGTATTTCTTTGTATTGTAGGACTTTTAGGAGAGATAGCTAGATAGAAGCATTCTCAAATTGAACATTTTTTTAAAAAAGGGGGTTGAAATGTTGAAAGGAATGCTTCTGTATTGAAAGGGAACTCTATCTCAACATAAAACGGGTGTAGAGCAATTACAGAGACATTATTGTTGAACTTTTCTTTCGTCAATCATAAGGAAATGACCATTGTCCACTTTTATCTCTCTCTCCAACCTAGACCTATATGTGATACAAGACTTGCCCATTCGCCAATTATTTGCATTTTTTTAACTACCTTATGTATAAGTCGTCCCCCCCCTCCCCCCATTGTCAACTCCCAAATTTTGTCTAAAATTCTTCGACTTATACATGGCAAATGCATTAAAATAATTTGTTTATCTGCAGAACCTTATAGTTGAAATTTAAACAAATATATAATTTTTATTATTAGTATTCTATCTAAACATTTCGTATGTTATATTTAAGGTAAAATAGGTTAGTTAAGGACTTTTACTGATTGAAATGAGATTATATATATTAAGTTAAAATGTACTGTTATGTAACAATTATTGGTATTGAAATATTATCTTATTTGTTCGATATAGAAAAAAAATATATATATCTGTGTAACATATTAGATGTATGTGTGTGCGTGTGTCTGTCAAAGTATCTTCTAATTTAATTATATAAAGTATGTTTTTACTTAAATTATATTCCTTTGAAAAGTGATTAATTCTAATTACTTTGTTTTAAAGTATATTTTAATTCTGAATACAAATGTTGCAATTTTGGTTTCTTATAAAAATAATTATAACAAGAAATTGTGAGTAATTTAAACAAGTTGGAAATTGCACGTGAACGTACCAAATGAGGTGCGTTCGTACGATAACGAAGTTTTAAAAGTATTCAGATTGTGCTGATATAGTAAAGCGTACTTCGGATACAGTATAGTAGTCGAAATCTTTGTGTTTCTGTGTGGAATACTTTTGTGTGGCCCTGTAATTTAATAATAAAAATTCTTTGCATCACAGATTGTACAGAATGCATATTTTAGTATATATTTCATATATTCATGCCAATTCTATTATGTTCGAATGAGTGTAACATCATTAAAATGCATTTGAAACTTTTTTCCCATTTACCGTAATGTAATGGAATACTTTTGATTATCCCTGTAAATGATATATGCATCCGACTTTCATAACATTTGAAATGACTCGACAAAATTACGTAATAATTATATGTTTTAAATTTCAAACGATTAAAATGCATTTGAAACTTTTTTCCCCATTGACCGTAATGTAACGGAATCCTTTTGATTGTCTCTGTAATTGATCTATGCATCCGATTTTCATAACATTTGAAATGACTCGACAAAATTACGCAATAATAATGTTTTAAATTTCAAACAATTAAAATGCATTTGAAACTTTTTTCCCCATTGACCGCAATGTAACGGAATCCTTTTGATTTTCCTTGTAATTGATCTATCCATCCGATTTTCATAAAATTTGAAATGACTCGACAAAATTATGTTATAATTATGTATTTTTTCAAACGATTCGGTTGGGTAGTTTTTGCGTTGTTATATGCGGACAGACAGACGGACTGAGCGACAACAATAAGTGCTACGTATTTACATAATTACGAACGCACCTAAAAAGAACACCTTTCCGAGCATGCTCAATACATCTTATTGTTACATGAAAAAGAATACCAAAATTTCTCGACTAGCTGGAAAATATTATGGATTTCTAGTTTGAAATCTCTCCGAAAATGGACCGTGTTTCCACCTACACAAATGCTTTATTTATTGCTTGTATGTAGGAGTATCAGAAAAGGTATATGTGTACATTCACCTTTCTTGCTGTCTCTTTCTCAACCGCATTAGCTGTATGCTTAACAGATGACGAAGTTTTCCCCATGTTCTTTTTATATTTGCCGTGTTGCATCTGCTGTATTAGTCATCATTCATAGATTATTTGCAAATCTTTTGTTTATTTACTAGGCAGACGACGATGTAATGGTTAGCTTAACATAATATCCCGAATTTAATCTCGTTTGCGATGACTTGTTTCTTTTAGGTGATTTTATTATAACCAACTTCCAAGAAGGGAAGTTATACAATTCAACAACATACTTTTTTCTCACCTTTAAATGCATATTCAAAAATAACTTTCTAGACAGATGCTCCTAATCTTATTTTATTTATTTTTGAAGGAGCTCAGGGTCCGACTTAAACAGTGGGAGTCCTTGGGCAAATATTATTAGGAGGCTCCCTTCTATTTTAAAATTTTTCGTAAATTATACTGAAGTGACTAAAAGTGAAATTCATAACTATTGTATATGTAGCGTTGCAAAGGTTAGAAAAAACCCGGTTTAAACCCGGGAATAAACCGGGTTTTTAAGAATAAACCTGGAAAAAACCCGGGATTTTTTGGAATAATTCGGTTTTTTTTTTTAATAAACCTGGGAATAAACCTGGTCTATTGGAAATAAACCCGGGAATAAACCGACTTTTTGCAACTCTATGTATATGTACATAAATTTCGTACCAAGTACTATTCACATCTATATACATAATAGCAGGAAAAAGACAACTTTAAGAAATTATAGAATAGTTTTTTTTTTTTTTTTTTTTTTTTTTTTTTCCCGATTACAGGAATATTAAGATAAATGTGAAACCTTAAGAAGGCATTGGGTACGGAAACACAGAGGGTAGGAGAAGAAAGACCCTTAAAATAATTTAAAAAAAGACTTTTGGTCATTTTTGACCATTTTTTATCATTTGACACTCCTTAACCGAAAAACATATACAGGGTGATTCATAAAAGATGGGCAGAACTTTAAGGGGTTATAGTACACTTAAAGACAAATAATATTAAATAGGAGACTAAGGGTCCCAGACGTATTCCCAAGGAGATAGGGGGCATTAAAGTTTAGGGTCCGAAATTTCAAATGATTATAAAAAATGGAAAAATTGGTCGATTCGTTTGCGGTTTTTGCAAAAAATTTTCTTTATGCCAGTATTTTCTTGAAATAAAATTTTAAAGTTCAATTTCAAAAAATGCCGATAGGGGGCGCTTTAGACTTTGGAGTAACAAACAACTATTTTTTAACGTTATTTTTTGTATTTCTTTAAATGATTTCGAAAGCTTAGACTTAAACTTAAATTTTGATCTAAAAATCTGAGTCCTAACGAGTAGTTAAGTAGCGTAAACTGAAATTTGAAATTTGAAACCCTTCTCCCCCCAGAACAAAAATCAGTTATTCCCGATCTTTGTGTCGTAGATTAGGCTCTAACTACTGCCGCGTTTTGCTAAAATTATTCTTTATGTCAGTATTTTCTTGAAAATAAATTTTAAAGAAAATTTTCAAGAAATTCCGATAGAGGGCGCTTTAGACTTTGGAGTAACGAACAACTATTTTATACCGTTATTTTTTGTGTCTCATTAAATGCTTTCTAAAGCTTAGACTTAAATTTTCAGCCCAAAATCTGAATCGTTAGACGTGGTTAAGTTTCTGGGGAGAGGGGTTTGAAATTTCTACTCCTGAGCACAGTTCAGTTTACCATGTCCACACATTGTGTGCTGTGATACGAGGTAAAAAGACACAAATTAGGATTATGTTACCAAAGCATATTTATTAACATGTAATTACAATAAATGTTCAAAATTGTGACCACCAGAGGTTATGCACGCAGAACAACGGCGAAGAATGGAACGGCGAACACTCGCGAAAACATCAGGCTTTTCGAGCACTTCCCCTACAGCGGCGGAAAGTCTGGCGACCAATTCCTCGGGGGATTCAATGGGTGTCTCATACATACCCCAAAAAAAGAAATCGAGGGGTGAAAGATCTGGCGAGCGAGCAGGCCAAGCAACAGGACCACCTCGACCAATCCATCTGTTCGGAAATGTGATGTCCAGATAGTTGCGGACGTCTCGTACGTAATGGGCTTGCGCTCCATCGTGCTGGAACCACATGACCCGCCGGATGCGTGGAGGAACAACGCTTAACAGGTCTGGCAGCACATGTTGCAGAAATGTGAGGTATGTTTTACCGTTGAGGCGTTCAGGAAGAAGGTACGGTCCGATTAGGTGGTCTCCGAGGATCCCTGCCCAAACATTGATGGAAAAGCGTCTCTGATGAGCATGTGGATACGTAGCATGTGGATTGACATCCGCCCATACATGTGCATTGTGTGTGTTAAATGTACCTTCACGTGTGAAGGTACATTCATCGGTGAAAAGCACAGTTCGTCCAAAATGTGGATTTAGCGCGTTCTGCTGCAGAAACCAGCGGGAGAATTCAATACGATTTGGATAATCCCCTGGAGACAGTTTCTGGACTCGTTGCACATGAAACGGGAGCAAATGTTCATCCTTCAGTACCCTCCAAGTCATGGACTGTGAGGTATCCACCTGCCTAGCCACTGTTCGTGTACTTGTACTTGGCTGCGCCGCTACTACATCCAGAATGGCTTCTGCAACAACTACTGATTCGTCCTTTTTTGCACGACCTGCATTCGACCGGGAAGCGAGAAATGATCCCGTCTCACACAACTGTCTGTGCAAGCGCTCGAAAGTTTTGCGGTTAGGCAACCGCCTATTGGGAAATCGCTCTCCGTACATTCGTTGTGCCTCTGCACCATTTCCATCTGCCGCTCCGTAAATTAAATGCATCTCAGCCTTTTCCTTATTCGTGAAGGGCACCATCTTCCGATTCATTACTACAGCGACTTACACTTGACTCACCGTTCAGTGGTTTTTATGCCTGAATCGTGTCGAAATTTTGCATACGTGTTCTTCTTCTTCCCCATTTGACATTTGCATACTTTCTGTCTCCTTCTTCACCCGGTGACTAGCGTCAGGAATGGAGCTTTAACGTTTGCATGAGCGACGTTTCCAACTGTGCCAGTGCCTTTATGAGTAAATTCCGACTATGCAGTCCTTGACGAAAGTTGTATTTTTGCCTCGTATCACAGCACAGAATCGTTGGGCATGGTTAAGTAGTGCAAACTGAACTATGTTCAGAAGTTGAAATTTGAACCCCCTCCCCTCGCTACTGAACCACGCTCAGCGATTCAGATTTTGAGCTGAAAATTTAAGTTTAAGTCTAAGCTTTAGAAAGCATTTAATGAGACACAAAAAATAACGGTATAAAATAGTTGTTCGTTACTCCAAAGTCTAAAGCGCCCTCTATCGGAATTTTTTGAAACTTTTCTTTAAAATTTATTTTCAAGAAAATACTGACATAAAGAATAATTTTAGCAAAACGCGGCAGTAGTTAGAGCCTAATCTACGACACAAAGATCGGGAATAACTGATTTTTGTTCTGGGGGGAGAAGGGTTTCAAATTTCAAATTTCAGTTTACGCTACTTAACTACTCGTTAGGACTCAGATTTTTAGATCAAAATTTAAGTTTAAGTCTAAGCTTTCGAAATCATTTAAAGAAATACAAAAAATAACGTTAAAAAATAGTTGTTTGTTACTCCAAAGTCTAAAGCGCCCCCTATCGGCATTTTTTGAAATTGAACTTTAAAATTTTATTTCAAGAAAATACTGGCATAAAGAAAATTTTTTGCAAAAACCGCAAACGAATCGACCAATTTTTCCATTTTTTATAATCATTTGAAATTTCGGACCCTAAACTTTAATGCCCCCTATCTCCTTGGGAATACGTCTGGGACCATTAGTCTCCTATTTAATATTATTTGTCTTTAAGTGTACTATAACCCCTTAAAGTTCTGCCCATCTTGTATGAATCACCCTGTATATGTCCTGTGTCCTTGGGGAGGGGGGAGACGGGGCAATTGCCCCGCATGCCCCTGCCTTACTCAAGTTCTAGGAGCTTGTTTTCGTGGCTATCCCGTATAAATTTATTGCTGTTCAAAAATGATCTGTTTGTTTTCCTGGCTTTTCACTTTCCAGAAAACTTTCTTAAAAATTAAAACTAGGCCAACTGCTTCAGTATTTGAGTATGTTTTAAGGGTACTTCTAGGTTATCCAGTCGACCTAAAAATTATCGCCAAACTATAAGATTAAATGCCAATAATGGATGATCGTGAATGTCACATTCAATGGCATTAAATAAGATTCACGTGTTTAAAATGTCATTAAATGATTTTAATTTTGTTTTTTATTTGAATTTTTATTAATATTCCTCTAATTATTTGTTTTTTCATTATTTAAAATAAAAATTATGTCAATATGCATAATTTGGCTATCAGTTTGGCGATTTGTATAATTTGGCGAAATTGGTCGACGGGATAATAGAGAAGTACCGTTGTTGATATTGCTCATTTCTAGAGAGCATTTTTAATCCTAGAAGCTATATTCGAGCTATATAAGTTCGAGTTTGTTTTCTTTAAATGATAATCCACTTTGCATTTTTTCATTTATTTTCACACCACACACACATATAGTTGAACAGACACTAACATTAAATATTTACATAAAAAAAGATATATTTTTACGGGGAAGTAAAATATTCTTCCTCGCATCGAGAATTCGTAACAACTTCTCCGTTTTTAACAAAACATTGCGTCACAGGTGGCTTTTATCGGCGACCGCACGGCGCCTTTGGGTTGCTTCACACGTAATTTGTAACACATTGCCCCCCTCATGAACCTATGGGGTTCATCACAATATATGTTGCAATACGATACATTAAATCAAATACAAATTTCAAAATATAATAAGAATATACATACTTTAAGACAATTTAAGATTTCTGGACATACACTTCAACTAGAATAATAAAAGAAAAGATTACAATGCAAATTTCACTGAAAACAGTCAATTGTCATTGATTTCCAAATTATAGAGTAATTGCACCGGTCTTCTCAAAACAGATTTTTGAGTTTTTATTTTGCACGCCCTCACCTTGCCGTCTCTTCCAGGAAAGGTTTCTATAATTTTACCCAAACTCCAGAAATTTCTGGGTAAAACCGTTTTAAGATATATTGTACTACTTGTCGTATATAGATTTTTACAGGAACTCGTATGATTTTTGTGTTCGAAATCAGTGTTGAATTCAGGGGGTGACCCCGGGAGAGCGGTCACAGTTTTGAATTTAATGTAAGATGTCTCATCATATGAAAATCTGGTATTTTATAATTGGATTTGAAATAATTGCTGGAGTATATTATAAAGCCTTTCCGCCTGCTGAAAAGTAAAGGCATATTGTTTAGCTGGGGACATTGATAAATTATTATATGTCAGTATTTTAATGTTTTTTAGAAATTTCATAATTTTGTACACCTGCTTTAAGATATTTTTCATCCGGTTTTTTAAAATGTTAAATATTGCTTCTTTTGAAAGCTGCTTTGGTGCCGACATTGGCAATAACATACATAATTGATATATAATACATTTTATACCGGATGTTGAATTCACACATGTGTGTATAATTATATATTTATTAATTTAAATTAAATATATTTATTTTCTTTAATACTTAATAATATTAATATTTAACTTGTATTTAACTTTCATCCCATTGAGAACAATATCTCATATATTGTGTATTATATTCTGAGTGTACAAAGTGCATGTTCTAATTATATAATTTATTCTTTGTTTTATGCTTTACTGCTATGATGTTTATATTAAATTTTAATTAGGGGCGATTTAATTGAAATTAATTTAAAAAAATTAAATTCCTTTTTTTCAATACCTAAGCATTATCATTTTATTTATTTTATTATGATTATATTATAAATTTATTTGATTAGGATATGATGTAATAGTGAACTTAAATATTGAATTTTCATAGTCTGATACATTTATTAATATGAAACATGAATTAATGAATCATCCATGTCACATTTTACATATTAATATTATTTAATAAATCATTTATATATTTTCTTATGTTATTAATTTATTAAAATATTTTTAATTTCCACTTATATATCTCTTATGCTTTGAGGCATCTTTCAATGAAAGTTATAAATATTTAATTTAGTATAATGCTTTTTGTTCCTACTCAATTTATTTTACTAATAATATCAAAAGTAAATAAAATTTATTCAAAGACATCAAAAGTACTCTTCGCCAAGTATTATCATCAATATGCGTTATAACACCGCCAATGGCACCATTTGGACAGAGTGCATGGATTATGGCTGTGGTAACAACTTCTACCGCTGTCGCGATAGCTGGATTTTCTGGAATTAAGACATTTGAAGATCAGCTAGTATGAACTGTTTAAGTATAAAATGTTACTGTCTCCTGGACTTTCAGTTCAAGTCTGGAAAATTCATTTTCATTCTTTACGTGTTTTAATATTTATTTTAATAAGTTTAATGCATATTGCTGTCTATTTTTGTATGATCATTTTTATGGGCCATTGTAAAGAAGATCGAACACGGTAAATACCTAACCAAAGCCATTCTTCACGCACGCCAGAAGGGAAAAGATGTTTATTGTTATACTTTAATTTCTAAAACTGTTGTAGGCAATGTTTCCTCTTTGGGAAACTAAGGCACTGTGCTACCGTCATGCTCTAGTGCCGAAACATAATCAACACCATCATGAAGTTCAAAATTGGATGTTATCATTTTTCTATAAGATATGGGTACCCTGTAATTGAATGGAAGTAAAGATGGCTTGTTTATTCCAAAGAGAATGAGTATAGTTGGGTGAATATCTTCCATACTTATTGTCGAATTCCTGTGGCCTTTATAGGAGGGATGAATTAATTGACTTTGCTGAAATGGACTAGACCAGGGTTGACGAACCTATGGTATCCATGCCAAAATGTGGCATGCGGAAGTTTTCTTTTTTCTTGGAGGGGAGGGGGCACGGTGTTGATCGAGTGATACAGTGACATGACATGACATTACGCAAGACATACAAATTTAAATGAATTGAACTAGTTTAAATTCGAATGATTGGAAGTTAAAAAAAACTTAAATTGCAACTTATTAAATATCAATCTAAACTCAATATAGACCAAAAAAAAAAAAAAAAAATGTCAAAGACATGGAAATTAAGTAAAAATGCCGATGATAAAATTACATAACTTCGAATTTCCAGAGTGATTTAAGAAAGTTGCATTTACTATTTTAACAATTTTTTCCGGTTATCTATGTCTGCAAACCATTATTTTTAGGGAAAATAATATGAACAAGTTGGAAATTGCACGTGAGGCGTAGCAAACGAGGTGCGTTCGTACGATAACGAAGTTTTAAAAATATTACTCTCATATATCAAACTCATAAAATTATAAATAGTGAATTACAATTAAAACGCTCATCAAACAATGTTCTCCCTATACCATTATGGAATGGAATAGTTTTGTGTGGCCTTGTAAATCAATAACAAATGTTCTTTGCATCACAAATTATGTAAAATGTATATTATAATACGTACTTTATATTGTATATAAATTTTATTAAGTTCGAATGAGTGCAACACCATTAAAATGCATTTGAAACATTTTCCCCATTGACCGTAATGTAACGGAATACTTTTGATTGTCCCTGTAATTGATCTATGCATCCGATTTTCATAAAACTTGAAAATAACTCGACAAAATTATGTAATAACTATGTATTATAAATTTCAAACGTATAACATACATTTGAAACTTTTTCCCCATTGACTATAATGTAATTGAATACTTTTGATTGTCCCTGTAATTGATCTATGCACCCGATTATCAAAAAATTTGAAATAACTCGACAAAATTATGTAATAACTATGTATTTTAAATTTCAAACGATTAAAATGCATTTGAAACTTTTTTCCCCATTGACCGTAATGTAACGGAATACTTTTGATTGCCCCTGTAATTGATCTATGCATCCGATTTTCATAAAGTTTGAAATAACTCGACAAAATTATGTAATAATTATGTATTTTAAATTTCAAACGTATAAAATACATTTGAAACTTTTTCCCCATTGACTATAATGTAATTGAATACTTTTGATTGTCCCTGTAATTGATCTATGCACCCGATTATCAAAAAATTTGAAATAACTCGCCAAAATTATGTCTATGTATTTTAAATTTCAAACGATTAAAATGCATTTGAAACTTTTTTCCCCATTGACCGTAATGTAACGGAATACTTTTGATTGCCCCTGTAATTGATCTATGTATCCGATTTTCATAAAATTTGAAATGACTCGACAAAATTATGTAATAATTACATATTTTAAATTTCAAACGATTCGGTTGGGTAGTTTTTGCGTTGTTATATGCAGACAGACGGACGGACAGACGGACAGACAGACGGACAGACGGACGGACTGAGCGACAACAATAGGTGCTACGTATTTACATAATTACGAACGCACCTAAAAACTAAAAAGAAACCAGTTATCAGATAATAAAAGTTCAATTTGCATTTTTTTTTGTTTAAGTCATTGAATATGAATTTGATAAATTAATTTTCATTTCAGAAGAAATAACAGAAATTGCATTGATTTTTTATTACATTATAAAATATATTATTTCTGTAATTATTACAATACAGTATTTACATTTATATTGCCCATATTTTTTAATCTTTATAAAAAATGTTCAAGAAAATTTATTTGATTTGTGTTTTTCGATCCACTTAATTTGTTTTTTTAGTTGGCAGTTAACACGTCATGGTCATGCTAAATGTTTTTGAAAAAATAGCACACGTATATTAAAATAAATCTATAACAATAAAGAGAGAAGGATGTTTGTCTGTCAGCGCTGTTCTGAAGAAACTGCTGCACGTAGAGTTACAAAATTTGGAGGGAAGGTACTTTTTTACATGTAGTTTTGCACCTTGAAGCCCGATTTTCGATTTTTTGTTTAGATTTTTTAAATAATTTTTTTAGGCGATTTTTAGCGTTATTTTTGCGGTTATATCCCATTATAAAAAGGAATACGGTTTTATTCTTTTAACCCAAAATAGCAATTTTTTTTCTCTTTTCAACAAAGTTTATTCGGAATTTGTACAGCGATTTTTGAATTTTTAACGAATTTTTAATGCGATTTTTAGTGTTTTTTCTCATTTTGCGGCTATTTTTTTTAGATTGGTAAAAAGAAAATCGTTTTAAACTTTTAGCCTAATGCCCTAAATTTTGTGTTTGTTACGATTTTTAGATTTTAACGATTTTTAATGCGATTTTTAACGTCTGTTAAAGATTTTTGCGTTTAGCATCTATTTTTTTCATAGTTGTTCTATCAAAAACTTGAGCTGTTGAGAATGCAATAAGTAGTATTTTTTTGTGAAATCTACCTAAAATGTCAAAAATTTAGGTACCACTATTTTCGAATAGCAATTTCATAAATTATCTTAAATTCTTGCTTAAGACCGCTATCCCCTCGAGTTATATATCACCTGATAGGTTATTTAACAGAATATGGTTTTGATAAAGTTTTTGAAGAATAGAGTGCTCTACCTGGTGGTGGAAAATGGAACTAATAGAACGCTATTTTTTTAAATCTATAATGATAAAGAGACAAGTTTGTGTGTGTGTCAGCGCTGTTCTGAAGAGTCTGCTGTACGTAGAGTTACAAAATGTGAAGGGAAGGTACTTTTATACATGTAGTTTTGCACCTCGAAGCCCGATTTTCAATTTTTTGATTAGACTTTTTTTGATAATTTTTTAGGCGATTTTTAGCGTTCTTTTTGCAGTTTTATCCCATTAGTGAAAGAAATACGGTTTGATTCTTTTAACCCAATATAGCAATTTTTTTCCCTTTTCAGCAAAGTTTATTCGGAATTTGAACAGCGATTTTTGAATTTTTAACGATTTTTTGATGCGATTTTTAGTTTTTTTTTCTCATTTTGTGTTTTTTTTTTTTTTTTTTTTTTTTTTGAGATTGATAAAAAGAAAACCGTTTCAAACTTTTAGCCCTGAATTTTGTGTTTGTTACGAATTTTAGATTTTAATGATTTTTAATGCGATTTTCAATGTGATTTTTAACGCTTTTTCAAGATTTTTTGCGTTTAGCATCTATTTTTTTTCATAGTTGTTCTATCAAAATCATGAGCTGTTGAGAATGCAATAAATAGTATTTTTTTTTTTTTTTTTTTTTTGCGAAATTTACCTAAAATGTCAAAAATTTAGTTACCACTAATTTCGAATAGCAATTTCATAAAAATCTTAATTCTTGCTTAAGACCGCTACCCCCTCGAGTAATATATCACCTGGTAGGTTGTTTACCAGGGTATCGTTTTGATAAAGTTTTTGAAGAATAGAGTGCGCTAGCTGGTGGTGAAAAATGGAACTAACAGAACGCGATTTTGTTCAAATCTGGAAATATAACAATGTGATTTATTTTAAATTTTAAAATGGTTTATAATAGATAATAAAAAATGTAAACAGCGAATGGTGTGACACATTTCAGGGTGCGTGAAAGGAGGGGAGCGAACAAAACTAGGAAATGTAATAAGGAGATCTGTTTTACACTTTAAGGTAGTTTATAACGCATGTAAAAATTTTTAAAGTACAGGCGATGCTCTGGAGAGACCGCTGCACGAAGTTATGTATGAAATTTTACACCTTGAAGAACGATTTTCAGTTTTTTTTTTTATTATTTAATTCATATGCAAATTTTAGTGGGTTTCGAGGCGATTTTTCCACATTAGCGAAAAGGAAAGCGGTTTCATTCTTTCGATCTAAATTAGTGAATTTTGTTCTCTTTTCAATATAATTTATTTGGATTTCGTGCAACGATGTTTGGATTTTTAGTGAATTATTTAATGTAAATTTTGCCGCTATTATTCGACATTAGTAAAAGGAATTTTGCTTAAAACTTTCAGGCTGATGTATTAAATTTTAGCTGTTAAGATTTATGAATTTCAGCTAATTTTAATGCGATTTTTCGAGATTTTTTGCGTTTGATGTCGGATTTTCGTCATTCATGAGATATTTCCAATTACAACGTTTTAACCTATTAGAGTAAATTTTGACCCCTGTGATTTTTTAATATTAGTGATTTTTAATGCACTTTTCGATGCAATTTTTAGAAAATTTTCGAGTTTTATGGTGATTTTTTGATATTCGGAAGTAAAAATTGATTTCAAACTTTTAATCTAATATAATTTTAGAATTTTTAACGCGATTTTTCAAGAATTGTTGTGTTCCGTGTCGATTTTTTATTATCTATAAAGGATTTCCTTTTACTACGTGATTATCCTGTCGACCAATTTCGCCAAATAATCGTGAAACAAGACAAATTATGCAAATAGATGTAATTTTTATGTTAAATAATGAAAGAAGAGATAATTTAGAAAAACATTAATACAAATACATATAAAAATAAGAAGTAAAAACCACTTGATGACGTAACAAACATATGTAACATGTTTAATGTCAATTAAAATTCTGATTACTGCGATTTAAAAAATAACTAGCGATATTTACCGCATTTTTCAATGCGTTTTTAATGAACTTTTTAATGCGATTTAGTACTATTTTCTTCGATCCCCACCACAGTGGTGTTTTAACAATTAAAAAATTATTTTGGTTTCAAACTTTTAGCCTAATATAGTAAATTTCACCATTTACCTTTTTTTAATTTTGTCGATTTTCAATGTGATTTTTGATATATTTTGTGTTCTGCGTCGATTTTTTTGTAATTCATGTACAAAAAAAAAAAAAAAAAAAAAAAAAAAAAAAAAATGGTTTATGAGTTTTTTTTTTTTTTTTTTTTTTTTTTTTGGGGGGGGGGGGGGGCTTTATGGTTATTGGATTTAGTAAGTCTTTGTTTTTCTTTCATTTCTACATTGCGACTGGGGCTTTTGCATTAAGATTTTATTTTACCAGCATGGTTGTAACAGTTTAAACCAATTGTTTTTTTTAAACAAATCTAATGTATTTTTTCATTTTTGTAATTTAAGTGTTTTAAGTTATTGGATGCAAGTAATTTCTACTTTTAAGACTTTTGTCAGCAGTCATCATAAGACATAGTGAGTCTAGTCTAGGTCCTGTTGGTATGCATGTAGAATGCAAATTTCATGCATTGATGAACATATCTGAAGCTCTAAAATAAACACTTAAATTATATAAATTTAGCAAAGATAAAATAAATTTAAAATATGCAATATTCTGAAAAAAATTGTTTTCTTTTGAGAAATGCAGATTTACAGTTAATAACATAAAATAACCTTTAAGGTTTTAGTCAAGCTTTAAAAGAAAAATTTCTTGATTGGTGGTATTATCTTTTAAGAATAAAAAGAAATCTCAAGAGATGAAGTCAAATTAGAAGATATTGAAAAATTGGGTGCTAGGGAAGCACCTTTTACATTTTACTAAAATATGCAATAAGATATATTTAAATCTTCTATTGCATAACTGAACGTACTGCTTAGATCAGCCAAGAAAATAAGTGGGGGGGGGGGGGGGAGATAGATCAAGACAAGGTTTACTTGAACATGACATAATAGAACTTTGCGGATGGTTGTTTAAATGCTTTAGTGGATGACAGCATTTATAAAACTACTTTCTATTTTAAACCTTTCAGGTCCGAATTTTTTTTCAATTTTTAGAAAAAAATACTTTTATGTTAATTACATTAACATTAGCTGTCCTTATAGATTAATTCGTGTTTAATGAACATTTCATGGTCTCAAAGACAACGAATGTTGTAGTTTTGCGCATTATTCAATTCATGTTCATGTGAAAATAGGTTAAGGAAGAATTTTTAGAGATGTTTAGAAAATATTTTATTTTAATAAGATTTAACTTATATTACAAATTTCTAATACTTTTTTTGCTTTATTACACATGATTCTTCCAGGAAAGTAACTTTTATTTTAAATTTAAAGAGGGAAATATATGTATAAAATAAAAGAATCATAAACGGAGCAAAGAGAATGAAGCAAATAATAATAATTATTATTATTACTAAATGCCTAAACATAAATGAAGCCAAAAAATAATTGCATAGACATATACTAACATTACTACATGTAAATAGTAGCACAGGTATTTTTTAAAACAAAATAATACTCCATTAAAAGACATGTACTATTAATAGTACACCAGACCCGAAAGGGTTAAGATCAATGTTTTCTTCAGCAGTCTGAAAAACTGTTAAATAGATATTTTTGTTTATTTTATCGTCATATTTTTTAAACCTGGCAGTTTCATACGAGAAGTGTCAAATGAAGCGCACAATACTTCTTGAAAATCTATGAAGACTTTACTGCTAAATTCAAATCATTCCAAAAATTCTTTATAAAAAGCTTTATTTTCAATAAAAGATAATTGTTCATCGTGTATTATTCTAACAGAAAAATCAGACATCTCATATAACAAGTATTTCAAAGAAATTATTTTGAAAAGTCATGTGAAAATAAATTTTATTTATAAAACTACATCATATATATATTTGTAGTACTAGTAATCAAAAGATGTTTTTTTTTTTTTTTTTTTTTTTAAGATTTTCAAGGTCTTTGTTTTATTATGTAGAGCAATTGATTTATAAAACACAGGACATAGCTTTCATTAAAAATGCTTAAATTTTAAATTATTACAATTTTCTATATAACTGATTGTATATTAAATAATTATATTGATTTGAATTACTTTTAAATCAAACTATATTACATATATATTCAAAAATATTTATTTTATTGATAAAAATGCATGTATATGTAATCGAAAAGCATATTTTTAAAAAAACCCGGTTTAAACCAAAAAAACCATGGTTTTTGGTTTTTTTGAAAAAAACCCGGTTTTTTACCAACCCTGATTTGTAGCTTAATGTAATAATTTTTACATCAATGATTCAGATTTTTTGTGTATTTTCATAAAATGTTTAGCAAGTTTTGTGTCGATATTTTTTAACTAATAAAAGAGTTCAGATTTCAATGTTTTGTCTCATTATGGTAAATTATGTCCGCAGGAATTTAATATAAATGTTTATCTTACTATGGCAAATTTTGTCCGGATTTTTGAATTTTACTGATTTTTAATCTGTTTTATAGTGATTTTTCAAGTTCTGTGACAGTTGTTGACATCGGTAAAAGAATTTCGGTTTCTAACTTTTAGCATAAATGGTACAATTTGTTCTCCACGCTTTTATGAATTTTGCCAATTTCTAATGCGATATTCAATGTAATTTTTAGTTAGTTTGGGGGATTTTAGGTGTTCCGTGTTGACTTTTCCTTATTCATGAACGATTTCCGATTACGATATTTTCGACTGAATATTAAATTTTTACAGCCATGACTTTTAAATATTCAGCAATTTTTAATATAGTTTTCGATACGATTTTTCGCCATTTCCTTGGCGATTTTGTGCCATTCAGAAACCAATTTTGATATCAAACATTTTGTTCAATGTAGTTATGTTTCGAGTGCAATGTTTTATCTCTTAATGATATCTCTTAATATGCCTACATTTTGTAATTTATGAATGATTTCGATCATACCCCCCGCCCTGCCTTAATATTATTTTTTTAAGCATTGACTTCCAAATATTTAGCTTTTTTTAATGCAATTTTCAATGTAATTTTTAGCCATTCTTCAACTTCCGTGGTGATTTTTTTACATCCGGAAATCGATTTCAAACTTTTTGGTTAATATGGTTAATTTCTTGATTACAATATTTTATATTATAACAGTGAATTTAGTTTATAAGAGTGAATTTAGTACCCTAGGGATTTTTTAATGTTTTACGACTTTCATTACAATTTTCAATGCAATTTTTGGGCTTTTTTAGTCTTTTAACATTTTTCAAAGGAATTCGATTTTAAATTTCTAGACTAATAAGAGTTTGGTTTCAAACTTTTATCCTTTATGGCAATTATTTTGCTCTCTTATTTTGATCTACAGCAATTTTTAATGCAATATGCTTTTTTTTTTTTTTTTTGAGTTCACGGCGATTTTTTTCAGATACGGAAAAGGAATTCGGTTTTTAATTTCTTCGCTAATATGATAAATTTTCTCCTGTGTGATTAAAGATTTTTATTTCGATTTTTTCGCAGTTTTTTCGTATTTCAATGCTTTTTACATTAGCAAATTAATTAGATTCAAAACATTTATCCAAGTAGAGTAAATTTTGAGTTCCGTGATTTTTGAAAATTTTGCCATTTTTAAAGCGATGTCTACGTTTCTTCGCGAACCGCTTCGATTTTTTAGAGGTTAACTTTTTGGCCGAATTTATTAAATTCTGATCTCTTTTCTTCAAAGTTTATTCGAATTTTGAAACAAAATTTTTGAATTTTGTTTTATATTTTTATGAGATTTTTAATGTTTTTTGCGATTTGTAAGGTTTTTCCACATTAGTAAAAATAATCCAACTTCAATTTTCTAGCCCATCTCTTTTCAACGAAGTTTAGATGAAATTCGTGCAGCATTTTAAAAAATTTTCGAGGCTTTTATTATGATTTTTAAAGTTTTTTCGCAATTCTTGCTATTTTTTTATGAACCCGGGCAACGCCGGGCAAAACAGCTAGTAAATAAATAAATCGCCATCTCTGGTTTAAACTGTTGCAACCGCATAGCCATCTTGTGCATCTATTAACCGCTTAACTGTTTTGCCCATACGTTGTTACCCGGACATGTTTTTGCCAATCATGACTTGATACTCCAATCATAATTTATTATTCTCACCAGCAAAATTTTATTTTAAATTTTGCAATATTTAATCCGAGCATTTTTCTGATTTAATTAGGCAAAAGAAAAAAAATTCCGAAAACCGGTGAAAAAGGATTAAAAATTCTGTAAAAATATATGAAAAAAAATACTTTATTTGAATGTTTGTTTTTTTCTCCCAAAAATATTGATCAATTAGGTGTTTAAGTAATGTACAGTCGACTTTCGTTAATTCGAAATCGGGTAATTCGAATCTTCGTTTAATTCGAACTAAACATGAAGTCCCGAAATTTTCAATAGCAGAACAACGTTAAAAAGTTTCATTAATTCGAACTCATTTTCTCTTGCCTTCGCTTAATTCGAACTAACGAGAATTCCGATTTTTCTTTTTTTTTTTTCTTTCTCATGGATTTCAGATCATTTGAATAACTTTCTTTCTTTGCTTTTTGTGAAAATTGTTCCGAACAGGTATACATATAATCAAATGCATTTGATATAACGCTTTTTTATTGCCCCGTCTGTCCATCAGTGACGCTTTAAATTTTTCTTCCATTGTGCTTGTTTTTGATCTTTTAATTAGTTTATGTATTTATATATTCTGATTTAATATTAAGTTATATTCTAATGATAACAGACGAAATAAATTTAAAGGACACTATAATATTAATTCCTTTCTAATAGTACCATATTAAGCGTGTTTTCATTTCATATTTTCCATAATTCGAACATTTCTTGTGATCCCGACGAGTTCGAATTAACGAGAGCCGGCTGTATATATATTTCTTTACTTGGTTGAATTCTGAAATATAGATTCACGATTACCTTTGTAGTGTTTTTTTTTTTTTTTTTTTTTTTTTTTTTTTTTTTTTTATCCCAATGCAAAATTCAAGCTCGTTTGTGCATTTATTGATTAAAATGATTAAATAATAATTCAAATTCTCTCAAAATACCAAAAAAGTAACAGCTAAAATTAATCAGGTTTTAAGTGTAAGATGATAAACCTTTTCCCTGATTAATTAATTCGAATGGATTTTAAACTTTTTTCATAAAGATTGTGTAAGAAAATGCAAATTTGCTCATTCTTAGTTTTTTCGAAAATTCTTAAATGTCTACTGTCAAAATGTACCGATGTATCTTTCCTGAAACACAGTGTATTATAAAAATAATAAATATCGTAAAAAAAAAAAAAAAAAAAAAAAAAAAAAACGTTCAGTGTATTGTTTTGAACAATGAAATTTCTATATATTCAAACGATGATATGAGCAATAAATAAATAATTACAAGTAATACCTTTACTTTAAGCCATTAATGGGATCTGAATTAAAGTTTTATACAGAACGAGTGTAACTTTCATTTTCCGGATTTCGGCTAGGATTTTGCGAAATTTTATTTATAAAATTAGAAAATTTCTTTTAAAAAAGAAAATTGGTTACTACATTTTCCTATAATTATTTTTTAGTATTGAATTTTATTGAGGATATACTTTTTCAATTGTGCGGTACTTATTTTATGGACTTTTTATGGTTCTTAATTGTAGATTGTCTTTACCAAAGAAATGGTTGATTTGAAGTAAGTAAAACTTTAAAAATATGTATAATTAAGTGACACAATTAGCTCGTATAATTGAGCGTGTAACTATAGAAACAAGAACACCTAAGGGGTTGTGCGTTATAACTTTATCATTTTAAGGATAAGAGGTGTGTGTGTGTGTGTGGAGGGGGGATATATTAAAATTAATTTAATCTTTATTGTAAAAATAATACTTAAACCTTATTTTTACATAATATCATACCACAGATGCATGCGTCTATTTGTTTTTATGTTTTAAATTACTATTACATTTATCAACCACTAATTGACAACTAGTGTCTGATGTTAGTAGAACAACTTAAATTTTAATGGTGTTTACTACAAGATAAATTTAGTTCCTTTTTTTAAAAAACAGTTCAAATAATAGGTTTCCTTTTTTTAATATAACGAATGTTTGATACCTCTCACAGGCTGAAGAAAACGGATTCCTGGAACCAATAACTGACAACCCCCCTCCCCCGCCCTCATTAATCTAAATCAGTGGTTCCCAACGTGGGGCGCACGCACCACAGGGGGGCAATTTGGCTTTCGAGGGGGACAATTTGAGAATTCTATGAAATTCCGTCATCCTTTTAATGAACCTAAAAAATAACTAAATACTTTTGTTTTACTAACATGAAGCAACAAATTATTTTAAAAATCATTTTACAATATAAATTTTCCGGTTTGAAACTTAATATATATATATATTTCAAATTGATTTTCGATAGAATAAAAAATCAAGACCCTATCGCCAGACACTGGACGTTTGATCAACCAATTAAAACGCGTCTTATTAGAAATTTTGATTTTAGGTTCCTTCAGTGAATATCTTAATCTGGCTGATAGTTAATGATAGAAAATTTTAGCCGTTCTAGGAAAGAATTTTTCTGGTTAAAAAAATGCGAGGTAACAGACACCGCTATAAGTGTCATTGTCGATCATCTGAAAATGTTGGCCTCTGATATGAACGATAGATTCGTTGATTTAAAGCGAATGGATTTTCCATCATGGGTCATGCAGCCAAGGTTTGTTGATTTATCTGATGTTTCAACACCATACAGAGAAGAAATCGCTGAAATTCAAAACGATGAGTCAATTAGAACTCTATTGAATATAAAAGGCAATATAGCGTGGCTTTGAGCTGAGACTGAAACTAAATATCCTAATTCCACACAATTTGCAAGAAAAATATTGTTACCCTTCCCATCTTCATAACTTGCTGAGTGTGGTTTTAGTGCAGTAAACGATTTACTACTTAAAAAAAAAAAAAAAAAAAAAAAAAAAAAAAAAGAAATCGACAAGACATCACTAAACGAGGGGATTTGAGATTAAAGCTGACAAAAGCTGCCTGATATAAAACTTCTTTGCAGCCAACATCAAGCACAAGGATCTCATTAATTTTATTCTTTTCATCTTAAATGTTATATTTTGAATTTATTTTATTATATATTTTATTTATTTATTTTTACTCTCAGCAATTAAAATGACAGAAACATAATCAAGAAACATCCAATTAAAGTTATTTTTGTGTATCGAAGTTCACTATTAAATATTTGAAGATCTAATTTTTTTTTTTTTTTTTTTTTCATTGCTGCATATTATTATTACTTGCTGGAAACATAAGCATCCAGCAATCTTCCGTGATTTATAGATATATATATATAAATGGTATATTATACATATTGTATCCTTTGATGTTTTTGTATAGTGGTTGTAAATACTAGTGTATGTTTAACGCTATTCATGTCAGGAGCAAGGCAGACCCCTATCTCAGATGGTATCTAGAAGGCACCAGTTGGGCTCTCGCGTAACAATCGCTTGACATTTACGTCAAGAATGGTTTATTGGTAGATTTACAAGCCAATTAAGCGAGACCCCACACGTTTCTCTAGTTGAGGCTACCGGTCATTTTTCCGGCTGGGAGTGCGTTGCAGACAAGAGGGGCCAGCCCCCCACGCTCGAAGAAGGAGCCAACGAATCTTTTTTCAGGAACAGGCCGGGCGAGAGACTGAATGGTCATTTTTTTCGGGCAGATTGATTAGCCACGCCCGCCATAAAAAAAAGAAAAAAAAGAATATAGACTTTTTTTTTTTTCCTCAAAAAAGTTGAGATGAAAAGTTCGCTCCGAGAGGCGAAGATGTGTTAGAAGAAAAACGTGATTAATTCCAAGGAAGACCTACCAACATCGCCGATGATCCGAATGGGAAGTCCGCCACTGATGATGTGTGATAGCCTGTGATCCGAAAATGATGTCCGCCAGTAATGATGTGTGATAGCCTGTGATCCGAAAATGATGTCCGCCAGTAATGATGTGTGATAGCCTGTGATCCGAAAATGATGTCCGCCAGTAATGATGTGTGATAGCCGAGGATCCGAATGTGATGTCCGCCAGTATTGATGTGTGACCGCCTGTGATGTTTTCGAATGCGAGCCTTAACTGAGTGCGGGGCACAAAAGAATATGAAGGTACGGTTTTCTTATAATTTATATTGTTTCCCAAAATGTGTAGGGCAAAATGCCAAGTAGGGGGTTCTGCACGCTCCAATTGGTATTCAATCATAGTATTAAAAACAATAATTACACAAGTAGAATTAATAGTGTTTTATTTTGTTTTTTTTTGTGTTATCTATATTGAAAATAATGTGTCTTATGACGCACTAACAATTTGTAAGATAATTGTAAATAAATTTATATGTTAGTTGTTAAAGAATTGTTAGTATCTTTTCGTACATGAGTCTTACTTTATTTAATTCTATTATGATCTAATTTAGAGTTATGTTTTATTTACGATCCATAAGTTAATTCCGTCTTCAAAAATATTCACAACGCAATTTGGTAATGAAGGCAGTTGCCTCACTCATATCGAAGGGATTAACCAGGATTGAAACGAACGATCACTGTTATTTTTGTATTAGATGTAAAAAAAATGCATGAGTTTACACTATGAATACTCTGAATTAAAGTGATTAGGAGTGACTAACATAATTCATTCTAGGATTTGGGTTATGCTAACATGTCGAAATAAAGATTTCCGTTACAGGAGCTCAGTTCTATCTCAAACAAACGGATGCAAAAATTAAATACTTGGCGAATAGGGTAACAATCCACACATTCGATAACTCAGTCATACCTTTTCGGCAATGTATAAAAATTACATTTAAAATTAACAATGAGTTTGTGACAGGAACGTTTTATGTTACATCTCATAATTTTCAAGGGGACTATAAAATGTTGCTAGGTTTTGATTTCTTGAAAAAAAATAGAATGATTTTAAATTTTGATAAGAAAACACTAAAATTAAAAAATACGGAAATTGCCCTGGAACCGCAGGTTATGAATAAGGAAATAGTTAGTGTAAATAGTGTAAATAAAAGGGGGTCGGAAATGAAAAATATCACCAAGGCAGTGCGCACAAATAAAATTAAATGTCATTTTAAAGGAAATGAAATATTTGCGTGTATAGAGAAAGAAACACATTTACACCCAGGACAAACGAAAATAATATCATTGAGATGTCCTGAGGCAGTCCAGCCTAATCAGCTGATTTTAATTGAACCAACAGAGGAATTTAAAAATTTAATTACGGAATGTTCAATTCATGAAGTACCAGTCACTAATAAAATTAATTTAATTGTAACAAACAATACAGAAGATAAGATTATAATTAGAACGGATACTAGGATCGCACTTATCAGTTCGGATTTTGTGAGTAAGAATAATTTAAAGCCTAATGAGATTGAAGATGGAGAAATCTATCAAATTAATAACCTGGATTTGCAAGAAGTTAGGGCTTTGAGAGAAGCGGAGCTTGATAGATCGGATTTTAATTTAGATCATTTAACAGGGGATTTCAAGCAAATGATAGAAGACTTATTGATGAGTCATGCACATGCTTTTTCGAAGTCTTACAAATCTTTGGGACAATCTTCATTGGTAGTGCCCAAAATACAATTAAACCACAATTTTCCCATTCAGCATAAACCATATAAGACGCCCCAGGCAGTTAAGCAGTATGCGCAGGAGGAACTACGAAAACTGTTAGAAGCGAAAATAATCGAAAAATCAGATTCAGATTATGCATTTCCGGTATTATTTGTAAAAAAAAAAAGGTACGGAAAAAAACTTGGTTCGCTATAGAATGGCGGTGGATTACAGGACGTTAAACGAGATTTTAGAGGGGTTTCCATATCCGGTACCGGACGTAAAAGATGTTTTACAGGCAATTAGTGGAAAAAATTTTTATACAACATTAGATTTGCATTCGGCTTTTTTCCAAATTATGTTACGCCCGGAGGATCGTCACAAATTAGCATTTGTGACGGAGTGTGGGAAGTACGCCCCGTGCCGCCTAAATTTTGGGCTTAAATTAAGTAGTACAAAATTCGCTGAACTTATGGATAGGGTCCTGGGACACTTTCCTAAGGACAAAGTAGGATATTTTATAGATGATGTGGTTTTGGCCGAAGACAGCCCGGAGGGAATGGCACAGTTGTTAAAGGAAGTTTTGGAAACTCTAATTGATCACAATTTAACAGTTGAACCCTCTAAGGTGCAAATATGTAAACCGGAAATTGAAATTTTGGGTTTCAAAGTTAATAAAAACGGATATGCCCCATCAGAAAAAAACGTGGGGAAGGTACAACGATTAACTAGACCTAAAAATAAAAAGGGGGTCAAGTCACTTTTAGGTTTGGCAAATTATTTCAGAACTCTTATTCAAAATTATGCCGATATTGTCAATCCTCTAGTCGAATTGACTAAACAAAATGTAAAATTTAAATGGACTGAGGAGACGGAACAAGCATTTTTAAATATACAAGAGGCAATCGTGAGCAACCCTACCCTTAAACCGCCAAAATTTGATAGGGAGTTCTTTTTAATAACTGATGGTTCAAAGAAAGCAATATCAGGTGTCCTTGCGCAGGAAGATAATGGATACTTAGTCCCTATTGAATTTTACGGTAGAAAACTTAAGCAGTCAGAAACGGCTTACCCAAACATGAAGTTCGAATTATTGGCTATTCATGACGCAGTTATGCATTTTAAACACATGCTGTTAGGGCGGAAATTTACTATTTTAACGGATAACAAAGCTCTCACATATCCGCTGAAAATTGAAATGCAGTCGGATATAGTGGCTAGATGGATTTTAAATCTCAGCGACTATGACTACAATATTGAGTACATCGAAGGGAAAATTAATCCTTCGGATTTTTTGTCTAGAAACTTAGTAAATAATATTACTAGTAGCAACGAGTTACAGAATAACTTATTCAAAGTAAATCTTAACTTGAGTGAAGAGAACATTAGAGCCAAGCAATATGAGGATGAAAAATTAATCACAATTATAAAAAAGGTTGAGTCAAAGAAAAACAACAGAATAACAAAAAAGTATAATTTAAACGAGAATAAAACGCTGGTATTAAAACAAAACGGGAAATATCCAGAATTAATAATCGTACCGGACGAGCTTAAGTTTACGGTTATGGCGGAGGCACATGGACCCCACTTTGGTTTTAAAAAAACATACGAAACTGTCAAAACTCGTTTATTCTGGTACGGAATGTACCAAGATATAAAAAATTATTGCACGAATTGCGTAAGATGTAATTGCAGTAAGCAGCACCAGACGATTAAAGTACCACTTGAAAAAATGGAAAGAAATTTACAAATCGGAGCAAGTCTACAAATGGATATAATAGGTAAATTACCCATGACCCTCAGGAAAAATTGCTTCATTCTGACTATCATAGACGCAGGCTCTAGATTTTTAGAAGCAGTCCCTTTACGAAATGTGGAGTCCCAAACTATCTTGAACGTTTTAAATAGGTACTTCGGAGCCTACGGCTTGTGTTCCGAAATAGTTACAGACAACGCACAATATTTTCGCAGTGCGCTTTTTAAAGAATATTTGAAGACACTAAATATAGATCTACACCCGACAAGCGTCTACAAACCTTGTGGGAATGGTCTGGCTGAAATCATTAATAAATCGATTAAGGCATCCTTGGTGGCAATGTCCAATTCCACTCTTGAGTGGGACACCAGACTCGAATATTTTAAACTTAATTATAATACCACGATCCATCGAGCACTAGGTTATTCTCCTTCAAAATTATTCTTTGGTAGAGAAATTAAAAATCAATTTACGGTATTAAGTGCTCCGGATTTAACGTGCACTCAAGCGTTCGTTAAAAATAGGATAGAACATATGAGGGCAGTTCACCGGCAAGCCATAGCTAACCAACAAAAAATTATGGCGGAATATATCAAAGAAAATGATCTTCAGGAAGTTAAAAAGTTAGACGTGGGTCAAGAAGTGTACGCAAAAGTAATTGGCAAGCCTAGGGCTTTACACCCTCGTTTTGAAGGGCCTTTTGTGGTAGTAAAAGTTGTTCGGCACAATAATTATGTGCTCCGTCTGAAAGACAAAATAAATGGGCCAACAATACGTCGACACATACAATTTCTTTTTGCACCCAAGGCTACGACGAGGAATGCCAGAAAAACTAAGGGCGAGTTAAATGAATCAGACTCGGAACAGAATATTGAGGATTAGGTAAGGGCACTCTTACTTAGATATATAGGTTACGGAGGATTGGCTTGTACAAGACTGTCACAAAGACTTAATTAAAAAAAAAATAAAATAAAAAAAGGCTCCTTTCAGAGCCATACATGGAAAAAAAATAAAAGAAAAGAAAATAAAATAAATAAGTATTACGGTGGATAGGCAAATTTATATAAGATAAGGTGGATGAACGCATTTCCTCTTAAGATTAATTATTGAGTGAATGTATAGATAGCTTAGATAGTCAGATTCATTGAACATTTTGAAATAAAATTATAACAATAATATTAATAATTACTTCTTTCAAAAGTAGTTTTGTTTGGGCGACACAGGGAGATAATACCTCTTTATATTTAAAGACGAAAAGGGAACTTAGTTAAAAAAAAAAAAAAAAAAAGGGCCCTTTTCAGAGCCATACAAAAAAAAAAAAAAAAAACTTTTGCATAACTTTATCTTTGGCGGGGCAACCAACATTGGGGGTTTTGGGACTTTGCATGTAATAAATTCTTTTGCGGGCAGAAGATTTTGATTTACTTGGCCAAGGCATGCAGGGTCGTGAACTATCATTGTTTTTATTTGCTCCGAGAAGGATAGATTTCGAAATTGGGTAAAAGGGTTTGGAAGTAAATACATTAATAATAGCGATTAAAAAAAAAATAAAACGGATATATAATAAAAGGGGTATAATAATAAGGATTATATAAGTAATAAGGAGACATAAGGTAGCATTGGTAGGATAAAATAAATAAATAAATCAATAAATGTGGTAGCTTTTTGTTTTTCCCTCCCTGTTTCAGTTTCAAATTAGTTAAAAAAAAAATAATAATAATAATAAAAAATAAATAAAAAATAAAATAAAATAAAATAAAATGAAATAAATAAATAAATAAAAAATTTCTTTATATCAGCACATAACAAAATGCTTGTAAGGCTTACACAATGGATTACTTGGAGAGTTTGACTACTAACAAAATTTTATTGAAGTATATGGTTTCCGCGGTCATCAGAATGACATAAAATTTTAGAAATTGGGACCTTTTTTTGAGTGGACAGGTTATATTATATGTAAAAATGTTATATAAAGAAAAAGGGTAAAATTGGTCTTGTAAGATTAATTTTTCAATATGTATAAGGAATGAAACAGAAACAACAGCACTTACTATAAGTTTTGGAATAGTGCTAAGGGTGAAAATCAGCCTGCACAACAAAATTGTAAATATAAACAATTGTGTGTATTGATTTTATATTGAGATAATGTGAATGGTATAAAATGTGTATCATATATAAAAAAAGATTATAGTGTAGCATATAAATATGGTGATGCATTGGTTTGTACGTTATGATAACAGCCATACTTGTAAATGGAAAAAGGAGTCAGAAATGTGTTCTTAAACTATTTCAGTAACTAGTTTTGGACATAACAGCTTTTAAATAAATAAATAAATAAAGTACATATATATATATACATGTATATATATTCTCATTGCTTTATTATTTCGGAAACTCGCGATTTTAGGCAAAATTATAGGAACAATATAAGTATGGATGCATAACGCAGAAGAAGAATCCTCACACATCAACAACCTCCCAGCAGGGGAGATAAACCAGGAGCGATACAATCAGAGACTGCGAATCATTGTGTACGTAACCTGAACTTTCTTTACAGACATAAACAAAAAAAAAAAAAAAAAAAATCTAGGCATTCTACGATGATCATTTTAGATTGTGATGTACAGAAGTAGACAACTGATGGCGTTGCAAGTGTTCAATCACAAACAGACTTTGAAACAGTGATTGATCTTTCAGGATCGCCGAACACTTATTAAAAAAAAAAAAAAAAAAGAAAAAAAGAAAAGAAAAAGTACTCTTTTGTCTGTTTATTTCTTTTTTTTCATTTAGTTGGGGGGGGAGATGCTGGAAACATAAGCATCCAGCAATCTTCCGTGATTTATAGATATATATATATAAATGGTATATTATACATATTGTATCCTTTGATGTTTTTGTATAGTGGTTGTAAATACTAGTGTATGTTTAACGCTATTCATGTCAGGAGCAAGGCAGACCCCCTATCTCAGATGGTATCTAGAAGGCACCAGTTGGGCTCTCGCGTAACAATCGCTTGACATTTACGTCAAGAATGGTTTATTGGTAGATTTACAAGCCAATTAAGCGAGACCCCACACGTTTCTCTAGTTGAGGCTACCGGTCATTTTTCCGGCTGGGAGTGCGTTGCAGACAAGAGGGGCCAGCCCCCCACGCTCGAAGAAGGAGCCAACGAATCTTTTTTCAGGAACAGGCCGGGCGAGAGACTGGTCATTTTTTTCGGGCAGATTGATTAGCCACGCCCGCCATAAAAAAAAGAAAAAAAGAATATAGACTTTTTTTTTTTTCCTCAAAAAAGTTGAGATGAAAAGTTCGCTCCGAGAGGCGAAGATGTGTTAGAAGAAAAACGTGATTAATTCCAAGGAAGACCTACCAACATCGCCGATGATCCGAATGGGAAGTCCGCCACTGATGATGTGTGATAGCCTGTGATCCGAAAATGATGTCCGCCAGTAATGATGTGTGATAGCCTGTGATCCGAAAATGATGTCCGCCAGTAATGATGTGTGATAGCCTGTGATCCGAAAATGATGTCCGCCAGTAATGATGTGTGATAGCCTGTGATCCGAAAATGATGTCCGCCAGTAATGATGTGTGATAGCCGAGGATCCGAATGTGATGTCCGCCAGTATTGATGTGTGACCGCCTGTGATGTTTTCGAATGCGAGCCTTAACTGAGTGCGGGGCACAAAAGAATATGAAGGTACGGTTTTCTTATAATTTATATTGTTTCCCAAAATGTGTAGGGCAAAATGCCAAGTAGGGGGTTCTGCACGCTCCAATTGGTATTCAATCATAGTATTAAAAACAATAATTACACAAGTAGAATTAATAGTGTTTTATTTTTTTTTTTTTTTTTGTGTGTTATCTATATTGAAAATAATGTGTCTTATGACGCACTAACAATTTGTAAGATAATTGTAAATAAATTTATATGTTAGTTGTTAAAGAATTGTTAGTATCTTTTCGTACATGAGTCTTACTTTATTTAATTCTATTATGATCTAATTTAGAGTTATGTTTTATTTACGATCCATAAGTTAATTCCGTCTTCAAAAATATTCACAACGCAATTTGGTAATGAAGGCAGTTGCCTCACTCATATCGAAGGGATTAACCAGGATTGAAACGAACGATCACTGTTATTTTTGTATTAGATGTAAAAAAAATGCATGAGTTTACACTATGAATACTCTGAATTAAAGTGATTAGGAGTGACTAACATAATTCATTCTAGGATTTGGGTTATGCTAACATGTCGAAATAAAGATTTCCGTTACAGGAGCTCAGTTCTGTCCAGCATTACTATTGTTAGATCGGGAAGCGGCTGCACAAACCATCACCTTATCGAGTTGATGACTGAAATTCATGAACTAGTTAAAACTTGATTCGCATATCAAAATGCAACTGGTCTACCAAGTCATATCTTAGTGGAAAACACCTGCAAACCCGATTTTAGTGATTGACTAGTTGATTTACCATTTGTTTTCTTACTAGCAGTCCTCTACGTTTTCATACTTTTGATTGCAGTACAGTACTATGATAAACTTACCGATCAATCACTAAAATCGGGTTTTCTGTGGTTTCCACCAAGATATGATTTGGTAGACCAGTTGCATTTTAATATACGAATCGAGTTTTGTCTAATGCGGAAACTTCAACAATCAACTCTATGAGGTGATGGTTTGTGCAGCCGCTCCTGGTCTGTATTATTAACGATTGCTTCCTGAATACATTTCTTTCGTTTATGTTCATTTTTTCATGACCTTTCTTTTACATGTTTACGTTTTCTTTTCCATTCCATTTTTAAATGGCTTTTTCTTTTTACTTCTTTAAATGGAATGACAGCTCATTTTTTATATAATAAGAATTATTTTTCATAAAAAGAGAGGAGGGGGGGGGGGGTCATCGGGGAAATATGATTTGGTGGGATATGGCCTGAAAAAGGTTGGAAAACACTGATCTAAATTAAATAACTGTAAACTTTAAATCATGAGCGTAATGTGTCATAGGTATCTTTTAACTAATTTCTACAGAAGAGAGTTTAGGAGGATTGCATTACAAGTAGATGAAAAAATAAAGTACATTAAAGATCACATTAACTTCAGAAATAAGATGACTGTCTCAAATTTGCAATTTTCGTGTTCTTGAAAGTTCCTTCTGCGTTGAGTATTTTCTTGGTCTACTAGTGGCGAATATATCGACCCCAAACAAAAAATAAGTGCATAAGGTAACGTTAGTTTGCAGAGTTTTGCAAAGAAAAGCTTTTTGAGTTAGGCTTTTGTCTGAAGTATCAGTTACTACTATAATTATATTTAAGTGTCAATAATTAGAGTTTGCCCCATATATATATTAAATCAAATATAAATGATTATATAATTTTGAAATTATTCATAAAAAATTTCAAACTTAATTGCGTAAAAGGCGTAGAGCCGACAGAATGAAAAAGTGTTCAAGCTCGGAATCGAACCAGAGTCATTGACTATATGCAATGCCAGTCAATGATCCTGGCTCTATTCTAAGCTTGGACATTTCTCACTCTGTTGGCTTTACATCTTTTAAGCAAATAAAATTTTAAAACTAGCATTGATTCTTCAGTTACTGATGAATTAGCACAGCTGTTCCTTGATTATATAAGAAGGAATAAGTTTTTCTGTTTGAATTTTCATTTAAATTTGAAAAAGTACTCTTAACATTTTGGTTAATTTGAAAATCAAATCTTTTTTTTTTCTTTATTTATTTCTTTTCTGTAACTCTTGTAATTATGCTTTTGTTTCTTCACGTTCCAATAGTGCCTAATGAAAAATAAAATAAAACTTCTTGCACACGACTAAAAGTTTATTTTTGTTGAAACCTTTCAACTATTGCTTAGTCAAGTTGCAAAAAATATTTGTTCTTTTCTTTTGGACGTTTTTTGTATTATGAGTTATTTGCATCTCACATACAAACATTGCATCACAGATAACATTGCATTACTCACAATTAATTACATCCGGATATTAATATAACAAGGTAGAACCCGTCGAGTTTCGACGAAAAAAAAAAGTTTCAGAAGGAACTGTTTTATTGATTTACAATAAACCTACAAAAGTAGTTACAATAAAAAATGCACGTTATATTGGCAAGATTAATTCTTAAATAAATGATATCTAACTTAAATCTAAAGTTAACAAAATGTTATTTCTATGAAACTCAGTTGTAGGAATTGTTAAAATTAAACTTTAATCATACATGTAAGCAGTAAAAATATTAAAAGATTTGTTATTATTATAAAGTTATCAAGGAATTTATCGTCATCGAATTCAATCATCGAATTTTTCCCCCGTGAAATCTGAACCCGACATCATTTTCACCATAACAAAATTTATGTATATATCTTTCATATCTGTATTTACCTTTTCAAAAAAATTGGACTTTTAATATGATCATTTTGGGATAATTTTAATTCGAAACTTGAAGTCTCAGTTGTTATTAGAAAAACAGATACTAAATTACTTATATTCTTTTAAGTATAAATGAAAGTTTGTAAATGATTGTGTAAAAGTTTATTATTATTTTTTTTTTATTTTTTTTTTTTTTTTTCACTTTTAATGAGAAAAGGGCAGCATAAAAATACAGTTATCTGCTTTTTCCCCTTTGCTTTTAATAGAAATGGAGTATTTCTGTTGCCACAATTACATAAACAATATTAAAAACTATAAAAAAAAAATAATGTTTCAAAAGCAAATTAAGATACAGTTGTGAAACAAATTATATTTAATAGTACTTTTTTTTTTTTTTTTTTTTTTTTTGGCCGATACGACGGTGTAAACATTGAAAGTTTGTGATATTTAGAAGATTAAAAAATTGCAAAACCGAAATTTCATTTCACATTTCAAAGTGTTACCATTCGTAAAATGACGTATGCGTTACGCACAGATACGTTTGGCGTTTATAATACAGATTTTATTCAATTTAAAAGCTGACGGAAGAGGCAGCATTTTAGCGTTGTTTTTCAGGCGCAACGGGATAGCCCTGTGAGTCATCGTGTAATCTTTGCTAGACAAGATCTCGGAAATAACGCGCATTTGTTCATCTGGAATAAATATTTTTATCCGGGGATTTCCTCAATAATAGATGCAGAGCTCATTTTACGCGCCAATGTTTAGGAAAATGCGGAAATATTATCTGCATTATTTGAAGCATGCTTTTTTCCTTATATTACTTCTCCGTCCGTGAAGTATTATTCTAAGAGTTGCATTTTTTCCATCCTTATTTTATTTTATTGTTAAGATAATGCAATAATCTCATCGTGATATATACTTTTTTTCCCTCCCTGAATTAGCGTTGAATACTTATTTCATTTCAAGGACGAAGCTATTTGGGTGAAACGGATAAAGGATATTTTTGTGAAAAAGTAAAATTTAAGAGAAGCATGAAAATTACTCTGGATTTGAGGATGTAAATCCCTTCGGAAGGGGGGTGGGGAGATAAATCAGTATAGCGGACGAAGTCAGCTACTAAACTGTATTTAATTTTAAGCATATATATTAAAGTTACAAACAAATGAAGGCATGTGACTGATAAAATTGCCGACTTCATTTTTTCCCCTTATTTTCCCTTTTGGCCAGATTTCTACATTATCTTGCAATAGGGACGTGATATGCATACTTTTCTGTAGATGTTTAAAAACTGGATCGCGAATGAGGAATTCTTCAGCGGATGCAAATGGCGTCAGTTTATATACTATAAAAGTGTGAGTTTTAAGTCTTAAAACTGAAATATGATTTGCATTGTCTATATTTATGTCCCCCCCCCCCCCTTCTCTCATCGGAAGCGACACTAAATTCTGAAAAGGCATAATTCCTGTTTTCTAATTATTTTTTATCTTGTCCCATATAGCGAAGAATGAAAGGGAATCTTCACTTTGAAAATTCGAATTTTACCTCTTTTTGAGTGAAAATTCAGAGTAACTTATTTTAATCGACCAGATAAGAAAAGGCAGTGTCTGGAACTCATTTCCAAAGTTTGTTTTTCTAAAATAGCTTTTAACTTTAATCTTCTTTTCGTCAAAAACTCTTAGAATTGTGGAAATTTTAACTTTTACTACTGTCATTTTCTTTGTCAAATTTGAAATGTTACGCCGTTTTAAATAAGCCCTGTTTTATGGTTCAGCAACAGACTAAGAAATGAACTTTTAAAAGTATTTGTCGATTTCAGAAAAACAGTAAAACAGTCATTATCCGAATGCATTTTGTAATACTCTTAAAATAATAAACGTTACTTTTTTTTTTTTTTTTTGTGTAAACAACCAGTCTGCAAAATTTACTTCAGGTAGATGTTAATGTAAAAAAGAAATAGTACAAATATATCCACAACAGCGTATTTAAATTCCTAAAAATCTGAACGTTTTTAAAGTCGCGTATGTGCTATGTCGTAGAGTTTAAAAAATATACAGTAAAACCTCCATAACGGGCACTCCCGAATAGCGGACACCTCTATTTAACGGACAGTTTTCCAATCCCTACTCCCAAAACCTAAATTTTTGTATGTTTAACCTCTGAATAACGGACATTCCGAATAGCGGACACTTTATTCGGCGATAAAAGGTGAAAAAGTATGTTTTAAATAGAAAAAAATGAAAAAAAAAAAAAGCAAAAAGGCCTCTGAATTTATCAGGACAACGTGTCACGAATTTTGTGATCACAGATAAATGTATATAAAGAGCTGGGGAAAATCTCCCCCCCCCCCCCCCCCCACGTTCAGTGCTAAATTCAAGGTGTTGCCCGGGAGGAATATCTTTCAGAGCATTGAAATGTTACCCAAAAATGTTTTGAGATTTTGTGATTTTAAAGGTCAAAAATTGCAATCCTTCCCTTCGCACCCGGAACTCTACAATGTCCAATAACGTCACATAGAAAAACAAATTACATGTAATCGCAAGCAAAAGTAAACTTTTGTAACCGATTATTTCACGAGAGTATAATAAACAGTGGATAAAAGTGTGCACAAATTTAATTCAATTTTATTGATTAAAAATATTTTTATTTTCTGATTAATTATATAATAGAGGTTTTAGGACATATAAAAGTAAATTAATGAAACATTAAGCATTTCTTAGCGATTTTTGAATCTCTGAGGTTTTCCCAATAGCAGACACCTCCGAATAGTGGACAATTTCTGCGTTCCCGAGGTGTCCGTTATTTAGAGGTTTTACTGCATTACGGTAAATTCCTGTTACTTTGGGACACATCGGTTCTGCTCCATTTGTCCTAAGAATCCTATCCCAATTATCAAAAGCAAATTAAATGATAATTTTTTTGTTTTGTTTTTGACATTTTGTTCCAAATAACTGAATTCTACTGTATATAAATTATTGTATATAGATTTTAGAGTTGCACCGAATACTTGGTATTTATTCAGCCTAGAGATCTACACGGGTCGGTCCGGGCCTACTTTCGTTCAAGATTCTCGGGCAAGGCCTGGTCCCCCACTCTTCTCGGGACGGGTCGGGCCTAACTTTTTTTTTATGTACAAAGCTGGGACTTGTTTCATTCATAGTCTTCACGGTCCGAAATTTTCATTTCTATTTTTGACATAGCCCGTATGAAAATCATTCTCTCCGTGTAGCCTTGTCAGTTTAAAAATCAATAAAATAAGGCCTGATTAAAAAAATAAATAAATAAATAAAAAATATATGCATGCATTTTTAAATTGCTTTTTTTCTACAATTATTTTTTTCTTTTTAAATAATTGTAGATTTCTACGCTTTGCTAAAATATAGCTAAGTTAAAATATTGTAAAAAGAATGAAAAAGAGCCTACCTATGAATCTTGTTTTAAACAAAATACCTGTTGATCATGCAGAATTAATGTACTAATACACAAAAAAAAAAGATTTGTAACATATTTGTACTTGGTATTAAGGAAACTTGTCTATAACACATTTTTTTTATTCTATTCAGTTCCGTCTAAGAAGATTTTACAGTATACCACTTTTCAGATTTTTAACACTTCAATGCATGGAATTTGGATTAACAGTATTAAAGATAATTGAAAAATTTGCATACGAAAAATAGAAATTCATTTAAAAAAATAAATAAATATCGCAGCTTGCAGCACTTTTATAAACATGAAAAAAAAAAGTTGATAAATATTTTTGATCGGAACTCCTCGTACCAGGCAGATTTTTAACCAAATGGATGTAAAAATCAATGTTCTGTAGAAATTCACTCGGGCCTGGCCGGACCGATATTTTTTTGTACGGGTCGGCCGGGCTCGGGCCGAACTTTTAATTTTTGTATCAGACCGGGCGTCAAATATTGGAATTAGATTTTAAAACACTTTTAATTAGTTGTGTAAGATTTAAGTAAGCTAGAGGAAAATAATAAATTTATTATGATATTAAGTATAAATACCAAGCTAATAAAGTTTCCTTGACAGTAACTTCTAATCTAAATTTGTAAAACTATTCAAATGATTAATTTCAAAATAATCTTCTTAATAAATTTTCTTCTAAATAAATCCCCTCTTTTTAAAAAAGAATACACACACATCCAGTAATGATTTTCTTTTAAGTTTTCGCCATGTCTAGTTGTCAACAACTAAAATCAATGACAGTTGATGGTAGGGGGGGGGGGTGATAAAAAGAGTAACAATTACTGTGGCTAGCATCAACTGAATATATATCTTTATATATATATATATATATATTATAGAATGGGAAAAAAATAAACACCGATAATAACTTTACATATTATTAAGGGTAACTGCTCAAACTACAATGAAACTCCCATTTAAAGATCGTATCTTTACACTTGAACTTTTCGTCATGAAACAAATTCGTTAAATAGAAATCAATTCAAATTCATTAAATTTGTATACACTGCTCAAAACAATTAAAGGATATTGCAGTTTTAGGTGGATTTTGTATCTGGGAAACTTTTGAGCTGATTGATACATGGTCGACAGACATAGTAGGTTATATGAGAATAAATTACACATGTTTGGCAGAAAAAAATGCATTTTGTTGCGCATTTGTGTACAAAAGGAAAAAAACACAATTTGTGTATATGAGAAAAAAAGAATAAGAAAAGGTGTTTTCTTCAAAGAAAATCATTTTCAGTAGGGGGTATGGTTTCTACGGGCGGCCAGCAACGTTGAACACCTTTGAGGCATGGACTCAATGAGGCTATTAATGACGAGTTGGGGTATTCTGCCCCACTCTTCCAGAAGAGCTCTTTCCAGTTCTTGGAGAGTTTGTGGGGGTTGTTGGCGGCCAGAAACTCGTCTTCCTAGAGCGTCCCAAACGTGCTCGATTGGATTCATGTCTGGAGAACACGCTGGCCATTCCATTCCTTCCTCGAAAAGGAAATCCTCCACCAGGTTTGCACGATGTGGCCTGCAGTTATCGTCCATTAAAATGAAGTTATCTCCGATTGCGGCAGCGTAAGGGACTACAATAGATCTGAGGATCTCATCCCTGTATCGGCGATCAGTCAGAGCTCCATCTCGAATGATGTAGAGGTCAGTGCGCCCGTCAATGGAGATGCCACCATACACCAACACTCCTCCACCGCCAAATCTGACACTTTCGTGCACGAACGCAGGATTATTCCTACTGCCACGGTCCCTCCAGATGAAAATACGCCTATTATCCGGATGCACAGAAAACGGGATTCGTCAGAAAACAGAATATTGCTCCATTCATTTCTCCTCCAGTTGACATGCTCGGTTGCCCACTCCCTGCGGTCGCGACGATGCCTTGATGTTAATCTAACACATACCATCGGTCGGCGAGCATACAGACCTACAGCATGGAGCCGGTTTCGGAAGTCTGAGTTGAAATCGTGGTGCCTGTAGCCGAGCGAAGGTGTTGTTGGAGAAGAATAGCGTTCATGTTTCGGTGTCTCCGAGCTGTTAACGCTAAATACCGATCTTCATTGGGCGTTGTTGCCCATCTACGACCTTGCCCTGGTCTTCGGCCTGCACATCCACTCTCCAAAAAACGGTTGCAGATCCTGGAAATGACACTTTGTGACACTCCAATGGCTTGCGCTACTTCGGCTTGAGTTTGGCCCCCTTCTAACCTACCAACAATTCTCCAAGCTTCTGAATCTGTCAAATGACTTCGCTGAGACATCGTACTCATCGAAAAAAAGCAATCACTGAATGCCGATCATCCTTGTCTTCATTCTCTTTTATCC
The DNA here is from genome assembly GCA_964019185.1 of Maratus speculifer. Lineage (NCBI taxonomy): Eukaryota > Metazoa > Arthropoda > Arachnida > Araneae > Salticidae > Maratus > Maratus speculifer. The sequence continues at coordinate 199,738,028 of OZ025298.1, forward strand.
AGTTCAAAGTCAAATTTCATTCGCTGCCGCTGAAGCGACGTTTTTGACGTCGAACTCAAAATTTGCATACTCCACAGTTTGAAAACCAGAAAAATTTGCATTTGTGATTCTCTTCTTCTATTTTCGGCAAAAAAAATTCGTTTATATCTTTATTTTATATAAAACTTCAAATATCCTTTAATTGTTTTGAGCAGTGTAATAAAATACACATGCATAATATGAAAAATACGCTTAAAATGAAAATATTGGAAAAATGTTCTTTAATTTGGTCGATAACTTTTTTGTTATGAAATGTGGAGTGTAAGTAAAATTTAATTATAATGATAAATAACACGTAATAAAGAGAGATAAAGAAAACTGAAGCATAGCATACCTTTTCCTCTTTTTTTTCTTTCTCAGTATTTTAGTTCTTTAACTTCAAATAATTCTGCAATATTACTACCGTATTTCTTATTTGAAGAAAATATATAGTTCATAAAATTTTTTGCACTTTTGTAAGTACCCGAACAATTTATCTCTAACATTCTCGTGAAACTGTAATCCGCGTCTTAACGTATGGAATATTTTTAGCATGAAAATTTTGAATAAAAATGATTAATAAAATAGATTTTTTTTAAAATCTGCTGAAATAAATTCCTACATCCATCGCAGCAGGAATCTCTCCGTTTGATTGTTGTACACATACGAAAGTGGAATAAACTTCAATATATAAAATGTATTTTTCATAATATGGAGATTAATTTGCAACTAAGATTCAACGGAAAATTTCACTAAGTAGAAAATTTTTACTGGATTTTATTGCTTTTTTTATGTGTATGTTTTGCCCTCTGTGCGATTTTGTTTTATTTTCCATTCTGTAGCTCGGAGCTTAATTTTGATAGGTAATCTTTTTGTGTGCGTGCGTGTGTGAGAGAGAGACAGAGACAGAAAGAGAATTTAGAAAAGAAAAGAATAAAATTGTGAATTGTGCTTATTTAATAATATTTAGCACTTAAGTTCAACCCTTTCTGGCACAGCGGTCTTTCTTCGGGCACACCTAATTTTAATTCCAAACTTGCTAACGGCACCAGGAATATTTTAAAAATTATTTTCTTTTAAAATGAAAGCTAAAATTAAGACGATCTTAATTTTTTTTAAAAGTTGTTTTTTAATTCCGGCGTCAGTCAACAATTTCTCATTTTACGAACAGAGTTTGTCTGTGCCGGAAAGGGTTAAAAGTAATTTCGAAAAATTGAACATGTAAAAGTTCTAATAAGGGTAGGCAGGATCATAGCTGCCAACTTTTACGCATTTTTGCTACCACTAAAATTTTACAGAGAGTTTTCATTTGTTTAATCATAAGATTTCGACGATTAAATAAAACAACATTTACTATAAAATTTTTGTGGTAGCAAAAATGCTTAAAAGTTGGCAGCTATGCGGAATACAAAGATATCCAAAAGATCACTGTAAAAAATCAAGATTTTCCTTTCTGGTGAACCGTATTTTATAACTTTACGTCTGGGCGAGACATCGTTTTATTGATTATTCTGATTCTTTTTCTTTTGGAGAGCAGGGATGATTGGGTGTGGCAGAATAAGGTTTCTTGAAATGTAGCCCAGTGAGACATAAATGTGACGTTATAAATTGATCTGTTGTGGATTAACGTAGAGACATTAATCCTCCTCCATCAGACATTGTCTCCTGTCAAAATTACTTTGAAATTTGAACATGAAATTGCTGAAATATAATAATCGCCTTGGATATTTTGCATGCGAATAAAACATTTTAAATGATGACGTAGTCGGGGGTAGAGTTCTGGTGCACGAATCGGATTGTATACGAAAATTTCTCTTTAAATTTAACTCATAATCCCAAGTCAACACACCACAAACACACACACACAAAAAAAAAAAAAAAAAAAAAATCGTTAGTCTGATTCCGAAGTGAGAAAATAAAATAAATACTAAAATAAAAAAACTCCGATTTGAACTTAATCGGCATTTAAAAAAATTATGGAAGATTGAATTATAATTAAAAAAGAAAGTGGCAATCGTCCTATAAACGGATATTCATGCTTTTCCGTTTTAAGGAGGGGATTTAAAGCCGAATGAGCTGCTGCTAATGGATGTTTTCGTGTTTGATTTAATATTATTTAAACATTTCAGAATCAGCTAATATAAAATTAACTTCGTCTACGAAGTCTTAATTTCAAGGTATTTTTTAGCAATTCTATAAAATGATGATTATAAATAAGTGTTTCTTAAATGTAACGTTTTAAATTTGACATAATTTTCACCAAACTTTTTTTTTTTCTTTGTGTAATATTCATCGGGAAATATTATTTACACTGTCTTATTTTGTTTTTTAAAACTGACGTAATTTTTCTCTATTTTAGCGCATATTAATGAATCTATTATTTTACAATTTTCCTTCTCTTTTAAAATTCACATGTAAATATAGGTTTTATGCCGTAAATTTCAATATTTTCCTGCTTTTAATGCTTACGCATTTACTTACATTCATTTAATTTTAATTTGAAAGTTTCTTTCTATTTATAATAGCCATGTGTCAATAAATTTTAATTTGAAGTAACTTTTGTTCTTTGCGTTGTTTTAATAGTTGGCAACAATTTAAAATAATTTTCTTTTTTAAAATTTGTAAAAAATATTTCTCGAAATGCTGAAAATTTGAAATTAAAATGGAAAAAATTCCCCCAAAATAAATAAATGCAGTCTGTCGTTTAAATTCCTATGTATAGTTTTTGTTCCTATAAAACTTTTTTAACCAACTTTAACATTAAATATCACTTAAAATAATCATTCGTTTTAAAAACTGTCTGCACCAGAGTATTTATCAAATATTTCTCTATAACACTATCAATTTTAGTATTTTTGTATGCAGCAGCTCTCTTAATATTAACGAAGAAAGACCTCCGGTCACAAAAAACTCATTGTCATCAGATGTGACAGCGTTTTAATTGTGGGCTAATTTAACGAAATGAATAGGACTGAGTTTACTATATTCTGTTAAAACATAGAAATCTCATTCTTTTTACTAGTGTAGAAAAATCATTGTAAAAATCGCATAAAATATTCAATTTTAAAAAATCTAATGAAAAAATAAAATTCAGAATCGGACTTTGATGTGCATAACTAAATACGTAGGGGGTGCCTTCATAGTAAATTTTGTATGTCTTATGTACAGTGGTTTCTTCTCAGCTGCATCAACAAACTAGTCGTTGGGGGCCACCGTAATACTTACCCATCATGGATATGTATATGAAAATAAAACATGTGAAACTATTTATACAATGCATTGCAATTCATAAACAAAATTTAAATATTGTTAATATACACAGTAATGCTATATTAAAGAACTGCTGATGTACCAATTTCGACAAATTATATAAAACGCCAAACTACTCAAGTAGTACCGAACTGCGTAAAAGAAAAATCCTTATAACTCCCAAAAATAATAATTCTATTAACTAACAATTAGCTGCTTCGGATTAAGCGTCTCATTTCCAATTAAAATATACCTCTGAATTGAAATTTGAATGAAATACAGGATCATGAAAAATCGAAGAATGAGGAAAACAGGATTACAAATATCTCGGCAACTAATAATCCGATCGACTTCGTTCTATATGCAAAATGTGTGTTATTTTATTGCCTTTTACGTGCATTCCTTAGAACAAAAAAATTCTAAAATTTTTATATACCTTTCATCAGAACGAGTTTTTCGAGAGTCCGAAAAAAAAGTTCCGGATAATCGAGGTTGCTGATATTAAATAGGCTTCGTCCCATTCTTACATACTAACTACATACAAAATTTCAAGTCTCTATCTCAATTTGTTCGGGAGATAGAGCGTTTACAGACAGACAGACGGACGGACGGCAAAAATTTTTTTCTAAAAATATGTTTTTCGGAATCTCCACTATCTAAAACGTGTAAATCCGTCAAAAAAATTTTTTCGATTTTCAAAACGATTGCAAGACTTACCCTATACTACGTATGATGGGTAAGTAATAAACACTCAAACTTCTTGTCTTTTTATTATAGATAATAGATGCATTGTTTCTTTTCAAACATGTTTCTCTAAAATGTGAGAGTAGTAGGGCGGGAAGATATACCGTAATATCATTATATATCGATATTTTTTTTAAACCGTGATAACGATACTGAAATTTCAATCCTTCCGATATATCGTTTCAAACGGCATTTCATACTACTTTTAGAGTCTCGGAAATTACAGTTACGAAATTCCAGATCTGCCGAATGTCAGCACAAAAGTTGGTTACTTTTGCAGATATCGCAATTTTTTATGCATCTTTTGCTAATTTTTTATTACATTACTCTTTTTTTTTTTTTTTTTTTTTTTCGTTGTAATATTTTTTTAAAATTTATATTTAATAAAGTTATTTTTATTTAACATGTCTTATTTTTGTCTTATTCACATTTCCTTGTTCATTTGAATAATTTATAATGTTTAACATTCCAAAAGTTTTCAGTAATACGTATCAGATCTGCAGGAAAAAGATGTGCATTTTTTAAAGCAATACATAAAAATTTAAATTTGTGTATCATTTTAATATGTTAAATTAAGATATTGAATTTTTGTTTTTTCTAGATAATCCTTCTCCCTCCCCCCCCCCCCCCCCACACATATGTATGTATGTATGTATGTGTGTGTGTTTCTAATAATTTCAGCAGAGGACAGTAACATTTACAATCGTATGATGGAGTGACATATGAATTAAAATAGTTCGATATATCGAAAATATCGATATTTTGTTAACGATATATTACGATATTAAAATTCTGATATCGCTCAGCCCTAGTGAGTAGATATTTATTTTATTAATTGAATAATAATCACGTACTTTTAATTTCACTCAATTTTGTAATATTGAGAATGATTAATGTTCAGGGGTGCTGTTTTTGGAAAAAAACAAGAACCTTTTTATTACATCCTAAATTTTGAATTAATTTGTATGTAAATAGAAATATGTAATAATATGCTTATATTCATTTCTTCTTTTATATTTAGTTTGTTGAAGATTATGAACCCACAAAAGCAGACTCCTATCGAAAAAAAGTTATACTAGATGGTGAGGAAGTACAAATTGATATTTTAGATACTGCTGGCCAAGAAGATTATGCTGCAATCAGAGACAACTACTTCAGATCGGGCGAAGGTTTCTTATGTGTATTTTCAATTACAGAGCACGATAGTTTTTCAGCTACATCGGAATTTAGGTAGTATAAATTTCTAAAAATTTTTGTATGTACATTAGGGTAAACATCAAAATGTGATTGGACAAAAATATGTAGTTCTTGTGTATTTATCTATGGGCTTTGCATTCTTGTGCTGCTATTAGGCTCTTATTCCTGCAAAATTTTGTTTTATATCCTTGTGCACATTTGCATTATGTCACTTATTGAGTTGAGATAGTTAAGGGTGTTCTTAACTGCTCCGCTCAACAAGCGCAAAACGTTTTGACACATTTACAAATTCATTTTTTAACGGAAAGATATAAAATTGGAATGCCTGTCTATGGAAGCGATTTTGAACTGAACTTATTTTTCCTTTTTATGATAATTAAATTACCTATCCAGTTCTAAGCTAATTCGATCACGTGATCATCCGTATTTCTCCTGTTTTTCGACCGGTTTTTCTGCTTTCGTCGGGAAATGTGCTCGAAAACGTCAACTTTGAAGGCTTGTTATGAAAGATCGATTGTGTTTTTTAAAAAACAGAAAATTGAGTGCAATTAGACAGTTTCTGAATAACACCTACTAGTTTCATGCATTTCCGAACAAAAATAAATTAAAGAATGTGTCACAAAGTTGCCCTTTTTGATTTAAGAACACCCTTAAAACATTATTTTTCATTAGGGTAAAAATATAAATATATATTCTGTATAGTGCATGATGATATAAATATGCAACTTTTTTTGTGGATTTTCTTTTCAATTTAAATTTATTGCTTTGAACATTTACTGCTAGAGTGCTCGTTGAGGACTAAGTACCGTACTTTTATGGAAGAATCGTCGCTCCCGTGAAAAACGCTACTTTGGTTGACACAGTCATATGGATCTAACTTTGTTTTCTGGAATCTGGACAGTGTACGGAGCCTCGTTTTTAATAACTTAAAAATGTCTAAAATTTTATATAAAATATTTAAATCAGATTTTAAATATTTATTTTATTCCAATTTTATGCGCGCAAAATAAAATATTCGTAAACGCCGCACTTGGAAAAAAATTAACTTGCAAACGCCGCCGGGGCGTTTTTTTCCCCATAAAATATGGTATTTGGTTTATGCCTGTCTGTTCTGCAATATTTGCATTTAAAAATTGCCATTTAGAAGTTATGTTTGTGCAGTTTTAATTTTTTAAGTTAAATTTGGGTGATTCGTTCGAAAAATATAAAATACAGTCGAGTCTATACAGGGTGAGTCATAAATATCGAAACAATAGACTGTCTCCTTAAATATTGCCCTTAGACCCATACTTCCAATTGCAAAAATTCATAAAAAAGGTGAATTTTTTGATAAGATAAATCGTGACTCCATGGGGGGGGGGGGGGGGTTAGTTGAAAGAATTCGAAAATTAAATTTTTATACGACCCCCGTAGGATAAAAATTCCAATTAGGAAAACTTTCCTTATTCAGTCCTGAATAAAGCACAAAAAGTTGCATCTTCATATCTTCAAAACTTGCAAAGTTATAGCCGTTTTAAAAATTCATCAGATTTTAAGGGATTAGACACAAATTGAAATATGCGCAATTCAAAAAACAATTTTACTTTAACAATTCTAGGAAACGCGTAAAAAATCTACTTTTTGAGTTAGAATTTAGAATTTTTACTTTTTTGTGATAGTTAGCCTTATAATTTGCTAAGAAAATCGCATCCTAAAATTTCTCATACAATTTATAAAAGTTTCATGTGGTTAGTACTGGTTTAAATGGGATGATTAAAAATCGTTATAACTCTTAACATTATTTATAGGATTTCAATTTTTTTCCATTTAATTAAAGATGAAAATCGGATTTTAGTTTTGTTCCAGAGTTTTTGTTTTTTAATATTAATTTAAAAACTTTTAAAAATTCTTATTGAAAAAATAATATAACTTTAAAAAAATCATATTTTCAAAAGTAAATATTTTTTCGAATTTGCCTAAACAAAACTAATGTAAAAAAATCAAAAATGAACGTGTTTCAAGTTCTTTTCTTCTTTAAAAATTCTTAACATTTAATAATTTAAAGACAAGAAATAATGGAGGGGGGGGGGGGATTCATTATGCAGAAAAAGGAAAGGTACTGTTTAAATGTCCGTCAGCTATTTAAAAGAATGCTTTTTCTAAAATGCAATTTTTTTTTTTTTTTTTTTTTTTTTTTTTTTAGCTGTGACAACTTCAGGCATTTTATCGTTCTGGAGAGGATGTTAAAAAATCTGTATTCTGGGCCCAGGCCTCGCGCCAGAACCGAGACGTTACTTTATCTGAAGACTCGCCAGGCTGGACCTAACATACTTTCATAAAGGAGAGGATTGCTTCCTTCTTCCTAGGTGTACACTGGACGAAATTTTCAATCTCGGTCTCGATTGATCAAAACCCGTATTAAAATCACTGTCTCTGACATACTTAATACGTGCATAAAATAAATAAAATTCGGCTCAATCGAAATTTTTACGAAAAACACAACTTTAAAATCTTTATTTTGGAAAAAAAAAAAAAAAAAAAAAAAAAAAAAAAAAAAACCTTCAAAAAAAGAATTTTTTTTAAAGAATAGTATATTGAAAGGCTAAGAAATTAAATGCAATAAAGCGATTGAAAAAAAAATCTGCCTATGACGGAATTCTGTCTAAAATGGAAATTTTGTTGATCCATGCAAAATAAATACAATAATACCTGAGAAAAAAAAAAAAATTAATTCAAATTACACCTCCTAGGGAGGGTATCTGTCTATAACGTATTTGTCTTTCCTATGTGATTCCGTCTTAAAAGGATTTACAGTATAATATTTTTCAAAGTCTCCAACACATGTGATATGGATTAATGATATTAAAATATAAATGAAACATTTACATATAAATAGAGATTCATTGATCAAATAAATATGTTACAGCCTTTGGCGCTTCTTTAATATTAAAAAGTATAAATATAAAAAACGAAAAGCTATAAAAGGAATTTTTGATCAGAACTCCTCCATACGAAACAATTTTTTCCCACACCGAAGTAAATAACTGTGTAGAAATTTGCGGTTAAACCGGGCTATGATTTAAACTATTTTCCAGATCGGTCCGGGTTATGATTTTAGCATTTTTTTCAGGCCGGGCCGAACTTTTCCCCCTATAGATCGGTTTGGGACCGGACCTAGATATTTCGATCCATGCAGACCTCCCGTACAGACTACCAATATATTTTGAAAACAAGTTTAGATTTAATTCAATACGCTGCTTTGTTATGTCCAAATGAGAGGCACTGTCTTAAATCGACATTTAATAATGGTGAACTTATGGACGATCTCTCACTTGCTTTGAAAATTAGTGAAAAACACTTCGTTTACAGGCAAGGTAAAGTGGTGTAAGTCACAAATTTTGGAAAATTTCGGATTTTAATATCTCTGTCAGGTTTTTAGATATCGATATGAAATTTTTTTTGTTCAATTTAAGAACGGATAAGGAATAATTTTCGAATTGGGAATTTTGCCCTACGGGGGTCGTATAGAAATTTAATTTTCGTATTTTTTTTTAAATAGACCCTCCATGGAGTTGCAACTTATCTTATCAGAAATTTAACCTTTTTTATGAATTTTTGCAATTGGAAATATGGGTCTAGGGGCAATATTTAAGGAGATAGCCTATTGTTTCGATATTTATGACTCACCCTGTGTAACGAAATCCATTGTTCAGTCGAAAAATTCGTTCGATAGAAAAATTCATTAAATAGAAAATTGCAATTTTTTTTTTTTTCCATTTAATATTTAGATTTTGAAAGTTTTGTTTTATGAGCCGTTTAAGTTTTTGGAATGTTTAACGGAATTTTGCTGGAATATCAAACATTTTTGCCACTTCTTTTTTTTTTTTTTCCAGTGTCTAATTGATTTTCATAATTATTACTTTATCAGAGAGAGTTATGCTTATCCTAGGAGCGATTTTATGCAGATGCAGTAGAAAATCACACCAGCATAGATGACATTTAGTAACAATTCTTCATTGAAATGTTCTCTGACAACAAGAAATGTTCCAAGTCGCCACAAATAACAAACATCCACTCTAAACTCTAAAAGTAATGCGAGTTAGTTTAAGCAGATCAAAATCTGCTGAAAAAGACGGCCTTTTCTGAAATTACCTTTTTATTCCTGCCTTACTATCCAACCAAGAAACAAACAACGTTTTCAAGGCGACAATGGAATAGTTTTATCTTTTAGGATGCTTTGTAATATGTTTCAATCTTTTCCAAGAAAGCATACTCATCTTTGTTAAAACAAAGTCAAGTGTAACCATTCAAAAAAGAATGTTTTACTTCGGGGGGAGGGGGTTGAATGCCTTTTTTTGGACATAAGGAATAAGGTAGAGGAGTGCACCCATAAAATATAAACCAGAAGTCCGCGAAAAAAACTTATACCACAAATAATTTGAAGCGTTTTCTGAACATATGAAAAAGCGTTTTTTTAAAAATTCGTTAAATGGAGATATATATTTCGCTATAGGAGATATTTTTTAATGTAATTATGAAAAAAATTGACCATTCCTATGAAAAATTACTTAAATAGAGAAATTTGCTGGATGGAGTTACGTAGTATAGAGACTCGACTGTATATGTATTTTTTTTTTTTTTTTTTTTTTTTTTTTTTATGTTAGTACTTTCCTACAGGAATTCAGAAGATTTTAAAATATCTTATACTATAATGCGAGCAAAAATTGTGTGTGTGTGTGGGTAAATTTTATCTCAAAAACGGCTCTAACGATTTTCGCAAAAATTTGGATTTTACCATTTTCGGGCACGGGAAGACCATTGGGCTAGGTTCCATGTTCGGGAAAATTCGATTACTGGGTCATTTTGGGTCACAATGGGTCAGGATCAAGCTATTTATATCTTGAGAACGGCTGGATGGATTTTAAGGCAATTTTGTATCCAATGGTTTTTTGGCACGAGAAAACTATTGGGCTGGGTCACATGTTCGAAAAAGTTCGATTAGTGGGTCATTTTGGGGTCATTATGGGTCAAGCCATTTTTATCTAAAAAACGGCTCTAACGATTTTGACCAAATTTTATATTGTATCGCTTTGGATTACAAGAAGACCATTGGGTTAGGTAACATGTTCGAGAAAATTCGGTTAGTGGGTCATTTTGGGGGTCATTGTGGGTCATGCTATTTTTATCTAGAGATTTTCTCATGCAATTTTAACTAAAAATTGCATTCTATGGTTTTCGAGCACAAGAAAAACATTGGGCTAGGTTACATGTTCGAGAAAAAATTTTAATGGGTCATATTGAGTCATTAAGAGTCTGGGTCAAGCTATTTATATTTAAAGAACGGCGCGATGGATTATAACGAAATTTTGTATGTAACAGTTTTTTGGCATGAGAAAACTAATGGGCTAAATCACATGTTTGAGAGATTTCGACTATGAGGGTCATTTGTGGGTCATGATGGGTCATAATGGGTCATGGTCAAGTTATATCTAAAGAACAGGTGGATCGATATTAACGAAATTTTGTATGCAACATTTTTTTGGCACGATAAAATCATTGGACTAGGTTACATGTTCGAAAAATTTCGATTAATGGGTCATTTTGGGTCATTAAGAGTCTGGGTCAAGGTATTTATATTTTAAGAACGGCGTGATGGTTTATAACGAAATTTTGTATGTAACAGTTTTTTGACATGAGAAAACTAATGGGCTAAATCACATGTTTGAGAGATTTGGACTATGAGGGTCATTTGTGGGTCATAATGGGTCATGGTCAAGCTATATCTAAAGAACAGGTGGATCGATTTTAATGAAATTTTGTATGCAACATTTTTTTGGCGTGATAAAATCATTGGACTAGGTTACATGTTCGAAAAATTTCGATTAATGGGTCATTTTGGATCATAAAGGGTCTGGGTCAAGCTATATATAATTAAAGAACGGCAGGATCAATTTTAACGAAATTCTGTATGTAACAATTTTTACAAACGAGAAAACTAATGGACTAAGTCACATATTCGAGAGCTTTCGATTATAAGAGTCATTTGTGGGTCTTAATGGGTCAAGGTCAAGCTATATCTAAAGAATGGGTGGGTCGATTTTAACGAAATTTTGTATACAACATATTTTTGGCATGAGAAAATCATTGGGGTAGGTCACATGTTCGAGAAATTTCGATTATTGGGCCACTTTTGGGTCATTCTAATTTTATCTAGACAACGTTTCGCGCAATTTTGACTAAATTTTACATTTTCTCGTTTTTGGGCACAAGAAAATCATTGGGTTATGGCAGATTTTTGAGAAAACTCGATCAATGGGTCATTTTGGATCATAAGGGGTCAGGGTCAAACTAACTATATCTAAAAAACGGCTCAATCGATTTTATCTAAATTTTGTATCTAATGTTTTTCGGCATGCTAAAACTAATGAGCTTGGCCACGCGTTCGAGAGATTTCGATTATAAGGGTCATTTGTTGGTCATGATGGGTCATGTTAATTTTATATAGAAAATGATACTCACCATTTTGACTATACTTTGTATTATATCATTTTTGAGCAAGAGAAAACCATGTGGCTTGGACACATGCTCGCGAAAATTCGATTAGTGGGTCATTTTGGGTTTTAATGAGCTAGGGTGATTCTAATTATATATAACAACGACTCAATCAATTTTACCTAAATTTTGAAACAAAACGTTTTTTGCCACGAGAAGACTATTGGGCTGAGTCGCGTGTTAAACAAAATTATATTAGTGGGTCATTTCGCTTCATTGCAGAATGCTGCCAAGCTAATTTTACCTAAAAAATGGCTTAAACGATTTTGATTCAATTTTATATTCTACTGTTTTTGATTACCTTAAGACGATTGAGCTATGTCACATGCTTGATCAAATTTGATTAGTGGCTCATTTTGGGTAATACGGGTCAGAGTCACGAGAATATGGCAAAAGCCAATAACTTGGTGATATTTGACAAAATATTGGCCACATATGGCCAAAAAATCGACTATAAAAATTACGAAAACCAAAACACGTATTTGGTGCCAAATGAAAAAATGCCTCCAAATTTGGCTATATCTAGCAAAAAATATTGTCTTTCAGAATGTAAAGAATTTTTTTATACATTCTTAAGAGGATTCGAGATGCATGGTTAATCCAATCAGAGTCGAGCTAAAAAAGTGATTTAGATCGATGTCCTTTCGTTGTAAATTTTAAAATAAAGTAAAATTTATAAACATGCGCATAAAAACATAGTTTTCTTATTGATTGTTTTTCTAAATAATACTATTATAAACATGTTTTACAGTAATAATACAGAGTTAATGATAAAGTGAAAATACTATATCGAGTTGAACACAAAGTTAATTTTGACCGAGCTAAGCTCGGTCTCCCCTGCTAGTCTATATTATTCACTGAAACAAAAAATTTAATGATTGATTTAAACATTAAAAGATGTATTCTAAATTTTCAATCTAAATTTTGGTTACCTTAAATTAATACCATCACTTTGAAAATTTGCCGGTATCTTTATCAGAAATTTTAAATTTATATATATATATATATATATTTATTTATTTATTTATTTTTTTTTTTTTTTTGAAAATTGTATGTGTTTGTTAAAGGTCTGCACAGACTGACCCGTGACCCGTACTCAGCCCGGGAAAATTATAAAATTTTCTCAACGAACTGGGTTGAGTCAGGCCTAAAAACAAAAAAAATAGACCATACGGGCCGGGTCAGGTCGATAAAAAAATGTAGCGGGCCTACCGGCCCGTTATAAAGATTTATGCAGAAACTATAAAATACGAGCTATTTTCAGTGAATATGGCTTTAACGAGAATAAGTATAAATGCGCGTCACGATCCGATACTAATTTGATAACATCAATACAGAAATGTAACTTGTACAGTGTAGAGATCGGCATCGGACAGTTACACTGGGTGTAACCCGGGCTTATTATTTTTCAGCAGACTCCTGCCGGGCCGAGATCAAGCTTTCATTGTTTTTCTATACATAAACAAGCCGGGCCCAGGCCCTGATTTCTGAATAGGCACAAGAGGCATATGCTTCCCTTATGATATATCTGAAGGGGTCCTAAACTGTGCAAATAGGGGGCCCCAAATTTTATATTGAATTTATTGATATGTAATTTTAAAGTTAGATTGATGTCTGTTTTAGATATGGAATCTGAATATTATTGAATTTGGCTTGTATGCATAATATAAAATATTAATATTTTAAGCTGTTACAAAAATTGAGAGAAATATTTCAGACTATTGATTTTTTATGTTGTGCATACATGTTGAATTAAACCATTTTATCAAACTATCATTTTATTATTAAATCATTTTTGCATATTTTCTTGGTTTTATCCAATTTTTGTATAAGAAGAACTTCAAAAAGCTGTTCAATGTAATATAGGTGAACTTAACTGAGCCACACTTTGAAATAATATTTGTAGCACTGGCAAGTTTCCGGATATGTCAAATTTAGAAAACTCTTCCCGATTGAAAAGAGGCCCTAAATTGACACTTTGCTTCCCCCATAGCCGGACCGGAACTTAGACTTAATTGTTCTCAAGATGTGTAGGGCAGACAACAGGATTTGTAAAATTATTAATAGCGATAAAGAACTTACGTTAACGTAACTTTGAATATATACTTCTTGGTGTTTCTTAAATTCACTTCTCAACAACGCGAAAGTTTGACACATTTTCTGACTAATTTTTAACTGTAAAAGTATAAAATTTAAAAGCCTGACTATTGAAGGGATATGGAATCGATTAGCGTTTTTCCTTTTTGGTAAATAAGATACTTGTAAAAACCTTGTTGAGCTATAATAGACTCTTGTCAAATGGTTGCTGATTTTTCTCCCTTCCCATGCTGTCGCTTCCTGAAATTCTATTACAAACACTAACTTTGACAGTATTTTCCTTAATTGCTTGTGTAAAAAAAGGGGGATAACGCCATTCGATTACATAACTTCTGAATAAAAACATCTGTTAACAGCTGTAAATTTTCCAAAATTTAAAGCATTTGATGCTAAAAGCTTCAAAAATTCACCAGTCCAAAATTTTGGGCACCAAAAATCGCGAATTTCAACAAACGGTTGTCTTAAAAAATGAATTTCTTCAATTAGCCACCAATTTCATCAAAAGATTGTGAGAAAAATGCGAATTTCGTCAAAAGATCTCGAAAAAATCGCGTAAAAAAACGCACATTTCGACAAAGGACCGCTTAAAATCTCGTATTTCAACAAAGGACCACGCGAAAAACGCGAATTTCGTCCAAAGACCGCATAAAAAACCGGAAGCTTGTTCGTAAATCGCATAAAAAACGGGAATTCCGTCCGTGAATCGTGTAAAAATTATGAATTCTGTCTGTGAATCTTGTAAAAAACGGGAAATCCGTCCGTGAATCGCGTAAAAAAAAAAAAAAACGAGAAAGCCGCCCGTGAATCGCATATAAAACGAGAAATCCGTCCGTTAATCGCGTAAAAAACGAGAAATCCGTCCGTAAATTGTGTAAAAAAATGAGAAATTCATCCGTGAATCGCGTAAAAAACGGGAAATTCGTCCGTGAATCGCGTAAGAAACCGAGAAATCCGTCCGTGAATTGCGTAAAAAACGAGAAATCCGTCCGTGAATTGTGTAAAAAAAAATGAGAAATTCGTCCGTGAATCGCGTAAAAAACGGGAAATTCGTCCGTGAATCGCGTAAAAAACAGGAAATCCGTCCTTGAATTGCTTAAAAAACGAGAAATCCGTCCGTGAATTGTGTAAAAAAAACAGGGAATTCCGACCGTGAATTGCGTAAAAGACAGTAATTCCGACCGTGAAATCACAGAAAAACGCACCAACCGTGAATCGCGTAAAAATGGTAATTCCGTCTATGAATTGCATTAAAATGGTTATTCCGTCTATGAATTGCATAAAAATGGTAATTCCGTCTATGAATTGCATAAAAATGGTAATTCCGCCTATGAATTTCATAAAAATGGTAACTCAGTCCGTGAATTGCGCAAAAAACACAAATTTCGTCCATGTCAAAATAATATAACACGTAATTTTACAAAACATTAAATTTGCAGAAAGTTTTGACCCAATATTTATGTGCGCAGAAAGTTTTTGGTTTTATACAAGTCTCTGGTCTTAACGCTGCCAAGCTTGTCACTATAATATTTGGTATTTATAATTTTTTCTTCCTTACTGTTTTTTGAAAATATTTTCATTCTTTATACTTATTAATTTTTTATTCACTTTAATCAAAATTGTGCTGTTGAATGAAAAAAAAAAAAACATTTTAATTTAAATGTTTAAAACATTTTTTAAACAGGTCTTTTTAAAACTTTTTTGTCCCTCAATTCTGTTCATTATCTTTTGTGCTGAAATATTATTTTGGTAATTGAGTGAAACTAGTATAATTCTTCAGATATGTATTCAAGTGACTCATTTGTTATATATTGCCTTGTATAATTTTTTTTTTTCTTATGGAAAAATTGATTTAAATTTTCTTCTTTCAGGGAACAAATTTTACGTGTTAAAGGGGATGACAATATTCCTTTTTTATTAGTTGGCAACAAAGCTGATTTAGAAGATAAAAGACAAGTATCCCTAGAAGAAGCTGAAACAAGAGCTAGGCAATGGAATGTGCCTTATGTTGAAACTTCTGCCAAAACACGTAGTAATGTTGATAAAGTAAGTCAAACAGTTCTGTATTGTATATGGGTTTTAAGCAAGAGTGGCTTACCAAAACAGCATTGTAATAACTAACTAAAATTATGTTGTTGTCAACTTATTACAAACCTTGCATTTAGGCTTTTCAAAATACATTTCATAAAATCGTTACATTATTTTATATATATACTAAATGCCCATCCTAAGACAATGGGTAAAATTTGTATTTTTCACCTAAAATTTGAAAAAAATGATAAAAATATTGACAATATGGAAGTGTTTAGATAAGCAAAGTTTGGCTAGTTTATAATCTAATAAACACACTATTAACATTAATACTTCTGATAAACCAGGCTTAGATTTATATATCATAACAAAATTAAAATTTCTTTATAAAACAAAATTTTAACAAAAAGGCAATAAAACTGCAAAATTATAAAAATCTGCTCCAACTATTGAAATAATACAAATAATTAATATTAATACTAATTTTTTTTTAATATAGCATTCTGAAATTGCATTTTTATCATTTATCCCTCCCCCCCCCCTCAAAAAAAAAATGTATATTAATTAAAAAGCTACATTTTATAGAAATAAAACAATCTCAGTGTGTTTTTAATTTCTCAGTAAAACTTCTAAGTAAAAGACAAAAGCATTTTTTATTCAAGGATGAGTTTTATAAATGTTTTTTAGTGTTTTTGTAACTTTAATTTTTTTTTTTTTTTTATATATATCTATATATTTTTTAAAATATTGCAGTACAAAAAAAAAACAAGTTGGAAATTGCATGTGAAGCATAGCAAATGAGGTGCGTTCGTACGATAACGAAGTTTGAAAAATATTACTCTCATAAAATTGTAAATAGTGAATTACAATTAAAACGCTCATCAAACAATGTTCTCCCTATACCATTACGTAATGAAATACTTTTGTGTGGCCTTGTAAATCAAAAACAAATGTTCTTTGCTCCACAAATTATGTAAAATGTATATTATAATATGTACTTTATAGTTGCATATAAATTTTATTAGGTTCGAATGAGTGTAACACCATTAAAATGCATTAGAAACATTTTTCCCCATTGACCGTAATGTAACGGAATACTTTTGATTGTCCCTGTAATTGATCTATGCATCCGATTTTCATAAAATTTGAAATAACTCGACAGAATTATGCAATAATTATGCATTTTAAATTTCAAACGTATAAAATACATTTGAAACTTTTCCCCCATTGACCATAATGTAATTGAATACTTTTGATTGCCCCTGTAATTGATCTGTGCATCCGATTTTCCTAAAATTTGAAATGACTCGACAAAATTATGTAATAATTATGCATTTTAAATTTCAAACGATTCGGTTGGGTAGTTTTTGCGTTGTTATATGCGGACGGACAGACGGACGGACTGAACGACCACTATAGGTGCTACGTATTTACATAGTTATGAACGCACCTAAAAAATCAAACATAGTTCACTTTTAATAGCTGTACAAAACTTTTGAAAATAATTGTACAAGAAAATAATCTTTTATCCTTTCTTTTACAAACGTTGCTTACTTTTTAACAAACAATGAACATTGCACCATTTTAACTCTTGAAAACGACTACCAAAGAATAGTTTGCAACCTCAATAGACACAAAGCAGATAAGAGATTATATATTTAACTTTGGGTGGACCTTGTCCATTAAAGTTATTTTTGTGGAGAAAGCAGAATTCGGGAAGAATCCCCTCTCAAAAAGGTTGTTTATTAAACGAAGGGAAGGAATTGTTAAAATTTTCTTCATGCCTATTGATTTTTTCTTCTGTGTACCCTCATCTGACAGGCTGATGTCACATTAATAAGCAGGAGTAAGACAGCTTCAGATGAAATCCAGTTCCATGATTTAATTTTTTTCAATGAATCACTTACAAAAATGAATGAATCGCTACCACAGATCTTGCTTTAGGCTATGTTTCTTTACAGTTCTATTTCTGGAATGGTTTTTTAACTGCATAAATCATTAAAATTTTGTTTCGAATCTTTTTTAGAAAATTATGCTGAACAAAAGGGATTTTGGATAGAAAAAAATTTGCATTTAGGCAGATAAGTTTTCTTATACACATCTCAAATCGAATTCAGCCTAATGTGGCTCCATCTTATCAGAGACTAGTAAGATCGATGGATTTTCCCCCAATTTGTTACACTGTATTTTATTATATAGGGTAGGTACAGAAAAACCTAAATAATGTGCATCTTGGGAGTATGGAATTTGAGCACTATTCAGAGGTAAAATTCTTAAGTATAGAACCAACTATCCAGAATGATTAAGATGAAATGCATTCCAGGCAATGATGCGTGTGGGAAGAGCAAATACCTTTGGGTATGTATTTATTTTTTGCATTACACAAGGCTGGGGTAAATACCTAAAAGTTGGGTATTTTCATATGTATTTCACTGCAAAAAATCATTATCTTGAAAAATTTCCTGGAATCATAGATCACAATACTACAAATATGATTGCAGCTTTCCCTTTAGGCCATTCCGCTGGATATTATGACTTTTTTAATTGATGTTTTAAAAATAACAATAAAATTAAAGTTGGTCTTCTTACCAAAATTTTACCACTACAAAGTTTTCAATACAAGTACCTAATTTTGGTATCTTATTTGGCTTTAGGATAATTAGAAAGTCATTCACAAAATGTATAGATTACATTTCACACACACATGTATATATATTAATAATTTCGCAAAAGGTGGAAGCACTACGATGTTTTATTGGACAATAAGATATAATTCGGCTGAACAATAGGGTGCCCTGATCCTATATATTTAAGTTTGTATCTTAAATGTAGGGACTTACTCCTTGGTCCATTAATTTTAAAATATCCCTTTTATTTATTTATTTTTGGTAACAGTTGCATGTTAACATGCTAGTATATTTTTTTATGCATATCTTAGAATGGATCTTTAATCTGATTCGGTGTTTAATCTGATCGGTGTTTAATCTGATTTTTCTTTTTCTATCCAATTTAATCTTGTTATTACATTTTAATCCCAATGTTTTCTCCAATTTTATCTGGGTTTACATGTGTTAGTAGCTCAAAATTTGTATTATTTTGCTTCTTCATATCTAATGTGAAAATGAAATCACACACATTATTTGTAGTTCCAAAGTATTTGTGGAACTGATTAATCTACTTTGGTTCTACAAATTTTCAATTATATTCTTTTTAATATTCTCTTCAGTCATTAGTTATATATAATCTTAAATCTATAAATTATGAATTGTAACCCTTTTTTTTTTTTTTATTGAATTTTAAAGGCTTACATATGGACTATAGAATTATAGTTTATTCTGCAAAATAGCTCTGGAATTATGCTTTAAAAATGACCCACATTATAATTTTTTTTCCAATGATTAAAAATTAATTTGACATTAGGTTTAAGTAATATAAGTTATTGTAATTTTGAAAGAAATTAACTGAATGCTTTCACATTTGACTATGTAAAATTTTAAAGGAAAGCCAAATCCCAAAATTAGATGTTTATATTGAATTTTTTTATAATTTGGTACGTCTTCACTTGTTCACTTTTGTTTATATAAATTGATAGAATGCATAAATTTTAGTCAAATGACTATTTTGTTTGTTATCTGGAATGATTTAGTGATTAAAATGCATGAGATCTTTTTCTTTTGGCTAACTGCTAACTGTTTTAACCTTTTAGATTTACCTGATAGTTTAAGCTTTATTTATGAAATTTGTCATATGAAATTACATTGCACTAAATTTAAGATTAAGCAGCTATTTGCAATAAAAAAGATCATATCTGAGAAATAAGTCTTGTTAGAAGAATTAGATAATATCTCCTCTTTAATAGATTAATCTAAGTAGTACTTACATTAGTAGAAGTGGAGGCACATATTAAGTGTACATGTTACATAAATTTATTTAAAATTATCTTTTTAATAAAATTCTGAATAAATACATTAGCATTTTTATGCTCTTCATTATAATTTTTAAAAAATGACTTTAAGATTCAATATTCAAGTGTCAAATGTTGTTTCTTTAAACTTATAAGTGTTGTAAGAAGTCTGAAATTCTAAATTTATCCTTCTATTACAATAGTTTGTTATAACGTATAAAAATACAAAGCTTTTTTTCACAGCTATACAGCTCATATTCAAAATATTAGAATAATTACCTTTTTTTTAGAAATTGAAAATATCATTTGGTAATTTAATGTCTTTTAATGAAAATATGCAAACGATATTTTTATTAAGAACTTATTGTTGATTAAACTTACTTGTTATCTTAAATTTAATATCATTTTTGAAAAGATTAATTGCAAAAAAAATTATTTTGAAAAGTCAAGATATTAGAATATTTATTCAAGTGGTTCAAAATATTAGAATATTTCACATTAATTCTCCTTTAATTATTACCAATTCTTAACTGGTGACATCATTGATTAAATTCAGACTATTTTATTTAAAATCAGTATTCTTTTTTGCAGTTTGTTTCTTTTTCGTCTTAAAATGGGCCGTGTGAGTGATATTCCTGAATCTACTAAACTTCGTATGGTTGATTTGTATTGGCACGGTAAAAATCAATGTTTTATAGCGAATTATTTACATTGTTCGCAATCGAGCATTAGTAAAATACTAACACAATATTCAAAAATTGGAAAATTTCAAAATAATCGCCGAAATGATGGCCGAAAACCAAAAACATCTGCTAGAGATGACAGGAAACTGAAGCGTATAGTTAAGAAAAACCGTTTTAAAAGTGTGCGATTCTTGCACCGAAAATGGAAAGAAGAAGGAGTTGAAGTTTCTACATCGACAACATTAAGACGTCTCCATAAATTTAAATTTGAATCTCGTGTACTGAAAACAAAACCTCTCATGACTGCAAGACAAAAGCGTATAAGATTGAATTGGTGTAAATCAAGACGTTTATGGAGCAATGAAGATTGGAAAAATATATTATTTAGTGATGAAAGTATGTTTTGTGTTTCATATGGTAATCAAGGTATTCGAATTTGGAGAATGAAGCAAGTAATGATAAAGAATCTTATATGATAAAGAATGCCTTAAACGTTCCGTAAAATTTGCTGCTAGTGTCATGGTTTGGGGTTGTATGAGTGCAGAAGGACCTGGAAAGTTATGCATCGTCTACGAAAAGGTTAACTCTCTGATATATCAAGAAATTTTAGAATATTACATGATTCCATCATCAGAAGATTTATTTGAAGATGATTTCATCTTTCAACAAGATTTAGCGTCCCCACATACCTCGGTGTCAACTAAGAATTGGTTCCGCCAACGCAACATTAAGTACTTCCTTGGTCACCAAATTCATCAGATCTTAATCCCATCGAAAACTTATGGTGTATAATGAAGAAAAAACTTCAAAAAAATCTTCCTTCAAGTAAAACTGAGTTAGTGGCACATATAAAGTCTATTTGGGCTAATATTGTTAGAAATGTTTGTAAACACCTTGTATATAGTATGCAAGATCGATTGTACGCTGTTATGAAAGCTAAAGGGGATGCTACAAAATATTAACTATTTACTTCATATTCATAAGGTAATATTGTTGCGTAAAATAAAATATTCTAATATTTTGAACCAATCTAAATTTTATTCTAATATTCTGGTGTGTTTAAGGAAGCTGTATACCTAATTTATTGTGCTGTATTTTATATTTTATAAATGTTAAAATCTTATCTAAACATTCCAGATTTAATTTATAAGAAATTTAATTGCATTTACTTAGTATAAAAAATAAATAAATGACAAATAATTTTTTCTTATTACTTTTTCACAATTATTCTAATATTTTGAATATGAGCTGTACTTAATTAAGGAATATATATGTTTTGGGTAATTACTCCTGCATATACACTGGGTATGTGCCCATGAAAATAAAGGTTTTTCTGGTTAACTGGTGTGTATAAATGGTTGATATACTGTATAAACGCATAGGTGTTGGTATCAAAAAGGTATCCATTAATGGATGTTTTGCTGTATTTTATATATATTATATATCAAGTGGTATTTCTATCTGAAAATCAATTTTACTACTGGTTAAAGTGAGTTATACATATTTTGAAACTAAAAGTAGCTTTAAAAAAATAACCTGACCAAGTATTTTACAATCCTTAATTTGTCATACCATGATCTCATACATATATATATATACATTATATATATATATATATTTCTGATTTCGTATTTCACAAATAAATAAGGATTCATATTACTTCATGGTGGTGATCATTGTAGATATATATTGCTCTAAAATGTTCATCAGTCCACATACTATTCTTGGATGTAGGTTCAGTGGTGCAGCCGAGGGGGTGGTTTTGGGGTTAAAACCCCTCCCAGAGCTAAGAAAGATCGCTATAATTGCTGCTTATATGAATCAAAACCAAACTTAATATTTAAACGTTTTGGCATACTTCGGATTCCGCCATTTTATTGAATCCGATTTCATTTAATAAAGGGATTCAATTAAATGGCAAAAAATCTAGCTAAAAATTTGGAAGCGCATATTACATGGATTAGTTAAGTAAAAATGGATTATTTGAACTAAATCACTTTTCTGAGATGTATTATGCTGAAAGAATGATGATTTCCTGCCTCACAGGTGCTCTTTCAATTAAAGTATAATACAGTGAATAGTCTAATTAGTGCTGATTTTATTAACCGGCGATTCAAATAACCGGTAAACACCTTTAATAGAAACTCAACCCCCCCCCCCCCCCTAGAACCGAATTCTGGCTGCGCCACTGTGTAGGTTCATACTAATATGGGGTATTGGATTTTACCTCCCCCCCCCCCCCCCAAAAAAAAAAAAAAAAAAAATTTAATGATTTGCAACCAGATGTATTTTAACCAGAATTTGACTTGAACCCAAAATACTCCAACCTGACATGAAATGTAAGAAAATTAATTCATGTTTTTATGCTGTTATGAAAAGCATATTTGTGCTATTTTCATCTTGTTTGTTTATTTTTTAATATATGTCTCACAAACATAAAAGACTACTATCAGCATTAAATATATTTCTGCTTTTTCCTTCTGAATATGAATTGAAAATCTAATATACCTGAGCATTTTATTGATTTTTAAGTATATTTTTGATTTTCATGATTTTTATTTTAATAGGTATTTTTTGACCTGATGCGTGAAATCAAGAATCGGAAGTTGACAGAAAGCAAGATAAACAATGGTCCAAAGACAAAGCGGAGAAAACCTAAATGTATCATTTTGTAAAGTTCTTACTTAGAGAAGACTTGTCATCAAATGTGCCACTGTTGTAATTTCATTTGTTCATGAATGAAATATCATCTACTCTGGACTGAAAATCTTGTTCTGTACAAAACAGGAATTAGAGTACACTAATAACTGAGAAAATTTTCTTCCTAATTGATTTCTTTCTTTTCAATCTGAATTCTTTTTTATAAAAAAATTTTACTGTTTGGAAAAGAACGTGTTTTTATATATTTTGTACTCAATTTTCAGCACATGCTTTGAAAAATAACTAGATTACTATATTTCTTGTACAAAGTGTTTGTTAAATTAAAGTATTTTGAAATTTATTGTATTATTGTAAACAATGTTTTCTTATAAAAACTTTGGTTTTAAAATAAATATATATTGATTTTATTCATTTAACAGTTGAGGTTCATGCACTTCTAGTGGATTCTTAAATGTTGTTTTGATGTTAGTAAAAGCACCTAAGAATATAATTCACTGCTATTATGCCACAAAGTGAACATATTATATGTATGATTTAATTATTTGTAATATGAATGTTTTGCTATATCTTGGGGATAAAAAAAAAAAAAAAATACTAGTTTAAAATTTAAAATCCGTTTCATTAATGATTTCATTTATTATAATTAAGCTTAAAAATTGTGTTTAGTTTCTTTAGATTTTTTTTCTAAAGTTGTTAAAAATAATTAATATTTTACTTACAAAATAACTAGCATTTTCTTTTCAGATTCTGCAAGATTATTCAGAAAGCTGTGTTATAAAGTAATCTTATATTTTTAGGGTCTTGCAGTGTATATTAAAAATGTTAGCAGACAGTTCTTTTTTTTTTTTTGCACACTTAGAATTAATTTTAAAAGCATTCTTTCTTTTTTTTATCCCTTTAATCTCACTTATATATAGGCATGAAAAAGTTTCTCCAAAAAAATCTGAAAAAGTGCAAATAAAATATTGTAAACATAAAAAAAGAAAACGGGGGAGCAGCGCCGAAACTAGCCTTTTTCACGTACGGGGCACATGCCCCCTCTGCCCCCCTCTAGTTATGCCCTAGGGGGGGAGATGTCCTGAGAATTTGAATGTTTAGACATTTTATTTTGCATAATTTTTAAGAAAATTCACACTTTTTTTTTTTTTTTTTTTTTTTTTTAAATAATAGAATATTTTGTCTTATACATCACTTGGAATAATTTCAGTGAAGTGTTTCTAGAGCAAAGTTGGGCTTTTGTGTGGAGATTATTTTTCCCTTCCTGGGAAAGAAGGGAAAAATCTTAGACAACCAAACTACCCAGAATAACATTTGTTTTTAAAAGTTAATCACTATATTTCACATTAATTCATCAGACATAATTGGATTTACACTTTTAGCTATCTTCCATTGTCTATTTTGATTCAGTGTCCCTATATATTTATTGTTAGTTTTTTTTTTTTTTTTTTTTTTTTTAATGTCTTCTAAATTATGAAAAGAATAGAGCAATCATGCATATGTTCATATTCTATTTCATTGTCTAAATATCTGTTAAACTGTGCCTAAATTATGTAAATTTGTTACCATTATATAGATGTAATTTTTTTCCATTTTTTGTTATGTTTACTATTTCATGTCTATATATTAGAACTATTTAAGTAGTAAAGCAAACAATTAAATTAACAATTTCAATATTTTTTACCTCTTTTGCATCTATGTTAATTCAGTTTTTCCCCTCAAAATAGTATTTTGGTGCTACAGAACAATTAACTTTTTGGGCATTGCATTACTGTCATTTTAATCATAAAATTGAAATATTAGTTCAGTGGGAATAGACATATATCTTTATCTACATTAATCTTTTAAGAGGATTATTTTAATAGTTTACAGAGTTATTTTAAATATTTTTTAGAGCATTAAAATTTTCTTTTTTTCTCATTTTTGTTATAAAATTGTATATAATTTTATAACTAAGGAATAATTATAAACCTCAAATTTAACTTTCAAAAATATTGCTTGATTTTCACAGATATCTGAAATGCATGAACCCTGTCGTGAAATGCATATATTTGATTTGTTTAAATGCTGTTATCGATGACTTAGAATAAACCGTGTACATTTTGATTCGGTATGCAATGACTTAAGTGAAAGAGTGCTTACAATGTTTGTGAAATATGAATTTCTTACCATAGAGTTTTCAGATAACTGATTATTGAAATACTGCTCAATGATATTTGAACTTCTCTTGCTAAGAGTGTTCAATGTAAATGCCTCTTGAAAGTATCATTGTATAAAAGTCTCTTTTATTTGTTTGTAAATATTTTATTTAAAATTTTATTTTGATTAGCAAAACAGTTAAGTATTAATTGTATTGTGTTCTGTGAGCAACATGCAATAAATATGTTTGAATATATGGTATATGTATTTATTTTTTTCTTCAAAGGGAGATATATAACCATTCCCCTTTCCCCTCCCAATTCCTCAACAATTTATAAACTTAGCCGTTTAAACACCAATGCTCCCAAACGGGAACATTGCATTATTTGTAATACATAACATATGTTTTCCAACATAATAATGATGTCCTTATTTTTCCTATAAAATATAAGGTTAATTACAACTTTAGGAAAAAAAATATTTGTTTAAGCATTAATCACAGGTATAAGAAATATGCAAATTCATGAATTTGCATAAAAATATATTATTTGTCTTTATCGTTTTCTATATATTACTTACATTTTACCACTAGGAGTCTAAATGTTTTTGGAATTCGAGAAAATACTCAAGAACAATATACAATTGCATATAGTGGAAAATAATTTGTTATATTTGCATAGGTTGTCAATTTGCATAATCATGTTCCAAAATGCAAACAGCCAAAAAGACTGCAGAAATATTTTTTTGTTATTTTTTAAATTTGTCTGCATAAATTAAAACATTTGGAGCTGTAATATAGGAAAAACAAAATTATAATTACATTGTGATATCAATTCAGCATATAAACAGTTAACTTGGCCCCTCCCTCATACTGTATCTTGGCTACCAGTTACCAAGAATTGCCAGAAACCCATTTCTTGCCAACTGAAGAGAGAATTGGTGACCTAAATTTAATTTTCCGACTGGAAAACGGCCCCATAACCTTTGCAAAATCCTCCTAGGAAGGTTTTTTTTTTTTTTAATAATTAAGGACATGTCATGGAATGGCCTGCCCTGTACCTTCATCTAAATCTCCAAGAAAATGTGTGGGGGTATCCTCAGTAGAGCTTTAAACCCCAATGGCAGGTAGTTCAAGTCTGTGGCAGAACTGAAGGCCACCTGGGGTAATATTGATGCTAATGTCTTCCAGGGATTAGTAAATAGTATGCAACATCATATATATTAAGTCATATATACGCAAGGAGGATATAGTGGCTATTAACAGAGTGGCTTTATTTTGGCGAGACACTTTTTACTTCCTCTTTTTTCACATTCATTCAAGGCCGTGACCATAAAAATATTTCAGAGGGGGATTTAGGGTCATTAAATTTCATTCTTTGATTTACTTTAGATTTGTTTTTTTAATGATTGAATAGGTGAAAGTGTTAAGAGATTAAGTTTTTTTTTGTTAATTCAATTTAGTGTACAGAACCATTTATCCAGAATGGTTGGGGTCAGATGTATTCCGGATAACTGGTTTTTCTGGTTAACTGGTTGGGCATTAAAGCAGCATCCAATTGATAAGTTTTGTCAAACATATGTAGTTGTGGTATTACTTCTAATTTTAAATTGATTATTAGATTACTTGAGCCAAGAATCTGATGCAAGTAAGATCAATTGTTAGAGTTTGAAAGAAGATAATTTATGGGAATTTCTTGAACAAAAATTCTTCGGTTTTCTCGACATAAAAATGCAAACATCTATAATATTGTAATATTATTTATTAATCTATAATATGATTATATGCTTCTATTTCAAATACTAGATGCTGTTATCAAACTATACAATTGTTTCAGGCAATGCATATGTCAAACTGATTGTGTATTACACTTTTTTCTAAAAAGATTCTAATATCAGTCTATTAGAAATATCATTCCGGATAACTGGTTTTCCGGTTAACTGGTTTCTGGATAAATGGTACCATACTGTAATTACAAAAAAAAAAAAAAAAAAAAAAAAAAAAAAAAAATCCTTTTTTGAAAATAGAATTATAATCTCATTTAGATACTTTTTCGGTGGTGTATTAATGTTTGACACTTTTTACATAAGTTTTTAAATGTTTTCTTGCCAAAATTGTCTTCTCAGTAGTATAAGAATAATTATGTGAATATTTAATCTCAGTTCCGTAGCATTTTTCAATAATTTGTGCTAAACAAATCTGAAGATTTGAATTGGATTATTGTTATCAATTTATTTTTAACAGCATTACTATTCTGCTTTTACAAAGTCTCATTCTAAAAAAAATCCTTTGAACTTTAAAGATTTCTTAGAAGTTGCATTAATTTTTCACCCTATATAAACTGAATTAAACAATAAAGATATACTAGCTTTAAATTTTGATTTTTTAATCTTGACTGCAGTTGATTTTTGAATTTTGTCTTCCTTGACTGAGAATTAATGACATATTTATATTCATGCCTACAAAAATTTCGGAGGGGGATCAAACCCTATTGATCCCCCCATTGGCTACGGCCTTGCATTCATTTCTTTTCCTGACCAAGTGCAGCAGGCAGTGGTGCCAGCTTATATGGGCCCATGGGGCATGAGCCCACTCAATAGTGTGATATCTCCATTCACTCATTATTAATTGAGCCCACCCAATAATTTTATATTTGTTCAAAATTTTTTTGAACCCACCCAGTATTTTTCAAAAGTTGGCGCCACTGGTACCAGAGTTATTCCTTGTAAATATGCATTTCTATATACTCTTTCCTTATATCTTTGTTTCTTTCACATGGTTTTGTTTCTTGTTAGATTACGGTACAAAATCATGGTGGCTTTATTTAGGTAGGACGCACTGTATATATCATTTTTTAAAGTACAAATTACATTACTGTTTCTAATATAAAAATAGATAAATTACTTATTTATCTTATACTATAATATGAGCAAAAACTTTTTGTGTGTGTGTGTAAATTTTATCCCGAAAACGGCTCTAATGATTTTGACAAAATTTTCTATTTTATCATTTTTGGGCATGAGAAGACCATTGGGCTTGGTCACATGTTCAAAAAAATTCAATTAGTGGGTCATTTTGGATCATTGTCAAGCTATTTAAATCTAAAGAACGACTGGATCGATTTTAACAAAATTTTGTATCCAACCATTTTTGAATTCATATATCTTGAATTGATTGGTAGAATTGATGTAAAATTTCGTATAAGAAAGGATTACCATTTTTTTTTTTTTTTCAAACCAGGTTTTTCTAAAAGAATAAATTTTAAACTCAAATATTAGGCATACTGTTGATTTTAGAGGGGTAACACTTACGTATATCAAGATATTCTAAGGTATGGGCAATCGAATAGTATCGACCATTATACCATAGATGCACATAGGGACTGGGGGGGGGGGGCAGGGGGACAAAATTCAATACAGACATGGGTGGGTCATGTGACCTATTGTTGGAAAGGTCTTGGCCTGGGCTGTCCATATCTGTATATCTCTTCATAATACAGTTCAATTTTCAAATGCCAGAGGACATTTTTAAGCTTTTTTTTGGCTTTTTCCCCTTACCTCAATTTGTAGTGTATCATTTTAAAGGTCTTGACTTGTAGACTTCAAATATCTTGAATTGATTGGTAGAATTGATGTAAAATTTTGTATAAGAAAGGATTAAGGTTTTCTTTTCAAACCAGATTTTCCTAAAAGTAAAATTTTCAAACTCAAATATTAGGCATACTATTGAAGACTTACAAATGTCAAGATATTCTAAGGTATGGCAATCGAATAATGTTCACCATTACAGCTTCGTAACACTTAGGGGGGCGAAGTGCAGGGAGGGACAAAATTCAATACAGGCATGGGTGGATCATGTTATGTATCATTAGAAATATCATAGCCTGGGCTAGCCATATCTGTATGTCTCTTCATAATATAGTTCAATTTTTAGACTCCAGAAGGCATTTTTAACCATTTTTCGGGTTTTGCCCTTTACTCTCCTTTGTAGTATATCATTTTAAAGGTCTTCACTTGTAGACCTGAAGTATATTCTCATCTTCTATTTTTCTTACATATCCTGTAAATAGAGGGTGTTTTTTATGCTTTTTTTCCCTTTCTATTTTATATCATTTTATAGATTTTTACTAGTACTTTTCACCTTTTATGATTTCACCATTTTTGTGTCAAATTTTAGCCAAATTAGAGCTCTACATTTTTTTATTTCTTCCAATCCATCTCGTGTAACATATCATTGAAAAGTTTTATAATTTTATGTTTTTTTTTTTTTTTTTGCCCCTATCCTTCCTTTTACCAATCTGGTTACACGCTCTTCGCATTTTTTAGCTCACAGGCTGTCAAAACCTGAGAGCTTATGTGCCCGCCGGCTCTGTATTTACGTATGTATGTACAGTACATATGCGTGTAAAGCGATATCTCTTGATAAAAATATTTGATTTACTTCAAATTTTGGATATAGACTTATTCTGATAAGGTCCTTCCCCGATTAGTTTTGGGAGTTCATTCAGGGTTCATACTCATCAGGGGAATATGGGATTCCTGGTAAAATCAGGGGATGAATTTTAGGTTGTAAAAAGCAGGGGAATCTCAGGGGATAATGCAAAAAATTTCCCAAACCTAGGAAAACCTGTCAAAATGACAGTATATTCTGGGAAATTGGGGGCAATTGTTACTGTTCGCGTGCTTTATTATCATATGTAATATAAAAATGTCAGTAATTTTTGATATGGAAAATATGATCTCGGAAAATACATCAGGGGATTCTCAGGGGATTTTTCCTTGGAAAATGAGTATGAACCCTGTCATTGGATAAGTATAAAGGGGGAGAATGGGAGGATATTTGCACTTAATTTAAATAAATGGTTTTTCATGCTGAATTATCAAATTTCATTCAAATTTCAGATATAGAGTCATTCTGATAACGCACTTATATGATTAGTTTTGGGTGTTCAATGGTTAAATATAAAGGGAGGGGAATGGATGGTTATCCTCTTAATTTTAAGTAAATGGGTTATTCACACATAATTTACGGATTTTCTTCAAATTTTGGATTTATTTTCATTCTAATAAGGTGTTTTCCTGATTTGTTTTGGGTATTCATTGGTTATGTAAAGGGATTCGGGGGCTACTCTTCTTAATTGAGGTAAATGGTTTTTTTGTGCAGAATTAACCGATTTGTTGCCGATGATTGGTTATGCGCTGACCGACCATTGAAGGTACATTTATCCATTAATCTGAACTTAGGTTGCTTCCAACTTCTTCGGATAATCAACGCTCCGCTGTATTTTTATTTCTTTGTTAACCAGAGAAAAGTATGTTGTTTCACTATTAATGATTCTTAGGAAAACATTTTTTTTCTGTTAACTGCTGAAAATTTGGTAAACATTAAAACAGAATAATATTTTATAAGCTGTAAATGAGATGAGGCGATATATATTTTAAAAAAGAAAAAAAAGTTTAGTTACATATATTTTTTTAAAGCAGAATTTCTGCTTTTAAATTGGGGGATAATTAATAATAAGCATGTGCTGATTGTGCAATTAAATCATCACAGCTATTTTGAAAGAAAATTTGCGATATTTGCATTTCCCACACCCTTATATTAGGTCTTAAAAAGACTGAAAAAAAATTTTTTTGAATAAATTTAGAGCTTTCAAAATTTCATTCATATGCAAATTTTTAAGAAGAATGATGTTTATAGGAAGTAAGTCTCCATTTGTTTGATTGGAGGAATAAGTAGAAAATACATGTGTTTCGGATTAAAAAAATATATTTATAAATCATTTCTCCCTTTTATTTTTTTATCTAACAGAGATCTTTCTAAAAAAAATAGTTAAATATGATATAAACTATTATTAAAATTAAAACTTAAAAATAATAAAAGATAAATCCTTATTATTCGACTCTAAAATCTGTAATAGCTTACTACTGTGCCTCCCTAAGTGGGAGTGACGAGCAAGAGGTGTTACGGCTCTGCTGATTAGCCAAGTTTTAGAATTAGTAATTTTGAGCTCATCTGTGTGAATCGAAAAACATTGAAATATCGATTTTAGTATCGATTCTAGAATTTAGAAATCGATTCTTAGTGTAATCGATGCCACTTTATACGATGTCGATTTTAATCGATTCTCAAAATTTCCAGAATCGCCCATAACTAAGTGCAACCCGTTGGGCAGTTTACACCAAAATATAGAAAATGTCATATTATGCATTAGTTCTTGAGATTGAGCTAGTGCGGAGAATTTCATATAATAATAGGAGCATTTTCTTCGGTATTTATAAAAGCGGCGAAGTAACTAAGTAACAAGAGTTGCAGATTTTTAACAGTGTATAGTAGGTCGGCTGCGGGTTCAAAGCCCAGTGGCTCCATTACACACTCTTTGTGGAACTCACGGATGTAATTTTTTGGTGTTGCAAATTTCCTTGTGCTATCTCATCCTTATAAGTGGACTTCGATGTCAACACGCAAGTCAGATGTATGCGTTCAACAAAGGGCCCTTTCGTGGCTGAGTGGTTAAGGCACCACGCCGCTAATCGCTTGAGAGCGTACACTGTAACTTTTGTTGCATAGTCAGTCCATTGCTTTTATAGATAACGCCTACTTGACTATATTATGGAGTATTGTATTCTCATTGGTCCGAAGAGATTGCAGGATTTGACTATGCAACAAAAACTACATATTTTTAACAGTGTACGTTCTCAAGCGATTAGCGGTGTGGTGCCTTAACCTTTCAGCCACGGAAGGGCCTTTGTTGAACGCATACATCTGACTTGCGTGCTTGACATCGAAGTCTACTTACAAATCATCATCTTACATAAGAGATATTCTATCAAAGTAGTGTAGTGGTTCTGTTGCAAAAGTTGCAGAATTCTAACAGTGTAGGTGGTTTGTGGGTTCAACTCCCGCTTACTCCGTTGCATACTCTTTGAGCAGCTCCCACATGTTCTTTTCTGGTGTTGTAAATTTCCTTGTGCACTTGTATATTGACGACGATCAGGAATGTAGTGGGGGGTACTCAGGGGTATACGCCGTATACCCTCTGGTTTTTTTTAAAGGAACACCATATATCCTCTGTTTCTCAAAAAACTTATAGTTTACACACCCTAGGATATACCCTTTGACTTTAGTGTGTATTCTCTGCTTAGAGTGTATATCCTCTGTTATTCTTACGATTACACCCCTGACGACGATGTCTTATAAACAGGCTTTAATGACAAGCACACAAGTCAGATGTATGTTTCCAATAAATAACGCCCCACCAGTGGCCAAGAAGTTCTGCCTCCGAAACTGGTAGACAGCAGGTGCTGGGTTCCAGCCCAATCGCGGCCGTCCTAACCGTTCAGAGTTTTCAGTGGTTTTCTTCGAACCTTGGATTTCCTTGCGTAAATACGGGTTAGGTTCCTTAGAAATATCCCCCACTGACGGAGGGCATCCCCCCTTAAGGGCCTATATCCCTAGTGTAGATAATTCGCCGGTATAAATAAAAATACAATACTTCAATAAATAAAATCAGTGTTATAAGTAAATTCAGAACTAGTAATCTTTTTTTAAAGTAAACATCTGAATAACTGTCGTCACGGTGGGGAGTGGAAGCGTCAAACCGGTTTTCTTCCACCAAAATCTCCCCGGAGTTTCCCTCCGGATCGGTTATCCCAGTTACCGC
The DNA here is from genome assembly GCA_964019185.1 of Maratus speculifer. NCBI lineage: Eukaryota > Metazoa > Arthropoda > Arachnida > Araneae > Salticidae > Maratus > Maratus speculifer. The sequence goes on from OZ025298.1 coordinate 199,770,937, forward strand.
TAAAATATTGAATTCATCAATTGTGCATTGATGTGGAAATTCAAAGAGTCGATCGCTGCAACCTCTGCAAGATGTTTTATTATAAAACTACAAGGCGGTTGACTTTACCTCATAGATATAATAATATAAAGTTTTATCCGTGTAACGTAATGCCTTGACCTTACACTATGAAAAGAATTGTGAAAAAAAAAACCTCTGATTTTAAAGGCTATCTGTTTTCTAATGAATGAGAACGATCTAAAATGCCTATGGAGCGTTTTCATTGGTCAGAAAATAGATAGCCTTTAAAAACAGAAATAATTTTTCACGATATTTTTTACAGAATAATGGCCATAGATGTAGAAACATTGGGCATGTTCAGCGCAGCTTACCGAAGTGACCAATCTTACCAGATGATTTTTATTTATTTATTTGGTTGGTTGGTTGGTTGGCAGGCGGCTTGAGACTTATGCTTCACCATAGGCGGCTTTGTCTCGACTAGACAAAGGAAAAGAATCCGAAATCTCAAATGCAGAGTGTTATGAGAAGTCTGTGATTACCCACGAGCAACCACAAGAGAAAATTTTACGAGAGAGGAGAGACCGGAGGCATATTTCAGATGTGTATATTGCTGGGACGATTACTGTTTCTAAACCAATAGGAGAGCGTCATTATCACGGTCAAGTACACGCCCACACAGTTTGATTGACAGGAACTCGTGGACAATTGACGGTGCTAATTATAACGATAATCTGTTTGTTGCGGATGAAAGCGAGCTGACTGGCTGAATGGTTAGAGCGTCGAGCTTGAAACCGGAGGATATGGGTTCGAGTCCATCGCGGGCCGAGAGTCCGTTGGTGATTGTTTTTTTTTTTTTTAATTATTGGAGGCTGTCTTTTATTAATAAATAAGACATTTAAAAAAAATATTTCAAACCCTTTTAATATTCTAAATATCGTTCCAAAATGATTTATATATATATTAAACAAATGGGAAAAAAAGTATTCTGCGAAAATATCCGTATAAGCAAAATTCTTACTTTAATTTTTAGGTGCGTTCGTAATTATGTAAATACGTAGCACCTATTGTTGTCGCTCAGTCCGTCCGTCTGTCCGTCTGTCTGTCTGTCTGTCTGTCCGTCTGTCTGTCTGTCTGTCTGTCCGTCCGCATATAACAACGCAAAAACTACCCAACCGAATCGTTTGAAATTTAAAATACATAATTATAACATAATTTTGTCGAGTCATTTCAAATTTTATGAAAATCGGATGGATAGATCAATTACAGGGACAATCAAAAGGATTCCGTTACATTACGGTCAATGGGGAAAAAAGTTTCAAATGCATTTTAATTGTTTGAAATTTAAAACATATAATTATTGCGTAATTTTGTTGAGTCATTTCAAATGTTACGAAAATCGGATGCATAGATCAATTACAGGGACAATCAAAAGGATTCCGTTACATTACGGTCAATGGGGGAAAAAAGTTTCAAATGCATTTTAATCGTTTGAAACTTAAAACATATAATTATTACGTAATTTTGTCGAGTCATTTCAAATGTTATGAAAGTCGGATGCATAGATCATTTACAGGGACAATCAAAAGTATTCCGTTAGATTACGGTCAATGGGGAAAAAAGTTTCAAATGCATTTTAATGGTGTTACACTCATTTGAATATAACAGAATTGACATGAATCTATGAAATATGTACTAAAAATACATTTTGTACAATCTGTGATGCAAAGAATATGTATTATTAAATTACAGGGCCACACAAAAGTATTTCACTAAATAATGTTATACGGGGAAACATTGTTTGGGGGGTGTTTTAATTATATTAAACTACTTCACATTTTATGAATAAGATATACGTTAATGAAGTATAATAAAAATTACTCCCTGCATATTTACAGGAACACAAAGATTTCGACTACTATACTGCATCCAAAGTAATATCTACTATATCAGCAAGATCTGAATATTTTAAAACTTCGATATCAACGAACGCACCTCATTTGCTACGCTTTACGTGCAATTTCCAACTTGTTATTTATTTATTTATTTATTTCAGGATCAGAGGAAGTATAATTTCTAATTGAAGTAAATAAAATTCAGTCATTTTGAAAAAAAAAAAAAAATTCTTTCGTACCTTTAATTTTTAATTACCGAGTACAAATTCAAACAATCCGAGAACAAATAAATAATAAACACACACGATCAATTGTCCACGAGTTCCTGTCAATCAAACTGTGTGGGCGTGTACTTGACCGTGATAATGACGGTCTCCTATTGGTTTAGAAACAGTAATCGTCCCAGCAATATACACATCTGAAATATGCAGACCGGAGCAGGACTTGAGAACGGCTGTAATAATATCGGAATACGTAGATGGGGACTGTAAACCAAGCGTAGAAAATAAGGTGATCCTGTTCGTGCTATATTTTGTGCACTGGAGAAGGACGTGGTCAGAAGTCTCAGGAACACAGCATATAGAACACAGTGGGGAAGGCGCCAGATTCATACTGAACAGCCGGGAGTTAGTCGGCCAGGTACGGGTACGCCACCGAGAAATCCAGATGTCCTCACGACGATGGCAGGTCCACTGTCGAAAGGCATCGTCCTCACTAAGATGAGGGAAATCGGAGCAATAATCGCTGTTTAGTCAGGCATACGTCTTTTCAGCTATCCAGTCACGACGGATTTGGGCCCCAAGGTCTTCAGGAGCGACCCAGTTCAGGGTGCGAGTAAGGTACGAGCCAGGGAGTCAGCCACCTCGTTAGGGGGAATACCCTTGTGGCCAGGACACCACACAAGATTAAGAGACACGCTATGGAGAGAAAGGAGCTGAGAGATTGTATATGCAGGAGTGTGATTACTCTAGGAGAGCGGAGAGAATTGTTTTTCAGAGCAGAGAGAACAGAGCGGCTGTCAGTGAGCAGGAAGTAGCGGCCATTCTCTTTCACATAGGAGGTTAGAGCGATGAAAATGGCTAAGGCCTCGGCAATGAAGACAGAGTTGAGATGATGTACAAGCATGGCGATACTGGATCCGGAGAAAGAATTGTGAACAGCAACGGCTGTTTTAGCGGAGTCTTTGGAGGCGTCAGAGGAGAGCAATACAGTGTTTGACATTGAAACGCTCCACGACTTCCAGGCTTGATAGACGGCCTCCGAAGGGAGAGAGGTATTTTGGAAGAGAAGACCATCCAAAAAGATATGGGAATCTGAGTGAAGAAAGGGTGGGATGGCCACGAGAACTTGAGTATATCATTAGGACCTAGGTTGTAAGTGCTCAGAAACTCAACAGCAGCAGCCGAAAGATGCCCAGAAGCAATGGAAAGGTCAGACGAGAAAGGGGGTGTGTGGGAGAGAGAGTTGGCGAGCTAGGAACCTATTGGCAATGCAGCGGATACAGCTGACCATACTGGAGGCATTCGCCTCGCGGCGAAGGAGAGAAAGTGCAGTATATCTCGGAAGGCCGGTGGCAACTCGTAGAGCAGCATTGTAGGTGACCTCAAGAGAGTTCAAAGTTGAGGGGAAGACTTTGAGAAAAAGGAGACAGGCATATTCGAGGAGACTCCGAGCAAGAGAGTCAACAATACGCAACATGTGTACCGTATGAATGCCATGATTGTGCGAGGCGACGGCTTTCAAGTATTTGAGCCTCTTAAAGGCCTTGGCACGAAGGTAAGAGAAATGATAATTGAATAGGAGGGACCTGCCGAACCAGAACCCTAGAATTCTAACAACGGGACTCCACTCAAGTTCAAGGCCCCTGATATTAGCTTTTGATTCAAGAGGCCGACGGCGGGAGAAATCTATGGCGGTGCTCTTCTCAGGTGAAATGTAGAGGTGATGAGTAGAACACCACTGGACTAGCCGGTCGATGCAGTTCTGGAGTTTGGCCAAGGTGCGCAGAGGGTCTTCCCCCAAGGCATACATGAAAATGTCGTCTGCATAGATCAGGAGATAGACTCCACACTCCAGGATCTCGAAGATATTTATTTATTTATTTGAACAACATACATCTGACTTGTGTGCTCGACATGAAAGCCTGCTTATAAGGCCCGCCACACACTAGGGAGACATGCGCCAAAAATCGTGAAACATGACGCAGTCAAACCGGTTTTTTCTTTGTTATCAGGGTGAAACTGTCGCATGTCTCATGTTTTTTCCATTGACTTTCTAATATATGTAGACGCCACATCCCATTGTTCTCTCGGCATGGTTTCGAATCCAAGAACTTTGGCGAAAATATGCCGTTTTTTGCCGGTGATAGCTTTATTGGCATCTTTCAGATTTCACAAAGAGAAAAGCAGAAGTGCGGTCAACTCAAGACAAACATAAAAATATGAGTTTCGGCGGGAGAAAAACCGGTTTGGTGCGCTAAATCTGGCCTCTGTCACGTGACGTAAGGCAAAGATGTCGGCCTAAGAAGAGGTTGCCGTTGTGGTGTCTAGGTATCTTAGGTCATTGGTTTTTTCGCTCAATGTCTCACAGGTGTGTGACGGCCTAAGTCATCGTGGACGAGACAGCACAAGGAAATTTACATCACAAGAGAAATACAACCAGGAGCTCCACAGAAAGTGTGTGTGCAAGGGAGGATATTCCAAATCTGCGTTCAAGGCTGTAAAAAGCCACGTGGTACCGGTAATTTCCCCCAAAGAACTTCCAACTCATAAACAGGAAGGCGCAGCTACTGCTTTCCCCATAACCTGTTCCATTAGCTAGTGGGGTATACATCGCGCCTGATGAAGCTTTCCCTTCTTTGCGCTACAACTTTTTGCCTTAACCACGTGATCATGACGTCGATGGAATATCCTCCATGGAGCCAGCGGGAATAGAATCTTATGATTTTAGTGCATTTGGCGGTTGAAGCGCTCCAATACGCTGTCTGGTGGAGAAAAGATGCAACTTCTCACTTCAGAATAATGCCGTGAATGCGCTTCACGTATTTTAAAATCGTTCAGAATAATTATTCTTTTGCACAATTTCAGATTTACTGTGACATTTGTCTTCTGTCTTATATTGCAAAGTAAAAGTTATACGAATTAGAATATATTAGGAACTTGCAATCAACTGATAGCCATTGCATTTCAAGTGGAGGTCAGGTTAGTTCCACCAATCAGAACTAGTGATGGGCGATAACGAGAAGTTTTTCTCGATTTTCTCGATTATATGAACATCTCGATAACTTTCGATTGTGTAAAATTTTTCTCGATGACTCCAGTTTTCAATTGCTTTTATACCATACAGGATTCAATTTTATCAAGAGTCGTCTACAGGTGAATGAGTCGGTGTTAATAAAGCCACGACGTATTCCCTCGCTAGTGAGCCCCTCCTTTCATTGGTGTCTCTAATTTATACGCAATCTTCTAATATGAAATTTCGAACTGGGTCCTCATTGTATATGCCATCACATACCAAACGCGGTGTGCACGAACAGCAAAAACTTGTAAATAAAAAGAAAAAAAATCTCGAATTGAACGAACAACCGAAAACGTAATCTCGAATCGAAAGTTAAATTTTGAAAACTGCCCCCCCCCCCCCCCGCAACGTAACGAAGTGGAGGGGGATATATAAGATCAGTAAGTGGTCGCATGCCAAACAACAACTTCCTGCTTTTCTAAATTCTATATATAATATAAATATTATTTACTGCAAGCTCCGTAAATATACATAAATAAATAAATATATATACAGGGTGTCCCTAAACAAATGGTATATACGCTAGGGGGTGATAGAACACATCAAGACGAGTAATAGTAAATAGGAAACCAAGGGTCCCAAACGTTTTAAAAAGGAGATATCCGCCATTAAAGTTTGGGGTCCAAAATTTCAAATGCACATAAAAAACGGAAAAATTGGTCGATTGATTTGCGGTTTTCACTAAAATTATTCTTTATGTTGGTATTTTCTTGAAAATAAATTATAAAGATAAATTTCGAAAAATGTCGATAGAGGGCGCTTTAGACTTTGAAGTAATGAAAAACTATTTTTTGCCGTGATTTTTTCCATCTGATTAAATAGTTTCGTAAGCTTAGACTTAAACTTAAATTTTGAGCTCAAAATCTGAATAGTTGGAAGCGGTTAAGTAGCACAAACTTAACTGTGTTCAGAGGGTTTAAATTTCAAATGATTATAAAAAACGGAAAAATTGGTCGATTGATTTGCGGTTTTCACTAAAATTATTCTTTATGTTGGTATTTTCTTGAAAATAAATTATAAAGATAAATTTCGAAAAATGCCGATAGAGGGCGCTTTAGACTTTGGAGTAATGAACAACTACTTTTTACGTTATTTTTTGCATCTGAATAAATGTTTTCGTAAACTTAGACTTAAACTTAAATTTTGAGCTCAAAATCTGAATAGTTGGGGGTGGTTAAGTAGCACAAACTGAACTGTGTTCAGAGGGTTCAAATTTCAAATGATAATAAAAAACGGAAAAATTGGTCGATTCGTTTGCGGTTTAAAATAAAACTATTGTTTAAGTCAGTATCTTCTTGAAAGTGAATTTTAAAGATAAATTTCAAAAAATTCCGTTAGAGGGTGCCTTAAACTTCAGAGTAACCAACAACAAATTTTAACCGTTATTTTTTGTTTCTAATTAAATGCTTTCCAAAACTTGTTAAATGTTTTCAAAATCTTAGATTTAAACTTAAAGTTTAAACACAAATTCTGAATCATTGGGAGGGGTTAAGAAGCGCAAACTGAAGTGTATTCAGGAATTGAAATTTAACCCCGCCCCCCCTCGAACACAGTTCATTTTTGCGCTACTTAAACACTCGCAGCGACTCAGAATTTGATCTCAAAAGTTAAATCTAAGCATTTGAAAGCATTTAATGAGATTTAAAAAAATAACGGTAAAAAATAGTTTTACGCTACTCCAATGTCTAAGGCGCCCTCTATCGGCATTTTGTGAAATTTATCTTTAAAATTTATTTTCAAGAAAACACTGATTTAAAGAGTAGTTTTAGCAAAAACCGCAAACGAATCGACTAAGTTTTCCGTTTTTTCTTATAGTTTACCATTTCGTTTGAAACTTAAACCCTCTGAACACAGTTCAGTTTGTACTACTTAACCACTCCCAACTATTCAGATTTTGAGCTCAAAATTTAAGTTTAAATCTAAGTCTACGAAACCATTTAATGAGATGCCAAAAATAACGGCAAAAAATAGTATTAGTTTGGATTATTTCGTTAATCCAAAGTCTAAAGCGCCCTCTATCGGCATTTTTTGAAATTTATCTTTATAATTCATTTTCAATAAAATACCGATAAAAAGAATAGTTTTAGTGAAAACCGCAAATCAATCGACCAATTTTCCGTTTTTTATAATCATTTGAAATTTAAACCCTCTGAACACAGTTAAGTTTGTGCTACTTAACCGCTTCCATCTATTCAGAATTCAGATTTTGAGCTCAAAATTTAAGTTTAAATCTAAGCTTACGAAACCATTTAATGATATGCAAAAAATCACGGCAAAAATTAGTTTTTCATTACTTCAAAGTCTAAAGCGCCCTCTATCGGCATTTTTCGAAATTTATCTTTATAATTTCTTTTCAAGAAAATACCAACATAAAGAATAATTTTAGTGAAAACCGCAAATCAATCGACCAATTTTTCCGTTATTTATGTGTATTTGAAAATTTGGACCCCAAACTTTAATGGCGGCTATTTTCTTTGGAAAACATTTGGGACCCTTGGTTTCCCATTTACTATTACTCGTCTTGATGTGTTCTGTCACTCCCTAGCGTGTATACCATTTGTTTAGGGACACCCTGTATATATAGAGTGGCATTTTGGGAGTGCCGACAGAAGTGAAAACTTGAATAATTACTTGTGTATTTTTTTTATCGTCAGGAAATATTTTATTGTGCAGGAAATACAAGGACCAAGTAACCGTGGTAAATTAACGCCTACACGCGAGAGGAGGCCAGAATCCCAGCAGTTGTGAACAATATTTATATGATACAGATGTCATACACGCACCACATTGGCGCGATGCTTTTCAGATGCCGATTTAGAGAAAACTCCGAAAAAGTTTCAGAAATTTAAATTTCAACCCATTATGGGTCCGTAACGTGACCCAGAATGACGGGGGAAACTTTTTTATGCTAAATTTGTAATGTATGAAGCACAAGGTTTCAATAAACATATTACATCAAAAAATGAAAAATGGCCCCTTGTCCTCCCCCCCCTTCAAAAAAACCCCGGTGCTATGGGGAAAACCATAAAACTGCAAAAAGAGCGGCGAAGAAAAGTTAGCTATGCTATAGTTTTTCTCTCCGTTGTAGCTCTCATAGAAGCAAAGTTATAGCCTTTTAAAAATTGAAATGAAGTGAAGAAATGAGCAAAATTATGTTGGTGAATAACCAACAGCCCTGGTTGTGCCACATAGCTTAAACTTTTAAGTTAAAATTGGTAGAGAAAAAAAAAGTGAGCGATATTTTAAAGTGTATGTTGGGGGGAGGGGGAGGGTCAAGCTTCTCATCTTTGGAAGAGGCCCTCAAAGAGGGAACTTTAAAACAATGTGCCTAGGTTACGGTAACAATGTGACTAGTTCAATGGTTTTTTTCCCAATCTGAAAATGTTTTCCAATGCGCCTAAGGACGTTTTCAGTTCAAAAATTCGATCTAAAATGATAAAAACGCAAAAAGCTTCAAAAACTGCTCCTCCCTCTCGCCGTGGGAACCAAATTCGGAAGGGGGGAGGTAAGAAAGCATCATAATATGAAAGAGTGATCCGAGATCTTCAAGATGATATACAATATGACAGGTTTAAAAAAGTGAAAATTATCCCCTCCCCCGCCCCCCGTTAGTCCACCCTTTCGCCCTCAATTTCCTGCAGCAGACATTTTACTTTTTTTACATTTGATAAATAATGTTTACCGAATGATTCGATGAAAAAAAAAACACTTAAATTAATAGGTATTGTAGAAATCGCTACAGTTTTAAACATATGTTCTCAAGCCCCCTCTTTGAATTTTTTTTAATAAATTATATTTATTGGTGGTTTCTAAGCATGGTAAGACTAAAATACGAGAAACTTTGAAAATTAGGTCTTCATTTCACAAGTTATTGTCATATTCTCATGCTTCTTTCTGTATCTCGTTTCACGATAAAACTTTCATCCCACAAAGCTCCGACGAAAAAATTCTGCTCGATAAACCTACTCATCTCCATTGTCAGCGAGAATGAAAATCATCCTTATCGAAAAAGGCATTTATCAAAAACCACAAGCTTCTCGAAACGCCATTTTTTTCAAGGTTAAATTTCATCGCTATCCTTCGATAAACCTATTTCCATCGGGATAAACTTTCATCGCGAAGAAAGTTTCTCGGACTGTCTGTTATTTTATCGGAATATATTTGCTGAAATGAGAGACATATGCGAAAGCTCTTGGAATGAAAGGATGGTTAAACAAATCATTCTTTCATATTATGAATCTTTCTACTTTTGGAGTTGAATTTTAAGGGGTGGGTGGAGGGGAGGGGGTGTGATGAGCGGGTGAATTTTTTAAATCGTAGTTATTTCGACAATAAATGTTATTTTTGGTGTGGTTTTTTTTATGGAACCCTCCAGTAAATATTTTTTATTAAATATAAAGATTTTAAATTAGGAGCTGCATCATTTTTAGGTGCATTTGGGAAAAATGAGTGAACCCACGGGTGACATGTAAATTTCAAACTTTTTTTTTTATCCGTCATGTTATATATGCATCATCGGAATGCTTTGGCACCTCCTTTCCATTTTATGAATCTTTCTCCTCCTGGAGTTGAATTTCAGAAAGGGGGGGGGGGAAGAAAGCAATAAGAGGGTGAATTTTTTAAATCGTAGCTATTTCGACAATAAATATCATTTTAGATGTGGAGTTTTTTTATGGAACTCTTCGGTAAATATAACTTATTAAATATAAAGATTTTAAAGTGGGGGCTGCGTCATTTTTAGGTATATTCTGGGAAAAATGAGTGAACACACAGGTCACATGTAAATATATATATATATATTATCGGAAATTTTTGCACCTCTCTTTCATTTTACGAATATTTCTCCTCCTGGAGTTGAATTTCAGGAGAGGGAGGGGAAGCGATAAGAGAGTGATTTATTTATTTATTTATTTATTTTTAGCTATTTTGACAATGAATATCATTTTAGATGTGGTTTTCAGAGGAGCGCTCCGGTAAATATTATTTCATAAATTCCAAAGTTTAAAATGGGAACTGCGTGATTTCCGGGTGTATTCTTGGAAGAAAAAGTAACATTACGACCACGGGTGAAGAGTAAATTTCAAACTTTTTTTGGACCCGTCATGTGCAGGGGCCTCGCTAAGGGGGGGGGGACAGGGAGGGAGCCTCCCCCCCAAAACATTCCCAAATGTTGTTACACTTGGTAAATTTCATTGAAATTTTAATAAAAACTGCAATATATTTCCTATTTTTAAATAGAAGTTGCAAAAGTTACATCTCTAATTGGGAATATTATTGAAATTTTTACAAATAAGAACTGTATTACATTTTCTAAGTGTGGTAACTTGGCAAAAATATGAAACAAGTTGGCAAATATGAAATTTGATTTGGCAATTTAAGGTCTTCTCCCCCACCAATAAAAAGTCTTAGCGATGGCCCTGGTCATGTGATATGTCATAGGAAAGGTTTCAGAATTCTCTTATATATTATGGGGCTTTCTCTTCTTGCAGTTTAATTTCAGGACGGGGAGTGAATTTTTTATTAATCGTAGCTATTTCGAGAATAACTATCATTTTAGAAGTGGTTTCTTGATGCAATCTTCTAATAAAAATTGCTAATTATAATCATTTTAAAGTGGGAGATGCGTGATTTCCGGATGTATTCTGTTAAGAAAAAGTAAACCTGCGGGTGAGGAGTAAATTCCAAACATTTTTTGGACCCTTCATGTGATTGATTATTGGAATGTTTTTTGAACTACTCTTTCTTATTATGAACGTTTCTCCTCCTGGGGCCGAATTTCCGCAGGAAGGAGGGGAGCGATGAAAGGTGAATTTTTTTAAATCGTAGCTATTTTGAGATTAAATTTAGTTTTAAATGTGATTTTTTGATGGACCCATTTGGTAAAAATACTTTATCAAATATAAACATTTTAAAGCGAGGCTGCGTGATTTCCGGCTGTATTCAGGGAAGAAAAAAAATAGTGGAGTAGTGAGGAGTAAATTTCAAGTTTTTTATAGACCCGTCATATGACGTATCATCGGAAAGTTTTCAAACCACTCTTTCATATTATGAATCAATCTTCTCCTTTTCTCAATTTGGACTCCTTACAGAAGCGCTTTGCAAACTTTTTTGAAATCATTTCGTTTTTGTGAATTCAGATCTATTTTTTTTTTTTTTTTTTTTTTTTTTTTTTTTAATGGAGACTTCCAATATATAATTTATAATGTATGAAAAATTCACAAACAGTGAGGACAGACTGTATTCCGGGTGTTGCAATAGTTGGAATTCTAAAGGGAGTGTTTTTATATATTTTGTTGATTTCTCTTTCGCGATATATCATTAGAAAGCTCTGTAATTACCATTTTATTTTATGTACCTCCCGCGCTCATCGCCCTTCACTTTGCCCCCAGCTCTTTAACAAATTTAACCGACATCCACCATGCGATGTATTGTTGGAAAGCCTAATGATCATTTACTCATATTATGCATTTTCATTGCTCCTGCACTACTTTGCTCCCCGGGTGGTCCGTTTAATGTATGTCAATAGAGAGTCTTCTAATAATGGGGGAATTATAGATCGTATCTCAATTGATGTACAAAATAAATGTTAGTTCATGTTCTTTACAGTAGGAGTGCTTTTGATTATTTTTTTTTTGGCCATTTTGCTACTTGCGACTCTACTCGTGACTTTACAACTTTTTGCAACCAAGGAACGCCGTTACATGACTTTTCTACTATTGCGGCTCCATTATAACATCCTTTTGGTTTGTTGTTGTTTATTAAATTCATTTGTTTTCATTTACCATGTATTTACTAAATTATGCTTTTTAAACATGTAATAACAAAGATTTTAATAATCGATTGTAAAACATCTCGATTGTAGATTCTCGAAATTAATCGATGACTGTATCGAATGTGCTTTTTTACGATTACGATTTTTATCGAATAGGAAATTTTCGAGAATCGCCCATCACTAATCAGAACTGTCTATTTCTAGTGTGTGACCTCCAATATGACGTCAATTGCAACTGCCCTATAAAACTTCCAAATTCATTTACAATAAGGAATTATTTCAATGACACTTTAACATTAGTTAAAGGGAAATTAAAGGGACAGTTTTCCTGAGTCGAAGGCTGCAAGCAGCGCCTCTATAGGCCGTTTTAATTCCCATTATGAAATGAAAATCGAGACGAGGGTGCCACTGCTCGCCTTCACTGTTAAAATATCGGCTACCACGGTCCATTCATGGCCAACTTCATTAGAGGCCTTGGAAGCTCTTGGCTGTTAGGACGGAATTTATGACATCATATCATGTTTAACCAATCGGCAAAGACAACTCTTGTTTGTATCGCCCCTTACAAGGACAACTTCCTCACGAGATTGGATAGACGGAGATTACGTCATTAATTCCGTCCTAAGACGCGCCTAAGAAGCAAAAGCTTCCGAGGCCTCTAATAAAGTTGGCCGTGGTCCATTCCACTTATGAATTTTTACGGACTGCTGAAGTCACGTGATCCTCGAATGCACCAACGAAGGTGCACGACAAGAGCATTACGTCATTCCAGCGGTCTGTAAAAAAAGATGAGTGGGTTGCATCCATAGATCAGAAATAACAACTAGATAACGGATCCCTTTGTTCTCTTCCGAAATACTCGAAGCTGGAATGATCGAGGTTTTATCGCCAAAAGGGTGACATTTTTTGGCGGTGATCCCTTTGGCGGTGTACCGTGAAGCTCTATCAACGCAGACGAAATAAGGAAAGGGCAGCTGACGTCACTGTGGACAAAATTACTGTGGATCCACAGTAATTTCCTGCCCTGTCTTTAACACTCCTACTTTATACAAGAAGTCAAGGCGATCTGATTGGTCGACGATTGGTCTGATTCGTCTGCGATTAAAAGCTTTGCTGTATGATTGGTCAACGTGGACCATGGTGGTTCCTGTAATGATTGCTAAAGCAAAAATGTAACTGGTAGATTGGTTGAACTAAGCGTTTGTTTGTAAACATGCCCTTTCCTTATATAAGCTACTGGTGGGTACGGAAATTGACCACTAGTACGGGACGGAGTTTGCAATGTTTCCCACAAGCGATGCGCTATTTGATTGGCTTTTGGTGAACGCTTGTGGGATAAAGCGAGAAGCTGATTAGCTTTAATCCATCGTGACGTTCTTTGACGTCAGATATGCTTGTGGTCCATTTCAATGACAGTTTTTGGAGGGAGAATAACCGGTTTGGTGCACATTGCTACCCACCATCACGTGCTGGTGGGTAGGTAATGTTGGATTCAAGAGAGCTGTGCAAGGGGACATCACGAACAGGTTTTTGCTGCTGCTGTAGGACAACCATCGCTGCCTTTATCAATGCTTTTTGTGTTTGTGTGTTCTACAGCTTTCTTCATTGTTCTCCGGTAAAAGTCATGTGATGTGAAATGCTCTAGAAAGGTTGCCATCAATGACCTTAAGATACTTAGACTCCAAAATAGCAACCTTTTCGTAGGTCGACATGTGTGCCTTCCGTCACGTGACGGAGGGCAGATTTAGCACGCCAAACCGGTTTTTTCTCCCGCCGAAACTCATATTGCTATGTTTGTCTTGAACTGGACCGCACTTCTTTTCTCTTTGTGAAATCTGAAAGTTGCCAATAAAGCGATCACCGCCAAAAAACAGCATCTTTTCGCCAAAGATGTTGGATTCGAAACCATGCCGAGATAACAATGGGATTTGGCGTCTACGTATATGAGAATGTCAATGGTTGCCATTTCTTAGTCCAGGTCAAAGACATTTTATAGGTAGACATGAAAAACTGTGATCTTAACTGAGGATTTTTGATCACAGCTGACGTACGGAAAAAAGTAAGTTTATAATGGAGTTTCGTATATGTTTTATATTTTAATTTACCTAAGAAAATGCCTTTATTAGTATAATTTTCATTGCGGATCATTAAGTATTATTCTTCCCTGTTTCATTTAAGTCCTTTTTTCAAGAGAATACTTTATTTTTCATAAGTTTTTTTAATTTTTCGTAAAGCAAGTGAATGTTATAAAAAAAATTTTCCAATTATAAAAATATAGTGTTACTTTTGTTAATATGCTATTTTTTTGTTACCTTTTTGCATAAAAATTAGATTTTTTTTAAAAAAAAAGTAGATTTTTTAAAAAGTTATTTAATATTTTGTAAATTATTTTATTATGTTACAGTTGCTACCGTTAAACTAAACTTCTCTACCTATTATTTTTGTTTGTCAAACTTGAAAAAAGATGAAATTATAGTTCATAAATTTGCTATGTATTAGAATCAGTTGCTTAAACCAAGTTTTTATGTGCTAAACATTTAATTTAAACGGACGTTAGTATAATGAACTGTTAAATCAAAGGTAGCAAATCATTTGTTTCATAGGAGCTGATTGGTATTAATGCAGTCTTATTTTGTTTCGGTTTGTCATAAAATTGCTTTAATTATAGAATATTAAATCTCAATATTATCCGATAGAATATTTGTAATTTAAATTTAATGATTGTTTTAAAAATGAGCTGTTTTAAACTTGTTAAAATGCAAGTTTTTTTTTCTTATTACTAAATGAATTGTTATTTATTATTCTTTCATTGAACTTTGTTCATGTATGCAAAAATTTATTTTTGTAAACTATTTTTTTCCTCATTTCCTGATAGGCGAAAGTTATAAAAATTATGTACATAGATGTATTTCTGACGTCAGCACTGCATCCTGAATTTTAATATTTGCAGAATTTAATTACAAATTAATAAATTAGTAAGGCATTTTTTCATTATCCTTTTGAAGATATTTGGCCGTCAAAAATTCTTAGTATTACAATTGTATAAGAGTTATTTACAAATATAAACAATAATTTTGTTGATTATGTGATAAAATGTGCCAACTGACTGTGAAACTGCAAAAATACTTTAAATATTAAAAAACAAAAAATACTTCTTGATACTCAATTTGTTGCTTGGTTTGATGCAGTGGTATCAATCTTTAATTTTAATCTTAATCTTTAATCATTTGTAGAACATTAATCTCTACAAATAAAAATACTGTGCTTTTATTCAATTTTTGGATTTTCAAAGTAGCTGCAGGTTTATTTCTATTAAATTCAATAAAAATTTATTTTCATTTTAAAAATTCCTTTATTAAATGTTTTTTAATTAAAAAAATTTGTATTTAAAATTAGACAATTGTGTTGTACAGCGTTGAATTCAGAGGATGGTCAGAGCAATGGAGTAACTGCCCCCCTCCCCTGGAAGATTTTAGATTTTGTGCTTTCAATGGTGAAAAGGGTGCCATTTCCTTTCAAAAATGTATACTGTGCCCCCCCCCCCCCCAGAGCCACAGAGATCCCCAGTGCCGAAACTAGAAATCCCTCCCATAGAAAAGTATCTGTTTACAGATCAAATTCTCTGTAAAAGTCAATCCAAGTAGTAGTGGGTTGTATTTGTACTTCCAGCCATACTCTGTTTACATGAGTAGATTTAGTTTTTTAGTAGAAATTGAATATGAGCTGTTAATTCATTTAAAAAAAGAGCAGAAGCTGTTGCTGTTGAATACAATATGAAGTAGAGAATACCTCCTTTTACTAACCAAACCAGTGGCGTAGCTAAGGGGGGGCGGGGGGGGCGGTCCGCCCCGGGTGTCACCCTCGAAGGGGTGACACCCGAGCGGCCTTTATTTGCAAAAAAATATGCATAATCTTATAAGATTTCGGAAAAAATTCTGACGTAAAATGAATTTTCTAGGGCAAAACTAGGCGCAACAGACTTAGTTTTCTTTTCTTGGAGAAAGTGAAACGGTTAAAAAAATGGGCTGTATAAATTAGATTTGCAACAGTGAGGAAAAACCCATTTACGCAAAGTGCGGGTAACCAAAACAAACTTTAAAAAGAAAGAATTTTTTTCTACTTATACACGCAGCGCCATGCTAAATGAGGGACGAAGGGGGTAGGCTCCGGGCGCTGAAATTTAGAAGGCGCCAAATTTATACTGCCATCGTCATTTTTGGTCTGTCGCAAGAAAAAGTTGGGAGGGGGGGGGCGCCCCGGGTGTCAACTTCGAAGGGGTGACACCCGATCTTTATTTGTAAAAAAATATGCATAATCTTACAAGATTTTGGAAAAAATTCTGACGTAAAATGAATTTTCTAGAGCAAAACAAGGCGCAACAGACTTACTTTTATTTTCTTGGAGAAAGTGAAATGGTACACCAAATGCGGCGTCTAAATTAGATTTGCAACAGTGAGCAAAAACCCATTTACACAATGTGTGGGTAACTAAGACAAACTTTAAAAGAAAGAATTTTTTTCTACACGCAGCGCCGTGCGAAATGGAAGAAGAGAGAGAAGGGGGGGGGGGAGAGCGCGGTCCCGGGCGCTGAAATTTAGGGGCGCCAAATTTATACTACCATCGTCATTTTTGATCTTTCATAAGAAAAAGTTGGGATGGGAGGGGGAATGCCAATTTCTAACTTTCCCCCGGACGCAATTTTCTCTTTGCATGTCCCTGTACATACGCGCTGCATTGACTTATGCAGAATTCGCGATGAGTGATGAGTCATTGTTGTCAGGGGTATAGTCATAAAAATAACAGAGGATATACGCTCTAAGCAGAGGGTATATTCTGAAGACAGAGGGTATACCCTAGCGTGTGTTAAAAATTACAGAAGGTATACGGCGTATACCCCCGTATACCTTTCACTACATCTCTGATTGTTGTGATCTTCTTATTTTGGAGATCCTGTTCGCTTTCGTCAACGTGAAACTAACAAAAAAAATTATGAAGTACTAGAATAGCTAGAACATGATTAAAAATATTAACTGTATACATTTAAAAATAATATTAATTTTGTAAGCCTTAAAAAGCAAATGAGTTTCTTTTTTTTTCATAAAAAAGGGAATAGGGAAGTTGCAATCAGCTGATAAACCATTGTATTCAAGTGGAGGTAAGGGTAGTTCAACCAATCAAGACTGCGTATTTTAGCCTTTTACCTCCAGCGTGACGTCAATTGCAACTGCCCTATTAGTTTGTTTTTGAATGTTTCTTTGTTTCAATTATCCAATCAAAATCTTTTAAATATATTCGATATGTATCCAATGACGGGACCTTCATCGCGAAAAATACATAGACTGTCTGGCACCGAAGAGCGTCACTTCTGTTTCATTTTTTATCCTTTCTTAGTATTTAGTTCATTATAAAGTCATGTAGCCGATCCAGTGGCGTGGTCGGTAGCGTGAGCTCCTCCCACACCGCTGGACCCTGGTTCGAGTCCAGCTAGCGGCATGGGTGTGCGGGTGTTGTCCCTGTGATGTGTATTAAAATATGTATGTACTGGATTTCTTGTAAAAATAAAGTGTTCTGTATTTGTTTCTGTGGTTTATGGATCATTCGAGGTAACAGCCATTTGTAGCTATAGACCTCAAAGCATTGTTCACTCAAAAAAAAAAAAAAAAAAAAGTCATGTATGATAAGTATTCATTTGAAAGATGTTATACATTTTGTATTATTATAATTTGAAATGTTATAATTGTTAGAATATAGGGTTTTATCAATTAAATTTTTTGTTCTAAGATTGAAAGATCCAAGTCCAAGCAGTTAATAGGTAATTAAAACTTTCTTTTTTATTTAAAAATTAAATTTTAATTTGAAAACAAAAGTGTTTGAATGTTCTCTATAAATGTAAATATTCGAAAGTCATGTCATTCGTGAATTTTGTACATACGTTAGAGCAGGTCTGCCCAATACCGCACTCCAGGATGTCCTTTGAATGTTCTCTTTGTGTTCCTTTCATGTTCCACTGCATCCTGTTTCTTAGTTTTTTATTTCTGTATAAGATTGAAGGGAATCTGTCTAAAGTAAAAAGATATTTAGCTTCCTTACGATTTTTAATCAAATAAATTTTACGGCAGAAAACTGTCAACAATGGAGCGTTTTTCGGTCTGGATCGATTTCACCCGAGACAGATTTTTTACGTATAAAAAGCTGTTTAAAATATACTCTGCTTTAAAATCATTGTTTATACGCTTTTGTTATTACAAGCAGTAATAAGATTTTTGGTTTCTTTCCTTAGAAATTTTTTTAAGAAAGGGGATCATTAGAGAGATGAAATATTATATTTACCATGTTTCATATTTTTTCGACAATTTTTTTTTTTTACATAGGTCCCTACATATAGAACAGCTCTACATATAAATCATAGAGAGCTTTATGTTATCACCTTCCCTTAGGAGCGGTATTTTTATGTGCGTGTATCGACAACATTACTATAGCGAGTTAAGAGCCTACACTAGTTATGTGGTAACTCGAACGCTAAACCTGTTGGAGTATTTTTTACGATTTTCTCTCTTTATTGTTTTAAATGATTTTTTTTAATGGGATACCTGAAGTCAATATCTATTGTCCATGTGTACTTTTTGAGTTTGGTTATAGTTTTTTTTACTTAAGGATAGTAGTATCACTTTTAGAACCGGGTATAAATAAGGTTACTGATCTCTTGTCTAAATTTGTATTTTGTTTGTGATCTTTTTTTTAAAATACGAGTTTTTATGCAGTCCTTTGTCGAAATGCATGTTTTTTACGCGATTCTCTGTTGAAATTCGCAATTTTTACGAAGTCTTTCGGAGAAATTCGCATTTTTCTCACGATCTTTTGGCGAATTTTTTTTTTCCCTGTCTTTCGATGAAATTTGCATTTTTTCGTGGTCCTTTAACGATATTTTGCGCTTTATCCGCAGAACTTTGAATAAGTTTGTGTTTTTTCCTTGATAATTTGACGAAATTGGAGGATTTTTCCTGAAAACGATTGACAAAATTGATTTTTTACGACAACTGCGATGTATGAAATTCACGATTTTTGGTGTTCGATATACCGGATTGAGGAATTTTAAAGTTTTCAGCATGAAATGACGTAAATTTTCGACTTTGCTGTTAATTGGACGCTAATAGCAAATAAATCGTACATAAAATTGGCAGAATATTTTTAATTTTTTGACGCTAAAAAAGTTTAAAAAATAAAAATGGTTTCGTTCATAAAATTTTCTGCAAAGTTCATAAATTTTTTCTGCACATGGCGTGCACGCGTGCGTCTGTATTATAGAACTCTGGGTATTGGTATAATTAACATTTTGATGCTCCCTGAATCCATTTCCCCCATCTATATGAATGTATGTTGATTTCTTCTTTTTTTTTTTAAAGATTCCAAACCAAGTGGTCCCAAACTTTGTTTTTGGTGTTTTTTCGATAATGTCTCAGTGTAATTTGTGTGTATGTGTGTGTGAGAGAGCTAATACAATATTGCCAAAGTTTTGAAATTCTAATCACGCACATATATATGCAATAAGTTTTAAATAGCAAAAACGGATTCATGGATCCTCAAATGTAAAAATATATCAATTTTGTCGTAATATGGTTTTAAACATGAATACAATCAGGGTATGCTAATGTATAGCAGATAAATTTTTACTATACTATCTGAAATATAAAAATAATTCTCTTCTTCCTGCTCACGTTTATGTTGGTGGTGTGTGTTTGTGTGTGTGGAAAGGGGGGGGGGGGTGACACCATTTACTTCCGCCCCGGGTGTCACCCACCCTAGCTACGCCACTGCCAAACTTTTTAAATTTCCAGAGTCCTGAATGAAGAACCCTCAATGAGAAATCACCATTTGTCGTGAAAATTGGCAAGGAATTACTTGTTCTTCAATTTATATTTCTTTTTTGGTAAGTCATTAAAATGCAAATACTTATATATATTAGTACATATATATCAAAATAAATCTGCATATATATTTTAATAAGAGCAAAATGCATTATGTTGACCCTTACTTTTGGCTCTTATGCTTGGTGGCATTGGCTTGTTTACAAATTTGAAAGTATAAAAGCTGTGAAATTTGTACTTTTAAAATGCAAGGTTTTGCTGACAATGTTATTTATTTTTTATTTTATTCTTATAAATTTAAGAATAATTATATGAAAAAAGAAAGACAAAAAATTTATCATTCAATTATAAGACGTATAAAATTGAATTATGTACATATTTAAAATTTCTTGTTTAATGTTTCAAACATAGGTACAAACATGTAAAGTTAGTGTTTACAAGAAATTAATTTTTCTTTGTTTTATGAACAGATAATTATATTTGTGGTAATGAAATAATTCTAATTGTTATGTAAAATGCTCATGAAATCATGTACAGTAGACTGCCTCAAATCCGCACAGCTTGGGACCAGAGGTTTTGCGGATTTTAGAATTTTGCGAATTTCTGGTCATTGCTTTGTTTACATTAAAAAAAATAATTTGAATGTAATTAATAATGAAATCAAAAGTATAATAAATGCATACAATATACTAAAATATTTAAAAAAAAGTAAACTAAAATAATAAAAAACTTAGGTATTTTTTAAAATGATTAAAATACTAAAAGGAAAGGTAAAGTTAATAATCAATAATGTACAATTAAATATTCATTATAAAAGAGGAAATGTGTTTTTTCTAAATTATTCAATGAAACTTGCCTCATAAAGGTACATTACTAATTCACATCAGGATCAAAAAATAATGGAACTTTATTTCAGGTTTAGCCAGACATAATAACTAAAAAAACTTGATTTATACATAAATATATTTGGTAAGATTGTGATTACCAATGGTATTAGCAATATCTTTATTTTTTCAGAAATAAATTATTCTTTCTTTATGAAAAAACATGAATTCAATAACCTTAACAAAAATTATAAATTAAAAAATGGATGGAATTGATATAAAACTGAAAAAATAAATTTTTGCATCTATATTTGAACGGAATGTTTCATTGTTTACATCTGTAAAATATGTGCGGATTTTAGAGAGTTGTAGATTTTAGGAGTGCGGATTTGAGGGAGTCTACTGTACATTGTTATTAACGATAACTTTTCAAATAAAAGTTCTGTTGAAACTAATTAAACTACTATTTTTAAACCACTTAGTAATGTATAACTTAAAACTGCAAGTATTCTTTTATCATTTGATGTTTATTTTTATTTTTCTGTCAATTTTTTGCTTAAAGTTTCAGTATATAATTTCTAAAACATCAAAACTTTTAAAACATAATTTAGTTTTTAATCATGTTGGCATGACTATTGATTGACTACTGTAAGATTTGTTTAAATGTGCTTGAATGTTTATCATATGCATTGTTATTCATCAGTTAAGTGTGTTAACTTTTTTAAGCAATCAATTCTAATGTGGCATTTAAAATATTGCGAAGATTTTTACAGTTACATGCAAATATTTCTAATGGATGAAATTTTTCAGACACCAGCATAAAATTAAGCTATTTACTGAAAAACAAAAACATTTTAATATGGTATCTAAAATTGTACATTCAATATAACTTTCCTAATCTCAAATGAACTTAACCTTCCGTTGGGCGCCCATTGTAAAAAGTATAACGTCTTATACTCTTAAAGTATGCACTTTCTTCTTTAAAACAAAATTCAAGCCGTAGAGGATGTTAATAACCATATTGGATTCTCTTTTTAACACTTTCTGAAATTATTTTCTATTTCAGATTGCACAATTAGTTGCAACTATCATTTCAATCTGTTAACAGTGCATGAAATGTACAAGGTTTATCTGCAAACAGCCTTCAAATAAGCAAATCTTATGCTTGATACGTGAAGCAACTAATATAGATGAAATATGACTAATTCTATAAATCCGAAATTACTTAAATCAAAAAGGGCAACTTTGTGACATGCTTTAATTTATTTTTATTCAGAAATGCATGATACTAGCAGGGTTGTTATTCAGAAACTGTCTAGTTGCACTCAATTTTCTGTTTTTTTTTTTTTAAATTCACAATAGACCTTTCATAACAAGCCTTCAAAGTTGACGTTTTTGAGCCCATTTCCCAACAAAAGCAGAAAAAAAGGTCGAAAAGCGGGTGATCATGTGATCAAAATAGCTTAAACCTGAATAGATATTTTAATTATCATAAAATAGAAAACTAAGTTCCATTCAAAATCAGGGTTGCAAAAAAGCCGGCTAAAATTAAAAAAAGCCAGGCCGCTGGCTTTTATTGGTTTTAGCCGGCTTTTTTTGGCCAAAATTGGCCTTTTTTGACCAAAATTGGCTTTTATACACAGAAGCGCCTTTATTATAAGCTAGACATTTTTTAAGTATCTTTTAACTAGTTTTAAAGATGTTTAATTTACTTTGGGATTAATAAATTTATTAAAATAAAAAATTGGGATTTTAATTATGATTTATTATGAGAAATTGGGTTATAACCCAATTTTTCAATAATGAAGACATTAATACTAGAATAACATATTGATGGAGTTGCTAGTAATTTATAGTCGGAATTGCAAATATGTCAGCTAAATTATAAAATGCCCATACCAAGTGCTTTTTCCGATTTATATTAATCTTTAATCCAACCTTGTTTTTCCATTTTTATTTCTTTATAAAATTAAAGAGGACAATGGGTACTTAGTTACATGTTTTATTACTCATCTAATTTTAAGAGTTATTAAAATGTCATGTTTTATTCCCTATAAACATTTAAAATCATGCATATAAAAAAATCACAATTTCTCACTATTGAAAATAATATTATGAATTATGCATATTTCATAATATATTTCACAATTTATTTCAGTATTCTCAATTAACATATGCATGAATATATTCATGCAAGACGGCATATAAGAACTTTTAAATAACAAAGAGCTATTCAAAATTTTAATTCAACAAATTTTATTCAAACATTTTTTGTTGTTGTTTAAGTATATATAAGTATGTGTAAACTTGCCTCAAATACTGAATCCTTCCTTATTTGTCTTTCAACATTGTTCATTTATGACGTAATCTTTACATATTGACTTGAAAAATGTTTCCATGAATGCTTTAATATGTTACATTTTGTCATAATTCAATTAAATATAATTCTTAAGAACGTGTAATATAAGTAGAACTATGAAATATAGAAGTTTAAAACACATTTTTTGTTATATTTTCTTT
Organism: Maratus speculifer; assembly: GCA_964019185.1. Taxonomy (NCBI): domain Eukaryota; kingdom Metazoa; phylum Arthropoda; class Arachnida; order Araneae; family Salticidae; genus Maratus; species Maratus speculifer. The sequence goes on from OZ025298.1 coordinate 199,794,107, forward strand.
TTTTGAAGATTTATATATTTTTTTGGACATAATACCTTCACAGTTGACTTCTAGCAGTTATAAAGACTTACTTATTTGAAAAATTAAATAGAAATCTATAACTTTTTTAGTAGTAAATAATTAAAAATGTATTAAAAATAAATCAATCCAAATTTAATATGGATTTGATACAAATTAACACTTTAAAAATAAAAGCCGGCTTTTTTCAATTTTAGCCGGCTTTTTTTAAGTGGATAAAACCAAAAAAAGCCGGCCGGCTTTTTTTGGCCCGGCTTAAAGCCGGCAACCCTGTTCAAAATCGCTTCCATAGTTAGGTATTCCAATTTTATAACTTTCTGTTAAAAAATGAGTTTGTGTCAAAACATTTTGCACTTGTTGAGCAAAGCAGTTAAGAACACCTTTAATTATTGTTTAGTAATTCCTTATTAGTTTTTATTCTTTGTGATTGTAGTGGTAAGAAACTTTTTATATATCTAAACGTCTGCTTTAATATTTATATTAAAATAAGTTTTGTGGAATATTTTCATAAATTGTGATCAGAGATAACTTATGATATTTGTAAGTTAAATTATTTGTAAAATTAAAATAAAGCAGCAATGATTTATTCTTTTTCACCTGTTGTACAATTTGCAATACACGCCGGTTCATGTGATGAAAATTTGTGTGCCTGGCGAAAGGTTAATATCAAAATATTAATTTAAATTGTATGACATGCTATAATTATCACTGGAGATACAAGTTCACTTTTAAGAGGGTGGATTGAGTTATGAAAAAAGATATAGTGTGGAATATTTATGATTTCTTCCACAGGATTAATATTAGCAAAGTGTCTTTTCATTTGAATGAAGTAGCCTCTTAATCCTACAGTTAAAAGCATTTATTTATTTATTTATTTATTTTTTGTAATAATTTGTTTACACAAAAATAATGTTATTGTTGGAATATTATCTTTGTAGCACAGGTGTTTTTAAATTATACTCTAAATTTATGAATCTATTTAAATAAATGATAAACAGAAATAATTTCCTTTTTTTTTTTTTTTTTTTTTTTTTTGAAAACTTGTAAAGTAAATGTTATTATTTAAATTTATTTCCCTTCTTAAAGGAATTCTGTTTCATAACACTGTATAATAAACTTAGAGTACTTTAACTCTTACACAAAAATGGTTTCAAAATAATATTAAATCAATGACAGTTTTCTTTTTACAAATTTCTCATTTGCATTTGTATATTTTTATTTTTATCCGTTTTGCATAGGTTATTTGAGATCAATGTCGAATTGGATATTGTTGTACTATTTTGTTTTAAGATGGTTTTTCAGAAGAAAATTTTGTTTCAGAACTTGTTCCAAAATTAAAAAAGCCTTCAAATGGAAAAAATCTGAAGGGGAGGGGGGGAAGAATTTTGGTTACATCAGCCTCAAGTAACAAATGCCGAAAAAAAAAAAGCTTAAAGTACCGAAATGCAAATAAGAATTTTGAAGAGAACACTGTCGTTGGTTTAACATTTAGTTCCTGCACAATCTCTCAGCAACACCTACCATGCTGAGAGGGGCATATGTCTCCTAAAAATGCCCGGAATTGAGAACTAATGAGTTACAAACATTTATTGTGGCTGTAATGGGATTATTTTTTTAAAATAAAAAAGATCAGATCTTGAATTGAAAAGTACAGTGAAACTCGTTTAAGATACGCCTGCTTAAAATACGATCCCGCTTAATATACGAATTATCTTTGGTCCCTTGAAAACTGCCTAATAAGAGCCCACAATACTCACAGGAAAAGTACACAAAAAGACCCGGATGACCATGTAAAGTCTATGGGAGCGTTCTTTTCTAATATCTCGTTCAAATTTTAATATTTTGACCTGATTTTTTTTGCATAAAATAGTTCAGGACGATCCACAACCGGGCTAGTTTTTACTTTTTTGATTTTGGTTTTAGATTTTTTTAAAAAAATTACTTTAATTTTCAAAACCGGTTCTGAAACTGAAACTATCATAACATAAAAAATATATAACCAAAATCGAAAAAGTAAAAACTAGCCCGGTTGTGGATCATCCTGAACTATTTTATGCAAAAAAAATCAGGTCAAAATATTAAAATTTGAACGAGATATTAGAAAAGAACGCTCCCATAGACTTTACATGGTCATCCGGGTCTTTTTGTGTACTTTTCCTGTGACTATTGTGGGCTCTTAAACCCATGTAAAATTACCCGCTTAATATGCGTACGCATAAGATACGATCCCGCTTAATATACGAAGAAAATTGGTCCCTTGATGTCAAAAAACCCGCTTAATATACGAAATGGTGCTTATGAAATCAGTATATCGCGTGTTTTTAGGACAGAATATGTAAAATCTCAATTATTTTTCATAAGATACTTTCTTTTAACCTTTTTTCTCTCTAAAATATGTTCTTTTCCGCTGCTTTTGCACGCGGAATTCTGATAGACTCCTTTTACAACAAAATACAAAAACAACAACCTCTTTTATTTGTTTTACCATTACACTTGGGAAGTGGATGGATCTGAAATTTCATTGGTTGCTCCCTCTCCTGATTGAATGAGAAAGTTGTTAGTGAAATCCATCTATACTTTTATGCTTTTTATATTTTGTATTGCTTATCTAGCTATTTTTTATTATTATATTATTTTTATTACTATAAATCGTCCTCGGGAGTGCTTTTTTATGAGTTTCTTTTTGTCACTTACTTTTTTGGGGCACTTTACAAAATATTAACATCACAGAGTAAGAGCAGTAGCAAGAAGAATACAAAGATATGGACTTTTTGGCAAAATTAACGATCACGTTGTGACAAGTGAAGTTCGCTCTATTGCAGATATAATCACGAACGTCAAAAGTTCCAATTAACCTAGGTCATCAGAAAGAGTTAGAAGACGACGTAAATGAAGAAACAGATGTACCAACCATACCATCATTCCCAACTGTAATGAGATCGTTTAGCTTACTGCAACTGTATGCCTCTTCGATGGATGCTGGTCTCTTCGTTGAAAAATTTTCTACCACATCAACAAGGGAGAAAACTTCCTAATAAATTCTCGCCTAACGTTGCACCAAATCAAGATAACTTTTTCTCAAGAAACTAAAACTACATCATGATTTTTATAATGTATCTAATGATTATTGTTCCTTGCATACATTTAGTTTGTCTTTCAAAAAATTATTATGACAATTTATTATTCTTCGCCTTTACACCCTTGGCAAAAAGTTTCTGATCATTACATCAACACTACCATCTTTTGTAAGAAAATATTATTTATTCTCACTGCATAACAATGAAACGACTATTAGCGATAATACATCTGTGTTACATATAATGAACAACAATATGCAATAAAGAAAAATCACCATTCATTAATTTATAAACAGAAAAATTGTGATTGAAATTTAGGCACCAAAGAAAAAAATATCCGATCATGCTTTGATTTGGAAAAAAATAACCGATCACTGTAATTATATATTTCGTAAATCCATCTTTATTTCGAATGACAGTCGCAATTGTTAGTGGACTGGACTCATTATGATTTTTACTAGGGATGCACCGAATATTCGGTACCTATTCGGTATTCGGCCTATTCGGCCATGTTACCGAATATTCGGTTAGGCCGAATATTAAACTATTCGGTTGAGCCGAATATTCGGCTTGGCCGAATATGAAACTATTCGGCCTGCCGAATATTCGGTATGGCCGAATATCAAAGTATTCGGCCGAATTCAATACTTAATAAAAACTTTAAAAATCTTTTCACTATTTCTACTTTTAACTGTCAATTTTTTAAATTATATTTAAAACAATTAGAAACAAAATCATTTTTAAATAAAATAGAATGTTTTTACATTATTTATTTGCTGTTTGTAAAGTATAACTTAAGAAAATTAAACATGAGAAGGATTAAAATGGTGATTTATTAGGATTCTCCTTAGGAATAAATTATGTGCAGATACAAGTTTCTAAATTTTGTTTAGTAAATAATCTGTTTCTTGCTTTCCCCCAAATAAAAGTCCTTCAAAAGAAAAAAAAACAACTTTTGAGATTAGTAATAGCTATCAAAGCAGACAATTTTTGTTCATGAAACCATAATCATAATCAACTTATTGAGTCATAAGTACATTGTATTTCATCTCACTCTAGGTCAAAACTTGTGTGTTCGTTTATTACATTAACAATAAATAAGATAACAAATTTTCATCTCACATGCTTTGATTTCTGTAAAATATGATGTGATGGGAAGGGTGGAAAATACTACCATTCATAAGAAAAGAACTATGAGCCAAACATGCCTTTATTCAAAATTAAGTTGAAAGTATTTGTACTTTATATTGAAAAAAATTTGCCTCAAGTTATTTAAAAAGGACAATTATCAGACTGTAAAATTTTTCTTCGGCCACTTTTTCATTATTTGATTTTAAAATGTTTGTTTTGATTCGTAGAAAATTTTATTAATTAAAGTTTCATAATTGTGTTTTTTAAATAACTCAAGGCAGATTTTTTTTCAATACTAAATGTTCTTATAAAAAGCTCTTCTTTATCAAAATGTAAGTTTCTTTTATTAAATATTATGTAAAACTGTTTTAAAAAGTAACATTTTAATACCTTTAAATTTTAAAATATAAAAAGAATTTGGAAAGCCGAATATTCGGTATTCGGCCGAATAGTTAACTATTCGGCTGGCCGAATATTCGGTATTCGGTCCAACAATTACTATTCGGCTAGCCGAATATTCGGTATTCGGTTCACCTGTCGGCCGAATATTCGGCATTCGGTATTCGGCCAAAATCACTATTCGGTGCATCCCTAATTTTTACACTCATTGGGAGCAACTTCACCCCAGCATTCCCTTATAGCTTTACGTAAGTTCTATGGCATTTGTAATTCATCGAAAATCGATTTTTCTTTTTAATATATTTCACATATTTTCGATGGGATTAAGTTCCGGACTATTGGGCGGTCACGTCGTGGTTTGAATTGGTATATTACCTACATTTTGTAGAAATTTCTTCATTGATTTGGTGCATTGGGGAGCTAATTGTCATCTTGAAATAAGAAGTCGTTTTGATTTCCGAACTATTGATCGATGCTGGGAATAAAAAAATCCACTAAAATATCAATGTAAACTTCAAAGCTTACTGTACGTAACACAATACACAACTTCTCGACGCCTTGGGATGTAATACAACTCCAAACTGCAAATGCAGGTGAAAATTTAGTCTTCGTATTGATACACTAAATCATTGAACTTTTCACCGACTCTCCTCCATACAAATGTTCCACAGTCATCACTTTTACCGATAGATATGCGAAATTCACTGCTAAAAATAACTTTATTTCATGTATCAAATGGCTAGTGCACATGTTTTTTACACCATTACAGGCGCTCTTTTCTATGCATCTTTATCATGCAAGATTTTGTTTTAATTTTACAAGATTTAAATCTTGATAAATTTAGATGATTACGTACTGCGGTCATATGCCTTTACGTTAAACTTAGACCATTCGGAATCAAGTTGTTTTGAGGTTGCTCGCCGCTTTCTTTTCGATATTTTCACAAGCTTTCTTTTCCTTCCTAGGTACTGACATTTGTGGTCGTCTACTTCCAGGTAAATTTTCCTCGCTGTTAGTCAACTGATATTTTTTCCAAATAATCGCATACTGTACTTTGAGCACAATTTCATAAATCAGCCACTTTCCATTGTGAATTTACTTCTTTGAATAATTAAATCATGCGGATTTTTAAATCGCGAGACAGGTTTTTCACACGAGTCATTTTCCAGCACTTCATAGCTGCTTTTGATCTCGCAACTGCAAGATTTCTTCTTTTAAATAGGATTCATATATCATACGCATGCACAGGCACTCTAATCTATCTTCAATATGCAAATTTTCAAACTTTTTTCCTCAGTGATCAATTATTATTTTCCAACTTCGATCCTGATCGGATATTTTTTTCTCACGAGGAAACATTTTTGCCTGCATTATAATTATAAATTATGATTTCAATATTGAATTCACTTTTTATTTATATTTTAACATTCTTTCTTTTATTTGGCATACTGCAAAACGTTCCTATGCTCTTGAATCGCGAAGTATACGCTTCGGAATACAAAACTCATGAACTTGATAACAGTGATCAGAAACTTTTTGCCAAGGGTTGTAAGTATGTAATGTATTTTAGTTATTTTTTCTAAAGATTAACAAAATTTTCATCTTATTGTCTGTTTTTTAATTTGGCAGAGAATACTGTATAAAGGCATTTTAATTTTTTTACTGTACAAACAGATATTCAATAAAATTTTGGAGAAAAATAAAATTATTCTTTATTTCAATCAATATCTTAAATTCAAATTTTCTAGAATGTCTAAAAAGTGTTAGTAATGGGTAAAATAAGAGTTATAAATGGCTAAAATTATGTTAATAACAATGTGCACTGTCTTTAATATGCATTATTATTCGAGAATCTATGAAATCCAGATAAGATACGATCCCGCTTAAGATACGAAATGCTCTCGGTCCCTTGATTCGTATCTTAAACGAGTTTCACTGTAGTATTTATTCCAAAAATTCAAGATAAGCAGGTTTGGAAAAATTCGACATATGCAGATTTTCAACATAGACAAGTTAGACTGTAATATCAGTTTTGACTTTCCTGAAAGCTATTCTGCTTGCCTATATTCTGCCCACACAATAAGTTTTTCTTATTTCTAAATAGTAAATACAGTACTCTAAATACATTACAAAGCTTTCAGAAATTTTGATGCATAAGCAATAAAGATTTTCTTTTTAATAGAACATGAGTGTAAGTTATTGTATTTCTGATATCTTCAAATCTAATATATTCTTTCAGTTTGAATGAGACATTTTTCTTTTTGTCTTGCTAAATATTTATGTATAAATTTTAATATATTTTGATTTTTTAATTTATGTACAGTTTAATTCTATTAATGGAATGATTTTTTTTTTTTTTTAAATAGGTATATCAAGAAACATTCTTTTCAGACTTGATGTTAGTACTTCTTGATCATACCAACTGAACATTGATTATCCTGCTTCTTTACAAAATACTGCCTTAATAGTTCATAATTTACATAGTTTATTTTTACAGATATTTCTTTCAGATTAAAATTTAAATACCTGTTTCTGCAGATCAATAAAATTTTCTGCAAAGCATACTGTCATCATCATATGCCATTGTAATACAGATTGTTTTATTTAATGTGTAGTAATCATTATAGTATTCAATAATAAATTTGTTCTGTAATAATATTTATAACAAAGAAATTTTGTTTCTGTAATTTGTACTTTCAAATAAAAAAAAATTATTAAAAATTTGCTGTTTTCATGTGAATATATTTTTATGTCATTTTCATTTCAAATATTTACTTGTTTATCATGTAAACCAATAGTGCAAGAATTGTTTTTAATTATTTCTTTATTTTTAATAACAAAATAGTTAAGATATAAAATAACTAGCTGACCCATGCAGCATAACCCAGATCTGTGATGTATGAACCCCAAATTAGAATGATTTTATATTTTTAATTCCATTTGGTCTAAATTTATACTTTTAAATGAAAGAATTCGCAAAAACATATAGAGTTGAAGATACATGCTATCTTGTGCAATTTTTTATTTTTGAAGTCTATGAATTGAAGTTGAGTGAAAATATCAAAATAATTTGTTACTTTTTAAATAACTATTTCTTTAAAATGTCAGTTGATATAAAGTTTTTTAAACAGTGATAATTTGCACCTAAGGCGAACATAGTTTTGCCCCTCCCTCCTCTCCTTTACAAAGAACAATTTACTAAGTTTCTAATAGCGAACTATTTTGAAATTTAAAATACTTTTCTAAATATTGATTCATAAAATCTTGAAAATGGAATAAAAAAAAGAAATTTAAAATATTCAGCTTTATACAGGTTTCCATCTTAGCAGTAGCAGGTATAATTGCTGATATTTTCTCTGACAAAAATATAGAATTTTTTCATTCAAGACTGAGTTCTATTACAGACAAATTTCCTTTTCAAAGATTTTATGGCAAGTTTTATTACAACTGAAGCATTTAAAATTGCAGAATTAAGTTACTACATTAGTCACTTTGTGGTAAAAATATGAAAGCGTTCTTCACAAATATATATATATATATATTCATGAGGTGCTTGTGATCGATATTTAATGTTCTGTATTTATACTTTTTTGAGTTTGGAAACATTTTTCTCTTTTATATCCAGATGCTTTCATTTTTGGAAGATAGTTTCGAAATGATTCTGAAATCTAAAATATGCTCATATTAAAGCAATAGAACCAAAGTTTAAAAAATCCAAAATCCAAGTTAGACATCAACCTCAAGTATCATGTATGTATATATATAAACATAATTTAAGCAAGAATTCTGAAAAAAAAAAAAAAAAAAAAAAAAAAAAAGGCTTCTGTATGTTTAACATTAGTGTACGAGTGTGAGACTACAGTAGTCATCACATGAAGAAACTAGAACGTAATTGTTAAACCTATGTGAGCATTTTTTTAAAAAGTTTCTTATTTGCATAGAACTAATGTTGAATTCTAACAGCGTTTGTATTGTATTTACATTTTCTATTTTGATTGTAGATTAAAGTTCTTTAACCTTTTTGTTAGTTTTACATTTGGATTTTCTCACTGTAAGACGATTTTATCTAAATTTCATGTATACGTATGTAGAAAAAAAAAAAAAAACTATTTTAGGTGGCACAAATGCCAACCAATTGAAAAAATCCCCATGCAATTTCTTGAACCAGGTCAGCATAGCAACTGACATTCTACTGACTAAACTACATGGAACGATACTCAGCCTAGAATTTCTCACTCAGAGTAAGGAGATTTTAAAAAAAATGCAAGAAATTCCTTACCCTGTGTTCTCGCTATAAGTTAAGCTACAAATGCAGCACATGATGGAATATTTTCAACGAGCCACCAACATGAGGCAAATATGAAACTCAAATAAAACCAGCATCAATTGAATGTATTAATAATGCTTGGAAACTTTTCTGCAAAAAAAAAAAAAAAAAAAAAAAAAAAAAAACTATCTAAATTTAGAGGGGTAATCCCACTGATTTCCCATTTATACTTATCCAATGAATTCCCAAAACAAATCTGGGAAGTACCTTATCAGAATGAACCTACATCCAAAATTTGAAGCCAATCAATAAATTCTGTGTGAAAAACGCATTAACCTAAATTAAGGACAGTTACCTCCCATTTTTTCCTTGTTAGACTTGCCAATGAACTCTCAAAATAAATCATGGATTTGTCCTCATCAGAATGATGCTATGTACAAAATTTCAATGAAATCTGATAAATTCTGTAAAAAAAAAAAATCATTTATATAAATCAAGCAGAGTGGCATTAGCCCCCCCCCCCCCCATTCTTTATACTTATCCAAGGAACACTCAATACTTGTCATGGAGGTGCCTCATCAGAATGATGCTATATCTAAATTTTCAACAAAATCTGATAAATCTGCATGAAAAACCCATTTATATCTATTAAGGAGAGAGGCATTAGACTCCCTCCTCGTTATACATATCCAATGAACACTTAATATTAATCAGAGGCACCTCATCAGAATGATCCTATATCTAAATTTTGAATAAAAACTGATAATTCTGCAAGAAAAACCCATTTATATCAATTAAGGGGAAGGGCATGTGCCCCCCCCCCCCATTCTACCTCTTTGTTCTAATCCAATGAACACCTAATAACCATGGAGGTGTCTCATTGGAATGATCTTATATCTAACTTTTGAACGAAAACTGATAATTCTGTATGAAAAACCCATTTATATAAATTAAGTGGAGGGGCATTAGCCCCGTTCCCTTTCTGATACATATTGAGTGAACATAAACTAATCAGGGAAGTGCCTTATCAAAATATACATATATCCAAAATTTCAAGTTTATCTGATATTTTTATCTTGAGTTACCACATTACGCACGTATAGAATGTTTGGTCACATAAGCTCTTAGGCTTTGATAGCCTGTGAGCTAAAAAACTGGATCAGACTTCGAGTCGATTACAGAGGACTGTAATCGATTACGATTATTTTCAATTTCTGAAAACCGATTACGTTTAGATTACGATTACAATTTTTTTGTTGGATTACGATTATGTTTAGATTACGATTACAATTTTTTTGTTGGATTACGATTACATTTAGATTACGATTACGGTTGTAATTTTTGCGGCTGCAGGTCATGTTGACTTTGAATGTGTTGGCTTGTGTTTTAGCCATTTGTGACTCTTATTAGGATTTACTCAATTTTTTACAAAACAGTCCTAAATATTTTTTCGGAGAAAAAATGCATTCTTAAATATTAAGGAGTATTATATTTGTGTATGTACGCAAGATAGCATAAATTTCTTCCTTTATAAAAAAAGATCAATTTCTTATTAGAGTAATTAATTAGAGCATCTTATTAGAACAATTTCTTATTAGAATTTCTTATTAGTTTCTTATAGGCTAATATTATGATGAAGTATGTGAAATTTGAGTCGGGTTTTGGATTGACTAAAAATAAAATTATAGGACTCTAATTTGGTTTAACCCGAGTCGTGCAAAGTTCTATGAAGAACAACTCTTGCTTCGAACTCATTGTTTGACTATCAGTATGCAATATTCACATTTTATAATTATTTCAAAACTCCATTGTTTTATGGCAGCTATTTTTTTTTTTTTTTTTTTTTTACTGAATTTTGATCATTTGCACTTCACAAATTCCCCAAGAAAAATTCAGCCTAAATCACATTTTTTTCATATACATATTCGATATTGGAAAAATACCTCTTTAAAGAATTTTGAGGTATTATTTTGAACCTTCTCATTCACATTATAAAACATAAAATTTTCTTCTTTTTGTTAATTTCTGTGCCTATTAATAGGCAGTGCCTAACATAAAAAGGCTACTTCAGTAAGGCGAAAACAACAGTTCACTAATGTTAATCCTTTGGAAAAATTTTTTTTTAATATCTTGTTCGCATTTTAATCTTTTAAAAGTTTTTTTTTTCTTTTTTGCATTGTTTAGTTCAGATTGATGTATATAAAGACCGTTGTTTTCTACTTTTTTGATTTTATATGCATTCTTTTTATTATGGGTGTTTTTAAATCAAAAACGGCAATTTTGAGACATAAGTTTTAATTTATTTTTGTTCAAAAAGACATGAAACTAGCAGGTGTTGTTAATCAGAAAATATCCAATTGCACTCATCTTTCTGTGTTTTTTTTTTTTTTTTTTTTTGCAAACGCAATGGATATTTCAGAACAAGCCATCAAAGTTGACATTTTGAATGCTTTTTTCCGACGAAAGCAGAAAAACCAGTAAATGAAAAGGGAGAAAATCACGAGATCACATGACCAAAATAGCTCATAATTCGGTAGATAGTTTAATTACCACAAAATGGAAGACTCAATTCGATTCAAATTTGCTTCCATAGTCAGGCCTTCAATTTTTTATCTTTCCGTTAAAAAAATGAATTTGTAAATGTGCCAAAATGTTTTGCGCTTGCTGAGCAAAGCAGTTGAGAACACCCTTAAAGATGTTCTTACTTTAGGAACCGGTTTTTAAAATGTAAATATACTAAAAAAAACATGTAATGGAAATTGAAAGGGTAAAACAAAAATCGGTTTTCATACAGATAGAATACAGTTGCTCAATGAGAAAAACATTTAAAAATATTGAAATGCAAGTGATCGTAAATTTGGTATCTTATTTATTTATTTTTTTCTTTTTTGCTTATAAGATAAACTTTAGCGAAGAAGTGTTTTCGGATGACTGAAGTAGCGCTTTAATAATTATATTGCTTACGTCCGTAAGAAATGAAATGAAGAAATATAAACTAAAAAATTATACTGATATTCCAGATTTTCAAATTTAATAAATTTTAAAATAAATTTCAATTACATGAACAGCGTCCTAGACAGATGGGAGTGGGGGGTGGAATCCAGATGCATTGGGTACCACTAATTTTATAAAGCTTTCTTTGCCTTATCTAATCAGAGAATTTCCAGCTATTACTCAAGGCGAAAACAACTTTTTGATTTTAATGGTATGAAGAGCAGGGAGCCCCCGGTCCCCTCTGGCTACGCCTCTGTACAAGAAAGTCAAATGAAAAAAAAATAAAAACACATTGTCTTCTGGCAAGACAGAATTTAAGGGGAGTGGGAAGGGCAGAATATAATGTTCAATACAAGTGTCCGTAGTAAAACCATAAATAAAATAATTTTCTTTCTTTCCTTTTTATCTTCACTACTTCCACTCAAATGACCCATACCTCTGGATTGACCACATGTTGTTTTATTTTCTTAATTCCCATATCTTTGACAAACTCAAGTCAAATACTATTTCTGTATCCTATTACAGTGTGCGGTATTCATTCCGTTTCACTTTTACCCCATTAAAGGCTATCTCTGTCCCTCGTGATCTTTGACCTTCACCCTCCTACTTTAGGGGCAGTTTGATGAGTTAAAAACCTGAACCGCACTCTTCCTTTTCCGGTACAATGTTTAGCAAACCAAGTATATTTTCATTTGGAAGAGAAAGGAAGGGGAAAAAAGACGTAATCTTAGAGCGTAATCGTATATTTATGTGAGATTACGATTACATTGCAATTACTTAGGGTCCGATTATGATTATAATCGAGATGAAATCTCTTGATTATGATTATATTGCGATTATGTCGAAAACCAAAATCTATGATTACGATTACAGTGCGATTACACGGTTTTTGTAATCGATTATAATCGATTACGATTACTCGAAGTCTGAACTGGATCAACAAGAAGTCTTACCCTTGGCGAAATTCTAAAATGGAGGGCCAAAATCCCAGTCAGGTGTGATCCAGCGACCTCATTGGTCGGGTGGTATAGGTGAAAATCACGAATGTTTCTCCATTTGAAAAAGAGTGAGGGGTAAAGCAATTGTTACCGTCTGTATTTATTTACGATAGACCATCGAAATTAACTCAATTAAGATATTTTGATGATATTATATAAAATGAGAGTGAAAAATAGATTATAAATGCAAACAGATAAGATTTACATCAAAGTTGACGCTACGATTTTTTTTTTTTTTGAAAAAAGGGAGTAAGGCGACATTTCACCTACCGTTAAGAGATTGTTCTCTGAAAAGGACGCGACTCAATGACCAATGAGGTGTTTGGATTTCATCGGACTGTGATTTTGGCCCTCCATTTTAAAATTTCACTTACCCTTGCTCCTGAAAAATTGTGGTGGCATATACATCTGTCAGAACCAATAGTTACTAGACTGTGAAAATAGCCTTATAAACTTTAGGATCTAGTTAATTTTACTGATGTGAAAAACTCTGCTTTTTCAAAATAATTTCACAAAACTTTGAATTATAAACATATCTTAAAACATCATTATGGCCAATTAAAAATTTAAACCATAGTTTTATGGAATAAAAGGACTTCAGGGGGCTCAGGAATTGAAAACTTTTCAAAAAATAGATTTTTTTTAATGATCTAATTTGATTAATCATTTAATTCTTAACTCAATGCAAAAAACTGCATAAAAATATTTGCATTTTTAACAGAGTTATAAGCATTTATGTATCAACACTTTCATAGCCACATCCATATAATTTCAACTTTAAATTGCGTTTTCTCAAAACTTGGTTTTTGACGACTAACACCAAGATAAAAAAAAAAAAATAATAATAAAACTATTTGATGGAATGGCTTAATTTTTTTTTGCATGCGTATAACATTATCTAGATTATGAATTAATATATTTTAGATAGTTTAATATTTTGAGTATTTTTAATGGAAAAAATGTTGTATTTTTTAAAATTTTCAACTTTGAGAGATTTTTTAATACTGTTTTTATTAAGTGATAGTTATATCCTTAATTCATAATCTAGATTATGATGTTATATGCATGCAAAAAAAAAAAAAAAAATTAAGCCATTCCATCAAATATTTTTTTAATCTTGGTGTTAGTCGTCAAAAATCAAGTTTTGAGAAAACACGACTTAAAGTTGAGATAATATGGATGCGGCTAGATCATAAAAAAAATCAATTCTTTGAAAAGTTTTCAACCCCTGAGCCCCCTTAGAGATGTATATAAAGATGCAGTAAGAAACTTGTAACTACATTTCGATTAGCTACTGATAATCATGCCTCTTGTATTTTTAACGACTATTATAAAGTACCCGTTTTATTTCAACTATGACGTTACATTTTTCCAAGCGTTACATTTTTCCATTTCATTGAAAATATTATTTTTCATTTTTTTTACTTCTAATTATGTCGCCATTTGAGACAGAAAAATTCTTGTTAATGAAATATCCATGTTTAGACGTCATATTTATTTCCTTTTCTTTTATTTCTTTTTTCATTTTTTTGCATGGAAATTGCTCAATTTAAAATTTATTGCCGCTGAGAAATTATTTTGTTTCTATTTTATTGGCAACAGGAAAGGAAAATGGTTAAATTTTAATTAAAAAATGCCTATTGATTCTGTATGAAAAATAATGAAATTTTGAATTATCGAGGAAAATATTTGAATAAATCAAAGATTAGCCTATGTTCATTTCCGGGCTTTAACTTATCTGTATGCAAAGATTCAAAGACTTTAATCTATTTGTTTTGATGCCAAATTCATTCCAATTTTCGGACACACTTTCACATTTATAGTATATATAAGATAAGTAACGTTTCTGTTTATGTTATATTATCCTTCGTAATTTCAAAACAAAAACATTGCTAATGTAGCATTTTCATGATCGTCAAAAAAAGCAATAAACTGCCATTTAAGGCACTCATGCAGTGGAAAACAACTTAAACATACATTTATTTAAACAAAATTTCATTGAAAATCATATACTTGTCACGCTTTCTTTAAATTTTGAAATATTCATAAAAATATATTAAAAAAATAATGTAAAATGATTCAAATTTGTTAATAATGACGAAGAAATCCAAATGCCCTCCATTGAATCAGAAGCTCGGCTGATATCTTCCAGTTGGAGCACTTTTGTTTATGTTTATACTGAGAACTTGACCTGAGAAAAGATTGGGTATAGTTGCAATAGAGTATTTAACACATTAAGTGCCACATTAGTCATCAGAGACTGATACTGAACTTTCCATTCAAATCAAGTTTTAACTAATTCTGGAATTTCAGCCATGAACTTGATGAGGTGATTGTCTTTTTGTGCTACCACCTTCTATTCATAATTAATCAAGTAATTTAAGAAATAAAAATTAATTTTTGCTCAAATCTGTCATTTGGGTGATTTTTTTTAAAACTAAAATCCTTAGAAAAAGATGAAAGGAAACTAAGTACTTGTTTTTTCTTCCCCAGCTAATTTTCAAAAAAATATTTATCCTGCTATGTAGCTTTATGGCTTATAAGAAAAGTTGGATTGATTAAAATTATCTCTCACTTTACAAATTTATTAATTCATCATTTATCTAAAGCTTTACTTGTAGCTTCTGCATAACATAGATTTTGCATTTTTCAATAATGTGTAAAGTAAATGAAACATCACAAATAAAGAAAAAAACAGCATGTCACACTGTTTTTTAGTGTTAAAACCAAATGTTTTTTTTTTTTTTTTAACCATACTATATTTATAAAAACATTTTCTTTAAACCACAATCTTTTTATTTAGTCTAGGTACCTCTTACCGAATATTCGTTATTTGGCCATATTATCAAATGTCAAACTGTTCGGTTAAGACAAAAATGAAACTATATAGCCTGCAGAATATTCGGTTTGGTCGAATATCAAAGTATTCAGTATATCAGAGGTTTTTTAAGTAATCGGACAAAACCTCTTAAAAAACATTTTTAAAAACTATTCACAATTTCTACTATTAACTGTCAATTTATAAATACAGTAGACTCCCTCAAATCTGCACATAATTTACGGATGTAAACAATGAAATATTCAGTTCAGATGTAAGTGCAAAATTTGACTTTAGTTTTATATATATTAAATACATTTTTTAATTTGTAATTTTAGTTAATGTTATTAAATTCATGTTTCTTCATGAAGAAAGAATAATTTATTTCTGAAAAAAATCAAGATATTCCTGATATCATTGATAATCACAATCTTACCAAATATATTTATGTATTAATCAAGCTTTTTTAGTTAAATCTAACTAACCTGAAATAAAGCTTCTTTATTTAATGATCCTGATGTGAATTAGTAATGTACCTTTATGAGGCAAGTTTCATTGAATAATTTAGGAAAAACACATTTAATCTTTAAAATGAATATTTAATTGTACATTATTGATTATTAACTTGACCTTTGCTTTTAGTATTTCATGGCTGCCAACTTCTATGCCTTTTTACAACCAAACAAACCCATTCGAACCAGAAATTTCATTTAACAAGTTAAAAGAGTATGCAATACTACAAATCTTGAAATAAATACAGAACGTATATTATTTAATAAATTTTCTGGTTAGAAACGCATTTTTCTCATTTAAAAAGGCATAGAAGTTGGCAGCTCTGGTATTTTAATCATTTAAAAAATTATTTAAATTTGTATTAATTTAGTTTATTACTTATTTTAATATTTTAGTATATTGTAAGCATTCATTATACTTTTGATTTTATAATGAATTACATTCAAATTATTTTTTTAAAAAATATGAACAAAGCAATGACCAGAAATCCGCACAACCTCTGGTCCCAAGCTGTGCGGATTTGGAGGCGTCTACTGTATATTTTAAAAAATCTGAAATAAAATCATATTTAAATAAAACAGAATGTTTTTACATTATTTATTTGCTGTTTGTAATGCATAAATTAAGAAAATTAACCATGAGAAGGATTAAAATGATGATTAATTACAATTCTCATGGGAATAAATGATTTTCAAATGCAAGCTTCTAAATTTTGTTTAGTTTAATAAATAATCTGTTGTTTTTTCTAGTGTTCAGCCATGGGGGTGATTTTGGGGTTAAAACCCCTCACAGAGCTGAGAATGTTCGCTATAATTGTCACTTATATGAATCAAAACCAAACATAATATTTAAATGTTTTGGCACATTTCGAATCCGCTGCTTTATTGAATCAGATTTCATTTAATTACGTGGTAAAAATTCTAATTAAAATTATGAAAGTGTCTATGACATGGATTAGTTAAGTGAAAATTGGTTATTTGAACTAAATCACTTTTCTGAGACATATTATGCTAAAAAAATGATGATTTCCTGCCATACAGATGCTCCTTGAGTTTAAATATTATACAGTGAATATTCTAATCAGTGATTCCATTAACCAGCAATCATCTTTAACAGAAACTCAACCCCACCCCCTAGAACTGAATTTTGGCTGCGCCACTGGCTTTTTCCCAAATAACAATGTTTAAAAAAGTAGAAAAACTTTTGGGGTTGATAAAAGATATCAAGGCAGACAATTTTTTTGTTCAAGAAAAAATATTCGTGTTCAACTTATTGAGTTACAAGTAAATTTATATCTCATCTTATTTGAGGTGAAACTATATTTTTGTTACTTTAACAATAATGAAGATATCATAACTATATTTTCAACTGACATGATTTGATTTCAGTGAAATATGATATGACGAGAAGAGCTGGAAAATGACATCATTCATAGGAAAAAACTATGAGCTAGACATTACTTTATTAAATTTCAGTTGATGCTATTTGTAATGTGTTACTGATCAAAATTCGGCCATTTTGAATATCATATTTAATATAAACAAAATTAATATAAAACAAATGTTGCTAAAATATCCTCATTATTGATAAAGTTGTGAATAATTATTCAGTTTTGGCCTATTTCGCACTGTGTATATATTTGATTGAATATATTGTAATATGAATGGAATAGATTGAGATTTTCTCATTAAAAACTGTTTGTCTTGACCATATTTTCGCCACTGAAAGTTTCTTGCCAGATTTTAAGATCCTGAATGTTTATAATCTCTGAGAATGATCGTTTATTCCAGATCCAGATATTAATGTAGGATGCTTTTAAAAACTTCTATGCTAAATCGAAAGAAGTAGAAAAGTTATTTTTATTGAATTGCCGTCATTTGATTTTACTGTTTCTTTAGGACAAACAGTAATAAAAGAAACTTTCATTTTGATAAACAAGAGCTTTTTATAAGTAAACTTTATATTGAAAAAAAAAATGTACCTTGAGTTATTTAAAAAAAAAATAATTATGAGACCGGATTTTTTCTCCCTCATTTTTTTAATATTTCTCTTTTACTTTAAAATGCTTGTTTTAATTTGTAGTGAAGAAAATGAAATTTATAATTTTATAAATTAAAAGAGTCTCATAATTCTTTCTTAAATAACTTAAGGCAGTTTTTTTCAGTATTAAGTTTACTTATAAAAAGTTCTTGTTTATTAAAATATAAATCTCTATTATGAAATATTATGTATGATTGTTTTAAAAAGTAACATTTTAATAGCTTTAAACTTTGAAATATAAAAAGTATTCAGCAGCCAAATATTCAGTATTCAACTAAATACTTACTATTCGGCTGGACGAATATATGGTATTTGGCATAACAGTTACTATTCAGCTAGCCGAATATTCGATTCACCTGTTTTCCAAACATTCAGCCAAAATCACTATTCAGTGTGTCTTAGTCAAAAAACATAGATGTATATTAATATAAAATGTATGTAAACAATAAATATAGACTTGAAAGCCAAAAAAAAAAAAAAAAAAAACCGCTTGGAAGTAATTTTAAATAATGGACAAACAAATAAATTTGTAAAACATTAATAAAAAATACAAATAAAATATTGAATTAAAAAGACCTGATGACGTTACAAACACGTTTAACATTTTAATGGCAAGTAAATTTGACATTTATGATAATTCATTATTGGATTTAATGTTGCAGATTAGCGACAGTTTTTGGGTCGAAAGGTTAATCAAGTGCGTGTAGCAATATTTTTAATAACTGTATGAAATCATACAAAATATCAAGTGGGAGAAAAATATGTATTATGAAAATGTAAATGTTTTTTTAATAAGAAGGAAAATATATACAAATAAAAATAAATGTAGAATGAGCTTTTCTTCTTTGAAATTCTTGGATCTTTCACTGTTAAACAATATATCACATATTATGAAAAAGACAACTTTTTTCTCAATTTGTGCTACAAATAATAATTTTTAAAAGCATACATTAAACGCCAGTAAATTTGATAATTCAACATCAATTCTCACAGAGCAGAACCTAGTGAGAGGCAGGATTTAAAAAAAAAAAAAAAAAGGAAGTTTATGATTTTTTTTCTTTAAAAGAGAATATGAACATGAAATAAACCAAGCTAAGAGTGTTTTCTCAAAAACTAGCACGCAAAAGAATTTAGGTATCAGTATAAAAGACATACTATAAAAACAAAAATTAGCATTTATCCTTATTTTTCTCTTTCAAATGAAGATTCAGAACAATATATTTTTTCTTCATGAAAGGGAGGTGATGGCCTGGCTAAGCCACTATTGGATATCCATAATAATAATGTTAAACATGAATGTAAATAAAAAGAATCTAACAATTATTTTTTTGGATCAGGAAAGTTGAGGACAGGGAAAATAAGTCATTTTAATGCAATTTATTCTTTCCTGATACTGTTATTTTAAATGGTATTTACAATCATTTTCTTATTTAAAAATTCATTAAGAGAAATTTTATGTTTTTTTATTCAATATGATTACAGAAATAAAAAATTGCGTGAATTAAATTTGAAATCCCATGACTCCCCCCCCCCCCCCCTCACTCATGGGTACTCAACAAAATGTTTTTTCTCATCTCTTTTCTTAATGAATGCAATAAAAGTAAATAAACAACAATTGTAAAATGAACAAAATTTCAAAATAATCTCAAAATAGCTTTTATTTAAATTTAATTACAAATAAATCTGACATATTAACAACTTAATAAATCGCACACAAATAAATTCTACAGCGGTAATAAAATAAATCAGCATTAAATTTAATGCTTCAAATAAGATAAGCTAACTGTAGCAAATAAATTACTTTATACATTGTTTGAATCAAACGCTTTCTATGCAATAATTATGAATATTACATCTCTAGAGATCGTATATTCTTTAACAATTCTGTTTCAATACAAATTTCGCCTTTTTTTCGATTTATAAGGCATGTTAAAATTAGATACTATGTTTCAAACATACCTCTATAAAATTATTAATAAATCGCTTTGTTTAACTGTATTTCTGAAAATTTAACATTTATAACGTAAAATTAGATATAAAAATCAGTATGGCACAAAAAAATATGGCGTAAACTTCGTGTTTTTTGATAAAAAATATTTTCTTTAAGCTCTATCTGGCTATAGCACTTAATGGTAAATAATTCACAGTTGCCGTACTCACCTCGCGGTTGAGATGTTTCAAGTTACTTCAGATGGCTGCCATGATATCCCATGCATTTGAATAGGGATTTCATGTCTATTACTTAAACGTCTTTGGTCCAGGTATTAGCATGGAAGAAGGAATATGAACGGGAAGGAAAACGAAGCCTTTTTCCCCTTAGGAGCAGGGTGATCGTCAATGCCACCGGATTTCTGTGAGGTTCACCCATATCCCAGCATTCCCTGAGGAATGGCAACTGTTTGGCGCATTTATCGCTTACTTGGCCTTTCTTACACTCAAAGCGATTCCATGGGACGGGTGGGTGCTTGATTTCTACGGCGAGAGGTAAAACACTTGCCAAGTTATCGCCAATCGAAAAATTCGCCAAGGTTGCCGGCAGTTCAGGGTCACACTTGTCCCAGAATTCTCGGCTTGCCTCGGCTCACCTCCGTTGACCGGTTTTCCTTCCCGTTTATATTCTTTGTTCCATGGGTATTAGACGTCAATGGTTGCATCGCGATAGCGCCTATCTTTTTCGTTAGCCTCGGATGTCTAATCAAATAACTAGGCCGTGTTCAAAAGCGGCTTTTTTTGTGCGCGCGCGCTCAGAAGATTCTGCTTGGAGTAGGTGCTATCGAAGAAGAGAATTTTAAACTTATTCAAT
Organism: Maratus speculifer; assembly: GCA_964019185.1. NCBI lineage: Eukaryota > Metazoa > Arthropoda > Arachnida > Araneae > Salticidae > Maratus > Maratus speculifer. Next base: position 199,815,165 of record OZ025298.1, read on the forward strand.
TATTGTATTATTTTTATGGTTCAGAATTGGTAAATACAAATACCATATCTCTTTATCCTTTCAAAATATGATTTTCGTAACAGAAATACATACCTGTGACCACTAAAATAAAATTAAAAGTATTCCGGAAAAGTATCACGTGACCTATTTGATGTAATTAAGCCCGATTAGCATTTAAAAAATGACAATCAACCCTGCTCAAACCTTGACGCGCGCGACGCAAAAAAAATGATGGGCGATTTGATCACGTGATTGTGCGTTTTGTGCTTATCTGTTATTGGTTGCACGTTGTTTGTTGTCAAAGTTGGTAGGTTGACTGATACAATTTAACAATTGGTGATTTAATTTTTTTAATAATTTTATTTTTATTTATTTAAAAATCATTTATCAGTTGCTTTATACTTTTCGTATTAAATAATAGAATACTGTTGATTCTATTGTTGTAATTAATAGAATGCTGTTGATAAACCAAGGTTGAGATATCCACACGGGGGACTAGCTAAGGGGGGGGGCTACCCTCCCAAAACATTGACAAATGTTGTTACACTTTGCAAATTTAAAACTTTTATGTCAAATTTAATTAAAATTTTAATAAAAACTGCAATACATTTTCTTTTTTTGATAGAATTTGCAAAAGTTACAACTCTAATTGGGAATATTATTAATTTTTTTACAAATGAGAATTGTATTACATTTTCAAAGTGCGTTAACTTGGCACATATTTCAGATGATGTGAAGATGTTTTAGATTATTAATAATTTGTCTGAATTGAGACATATTTCAGATCTTCATATCATTCTCAGTCCTCTATATTATGTAAGTAATTTAAAAGTGTTAAAACATACCAAAAGTTATGCTTAAATGCATTCTATAAAACGAGTTGGCGAATATAAAAAATTTGACTTGACAATATTAAGGTTTTCTCCCCCACCAATAAAAAGTCTTAGCGATGGCCCTGTATCCACATATTACAAGATTGATTTGTAATCTACAATACTGGATTGATTTCAATGGAATTTGCATTGTTAGTTAGGTAATTTTTCAGAAGAAGTTTTAGTATGTATATATTTCTTATTTAATGATTGTATATTTTAATATCGTGTGGATAACAGGGCAAAATATGTCATAAAATATGAAAAACAAACGACATCCGAAATTATGTTAGTATAAGCAAAACACTTATTTATACTTTTAATAGAAAAATTATAAACATTCTAAACATACTTTATTCATTACAAAACTAGAAGGCAAACTCCAAATATTTCACTTCTTTAAAATATATGTATGCAGATATTCTTAATTAAAAAAAATGTATATCTTTTACATTTTGCTTTTATAATATTTTCCATTTTGATTTTAACACCGTAAAATATCCACGCATGCATTATATTTGCATCCTAATCTCAATAAAAAATTACTTCTAAAATTTTCAAAAAAAAAAAAAAAAAAAGAAGAAGAAGAAGAAGAAGAAGAACATTAATAATTATTTTATGCGTACACGGATATTTTCGCAGAAAACTTTTTTTTTTCATTTTCTTAATATATATATAAATCACTTTGGAACGATATTAATATCGTTCTAATTATCCTTTTAATATTCTAAATTTGGAATATTAAAACTTTCTCCGCAAAAATCTCATTTTCTCATATTTAAATAAGTATTTTATTATTATAATAGAAATACATGTGCTTCTGTATTATTAATATAAAATTTACCTTTAATAAAAATGTCTTATTTATTAATAAAAAGCAACCAAAAAAAAAAAACCAACTTTTGGCCCGCGCAGGTTTCGAACCCGTATCGTCTGGGTACAAGCCGAGCACTCTAACCATTTGACCAGCGAGCTCACATTCGTTTGTAACAGATTATCTTTATAATTGGCACCACAAGTAATTACATCCTTGATCTGTTCTCCATCTGTTACTGAGCGAACAGTTACAGTAACTGGTGGCACAGTAGCGAGGACTGAACGCACATCCCACCAAGTATAAGTACCCACTCCATGTCCGTGGCTCCTAGCGCGCGCGTGCAGCGCGCGTAACAGCTGAACACGGCCCTACTCTCATTTACAGGCACTCTCATTACGTAGCCAAAGTCTCAAGATATAGAAATCAGCCAACCAACCAACTAATAATTGGATGTTAGTAAACATCCACTACAGTTATCTAAATTTTCTAATAAGGAATTATATTTGATTTTTAAATTATTTCAATTTTATTAGGAAATTTTACTTGACGTATTAAAATGGCTGAATATGGAGCTCACCATGCAACTTATGGAGAAACAAAGCCTTCTTTATTTGAAGTTCTCGGCCAGGAAAATCTTGTCGCTGGTCTCCGATTAGCGTTTCGACATATATTTAAGGTTTTAATGTTTTCTTTAGTGAATTAATTTTTATTTTTTATCAATTACTGCATAATTACGCATATTTTTCATCTTATTAAGCTTCAATTTCATGTTGTGTAATCTTATTTGTAATTGATTTTTAATCATTGAAAGTTTGAACGTATATTTAAAACGTAAAGTTAAAATGTTTGTTTCATTGGATGCTGAAAAATATCTGAAAAAGCGTTTAAAAAAAAAAAAAAAAAAAAAAAAAAAAAAAAAAAAACTATAATAGATATTTATTTTAAAGCCTGTTCACATCTTTATACTATGATGACTGTTTTTGTTAAATGTAGAAAAACAAAGTTTGAAATTTACTGTTTACCTTATTTTGAATTGTTAGAATTGTTTTTAAAATTAATATAATATTTAAAAAATATTTTATTGTTTTTTATTTCTTATGCATTGAGTGCTGCTGTGGTTTGTTTTTCTTGTGTTGTATGGTGTTTCTTTTTAATAATTAAAAAAAAGTGTAAAATAACTCTATTTCTAGCATACTTTTTCTTTTTATAATTTAAGGTCAGATTGTTCTCAATACGTCTTTGTTTCTGTATCCCAGTATTTTTTAATATAGTTGGCTGGTAAGAACAGGAGCTAATCACATTTTAGAATAATTTAAACTCTGAATTACATAAACTGAAAATTTCGCTAGTTGTAGAATTTTTCATAAAATATATCTCACTTAACAAATATGTTAATCATGGATAATTTGAAATAATAAAATTGAAAAGTAGGGTGAGGTATGGTAAAAAGGTTATAGTAACATCATTTTTTAAATTTATACTTGGTTTTCCATAACTGCATCATTTAAACCCATAAAAGCCTGCATTATTTTTCTCTTTAAAATAAAAATATTTCATTTCACACCAATTTTTCACAATAGAAATGTTTGCATTATTTTATTGAAGAGTTTATGTCATCAAAGAAAACTAATATATTTCTCTTCACAATTACCTGGTGTGCAATCAGTTAACATATTGGTAGATATGCTGTTACTCTGAGACAATGCTTAATATTGGTCGATGTGCAAAAATAATTACATAGAACATGGAAATGTACATTAACATTGCACTTAAATTTAAAGAGCAATTTCAACAATAAAATTATTGAAAATTATTACTTACTAGCAGGCTGAGTCCTGTACTGGTCCATTTTTCAAATAAACCTTGAATCAAATGAAATGGAGAATTCCACCCTGTATTTTAAATTAATATGGACAATCATCTGAAAAAACCTTCTGCATTTTCTGAATGTGATGCGAACGCTATTGCGCTATTTCATTATCTGATGCATTGGATGAAATTCAGGCAATTCAGAAACAACTCTTATGTAGTACATTGTACATCATTATAGTAAAGTGTGGGAGGAGAACACGGTTATTATGAACTTCAGAAATTAAAATGATCTCTAGTCATCACAGTACTAAAAAAGAAAGAATTATGACAGTGGCGTAGCCAGGATTTCGTTTCGGGGGGGGTCCAAAATTTTTCTTTCAGGTTATGTATATATATATATAGAGAGAGAGAGAAAAACCTGCCTGTCAAGATAAAATCGTAATTGTTGATGAAAAATTCCGTTTTACACAGGTTTTTGTGTTATCAGATGTAATAGTACAGTATTCTTTTATTAAAGAATATAGAATTTTTCCGTTTAAGAAAGAATTCCGTTACAGGCAGTGTTGAATTAAGACATTTTTCTTCATTAGGAACTTCTGTGACTCCGTTGGAGAGACATTAGAGTTCTGGGGTGGAATTTCACTTTTTGACTATTAAAAACACAAAATCTTATTTTTTTTTTCACTTCTTATTTCATTACTCTGGGGGAGGGGTGTCCCTCGGGTTATTTCCTGAAATCAACACTGGTTAAAGGCAGATTCTGTTTTTACAAGTTTTGTGTATTTATATAGATATACTTATTTATGTTAGATGAATAGTAAAACCTGTTAAAATAGTAATTATATGTATAAGAATTCTGCCTTAAACGGAAGCGTTAAATGGTCTTAATATCAGTTGCCATACAATTAAATTTAAAGGAAGTTTTTTTAATCGAACATTTCTAATACCATACAGAATTTTCAATTTTGTAACACATATACATTATATGTATGTCTATGTTTGTGTGTTTGTAATATTTGTGTCATAGAAATATTCTAATAAACCTTAAAATGCTAACTATTTTCTGATAATACTTTATTTGAAAAGAAAAATTAGCTTACAAAGAGAAAGACCTAGACAATCTCTGTAATTGCATCGATTACTGAGGTGACTATGTATTATAGAAAAAGATGCGACAATTGCTTTGATATAAAAGTGTGAGTAAATATAAAAAATGTTTGTTAACCTACGACAATAAAATGTAACCATGAATTATCTTTTAAAAGTTACCCATGATTAAGAAAACTGGGTTTGTACGAGTTCTGGAATTTCAAGACCGGGAAATTCTTCGGTATCAGTATTTTCTTATAGAAATTTTCTCTTTAAATAAGGCGGAATTTCACGCATTTGAACCAGATCAACCTTTTTAGTGGCAAGGAGCACCGTCGCGCTGCTCTGAAAAATACCAAGGAGCGCCGTCGCCCTGCTTTGTCGTTATGCTGTATCTGAAAATTCACTTGTGTCCGACATTTTGAAATCAAAATTAGAAATATTAAAAAAAAAATAATAATCACGATGTTTATATAAAAAATATGCGATCGAAGATAGTTAGAATGCAATATAATGAATAAAAATACGAACACGGTAACACGGCCATCACTATGTTTATCCAATGTTCGAAATCATATGACAACAAGAAAAACAAAGATATTTTTCACAGCTTAGAAAAAATTGCAGAAATAAAATGATAATGTCCTTTATTCACAGTTTATCGTTCGCAATTAGAAAACTTCTTACATTTAGTATTTCTGTTACTAGGCGACAATAAATTAAATAAATTTAAACACTACTTTATCAAACACTGCGCCCGGCAAAAGTGAACTGTCAAAAGGAGCGCTATAGCGACATTGGAATTTTTCACGACTAGCGAGAGCAGCGCGACGGCGCTCCTTGGCACTAAAAGGGTTAAAAAAGTACTGCTATTTGGTCTGGAAAACCAACGGTACGGTACTTGTACGAACCCAGGAAAAACGTTCTTTAACTGTAGAAATTTCAGAAATCAAGATATTTTCGAGATTTAAAGAAGCATATAAAATAATATATATATAAATGTTGCCACAAATTTTCGGGAAAGTTTCCAACTATTTTTTTTATAAATTCCAAAAGTCAGAATATAAGAATTTAGTTTCCTATAGATTCTCAATTAAAATTTTTCAGCTTCATAATCTAATTTATGCATGTAAGAATCAAAAAATAATATTTATTTTAATGTTAATGTGAACTTTGTTAATTTCGCAGATTTCTCTGTAAAACACATATTTTTTTATGATTAAAACACTATAAAACAACTCATGAAATTTTTTTTAAATAAATGCTTGTTCAGATCAGGAAAACACATTGATTTATGTACTTTCTAAAGATAATATATACATTTTTTTTTTTTTTTTTTTTTTTTTTCATTGGCAGCTCGGAAAAAGATTATATTGTAAATCACTTTTTTTACACCATATTGTAAAGATTGTATTTTCAAATCACATTTCATATAACAGCATGAATATTTATTTAAGGAGACTCGGTACCCTCTGAACTATTTTTTAGCATTTTAAGGTGCATTTTTGGTATAGTAATAAAGGCTCAATGAAGGAAAATGATTCTATTCAAGAAAGTGTTGGATTTCTTGGTAAAATTCGAAAAATTTAAATTTTCTTGAGAAATTTATGTAAATTTTTAAATTGACTTCTCGTACAATTTTGGACAATTTGAGCTAATTTATTTTTTAAATTGTTCATAGCAGTGCGTTGTATAATTTTAAGTATCGTATTTACCATAACATAAGTTAATTATATTTTGGAAGAAAAAAATAAAATCTGCAAATACGTGTAAAATACAGTAAAAACTGAATTTAATCTGCATTTTTATAAGTAAAATAAATAAATAAATAAAAAATACTTGATTGTAAATCCGATATCTAGCTTTATCAAACAGATCATAAAAAACACCCCACCCCCTGCCCAAAAAAAAAAAAAAAAAAAAAAAATCCAATCGATTGAAAAAAATATATAAAAGTTTTATCCCACTGAACATGCCTATTCGTCGAAAAAGCACAATTTGAGAAAAATCTCTTTCAAATGAAGTGGGTGTAGCTGTTTAAAAGGATAGCGATATAATAAAATCGCTTTAAATTGCATTTATAATATTCGGATCATTACGAAACTTCATCAGCATGTACTAAGTATAAAGTAAATTACAAGCAAAAAATTAGACAATCAATATTTTTGTCATATTTTGTCCAATGAAGGGTACTAAGTCTCCTTAAATTAAAATTATAAACAAAAAACTTTGAGTTTATAATAGCAGCTTTCTTTTTCCACTTACTGCCATTGCATCCAGAACTTCGTCTGGGGTGATGGTTACTGGATAATGGATTGACATAAGTGCCAACCCAGTCAACCTTTCATTCTCCATAGAATTTCTGAGGTAAGTTTTTATTCTTTTTAAAGAAGAAAAAGATCTCTCAACTTCGGATACAGAAACAGGTAATGTTGCAAATACTCTCAACAAATAATTAATATTAGGGAAAATATTTTGATCACAATCATCTAAAACAGCCATAATACCTTTGGGTTTCTCCATTTCTTTATTTTGCCATTTTTTGCACCAAAGTAAATATTCCACTTCAATAGATGATTGTGACACTCGGTCGTCATAAAAGATGTTGAGTTTTTGGAGCAATTTGGTATTTGATGTATTGGCATTCTTTGGAAGTAAAACATCAAAACCCTCCAAGATGCTTCGATTCTTTGAAAAACGATCCACAAGTTGAGAAATAAAGATATCAATACAAGGAAGAAACATCGATCTTCTGAAATATTCTTCAGCATTTCCATGTGGTGGATTATCTCTCATCATTTGTTGACCTGCTTGGCGAGGAACTGTGATAGTTGCCTGAAAATTGTCTCTAGATAAGGATTCTGCCTTTCTGAATAGTTCACTAAATTTTTCAACATCAGTTTCCTGCTCCATGCTTGTTGATTGACGCAAACTTTGAAGAACTGAAATTACATTATCAGCATGTTTTAGAGCAGAAGACAATTCACAGTCTGATTTTTGCAGGTATTTTGAAAGTGGTAATGTAATATTGAATAAAAATTCACAAATAACCAATCCAACAATAAAACTACTCTTTTCCATTGCAGCAAGCAAAGTTGAAGCAGTTGATGATATTGCTCGATGGGTATGAGATAACTCTTCTAGAGTAACAACTATTGCGGGGAACAGCTCAAGGAAAGTGTTGACTGCATCTTGCCGTTCAACAAACCTCGTCTCACATACACCTAATAAACGTGTTTTTTTACTGTCGGGCACTAAACGAGATATGTTAGTTTTTAATGAATCATTAGCCAGGACATTATTTCTAAAGATGTTTGAAACTTCATTTACAACACCAAGACAATTCCTTATAGAAGGCACGTTAAGGGAATCGCTTAAAACTAAATTTAAACGATGTGCTGCACAATGTACATACATAGCTTTTGGGAAAAGCTCTTGAAATCTCTGTTGCACACCAGTAATATGACCACTAAAAGTGGAGCAACCATCGTAACCTTGGCCAACTACTTTACTTAGGTCTAAACCTAGATTATTGCATGTTTCTAAAATTGTCTTGGTGATACTTTCTGCTGACAAGTCAGCAATCTGGGTGAATGAAAGGAAATCTTCTTTCAACATGGGCTTACTATCTTTGGAAATATAACGAATGCACAATGAAAATTGCTCTTTCCCAGATACATCCATTGTTTCATCCCCTAAAATTGCAAAACAATCTCCGCTGTTTATGGTTTGTACCAATTTTTTTTGTATCAAATTACCACAAATGCTAATAATTTCGTTCTGTATATCTGGACTGATATATGTTGCATTACGGGAGCATTCTAATATATGTTTTTTCAGTTCGTTGTTAGACTTGGAAAAAAATCTAAGAAGAGCTCTAAACTTTCCTTCTTTTTGTGGAGGTTTATCAATAGTTAGAGGACCACTATCTCTGTGTCCTCGAAGGGGTATTTCATTTTCCCCGCATAAAATTATAGTTTCTATGATTGGCTTCAACATAGATCGGTTTTTTTCCTTTTCTGAAATTCTTTGGCTGTCTAATGCCGTAGCGATGTCTTCCATTTTACCACTGCTGACTTTATAAAAATTTTCAGCTGCAATGCATGAAAATTTATGATAATCAGTGTTGTTATGGGCGTTGAATTTTTCTACAGCGTCTTTCCATTTTTTGAATGGAGTAGCTACAAGTGATGCTATCTTTTGGTGGGTTCCTTTACCCACATATTCACGTCCAAAAATCACACAATATTTGCAGTAAGCACCATCCTGTATTTTAGAATAAGCAAGCCAAGGCCACTTGCTTAGCCAATTTCTTTGAAATTTAAGGTTCTTTTTGTTGTACTCAGTTTTTGGAAAAACAAAAGTTTCATCCGGCACAAACAAATCATTCAAAACTTTAGTCTTTGTTTCAGTACTGACAGGTTGTGCTAAAGTCTTTCCGTGTCTATATAATTTTTCGGAGACAGTACCTATATCTACGAACGTTATGCTAATATCAGATTCTACAAATAATTCTTCGCGAGCCGACGACGAACAGCATGGAGTACTTTCTGCTGATGCAGGAGAATCGACATCTGTATCGGTTTTGGAAACTTTTCCTTTGAAAAACTGATTAATAGTAGTTCGCCTTTTCATTTTTTGTTTCGCAGAATAAAGAGATTATAAATCAAATCAATTATAAAACTAATAAATAATCAAAAATTACAAAATAATAAAAATTCTCACTCGAATACTTTAGAAAATGTCTTTCAAACACTGATACATCAAAGGAATTTAAAAAACAGCAAGCATAAACGAAAGATACATTTACTACGGGTGATATGCGACTGCAAAACCAGTTTCTCCTAGGACGTGTCTATTAATACCACAGGGGTAGAAATACTAGTTTCGCCTAGGACGTGGCTATTCATACTGCAGGGGGAAATACTAGTTTTTCCTAGGACGTGTCTGTTAATACTATAGACGGAAAAGAATTTAAAAAAAATGTTCTTTGTGTGAAACGTGAAACGCTTACGGCGCAAAATGACTATACCTATGATTTTCGCAAGTCTCAAAATGACTATATCATTTTGAAATTGAAATTTCTACTTCGTTTATGTAATATGTTTGTTTATTATTATTTCGGATTTCAAACTTGTTTGTTTGCGTAATTGTACAAAAAATAGTTTGATATTTATTTTAAAACCATAAATGTATCAATATAGTATAACATAATTTTAATTGATGGAATTTCAACTAGACTAATAATTATGAAACTTACCGCATACAAAAATATGAAAATGAGTAGTATTATAGAGAAATGTTTGATAAACACGGTAATTAAGGCCGTTTTTTAAATCAAAGAATTAGTTTAAGGGCTTTTAATTGTTAAAATTGGTCAAATTCGTTCTATTTAAAAAGTTTTATAGGAGCAAAAGCACGAAAATTTAGTTTTTTTTCTTTAGGGAATTGCTTTATAAATTTGAGGTGTGCAGATTATACTTATTTTTTAACTCATATTTTAAGCCCAAAAAAAGGAGTTTTATGATTTTGTATTAAATTTGCATCATTTCAAGATTTTTTTCCTATTTAAAAAAGTTATATATATATATTTTTTATTTATATTTTCCATCACTTGATGTAGCATAAATGCAATAATTAGATGTGCAAAATGCTTTCAATTTATTTTGTACGAATTATCTGATCATTTTACACAAGCTGAAAGTCGGGTGTGCAGTTGATTTAACTTATCAATCCACAAAAAATCCGTAAGCTGTCGCAACAGCGGTGAATAAAAGCATCGTAACAAGAAGAAGAAGAAGAATAAAAAAAAACCCCTATTTAAACGGAAAAACATGATAACCCGATTTAAAAAGATAGTTGTCGCTTGTGATTACATCATTCAATTATCCGTAATTAGATAATATTTTTTGAATTAATATACATTACCATATATTTAGAGGAAACAGTGTCTGAACGGGTGTTGACGAACGTTACTCGCAAGGATATAAGCCCCCTAATTATAAAAAAGAACAAAGATATGTAGCATCAAACTTTGATAAATTTGTATGTTTTACATCTAAATAATTTTTTATCATGAATTTTGGGAATTGCAGCAAATTTTCCTTTCAAATAGGTTTCAAACATTAGCAAGCATAAATGTATAGTGTTGTTTTCGTCAAATCTTGAATTATTTTCCTTTGAGGTAAGTCATCTTCACAGATTTACTGCAATACATTAATACTTTTTAGAGGTGCATTATAGAATAAGTACGTTTCAGTAATTTTAATGGAAACTGAGAAAACAAAAATTTTTATAACAGAAACCTGTCTAAAACGGAAAAAAATATTCCCGGCTTAAGACATATTAATTACATTTTTTAAGACAAACACCTGTATAAAGCGGGAATTTTCAAAGTTTATTCCATCTTAATCGTTTTTATTGTTGTATCCATTATTCAGTAAATCAGTTCTTCATTCAGATTTCGGGGGGGGTCCGGACCCCCCGGACCCCCCCCCTGGCTACGCCACTGAATTATGATGATATTTTTAGAATGATATATTCTTGTAGATGTTTTCCCCAAATAATAGAGTAATTTGCCATTTCCTGTGTTTTGCTGATTCTTTTTTTTTCTTCCTTTGTAGGTTTTAGCAGAAAGCTCTCCAGAAAGATATAGTCTTCTACATCAGCATTTTGATGTAGGTTATACTGTTGTGGATTCTGTGTTCCAATATATTCACCTGCGATTAAAAGGTATTTTCTTTCCTCACTCAACATATATAATAACTCTTTTCTTCTATCTTTACAATAAAAAAAATTATTGGATTTATGAAATTTTTCAGCTTCTTGATTTTGGCAATTTTACATGTTTTAAGGGTCAGAGATTACAAAAAAAAAAAAAAAAAAAAAAAAAAAAAACATGTTTTTACAAAATGTCTGTCTGTGATTTTGTCTATCTATATGTAATACAAATTTTGCAGGTTATCTATCTTAAGAGCTAATGCATGGAATTTAATAAAAATTTATATTCGGATAATTCCTAATACAAATTGTTGCTGAATAGTTTATAGTGTAACTTGCTCAACAGGTGGACCTGCTATGCGGCATTTTAAACAATTTTCTCAATGGCTCAATTTTAAGAACAATTGCACAGATTTACATCAAACTTCAGATTTAATTAGTCATTGACATGGGGGTGACATTTTTTACATGTTGGTGTATATAGAGTAACATCCCCAGTAATTGGCAGGCACCAGTGATTGGTAAATCCTACAAAAATGTCCTAAAATAAGATTTATATCCAGTTTTTTAAAAATGTAAGACCATATATCAGTTATATGCTCATTTACTTTACAGATTATAACTTTGATTTATGCTACTAAATGACAATAGTACCTAGGAAAGAGAAACAATTATGGCTTGTATCAAATTACCAATTTTTGTTGCAAATGCTTCTTCCCTAGTTTAAGAAAGGTGTGCATTTCAATTTATTATTATCTGATTTATAGTATATTTTAAATTTTAATTGACAACAGTTTTGTTTAGTTGAAAAGGGTTACTTTATGTAAAAGTCCAAGTGCCAATTACTGGTGATTACAGCAACTTTTTATAAATATATTTTTATAAAAATACTTTTTGAAATATTTTTGCTTTTAGTGGGCAAAATACATGCACAGATATGCACTCTTTGATTTAAAAATATTTGCAAGTAAACATTTTATTTCTTGGTAATGAAAATAGAAGTAAGTTTAAAGACAAATCCTTAATGTGCCGATTACTGGGTATGTTACCCTATGCATAAACATTTTGAAAATGTAATCACATTTTAAAAAATTAACTTTCAATTCAAAGTACAGTTTATTGTGCACCTTTTTAAAGATAATTTTTCTAAATTCAAAATTTTCTAGTTGCAATTGGAAAAGAAAAAGAAAGAATTGAAACATGAAAAGTAGATTATAAAATTCAAAGCTGATTCTGTAACACATCATGAATATTACAGAATGATCACACACAATGTTTCTCTGCATGAATATTGAACATCATATACAGTGACAGACAAAAAAAACTACATCACCCGTAGAAAAAAAAAAAACAGAAAAGTGTGTAAATAATATGTGGTTTCTTTGTGTTTCATATAATGATTATGTTATTACATTGAAATAAACTTATAGTATTAATTTGCCATGAAAGTAGTTTCTTGAAATGTCTAATAATGCTACATAACTTCAAAAAGAGAAAAATGCATTATTTTATCAAAACAGAGAACAAAGTATTTAACCATAAATGTAGTAGATAATAAAAGTTTCACATAACTGAGACATGTTACATGAATGTTGATGTGTTTATGTATAAAAAAATCACTTTAACACATTTACTTACCCATCAAACGTAGTATAGGGTAAGTCTTGCAATCGTTTTGAAAATCGGAAAAAAATTTTGATGGATTTACACGTTTCAGATACTGGAGATTATGTAAAATATATTTTTAGAAAAAAAAATTTTGCCGTCCGTCTGTCTGTCTGTAACCGCTCTATCTCCCGAACAAATTGAGATAGAGACTTGAAATTTTGTATGTACTAACTTAGTATGTAAGAATGGGACGAAGCCTATTTAATATCAGTAACCTTGATTATCCGGAACTATTTTTTTCGGAATCTCGAAAAATTCATTCTGATGAAACGTATGTAAAAATTTTTGAAATTTTTTATTTTCAGGAGGGGATATAAAAGGCAATAAAAAAAACACAAATTTTGCATAAAAAATGAAGTTTATCGGATTATTAGTTGCTGAGATACATGTAATCCTGTTTTTCACATTCTTTGATTTTTCATGGCCCTGTATTTCATTCAAATTTGAATTCAAAGATATATTTTAATTGGAAATGAGACGCTTCATCCGACGAGGTAAATTGCTAGTTAATATGATTATTATTTTTGGAGTTATAAGGATGTTTCTTTTACACAATCCAGTATTACTTGAGTATATTACCATTTATATAATTTGTTGAAATTGGCTCATCAGCAATTCATTAATAAATCATTACTATGCATATTAAAACTATTTAGTTATGCGTTAAAATTTTATTTTGTAATTGCAATGCATTTTTTAAATAGTTTGCATGCGATTTATTTTCATGATGGGTAAGTATTACGATGGTCCCCCAACGACTGGTTTAGATTTTCCATGAATGGCATTGACAGCTTTGCAGGGATTCAATATTAAAAAAATCAACTTCTGTATGTAGTGGTGTCCGATATCATGGTGCAAAAGCCTAATAATACTTTCACTTAGTCTAATCTTGGTAGTCTGTTTCTTTTTAACAATTTTGGCATTCTCATTCATTACAAGTCAAAAATTTTGATTGGATTAAGATGAGAATTTTAGATGCCCTTTTATTACATTTTTATTTTATTTTATCATTGCAGCTGCTTTTAAACATGTAATTGTAATAATTTTATTAATTGCAATGTAATTTTACTTTTAACCCTTTGAGCTCTGGGGTGTAAATTCCTTCAAAATTCCAAATGTCACATTGGCACCAGTATTTTGAAAAGAAAAAAAGCAATTAACAATAAACAAAAAAAAAAAAAAAAAAAAAAAAAAAAAAGCATTAAACCTTTTTGAAGTAAATTTGGTCAAATTTTCTAGTGTCATTGTGACATTTTGGAATTAAAATTATGTGGTAGAAAATTCTATCAGCAGAGCTCAAGGGGTTAAAGTGACAAACTTCATACAGTCAATACTTTCATAACTGAGTTATAAATATCAGTTTTGGTGGTTGTGTTTAAATATTTAAAAAAATTTTTAGTACCTAATAAACACTATACATTATTTTATAATGTGCAGACCTGCCAACTGCTACGATAAAAAAATCTTAGTTACTATGATTTGTACTTCTATAAACTATGATGCTACAAAAATCAGTCTCAAACTATGATTTTTTGAACCTCAACTGTATTTTTTTACCAGTTGCGATTTTTAGTCTGTATAGCTTATTTTTCAAGAATGATTCTCTTCCGAAATTTCCTAAAATTTAAAGTATTCAGTTTCAAAAGTTTTTAAAAATTGGTCATTAATTGAAAATTTGGACATTAAAAAATGCTCAAGGGGAAAAAAAAAAAAAATCTGGATTGAAAAAGAAACTTCTTAACTTAAAACCCTTTTAATCAATGTTAATCACTAGTAAATCATGTATCTATAAATATGAATTCAATTCCACAGGAACAGAAGGTCCATTTTAAGAGTTTCTTGAGTGCCACAGTTTTATGTTATGTGGTGTTAAATTTAAAAATTAATCTTTATTTAAATCAATTCAACATGACATACCTTGTGTTTTTACCATCATCAAGTCTACATTAAAGTATGGCATGAAGTCATTGCTTCACATGTTTTTTTTTCCAGGTAATTATGTAATTCAGTCACACATCGTAACACTGTCATCCTGAATAACTGCTATTCGCTGCTCCCAGCTTTCACTGATGATAGCAACTTTCTGATTTGTTTGTGATTACAATGTTAGACATCATCATTTGTGAGCCAATGGCATATCACATACGTTTTTGATTTTACAAAATGGCAACAATTTTATACAGATTTTCTAAAACAAACTGATGTATGTAGTGGAACATGCTAATTTGTTTTTCGCCATAGAATTACGACATTGCAGCTTTGCTACATTACAATGAAGCTACTCACAGTTTTCGTTTTGTGAATGAAGTTTAATTATGTTTTAAGTTTTTTTAAAAATTTAGTTCAGCAAAGTTATGCTGACATTTTTTTTCTTCGTCTGTAAATAAATTGTTGTCATCATTAAATTGCTTCAAATTAACTGTATGTTGAATACTTATAAAAGTTTTTCAATAATGCACATATTTGTTTAATTAGGATTTCACTGAATACTGCTGAATGAAAGTTTTATTTTTATAAAAAATAAAACACAGGATTTGAAATACTAGGCGGAATTGTACGATTTGTAGACAGAAAAGGCATAAGGGAAAATACTGTTCAGTATTTCAGCCTGAAAATTCTTCTGTGAATATATTTTTAAATTTCTTGGAACTTTGCAGTTTTTTTCTTTTATAGAATTTCCCTAAATCAATTCATGAATTGGTCACAAAAAAAAAAAAAAAAAAAAAAAAATAATCGTTTTTCAAACGATCAATGAAAAAATATTGGGTTTTGTCGAAGATAACAGAAACAAATAATGATTATCTTCAATTGTTCGTTAAATAAAATCATTAATTTTGTTAAGAGCCCAGAAATAAATTGTAAATTTTATCAAAAGATTGTACAAAAAAATTGTGAATTTCGATGAACTATTGAAGGGAAAATGCTGAAAATTTCATGAAAATGTCACAAAAAAAGTTATATATTTTGCCGATTTGTTGCAAAAACTGTTGCAAATTTTGCCGACATGTTGCACTAAATTATCATGAATTTTGCCGACCTGTGGTGCTTAAATTTTCGCGAATTTCCCAGATCAGTTTCAATAAACTATTGCGAATTTCAGCGTGAGTTTTAATAAATGATGCTTTTAATAAAATGTAAATTTTGTTAAAATATTACAAAAGGAAAACATAAAATTTGCCAAAAGAACGCGAAATAAAATGCAAATTTCACCAAAATGTCATGCAAAGTAACAAAAAATTTTGCAAATGATTGTATAAAAAATCCAAAATTTGCTAAAGGATCATCATAAAAAATTTTAATTTCATCAAAAGTTCAATGTAAAAAGGGTGGATTTCAACAAAGAATTGTGATAGAAAAATGTAAATACCATGAAATAATCGCTGAAATAAAAACAAGTTTTGTCAAAATTTACTGCGCTGGGCTAAAAAAATAGAATCAAATTCCTTTTACAAATGTAAAAGAAAAAAAAAAAAGAAGCAAAATGAGAAGAAGCTTTACAAATTGTGTCAAATTTTTTTTAGAAAGAAAAATTTATTATGTTGAATTGAAGCTATTCCTTTTATGAATCTCAAGAAATATCAACAGAATTAACCAAACAACTTCCAGAATTATTTGAATTGTTTATGCTACAATTTCTCAATTTCAAAGGTTTGCAGGTCTGAGTGTATTGTAAATTGCAGTAAGAAACAGTATTTATTTTAACATGTAACACTATGTAACAAAAATACTATAAACTTTTTATGAATCTTTAAATTTTCAGATTAAAGATCTAAATCTCATCTTTGTTTTTCTTTTTGATTTGTTATTTTCGCAATCACAATATCTTGGAGCTAAAATTTAAAAATGAGTTATATTTGACCATATAAGTATGCTGTACTTTCTGATGTTTGTTATCTCAGACCACATAACAATGCTGCCACGTTGTGAAATATTTTTATTTAAGATATCTACTAAGTTTTTATACTATTAATATTCTCTTTCACATAATGTTTGACATTAAATAAAGCAAAGATTAACTATTTTGGAATAATGATATATATTTTCAATAAAAAATTCTTCAACTTGGCAACAATGCAGCCACAATTAGTACAAGTCTGTTTGTGCAACATATACAGTAGACTCCCTCAAATCCGCACTCCTAAAATCTGCAACTCTCTAAAATCTGCACATAATTTACAGATGTAAACAATGAAACATTCAGTTCAGAAGTAGGTGCAAAATTTGACTTTTTTAGTTTTATATCAATTCTATATATTTTTGTAATTTGTAAGTTTTGTTAAATTTACTGAATTCATGTTTTTTCATGAAGAAAGAATAAATTTATTTCTGAAAAATTTCAAAATATTGCTGAAATCATTGGTAATCACAGTTTTACCAAATATATTTATGTACTAATCAAGCTTTTTTAGTTATTAAGTCTGGCTAAACTTGAAATAAAGCTTCGTTATTTTATGATCTTGATGCGAATTAGTAATTTATCTTTATGAGGCAAGTTTCATTGAATAATTCAGGAAAAACCTATTTCATTTTTATAATGAATATTTAATTGTACATTATTGATTATTAATTTGACTTTTAGTATTTTAATCATTTAAAAAATATATCTAAATTTTTATTATTTTAGTTAACTACTTATTTTAATATTTTAGCATATTGTAAGCATTCATTATACTTTTGATTGCATTGTTAATTACATTCAAATTACTTTTTAAAAAAATGTAAACAAAGCAATGACCAGAAATCTGCAAAATTCTAAAATCCGCAAAACCTCTGGTCCCAAGCTGTGCGGATATGAGGGAGTCTACTGTATTCTCTGCATCAAACATAAGGAAGATGTAAAAGGCCACAATGGTGAACCACAAATAAATTTTTGGTTTGACATATATGACTTAGTGACTAAAAAATAAATATAATCAATGTATCAACTAGAAAGGTAGAACAATGTATTTTTAAAAATTCATAAATTGAAAATTTTCTTAAGAAATACATTACATTTACAATATAGTAGAAAATAACTGAGGTTAAATTTGTAATTTGAGTCAAAAATATATTAAAAAATTCTACATTAATTTTGTATGCAAATTTATGTGTTGTTACTTTTAAAATGCAGTGTTAGTACTTTTAAAATCCCAAACAATAAATTTATCTTAAAGTGTAAATTTCTTTGTCCCTATTTATTCCTAGCTAAATTTATTATGTCACAACTTTTTTATTTTTCCCCACAAAATGTCATATATTCATTTTATGATTATGTATGTTCGTTATTAGTTGTTACTTTTTAACAAGAACAATGAATTTCAATAATTTTCTTAATATTTCAGCAATGCTAGATAATGAGAGTTTTTGACTGTATATCGACCATATTTCTAATTTTATGAGAAAAGAAGTCAAATAATTTAGAGAAGTTAGAAGAGTTGCCATTCTTGGTTATTTGTAATTTAATTCCTTCTGAGTTTTATATCTCAGAAAATTCTGTGCAAGCACATTGCAAAAATATATTTTTTATTTGTTCATAATAATTATTAGTTTTCATTATTTCAGATTTCATGTAACATTGATGTTCTGTATTTTATAACAAGATAAAAATTATAGGAATTTAAATAACAACTAATGTTTTCACATATATTTACATTAAGTGATGATTTTTCAATAGAGCATTAGCATTAATTAAAGGGACAATATCCTGGTACTAATGCTTCCTATGACAGCTGCAATTAGTAACCTCTGTAGGGGTTTTCAAGCCCATTTGACACTTTCAATTTTAAATATTATATTCATTCCTATTTCTTAATGTAAATGACTGGTAATTTATTACTTATTATGAATTGTTTATTAATTTATTACTTATAATGAATGTTTTTTAAATAAAGTATCTTAGTTTCAGCTTTATATGACTGATATATTATTATTTTCTTTGTAGCTATATTATATTTTCTCATTTAAACATAGGTGGTCTTTTTACTGAAACTTTTTATGGTTTGAAAAGATTTCCAGATCCAAGATCCCTCGATGTTTCAAGACGAAAAGTTGTTATGTGGGTATTTCTTTCTGTTGTTGGCCCCTACTTACAATCACAATTAAAGATTCTGTATGAAAATCTTAGAGGAAAGCATCAAGCTAATACTTTGCAATATAAAGTAAGTTATTCGTAGTAATTATGTACAGTAGACTCCCTGAAATTAAAAATTCTGGCATCCACAAATACCTAAAATCCACACACATCACAGATATAAACAATAAAACTTTTTCAGTTCAGATGTTTATTTCAAGATGTTCAGTTCAAAATTATGGAATTTTTTAGTCGTACATCATTCCATATGCAGGACTGCCATAAGTGACTGCTTTTAAATTATAACTTTCACCATTTTTTATTTAAAGAAACATTTTTCACACATACTTTGACAACATCTGCTAGAGAAATATGCTATTTTTTTAGTATATACAGTTCTAGTATATATTTTTCTAGTATATACCTTTATATCCAACTTTACATTGTGTAATTTTTTACAAAGTCTGATTATTCTTTTAGAAACTAATGTTTTTAAATATTACAATTAATAATTCATGTATTTACAAATATTAAAAAAATGCTCTGGTGAGCAACAAAAAAGGTTAATATGTTTTTAAGTATGAAAAAGTATTTGACAAGTGCTTCTAATTGAGCATGAGAAAGGACAAGAGGTCCCTTCTTGGCTGCAGCTCACTGCCAATGCCAAATTTGAAAAAATCATATTTGCGCTTTTCCCATATAAAAAATTAGTCACAATTACGATAAAAATGTGTGGTGTAAAGATGTAGCTAGAAAAAACGCAGCATAATTAAACATGAATGTAAGGCAAAATAGTACCAGAAATCTTAGTTCCTGCAGTGTATCATACTCATTACAGTGCCACCAAGCATGCCCACAGCGTAGAACTGCACAGAAAACTGATTTGTAGTGCAGTTATACTGCAGAGTCAACAGTACAGTTCACATGCAAAACAGGATTGAAAATTTTACTAAAAAGAAAGAAGGGAAGTTTTATGCAAATTTCTTTTATATAAAAAAGCACAAATATGATTTTTTGAAATTTGGCATTGACAGTGAGCTGCAGCCAAGAAGGCATCCCTTGTGCTTTCTCATGCTCAATTAGAAGCACTTGTCAAACATTTTTTCATACTTAAAAACATATTAACCATTTTTGTTGCTCACCAGAGCATTTTTTAATACTTGTTATTTAAATTTTTTGAAAAAAAACTGAAGATTTTTTTATATCTTGAAAAGCAAAATATTTTCTGCTGTCAGAATTTTATTCTTGTATTAGAATAATTAAGAAAGTTATTGCATTGCCATATAAAATGCATGATGTCTGAAAAATAAACTAAGAGGTTGAATGAAAAAAATTACAGTGCGCTAACAGCTTTATTCAGAGAACTGAAACTAAATGTTTTGCAAAAGAAATAAATAACCATGTTTATCCCGTGATTTATTTAATTTGAATAAATTATGTTACATACATAAAAAAAAAAAAAAAAAAATTATTTAAACTTGGTGGCAATGAATAAAAAAACTACAACAGCAACAACAAGAAACAATTTTCAACTGGAGCTTTAAGACACAAATTCGTTTTTCTCAGCAATCGTCAAACATACAAAGATGAAAAAAAAAATCTATTTTAAGTTTTACCAAAAGGATTAAAATAAACCAAAAATGGAGCTAATCCATCCCCAAGATCGTTAGTTATTGCTTGTTGAATTTTACGTCTTCATTTTTTTCGTTAAAAGTTAAATAAATAACTACAGTAATCTACGATAATTTTTTTAATGCTATCACTTTATTCATCTCGTCGAGTTCTATCTTTTGAAAAAAAAAATTACTGTCATTCGTCAATTAATTCACCAGAAATTCCAAAAAGATGTTTGCATTTTCCATTTCTTAAACATATTATACCAAACGCTACCTCGTTTACTATTATATTGTACAGTACCCTGTAAGTCCAAGTAATACTTGCGCTTCATTTTTTTTTCCCTCAAAATCATTCTATGCTTAGATGTTATATAAAAAGCTCTAATTGTGATTTATATATGACAAATATTTTCTTTTCTTGTTTTTACCATTTATTAGGACTTCAGAAAACAACTGGCTCTGCTGTATCTGAAAGTTTATCCGATCTATCATTTTTGTCATGAGATGGTAATACTTGGTTACTACTTGGCATATGGACTTGGTTTTACAGACTATAATACTCCTTCATTGCATATTACATCGACTAAGCTTGTTCATGTGTCACTGCAAGATATGGATTCAAATGCATGGAGGATGTTTATCCCAAGAAGTCATCAAGGGTAAAATGAATTTCTTTTAATTTGTAATAAAAATATTTTTTTTTTTATCTGATGATTGTTTAATCAAATCTCAACATCTGATGATTTTTAGCTTATGTTTTATTACTATTCTTACAGAATGCCATTAAAAAAAAAATATATATATATATATATAATAATATTAATAATAATAATAAATAAAAATAATTAAACAAAAATCAGCAGTTTTGGTAATGTGGCCTTTCGATCTTTCTCCATCTTCTATATGAATGTCAGCATTTATATTAAGCAAATTTTATTGTAAAATAATTTATAATATATATTGTCTGATATATAATAATATATTATATTATATATAATATCTAAAAGTTAACAAAATTGCACCCTATTTCTCATATCTGTTTCCTCCCCTCTTTTTTTATACTACTTTTCTCATGATGGTAAATGAACAGTTAAATTCATCATTGAATCTGCTTTTGTTTTACTTCAATAAATTTTTCACTCTGTGTCTGTAATTTAAGGATTTTGGAGGTCATGCTGTTATAATAAAAAATTATCACAAAAACACTCTGTTGTCAAACCTCTCTCAAATTTCTTTTTTAGTCAGTTTATAAATAAATAAAATTGGATTTAAATATATCCTGACCTCATGATATAAAAGAAATAATCTTTTATTGTTGAAATATTCATGACTGGAGATATTCATATAACATATTTTGATAGTCATACCTTATAGAATGTGTATATTCTATGATATCTTTTGATAGCTGAAATCAATTGAATAAATATTAAGCAATTTATTTGTGGTTATTATTTGTGTTTCTGATTTTTTATTTGTGTTAAATCAAAAATAGATCAATGAATTGTAATGTAAAAAGTAGGATATTTACTCTTTTTAAAAATCTAATTTAATTTAATCATTTACTAGCCGCCCTTGGCGACCATTTTGGTCACTCTTTAATATAATGCTAAGCTTTTTATGAAGTTACTTTTATTCATAATTTAATTTATTTGTTCAATTCTTTGCCAAATCGGAAGATTTTAATAGAGAAATGAAGAATTCAGTATATCTATCTTAACTGGATGCAGGGGATAAATCACCAAACAATGTTTCCGCCACATTCCACGTTTTTCTTATTTCATTAATTTAATTAAAGTATTAGGTACTATCTGATTATTCTGTGGACTGATTTCATCAAATTATACAAACTTACATAATTTTATTTTAAATAATGAAAGAACAAATAAATTAATAAAATATTAATAAAAATACAAATAAAAAGTTTAATTGAAAATCACTGTCTGATGTAACAAACACATGTATCGTGTTTAATGTCAAGTGAATGCAGCATTTACGATGATTATTGGCATTTAATCCTATAATTTGGTGATAGTTTTTTGGTTGACGGGATAATCAAATAGTACCAAATGTAATTCATTCATTCATTCATTCATTTTATTTAAAATACACAACTTTCATTTAAAACTGAAACATTTAAAATTCACGACATTTACTTTAAAAAATTATATACCATAAACCATGACATTTAATTAAAACATCAAAGAATTATTTTAATTTATCACGCAAAAAATTAAAAATGTTAAATGTTGAGCTAAAAAATTGCAACCTTTGCTGAAGATCGCAATAACTGTATCAAAACATTTATCATGAAAAATCCCCCCCCCCCCAAAAAAAAGTAAAAAAAAAAAAAAAAATAATAATAACAGGATATAGTTCTTATGTTTTATATTTAATAAATATATATTAAAATGCTGTTTTAAATTCTGTTGGTCTTTGACGATTTTAAATATAATTGGCAATTAACAATATTTACGGTTACCTACATAAATGATACATATATACCAAATTAACTGATGATGAGATATGAAATTTGATTCATTAAATATTAAATGAGTTGGGTTTGTTTACATTTTGCTTTGTCAAGAAACTTTTTGAAAATTGAGTTATACAGCTTTTCACCTAACAGAATGATGCTAAAGTTTGATTGGGTTACATTCTCGAATTATTTTTACATGGCAAAATTCATGGTTGGAGAATTCGCCATGTGAATTAACTATTATTTAATATATTTGTATCTACTTTTTTCACTTGTTGAAGAATGAATCCTTTTTTGTTTACTTTGGTGGAAAGAGATATGGGTTTGTTAATTTAATTTTTACTGAAGTAATCTCAAAGTATACATGTACTTCAATGTAACTCATCTCTCAAATATCATTTTATTTAAACGATCTCTATAAAAGCGTAATTTTTACATAGTTTTATCTGAAAAAATAATTTTGATTAAAACTGACTGTTTGGCATATGAAAAATGAAATGGTCAGGTCACCCTGGCAAACTGTTGATGACAGCTTAATGCTTTATGCTTAATAATAATAATCTATGCAATATTTGGTGATTTATCACCTGCGTCTGCTAATATTAAAGTACAAAATTGGCCACATAGTACAGTAGACTCCCTCAAATCTGCACTCCTAAAATCCACAACTCTCTAAAATCTGCACATAATTTACACATATAAACAATATAAAATCCAGTTCAGATGTAATTGCAAAATTTGACTTTTTTAGTTTTATATAAATTCCATACATTTTTTATTTTTGTAATTTTTGTTAAGGTTATTGAATTCCTGTTTTTTCATGAAGAAAAAATAATGTATTTCTGAAAAAAAATCAAGGTATTGCTGACATCATTGGTAATCACAATCTTACCAAATATATTTATGTATTAATCAAGCTTTTTTAGTTATTAAGTCTGGCTAAACCTGAAATAAAGCTTCGTTATTTTATGATCCTGATGTGAATTAGTAATATACCTTTATGAGGCACGTTTCATTGAATAATTTAGGAAAAACACATTTCATCTTTATAATGAATATTTAATTGTACATTACTGATTATTAACTTGACCTTAGCTTTTACTGTTTTAATCATTTTAAAAATTATCTAAATTTTTATTATTTTAGTTTATTACTAATTTTAATAGTTTAGTATATTGTAAGCATTCATTATATTTTTGATTTCATTATTAATTACATTCAAATTCCTTTTTTAAAAATAGATACAAAGCAATGACCAGAAATCCACCAAATTCTAAAATCCACACAACCTCTAGTCCCAAGCTTTGCGGATTTTGAGGAAGTCTACTGTATATAAAAAGTCAAGTGGGTAGCCTGGAACTGTTGATGACAGTCACACGACTTAGGTTTTTATTATATAGATTTATATTTTTGTATTCATTCACTTCTTATAATAACAGATTTAAAGTAAAGATATGATTAGAGAAAATTTGATATTTTTAAAGGACACTTCACAAATTTTCATGTTAAAGCAGGACTCTCACAAAGCATTTTAAAGCAGGACTTTCCTGACTTAAGGCTCCTGTCTTATCAGGCAAAGACACTCACAAGCTAATGCTAAATTTATGGGGAGGATATTTGTCAATATATTGTTTACATTATCTTGTTTCTTTTTTAAAACTTATATTTTACAGGGTGTCCACTCTCAACGGTGGCCAACGGCTAATTTTTAAACCGTTAGTCATAGACATATAGTTCCAATTGCAAAAATGCTTTAAAAAAGGTAAAGAATTGTTTTTCAAGCAATTTAGGTTAAAAAAAAATTATGAAAAAATTATGAAAATTAAATTTTTATACAGTCCCCCGGTCCTATAAGTGATATTTAGTAATTTTTTACCACTACTCTAACAAGTAAAACCAAAAAAAGTCCCATTCCTCTACAATTAAAACTAACCGAGTAATAACTGTTTAAAGTTGAAGCATCTTTTTTGCTGCAAAGTAGGAGTCAGTCACAAATTTACTGGAAATAAATATAAACACAAGATATAAAATTTAACATTAAACATTGAGAGTAAAATAATTTTTACAATATTATTTTTAAATTTATGCTGATGATTACATATTAAAGCAAAATTTGTACTAAAAATATAAGTAAAAAAATAACAGAAAGTTTGTTAATTTAAATTTTGAAAAGCAACAGTCACAATTGGTTACAAAACGACATATATATATTTAAAATTCTATTAGATTACTTAATCTAACAGAATTTGGAGTAGTCTTATAAAATAAATAAATGGTACGCACCTAAAACTGTATTAATATTACATTGTCATTGGATATAAATAAGTGTACAAATTGAACCCCGATTGGATATTTGGAAGTAAGTTAAAATTTGAATAGAAATTTTGAACTAGCAAAAGATATGTACGAACGTTTTAAGAAAAATAAAAGCTCATCAAAATAACACACTTTTTTAAAATAAAATCGTGATTTCCCAGAATTTGATTTTCTCAATAAAGAGAATTTTAAAACTCACAACTTTAACTATTTTAACCAATCTAGAAGTTAATTAATAAAAATTATCACTACCGTAAAACTTATACGGTGGTAGCATCTTCAGTTAAATTGCTTTTAAAATATTTCTTTATCTCATTTAAAACATTTTTGTAACTGGAACTATATGTCTGTGGCAAATAGTTTAGGAATTAGACAGCATGTGAAATGGACGCCCTTTATAATAATTTAAGCACTTAGTATACGTTCCTTGAAAACTTAGTCCAACTCATTCATTTTCACCTACAGGAAAGTGGTTTAAGTCATGAAATTTAAATTTTCAAAACTTGATCAATTTTAATGTTAGATGAATGGGACCGTTTTTGTATTGCTTGATAGGGTGATGGAAAATTTTTACTAAATATCACTAATAGGACCGCAAGACTCTATAAAAAGTTAATTTTCGTAATTTTTTAATAAATTTTTTTTTGGACCTAAATCGTTTGAAAAACAATTCTTTATCTTTTTTAAAGCATTTTTGCAATTGAAACTATACGTCTATGACTAACAGCTTAGAAATTAGCCATTGGCCACCGTTGAGAGTGAACACCCTGTATGAGTGATATTTAGTAATTTTTTACCACTACTCTAACAAGTAAGACCAAAAAAAAGTCCCATTCCTCTACAGTTAAAACTAACCGAGTAATAACTGTTTAAAGTTGAAGCATCTTTTTTGCTGCAAATTAGGGGCCTGTATATATATACTTTTTTTTGCATTAGATAACTTAGGTCCATCTCTACATCATGCCTTTTTTACTTTTCTGATTTTGGTTATAGATAATTTTTATAATGACATTTTCATTTTCAGAGCTAATTTTGAAAGTGAAAGTAAAATTTAAAAAAATATTTGCAACCAAAATTGAAAAATAAAAAAGGAGCGATGTGGGACCTTAGCTCAAAGTAAAAAAAAGTTATTTAAAAATGTGGAAATGTAAACAAGATAAGCAAATAACCTTCTCATAGATTTAGCATTAATTTGTGAGTGTCTTCATCTGATGGGACAAGAGCTTCAAATCAGGACACATCACAAAATTTTTTGTCTTAAAAATAGACTTTTTTCAAAACTTTTCCACCTCCAAACTGAATTTTTCATAAATTTAATAAACAAAACAGCTGAATAAAAACATATATAGCTTTATTTATTATTATTATTATTATTATTATTATTATTATTTTAATGCATAAAGGCCTGAATGTAACAATAATTTTAAATTCACAAATTTATGATTAGAATTTTCACATATACAAGAAAATTTTTTCACAATTTCACAAAAAAGACCCCTGTATAGCAGCTACTTATATTACAGTGTCACCTTGAATAATGATGAAAATTCTTTCTAAAATCACATATATTATTTGAAATCTTTGTTAATGAGACTTGATTTCCTGAAGTTAAAATAAAATGTAAGTTTGTTATGTTAGAATGTGCATTTAATAAAACATTTATTAACTAAATCTTAAAACTTAAAATCCATTAGCACTTGTAAGTTTGCATTTATGGATTAAAATTTCTTATTTGCTGTTAACATTTGTTTAATGATTGGATGCAATATGATATAATTTAAGATTTATTAATCCTATAACGCATTTGAAGCATTCTGTCATTTAATTTCTGAATTGAATGTTAGTGTAACAAAATTTTGAAATTCATGTTGATTTCATATGTCAATTTCCATAAGATACATATGTAAGATATTCAAATACAAGTCCTTGTAACCATGCTCTTTGTATCTATTACTTTATCATTTGTTAAACATAAATACAAAAATACTCTCATATGATTAAAAAAAAAAAAAAAATCTATACTAATAAAATCCGTGCACCTCTGTCTGTCTGTCTGTCTGCTTGAGGCCGATTACAGTTCGCAACGTGGGCGAGTTGGAAGTCGTGAGAGGTGTCTTTCAATTCGAAAAATTCTGGGAAAGTCATTTTGGGCATTTTTGAGACAGTGGGACCAAAATAAAAAAAGTTATGAATTAAAAACCGGTCGGGAATCTTCTTTGGGAAAACATCTCATTTCCCAAACAGAGCTCTGAGGCAGAACACTGCGCCACCTTGCGGTGAACGACTAGAACTTTTCCCCTTTGGCTAAAAGAAGAACCAGCCGAAAACCTCTTTTTCTCCCATCATTTTGTCAAAGAATGTATAAGAGAAAAAGAACTAATTGGTAAAAAATGTTAAACATGGTTTATTTTCATTTTCATACTTTTTCTTTTTGGTAGCATACATGAATATTGTGTAACCTAAGATTTACACGATTAATACTAATTTCTGTTAGTACAGACAGAAAACGAGCTGCCAAAATTATTTGTTAGTTATGTTGTTTGTGATATTAATGTGCTTGAGGATTCGAACACCAAGACTTGCTTATTAAATGAATTTTTTTGCTTATTATATACTGCTTAATATCAAGGTTCGTTTGGAAAAAGTGGCCCAGTTAGCGGGCGTTCCGCATCAATTTTTTTGACTTGCCGTCGATTATTTACAGTAGTTTTCGCTTAAATATTGAACTTTGAAATAAAACAGGCCGAAGTATACCGAAACTTTTTTTTGCGCGTTTTTTCTTAAACCATCATGCAGACAGTTTTTAAATTAGAAAAAAACTGATTACATATTCAGAATCTGCGTAAAAGTCTGCTTCTGATGAACAAAAAATACGCCTTTAACCCTTTAAAAAAAAGTGTTTAAAAGGGGTCGATTTAATGAATTTCTTAAAAACGGTTGCACTTTGGAGGGGAAAATAATGGTCATGTTGAGGCCTATATACCATTTGCCTTTCATTAAAATTAATTTTTCCAAATTAGAATTCCCTCTCTATTTTTTCTAAATTAAATCATATGCCCCCACACTATTTTTTTTCTTCCCTGGTAATAAAAACATTCCCCGAAGTGTTCCCACACTTTAAGTAAAGAAGAGGACGAACCCCTGTCCCAATAAATAAATAAATAAATGCATGATGCTTGCAAGTGACGTTGTAAAAAGCAACTAATGTCCGCCTCATGCAAGACCACCCACTTTCGAAATGCAAACCTGCCTTGTTAAAAAATTTATTAGGGCAATTTTACTGCCTGAAAAAATGTTAACAATACCGTTTTTAAGAAAAAGAGCAGCAAACGTTGAAATACCCCTGAATATATGGTTTACTTTGAATAAGGACCACCAACGGTAGTGAAAGTTTTATTACCGTCGTAAAAAAACGAAAGCTAAAATGTTTCTCTCCCCTTTTTTCCGTGGGAACCGCTGGCTGGACAATCTTGACACCTGGCCCCTTCAGAGGGTGGAGATTTGTGTCACGTGGGTAGTGTTGCCCTGTTATGTCCTTATTTGGTAATAGGAAAGAGTGAAGTTACTTTAAGCCAATGATAGCCCACCCCGGTACGCACGTGGAGGAGCGGACACCCGTGCTACTAATAAGGTAGCCCCCGCAGTTAAATGATTTCCTGTGAATTGGTATAGCTTTCTTTAGTTAGAGAAGAGTCCGGTCTGCGAGAAGGATGTAAAACAGGAGAAGCTACTCCGTGCCCCCCCCTTTTTGGGAGAGGGGGGAGGCGTTTTGGGATGATATCTTGAACATTTTTTTCTACAATTTGACGTTGAGATCGTGGAGGATCCGCACTGGTGACCAAGTGGTGCCAGAAGAAAATACTTTTCCGCCTTTTTTCGACAAAAAAGAAAAGCATCCTGCTACGAGAGTTGCTCCAGTGCAGATTTAAGTTTTTCGAAATGAAGTCTATATCGGATGCTTCGGATTGGAAGGAACTTAAAGATGTACTGATAAATTTCGGAAATTGAATGCTGTAGCGGGCGAGGTAGAAGTGAAACGTAATACCATCGTGTTTTTCCTTTTCACCAAGAAAGAAAAAATTGTGAAAATTGTTGCTCTGCGTGAATGTAACGTTGAACCCCATCTATAAGTTCCATGAGTTTAACTAGTCACATCTATGATATTCCTCGCCTAGAGTGACCGAAAACCTCCTAGACAAGACCTCAAAAACTTAGTTTCGAACTTATATCACATAGTAATAAAAAGCGAAGATTTCCTCGAGCAGTGGAATAGTAATGTGAGATTCTACGTCATCCTGGAACAGAGTGTAAAGAGGACTATATTGTAAGCAGTTCCATGAGTGTAACTAATAATATCTATGGTATTCCTCAGTTCATAAGAACTCGAAATTTGAATAAGAAAGCAAACTATGATTAAGTGATAATACATGATGGGTACATGTCGCCAGTTGGTAAGTTAACTCTGATGCTAAGTTTGATTTGTATAATTATATTGCATTTTTATATACATAAATAATTTACTAAGATTATTTTGATGCTATCTTGATCGTTAAAATTGTCTTTTTTTTTATACGTAAATAATTTACTGTGAATCAAAAAAAAAGGAGAAAAATGGAGGAAATGTCATTTGTTACTTTCATTATATATATATATTAAACTAAATGTGCAAATGAAATGTGTATGTATATTTATTGAAGTTTTACTCTAATTCCTCTTCATCCAAATAATAAGGAAGTTTAATTAACTTTAACTCAGATGAAGAAACTTTTCTTATTTTGATTAGTGAGTAGAATTTATCTGGATATAACTCTAACTTATTCTAAGATGAAAAATGAAGTAATTTTATTCCAATAATGTAATTGAAATTTAAGACTTAAATGAAATAACTCCTTAACCTTCTTAGAAATTCTTAATGAATATAGATGAGCTTACTTTATACTCACTTTACAAAATTCTCTCCTTGATTCTAATTAAAAATGAAAATATTTAATTGATTTTCCTCAGAAGTTAATAATTATTATAACAACTCCCAAGAGTTTTGTATTTAATTCTCATACTAATGCATTTCTAGGATTCTAAAGGAAATAAAGTGAGTGGGTAAATCACAACGCAATAATTAAAAAAAAAAAAAAAAAAAAAAAAAAAAGGAAAAGGAATATAAATGTACTGTTACTATCCAATCAGGGTCATATACCATTACTTGTGTTGTAGGATGATTGTTCTAATATTGATATTTTAATCTGTTTAAAAAAAAAAAAAAAAAAAAAAAAAATTATGTCTTTCTTAGCTCTCTGGATATCTGAGAGATTTCAGCCCTTCTTACTCCCTTTCTAAAAGTTAATTGATCTGTACTTGTAATTCTTTCTTAAGCATTGATATGTATTTTTCATCCTACAAAACAGTAATGGTAAAGTTGGGATCATTGCTACAAACTTACAGTGAACTAGAGATCTGAATAGGTTGAGAATTTTGTCGCATTTTGTTAAGTGGTCTCTCAGATATTTTTATTTATGAAAAAATTGGGATGTTTTCATTAATTAATAAATTAGCTAATTTGGTCGTGTAACTTTAAGTTATTTCTCTAATTCCTCTTTTCCCTTTTTTCAAAATAATTATGAGGTTTAACTTAAATTTAATTATTTATAGCAACAAGATTCAGGTAGGCGGAAACTTAATTCAGATCTCAATTGATTTAGTAGCCTAATTGAAGAAATGATTTATCTGTTGAACCCATAATACTTATAGATGATTATTATTTAATAGATGCTCATGCTAATTATTCAGAAGTGAATTTATGAATGAAATTTCAAAGTATAATTACTAAAAAATTGTAGCAAAAGTCCCAACAGTCAAATTTAGGAATTAATCGAAAATTCAAAATATCTTCTTAAAGTCGGTACTTTTTCCTACAAGTCAGTGCAATTAGTTTTCAAATATTCCTATATTAACCCTTTGAAAAAAATTCTTTTCTAAATGATGTTTTTTGTGTTTTTGTTAATGCTACTTCTATGGTGATGTTTTTTCTTAAACAATCCCAAAATCAGTTTTCGATTTTAAAAAAAATCTGTTTGCATATTCGAAATCTGTGTACAACTCTGAATTCGATGGACTAAAAAATACAAAAAAGTATGAATATTAACCCTTTAAAAAAGAGTGTTTAAAATAGGTCGATTCTGTGTTTTTTTTTTTTTTTTTAATTCAGCAAATTAAAAGTGGCCCGCAGTCGAATTTTAAAAATATCTGAAAATGGAAGAGACCTCCTTAAAGTCGGTACCTTCTTCTACAAATAGATCTAATTAGTTTTCAAAAATTCAAATATTAGCCCTTTGAAAAAAATGTTTTTCTCAATCATGTATTTTATGTTTTTGTCCATGTTAAAGCTATGGAGATTTTTCAAAAATTGTCGATTTTCACAGTAATTTAAAAATATTTAAATCACCTCAATAATTTTAATTGATTATCATTTCACATACCTTGGGCTTTTTTTCGTACAATTCGACAATTTTCATGAAAATATTCAAAACTTAACCATGAAAAAAATTATCTTTAGTAAAGCATGTTTTAATATGTTCTCCATCGCCGCCATTGAAATAAGTTGAATTAAGCATCCATGATTGGGCTTCTACCCAATAATAACTAGACAAGGTGAAGATCGGTAATTTTTATATAGTGTATATATTTCTATTCTATGTATATATTTTTTGTATATATATATTTTTTTTCTATACATTTCCAAGCCTTGCTTATTAAATGAATTTTTTTGCTTATTATATACTGCTTAATATCGAGGTTCGTTTGGAAAAAGTGGCCCAGCTAGCAGGCGTAGCTCGCTAGTATATAATAAAAAACTTCATTGATATTTATATATTAAGAGATTTGTCTCTATTGAAATTTTATGTTTGTTCTTTAATCATTGTTAAATCTTCATTTTACTGAGCATTGTTCTTCAAAAATTAATTTGATTTTATAATGCTATTTTAATTAAATATGTTTATTTATTTTATATTAGTAATATTTCGACAATCATATGGAATTGGATTAATGGTTTTGTTGGCGGTGTCACATTGACAATATCTGTTGGAGCCTTTTTAACCCAGTTCTTGGATTGGTGGTACAACAGAGATGGAACAAGGGCAAAATTTATGTCTATGCCAGCTCCTCCACCACCAGCGAAAGTCAGTAACACATTTTGTTTGTATTTGTAAATAATGGTTCAGTTAAAAAAAATTATGTTCACCTATTGTTTTAATCCAAACTGTGTGAAATATCATTATGTATATTATAAAGCATTAATAACACTGTCAGCATAACAATAGTGGCAACTGTGTGGTATGAGAATTAATTATAACATTGGAATTAATTATGCTACTTTTTTGTTCACTTCTAAATATTGCTTAATTATTTTTTTTTCGTCATTAAAGTTGAACAAAAAATGTATTTTAAAATAATCAGTATCAATGATAGTGTTTGTTTAAAACTGTAACTCAGTTTATTGATTTTTTTTTAAATTTTAAAAATAACTTTCACATATGAATTTTTATAAATATGGTATCACATGACTCAACATAAACATTTGTTTGACACATTAATGGAAGGCTGTCAAATCTTTCAGCAGTCAGAGGGCAAACAGTGAAGGACACCATTATTCATGATTGAAAACATATAATAATTCTTATATCACTTACCTTTAATAGAAGTAAGGATACATTCAATTCTGTACAATATACATACATACACAAGTCCATGTAAAAATAAATTAAAGGCAAAATATTTTTCTTAGGAAATATTTAGCTTTATTTTTTTTCTGAGGGCGGAGAGGGATTTCTAAAATATTTTCAGGGAAAAGAGCCAAAAGCCTTGATGGCCTCTGTAATGAAAATTTATGCAATAAATTATTTAAAACTATAGCATTTTGAAAGTGGTTTTTGTTTTTAAAATATGCTAGCAACAAAAAACATTTGAAGAGTATTTGTTTTGTTCCATAAGAAAACCAAAGAACACTAGGGTGCCCATGTGTGCCACATTGGACAGTCCTGTAATAGCGTGAAATAACATTTGCAATGATGTATATAAATATACAAAATTAAGAAGAAAGTGGCTGTGTATAATTGTTTTTTAAAACTTTATGAAAGCTCCTTCCTACCTAACTAAAAAAAAAGTCCTAATATTTTGTTTTATAGAATAATTCAGAACTCTTAATACATAATTCTTATATTTGATTTTAAAATGCTTTTTTTGTGTAGTATCTAATATATATATATATTAAACCTAAAAAAAAATTGAGTTTTAATTTTTGTTAAAAATTATTTTTCCCCATGCATTGAGCAGTGTTCTGTACCCTGAGTTGATTCCCCTTGTTTTGTAAAATTGAAAACATGTGCTATAATTATTTAATAAAATTATATGTTAAAAAAAAATCTTAAAAAAAATAAAAAAGTTAAATAATATAAATAAATATAAAAGTTTAAAAATAAATAAAAAAAAAGTTTAAAAAAATTAAATGAAAAAGTTTACAAGAAAATTAAATTAAAAAATGTAAAGCTTTAAAAACAGTTGTCAAAATTTCATAGCTATGAAGCATTTAGTATATATACGTATAAAACTGAAATGAAATCACAAAGGTATGAACAAATTGACAGAATTCTAAAAATGAACAAAAAATGTACTGTGGAAATGTGCACTTATACACTTAAAATGGCTCAAAAATTGAGGATGCGTGTTGTAAAACCCACACGACAAACTTTAATTTACAGTTTTGTGAAAAACATTATTATTATTATTTTATTTATTTATTTATTTTTTTTTTTTTGTCTAAATAGATGCTGTCGCTGTGGATGAACAAAATCATTTCCAGGCATTTTTTTTTAATTTAAAAAATCTATTTTTAATTATATGTAAAAAACTGAATTGTAGCCTATATGAATTTATACTTAAAAAGAATGAGCACTGTCAAAAACTTGGGTATATAAGATTACAGCTCATTCCAATCATTATTTTTTGAGATACTAAAGAACTATCAGTTGAGTTTATCAGCTAAAATCTGGCAGAGAGCGTGTCAAAACATTTGCTGGCTGCAATAAAAGCGAACAGCAAAAGCAACAAAATATTGATCTTTCTGAAACATTTGTGTTCAATGCATGGGATTTATGTATGTAATATTCATGTTAATAAATGAAGCTCATAATTTTACTAATGAATAAGTATTTAATTTGTTATCAGAATCAGAATTTTCAGGAGTGTCCTATCAATGCATAATTGATTTGGAGGGGGCTTATAAATGGAATTTTCTTGAAAATTTCCCTCTATACTAACTTTTAACATTAATGTCTATTAACAGAAATTATTATTAGTGAATGAGTTAGCAAGTTTGTATTGTTTGAGTGCCAGAAAAATAAATTATTGAACTATAAGCAAACAGAAAAGACAATCAAAGGAAAAGGGACAAAAAGCAAAACCTATTTTTTCCTTACTATAAAAAACAAATTGATATCTATGCTCCTAATTGACAATTTTTGTCCAAATTTTCAGCAAGTTGCAATAATAGTAAATTAGGCTGTGTAACAAATTTTTATTAGAATGTAATAAGCTATTAAAATGATAGAGCACTTCACAAAAAAGTGATATACAATGACTGCAAACAAAAGGAAAGAAATATCTGCAGTTTGTTTTATTTATTCATCTACACGAAGTCAAATGTTGAGCATTATCAGAACAGATTATCAACATTAGATGGATAATATATTTCATTAAATGCAGACACGGTGAATAGATTTTTTTTTTTTTTAATTAAAGGAAAAATGAAACTTACATCCAAAATAGGATGTTCTATATTTTACCAATTTTACTATTCTTGAAAGTCAATAGTAAGTATTAAAAATGATGAAGATATTGTTTCATAACAGATAAATAATGTATTCATCATAATCATATAAGATTTATACATCAGTAAAAATGCAAATAATTTTGCATATTTTCAACAATGAATGTGATGATGACAATGATTGCAATGAATGCATGATTGCAAATGATTGCAATAAACAATTTCTGTAAAAATATTTAATGATGCAAAACTGAAGAAAGAGAATAGACACTGGAAAGCATGAAAACAAGGAAAACTAACCTTGGTGTACTTGTACTTATCAACATTATAAAAAAAAAAATTGTTGTCAAGGGGTGCGTGAAAACGCATTCCAACCATAGATATTTGGTAGATAATCTTAAAAATGGAATTTTTTTTGTAAAATGAAATTTGTTGAAAATTGGGAGTGGGTATTTTTGAAATTTTAGTAGAATTCTGCTATTTAGGACTTTAATAGGATAATTAGGACTGCAGTCGAACCCCGTTATAACGAACTTCAAGGGACCGAAGTTTTTGTTCATTATATCCAGTGGTTCGCTATAACCGAACCATTAAAAAATGTTAGAGTTTACAAAATATGTATATAATTACCTGATACCTATATGTTCAAAATTGATGTATTAAGGAAAAAACAGCAAATTCTATTAGATATGAACATTAATGAATTAAATTGATTAAAATTGTTTGCATTAAACTGGCACAATACTAAATAAGTAGCTAAAAAGGAAGACAAATAGAAATACAGTAAAGCGCCGATTATCTAAATATTCGAGACCAACCCTAGTTCGGATAAATGAGCAAACAATTTAAGGAATGATCCTGACTGTACTAAAATCTTTACTCTTTATCCAGGCTTAGGATGACTAACATTAATTATTGGTGCGTTAAAAATCATTTTATTTTTATTTTGTTTGATTACTTTTTTATCATTTAAATTTTTCTTTTTTTCATCATCTTGCGAAGTCCAGAGAGTATAATTTAAGGAAAAAAGCTTTTGACTATTGTTTGCTTCAAAGAAGACGCTCTTTTCAATGCTGCCATATCTCGAATTATTCTTAAATACATTAGTTAAATAAGTTAGCTTAAATGTGTTATTGAATTGCTATGGCAGGAGTGATGGAAAATAACTGACAAGTGGAAGCGATCTATAGGTGTAAATTAACGGTCGCCACTCGCCATGTGGCGATTAAAGTTGCAAAAGTGGCGACTAAAAATCGGCCATCGATCGCCACCCTAGTCGCCACTCGGCGATTGAAAAATCTTATTAACTTGCTTTGTGAAATACAGCTTTTTTCATGGATATATTCATCTCTATTTTGTTTGCATTTAATTAGTGAATATTAAATAATTCTTTAAATTAAAAATCGGCCATCGATCGCCACCCTAGTCGCCACTCGGCGATTGAAAAATCTTATTAATTTGCTTTGTGAAATACAGCTTTTTTCATTGATATATTCATCTCTACTTTGTTTCCATTTAATTAGTGAATATTAACTAATTCTTTAAATTAAAAATCGGCCATCGATCGCCACCCTAGTCGCCACTCGGCGATTGAAATATCTTATTAATTTGCTTTGTGAAATACAGCTTTTTTCATGAATATATTCATCTCTGCTTTGTTTCCATTTAATAAGTGAATATTAACTAATTCTTTAAATTAAAAATCGGCCATCGATCGCCACCCTAGTCGCCACTCGGCGATTGAAAAATCTTATTAATTTGCTTTGTGAAATACAGCTTTTTTCATGAATATATGCATCTCTACTTTGTCTGCATCTAATTAGTGAATTGGTTTATTCTTTCTTTCTATTGGATGCAAGCATATTTAGCAACTTTGTTGTATTTTCTATATTTTGGGTTTTTACCATGAACTCTTTATTTGGATTGTGTTTTCAAGAAATAGTTTTTTTTCCTACAAAATATAGTCATCAATTTTAATTCCACATGCATTTCAAATAAATTATACCATTTTACCTCTGGATGCAAAGAGATTTTAAGGACATTGCTGTATCTTAAATCTTTCACTTTTGCCATATGCTCACTAATTGTACCAGTAATAGTTGGCTAGTACATTTTTTTTTTTTTTGAATTTATGATTAAAGTTTATGTAGGTGTCAAGAAATATTGAAACATTATAGCCAATTACTTTTTAAATATAGGACAAAATTAGCACTCGCCCCTTAGGCGAGTAATACTGCAAATTTAGCATCTGACTTTACTGCTACGAAGCAGACTTCCTCCACCTCACCAACACATTGGCACTCTCTGATTTTGCCTTAATAAGACATCCGGAGTTTTGAAATCTCAGCCAAAGCAAAGAATATTTATATTTATCTGTACACTTGCCAAACTTAATAATTACCACCAATTTTAAGTAAGAATAAAATATCCAAGAAAGATGAAATTATTTTTTAATTTAAAATTTAAAAATACAATTTCCTTGTTTGTTTTATACAATGCATTAATATACATTTAAATATAGTTTATCACTTATAATTTTATCTGCAGTATTAATCCCCAATTCATATTTTTCCATTCAGTGGAATGACAGTTTTATTTTTAACCAAATGTATGTAACAATGTAACTCACTAGCCACTAAATAAATAAATTAAAATAAAAAGCCATTTTGACCTATTTTTAAAAAGTGGCTACTAACTTTTAAAAAGTGGCCACTAATGAAACTGGGTCTACCGGCCACTGGCTACTAATTGAATTTCCCAGTTTT
Source organism: Maratus speculifer (assembly GCA_964019185.1). Lineage (NCBI taxonomy): Eukaryota > Metazoa > Arthropoda > Arachnida > Araneae > Salticidae > Maratus > Maratus speculifer. Next base: position 199,853,185 of record OZ025298.1, read on the forward strand.
CACCTATAAAGCGATCACACCTGCACAATGGCTACCATAAAAGAAAAAGAATGCAGGTCTTACTACTCTTTTATAAAAAGACTTATCGTTAATTTGCACCATGTTTTAGTTGCCAGCATGTATTTACTTATAAAATTAAGAGTCAAAAATCTTTTTTCACATCAGTGGAAAAGTAAAAAGAGAAAAAAAAATCATGGTCGACTAGAAGAAAACTTCGTTATAACTGATTCTTAAGATTCTGGAGGTTCGCTATAAAAGGATAAAATAGCATTAAATAAAACAGGAAAATGGCAGGACCAAGATTTTCGTTCGTTATATCCGGGAGTTCATTATAAACCAGGTTCGCTATAACGGGGTTTGACTGTACTGGGTCAATCCATTTCAAGTGGTCCAGAAAATATTTTTTTGGTCGCTCGACCATTTTTAAAAAATCTGAAATTTTTTGTACAACAACTCTAATATGACAGAAGTTCAAAATGACCGTTCTTTTAATTTTACTATTTTTTGTTTGTGCATGGTGGCCATCTTTGTTTCATCGTGCGCAGCGATTTTCTCAGATACTAGGATACACAAAATTGTAAATATCTCGTCTTCTATTTTCCCAATTGAAATGGGGTTTGCAGCATTTTGTTCAGAATAAAATAGGCTAAATATACAGTGATAGAAAAATTCTGAAAAATAAATTTTTACAGATGAAATTTTAGCACAAAATGTACGATTTTTTCCAAAATCTGTCCGTTTGCAAGAGGAAAATTTTCATGCAAGAGCAACTGTCAACCTTACACAATTTTTTCTACAAATAGGTCAAAAGTACGTGTACTCATACACCAAGTCCCAGATCTGGGAGTTAATTTCTCTTTGCGAAAAAAATTCCGAAATTCGTCAAAAATTTCAAAAATCGCACTTTTTAGGCTGTGATATCTCTGGTGGGGCACGAGATAAAAATCTGAAATTTTGGCCTGTGATAGTATTGTGTAGTAGCGTTATGTACAAAAAATTTCAAGAAGGAGATTTGACTACAAGCTGAGATATGACATGGAAAATATGTGAAAACAATACTGTCAAACTATTGTAAACCTAGTATGTAATTGTTCAACAAGACTGTCAACCTTGCACAATTTTTTCTACAAATAGCTTGGAAGTGTGTGTACTCATACACCAAGTCCCATATCTGGGAAATGATTTCTCTTTCCGAAAAAAATTCTGAAATTCGTCGAAAATTTCAAAAATCGCACTATTTAGGCTTTGATATCTCTGGTGGAGTACGAGATAAAAATATGAAATTCTGGCCTTTGATAGTATTATGTAGTAGTGTTATGTACAAAAAATTTCAAGAAGGAGATTTGACTACAAGCTGAGATATGGTGATTAAAGAAATGTTAAGAAATGCTATTACGAGTACATTAGGAGAAATGAGATTAGTCTCTTTTATTACAATATTTAGCCAGAAAATATCGTTTGTTGAAAACAGTTAAATAATAAGCATTTAATTTACAAAATACTATATATGCTCAAGAAAGAGCTTAACAATATTTACGACAGATGTTATGAGTTCGACCAGTTACTGTTCTCAGACCATCAGGCTGTTTCTAAAAATTTTATTTGAAGCCGCCCAAGTCTTGTCATCCCTTGTTAACTTGAATGAAATTCTCTAGGTTTAATAATTGAAACCATGTCAACTCTATCAGTTGCAACCCATTGTCTGTAATTTACTTTTACTGAAATGTGTTCGGAGTAAAATTGTTGCAATAGCATTTCTAGTAGGTTTGTTCTGGACAAATAGTATATTGGCTTAGCATGCATTCTGAATTGTTCAAATCGCACAGAAGCATTTGAAGAAGATATTTGTAATTAACATTTAACTTTGTACCATAAATAATTAATTTAAAATTTTGGAGGGATGAACAATTACATAGTAGGTTACAATAGTTTGCCAGTATTGTTTTCACATATTGTCCATGTCATATCTCAGCTTGCAGTCGAATCGCCTTCTGAATTTTTTTGTACATAACACTATTACACAATACTATCAAAGGCCAGAATTTCAGATTTTTATCTCGTGCTCCACCAGAGATATCAAAGCCTAAAAAGTGCGATTTTTGACATTTTCGACGAATTTCGGAATTTTTTTTCGCAAAGAGAAATCATTTCCCAGATCTGGGACTTGGTGTATGAGTACACGCACTTTTGAGCTATTTGTAGAAAAGATTGTGCAAGGTTGACAGTCTTGTTGAACAATTACATAGTAGGTTTACAATTGTTTTGTAGTATTGTTTTCACATATTTTCCATGTCATATCTCAGCTTGTAGTCAAATCTCCTTTTTGAAATTTTTTGTACATAACGCTACTACACGATACTATCATAGGCCAAAATTTCAGATTTTTATCTTGTGCCCCACCAGAGATATCAAAGCCTAAAAAGTATGATTTTTGAAAATTTTGACGAATTTCGAAATTTTTTTCGCAAAGAAAAATTAACTCTCAGATCTGGGACTTGGTGTATGAGTAAACGCACTTTTGATTTATTTGTAGAAAAAATTGTGTAAAGTTGACAGTTTCCCTTGCATGAAAATTTTCCTCTTGCAAACGGATAGATTTTGTGAAAAATCGTAAATTTTGTGCTAAAATTTCACCTGTAAAAATTTATTTTTCAAAATTTTTCTTACACTGTATTTTTAGCCTATTTTATTCTGAACAAAATGCTGCAAACCCCATTTCAATTGGGAAAATAGAATACGAGATATTTACAATTTTGTGTATCCTAGTATCTGAGAAAATCGCTGCACACGATGAAACAAAGATGGCCGCCATGCACAAACAAAAAATAGTAGAATTAAAATAACGGTCATTTTGAACTTCCATCATGTTAGGGTTGTTGTACAAAAAATTTCAGATTTTTTAAAAATAGTCGAGCGACCAGTGCTGGACCACTTGAAATGGATTGACCCACTACATTATGATGCACTAATATATAGGGGAGAATGGGATGGAGTGGGACAGTGAGAGAAATGGGAATGTAGGTTTTCTCTTTATGTATTGTTCTAAACATTTCGTTAATCACATACAAGGTGAATCAATGGTAGCCCAATCTTCAGTTGAAAAAAAAAAAATAAATAAATAAAAAGATCTATATAAGCTTGCAATTGTATAAAGGAAAGTATTATTTCAAGAATGAAAAGTAAATTTGCTTCACATACTTTTTATGCTTTCTGTATATTAATTGTTTATGCATAGATGTAATAGTTTCCTTATTTATGGAACATTATACTCTATATTATTCATAATTTAAATTAAGCCTAAAAGCTGCATTTTTATTTATACAAGAGGTTTAACACAAAACATGGCTGGGGAAAGGAATGGGACATGCCAGTAAAAGGAGGAATGGGACATGCCCAATCTCCTCCTTTTTTTAATAAGCTGAATAAAAATTGCTAACATGCAAGCATTTTCATAGGATAATATATTAATTAGAACATTGGCATGCTTTCATTTACTTCAAAATGTAAATAAATTGAATTGATGATTTTTTAATGTCATCTATGAGTGACAATCCTTTTTTTCATTCCAGTTATGAAGATACTGGAATTTTATATTGTGACACATACATTATTTCAACCTGTAGTCTTTGTTTCCTTGTATCTAGCTGATATTAGACTATTTGTTCCTTTATAGCTTTGTTTTATTGCTATCCTATAGTACCTCCCTGTTAGTGGAGATGTATGAAACACATTTTGAAATTTACAATTTCTTTAATTATAAAATGGCTCTTGCATGTTATGTTTCTGTATTGTTCAGGAAGATTAAAAAGTGTTTCACCTTGCACTCTATAAATTAAAATGTTTATTTTTGTGTCTAAAAAGTTGATTTTTTTACTTTTGTAAAAAGTGTCCCACACCATCCCACTCTCCCCTACACTATAACATATTAATACATGCATTATACATAATCTATATATATAAAAGGAATTCCGAGGATAATTAATTGAGGCACAGATAGGCTCTCATCCTCTATACCTTTTATTTATAGAGATTTTACACAGCTTAGGTAAACGCAGAAGAAATATAAAACAGATAATGTATTTATCACAAAAAATCGTCTGCTAAGAAAAATATAAAAGGAATTCTGAGGATAATTGAGGCACAGATAGGCTCTCATCCTCTATACCTTTTATTTATAGAGATTTTACACAGCTTAGGTAAACGCAGAAGAAATATAAAACAGATAATGTATTTATCACAAAAAATCGTCTGCTAAGAAAATCTTTTTTCATTTTGAACTCTATAAATAAAAGGAATAAAGCAGAAGAAATATAAAACAGATAATGTATTTATCACAAAAAATCGTCTGCTAAGAAAATCTTTTTTCATTTTGAACTTCTATAAATAAAAGGACAGATAGGCTCTCAAACAGTGAATCGTCGAATATAATTGAAGAACAAATGGAAGAACAAATGGAAGAACAAATGGAAGAACAAATGGAAGAACAGATGGAAGAACAGAAAGAAGAACAGATGGAAGAACAAATGGAAGACCTCTTCATTAACAATAAAAAAAGATATGCAAACGAAACCCCAGAACACCGATCAAACATATCTGCCGGAAACTGACGAGACATGGCACAGAAACGTGAATGTGTGGGGTTGTAGAACTGGCATTCAGATAGTCTTCGGGCTACTGAGGGCGGGCAACCGTCTAGTAGAATATAAAGAGATTTGTCAGGGTGGCTACAGATTCTGGAAATCATAGAATTAGGGAAAAATCAGGAAAGTTTATCAATCTGGGAAAATCAGGGAAATATCAGGGAAATATCAGGGAAATATCAGGAACTTTATAAAAAATACTCAAAAATCAGGGAAATTTTTCTCTATGTGAGAATATTTCTGTTTTCATATTACAAATAAAATGTGATAAAGAGACATAAAGCCTTACTGATACCAAATGATAGCTGTTTGCATGAAAGTTAAAATGTCCCAAAACTCAAATTTTTAAAAGTTAGTTCATTTGTGATCTTTTGATGAAATTTGTCAATTTTTGCAATCTTTTGACGAAATTTACTCGTTTTACGCGCTTTCGCGATCTTTTGGTAAAATTTGCATGTTTCTTGCAATTTTTTGATGAAATTTGCATTTTTTTAAGCAATTTTTTATGCATTTTGTGTGTTTTTCACAATCTCTCGATGAGATTTGTGTTTTTCATGATATTAAGATGAAATTTGCTCAATCTTTAGATGAAATTTGCACATTTTTTTGCGATCTTTTGACTGAAGGATCGCAACTATTCCTAAAAGCAGGAACTTGCTTTTAGGCAAACCTTTCACAAAAAACACTTTTTTTTCTTCTTTATGCAAGCTTTGGATGAAATTAGCTTTTTTTATGCGATCGTTAGGACTAATTTCGCGCTTTTCTGCTATCTTTTGACTAAATTTGTGCTTTTTTCGCAAAATTTTGAAGAAATGAGTGGTGTTTTATATGATCTTTTGACAAAATTTCGTGCTTTTTCTGTGATCCTATGTCGAAATTTGCATTATTTAAAGAGATCCTTTGACGAAATTAGCAATCTTTTTATCCAATGCCCTTAACGCCGTAACTTTTGTTGCGTATCTGTAATATTTAAGGAAAAAACATAACACTTGGCACCTCTTCTAATTAAATACTGTACAATTTTTGTTTTTTCCTCCCAAAAGAGATATTTGCAAGTTGGATAAGTGTGTTTTATGGGAGAGCAGCCTACATTAAAAAAATACCATAATACGTTCTTTAATAATAAAAATCAGGGAAATCTGATACAGATAATCAGGGAACTTTTTTTCATGATTTCTGTAGCCACCCTGTTTGAGCTACATATTGATTTTGAGATACGTAAAGAGATTTGAGCACGGAAAATGATTATTTTTTATTTTTACCATATATACATTATGATCTTTTCTTTTTCAGTGGCCTTGTGATGTACCAGCAGATATATGTCCAATTTGCAAAAGGAAAATGACAAATGATACAGTTTTAAGTAGCAGTGGGTAAGTTTTCTTTCTTTCTTTCTTTTTTTTTTTTGGTATTAGCTTAATCTGTAATTTATTTATTTCTGTTGTATTTTACTCTTTTTTTTATGTAATAGTTTTTTTTCCCGATTCGATCATATGCAATCCTTTCTATTCTTAGTCTTTGTATCTATTCAGGGCCCTTGCTAAGAAGGTGGGACTTCAGAAATCCTGCCTCCTCCCCCCTCCCCCTCAAAAAAAAAAAAAAAAAACTTTTATGAATGTTGTTACAATTGGCAAATTTTTTTAAAACCATTATTATTATTATTATTTTTTTATCCTCTTTGATAATAATAAACAGGTCTCTTTTTATTTACAATCATTTAAATCAAAGCTTCATCTATTGTAAAAACATTTTTTATGAATAAATGCTCCTTATAAAGAATTCTGCATTTTTGCTACATTCAGTGATATATCTTTGAGAAAGGCAATGACCCGAAGCATATTGCTAAGATACTAAAGGCATGACTCCTTTATAAAGTAACCAAGCAACTGCATTCATCATAACATTCACCAGACTTGAACCCCATTGAGCACTTTTGGTATGAACTTGATCCTCGAAATTTACAACATACAATTACAAGTAAAAAAACCTTAAAGATTGCAATACGACATGCATGATCAAACATTACTCCTGATACATGAAAAATCTTGTTTTGTCAATGGTAAGAAAAATGCAAGCAATTATAGATTCCAAGGGAGGCTCTACAAAGTATTGATTTTAAATTTTGAACTCATAGTTATGCATAAATGTAACATACGTTATTTGTATTTAGACTTTCGTGACTATGCAAAATTGATTTTTCATAGTTTTGCTAAATTTTAATGAGTATTTTTTAAATTTTCTTTAATGGACATCAGTTAACGCCTGAAATGTTTACTAAAATAAAGTTTTTGCCCCCAAAATATTTCTATTGTGTTACATTGTTGTAATTTTATGAATGTATGTTGACTTTTGTGTTTGACTGTACCCTTTATACTCATAAAATAAAAGTTAAAAAATGAGATGCATCTTAAACAAGAAGGTGCATACTTTTTTAGAGCTCTTCTATTGATATTTCTCATGTTTTTACAGTGTACATTTCATTTTGTTAGTACTTTTATTTAAAAATCTATAAGAAAAATAATTACTTTTATTAGCTAGTATAATTTATTCATGACGAATCCTTTTTAATTTTAGAAAATGAATACTTTCATAGATTTCTATTAATTTTATATCTATGTTACTGAGCTACTAACGTATAAAACAGTTTTTAAATGCATGTTCAAAATATGAGTTGATTTTTAATAATTATTTAATATAAGTGATATTGAAATATATTTTTATATATTAATAAAATCAAGTGCTTTTATTTTGGCAATGGCAAAGCCAGGTGAATCTAATTATTTTATGTTAAACATTACTCCCAATTAGTTATATATATATATATATATATATATATATATATATATATATATATGTATGCACCCCCCCCCCCCCTTTTTTTTTTTTTTTTCTTGTTTGTATGTATGCATACATACAAACAAGTACTTTTACACACACACGTGTTGTAAAAGTGTTAAATTTAAGGTGCAACAAAATCTCATGCATTTCAAAAGCAAGATAATTTTTTTATACATTCAAACCTCGTTAACATGAACATGCTTAACATGAATTTTTTTCACAGTCCCCTATAAAAACGAATACAAATAATTGATACTGATAACATGCATTACTATTAACATGAACAAAATTTTGATTCCCCTTGAGGTTCATGTTAACGAGGTTCGATTGTATTAATTTTTTATAGGTAACTGGTCATCAAGTCAAGTGTGTAAATCTGTCTTGATGGCTGCATCATGCTCAAATTAATGACCTCTAAGTATTTTTTTTAAACCAAATGTATGGCAGTTGTAGAATAATGAGAATTGTGGACTCCATTTCCACTGAGAGAGAGTTCCCATGAGATTCCACTTTATATTTGATAAATCGTCATATGTATTTTTTTTTATTATTATTATAAATAAATAGGATTTGAAATTTTAATTTTAACATCATTAATAAAAAATACTATTGTCTTTATTTAATGCCAATTGTCTCATTGCATTAATGTATATCAAATATGAATTAAATTATATTTAGACTGCTTTTTATTTATTTATTTATTTATATTTAATTTTCAGATTTGTGTTCTGCTATCCATGTATCTTTAAATATGTTCAAGATACTAACAGATGTCCAGTTACTGGCTACAGATCATCTTTAAATCAGTTGATAAAACTTTATCATCAAGATTAGTTTTTTAATTTATATTTATTATTTGTAAAAAAGAAAAAAATGTACAGTTTAAGTTAGATATTTATTTTGTACTAGATTTTTATATAGTTGTGCATATTAGTCTATTTTTATATGTATATTTATGTTCCAAAATTATTTAAAATTGATAATTCCTTTTTAAATTGTTATATTTTAACTTGTTATTAAAATCATTACAGAATTATGTAAGATATTTTTTTTTTTTCACAGTAATAATTTACTCTTTCAGAAATAATTTTACTTCAATATTTTTAATCATTTGCTGCTTACAGTAATTTAAATTTAGATCTATCTATTCTGGTCTTAATAATTATAATGTTCTCATGCTTAAAAAAATGCATTAAGTTTGATTAATTTTAGGTGTTAAAGGAACACATCTTTTTCCTTAGAGGAGTGAACTGGCTTTAAAATAACTTTTAGTGCGATGAGAATGATTTCTCTTGATTTCGTCGTCATTTTAACCCTCTGGATCCCAAACCGTCTCAGATATTTTGAAAATTTTTAATTTGTATATCTTAATTTCCACCAGAAAATTAAAACAGCAATATTTGCTTCTTTAATAACAGAACATTTCGTATTTAAATAAAATGAAATTAGCCATTGAATTTTTCTGGTGTAAAATCAGATCTTCTGAGCTACATAATTTCTAGAACGTGTTCTGTCATGGGAATTAAATAGTTATACTTATAGGCCATTCAAGATAAAGTTATGCCAAACAAAGGCTTGGCCATGGCTAAACAAAGCCATGTGTTATTTGGCAACACTAATCAGGCTTATTATTTTTTTTCCCTTTGCTGTAAGAGAAATCAATATCACATGTTCTCTAAAAAAGATGCACCTCTTATCTTCTATATATGCACATAATCTGACAATTTGGCCAAATATATTTCACATAAATGTTAATATAGAACTAATCTTATGAAAAAACATGCTGAAATTAGCATATGAGTTGCAGTTTTATTGTGAGGAAACATTCATAAGAAATGCATGAAAATATTCATGACATGTGATATATTATTTTGCACCTTGCTTATATATTATGCTCTCATTTAAAGATACTTTTTTTTTTTTCCAAATATGAGTGGTAAAAACATGTTTAAAGGACATGTAATAAAGGAAAATAAAATTTGTCTTATTTAATCAGAGCATTTTTGAAATTGTGTACTTGAAGAAAACCTCTTTTGAGAAAATGGTGCTGACTCAATAAAATTTGTGTTAGAGACACCCAAGTTCAAAGTGTTAATTTTAAAATAACTTTCAAATCTGGCATAAAATATGTGAAGAAAAATTCCAACAATACTTTTTAATAAAAAAAGTCTATGGAGAAGCATCATTTATACGATGCCAAAAGGACTACCAAAAAACGTTGTATAAACAATTTTCACTTCTAAAACTAGAATTTTGTTTTCACTTAGTTTTAATTAGGGATGGGACGAATAGTGATTTGGCCGAATAGCTGAATATTCGGCCAAATTTTAGGCCGAATACCGAATATTCGGCGGCCGAATACTAACTTTTTTTCCCAATAAAGAAAAAAAATCTTTGATTATATATAATTTAAAAAATAGGCACTCATTAATAATTATTACTCTTAAATATGCTTTTAAATATATTCTTAAATTTAAAACACATATTTTAACACAAAAAATTTATGAAATTGCATTATATTCTTTTATTTTAATGTACATTAAATTGATTTTCAGTAAGTCAGGATGGTAAAATATTTCCATTAAAATATAAACAATGTATTTCACTTTTACTATCAAATGATACTTTTATCTTTTCTTGCATCCAAAATTAATAATATTCTTAATCTCTCTCTCTCAGAATGCACAAGGAAATATTTTCTGAAGTAACCTTTAATGAAGTAAATTTGATCATTAAGAGTTTGTGCCCCTAATAATAAGCAAATTCGTAAGAATGAGACTGTTAGAAATCAGTTGTCAATCTTTAACTTACAAATTACGTTAAAGCAAAAGGTTATGCTTAAAGTAGAATGCATATGTTAAAAAAATCTTTGACATTTGAATCGGTGCATACAATATTCCACTTATTCAACAAGCATTAAAAGGATAAACAGAAATCGATAACAACATGAATGAAGGAAGATGTAAATTAAAAATATATACATAATAATGTTACATATTTAAGCCAGTAATTATGCAAATAATTATTTAAAAGTGAAAACTATAGAATAAAAAAATTATTTTGTTCAGCATTTAGAATTTATGTTTAAAAATTTATAAAACCATCTTCATAAAACAAGTTGTGTCATCTAATGTGTATCTATTTTGACACCAGTTCTGTTTTCAGATGTATCGTTGTATTTGGAATAGTAATACAGTCGACTCTCGTTAATTCGAAATTGGATAATTCGAATCTTCGCTTAATTCAAACTAAACATGAAGTTCCGAAATTTTCAAAAGCAGAATAACGTTAAAAATTTTCATTAATTCGATTTCATTTTCTCTCGACTTCGTTTAATTCGAACTAACGAGAATTCCGATTTTTCATTTTTCTTTTCTTTTTCACGAATTTTAGATCATTTGAATAATTTTCTTTCTTTGATTTTTGCGAAAATTGTTCCGAACGAGTATACATATAATACAATGCCTTTGATATCCACTTACTTAGAGCTCCGTCTGTGCATCAGTGACGCTATAAATTTTTCTTCCTTCGTGCTTGTTTCTATTCTTTTAATTAGTTTATGTATTTATACATTCTAATTTAATATTAAGTTATATTCTAATGATAACAGACGAAATAAGTTTAAAAAACACTATAACATTAATTCCTTTGTAATAGTACCATATTAAGCATGTTTTCCATAATTCGAACATTTCTTGTGATCCCGACGAGCTCGAATTAACGAGAGTCGACTGTATTTGATATTTAATTTTGAAAATGAATCTTCGTTAATACACCTAGTGAATGATTTTTTTCATTTCTCACTTCATAGAAAATAAGTTATGAATTTCATAAGAGTCTTTTTTACATGTGCAGGGAATTTGCAGACATTAATAAATATTTGAGTGTTTTAAAATAAGGTAGTGTTTCTTTTTTTTCCGATAAGTGTTTTTATATCTTTAATTGTAACATATCATTCTCTAATGAAGGCATTTCCTGTACAATTAAATCTCCAACGTGGGCAGTATTTTCTAAAATATCACCAAACTTTATAGGAAATACAGAAAGGCTGTATATTTTTTAGTATCTGAATAACTGTATGTTTTGCAAGTAAGAATGAGAATGACTTCATAAATGAAGTAACCAGTTTGGATTAGAGGAAAAAAAATTGCAAGAAATGAAATTCTTCAAATCCTAAATTTATTTGGCAAGATATCTTTCACTATTCGGCCAGATTTCAGCAATATTCGGCGTGATATCTCTAAATATTCGGTTATAGGTATTCGGCCGAAGTATTCGGTCAACAAGCCTTCAATATTCGACCAACCGAATATTCGGCAAAAGGGTCGAATAGGCCAAATACCGAATAGTGGCCGAATATTCGTCCCATCCCTAGTTTTAATGTGTTAATTTATATTAATTTAAAAAAAAAAAAGAGGGGGGGGGAGGGGAAATACAGCAATTAATTTAAATTTACATACTTTTATTTTTTTTCTTTTGATTATTTTACTTAGTATTACAGTAAAATTTGCTTGTGGTTGTTTGACATGATGACCGATGTTGAGCTGTAATTAATAATGTGTACAATTATTCAAGGGCCTGAAATTTTTTTTTGTTGTTGATATTGTGGCAAACAAAATAAGTTTCAATGCAATTCACAGTATTTTTTACTATAGAATTCATTCAAAATTGTATTTTTTTTTCTTTTACCACAATCGAGTCATGTTTTTGAGACATGTCTGAAAAGAGGTATGATCTAAACAATATGGAAAATGATGGGAAAAAAAAAAAAAAGTCTGTTCTGTTAGTTGCATTGGTGTGTTCCTTCATAGCTGGCAAATTCCGCTTATTCTTAAAATACACAAGAAAATTAAACATATACAAAATCGAAAAACAGATATATAAACGATTTTGTACGTCATATAAAAAATATATTTTTTCAATAAAACAAATAGAAATAAATTGGGACTACACTAAAATGTCTTACAAATATAAACGCCGTATAAACAATGCTTTACTGTATGTAAATTTAGATTCTATGTGTGACTACATGGTCCTGCTTTTCATAAAATGAGATTTCATTTTTCAGTAAATTTTAAATTCAAAAGACTTGCTGGGGGAAAAAAAAGAGCATTTTACACCAATTTTTATTATCTTATTTTCAAACAGAATATTACACAGCAGTTTATTTTTTACAAAACTTGTCTCTATATTTCATGAAAAAAAATGAAACATCTTAGCAAAAATCAGCAACATTTTTTAAGAAATTAGCATAGATATGGTATTATAATTTTTAAAGATAATATAAATAATAAAACTTGACAAAAAAAAAAAAAAAATATATATATATATATATTAGAAAGTTTTTCAATGATATATTCTTTTATGAGTAACAAAACAAAATTGTTAGAATCTTACTCCCTTTTCTATGCATATTAAAAAACAAATATTTGCTTTGTTTAAGGGGTTACTTCACTCATTTAAAACTTCTTTTAATTTTAAATCTGGTTCAAAAAGTGAAAGTAAAATGTAATAAAAAAAAACCTGCAAACAAAATTTGAAATTCTTTAAAAATATTGAAATGCAAACGAGATATTTAAAAAAAAATCTTACACAGGATTAACATTAGCGAGTGATTTAATATGAATGAAGTAGCACCTTAAGCATTGTTTTTCCATTATTTATCTCATACCTTCATAGTCTAGGAAGTCTATAGAGAAATTAACTCTCTACTCACTTCTGCTTAAAACCTGCAATCTTTTTCTTTAAAATGTTTATTGAAGCAATGTCTTTCATACTTAATCTTATATAATTATTGGCCAATAATTTCTTTATAACTAAATATTCTTAAAGTATTTGCTTTATAATCCTTTTATCCTTTATCATAGCCATGAAAAATTTGGATGCATAAATTAACACACTCCTTTTTAATTTAATCAACATCTAATTTTCACCTTTTTAAAAATATTTGATTTAAATCAAATCGAGATACTCTTTATCCTATCTCAAAATCTTATTGTTTCAATTTCTGCTTAAACCAAATCATCAAATTCTTTAATTTTCTCTTTTACTACTTTATCAGATACTTCTACCACATAAAAGGTTTATTCATTAAATGGAAAGGTTAGCTCTATAAAATATCACAATCATTAACAGGATTGTTATGCATTTGTTATTTTATAGTCATTCTCTAAAGCTATTCATAGTTGGGCCTCTCATACAGAATGTTGGAAAACAAAATCCACAAGATGTTAATATCCTTACATATTAGTGAAGGCATGAGACTGGTACAAATTCATTGCCATGTGATTACTGTATACCAGTCTTCTTGCATTGTCTCATTTTAGCTATGTTGTTTTCTGCAATTGCAGTGAAAATGTGACCTGGACATGTAGGATCTTCATTTCTAGATTGAACTTTTTAAATCTTGCAAACTCATGTTGGACATGTTGCGATGGCACTTTAAATCAAGAATTCATCATTTTTGTAAAAATTACTATTTGAAAATATTGGTATTTAATGTGGCATACTTTTTTATAAATTTATATCATGTGTTGTAAACTATCTTAAAGTTTCAGACAGATCAAGCAAGAATTTAAGATTCTTACAAAAATTACTATTCAAAAATAATGATATGCAGCATTCTTTTTTATAAATTTATATTGTCTATTATGATGAACACACTGCTTAATGTTAATAAAATCGTATCTGAACTCAAAAATTGAAATAAAAAATATTTTGTTCAGTTTAAAAACAGATATTTCCATAAATCTGAAAGTTACCATCCGATTGAAAAAATAAAAACATTCTTAAGCAGAATGAAAATTTACACCAGACGCCGAAAAAATGTGAAATGAAAAAAAATTTTGGTCCCATATATAAATTTAAGTTAATTTTTAACCTCAAACAGCAGGTGTGTTGTCACCTGACATTGAAATCAAAACAGGAAAGAAATTTAATGATTTAGATAAAAATTCATAATCCCAGCTCTAATTGAGATATGGGCCCAATTTTTTGAAAATATGAAAGTAGATTTTTTTTTCTATGTCCAGCCGTGAAAGTTTCGAGTTTCTGCGATATATTGAATAAAAGTTACAGGCAGCTGAAAAATCTCCTAGTAGGCCCTGTCACATGGTACAGAAACTTCTTGTCCTCTGTAGAAAACTGACAACATCTGGCAGACTTCAATGCTGATGAAATTGTGAAAGTAAATTAATTTTTAATTGATTTTTAAGGATTTTTCAAGTTTTTATGAAGCATTAAATATGTTTTTTATAATTTTGGAAAGCTTATTTCATTTGGCATTCTGTCATGCTATTTGCAAATTTGTGACAGTTTTAGAGCAAAAGCAAACATTCTTAAAAGAAATTGCCACTACATCAATTCCTTTAAATCCACTCCTGTATTTAATTCTGTGTGGATAAAATCCTGTGATTTTGAAAAGAATCAAGTTTAAAATTATTTAAAAATGAGGTTTGTAATTAATTTCTTTGCTAATTATCACCAGACTTTATCAAGACCAAAAACTCCAAGTGCCCCCCCCCCTTTTTTTTAAAAAAAATACTTTTCAAGACTTTCTGCATCCCTCATGAAAAAGTTTATCCCAGTGCAAAAATCTGCACATCGACAAATGTATATGAACATTAATGGTATTGAAAACACATAACAAAACATTGTGTGGTGATTTTTTTTTTTTTTTTTTTTTTTTTTTTTTTTGAACTTGTATATTTTTGGTTATTTATCGAATGGGCCTTGTATTTATTTTTTATTATTTGAATTCTCTAATCATAATATTGGAAAAACCTTTTTTGTACTGTCATTTGCTAGATATATCATCTGTCTCTTACTTTTGCCTTTCTAGCAACTCTAGAGCCTCTGAAATTTTCTATTATAATAACCAAAAATAGTCATCTTTAGCAGCCCTTTATATGAATGTGTGTTTTATAAATTCTGCCTAATAAAAATGAATAAGTTGAACTGTCAATTTGAATGGCTCCTTTTCAAAAGAGCATGTCATGCTTAATTTAATAAAAGTGTCTTTTTTATTAGGAAAATAATGAAATAAATAATGGTATTAGAAACATAACTATTTTAAAAAGAAAGTGAAATCAATGTATGATATCCTTAAGTACACTTGCCTCAAATAACTTGTGAATCAAGTTTGCTACAGCCATCAATATGGCATCTAGGTATACTAAAATTGTTATGAGATGCATGGCAGTATCCCCTAACACTGTATTCCAAAATTAAAAACTGTAGCAAGTATGACCAAAAGTTCAGTGACAAAGTTGGGGGGTGGGGGAAGCTATAAAAATAACTTTAAAGACAAAATCTAGAGACAGTTGCATTTTCCTTTCTAATACTTTGTTACAGTTTTTACTTCATGTTTGTACATGACCACATAATCTGTACCTATATTTTAAAGAGGTAAGGTTTGTTTATTTGTAGGGGCTAATCTCTGGAACTACCGGACCAATTTGAAAAGTAACGGTACCAAAATGATGGTGTTTGCTCAGATTGAAACACCGACTATATCTTATGTCGATGCCATTAATCTAAAGGGCATCAAAATAAACGTTCAGAAAGTGCAGAAGCAATAAACGTTCTAAAAATGAGATTTTTGTGTTATTAAAGAGCTTAAAAACATGATATGTGGCATGTTAATTATTTTTAAGGTATGAATGACCACTAACAACATTTGCTAAAAAATATGAAATTGAATAAGGGTGAAAATGCACAAAAAGGTGTTCTAAAAGCATTCTAAATAGAGATTTTTAAACAATCTTGCCAGGTAACAAATCAATTTAAAAAATAATGATGTCAACATGATGATGACAATCTTTCTTCCAACATATTTTATGTCTTATGTTGATGTCATACCCCATAGGGGATGCAGGAGCAGTAAACATTCTAAAAAGACTTTTGTGTTAATGAAGCACATAGAAGAATGAAATTTGACACATTAATTATTGATAAGATATAAATGAATTCTAAGAACACTTCCTAAAAAATACAAAATTTAAAAAGGGTTAAAATGTACGAAAAGTAATATAAAGATGTTTTAAAGTAATCTTGGTAAATAACAACTGATTTAAAAAATGTCAAAATAATGGTGACAGTTATTGTTTAAACATTGGCTATATCTTGTGTCGGTGTCACTACCCTAAAGGGATGCAGGAGGGAAACACTCCAAAAATGTGATTTTTGTATTGTTAAAGGGCATAGAAATATGAAATTTAACATGGTAGTTACTTAAAAGATATAAATGATCTCTAAACATTTTCTCAAAAATTCTACATTTAAAAAGGGTGAACATGCACAAAAAGTGTGCTCAAAACATTCTAAATGGAGATTTGTAAGTAAACTCAGCAAGTATCAAACTGATTTCTAAAGTAAATTGGGGGTGATAGAACCTGTTAAAACGCAAGAAACATAAGCTATATTTTATGTTGGTGGCACTTCCAACAGAAGATTGTAAGATAAAAGAAAATTGTGCCAATTGTACTAAAGATTGTGTAGAAACTTTAAAAATATGACATGGTAGTTACTTATAAAATATAAATGTCTTCTAAGAGCAGTTGGAAGGAAATTCGAAATGTAAAAGTTGTAAAGAGGAGGGAAGAAGCAAAACGCGTTTAAAATTTTTTTCTAAATTACGATTTCTATGCAAGCTCAGGAAGTAATAAACCAATTATAAAAGTAATGGTTGCAAATCAATGGTGACATTCTGATTCTATGTAATCTATGTTCCATGCTGATGCCACTAAAACCTGGTGTAGGTAAAAACAAAAAAAATTCTATAAGAGCCTTTAAAATTTTTCCAAATGATGTTTTGATGGAATATTAGGAAATACCAAACCAATTCCAAAATTAACGTTGTCAAATTACAACAGTTTCTTTTTCAATATAGGCATTTTATGTTAGTGCCACTATTCTTGACAGATGAACTAGCCTTAGAAAAGAAAATTGAATTTTGACATTATGGTTAATTTTAAGATGCAAATTTAGAAACTGAGAAGATTGTTTCTAAAAAATTACATACTTCAAATGAATACTGAAAGGAGCATATGAATCGAGCATAAAAATTTTAAAAAATCTTCCAAATTATCATTTATTTAAAGAATTAGCTTTAATTCTTATTACTATTTTAAGCCTTATTTTGGAATAATACAGTGTAATAATGAAATTTAGTTAAACTGTGGCTTTAATGAAATTTTTGAATTATTCTTAAACATATTATTACTTCAAATAAAAATCAGACGTACAGATATTTATTGGCATAGTTCAACTGTTATGTGAGCAAAGTCGTGGGATTTGCTAGTGATTTTATAAAATTGCATTTGCATGCATTAAAAATATTCTCATATAGCTTTGGAGATTTTTTTTTTTTTGTTTTAATAAACGAAACATCTTGCACTAGTGTCTGATATTGTAGTTTGTGAAGGTAACTATTTATTTTACTTATGCACATAGTATGTTTATTCTTATTGAATTATTAATGCTCTTCAACTTTGTCACTAAACTATTGATAGTTTTTTCTATAGTTTTTAAAATACAGTATCAAGTTCTGGAATGTGTACCGCTAGGAGGTATTGCAATGCATTTCATTGTGTGACATCTAAATAAATATTTTCTTTTTCTCATTCAGTGAGGTAAAACAGACTTAAGAAATCCCTTTGTATATACAATTATGTTACACATTTATCTGTATAGAAAATATTTTTTGTCTTAAGGGGACACAGTACCTTTGAAACCATCTCTTCAATTTTGAATAATACTGTAATAATATGTGGTGGCACAATACTTAATACTAAAAATTAAATAAAATTTAAAAATATGTATATCTTGTAAAACAGCCTATTTTAGCCCACTAAAAAATATCCTTACTATTTTTATAAATATGAATATTTTTGCTTCATTTTTTTACCACATTCACTAGAATATACTATATAAAACTGTGCATGGATTTTTAGACGTTAAATTTTACAATTAATGTTTTTTCTTTCCCTTTCTTTTCTGATGTACATAAAAAAAAAAGAAATTCAATTAAGTCTCAGTTTAAATATAAAAAAAAAAAAAAAGCTATAAACTTGAATGTTAAATCCATGCACAAAAATATTAAATACACCATAGAGAACAAGTTAAAAAAAAAAAAAAAGAAAAAAAAAATTCAAACCTCTATCTAAATTAGCATAGTTTGTATAATTAATTGTGCTGGATCTATTAACAAAATTTACAATACCTCGCAATATAATTGTCTTATAAGTAAAAATGAGGTTCACAATTTTATTCATAATTAAACAAGCTTTTAGTTAATATTAAAAAAAGAAAATCTATATTTTGACCAATTTCAAGGTACTGTGTCCCTTAAAAGTCATCCTCTTTTGTGTTGTCTGTGTAAACATTATACCTATAAATATTAAAATGCTGAAATACTAAATTAGAAAGATACTTTTAAGTAAATGAAAATTATTATTATTTTAATAATTGTAGATTTATTTGGTATAAAATAATTTAATATCTCTTGGATATTTCTCAGCTTAAAAAGTGAAACATGATATTTTACACATAATTCTTGTTTTGGTATGGAATATGCCTTTTTATATTATAATTACAAAAGCCTTTTTTGTATTTATAAATGAATATCCAAAATTGGAATTAGCAATAAACAACATATTTGTGAATTTTATTTGTATGAATTAATGAATAACACAAATAAAACATTGTTACACTTAATTTCAATATAAAAACAGTAACAAGAATCATACTTTACAAGAAAAATTAATATGTACAAAAGAGTCTACATTATCAGATCTAGTTGTTCATGATGTGAGAAAATGACTTCTTGAGAATCACCATAATGTTTTGTAATCCTCTTGCTGATACAAAACTGTAAAAAGGACTGAAATCTAAACACAAACAGATGTTGGACCTTTATTATACCATCTCTATAATTTCTTTATGCCAAACACTTTATGAAGTGAAAAACAACATATACATTCTATTTAAGTTCAGAAGTTCATTTTGCTGCCATCTTCCTGTTCAGAAAAATAAATAAATATTGAGAAATAATTTTGTCAAAGAAATAATATCTGTATGCAATTGTAAAAATAAAAATTATATGAGAAGTAATAATGCACTTTGATGATTAAATTATATAATCTGGTACAAATTAAAAGTTTTTATAACTTTAACATTAAAAGTTAAAGTTATAAAAACTTTAAATCTTTATAATTCTAAACAAGAACAAATGACTTCCCAAATGATAATCTAAGGTAAAATTTATTTATATATATATATTAAAAAAAAAGCCAAATATTTAAAAATTACGTATTCAGATTTCAAATTTTAGTAAAATTTCAGTATGAGAATGCCCCCGCCTCTCTACTTTTTTAAAACATAAATTACAGGTAATTTTCAATCCAATGACTGTTTCTATGTCCCACATTTGGAGGAATTTTTTCTCTTTTGTATGTGTGTGTGTGTGTGTGGGGGGGGGGAACACTGCAATTTTAAATATTTATTAATATTGATGCAAGAGTTTATTGCATACTTTTCGAATAAATAGTTTAGTGTCAATTTTATAAATTGCAGTTACTTCTGAATGGGAGATAAAATATATGGTCTAAGTAACCATTTTTCATAAAATCAAATAGTTTATAAGAAATAATTTTTTTAAAGGAAAACTTTTAAATTTATATGAATTATTAAATAAAATATTTTTATATGAACTATCATTTTAAATAATAAAATTGAAGGTAAAAAAAAAAAAAAAAAAAAAAAAAAAAAATTTAAATTTGTATATAAGTACATAAGTATAAAAGCTGCTAAGTATTAAAGCTATTAATATGTAAATATTAAAGCTGCCGAGGAAAAAAAAAAATAAGATTTTAAAGTTTTAAATTACATTGATTGATGAATTTAAAAGTTAAATTACATTTCAAAAATTTTATTTCAAAATAATATTCTCAAGAAACGAAAACAGTATAATTCCTGAAACATCTCAACGAATTAATGTACTGTATATAAAATCTATTTACCTTTGGTGCTTCGTCTGTTCCAGCAACTTTTAATTTTTGTTGCATTTGCTGCAACATTTCTTGCATTTTTCGAATCTGAAATAAATTTAAACAAAATTATGTACCAAAACTTTAAAGAAACAACTTTATCATTCTTTTATTAAGTTTTTACAACAGATATTTTTTGCCAGAGCTTATTTACTGCATATAAAATTAAAATGTTTAAGTTTTAGTTGCCAGTCATGGTCGCTTCTGTCAGGAAAGGCCAATAATGCCAACTTATATGGGCCTGTGGGGCCTGGCCCCATCCAATAATTTGCTCTTTTAGCCCACCCAATTTTCATTATTCTGTTTTTGTGAAAAAAAAAAAAAAAAAGTTTCAATCGCTGGAAAGAAATTTTGTTGACGTTCATAAAATGATTTTATTTGAAAATACAGTAAAGATTAACAATAACAAACACACAGAGCTAAAACACAATCCTCCTCCTAACCAAGCCCGTAGCCAGGATTTCCTTTCGGGAGGGGCTCAATCTTGGATTTTTTTTCCATCTGACAGCAATAATGGGCATAATTTTAAGCGAAAAAAAAAAAAAAAAAAGAAACAAGGCTTAACTTACTATATAATACTGCATAATATACTTGACCATTCCAAAATTTCTATTACAATTTTTGGTTTCTAAGAGCCCTTTCAGTACCATATCGAAAACCGAAAGTGTTTTTGATGAAAAACTTCAAAAAAGAAAAAAGCACAATCTAACAATTTTTGCGATGAACATGATCTATCTTTATAAGATTTTTTTTTTAAATATCGAAATGCAAGCAAGTAATTTTAATGGATTTAAAACGCAGGATTAATATTAGCGTACGGGGTCTTAAAATGATTAATCTGTAGATAAAATTAATTACGCATATTATTTTTTTCAAAGAAAAAATAATTGTTTCAAATTATAGATAATCGTAAAAATTGTGTTTATCAATATTTATATTTCACATTCTTTGGTTTTGGTTACAAAAGTTATAAATGCAGTACTCTTGGTACAATAAATTTACTAGTGCAATAGAAGCAATCTTCGTGACAGCTTTGCAGTAATGAGGCTGATTATTTTAACAAGATGTACTGTAATGTCCCAACGAATGGATATCATTACAAGGCTGCTCAGTCTCTCATCAGATGTTGGTAGGTGTAGGGTTCGAACCCGATATCGTCCGTCAGCCTAACCGTTCGGAGTTTGCCATAATTTTCTTCCAACTTGATTTAATGCATAGTTATGGATTGGGTTAATTTTTCCACGACTCTTATAGAGAGCACCCCACATCCTTTCAGGCCTACATTTCTCGTGTAAATAACTGGCCGTCATGAACAACACCAACAGTAGTCTCTCATCAGCCATAGTGTTTAGAGGTAAAAATTTAATTTTCTCATTGTGGAAAAAGACCTTTTAGTCCTGACTATTTTTACCATAATCGTAAAAATAGCCAGGGCTGACAGTAAGTGTTTCTCTGTCACAAGTATGCAATGCATTGCATTACAGTGCTCTAAAACTTTTAGAACCTCTGTATTTCCATCAACATTACGAATTCTCCCGCATCATATTTCATATTCAACTTTCATTTACGAAATTAACATCTTACCTTCGAAATATTGAGAGAGATTTTCTAATTTGTTTGCTTATTCCGGAAAAGCACATCCTGGAAAAAGTATTTGAAAATCGGTTAAAATGTCTTCATTTGAAAAATGAATCTGACATTCAAATTTGGAAAAAGACTTTCAACAGAGGAAATACAGACTAGGGCCCTATAATGCTCTTCAGTGGATGTAATTTGCAAGTTTGTATGTGTAGTGTGTCTAAACTTTGATCATGGGATTTTTATTTCAATTTGAAAGACGTTTTTCTAAGTTATGAAGTAAAATTAAACGTTTCTCAAAAAATTTCCATCGCATTTCCTTTTCTCTCTGTTTTTTAAAATAATTATCTTTAGTATCAGTTAGAACAGAAAGTGTGTCACAAGATTTTCCATGAAGATGAGTTGGCAATGGCTTTATCAGACTGAAAAGCTTGTCACAAACAAATAGGTTTGTGAAAAAATGGAAAAACACTCTTTTCCATTCCATGACCGCCAAGAAAGGTCTATAGCTGGTGAAGGCATATTTCATGTGTTTTCCGAAATATTTTCTAATCTAATACAAATTTATTGAAACAGCTTGGCAAAAGTTATATTTCTATAACTCTCTATAAATCTTGTGTTTCAAAGGCGAAGAAGTCATTTTCTTTTATTTTTCTGGGGCATATGATGAAATTGGTTGCTGAATGATCAAATTTACCTTAAGGTGATTTCTAAAAGAATTGCCAGTTCATTAACTGTTCCAAGAAAGATTTGGATGGCAGGAATCAGCACGTGTTTTTGGACAATGTATAATTTAAACCATGGCTTGCAAATTGGGGGTATCTAATTTTGGGACACTTCTGACGATCCCACTGATGTCTAATTTCTTTGTAATACGCCTGTGTGATACATTTAAACTTATCATTACGCAGTTCATAACAAAGTTTTACTCTTTCTTCTGCAATATTTTCGGCGAACAAATCATTTTCTTGAATGAACCAAAAATAATTTCCCGAATAATCGGGATCTGTGCATTTAATAAACACTAGTCTACACATCTAACTCAAAGGACAAACTTTTCTGTGCTTGAATTGTACATAGTATCATCAGTATTCAACCTAAAACAGATCGCGTTATTTATTTTTGTAATCACCCTGGGAGCAGAATCGGCGCAACGCTGCGACGCACATCGCAGACTCTTGGGAAGGTCTGCAGACTATTTTTCAACTGTTAAAAATTTAGCAAAAATTAAAAAATTTCGGTCCTAAATCCAAAAATTCGAACATAAAATGTATCATGAATTTCCACAAATAGTCTTCGAAAAGAAATCAATTTCGTCATCGATCGCAAAAAACACGTGAATTTCGTCCAAAAATCGTGAAAAAACGTCAAATTTCGTCAAAAGAACACGAAAAAACGGCGATTTTCTTCAAAGATCACAAAAAACGGCAGTTTTCGTTAAAAAAATCACGAAAAAACGGCAAATATCTTCAAAAAATCGAGAAAAACCGGCAGTTTTCGTGGAAAATCGCGAGAAAACGGCAGTTTTCATTAAAAAATCACAAAAAACGGCAAATTTCTTCAAAGAAACGCGAAAAAACCGGCAGTTTTCGTGAAAAGATCGCGAGAAAACGGCAGTTTTCTTGAAAAAAATCACGAAACACGTGAATTTCGTCCAAAAATCGCGAAAAAACGTCAAATTTCGTCAAAAAATCACGAAAAAAGCGGCAAAATTTTTCAAAAGATCACAAAAACGCCAAATTTCTTTAAAAAATTGCGAAAAAACGGCAATTTTCGTTTAAAAATCACGAAAAATCTGCAAATTTTTTCAAAAAATCACGAAAAAGCGGCAAATTTCTTCAAAAAGGCCGCGAAAAAAATTACAAATTTCATCAAGAGATCGTGAAAAAACAGCATTTCTTCAAGAGATCGCGTCAAAACGGCAGTTTTCGTCAAAAGATCGAGAAAAGACGGCAGCTTTCATCAAAAGATCGCGAAAAAAACAGCAGTTTTCGTCAAAAATCGGGAAAAACGTCAAATTTTGTCAAAAAACCGCGAAAAAAAATTCAAATTTCGTCAAAAGATCGTGAAAACCCCGCAAATTTTGTCAAAGGGGTTCCCACCGTAAAGTTTTTACTTGTGTTACAGACTGCAGAAAAAAATTCTGCTGCTGGGGTAATCGCTTCTTCTGTAACTATATCCCAGGATATTTGAATGATTTCATTCTGAGTGTCTGGGCTGAAGTAAGAAGTAGTATTTCTTTGGGCGTTTAAAATGTTTCAATTTCTCATCTCCAGGCTTTGCTAGAAATCTTCATCTACCGTCTTTTTTATTTGTTCTCTAATGTTAGAGGATTGATATTATGATTACCTCTTAGAAGCACTTCTTGCTCGACGCAAAATAAGATCCTTAGAACGTAAGATGTTGCCCCCAAGAAAACTCTTTAGGAGGCACTGCGAAAAACTGCCAAAAAATCCCTACTCCGTATCCATCCTTGTACTTGATAATAGTACAAAAGACAAAGACACCTTCCGACACAAACAGATTACTCTGTGCATATTCTCTTTCTATTACAGATTCATATACAAAACATTTAACTCAAATTTATTCTGTGAAGAGCCGGGAAACATCGGCCGCTATAGCGCCTTTGAAAGTTTGTTGATACCCTATTGTCTTTCTTTGAAACATTTCTTTTCGAAATTTCCTCTTTTCAGGCATTTACGGTTTTTGGCTTCCTTTTCTACCGAACATTTTAACACTGATCATACTCTAAGTAATTATTATATCATGGTATAATGAGTATAGAGGAAATTAAGAAATAACACAAAAGTAAATGTTTCAAATTTGACTTTTAAAGCTAAATTATACGACATACGCTTAATAAACTTATATTTTCTAAGTCAAATTAATGACATGATACATGCATCCGATCTGTGTGTATAAAGTGAACATTCAGTTTATAACTTTAGCTGAATAAATTTCTATTTTTACAACTAAAAATAAACGTAGTTCTAATGTAATGTAAGAAAAAAAACCAAGAAAATTTTGGCATTTTTTACTGTTATTAGATTTAACCTCATTTTTTCAAACTTTCGGGAGGGGCTTCAGCCCCCTTAGCCCCCTCCCTGGCTACGTGCCTGCTCCCAACCACCATTCTAAAAAGTGTACCATCGATTCGCTCCCAAAAAAGAAACACTTAAGTTCAAACAGTAACATTTGAAGGAAATTGATTATTGTGAACTAGTGAAGAAAAGGGAAAATAATTGGGATTAATACTTATGTATGTCTTTTTTTCTGAAAAGCCAAAATAAGTTCTGTTTCAATAAATGGTTTGATTAGACTGTACGAAATAAAGCTTCTATAGTGAGTATTGTACTAGTTCTAAGATGAAATATTTTTGTTAAATGACATCATTAAAGTAATACATTAGTTTGTTTCTTGTGAAAATCATAAGACTAAAATACCAATGTCATATGATTGCTAGACATAATTAAAATTCATATTTTTTATAATGAGAAAAATTAATCTCAGCAAGATAAATTACATTTTATGATCAAGACTTTTTTTCTTCTTTTTTTTCATTATTCATACTAAGATTAAAAATGTTATGAAATTTATTTATTTAGAATATTGATTATATACTTAAAATTATGTATTTTATTGAAAAAGAAAAACATTTGCACTGCAATTTTGATTTTAAAAGAATTGATTTAAGTAAGGTTAATTACATCTGATGATTTCATTTTTTACTATTCACATTCCAGTGAATGTTTAAAATTTGCATACTTAGACATAACATTTGAATAATCGCTTAAATTTAATTTTTTTTTTTAAAGCTATGTGTGTTATTCTGATTTTTGAAAATTTAATTTCAATAAAATAAATTATAAGTACACACATTATTGACCTCCCTATAATAAATCATATGTTCTAAATTATATGTTCCATTTCCCAACTTTATGTTTTACTAATATTTGAGAATTTCTGTTCTTTAAGTTTCAATGACTATATCTGAATGAAAATTTCTCATTCAAACAGCATTTTTAAAAATTATGTTTTATTTTTGTTTTTAATTAAATTTCTTTTAATGATAAGGTTTTAGCATTACTTTTTAAAGATGATTTGGCATTTTAACTATTTTTCAACCATCTAACGAACTAATTCTTATACCTTTACACAATTTTTCTCGTTAAAACTTCAGATATTTCTACATAAACCCATGCTCATCCAGGATTTAAAAAACCACTAATATTTTACTATAATTTACACCAACATCATTTGATTTCATAATTTTCATTTAATTGAGGTTTAAATAAAATTTGTTATAAATATTTTCTGAATTCAAATTCATAAAATCTCATACAATGCAAATGAAACACCTTAGGTTAGCATTTAGTTAGTTAAATAATAATAAAACGTTAGAGTTAAAATTAAGTGAAATTGAATACAACGATACGTTTACTTTTTCTTTAATAAACATGCTAGAATTAATCTTGATTGCATATTAAAATGTGAAAGAAAGATAAGACAAACAGTTATTTATTGCTTACCACAAGAAAAAAGACAGCTCAAAAATGATTTTTCTCAGAAGAGGCAAAAGAAAATTTCCATTTCTTTAAGGTAACAAAATTATAGCACATAGCTTTGTATGCAGCTATAAAAACGAAAAATCTTTAAGAATCAATCCATAAAAGATTGAGTAATTTCATCCCCTTTTCCTCATAGTTTACTCTTCTGTGGCAAGCAAGATCTTTTAGTAAAGATTTGCAAAAAAAATTTTTTGGAGTTGTGTCACTTCTTACAGTCGAGTAATATTTATTACGTCTTTCTTTAAGGGGAGAAGGGGGAGGGGCTTTAAATTAATGTATAAATTTTCAAGTAAATGAAAGCAACAATAAAATAATAATAATAATATAGTAGATTGCAGTCTTATTCGAAAAAAGATAGTTTAGTAAAGAATACAGTATAGTTTTGCTTGTACGTGTATTTACTAATGATTTTATTCTCTGATTTTTTGCAGATTCATCTTTTAGGATATTGTACTAATCTTTTGTTGCTCTCGAATTACGACAACAAACTGAAATTTCCTTACAATCTTACACAGTAGATTCTCGTTAATACATTTCTGGCTTATCTCCGATTAATAATGTCAATTTCTTATATGCTAAAGACCTTTATCCTTTATGCTCCGGCGATACTTTAAAGTATAGTAGACTCTCGATTAACCAGGAACGGATTAACCGGGACAGTAAAAATTTGTTTTGAATGCAATTTATTATGATGATGGAAAATAATAAAATCGAAATTACTAAAATGCACCATACTTAAAAAAAAAAAAAAAAACGGGATGAAGAGATTTTTATCGGATGAAGAGAATGAAATTCCTACAGAAGACGACGACGACACATGATTTGTAGAAAAAAACAAATGATATGAGAAAGTTAAATTGTTCTAAAAATGTGTTCAAAGAAGGAGTACAACTAGGGATTAACAAAGATTCGAAATTGGAGTGTTACGAAGTTTTAAGTGACGGTGATATTGTGTCAAATTATGCTGAGAAATTCGAGTAGTAAAATAGGTGGAAGAGTAAATGAAAAACAAAAACAGCTCTCTGTCATTTCACACTTCAATGTAACAAAATAAAAATGTAGTTTACCCCCAATGTTTTATGTACTAATTGAAAATCTAAATAACATTAAAATTTACGTTTATCGCCTTTCTTTTGTATTAATTAAATTTTAATTGCTTATTCGTATAATAATTTGGCATTTTCTATCCCTTTTCTAAAATTTTTCGTCAAAATTTGCACAAATAGGATTTTTTGGGATTTCGCTCATCGGAAACGAAGCATTTCTTGACCATCCCGGTTAATCAAGAGTCTGCTGTACCTATTAAGATAATTTGCTATAAAATTCATTTAATATATCGATTAGTAGCAATACATTTTTGAATGAGTTATAGATACTTAGATATGTTACTTATTCCAAAACCATTATTGGTTGAACAAAACCAAATTTTTTAAAATTGTGATTTCTTTTTCATTTGCATCTCTTCATCTTTTTTTTACATTGAAAAATCAGGGGGGAAAAATTTCAGTTTGAAATTATTCTTATTTTTGTATTGCAAGAGCATTTCTATACATTATTACATATTATATTTACATAATATTTTGTGCATTTTCAAGTTCTATAAAAAATGAAAAATTAAAAAGATTCAAGTGAAGTTATAAATATTGCACAAAATCTCCATAAACACAAATTTAATTGTGCTTAATTGGCAAAGTCCTTTAAAAAATTATTTAATTATTGTGTAAATCCTCTAATACAGGTTCAAAAATTCACGAAAAATGCTTTAGAAAATTAAATTTACACGAATTAATGATTTAGGACATAAAGGGTTAAAAACTTAAACTCATCGAATAAAGCGGGCATTTTTTTTTTTTTTTTTCACTAACCGACAGAGCAGAATCAAAACTGCTTTTGTAACTTATTTTGCTGAAAGCAACTTTGATGTAATTTTAGTTTAGAGAGATCAAGAAATTGTATGTAACAATAATGAAAAAAAAAAAACTTTCTACTATCAAAAAAGTGAGTTTCAAAAATCACACTCTGATATTACCATTCAATATGTGATGTAAAACACTAAATTTTCGAATGTGACGCAAAACTTGAAAATGATACGATAAAAGAATCATTTGTTCAAGTAACGCAAAGAGGCATTTTAATTAAAGTTAAATTATTTAAGCATGACAATTTTTTCCATATTTCATTTACCTTCAGTAATGTATTTATTTGCATTAACAAATTGTCACTAATCTGCTTTTAAACTAAAATTTAAATTACTTAAGTAAAAAAGGTTAAACTCAGTTTCTTACTTCTGGAAGTTTGAAAATTATTTTTAATTTATTTTCATCTAAAAAACTCCACACCAATGATTTTTAATATAATATTGGTATCATTTAAAATGAAATATATTTTTCAATTGTTTTGTCATAATATGTTATTCTTTTTGAAAAAACCAATGCTATGAAATAACATATGAAATTCGCATTGATGTTGAAGTTTACTAAGATGCTTTGTAATTTCAAATGAAAGAATTTGGGATCGTCCATAAATTAAGTTTCTATGTGTCAAGTATATCTAATAAAAATTATTTAAATTGGATTAAAAAGTTGGTGATCTTTAGTTATGCTTTTATTTTAGTCCCAATTTTTTCTAAAGTTTCTATGCCACTGCTGAAAACTTATGCTTAAGGGTGTATTCGAAAAAACGCTTCTTCAGCAGCTCGAAATTTTCCGATACAATTTCAGACACATTTTTAAAAGTAGAATCATGAAACTTGCTGAGGGGATTCTTGAAGGGACGTATGAGGTGCCGAGTAAAGTCTTTTTACGCTCAATTCATTAGAATTTGATTTATAAGCAATTAACTTCTCTGGAAGACCCTTTTTTTCGTTCCCTTATCTCCCACTTCGGAAAAATCGGTTCAAATTGCCGTTTTTGATTGCTTTTTTTGCAATATTTTGTACACTTATCAAAGAATTGACCTTTACGGCACCTTGTGCACTTTCTAAATAAGAGAATCTGCGAGTTTCATGTGTTTGAGAGCAAAAGTTAATTCAAAAATAAATCGGAAGACAAGCAGTTTGAATCGAAATACACCCTTAATATTCGAAATAACACTGTAACCAGGCCTGCAGTGATCTGTGCTGAACACAGGTAGAAAACAACTACTATATATACTAAAATAAACTAAATTTTAACTATAATATTAAACCTCTTACCTCCTCTTCTTTTTGTTGTAATAAGCGATCTGTTTCCGATACGGCTTCGAAATTTGGACCAGAATCTCTTCTTAATTTACTGAAATGAGAAATGTAACATGGTAAAGCCAAACTAAAAATTACACTTTTCTTTTTCCTAAAGCTGTGTAAAATTCATATTAAGAAACAAATCCATTTCAAATAAATACTTAAAATTTTCAAAAGCACCCTAACTAAATAAAAAGGAGAACATACTTTCTTTCGCGTGCTGCTTGTTGTGATATTTTCGTAATGTATTGGGCTCTGTAATTTTCATAATGGACATCTCTTGTGACATCTTTCAAGTCTTGCATGTGAGTGCTAGATTGGGAAAAAAAAAAAAAAAAAAAAAAAAAAAAAAAAAAAAAAAACAAGAAAAAAAATTACACGTCAGGCATAGATTATGAAGCACTTTCCAACACATTCAGAATAATGTAACAAAAGTGCACCGTTTAAAAAATTAAAATATTACGTCTCATTTCACCATATGAAAATGTATAATGCATTTCAAAACCGAATTTCAGCTATTCCCATCTACAATCCAAAAATTATCCGGATTTTTTAGCAGTCCTGTATATGATAGAGAGATTTGTATCTATTAACAACATGCATTCCAAAATTTAGTTCATTTAAGCGATACATATTTTTCAGTTAAAAATTCTCCTTCAACAATTTCTCCTAATAAGGAGAATAGTATGCTAATACTTTTGTGCAGCCCTGTATATGAGGGATAGAATTTATATATAAAGCGTAATATTAAAAAAACTAATTAAATTTTAAAGCTAATACCGAATTTTAAAACTTACTCTCCAGCAATTATTACACCAAGACAGTATTGTAACATTTCTTTTGTGTGTCCCTGTAAACTAATAAAAAAAATGTTATGAATGCTCTGTTTTAACATAATCTTAGTGAAATTTAGCGATTTATAAAAGTTTGAATTCATTTGAAATAGCGTAATGACATTAAAATATTCTCCAAACGATTTTTCCCTATATACCTTAATGTAATCAAATTTATTTGAGTGTCCCTGTAAATTAACCATTTATCGTACATACTTCAAATGCCATACCAAACATGCTTTGGTGACCCTTAATAAGCTTTATCAATTGCATGAAAATCA
This sequence comes from Maratus speculifer, assembly GCA_964019185.1. NCBI lineage: Eukaryota > Metazoa > Arthropoda > Arachnida > Araneae > Salticidae > Maratus > Maratus speculifer. The sequence goes on from OZ025298.1 coordinate 199,884,189, forward strand.
GAGAATATTTACGGGAGTTAGAGCGTGGACAGACGGACAGAGAAACCGAATGCATAAGCACTTTTCAAATATTAGGGAAACAACTAAAAAAGAGTATAATTTGTCGGAACTTTTAGCGAAATTTAAACTAGCAATTTATTTTGTCAAAGTAATGCAGCTGTTTAAATTTTAGATAATGCCGTGTATGTCTGAATCTGCTAGCTTTTTACTTTTTCCCTACCCAATTAACAATATCACTTTGGAAGAAACATTAAACCCTTCATTGCAGTTTGTATTGTGTATGTCGCATGCCATAGGCTTAAAAAAAAAAAAAAAAAGAATGATCAAAACTATAAATTTGAAATTATATTGTAATTTTAAACCATGTTTTTTAAAACCCCCTGACCGCCGGCAAAAAGGCAAAATTGTAATGTTTTTTTCTCAGTAATTTATTTTAAATGTTAATAAAAGAGGGATTTTCTATCATGGCATAATTTTTTTGTTACGTATGTGCTTATAAGCCTTGAAAGTATCAATCATAATTTAATTTCTTAAAACTGGATTATATTTGTAGAATTATATTAACTTAAATAAAGCTTCAACTGCAGTGAAACCTGCAGCCTAGTGAACGAATATATCCGGTCGCGGCAAGTGGAAAGTAGTCTTATGGAAGTCGAACTTTTTGGGGGAACATATTTTTAAAATAGTTTAACGTGGCAACAATTCCCTGAAAAGGTTTATTTCGCTCCGCGAAAACACACTTGCTAATCTTTATCCCATGGAAGAAAAAAACCCCTCAAAATATCTGGTTTACATTTTTTTTTTGGGGGGGGGGGGGGCATTGGAAAGTTGAGGTGGATCTATAAAAAAGGCTGTTTTTTGCTTTTTGATTTTGTTTGCAGACTTTTTTTTTTATAATACAGCCAATCACAAAAGTCTGCATCCATCCATCCATCAAAATAGAGCTTTTACAAAACTATTCAAATTTACAAGCAAAAATGTACATTAGCCTATATTATTCTAATCTGAAAAACACTTAAGCTCTTACAAAGCATTCGGAAAAGCAGTAACATTTCATTATTAACTGAAATTAGCATGCAAGACGTCTACATATACTTGATTGGCTGTTAACAAAATTTGCATATGAACCTCTTAGTTTTCACTTTTTAATTTTACTAGCCACGCGAATTTTAATTACGTTGACCTTCATCTTCCAAGGTAGTCAGGGTACTTCAGAAGGAAATATGAGCCAGAGAAGAAACTTCGGAATATGGTTGTAAAATTAAGAAACGAAAATTTATGGCAAGATTGGCGAAATTATAGGAAAAAGCCGTGCTATTGTACCAATTATACTTAGAAATTATAATTTATGGGGAAATGGGCTCAACAAACCTGAATGTGGTCGTCCAAGGTAACTTAAGGACAGTGATTACGGTAAGAAAAGTAGAGCAAAATCCGAAAATTAATGTCCGACATTTAATCAAGCACATTGCAACGACAAATGGAAAATGCATCCAGAAACTGTTCGTAGAATTCTTTGATTGGCAGGCTTCAATGGTAGAGTATTCCTAGAAGGTAATTTCTCATTTCATCTGCTGGCTAGGAAAGGCTAGATTTTGCATCTAAACATATAGAAAAGTTTTTGACTTTTGGAAAACAGTGTTATTTACTTATGATAGTAAGTTTAATATTATTAGCTGTGATGAATGTGGAGAAATTTGATGAAAAACCCCCCACAGAAATGAAGCTAGAAAATTTGACACCAATTTTGAAACTCGCTGGAGGCAGTGTAATGGTTTGGGGTTCAATTGTGGTGACTGGGATAGGTAGTTTAGTGTTTATTGATGATACAGTGGATCGATTCAGATATTTAAAAATACTGGAGAGCAATCTAGTAATTAATTCAGAATTTAAGATTGGGGATTAGCTGAGTTTTCCAACAAGATAATGACCTAAACAGCTAAGATAGTAAAGGAATTACTCCTTTATAAAGTACCCAAACAACTGTATTCATCATGACAGTCAGCAGACTTGAACCCGATTGAGCACATTTGGTATGAGCTTGATCGTCGAACTCTACAACGCACAATTACAAGTAAAGAAACCTTAAAGGTCACAATACAACGTGCATGGTCAAACATTACTCCCGATACATGAAAAACCTTGTTTTGTCAACGGTAAAAATAATGCAAGCAATTGTAGATTCCAAGGGAGGCTCTACAAACTTTTGATTTTAAATTTTGAACTCATAGTTATGCATAAATGTAACATACATTATTTGTATTTAGACTTTTGTGACTATGCAAAATCTATTTCTGCACAGTTTTGCTAAATTTTAATGAGTATTTTTTAAATTTACATTAATGGACATCAGTTAATGCCTGGAATCTCTACTAAAATAAAGTTTTTTGCCCCAAAAATATTTCTATTATGTTACATTGCTGTAATTTTATGAGTGCATGTAGATTTTTGTGACTGACAGTATAGAGATACATTCATTTTTGGAACAGGTTTCGAAAATAAAAGTATCCTCACAAAAACAGGCAAGAAAAGCTGCATATAAAATAGGAAAAAAGTAAAAAAATGGCCTTTGTAGAGATCGCTCTTAATTACTCAATGCAGAAAATATTTAAAAACATTGAAATGCAAATAAGTTATTTTAAAAACTTTCTTCCGTAAGATTAACATTTGCGACCTGTTGTTTTCGCGTGAGTGAAGTAGACCTTTATGAGTAAGGGTGAAATTTGTGTCAAATTTATTCCTACATAAAATCAGTTGTTACATGTCCATATGAAATGTACAGGGTGATTATAATTAAAGTCCGAGTTTCAAAACGCTCTAAAAAGCGAACCACTCGTTAGAATGGCGTCAGAATTGAACAGCGTATTATTGAAGAAGGGGGAAAGAACATGAAACAAAAAAAGTTCCAAATTTAAGTGACAGATGGCACTGTAAGCGTCAGTATATGTAAATTAAAATACCTGGCATTCGCACGACAATTTCAGGTGTTATAAAAGCGTTGGGTAAATGGCGTTTCCTCATTTCGCTTCTCGGACGTTGGCCATGAGTGTCTCAATCAAGGATTGTGCTCTGCTTGTAAAGCTTTATTACAAGAACGGTGATTCTGCACCAATGGCTCTGCAGAAGTTCAGGACTCTCAAGGGTATGAAAAAAGGCGCTGGACCGATGACTGTCAGAGGTCTGGTGAAAATGATGCAAAAATTCGAAAATACAGGTTCGTTTGATGTGCAGTCTGGTAGAGGAAGGAAAAGATGCGATTCGGCGGTAGTTGAAGAAGTGGCCACAGGAATTCAGGATGAGTCTAACGGTGATGAGCAACCATGCAGTGCATGGAGAATTGCCCGAACATTGAACAGGCCTATGAGCACGGTACATAACATTCTACGAAACATCCTGCAATGCTATCCGTATAAAATTTGCCATGTGCAGGAGTTGTTCCCTTCTGACCTGCCAGCAAGAGAGCGTTTTGCTTTGGAATTTCTCGCTCGCATGGAAGTGGACAATGATTGGCCGTGGAAAATTCTGTAGATAGACGAAGCCCATTTAACCTGACGGGATATGTCAATACACAGAATTGCCGAATATGGGCAACAGAAAATCCACTCGCAACTAACCCAGTACCACTTCATCCTGCAAAGGTCACTGTGTGGTGCGGATTTACGGCATCATTTATCATAGGGCCGTATTTTTTCGAGGAGACTGGTGCTTTAGGTCCTGTTACCGTTACCGTCAATGGTCAGCGCTATGAGTCTCTTTTGCGTAATGACGTCATTCCAGCTCTGCAACAGCGTGAATGTCTGGATAGTATCATTTTTATGCAAGATGGCGCTCCTCCGCACATTGCAAATCGAATGAAGCAGTTGTTGAGGCGGCATTTCGGAAATGCTAGAATTATCAGTCGTCATTTCCCTACAGCCTGGCCGGCCCGATTACCTCATCTTAATCTGTGTGATTTCTGGCTGTGGGGTTATCTGAAAAATATTGTGTTCAGTACTCCGATTGCCAACATATTTGAATTAAAGACAGGCATTGCGCATCACATTCTGAACTTGACCCCGGATACACTTCGATCGGTTGTGGAACATGCTGTTTCCCGATTTAATCTTGTTGCCCACAACGGCGGACAGCATATTGAACATGTTTTGCGCCAGTCTCGCCAAACTTAAAAACCGGTTAGATGGATGATTTTTATGCGGTTTTTGGCCTCAGGACAATTAAAAACCGATTGGAGGGATGCTTTTTATGCGGTTTTTGGCCTCAGGACAATTAAAAACCGATTTTTCCCATCCGATGTGGTACGACCTTGCCGTGGTGGACGGGCTTATGTAACTAACAGTATCACACGCGTACAGTCATGCACACTGAACAATACAGTTGGTTTATATCGTGTAACTTACGCCTTAGCCGTTGTTTTACGATTTGTCCTTTGTAGTCGAAATTCTGACGCTTACAGCGCCATCTGCCGCTAAAATTTGGAACTTTTTTGGTTCATGTTCTTTCCCCCTTCTTCAATAATACGCTGTTAAATTTTGACGCCATTCTAACGAGTGGTTCGCTTTTTAGAGCGTTTTGAAACTCGGACTTTAATTATAATCACCCTGTATATCTGAGTGAAACCTTGTATAGAACTATCATATATAGATAATTTAATTAAAAACAAAATTAACTTAATAAAAAATTATTTTATTTTAAAATAACGGATTTGTTAAACATTGTGATTATGCATTACTTTAAACTTTAACCTGCGAAAATGAAACCTATCTAAACCTGTCTTAAACGAAAAATACATATATAATCCCGAAGGATGGAATACATTTTTACCTGTGTACATTATATACACGGAATTTTATCTGCAAGACCAAAACATGCCTAAAACGAAATTTTTGTCCGGTCCTTAGTATTTCCGTTTGCAAAGGTTTTGCTGTGTTATTCTCATCTCTTCTTCTGTGTGAATATAAATATAACAGCCCTCGGAAAATGTTATTTTCGAATCCTGTTGGATCTCATTCTGTAGAAAAATTAAGGTTTGGCAACAAACACTCATAACACACTCATAAACAAGAATGGGAGATTTTCAGTATAGAGATATAGATTTTGAGGGAATTAAAATGTACAGGATGTTTTTTATTATTATTATTATTAAACTGACGCTATTTAGAGTCGCCGGTAGTTCGTTCTAATAACTGGTATGACAAGAAGATACCCCACCGGGACCCCAACCGTTAGGTTTATGGGTTTTTACGTCCCGAGGGAAAAGTCCCCCACCACCATCCAACTAACACAAAGGCAATGTGCAACGAGCACAAACTGTAAAGAAAATAGTAACAATAATAAAAATTACAATTAAAACAGTAATCTGTTTTGGAAAAATTACAGATGCAGTAAACAGGCAACATCGTCAACTGCCAACCCGACAAATTATTTCAAATAATTAACTAAAATTAAACAGCTAACATGGCATACATGGCAGACACTGTCAATACGCTACAATAAAAAAAGAAATAAAAGATAAAAAGTACAAATAAATAAGGAATTACAACAAGAATAATGATAGTTGCAGATGAAAAGAACTGAATCTACAAAATCTAAATTACAGATAAAGAAAGCCGACTATAATATTCATTGCACTGACATTAATACTAAACTGACACATCAATACTGGAATGAAATAAAATTTTATAAATGGACTAATAAGACCCTGGGAAATAAAATTCCAAAATAAATAAAATAAAAAATATTTCCAATCACCGCCGATATCGGAAAATTTGGCACTGTACATGGAAATAAAACATCAGAAACAGACAAAATTTGGATAAAATGAAATGTTTTGTTCATCATATTCACTTTACCGACGAGGAATTCGACCACATTCAATGTGACCACTGTTCTCTTGCATCACATCTTGCATTCTATGTACAACATTTTCTACGACAGTGTCAAATGTTGTACAAAGTAATGCAAATGTTTCGACGATCGATAGTTTCATCTCTCCACCCACTAACCGTTTTTCAATGTCTTTAATTTGTCTACTTTTTTTTTTATTTGTTCGGTTTCAATTTCTTTTATTTTTTTCTTTTCTATTTAAAGTCCAAGGCATTCGGGTCGTAAGTAAAGAATTTTGTTGACGCTTTTCGTGGTCGCTTTCCAGCGACAGCGCTGTCGCGAAAGAGAATCTTACTGTTTGGGACGTAGGTAGGGGTCGCCGACGAAGATAGGCCGCTCATTCGTGACCTTCGACAATGATCATTGTCGAAGGTCACGGCTCATTGCAGCGGTTGACCCACCCAACTCCAACCGCCGTCCGAGACAAATATATTCGGGATGTAGGCGGGGGCGATCGCCCCACACACCCATTAACCGTTTTTCAGCGTCTTTAAATTGTCTACTTTTTCTTTTAAATTTGTGCGGTTTCAATTTCTCTCATTTTTTTTCCTTTTCTATTTAGAGTCCAAGGCATTCGGGTCTCAAGTAAAGAATTTTGATGCTATATGTCGCTTTCCAGCGTAGAGAGTCTTACTGTTTGGGACGTAGGTAGGGGTCGCCGACGAAGATGAGGACAATATCGTTACTGATTGGTTTCATTAGTACACTTATAAATTTTAAAGCAGTCCCTGTTGTTAAAATTAGCTATACAGAGCTCTAAATAGCGTCAGTTAAAAAACACCTTGTATTCAGATCTTAAGATGGCTTTGGAGCGAAATGATTTTCCATTTCGAGTCTAACAATGCATCTTGTTTTATTATGGAAAAAAAAGTGGTCGTTAAGAAAAAAGCGCACAATGATGTTTAAATTCAAAGAAAAACTGTCTATGAAGAATTACTCATTCCGCTCCTATGAACAATGAAATTAAACCCTGAAATTAAATATTTTGTTAATAATACAATTCTTCTGCAGTAACGGAACTAGCAAAATTTGAAGGACAAAACTTGTCTTTTTTTTTTTTTAAATAAAATTTCCATAAAAAACGATCGTGTTTCATTTTTATGATGATTTTATAAATGTTAATGACTCAAGTTTCATTATATAATAACTGTATATTTATCTTTAATAAAGTAGATAAAATTAAAACAAATTTATGACGAATTACACGAAGCTGAAATTGGATAAGCAGTTTTGTTTGTCATTGGAGCGAAAATGGAATCAATTTTCAGGAAAAAATAATAAATTCCACTTATCAACTACATAATTTTCTTCTCGATAGCGCAGTCAAATGACACATTTCTTAAAATGCATTAGTTTCTGCATAAAGTTATATTATTCGGGAGAGAAGAAAATAGAAGCACTGAACTGTGAAATTTCAGATCGGAAGAGATTCAGCAACCTTTTCAAATTTCAGGATAATGTGTGAGTATGTGTGGAAGGGGGGGGGGGGGCACAGTAACCATGGAGTTCGCAGATGCCAGTTGAAGAGATGAAAGTGATCAGTGCCCTAATAGTCCAGTCATTTTAGCACCTTTTTTTGCAAATAGCGGAAAAAATTAGAACAAAGCTGGATTTTTGCATAGGTGCTAGTTAGGGTATGTAGTTTAATATACTAAAAGTCCCCATCGATCCGATGTGAGCTTTCGCCGCCAGGGGGCGCTAAAGAGCTTGAAAATCGGTTTTCTGTGAATATCTCACGAACAACGGCATCTAGACAAAAAAGTTCAATTACAAAAATGTAGATAATTTAATTTCCTACAAAAAGTGTCATTAACATTTTTTTGTCACACCAACCCTTTCCTGCCAAAAATTAAGATAAATTAAACAGTATTGAAAAAAAATGTGCAAGCACAATCATAACGCGGCGAAGAGGCAGAACAAATACTAAACAACTTTTGATTCCTCCCCCTCATCTCTCCCCCATTGTTTGTATGGCGTTTTCGCGCGCTTATGCAATACGTCACCTGAAAATAATAAGGTTCTATCTGTGTTTTTGAAAAAATCAAAAGACTTATCGATATAGAAATCTTCTATTTGTATCTATGAAGGCATTTATGGATTAAAATAATGTTGCAATATAATTGTAATATTATATGTAAATTATAAATAACATCATTTTGATGCAAAAATGCATTCATAGATACAAATAGAGTCTTTCTATATAGATAAGTCAATATTTTCAAAAAACACAGATAGAACTTTATTATTCTCAGGTGACGAATAGTCATTGCCCAATACCCTATCTCTCTTTGCATTTGTCGAAATGTACCACGTGCAAGTACTTTTCAATATTTTATTTTTATTTGGTGCTCATTTCGCTAGTATGAAATGACCCTAATTTATTGAACGAAGTATTTATCCTTTTTTAAGATTTTAGGAAGGGAATAATTTTATTTTCAACGCATGTTGTAGAGAGTTTTAAATTATTTATGACAGTTTAAAATGACTCTTTCTTAATTGCTGATTCTGAGCGAAAAATGGAGATTGACAAAATAATTTATCTTGCATGAGATGAGGACTGGGTTTCGAAAGATTTTGTAAAAACAGAAAAAAAAGGGTCTGAAGTCGCTTGTGACAGTAAGTTCGGAAAGAGATGACCATAAGTGGATGAAATGGCTAAAAACAATAATGAATTTACAGTTCATTCAAAAAGTAAGAAAAATTATTCACGAAAGAATTCTATTAAATCATACAATAAATCTATTGCCGAAAAACGATCAACATCCCCACAAATTAATCATCCATTGAAGGAAAAATTGAGAAATGACAGTCCGTTGTTTGAATTTATGGGAAAATTTTTGTTATTTCTGATACATTAGACGAAGATTTTTTACAGAAGGAAAAAAGAAAACTCTAAAATATCGCGGAAAAGAATTTTTTTAATCTAATCATTAAAATAAGACACGTCTCATATCTATGCTTATGGAGAAATTTATGGAGAATGGTTTCGAAGCGAAACAAGCAGAAGATGATGCAGACACACTAATCGTTAACACAGTTATTGAAGTAGCAAAGTCTGGTGCGCTTACTGCTGTTGTTGTCGTTGATGTTGACTTGCTCGTATTGTTGACAGTTTTAGCACCTCCAGAGATAGAGATATTTTTTATTAAGTCTGGAAGAGGACGAATTGTTACCACCCTGTATTCATCGCACAGTTTTAACAATGATGCTGTTCTGAAATATCATATATTGTTCCTTCACGCTTTTTCAGGCTGTGACTCGATATCAGCAATGTTTGAGAAAGGTGAAATGTCGTTAGCAAAATTTTTGAAGAAGGAAGAAGATCATAACATACAAGCTGCCAGCATTTTAAAAAGTGATCAAATATCTTAATTTGAAGTTTTCGAGGCTGGAAAAACTATTTTTCTTGCTTTATACGGTAGTAAAGAAGAAATTTCTCTGAAAAAGTACCGTTATGTATGTTTCAAGAAAAGAGTTGCTGTTGGTAAAAAAAAAAAGCCTTTTATTGTTACCGCCTGCCGAAGATGCAGCTAGATTGTACCGTTTACGTATTTATCATCAAGTACAATACTGATTGAGCAATAAACTACTTCCTGAGAACTGGGACTGGCGAAATGCACCTAATTTGTTTCCAATTCTTGCTACCTTACCGCCCGCACCAAAAGATATTATTGAATCTATTTTTTATACTTGCTCCAAAGGATGTGGAAAAGCATGTGGATGCCGAAAAATTGGATTGAAATGTTCTGATATTTCATAAATTGCTGCGGATTTTCATTTCATAATGCAAGTAAAATTGAATTTTAAGACGAGGAAAATATTGACAGTATCCTGCCTACTGCGAGGGAGGAGGGAAGCGCTACTTCTGTGTTCAGTGATGATATCGAAAGGCAGACAAAAAATACTGAAAGCATTACAGCAACGAAAGAAATACATACAGATAATTACGAATCTAAATCGAGTGTAGAAATTGAAGCTGTGCAAAGAACTACTAAAGCAGCTAAACGACTTAAATTGGATTAAGCCAGTCACTATAAGTGGAATATGCCTACGGGGAAAACCACAAAAAAAAAAAAAAAAGCACTAAGTGTGTTACCTTAAGGGTGGTGTGAAAATAAGCATAAATGTATATTATATATTCACTTTCCCCATTCAAATGTGAGAATTATAGATCTGTTGTTTTGATGTCTTGTTTTTTGAATTTTTATAATTTTACTTTCAAATATGGTCACATTTTTACATTTTTGACAGGGAAGGGTTATTGTGACAAACAAATGTTAAAGACACTTTTTATAGAAAATTAAATTATCTACAACTTTGTAATTCACCTTTTTTCTCTAAATGCCATTGTTCGTGAGATATTCACAAAAAACTGACTTTCAAGCTCTTTAGCGCCCCCTGGTGGCGAAAGCTCACATCGGATCGATGGGGACTTTTAGTATGTTTAACTTCATAACCTAACTAGCACCTATGCAAAAATCCAGCTTTGTTCTAATTTTTTCCCCTATTTTTGCTAAAATGACTGGGCTATAAGTAATTGTAAAACACTTTCACTTGTAGAGAAAGAGGAGCAAGGGCTCTTATCGACCCGGAATGATTATTTTTTAAAGTTGATAAGAGTAATTTTGATCTTTTTTTAGTTTGAGAAGGGGTGAGGGACGATCAGATTAGGATTTTTAAATATTTAAACAAATTGGGAATTGCACGTGAAGCGTAGCAAATGAGGTGCGTTCGTACTGTGCATTAAGTAATTAAGTACACGATAACGAAGTTTTAAATATATTCAGATCTTGCTTGCTATTGTAGTAAATAGTACTTCAGATACAGTATTGTGGTCGAAATTTTTTTTGTGTTCCTGTAAATATACAGGAAGTAACTTTTATTACACCTCAGCAACGTATCTCATACGCTATAATATCTGCTTTCTTTTATACAGGAAATAACTTGTATTGCTCAGCAACGTATATCAATTTCATAAAATGTTAAATAGTCAATTACAATTAAAACGCGCACCAAAAAATTTCTCCCTATACCATTATGTAATGGAATACTTTTGTGTGGCCTTGTATATCAATAACAAGTGTTTTTTGCATCACAGATTGTGCAAAATGTATATTATAATATGTACTTCATAGATGCATAGCAATTTTATTATGTTCGAATGAGCGTAACACCATTAAAATGCATTTGAAAGTTTTTTCCCCATTGACCTTAATGTAACGGAATGCTTTTGATTGTCCCTGTAATTGATCTATGCATCCGATTTTCATAAAATTTGAAATGACTCGACAAAATTATATAATAATTATACATTTTTAATTTCAAACGATTTGGTTGGATAGTTTTTTCGTTGTTATATGCGGACAGACAGACGGACGGACTGAACGACAACTATAGGTGCTACGTATTTACATAATTACGAACGCACTTAAAAATTGCTGAAATATATAAAAAACATGTTAACTTGTTTTGTAAGATGAGGGGTAGACAAATTTAAACGATTCAAAAATGAAATTTTTGTAGTATATAAAAGGACAGTTCTGCATCAGCAGCAAGAACAAACAAAAAAATCTTAATCAGATCGTTTACCACCCTCTTTTTCAAACTAAAAAATAAAAAAATTTACTCTTATCAACTTAAAAATCATTTCCGGTTGATAAGAGCTCCCTCTCCTCCTCTACAAATGAACACTCCTTTTTTCTCTACTGATTTAGCAATTTAAAAATTACGGAGGGAGGATCAGCTAGTTTCTAACTCGGTAATTGCTTAAAAATAAATTAATGATAAAGCGTCTTATTAATAAATACTTAATAGATTAATTAATAATTTTATTCATGATGATTAAAAATGCGTACGCGCATATTTCAGATTAAACCATTACGGAATAAATACCCACCAATGTTATGGATTTTGAAAGAAAATCCATTTTTTCTGAACGTTTCTACATTTTAGGAATATTCGATTAATCACAATGGATGGAAGGTGAACAGGGACAGAACGTTCTCTGTAGAAATTTCAGAATTTTTTGCATTGGTTTCCACTAGAAATTTACCTTACTCGTCTATTCTAAATTTCTGGTAACATTCTAAGAATTATGAAAGCAATCTGGTATTTTCCTTGTATATGAAAAATTTCGACAATGAGACAGATTCGAAAAAGTAACAATTTCTAGTCCGGGAGTCGGCGACATCGAAAGCCTTGAAATTTTTAATGTAAATCGATACGATAGTGTAAAAAAAAAAAAAACACACACACAAACAAAGTGAAATAGCTATGACTGGAGTTGACAAGTCCAATATGTGTTTAATTAAATTATTAAAAAGTTATGATGATTTACAGTTATCGCGGAAAGTCTGGCGTCCAAACGCAAAATAAAGTAGCCACCAAAGTAAATGCGAGATTTAGCACCGCCCACCTTCTTAAAATAGATATGACATATTTTTTCCCCGGTAGAATAAAGTTTATCATCTCAAGTTTTTCTGAAAGAGCACATTTTTTTAAAAATAAAATGTTCTAAGAGTGAGTGATCAATATTCGCGATAATGATAAGACATTATAACTTTTTAATAATTTATTTAATTAAAAATATCTTTGGCTTGTCAAATTTATAATCATGCCTGATTCTTCTTGTTTGTATGACTTTTTACAACCTTATTTACATAAAAATTTTCCAATTTCGCGATTACAGAGTTTTTGATGCAACCTCCCAGACTAATTAAAAAAAAAAAAAACTGAGAACTGTATTAAAAATTTAAAGTTTATTTACTTACCTTATTAGAAAAGTTCTTAACTTTAAAAAATCACTATGCTTTGGATTTTCCACTAGAAAAAGAAAAAAAAATTCATACCTCAGGTATACATTATGAAATACTTTCCAACTATTAAGAAATTTCATTCTTCAATACAACGAAATGAGATGTTTAAATAGGCAAATTAAGTAAAATTAGTGTGTTTACGTAAACGAACTATAAATGCTATATACATTTTCAATAGCTATCATTCTGTAGCGGAACCCATTAACATATGAAAATTATAGACGTTAGCAAAGTACCTTTATGCGAGTTAGAGCTCGAACAGACAAACCGAATTAACACTTTTCAACAATTTTGAAAAGTTAAAAAATGTCAACGTGTTGCAAATATCAGTATGAACACTTGATGTTAATATACAATAAAAGATAAAAAAGAAAAAAAAATCATATGCACATAGGGACCAATTTAAAAATTTGTCCCCCCCCCCCCCCTCTTGCACCAATATTTACAAAGAGAGGCAAAAAAATAAAAAAGACAATTAAGAAAGTTACCATTATTGACTTTCAAATATATTTATAAAAAAATTGTACAATAACACAAATGTACAAATTTAATCAATAACGTTTAAATAATTTCACAATTATGAAATTTAAATGAGTAGAGTTTTATAATAAACTGTGTGGTGCTAATTATTTTTTGCTTTGTAAGTCTATATACAGTCAGCTCTCGTTAATTCGAACTCGTCTGGTCAACAAGAAATTTTCGAATTATCCAGAGTTCGAATTATGGAAAGTATAAGAGGAAAACATGTTTAAAGGGGTACTATTACAAAGAAATTAATGTTTATAGTATTTTAAAAATATATTTCGGCTGTCATCATTAGAATATGATTTAATATTAAATTAAATTATTAAAATATAAGATATTATTAAAAGATGTAAATACCTAAACTAATTAAGGAATTAGGAACAAGCTCAAACGAAGATGAGGGGGGGGGGGTCATTGATGGAATGAACGGGCACTAATGTAGCGGATATTAAATGCATTAGATTATTATTTATACTTGTTCAGAACAATTCTGACAAAACTGAAAGATAGAAAGTTATTTCAAGGATCTGAAGTCCGGGAGAAAGTGAGGAAAAATCGGAATCTCGTTAGTTCGAATTAAACGAAGTCAAGAGAATATGGGATCATCGAATAAACGAAATTTTTAAATGTTATTCTGCTATTGAAAATTTCGGGGCTTCATGTTTAGTTCAAATTAAGCGAAGATTCGATTTATCCGATTTCGAATAAACGAGAGCCGACTGTATCTGGATTCTGGAATAATAAAGTATGTAGAAACTAATAATAAATTTTCGGCAACACCAAATTAAAATTATTTAAAATATTAGGGGGCTCTACAACTTGCAAGCTATGCTTATCAATAGTCAATCTGACGGTAACAAGAAAAAGATTAAACAAGAATTAAAAATACAATATATATGTATTTTTAAACTGATAAAGATAAAATATTCTCTATAATAAAATAATAAACGAATGTTTCAGACAAAATATACAACATTATAAAAATACAATATAATAGAATGTAGTAAAATTTCATTGGCTATTAAAACTACATCAGATTCTGGACAATAATTGAAAAAAAATTCAGCAGCATTTGGGGGAAACTCCATACATCGAATTTCTCTATATAACGAATTTTTAGAAGGAACGGTCCCTTTTTATTCATGATTGCATTAAAAACAGTCTCTATATAGCAAAATATTTATCTCCATATAACGAATTTTTTCATAAAATGTTCTTTATTTATTCAGTTTTAAAAAAGCTTCAAAATCACATGGAATCAAATTTCCATCACTTATTTTTAATTTATAGTTTCAAGGCTGAGTTTTTTATATTGCTTCTTTACCTTGAATCTCCTTGATCTTTAAGTCCAATGAATTCATTCCACCAGCCCTCCTACCACACATCTTTTACCATCCTTCGAGAAACAGTGTCAATTTAATTGTTACACATATAAAAACTGGATCAATGTGGTAATTAAAGTGAGTGTTGATTTCAGAGGGTAGCTTGGGGGGAAATTCACTCCCGGAGCAATGAGATCGCTCCCGAAAATTTGAGAAAATTGTGTTTTCAATGGCAAAAAAATTAACGTACACTTTTCTTGTGTGATTTTTATTAAGCTTTTAAATAAATTTCTATTCTCCTTTTTCAAACTGTTCAAATAATTAAGAAATATGATATTACGTTAATATTCATAGTTAAACACTTCAAATTTTTAATTAAACGTATAAAAAATAATATTTGTTCAAAATTTGCATATTAAACAGAACTTTAAACGGCTTTCTCTATTCAACGAATTTCTCTATATAACGAATTTTTTATTGGAACCATGGATTTCGTTATATAGAGACTCGACTGTACATTATTTGCAAGTCAAGCCAGTCTAAGAAAAACATTCTATTTTACACACTATGTATACATACAGTTTATTCATTACGTCACGCCACAACATTTGCTGAAACATTTGCATAAAAATTTGCTGGAAATAACAAAAACAGATGGAAAAACTCTCCGAATGCAACCGTACGCGAAAACTTCGTAGAATGCGAAGTGCTTGTCTAAAAGAGGGGAAAATAACTGGCAATGTGTAATGTAAAGGATTTTACTCGTAGCTCGGGGAAATGTATTGGCAGGAGAATTAAAAACAATACAAAGAAACTTTTAATTTGCGAACAATTTATGTACCTGTCTGTTATTCATTCACACTTCAAGTGCTGATATCTCGAAAACGGTTGCATTCGGGCTAGTAGTTCCATTACACTTTTTAATGTACATTACGAGATCTCTCTTTTGATACCACACTCGTCCAAATTCACAATTTACATCTGGGAATGTTCTCTAGTAAGTGTTTTACTGGGCTGTTTTGTTTTAAGATACGCAAAAAATATGCCATAAAAATTTTTGCATTTATACTATACAAAACTTGCTGAATAAACATAAGAAATATATAAAAATGAGAGCAGTATACATACGAACATTCAAATAACAAAAAATCGACGTTTCGCAACACAACTGTAATCGTAATCGGGATAAGTGAAATCATGAACGGTAGTTTTAAAAGTCCAAAAACGAAAACATATGTTTTGGAGCTCAGAAAAATATTTGATTGGAGAAAGCAAAAGCATCGTTACACAAAAAGCAAAACGTTTCTTTTTTCTTTTTCTTTTTTTTTTTTTTTTCACTTTTAAACTTTTAAACTATCAAACTTCACTTATCCCAATTATGATTACAATTGCGATACGAAACGTCGATTTTATCATTATTTTAATGCCTGAATGTAATATCATGTATATGTATTTCTTTTGTACTGTTCAGCAAATTTTGTCTGGTTAACAATGTTTATGATAATTTTATGTTACAATTAATTCTCCAATTCGTATTTATCATCCATTTATGTTATAAAAAGTAGATGTAATTATTTTTAAAATAAACACTGGTATTATTGGAAGAAGCATTGTATTATTATATTGGAGTATTTCAGGATAAAAATTCACGCATTGAAACATTAGCACAAAAATCGATTATTTTGAAGTACTAGAGAAAATATGTTATCTTAAAATATCTCATTTACCCTTAAAAAAAGAAAAAAAAGAGCAATTTTCAATTTTTAAAGTTTTTTTATTGTTTTTAGAGAAAAAAAAAATTTTTTTAGGTCAACAACATGTGATGAATAGAAGCAGATGAATACTCTCTTACCTTCAACGATGCCCCAAGGATAAAGCCTGCCTCTTACTTTCCTTCCATTGATTTCTACCACTTGAGTACTACCAATGACGGCAAAAGGAACACTTTCCTACAAGAGGAACATGTAAAGATCATCAATAGACTATAATCGAACAGTAATAAGGGGATCTACATATAACTTTAAAGGCTATGCATATATATCGTCATCATTTTAAGGGGGAGAGGTTCTGGCACAAAGATATATCTAGGGGGCGAGGGATGAGGGCTGTTTTTTGATATCGATATCATTTTTGATCCAACCAAAATTTTCTCCTTTATTTGTAACATGGTCTTTACATCAAAATCTAGCTATGCAGGAAAGACACTCGGAGAGAAAAGTGAGCTTGCGGATTACAGGGAACACAATTTATGCTTGGTGGAAAAAGTAACTTCAAAGATGACTGTGCACTTCTGAATAGAAATTGGCTGAAGAACGAATGTTTTTAAAACCTGGTACACACAATGAAAGAGTGTTTCTTTGTGACAGGTGTTATTAACCCCTTGGGGACGAGCGACACGTATACGTGCCGCAAAAAGGCTTAAGAATCCTTGTTTATTCCCATTGGTAAAATTATACTGTAAAATTTAACTTGTTCAATCGGAGCATTTTCTCAATTTAATAAGCCGAAAATTTCTGTTTTTAAAAATCGGTGACAAAACATTAAAAATTTCGTAAAAGGCTCCCGTCGCGAACGGGTTAAGTTAAAGCGTGTCTGTTTAACTGATCGAAAGACGAGGTCTGTGTCCTAATCCTCTGTCCTTTTGAAAGACATATCGATGAATTTCATCGAAGGTGGATGAGGAGTTAGTTCCCGATTTCTTTGAAGCAAGTTCCAAAGTCAATGTATTCCAATTAGTTATATATGATTTTGAAAATGTGGTCTTAATCTTCTATTTCTTACTAAAGGGATTATAAAACCTTCAACTTTATACTCAGTGTTGTAGTTGTAAAAGAATAAGAGAGTATACGGTATAGACAGGGGGGGGGGGGATTCGCCGACGTCACGAAAGTTCATATCTAGGGTATACGCTGATGTTTTATTTCCAGACAGAAGCAGGTTACACAACTGTACTGTAAGCTGTCTTTTCTACCATACAGAGTCTTTCCTGCATAGCTAGCGACCTGAAGACATCAATAAATGGCAGAAATTCATTTGCCTATAACTCTTCGCCTGATACATTCAGACGGATAGTTGTGTACATTTCCTCGATTCCCATCGTAAGAGATTTGCAATGGCATCCACCTCACTGTCAACAAAATCGCGATCTCAGTTGGAACCTTCCCTAGTAAGTTGTAGGTTCTCTAATGTCTAATATATGCTTGACTGTAGTAATACTATCGGGTAGTTGCAAAATACCAATTATTCTGCCACTAAAATTTTAATTCGACAAAATTCCCAGTTTTGTTTCAAATGACATTTCTTTCTAAATTATTTTGAAAAATATTTTTTCTACTTTTGGAAGACTCATTTAGAGAATTCTTACTTTTAATTCTCTGTCTTGTTGTTTGAACTCTTCATCTTCGTCGCTGTCACATTCTGGCAGTTGATAGATTTTTATTTCATTTTCTTCCACTTCCCGTAGTATCTAAGAAAGAATTGATCACAGTTCAGTTTCATTATGCACAAGCAAAAATTTTGTAAAAAAGAACAAAGCAAAAATTTTGATTTGTTAAAATTAATTTTTAATCTTTGTGAAACAGTATTGTGATGAGGGTAGTTTATACATAACTCAACATTAGATGCCAGAATGATTTGTGTAATATTAGAGACTGATATTGAAACTTCAAGAAATCGATTTCCTTTAAAATATAGCTTACGATTCATTATTTGTTTGAAAATTAATTTTTAGCACAAATGGATTTCTAGAAGTTTCAATTATGGTAATCTAATATTACAGCACATTCCTTCCAAAAGCTTTTGAATTATGCTTAAAAAATTATCTATATTGCAGTCTGTTTTGTAACAATTAAGAAGACTCTGTATTCTTTGAACTTTTAAAAAAAGTTTGAGCACTTTAAGATGCATTTTCAGCATAATAAAGGACTCAATGGAGGAAAATGAATCTATCAAAGAATTGTGCAAATTCCCTGGCAAAATTACTTTTTTTTTCATTTTAAATTGTATCTTCTTGTACAATTTTCAACATTTTGAGCTATTTTTTAAGCTATTCGTAGAAGTGTGCAGCATAATTTTAAGTATCGGATTTATCATAAGTTAATTAGCTTGGAAGAAAATAAGTAAAATATGCTAATACGTGCAAAATTACAGTATAACCCGAATCTATTTTACAATTTTATGTGTAAAAAAAAAAAAAGGAAAACTTAACTTTATTGTAAATCTAAAACTTAGTTTTATCAAACAAACCATAAAGAACAACTAAAAAAAGTCAACTGAAAAAAATACATAAAAAATTTATCACTTCCAACATGCCTATTCGTCCAAAAAAACACATTGAGAAAAATCACTTTTAAATGAAGTGGGTTGTGGCATTTAAAGATACGCTGTGTAATAAAATTGCTTTAAACTGTATTTATAATACTCTGATATTTACGAAACTTTATCAAAATGTACTAAGGATAATAAAGCAATACTTTGAGAATAAAATTAGCAAAGGGATATTTTCGCCAATTTTTGCCGAATGAAGGATATCGAATTCCCTTAAAAATAAGTTTAACATTGAAAGTTTCAAAACTTTAAAGCTTCATAATTTATTAATTATTTGACCGAATGATTTCCCGTTTGGTATCTATAATGTACAACTTTCCGAAAAATCTAAAGATGCTGAACAAATTGAATGTTCATATTGAATTCCACAAATTTAATGTAATTTTTGCATGAATACTTTGTTATTTTTAGCTGTCATTGAAAGAAGACCTAATTACCAATCGAATGGCTATTTTAATTTTTTCACGAGAGTTTTAGAATTTTAATAATAACCGCCATCCAGGTTTTTTTCGAAGGCTTCACTGCACATGGCTTTATTTACTGATTAGTTATTATCGACAAAGTAATTTATCCTATATATTTTTCTTTATCAAACATAATACATAGCATAACACAAAATACTTTCTTACATATTAATCTTAAATGATATATGTAATAATAAGCACGCCACGCACATTGGAAAGAATTGCAGCAAACCATCCAGTCACTTGATTGTTTTAAAGAAAACTTATTTACCGGTAATTTATTCTCACCCTAGCCAATAACATGGTCATATGCACATAGTAAAATGGTCACATACACTTCATAAAATGGCCAACTAACCATTATCTTTAAAAATTTCTCAAATGGCTGAGTTATTTATTGCCGAATTTTAAGTGTTATTTTATAAAACTTGATTTGAGTTGCTTTTTATTAACTCTTGTAGACCTGTAGCTCAAAATATAAGATATAGAGATGAAATTTCCCATATGTAATAAGGCCATCGTTACTATATGCTCTATGTTATGTTTTATCTATTTATTTTTTGCAAGTTTTCAGCAATAGAATTTCAAAAATTGCTGATTTTAGCAGGTACTTACTTTTAAATAATCAAAGTTTGAAATTTATTAGAACATGAACTACAGATAAAGAAAAAAAATTCGAGTTACTTGCTCAAAAACTTAAAACTGGTACATTTTTAATAATTTTAATTGTAAATAAGCAACACCATTTCGGAAATTTCTTCATCATTTCTAAGTCTTTTCTATTTTCTGTAATTAAATAAATTTTAAGGACGTACCTATATTTTTAATAGAGCACAACAAATATTTAATTTCAAGTTAAAATTACTTGGAAAATAATAATAGTTTTATCTTCTAATTACCAAATACATTTAAAATTGTAGTACTCTAGGTTTTAGGAGATTATCTCGTATGGATTTTGATAGAAAGACCATTTCATCTGGTAAAGAAATATAAAATTTTAAGAGGCAATTCGAAATGACGATAAAGTAATTTTATATGCTTTTACCCTGTCTTTCAGCCTCCTGACTTCTGCCGGAGTAAGGGTATCTGCTTTTGCAATGACAGGAACTATGTTAACTTTCATGTGTAATCTTTTCATGAATTCGACGTCCATTTGCCGTAGACTGAAAAGAAAAAAAAATACAAAGCATAAGTAAGTTATTTCCTAGTTAAATGCAGTAAACATTTTTAGCTGTAACTTTACACAGAACGAAAAAAAGTCTCTATAAACACTATTCGGCACTTTTTGGTTATCACATCTAGCGTGTCCCTTAAAAAAAAAAAAAAAAAAAAAAAAAAAAAAAAAAAAAAGAATGTATATTCATCCTAAGGTATGTTATGTATGCATGGGGTAAAGTATGATCGTATAGAAATTTAACAATTGTAAATTTGAATAGTTACAAAAACTCGATATTTAGTTCTTTTAGATCCTGAAGAGATATTAGATAGGAATTTTTTTTTTTACCAAAACCTTAAAACTATGTTAATGAAATGCGAAATTAATGGCATATTTTGAAAAAACTTATCAGCAATGGATAGTAAATTACCTTCCGCTTAGTCATTAAAATTTTCAGATAAACTTATTTCATTCCGAAAGAATACTTAAAGTTTTCGTTGGCGATCATGCTTGTTAACTTTATCAAGGGTAATTTCTTCAACTATAAGCATTGTATCACTTCTCCGATCGGTAGCTCACATTTAACTATGACAGAAACGACCGAAGTTAAATTTTTACAGGACGACGTTACTAAAATAAAGCTAGAAAACTGTTTTAATCATACATCAAAGCAAAAATATCAGACGAAAAAGAGCGAAAGCTAATATTCCTATAGCATTAAAGTATCTAACAAACATTCCTCTTTTTTTGCTGAAAAGTTTGTAGTGAGACACTACCTTTTACGTTTTATGATTTCTGTAGCATGTCTAGTAGGATGGAACTTAAAAAAAACTTTTTATTTTAATGTCTAATAATAGTGAAAACGTTTTCCTTTTTGGATGTCTAAACTATCAGCTGAAAAAGTTTTTTTTAAATTTATTTGTTTTCCGGTTCCTCAAGGATGTCAAAGTTTTATGATTTTTGTAAAAAATAACTAATAGTAAATAACATAGCTGTTAGCTTATATATGCTTATATTCAGCAAATATTACCCAAAAGTCACCACGAAGAAAGAAATACGCATCAATTTCCACCTTCTTTCCTCCCTTGTTGTATTAGCTATTCAACCTACTGGCTTCTAATTATTCTTAATATCAAACTGTGGCATTGCTTTGTGGACTTCAGCTTTCCTAAGATAAAGCGATCTTTTGCTTCACATCTAAAGGTGGTAAAGGTATTTTCCAGTCTTACAACTTTTGACAACTCCAGATTTGCGTCTTGCATTAATAGCAAATCCGTTCGCGCCCAATAATTTTTATATTTGAAATGCCTATATTATAAATAAATAAAAAATTCAATTGGTTATATTAATAGCTGAAGATGATGTCAATGAAATGTAACCAATGTACTTTGATCCTGGTTTTTGAATTAAAACAGTGCGGCGTTTTTTAATGATTTATCTTTAATTCTTTAATAATTGATGGTATACTTAATACTCCCCATCCCTGTCTTTACTTTAATTATCATGATGTTATCCTTTCTGCCATCTAAAAATAGGAACTTCCTAATCCTAAAATGAATTGTTCGTCTTTCTCCTTCTTTCAAATTCTCCCTTCCATTTCTCTTGGACTCTTAAAGTCATTCTGTCAATTACCTTATTTTATTATCAATAGAAACACCAGTATCTTCTAAGGTGCCATATCAATGACACCTGTAGTTCTGACTAAAACTCCAGTTCTTTCAATGAGGAAGTTGCACTCATCTTAAATTATGCTTTCTTTTATGTTTAATTGATGAAGAAGATCTTACATACTCTGAAATTCAACTCGGAATTGTAAAAATAGTTTAAAATAAATAGTTATTGCAAATTTAAACTCCATTAAAAGCAAAACAAAACCACGTGATCCAAAAACGGGACGGGATTGGTTTGACGTCACTACACATGAAACGCGGATTCTTCCTAGCCGTCTGCATTGTGACTGAAGGCTGTTTTACATTGCTTTCTGTTTGTTATCTACTATAAAGATCTTTTAAAGACTCATTTACACAAAAACAAATCAAATTAGAGTCAAAACATTATTTTATTTAACATATCCAAATATAATGTACTATTCATTTATACATTTGTATTAATTGTCATTTAGAAAAGTGCTGTAGGTAGTTGGGCTATAAGATCCTTCTTGAAATAGCTTTTTTTTCTCTCTCAAATTTATTTTAAGGGTATAAAAAATGCATTTCATGTGGGTAAAGATAGAAGGAGCTAAAGCTAAAAGGCACATTTATTTTTTACTCACTCTGATTTACTTAAAAGAATAAAAAATGAATTATAGTTTTATTAAAAAATAAATCGTAAGTAAAATCGTCTTTATCTAGTTTTTGAAATGTATTGTTTCCTTAATTCATTGTAATGCTTATTCGTCTTGTTATGAATAAAATTTCGTGTTGTGCAAGTTATATTACAGATTAAAAAAAAAAATTAACTCAAATTTATTATGAAAAAGTTAAATTTTTAACTATTGCGTAAAAAAAAAAAAAAAAAAAAAAAAAACAAGAAAAAATTTAATTCTGACTAATCGAATAAAATTTTAAATTAACTACTGTCAATAATAGTAGCGTATTCATAGATCAGAAACAAATTACTACAACATACGTGACTAAATGTATAAATATTGTCTTTTAATTTTTTTTTTATGTGCTTACTTAAAAATAAGTATTAAAGCAAAAACTTATGATTGCAATTCATTTTTTACTTTTTATTTTCATAAAATGTCCAATATAATACGATAATTTGGCATGGTTATCAAATTTAATTATGAAAAATTCACAATTTTTAACACATTTGGTAGAAAATGTAGGCTTGTTGATATATTTTGAAAAAATAATATTTGCTCGATTTCTGTTTTAATATATGGAAAGAAAAGAAAAGCATTATTTAAACCATCATTTAGAATTTGTAAATTGAATTTTCAACTTATAATCATTGTTCATTTACTATGAAAGTGTTAATTTATTCAAGCATATTTCTTAAATATGTCCACCCCGGACAACCCCTGAATTCAACACTGCTTATAATACATATGTATTACTCAGATTTAGATACCATTCTATATGCATACATGTAAAATTTTGTTTTCGCATTTTAACATTTCACTTTTTTTTTTTTTTTTAATGAAATGTGTGATGTGTGAGAGAAAGGGGGGTGGGGGAATCCACCCAAATGTTGCCGAATATGCCAAAGATAGCAATATTAAAAATATAAATTTTTTTAAATCTTTATCAAGGAATACGCTCACCTTTGCCAGTTGAAATCATTGATACGAATCGTATATAAAAAAACGGATTATAAAAAAGGGACTTAATTTTTTACTTATATTTTCTACTTTATACTCTATAAACTATTTGCAGCTTCACAACCGTTTGATTTTTTTTTTTTTTTTTTTTTTTTTTTTTTTTTTTTTTTTTTTTTTGGGGGGGGGGGGGGGGGCGACCGTGGTTTAGAACATAATAAATTCTATGTTGTTGCAACTTGTAACGACAAAAATAATTCGACAATTTATCAACTGTTTTGGGCTAACGGAAAACCCCGTTAAAATTAATGTATTTATTTATAATTAACTTCTAAAAATATTAAAACGATGTATTGTGACTGGAAGCATACTTAGGGCATATTTTTTATATTTCTTAATTTATCTCTAAGTGGGTGAAAAATCAAATGCACAATCCTATCCTTACATGCGAAAACCAAGTTAAGTTAAATAAAAAAGTGTACAAATAATTTAATTGGCGTTTTAATATTGTTTGCTTACGAATAACTTTTGAATCCATGCAGTACTTTTTATTTGTTTGAAATGTAGTTTCTCAGAATGTTCTGCTTAACATTTATCAGACTCTTTTTCTCAATGCTCTGACTTTCGTTAAATAATAATAATAATAATGAAAATTTTTTTATTATCTTGTTAAAGAAAATAGTATTTTCATTTTGAAAATAAGCATTGTACTACATAAAACGTCAGTACGTAAATTTACTTAAAAGTTTACAGAGCGCATTGCTTATGTATGTCGGGGGATTCCTGTTTCTCTCTTTTGGTTCTTTTAACTTCCGTTAAAATACTGTTAATTTATAACAAAAATAAAATATAGAATTCATAAACCAAATACTGAGTTGCAATCTGCAGGTTTAAAAAGCATAAAATTTTCAATCCCAACGTCTGATGGAGTTCATAAAACCGACAGTATTTGAAATAATTACTTGTTATTTTTTGTGTATGTAAAACATTTTCGAAAAATTATTATTTTTCTTTTTTTGTGTATAATTATATATAAAGATTCTGTAAGGCTACCTTAAAGCCACCTGAAAAAATTGCTTTCATTCTGAATTTATCGGTTTTCCGTTTCAAAAATAGCTTATTTAACAATTCAAAAGATAAAATGTTTAACGAAAGCAGGACGAATTCTCAGTTCAAATATAAAATATGAATACAAGAACTTTTTTATAAGTTGCCCAGATCTACTCGATAATGAACGAAATACTATTTGAAGCAGTTTATGAAATTAATTATTGAGAAATATTAATAAGAAGGAGAAATATGTTATTCTATATACAATTGTAGTATAATTATATATAAAGATTCTGTAAGGCTACCTTAAAGCCACCTGAAAAAATTGCTTTCATTCTGAATTTATCGGTTTTCCGTTTCAAAAATAGCTTATTTAACAATTCAAAAGATAAAATGTTTAACGAAAGCAGGACGAATTTTCAGTTCAAATATAAAATATGAATACAAGAACTTTTTTATAAGTTGCCCAGATCTACTCGATAATGAACGAAATACTATTTGAAGCAGTTTATGAAATTAATTATTGTGAAATATTAATAAGAAGGAGAAATATGTTATTCTATATACAATTGTAGTATAATTATATATAAAGATTCTGTAAGGCTACCTTAAAGCCACCTGAAAAAATTGCTTTCATTCTGAATTTATCGGTTTTCCGTTTCAAAAATAGCTTATTTAACAATTCAAAAGATAAAATGTTTAACGAAAGCAGGACGAATTCTCAGTTCAAATATAAAATATGAATACAAGAACTTTTTTATAAGTTGCCCAGATCTACTCGATAATGAACGAAATACTATTTGAAGCAGTTTATGAAATTAATTATTGTGAAATATTAATAAGAAGGAGAAATATGTTATTCTATATACAATTGTAGTATAATTATATATAAAGATTCTGTAAGGCTACCTTAAAGCCACCTGAAAAAATTGCTTTCATTCTGAATTTATCGGTTTTCCGTTTCAAAAATAGCTTATTTAACAATTCAAAAGATAAAATGTTTAACGAAAGCAGGACGAATTCTCAGTTCAAATATAAAATATGAATACAAGAACTTTTTTATAAGTTGCCCAGATCTACTCGATAATGAACGAAATACTATTTGAAGCAGTTTATGAAATTAATTATTGTGAAATATTAATAAGGAGAAATATGTTATTCTATATACAATTGTAATATAAACATGTATCGATATTTTAAAATGAAAATCCTTAGAACAACGAGGGGAAAAAAAATCTCTCTCGAATTCACAATATTATTTATTTATTACAGCAATTTACAATGCTTTTAGTTTGTTCTGCAAACCATTTTCAAGAAAAGAAAGAAATCATTCAGCGTAATCCAAGCTATCCTCATAGAAAAGTACAGGGGAAAATACGGCATAGGTTTGTTTTCATGTGTAGTGACGTCAAAACCGCTTTCGTCACGTGACGCGGCTTTTTCCCGCCGAAACAAAATCTCCATTTTTAAAGTTAATTTAATGGACTTTACGAGTTTAAAAAAAAAACGTAAAAATGGTATCAAAATGCTCGTACGTTTGTACTGTATAAAATGCAAATTAAATTGAAAAATGTGCAATTTCCCCATTGATTGTCAAATTCAGGGTTAGCGGAACTCCAGACTGAACCTTTTAAACTATCTTCTTCAGTTTTCGAGTCATTTATAAAAACATCGCTTTTTCGTTTTGAAATAACTTTTTCCTTCTTTAATATTTCTATTTTCAGTCTTGCTATATTGTGTATAATTTTAGTTATAGTTCTATTTATTGATCCCATTGCCTTAACCTTTCTTCTCTTTGTTCTTTGAGGAAGTTACATTCTTGTTCTTTCTTATACATGCCAATGTTTACTGCATTTACACAAATGAAAGTTTTTTTTTGGACGATTACCTAAAACCTTGCAATTTTATATTGGATGTGGATTATTCTTTCTATTCTTAATATTTTTCTTCAAAGTTTGACATTTATGATAGTCATTTTTATGAATCGTGTATCAGAAACCATTGGAATTGAAGCTCTCAGTCATGCATTTTTAAAGTGTATCAGAAACAGCGTTAGATATTTCAGAAACTGTGTTCTCGATTCCAGTTGACAGATTTTAAATTGAATCCATAAATAATGTTTCATATCATCTTCCTATGTTGATAAAAGACGGTAGTCTTTTATGCATTAATTGTTTTAGTTCACGAAACACAAGAAACTAACAAATTTCTAGTTTTAGACATTATAGCCAGACATTGTCCCATTTGACATTGACCATTTCTTAAAAAAATAATCTATAACACATAAACATCACTCTTCGCTGACCGAAACTTATGATTCGCATCTAAGTAAGACCGAGACAGTGAAAGCCAGTGCTTACAGGCTGCTTCTAAGGTAACATAAAGTGGATCATCTTTTTTATGGCATTCAAACTAAATTATTCTCTTTACATTAAGGGTTACATTAATACTTCACTCTTTAATTTTTGAAGTATAAACTTATTAATAAGATCAAAATATTTTTCACGCAATTATTAGATTTATTCGTTTTTCAAGGGGAATCAGACGCTTTGAGGAACCGGAAAATATTTTAATATTAAAAAGAAAAATTTTCTTTTTATAGAAGTCAAGAAGGAAAAATAAATTCACTATTAGAATATAAAATTTGAATCTTCGATTTTAGTTCCACCCAAATGCTTAGAGCTCGGAAATCAGGATAGAAGTCGTGCATCTCCACATATTTTTTTGATTGAATTGATACGTGTTCCTTTCCTTTGTTGACGACCAGAAAATGTTTGAAAAACAAAGGCCATGCGACAGATTTGTGACTTTCGTCGAAAATTTTTGAAAAAAGCATATAAACGCTCATTTAGTCATTCGTGACACATTCTCCTCCGGCGAATGATAATATGCTGACTGCAGAAAAACCCAATGCGAGAGAATTCCCACAGTATGTTCCAATTCGGCACTGTCTTATATTCTGTATTCCACAGAAAGCTGCGATCTTTCAGAATTGAGATAGTTTATAGCTTTTCTCATATTCCTCATGTATTGTCTTTTCTATTACCTGCAACCTTTTCCTTATACTTTTCGCATTTGCTTCAAAATCCCATTGCAAAAATTTTTTAACCCTTTAAGGGGAAAAGTTTACCTCAAAATTTATCAAAAACTCGATATTTCCTATAAAATATTATATGAATGTGAATGATGAATAATATATTTCTGAATATTTTGACACTAAAAATCTATACACTGCCTTGTGCAATACGCATTTAAAGATCTAAAAATTAATAACAATTGCGCAAAAATATTCATGTTCAAGAAGTAGTAAGGATTTTAAAAAGAATAATTTTCTTAAATTAATTAAAAATATAATTAAATATGCAGTTAATTTTTATTTATTTATTTATTTATTTATTTTTGCAAAATGTATTTTCAGCTGATCTTAATACAACGAGTTCACCATTTGAACAATATTTCCAAAAAATGTTGAAAAGGTAAAATATCTTCTTAAGTCTCAAAATTATGATTTCATCAAAATTTCATCTTCCAATGTATTTTTATGAAATCTTGAAAACAGTTCAGAAGGGGTGCGCGATGATAAAATAAATTCTGGAAGATTGCGTCTATTAAAATGAATAAACTAAATCGGTATTGATAGACTATTTGTGAATATTTTCAGAATTATTTTTTATGACATTGATCTTAGTACTTTATAGAATTAGTGAAATGTACGAATTCAATGGTCTTGCGCTTGAATATGGAATTATTTATAAAAACGGATAACTTTCCGTTCCGTGTCTTTCAACATTAAGTTTTTTTTTTCTTTCTTCTTTTTTGTAATTTAAAGTAACACCGTTGCATAAACGATTAACTTGCTTATTTTTTTTAAAGTGTTGTTTAAATTTAACATTGTTCTTAAAAATAAATAGTCACAGGTAATTGAATCAAAATTCTATCTGAGATTATACATATTGAAGAATTACGGGCGACCGAGAGCTGATGAAGAAATCTACTATATTTTATAAAAGTTAAAACATTTAAAAAATAAGAGAAGTTTATAATTTGCCTTTTATCAAAATTATTTCCTAAAACTATTTGAAATTTTCTTAAGACGACGAAAATTTTGTGTTATAGGAATTAACATAAAACAATAGTTTGATTCATTAGGAAAAGATGTTTTTGATATAAATGACATTTAACTTTTCATGTTTCCCTTCCTAAAGTTATTAATCATTTCATAAGAAGTTTTCATTGTGACGAGCCAATCAGGAGAAGTCTTTGAATATAAATGAAAACAACTCTTGGAAATAATTTTTAATGGTTTTCTAATAATTTTTTCCTGCCTTTGACAGCTTGTGAGGGATTCTGGGCGACTCTTTTCTCTGGACAACAGAATGATTTTTTCCCCCGCTGACTGATCATTATAACTTCCGAATTTCCTCCATTTGGATTTTTGATGCATTCATACATTTAAAATATCTCTTCGGTAAATTAATATTTTAAAGTTCTTTATTCAGTGTTCTCTTCCTAAAAATGCGTCATCTTTTTCTCTTAGTTGCCAAAATATTTCCGAAATCTCTGCTTAATTTAATGTATTAAAAACTGAAGAACTTTAAGTAAAAATTTAACACTTCATGTAAAATTAAGCATAAAGTTTAGAAATATCCTGAATACTAAGGAAAAGAAAAAAAGAGAGATCCTTTAAGAAAAGTACACAGAAAAAAGAAGTTAAAAATATTAATTTGCCGATGAGATAATTTAAATGTACCAAAACAAACGCTCGTAGACTTAACATTACCGAGAGGAATTTGGAAGCTGGTTGGCTAGCAGCCTTAAGGCCCATCATGCAAAGACACCCCCAATTTAATGCCAAACCTATTGGGAGTACTATCACTGCCATGTCGTTTGCATTTCGACCTTTTAAGTTGAGATAAATCCCTACAGTCGTCCTTTTTCTATTTTGAAGTCTTTTAATGATATTTTTATTTTAGGAACCAATTTCGAGACTAGAAAGTAACTAAAAATCTGCAATCAAAATCGAAAAAAGTAAAAAAAAAAAAAAAAAAGGCGATTTCAGATTGTCAATGCTAATATAAAAAGTGGAAATGCAAACGAGATAGTGGCAAAGAAACTTTATACGCTTGGTATTAGTTTGCGAATATCTTCGCCTGACGGGCCAACAGCCTTAATTCAGCGATACCACAGAAATCTGCACTACCACCAACGCTTACCCATGTCCATAAGGTGAAATGAAGTACAGGCAGCAATGGACACGGTTGTCTACAATATTTTTTCTGTTCAGCCCGCTTTCATCTTTGAAGAATTGATTAAATTGGTCATCTATGTACCTTTCGATGGTCTTCCAGCTACATGGAAAAAACAAAAATAAGTTTCATTTAATATTCATATAGAAAACAATTAACTTTAAACCCCGTCAGGGTTAAAAGTTATTACTTTTACTTATCAGGGTCAAGAAATAGGCTTCTGTAATACTGAATTCACACCAGAATTTTCGACAAATTTTGCTCGCCAACAAAATGAAATTTTAGTTTTCACCCCTATACTTATAAAAGAAATTTGTTCAAAAATTTTGGTACAAATCTGGATTAAAATTTACAGGTATAAAAAATATTCTTCGAGGAATTGAGGGATGTTACAAAAGATGAGATTTTGAACTAGTTTCTTAGCCTATTGGGCATCAGATTTTTTTATTTTAGGGAAAAAATTACTTTTAGGTTAAAAACTAGTCGTTAGGGCCACCGTAATACTTACCCACCATGGATATGCATAATATATGAAAATACAATATGTGTAGTCTAAAAAATATATAATTTCCAAAACAAAATTTAAACGTATATTTAAATATTTTTAATATACATAGTAATGCTCTACTAATGAATTGTTGATGAACCAATTTCGACAAATTATATAAAGCGCCAAACTACTCAAGCAGTACCGAATTGCGTAAAAGAAACATCTTTATAACTCCAAAAATATTAATCACATTAACTAACAGTTTACTGCGTCGGATTAAGCGTCTTGTTTCCAATTAAAATATATCTTTGAATTGAAATTTAAATGAAATACAGGGTCATGAAAAATCTCAATTCGTATGATAACTTCACCAATCCGTTTAATTGCGTTAAAACAATAGATGTGACAGTAGTAGATGAAAAGATGCATGTTAACATTACTACACGCAAATAATTTAATTGTGAAGACAAAATAATAAATGGAAAATTCCTTACTATTGCTAAAACATCCGACCGAAAAGAGTTAATGCCCACACATTTCCTGGTTGACGTATTTGAATAAATACAAAAAAGTTCATTCTGAGATGACCATTCTCACTGCTATAAACACCAGCTCGGCTATTTTAGGAGCCCTGGGCACAATTTGGATAAGGGACTCCCATGATCAAGCGCGAGATACTCAATGCCGAATATTTATTCAACTCTCCGCTCCTCCCTCTATCAACATTGTCACAAAAAATTAATTTTTTTATATGCTTTTGAATCAGATATGACTACATAAATAAATACGTAGATAAGTATTTTTTTTATTTTATTTTGATAAGTATTTTTTAAAAGTATGATAGGTTGATTATAATAAATACAAGATTATATATAAAAATAAATTAAAGAAAAATTATCAGTTTTTAGAAAATTGTGTACCAAATTTATTGTGCTCTAAAATCTGTAGTCATAAGAATAAGGCCAATTGCTCTATGTCATTATCAAGTATGCCTATTTTTTTTTTTAAATGCTGTTTAGTAAGATGAAATAATTTCTATGCGTAAAACTTATATGTAACCCTAATTAAATGTTTTTATTGGCATATATACCCCTCCCCCACCCACCCACACACACACACAAACACACACGTACATTTCTTTTATTAAATAACAGAAATTCAGATTTACACATGATAGTGCAAATACACATCGAAAGGATACACTAATAACAATATTAAAAAAAGAGTAAATGCATTCTAAGTTCCACACTTAGTAACCTTTAAAAATGTTTGCAAACGATATACTTTTGAAAAAGAACACTATTTTTACGATCTAGTATTTTCACCTTGCTAAATTATAACAAAAATACAATACATAAATACTGAAATTCTACTGCAACGTTTTATGTTTATAAATCTGGTCTCTTAATAGTCCAAAAGCCGACAGCACAAAAACCTAAGGTATCGAGCACAAGAAAAAAAAACTATTTTATGGAAGAATAGTAACAGGAATATAGGAGGAATCTAATGATCCATGTCTGCCAGAAGTGAAGTGGTATATAAGCCAAGAATTAATACCACTAATGGATGACTCGTAGATTTATCATTGTGTTTGTCTTACAATTATTTCATACATTTGATTTTAGGAACAAACAACCTACGAGTCAACCACTAGTGGTATTAATTTTTGGCTTATACACAACTTCACTTCCAGCAGACATAGATAATTAGATTCACCTATTACTACTCTTTTATAAAATAAAGAATTTTTTTGAGTCTATTTAATACCTTATAGGTTTTTGTGTTTTCGGCGTTTGATCTATAAATTTGAGCAATTCGGCCTGTGCAACATGCTTTAATATGACCTTGTCTATAACAGTGTACGTACATATTAAATTATTATTCTTAGTATTATAATAACATTATACTGAAAGTAAGAGGAAACAAATACATACTTATCTTCGCAGTTAATGGCGTCGCCAAAACCCGGTGTGTCTACAATCGTCAGTCTTAACTTGACGCCCTTTTCTTCAATGTCCATTGTCGTTTTTTCTATTTCAACTATTCGGTCCACTTTCTCTAAAAATAAAAATGAATCATTTCAGAAACGGTAGCTTTTAGAATAAATCTTTGAAGTAATACGCGCAGTTTCCTTTCTTCCATATTGTTATTACTGTTAATAAGGTTATAATTTATAACCATAACAAATTAATTTAAACCATAACAAATCGTGATTAAGTAAGATTACATTCTCTGATACTCTATTTTTGTGAAAGCATTCGATTGTAGTATGAAAGTGTTCTAACCTCGTCTCTCTTCAATCCCCTATCTCCTCTTAGTCTCATCGTTTTTAATCTTTACAACTTTTCAGAATTCTTAAAGTTCTTGCAATATTGGCATTAATAATTAATTTGAACGGTTAATTATTCTCCTAAATATTCTCTTAACGTATGTTATGTAAAGTATGTACAGGGTGTTTCAAAAATGACCTGTATATTTGAAAAACCAATAAAAATTAAACGGGCAGCGATAGAAATACACCGTTTGTTTCAATATGCTTCAGACAACAGTAAATTTTCAGGCAGACAAACTTTCGAAATTGGTTACAATTTTCAACAATAGATGGTGCTGCCGGCGATTTGAAAGATATAGAAGAAAACGCAGTCTGAGTTCGCCATTCTGTAAGTCGTCTTTCTTCTGTAAGCGTGTGCTGTTCACAGATTGCAAGTTTACTGTTAAAAAATGATTTATTCCTTAGAACAGAGTATTTTTGAACCTGAAAGACCAGGTATACCGCCACAATCCTGAAACAATTGAACAACTGATGCAGTACATCTCTTCTACATGTGAACCCATCCCGCCTGACACGTTTACAAAGGTTTCTGGTAATTTCGTTCAGAGACTACGCCTTATTATTGTTGAGCATGGTGGATATGTGGAAAATATCGTACTTTAGATTTTTTTGACTGCAGAGCTATCTGTTGTTGAAAATTGTAACTAATTTCGAAAGTTTGTCTGCCTGAAAATTTTCTGTTGTCCCAAGCATATTGCAACAAACTGTATTTCTATCGCTGCTTGTTTAGTTTTTATTGATTTTTCAAATATACCGATCATTTTTTAAACACCCTGTTCATTCATAACGTATGTTTTCTAAAGTACCGTTAATTTCTGAACGATATATTCAGTTGAAGAATCAGCTGCGTAGCAACCAATTTTGCTGCATTTTATTTTAACATTTATCGAGTTTTAAGTGGGAAAATATTTACCTCTCAAAACTCGCTATTTTTAAAATTAAAATGCACATTTATAAGCAAAAGTGCAATCGATATCATTTAAAAATTTTAATTATACACTTCAAGCGCTGTAAGGTACCTTTAAAATTGATCAAATAGTTTCACTCAGAGTTTGGTATTGAAAGATTGGTTTATTTTGTGCTTTTTTCCTGTTTTCTTAAATTATTTTGCGCCTGATATGTTTTGTATTGGTTATGGATCTATTTCTGAGCCTATGCTAACAATCAGAATTTTCTTTTAATGATAATTTTGACTATACGTCACATCCTCTAAATAATCAAATGAACTTCGATTTTTTTTAATAACACATTAAGGTGCGTTTTCACGGGCCTACCCAAGCGCTAACTTTCCCAACTCTTTACCTAAGCACAAGATTTTAGGTAGTTAGAACGCGATTTTTTAGGTTCGATTCGTGTTCAAACCTAAGCACAAATTACTTAAGCGTAGCCAATCAGAAAAGAGTATTTTGTCAAATAATGGCGGTGAAGAAATGTAGCATTAAAAAGGAAATTTCATTTTACAGTTATTTTTATTTCGAATTACTCTTTTTTGATTCAAGCAGAATCTATTTTTTAGGATTGAAAGAAGATGGTAGGTTTTATTAATGTCTTTTCAGTTTGTAAAAATCTTGTATATATCTGTCTGTCTTTGGTAATCGTTGGGATGCATTTTATTAATATTAAAATAATATTTATATAGTTCGTATTTCATGGATTTCGTTTCGAATAATAAAGATTAATGTGCTGCTGTAATGATATAATGTACTGTTCTCAAAACTATTTTATTGAAAGTTAACAGGACAAAGAATAAAATTACTTGTTTATAAATATGTTTCTTGAAATTAATTACTTGCTTCATTGATTATATTCGGTTGTTTAATAGAGTATTTCCGATTAATTTTGAATAAATTTCATTTAAATTAATTGCAAATGTTAAGAAAAATTTTGTTAGCTTAGCTCGTTGGTTTTAAAAGGAGAAATAAGTGAAAGGCAAGCTGCAATCCAATTTTGTTAATATACTTGATTATGTATATTATTGCAAGCATGTAAAAGAATTTTCTCTAAAATAAATAAGCCACTGTACTAGATATTTTCTTATTCTATTTTAAGAAAGAAATATTTAACTGCAAAATATATCACTTTACAGAGATTTACTTATGAACATAGTCATATATATATTAAAAAAAAAAAAAAAAAAAAAAAAAAAAAAACTGCTATTTTAGAATTTCTTTTTTTTCTTTTTTCTTTTCTTTTTTTTTTTTTCTATTGCATTTCATCAACAGATCCTTTTTGTTCTTGGATTCATGCTGAAAATTCTATGAAGATTTACAACATACAAAGTAATTCCTCATGGAATTTTCATTTTAAATCTTGTATAGCTTCTTTTTATCTCATTATTTCTAAGAATTTGTATGTATTTTCATGCATGGTTTGTTTCTCATTGGACAATGTTTTCATGTGCTATTCCAGTAAGATAAACACTTAAGTTTTAATTCACTAGAGTTTATCCATTAATCCTGTAACTTTGATCAGAATTAAGGATCTTCTAACTTTGTTTTAAAATATTTTAGTATTCTCTTAATATGCCCTACCAATGAATTTGAAAGTTATCCCTTTGAATTTATAACATACACTTTATTTGTTCGATGAAAAAGTATCAAGCTTAAAATTATAAACAAGAATTGTCAAATTTTGATTTTTCGATTGTTTTTTAGTCTTTATTATTTTGTTAATAATTGTTCATGCAGAAAAAAGGAAAAAAAATTATGTGAAGACTTTCTTTATCTTTTTGAAAACTAGATTGAAAACAGTGATTTATAAAGCATGTAACTTGCAAAAGAAAAAAAATATCTAAATAAACAAACTGTCACATTGTATATCTAAGTAAACAAATTGGCACATTGCAAATAATGTTTAAGAAAATTAATGGTAAGCTAATAATTCATTATGATAATAGAAGCATTTTTTATAACTAGAAGTGAGTCTTTCATGTATATTATAAACAATCTTTTTCTGAAAAAATTAAAGTTCACCAGAATAACTTTAAATATGTATCGGTTGGACAAACATCCTAACTTTTAAAGGATTAATATAACTATTTCTGTATTTAAATGTAGTTTTATCAAAATCTCGTGACAGTTGATGGAACTTAGGCCTAATCAAAGTAGAAACGTGTATAGTTTTACAAATTTTTGCTTAGGAAAAATAAAATTCTTTACTGAGGTTTCAGATATGTATTTTTGTCAATTGTAATCAAATATGTATTTTTGTTGCTTTAAATTTTTAAAATATAACTTACTATGCATAAGATACTTTGATTTAAAATTTCTAAAGTGTTAAGAGTTGCTTTTTCTAAATTTATATTACAACCTTATCTTAAAACTGGATGAAAATGTAATATAAACAAAAGAATAGTATTGCAGTTATCATATCCTTTATGATATACCATGCAATTAATTTATTTTAATATTTATAGCATTCTAAAAGTGTTTTTTCATAACTAATGTTCTGTTATAAATATTTAGATGGTATAGAAGCTTAATTATTTCTGTTTTGTCTAATGGTTTCAAACAAGCATACATAAATTTCTTAGCTGATTAATAGTTAGTTATTCATTAGTAAATATTTGCTTTTCAAGAACTTATTTATATATATGTATGCACATATTTGATTCGTTTCTTTATTTTAATTTGCTAGTTGCTTCATATGCTACATTGATGATGGAAATGCAACAGGGATGATGCAAATAGATGCATACCTTTGTGATATGTTCTTCTCGCAAAATTAAAGTGCTACTGTTTCAGCTTATTTAGATACTTTTGCGTTGGTCCGTTGGAATGTCGCTTGAAAGACTATAGGTTAGAAATAATCTTTGGCCTTTTGGGATGGCATACTTGCAGGCTAGATCGCATTTGGATTCTTGCTGGAAGGATTTGGATTCTTGCTAACTACTGGCCACAAGGAAAGTGAATGAAAAAAATTGGCTGTCAGTAGCTACTACAAGGAGAGAGTAAAATTTTCTTGTATTCCATCATGTTATATATTTTCTTTTTCTGGCTGCAATATGTTCATACTAGCATATTAATTTGTGCTATTCAATTTTTAGATTAATAGAAGTTTTAACAAAAAATTATTGTTTGGTATTTTTAAGTAAAAAAGTGCTTGTTTATAAAACTGGTTAACTGGCCAGTAATGAAATTTCCCATATACGCAAGAAAAGATACACCGAATTTTGATTTTAACCAAATGCCAAAAATTCAGCCAACAGGTAAACCAAACACTAAATATTTGGCTTACCCAAATACTAATTTCAGAGTTTGAAAATAATAAAAAATTAAAATA
The DNA here is from genome assembly GCA_964019185.1 of Maratus speculifer. Classification (NCBI taxonomy): domain Eukaryota; kingdom Metazoa; phylum Arthropoda; class Arachnida; order Araneae; family Salticidae; genus Maratus; species Maratus speculifer. The sequence continues at coordinate 199,921,344 of OZ025298.1, forward strand.
ATTTTAGATACATATTTAATATAAAAACTTTCATATTGATAAACAAGATCTTTTTACGAGTAAATTTTACAAAAAAAAAAAAAAAAAAAAAAAAAAAAAAATGTTTTGAATTGTTACTTAAGAAGAGGATAGTTTCCTCTCTGAATTAAAACAAATGAATTCTGATACAAATACTGAATGATATTCTGAAACAAATATCTTGACATCAAAGTGAAATTTTAGAGAAGTTTTATTGTCATATATTGTTTGTTTTTCAAGAAAAAACTAAAATTATCATTATTGGTAAATTGTCTTTAGGTTACTTTTCAAATAACAAATAAAAAACATAAAAGCATTCTCTTTTATGTAAATACTAATTCTATTTCTATATATTTTTATTAATCAACGGTTAAAAATAGGTGTTGTTTTAAGGTTTAAAAAAATATTTTTTAAGTATTCGATCTGGCATATACCATATTTGGTCAAATATTTGACATGCAGAATAGTCTGACATTTGGCAGTATAGTCTGATACCAAATATTCGGTGCATCTCTATATACAAACAATACATTTTTTTTTTTTTTTTTTTTTTTTTTTTTTTTTTTTTTTTTGTAAAATGAGAAAAGCTATGTTAACAAGTAATCTAGCTTAGGAAATGTATGGGTTTATTGTTATTGTACGTTTTTTCACATTTTTATTAATATTGATTGCATGATACTGGGCCTCCCCCCCCCCCCTGATATCATTTTCATTTTGTTATTTCAAAAAAACAGCATGGGTTGTATTTTTATTAATCCTGTGAATTTTTTTTATTTTTATTTTCTTTTATTTAACTTGCTTTAAATATGTAAAGCTGGGATTTCATAATTGGTTTACTACTAAATACTTTATAGCTTAAAAAAAATGGCTGAATCCTAAAACAGCCGAGACACTTAGCATCGTTGAATTTGGCGAGACGATAAATGGCTTTTTCTTGTTACTGGTTCATTTCCTGAATTCTTTCCATGTCTATAGTTATTTTGATCAGGAATTCCGATTAATTTAATTGGATTGGCTGGTTTCTTGTCTTTTGTTTGATTGGCTTTCATGAAATGCTATTATTATGTCAGTCTTGTATTATTTATATTTAAAAACAAGATTGCATTATATGTGTATGACTATATTTTCCGGTTTTTTATTCATGCATTTTAAAGATATTGCTTATTCAATAAATAGTAATATAAATTTGGAAATATATGTGTGGTACAGCAGACAAATATATTGAGTGTATGCTTTTTTCGAAATAAATATTCAATGATTTAAATTGATTTGTCAATAACATTAAAAGATTGAATGACATGTTGATGTTATTGAAAGCAAATTCCTATATCAGAAATACTTTTTCCCTTACTTAAAAATTTGCATAATAATTTTGGGTACTTCTAGGTTATACCGTCGATCAAAAAAATATCGCCAAACTATAAGATTAAATGCCAATAATGGATGATCGTAAATATCAAATTCGATAACATTAAATAAGATTCACGTGTTTAAAATGTCATTAAGTGATTTTTATTTCGATTTTTTATTAATATTTTCATTAATATTCTACTAATTATTTGTTTTTTCATTATTTAAAATAAAAATTATGTCAACATGTATAATTTGGCTATTAGTTTGGCGATTTGTATAATTTGGCGAAATTGGTCGTCAGGATAACCTAGAAGTACCTAATTTTGTACCATAAATATTAGAAAAAAATATTTCAAAATTTTATTGCATATTTTTGTACAAATTTGTAGACATTTTAATAATTTGATACCTGTTGTGGTTAATAACTGTGGTTTTGCTCATTTTAGAAACTTCTTCGATGCGACTTTTGTGCATCCAGAGATTAATTTTTCAATTTTAGTGTTGTTAGTCAATGGATGTTTGATGAATTTCGTGGATTTTAGAGCCTGATATACAGCAAAATTCGTACATCCAGCGATTTTGTTTTCCTTCGTTTTAATGGGCACATAGCGCTCATAAGTGCTTTAGTTTAAAATTATAGAAATTGATATGTTTGATAAATATCCTAAATAAGTTTTAGAAATAAAATATATTTGTTAAATTCATGAACAGAAGTCGTAAAACTATATAACTTTGTGCAAATGTATGCGGCAAAATTTAGAAATTCCTTTTCTGTAATTTTTTTATTAGTAGTTTTCCTTAAAAGGTATTGAAATTTATTTCTGATGTTGGAAGGCAGTTTAAATAACATTATGATATCAAATCAAAACTTTAAAAATTATTAATTGTTAATTTCAATCACTGATTGTTTACTTTGCAAAATGTGTTAAAACTATATCTATTTGCTTGTTGCTAGCAGAGGCGAAGAAGATTAAGAGAAAACTTCACCCGGGGCAAAGTTTCAATTCGCCCCCCCCCCCTTTCCTCTAATTTGACACTAAAGCCCCCAAAACGACATTCGTAGTACAAATTTGGCATCCCCTAAGTTTCTGCACCCCATGGGACTGTATTCCCCCCCCCCCCCCTTTAGCACAACGCTGACAAAAAGTTTATGTGACTGTTCACTGAAATAAACAATATCTGTAAATTACATAAATAAAATATTTCTCAATTTAAACAAATTCCCATGAATGTACATAGTGTGCTTTTAAAATTCATTTTTTTACATTTTTATGCTGATTTTTTTTTTTTTTTTTTTTTTTTTTTTTTTTTTTTTTTTTAAGGAACAAAAACATTTTTTATAGCATTTATCTAGATAGAATTTGTGTTGTTGGCGAAACAAGATTGACCTATCAGAAAATTTTCTCACTTAGAAAATAGAAAGCTTTGTAAAAATGCTGAATTCTGATTGTTCAGTGTCGTTTACTATTTCTCTATTTGCCACCAGAATACTGGACATTAGATGAAAACAACGCTTTGATGTTAGCTTGTTTAGAGAAAATCTTAAAATTTTTAAATTAATTTTTAGTTTGGAACGTGTGATTTTTTTTTTTTTTTTTTCTTAAATAAAAATAACAAGTAAATAAATACAGGATCCTTTTTGTAAGATTCTTTAATGATAATGAGAAGCAAAAGTAAGTGAATTTTATTTGATTGTTATTGTATTTTTTTGTTTTAGAAACTGATGCATATAAAATTCTGTACATTTAATATGAAAAAAAATTCTTAAAATCGGAAAATGGGGAGCTGCAAAATTTTAAAGATTGAAAAATATTGAGAAAAATGTTTGCATAGTGAAAATTTGTGGTAAAAGAAGTTAACTAGTTGTAAATTGTTTGTAAAATGTTTATTTTATTAAAGGAGTCATCACTGAAACTGTGCGAATCGCTAATTGTCAGCCAAAATATGTGCATTGTGATTGGGGATAATTTCAGAGTTGCTAAAATCTCAGTTGCCGCTCGTGGGTGCTTGGTACATGTTAAAAAATCGCCAAAATCAAGTGTCTTGTCTGTTCTAGGAACACGTCTAAAAATATCTATACCCGTGTGCTTCTCTCGGCAATATGTTTTTTTTTTTTTTTAGGAATTTAATATAAAGTAATAAGTGAATTTTAAAACATTTTTCTGTTAACCACTTGTTATAAAGAACCAAATATTTTTTAAGGTTACAATAACAACAAGCAGAGTTAATTATGCATCAAACCGTGTCATTAAAATATGCCAACTGGGAGTGAAACTGTAACAACAAAATAATTTGAAGGCAAGAAATGAAACATAAATAAAAATAATGAGATAATTTTTATTTACAAAAATAAAGAAATAATTTTTGTATCTGTTTTTATCAATTAATATTTTAGCATTAAGTAAATTATAGTTAAACTTAAAAAAGATAGTTTAAAAATTCTCAATTCATAGTTTAAGAAATAGTTTTAATTTACCTTTTCTGTTGTCATATCAGAAAAAAAGAAAGAAAAAATAACTTCTTTAATAAATTCAGCAGTTCATGCTTTCTACCAAGTCATAGTGGTGATTTTTCCATAATTAGAGTCATGCCAAATAGTGAAGAGAAGTTTTTTGATCCATCATGAATTACCGTCTTGTAGTTAGTCATGATATTTATAAATATTTTAAGTTTATATAAGAATGTTTAAAAAATATTTTTTTTTAAACTTTTATACTTATTTAGTAATAACGTTTAATTTTTAAACTAATTGAAAAGAAGTACAAAACGCAGCGTGTTTTATTGATATGTTATGGATAGAGATATATTAATTAGTGTTATCATTATTATGCCATTTGTACAAATTGAACAATTTTCCCAAAATTTTCGACAAATTTATGTCATTTGCGTACATGAAATAACCTGATCAAAGTGTGTAACTTATCACTTTTCCATAAGTGAAAATTTACTTATGTGTTTTTAATACATTAATCATAGTAATTGTGCTTTTATGTATTTTTCATTTTGAAAACTTGGATAAAAAATGATTTTTGGAGCATTATTTAAAGCTGTTTTAGTAAGAAAAAAACAGTCAAAACTTTCTATTATTTTTTATACGAAATATTTACGATTATTATTATGAACGTAAACAAAAGTTATTTGTTTATAATTTGATATCAGCTGATCGGTCTGTAGACTGTTAAAGCCCTAAAGTAAACGCTTGCGCAGTGAAGACTTGCCTTTGATTGGTTGGCATAAGGATTTATCTGTAACCAGTGAAAACGCTCTTAGGTTAGGTTTTGGGTAAGCTAAGGTTTTTTAGGTCGTTAGAGCGGCCCGTGAAAACGCACCTTTAGAGATCTGTACTGGCCCGGCCTTGGTCTGAGGCCGCATCCAGTCCGGCAAAATTATGACAAGTTTCTGAATGAGAAAACTTGTCAATGTTATGCGTTTACCAAAAGAAATGAATTCAGTCATTTGTTGGAAAATAGCTCTTTTGGATTTGAGGAAAGCCTTAATGATAGAGAAATATTTTCACAAATCTACTTTTTATTAAACAGCTTTAAAAGTAATGAAGTTTTTGACCTTTCTTTTTTTTTATTCTAAACTACATTAATTTTTTAACGAATCCTTATTTGAATGTTAAAAGTCTAAGAATCTAAATAATCGTTAATGTTGCAACGTAATTTTAAAATATACTATAAATTTATTCCAAAAATATGTATGAAATATTCTTTAAAGAAATCTTAATTATATGTTAAGTAAAATCGAATTTTTTTTGTAGAAATTGAATCGGGCTAGATCGGACCGGGCCGGGACGGAACTTTTAATTTTTATACCGAGCCGGACCAAAATGACTTTCTTTCAGGCCGGGTAAAGACCTCTAACACACATTTCAATGTTAAATATTAATATAAATCACGACTTTAGTTCTTTTCAAGAGACAAGTACATAGGTAAGGCACAACTTTGCTTAAGCTTCCCCAAGAACTCAGTTACACTATTACTAAATGTGTTCAGTAGGAACTAAAATCGGACATGAAATAAAAATTAGAAGCAACCAGACCCACTATAAAAATCTGAATCAATCCGACAGGGTCTTGCGTGCGGATGAAACAGATTTAAATCTAATTTGCTCTTTTGAAATTTGAATCCTTTGTTCTGTCAGTTCCAAAAACATGTGACAGACAGATAATCACAAACGTATTCAAATATTGGTAGTTTTTGCAACATAAGATAGATATAGGGCAATGGAAATTATTCTTGCTTTTCGAATTAGTAGAAAGTGTTGCATTCAGAAAGCTACATTACCTTCCACACTGAGAATTTTCCTGTCTTTATAAAGGTCTGTGAGAAAAAGGCTGTTGATGAGAGTGGATTTCCCAAGCCCGGTTTCTCCTGAAAAAGAAATAAGATTTAAAATCAGATTAAAACATAATAAAAAAAGAGGAAACGCATGAACTATAAGTAAATATTTAATAAGATATGTTTTTGAACAAATTTTTTCTTTCAATTTAACTATCAAAAGTAATGAAACTAGTCGTCGGGGGCCATCGTAATACTTACCCATCATGGATATGAATAATATATGAAAATAAAACCTGTGTAAATTATTTATAAAATGCACTGCAATTCCAGAACAAAATTTAAACGTATATTTAAATATTTTTAATGTACATAGTAATGCTCTATTAATGAATTTCTGATGAACCCATTTCGACAAATTATATAAAACGCCAAGCTACTCAAGTAGTACTGAATTGCGCAAAAGATATATCCTTATAACTCCAAAAATAATAAACATATTAACTAACAGTTTATTGCGTCGGATTAAGCGTCTCATTTCGAATTAAAATATATCTTTGAATTGAAATTTGAATGAAATACAGGGTCATGAAAAATCGAATGTGGAAAACAGGATTACAAATATCTCGGTATCTAATAATCCGATCGACTTCGTTCTTTATGCAAAATTTTTGTTATTTTATTACCATTTACATTCATTTCTTAAAAAAAAAAAAATGAAGCTTTTTATACATTTTTCATCAGAACGAATTTTTCGCTATCCCGAAAAAAATAGTTCCGGATAATCGAGGTTACTGATATTAAATAGGCTTCGTCCCATTCTTACATACTAAGTGCATAGAAAATTTCAAGTCTCCGTCTCAGTTTGTTCGGGAGATAGAGTGTTTACAAACAGACACACGGATGGACCATAATTTTTTTTTTTCTAAAAATGTTTTGCAGAATCTCCAGTATCTGAAACATATAAATCTAATTTTTTTCCCGATTTTCAAAACGATTGCAAGACTTGCCCTATATTACATATGATGGGTAAGTAAAAAACAGTAGTTTTACTTTTTTAGCAAAGGTATCGGGCTGAAAAATTTAGCTTAAGAGGCAACTCGACTCGCTCAAAAAGACCCGGATGATAATGTTAAGTCTATGGGGGCGTTATTTAAGGAGAAACAACATAAGGAGCAAAAATAATATCCGAGTCAATCGAAAAATATGCATAAAAGTTTTATCGCTTTGAACATGCATATTCATCGAAAAACACAAACTGAGAAAAATAACTTAAGTGAAGTAGATTGTGTCATTTAAAAGGAACAACGATGTAATACAATTGCTTTAAACTGTATTTATAATACACGGATCTTTACGAAACTTCATCAGAATATACTGGGGATATATTAAAGCATAATTTAAGCAAGAAATTAAAAAAATAGATATATTCGTCATATTTTGCGGAATCAAGGGTAATTATTCCCCTTAACGTTATATTTTTAACAAGTAAACGAAGAATTCTAATACATTATTATTTATGAGAAATAAATGATACTAAGAATTTTTTTTATATGAAGTTCATTAGCGTGACGATATTGAGGTTTATTATATTTGGTTTCAGAGCAGTGGTGTAGTCGTAAAAAAGCAGAGGATATACGCTCTAAGCAGAGGGTATACGCTCAAGGCATACGCTCAAGGCATACAGAGGATATACCCTCAAGGCGTAGGGCGTATATCCTATAGCTTTTTTGAGAAATAGAGGGTATAGGATGCTCCTTAAAAAATCCAGAAAATATACGGCGTATACCCTTGTATACCCTACACTACATCCCTGTTTCAGAGTCAATGTCATCTCTCATTGAGGTTTTAAAAAGTTGATCAATAACAGTGTAAAACATTGCAAAAAATATCAATTTCTTCTATAGCTAATTCCTAAACCGTTAGTTTTAAATGTACATTTACGGAATATTCCAACCAAAACAATAAGAAATTTACAGTTATACGAAATACTTTAAATGTTTTCCCATCATATTAAAGTCATTTACTTCAAAATATTTTTTTAAATTTCACGGGGAAAAAGAATACGGTATTTGTTTCTTATATTTAGGAAAACGTTCCATGTTCCAATGAATAAAACAAACGAGCAAAAACTACTTATTACGACAAAAACTTACAAAATTAGATGATAAGTTTGAATTTTAAATTTTAACGTGTTTACCTACTATAATAGCTGAGGTTCATTTCTACATCGCTCATTTTTTACTTTTTTGATTTTGGTTGTAAATATTTTTTAGAATGACACTTCATTTTTAGATCCGGCTTTCGGCAGAGAAAGTAATTTTATAAAAACAAACACCAACCATAAAAATTTGTAATCAAAATCGAAAAAGTAAAAAAAGCGATGTAGAGATAGGTTTCAGCTATCAAAAAAAGTCGAAATGCTAAACTAGACATTAGAAAATAACTTTCCCATAAGTTTAGCATTAGCTCGCGTTTTCGCCTGCAGAAACAGGAGCTTTAAATTATACTAAAATGGCAATTTTCGTGAAAATTTTCTAATTTTTTTTTTTTTTTTTTTTATGGTTTTATTTAAAAAAGCTATTGTTTACGATTCCATTTTTTTTTCATTTCTATGTTAACTAAAAGAAGAGCTATGGCCAATTTAATAAACAGGAGGTAGGCGTAGCAAGGCAGAGAGAAATGTAAACAAGGTTGCTATGCATCTTTCTTTTTTTGCATAAAAACACACTAATAAACCTTAACCGATACTTCTAGATTAATTTTATATGGACATCTGAAAGATATAAAAGAAATCTTTAAATGCATTTTCTGAAAAAATCAATTGCTCTTACCTCCATGTGCAATGAACTTCCACTGCATAAAATGTTTTAAACATATTTTCAGTGAAATTTTGCCCGAATGCTCACCATATTATTTACTATGTTATAAATTAGAATCTAAGCTCTGTGATATTGTAATTATTTTACAGATATTCAAATATATAAAAAATTATAATTTTTAATAAAAATCGTTTTCAGTCCTATTTCGAAATATTTTAGTTAATTTTGAAGATATTGTAAGCTTTCTAGCTCAGTACACAGGCAAGTGTAATAATAGTACGTAGTATAAAGGAAATATAAATATATTGATTTGTATTTAATGTATGCTGTATGGCAGGGCTGTCCAACGCGGCGCCCTTTGACGATTTTCTTGGCGTCCTTTTGAAGATTTCCTGTTATTAAATATTTTAAAAATAAAATTCCATTATAAAGAAAGTTTTAACAAAGTCATTAATATTTTATCAGAGATATTTTTAAAACTTGTGTCTGGCTATTTTATATCAAGGATAAAACGGTTTAATTTTTTTTCTTCATTTTCCAAATTTTAGAAGGTTTTTTTTTTTTTCTATAATTTTGCTTAGAAAAAATAATAAACAGTTCAGAAGGATGTCTATGTATGAAAGCACTTCCAGACTATCCCTTTGAAACCACTCATATGGTTTAGTCACTGTCATGCTTGTCTGTTTTTGTACTTTTCATAAAACTAAACTAATCCACGCCTTCAAAATAAATCAAACCATATTTTTATATTTTAAAAGAAACATAGCAATATCTCTGATTTTCATATTTATTTATTTGTTATTATACTATTATTATAGAAGGCAAAGTTTCTGGCGCCTTACAATACAAACATTTTTGATATACTTCTCATTCAAAAAGTCTATAATTTGAAATTTAGTACACGTAATCGCAGAACTGTAGGGATCTTTTCCTTACCGCTGTACGATTCATTTTCATTAAGTTAAGACATGCGTGTATTCTAATACTATGCGATAATATTGCCATACGTTTTCAGGCATGTAAATAATGGCGCCCTTCATTGACTGCCAAGGGCCAAGATGAGCCCTTGGTTACTGAAAGGTTGGACAGGCCTGCTGTATGGCATAAGGATGACATTTTGCTAAAAAATACGGTAACAAAACTTCGATTTCTTAAAATGCTATGAAGATATTGTTAGCATGATGTGTTTTTTCATCATTCTGTTTTTCAAACGAACTAAAAATATCTATTTATTCAATGTTTTAAATACAAAAATAGCTCCGAACGTAAACTAACGGTTTAGAAATTGCAATTGACAACGTTAAGATGGGAAACCTATCACAGATTTTACTTTAAAGAATCTTACCGACGACAATGAGGGTGAAATCGAAGCCTTTCTTCACGGACTTTCTGTGAACCTGCTCCGGCAGGGTAGCGAAACCGATTTCGCCCTGTAAAAGAAAAAAATATATATATGTTGCATCTTATTTAGACATCTGTTGTTACAAATTGCACTAAAAATAACGAGTAATAATTCAGAATTAGTATGCTATTTTTAAAATTAAACAATGTTCATTGTTATTATAACGAAAAAATTTGCCATATGGTGCAGTTGTGTAAATTTATTCGTAAATCATACTCTTACAGAATGTTGCCAAATTCAATCAACAAATTCATAGTGGGGATAGTATGCATGAAGATGATGGAAAATTATCATAGAACATGGGATTTCAAAAACATTAATTTTGTCACAAGTATAGGGTATTTCTCCTTAAATGCGCTCGGATTGACGGCAATAATTAATTGTAAGAAAAATTAAAATAATAATAAAACGATATGTATCTTGTTTGGTATAGATGATATCTTATGAACTGATATTCGGCAATCCAAAATGTGAAGCGTCACATACGTACTGCAGACGCGTATAATGGAAACATCTACTTATTTCGATGTTGTCACATTTACAACAAAGATGTGTGAAAGTGTCTATTACAAGTTTTAGAAAACTGAAACTTATAAGAAAAGTCATTACCGGCAATCCAAGTTATGGCAGAACATCCTATATTTTAGATTAAACAAATGGTTTGCGGCACCAAGTTCCATTACAATTTCTGTTCCTCTCGATGTCTACTATCACCCCTCTAAATTTGCCGGTCGAATTCGGCAACATCTTGTGTAAAATTAAAAGTGTTTACTAATTGAACGTCCTTCAAAAAATGCATGAGATTTTCATTAAAGTAAAGCTTTATGTGCAACTTGGACTCGGAGATTGGATAGATAAACTGGAAAAACTAAATAGACCCAGGAGGCGGCAGCACAGACAATTACCTCATCGAGTTGAGTTTCACTGATGAAAATTTAGAATTAGTTAAAACTCGATTCGAATATTAATCCTTAACTGCTGTGACAAAAATTGTCGCATAACTACCGTGAGCGGTCTGTGAGACCGCTTGATTTAAAGATGAATAAAATGTTAAATTAACTCACAGAATATGATTAATGTAATAAACTTTATATACAGGACTATTATAAATGAAACTAAGCTATTCAAAAGTCTTTAGAGATAGTAACAGGATTCCAAAAGAAACAAAATTTGATCAGTATCTACAGTTAAACTGTAAAACTTGAAAATCTCAGCGGTCTGTGAGACAACTGAGCAGTTATGTGTTAAAACGTAATTGGACTGCCAAGTCATATCTTAGTGGAAATCACCTAAAAACCCGATTTTAGCGGTTTTCTTATAGATTTACCATTATGTTTTCCTTCTCTTAGTTTTTCATGTTTTCATACTTTTGGGTATAGGAAAGCATAATAGTAAATATACGAGTTAACCGCTAAAATCGGGTTTTTAGGTGTTTCCCACCAATATATGATTTGGCAGACCGATTGCGTTTTAATATTCTAATCGAGATTTCCTTTATACTAGGATTTTCACCCGTGAACTCGACGAGTTGATTGTCTGTGTTGCCGCTTCCCAGTCTAAAAGTTTTTTTTTTTTTTTTTTTTTTATATATAAAAAAATTTCCCTCATTTCAAGGATTTTAACCTCGAAGCCGGCGAGATGAAAAGTCAATGAAAATTCAATCACTCATGCAACTGTAACGAAACTATTATTTTTGTGAACAAATACTCATGTTTTCTTCTAAATGTGATGTTGCTTTACAATGTTAAAAACTGTTTTAACATTTAAAGTTTCGCTATATTTTAATCTAAAAGTCAGATAAGAAATGAAAATGAGAATTTAAGTCTAAATTTCATAGGTAGCAATGAAATAAAACAAATGGAATAAAAAAATAATGAAGAATTTTTTAAATATTTGGATTAAAAAAAAAATACTGTACAAATAATAAACCAAATCATAAAAATGTATTTAAAGAAATAAATATCGGTTCCTTCAATTCTGAGAAATTCGTACGCGACGTAGCTATATCTTTTGACAAAGCGAGTGAAATAACCAATAAAGAAAACAACATTATTAACTCCGTGAACTTCTTTACATTAAAAGTATTCTACAGTATCAAATGAAATAATGAAGTACGTAAAAACAAATCTATATTCAACGCTCTCTGATGATCGGTGTAAGGCACTCTTAAAACCTAATTAGGAAATACTATATGCGATTCAATAGGTCAGCAATAATTAAAATTGGCTTTGTTGGAACTGGTTGCAAGATGTCGCTATAGTAACCAAATCTGCTTACAGGAAGCAAGATTCAAACAGGACAAAATGAGTGAGGCCATATTTTTGGTTTTTCATTGTAAGGTAAGTGATTATCGATATCATAAATTCCTGTATAAACTGAATGCGTAGAGACTGGAAAAATTACTTTTAAGTTACGTTTCCTTCTTAGCTGGCACAATAGAACTGCACAATTTTCTCCAGGAGGAAAAAAAAATCAATTTAAGATATTTTCTATTTATTTAACTTTCGTGACGGGAGCCTTTTACGAAATTTATGTTTTGTCACCAGTTTTTAAAAACAGAAATGTGCGCCTAGTTAAATCGAGAAAATGCTTCGATTAAATAAATCAAATTTTACAGTAAAATTTTACAGGCGGGGATTAAAAAAAAAAAAAAATGGATTCTTAAGGCTTTTGTCCCTAGCCCACGAAGCGCTCGCGAGCTAATGCTATTCCTACCGGGAGGTTATTTTCTAATACATAAATTTGCATTTTGACGATTTTAAATATTTTTTTGCATAGGATAGCTGAGGTGCATGCCGACATCGCTCCTTTTTTTTATTTTTTCGATTTTGGTTGCAGATATTTTTTGAAAAGGCACCGGTCACCGATTTTTATCACAGTATTTAATCACCAGTTTTTAACCTTCCGTCTACCAGACGGGTCCATTGGACCCGACAGCAATATTTCTGGTGTCGATGGTAAAATGAGAAATTGTCGATTGACACCGGAATTTATAAAGGACTTGTCTAGATATTACGAATTCCTTAATTTAAGCTTTCATTGTAAAAGCAAAATTATATTAAAATATTACTGGTGCCGTTTGCAAGTTTGGAATTAAAATTAGGTGTTGCCGTAGATAAATGGGTGTTTTATCTGGTAGACGGAAGGTTAAAGTGAAACAAACTTTTCAAAAAATATCTGCATTAAAAATCGAAAAAGTAAAAAAAGAGCGATGTCGGCATGCACCTCAGATATCCTATGCAAAAAATATTTAAAAATGTCAAAATGCAAACCAGATATTAGAAACTAACCTCCCCACAGGAATAGCATTAGCTCGCGAGCGCTTCCTCCGCCAGGGACAGGAGCCTTAAGCATTTTTGTGGCACGTATACGTGTCGCTCCTCCCCAAGGGATTAAGGCATGATTGCGTTAAAGACATTACATTTTCACAGGTTTCACTCCATTGTGATAATTCAGTGTGGGTAGAGCCCAAACTTTTCTAAATTACCAATCTTCATTCTCCTTCACATCTGAGTTGACAATTGTGTTATTATATTTAACATAAAAGAAAAATAATAATCTATCAGCTGGCCTGGTTAGATTTTCCCAGTGCAATCTTTGAGATTTGCTGAAAATTATCTATACGAATGCATATTTTGAGAGAGAGAGATATATATTGCATTGGAAATTGCATGTTAAACTTAGCAAATGAGGTACGTTCGTACTGTAACTAGTTTAAGATTCTGATGCAATAGCTGGTAAAATTATGCAAAAATGCATGAATATAAAATTTGTTGCGATTACATATCTTAAATTCAGTAATACGAAAATAGGACTCCATCTTTAATAGCACGTAATCAACATGGCAAACATGGAATCATTACTTATCATGGTATATCTTTGAATTAACTATGTATAATATTAGGATATTTAATAGAATGAAGAAAGCTTTTGTTATCTTTTTATGTTTTCATTCGATTTTCATAAAATATGAAATGAGTCGATGAAGTTCTATGATTATATAAATTAAATTTCAAATCATTCGGATGGGTAGATTTGTGCTATTTGACGCGGACAGACGGACAGACAAGATGACGATTATAAGTGCAACATAGTTACTAAATAGGACATTTCCCCCATAGACCATAATCTAAAGGAATATATTTTAGTTGGCTGTGTAAATAAACTGAACATTACGTGCTTTATTTTCGATACCAAACATGGCATTGTAAATCTCAATAACATATCAATTCCAGAACAATCGAATTATATTAACGAAAGTTAGAGTTTAGACAGAAAGACTGGCAAATCTAATTCTTAAACAATTTCAACTATGTTTTAAAGCGCTAAAATTTCCAATAGATTGAAATTTTCCTTTAGAAATTTATACCAATAGATAGTAGCATACTTAATTACTTTTGTACAGCCTTGTACTTTGCTTATTATCTTTATATATATGCAACAATTTATCTAAAATTTAATTAAGATTTAAACACGCTTAAATCTAGTGAAATCACACTTTCAGAAATTATCTTCCATAGACGGGGCTATATATATAATTTTTTTTATATTCTACAAATGTATCTTGATTCCAAGGTTCACGCTGACTTTTGACCGACCTTAGCAATTTGGCGAATGAGAAATAAAAGACATTAGCCAAATGAAAGAAAATGTTAGAAAAATAGATTCGGCGTGAAACACTGAAAAATCTACCTTTAACCCCTTACTTCCAATCTAACCCAAACTTCCAATTCCTAACACACATTTTATGCGTTTTGTGCCTCTTTTGCTCCGCATTTTTTAAAAAAGATCACTAGATACACTATTTGCTATTTTAACACTAGATACAAGTTAAACCCAGTGGTGCAGTCGTAAAAACAACAGAGGGTATACGTTATAAACATATGGTATACGCTCAAAGCAGAGAGTATAATCTAGAGCAGCGGTTCCCAAACTTTCTTGGTACAGGACTCACCTTTCAGTGACAAAAAGTTTAATGACCCACCCAAGATAAAGTTGTATACCAATTTTTGTACGATCTCTGTACATTTGCCTATTCTATCCTACCAAAAACGCAAATTTTCGTACGGATACATTATACATACATACGGATATATTATCAACAGAAACAAGAATCGATAATCTCAACATGGTAAATGAATAGTAATTAAAACAATGTATAAACTACAAAGATATTTGAAAATACTTTCAATTATTATTAAAACGTAGCTTTATAATCAATGACCTATCTGGTATTGGATTTTACCAATGTATATTAACATGCAGTTTGACTCAGTACTTGTCTTACAAAAACAGCAAAGTAAAAAAAGCACGATCTCATAAGTTTCCCGATCTCAGAGTTTTCCCAATAATATTTTTTATTGAAATTCTCATATCTTTTTAAACAGATGACATAAAAGATATATTTTGATGACAAACCTCGATTATTCCGCGACCCACCAAAATAACTGCCGCGGCCCACCAGTGGGTCGACACCCACAGATTAGGAACCGCTGATCTAGAGTATATATACTATAGCTTTCTTAGAAAACAAGGGCAACTTTGTGACACGTTTTAATTTATTTTTGTTCGGAAATACATGGAAATAGCAGGTGTTATTAATCAAACTGCACTCAAATTTCTGTTTTTTTTTTTTTTAAACACAATAGATTTTTCATAACCCTTCAAAGTTGACACTTTTGAGCACATTTCCCGACGAAAGCAGAAAAACCGTCGAAAAGCAGGAGAAAAACGGGGGATCAAGAGATCGAAATAGCTTAGAACTGGATAAGTAATTTATTAATTATCATAAAATGGAGAAATAAGTTCGATTCGAAATCGCTTCCATAGTCAGGCATTCCAATTTTATCTATTTCTATTAAAAAATGAATTTGTAAATGCGTCAAAACGTTTTTCGCTTGTTGAGCGGAGCAGTTAAGAACACCCTTAAAAGTCCAGAGAGTATACCCCCCCCCCCCCTTATTTCATCCCCGGTTAAGTGTTATCTATTGGTTTCTTGGAAAATTAATGGAGATGCTGCAAACTAATCAACACTCGCTGTTGTAACAAGCCACTTTTTATAATTTTTCAAAATTCCTTGTAATTCTTCTACTCTTAATAGTTAAATTTAGCATATTTTTTTTATGTTTTTCACGACTTGTTAAAAGTGAGTACCGACATTTTTTCACGACTCATTCTTAGTATGATAGTTTTAGCAGTTTTGTGAATCGAAAATTGCCGAAATACTACTGCAGTGCCCAGCACATTGCTGTATACGGCGATATAACAAAATAAAAATTTCATTCATTTAAACTTAAGAACTTTTACAAAACGGGATCTGTTCTAGTAGCTCCTATTTTACGTTTTAAGGTCTAAGCCTTTTTTAACAAAGTTCAACCGCATTAATTTAGTTAGTCTTGCTTTTTCACCGTTTTTGTATTTGCTGATGTAATACTACATGAAAAAAGACAATTTAATATCCTGTTCTTTCACTAGTGGATTAAGATTTACGAATGTCTTTTTTTTTTTTTTTTTCACTTCTTAAATAATCGCCTGATTTCAGCAGAATGGAACAGGAAGAAAAAAATAAGTTAAAAAATGCTTGCAAGAAGCCTTGCAACTTTTGTTCTTTCTTAATTCCAAATAAAACCACTTGAAGTTTAACTTTTATTCAGGATAACTTTTATACGGATTACTTTTAATTTTTTAGGTCATCTCTTTATATTAAAATAAAATGTTTGAATCAGTAAATTTCGCAAACCCTGTATTTGTCGGTAAGTAATGTCCGCAGATACCCGCAGGATAAAACAATTGCCCTCTATGTTTACAAATTTTTTAATTTTGCAAATTTGAAATTAAAAAAAAAATAATTTAAAATAAATACTATAGTGTTCGTTTTTCCCTTCTAAGAAAAAAATTAACTATGGATATTTTGGTAGAACGCCTCCCCCCCCCCCCCCTGGATTCTCCCTGGATGACTTTTCTTTTTACATTCATGTGTTAAGAATGATCTTACAGGAACAGGATTAGTGAAAAACTTTTTTTTTCACAAAAAACTTTCAATTTTTTATTTTGAAAAATATCCAAAAACAAGATAGTACTTTATTTCAGGATATTTATTTCTTTTTGTAAGATTCATGTACTGTTTATGTTGACATGTTCAAAAACTGTCTTGCATATTAAGTTCTAAGAAAACGTTGGTTCATTTCAGATTTATATTTTTTAAATCACGATTTTGATAGCGGACTGCAGGCATATCGGTTCCAATTTTTCCCCTATCAACATTTTATTCTGCTGGAGCAAATGTCCATGATATTTTTTATTATGAAGTGACTAAAGGTGAAAAAAAGTAATGTCATGTAACGAGCGCTTTTAAAAATATATTTTCGCAATTTTTTTCTTTTAAAAATATGTATTAAGACAAAATGAAGTTATAGCTATAAAAATAATGCAAATTTGAGATTTATTTAAGGTTATCACGGGTCCGGACAATGCCGGGAAGATCAGTTAGTCTTATATAAAATAGAATAATCGCCCTTAATGGCTTGTTCTTTTGTAAAAAATTAAAACAATTGAACATTGAATGCCGGTAAAGAATGTAGACAATTCTTCTCCTAACATTGGAGATTTTTGTAGATGAAAATTTACGCAATTCATCGAAACATCTATATCTTTACCTGCAACTCGGCATCCAATACATATAGGGGAGAGTGGGGGGTTCTGTAGGATACGTTTTACAAAAGTAAGAAAATCAACTTTGATTGACACAAAAACAGAAGTTTCATTTTATAGAGTGCAAGGTGAAACACTTTTTAATCTCCATGAACAATATAGAAACATGACATGTAAAAGTTATTTTATAAATAAAGAAAATGTAAGTTTTAAAATGTGTCCCATATGTCCCCACTAACAGGGAGGTACTATAGGACAACAATAAAACAAATAAGCTATAAAGGAACAAATAGTCTAGTGTCGGTTAGATATGCAATCAAACAAAAATTGTAGGTTGATAATGTATGTTCTACAATATGAAATTCCAGTATCTTCGTAACTGGAATGAAAATTCAGGATTGTCAGTCATAGATGACATTAAAAATTCACCAATTCAATTTATTTACATTGTGAACTAAAGGAATACATTATTAATGTTATAATTAATGTATTATCCTCTAAAAAAGCTTGCATGTTAGCAATTTACATTCATCTTATTTAAAAAAAGAATTGGACATGTCCCATTCCTCCCTACTTCCTTGTTTTGTGCTCAATTTTCTGTATAAACAAAAATGCTACTTTTAGGCTTCGTTTAAATTATGGATAATATACACTATAATGTTCCATAATAGAGAAACTATTACATCTATGCATGAACAAATCATTAATATATAGAAAGCATAAAAAGTATATGAAGCAAATTTACTTTCGATTCTTAAAATAATCTTTTCCTTAATACATTTGTAAGCTTATACAGATTTATACATGTTAACAGTAGTGCAAATTTTTCAAAAATATTGAATGGACTTAAAAATTTTGATTAAAGCAGATATATTTTTTTTTTATCTTAATGGAGAGAGGAGAGGAACGAGTGGACTAAATATTATTCGAATTAAATAAATTTTTTCTAAGCAAATTTGTAATTATTAATATTAATAAAAAATATATTTTATGAATAAATTATCATATTTTATGAATAATTTTGTTAAATTATATTTTTATGAGTTCTTCCTTACATTAATATATTTTTTTAAATAACAATGGAATTATTAACTATTGACAGTGGGGGAAAAATGTAAAGTAAATGTAAAGAAAAGCATACATTTTAGTCACTTAAGTGACTTATCTAGTATTGAATTCAGAATTTCTTTCAGAATTCTTTTCTTCAGGCGGGATTTTTATGGCTCCGGAGAGGGGGGAAGGGAATTTCACTTCTTGATCATTGAAAACACAAGATTTCAAATCTTCCGGGTGGGAAAAGTAATTCTGTGTCATATACTGTCCAGGGGAATGTCCCTTCCCCGGGCCACCCCTTGAATTCGACACTGGCTTTATCAATTAAAGCATCAAAACAGATAGCAAAATCTGCAGGAAATTTGTTTTCATGAGAAATGTTAATACAACCGCTGAAAGATATGTCAGTACTCCTGTAAGTAATTTATGGCTTTACTATCTTTAAAGTAAAATTCTTTTGACAACGCTATAGTCCAAGAGCCGACAGCACAAAAACCTAAGGAAAAAACCCTTTATTTTATGAAAGTGTATAGGAATAGGGGAATCTAATGATCCATGTATGCCGGGAGTGAAGTAATGTACAAGCCAAAAATTAATACTACCAGTGATTTACTCGTAGGTTTATCATTGTTTTTGTCCTACAATGAAAGGTATGATAATATAACTGTAAGCTATACAGCTATATTACTACATATATAGTGGTACTATTATACAGTTGTATATTCCTACATGTAATTGTGATAATAGACTTAAATGCCTACTACTATAGCTACAGACTACTGAATAGATTAATTTTAATTAAATAAACCGGGATGCGGCAGCACAGACATTCACCTCATCGAGTTCACGGATGAAAATCTAGAATTAGTTTAATCTTGATTCGCTTATCAAAGCGCAATCGGTCTGCCAAGTCATATCTTGATGGAAATCGCCTAAAAACCCGATTTAAGTTGTACCGTCATAAGTTTACCATTATGTTTTCTTACTTCAATTCCTCTACGTTTTCATGCTTTTGGGTGAAGGAAAGCACAATGGTAAACCTGCGAGTCAACCTTTAAAATCGGGTTTTTAGGTGTTTTCCACCAAGATATGACTTGACAGACCGATTATATTTTAATATGCGAATCGAGATTTAACTAATCCCAGATTTTCATCCGTGAACTCGATAAGACGATTTTCTGTGCTGCCGCCTCCCGGTCTAATAGTTATGTACATAAAGTTAGTACAGAAATATCATCCTGGGAGTTAACCGATCCTATTTTTTATCTTTTGATTAAATGGTTTAGCACAGGATCGAAACTAAGGGAGGGGGAGAGGAGGCATATGCCCTCGTCAGGCGAAGAAGGCGTCAAATGAAGACTGTTGATTTTCCTCAATTTTATGTTTGGCATGGTATTGTTAAAATAGAACAAAATTTTTGCATTATCACTGAAGATAAAAAAATTTGTAATGTAGGAAATAAGTGAAACAATGACAATGTTGACATTGGTGTAAATAAATTTGTTCTTGTTAAGTATTAAGCCAAGAAAGCAGATACATTTTAAAGGAATAATGAAACCGTAGAGAACAAGTTTGGTTTTAATATAGAATTAAAAAAGAATGAAAACTGCAAATTTCATTTTTCTTGACAACTTGACATAAGTTACTCAGTAGACAGTCATTCTGTTAAAATTGCCGTCTCCACAAATGATTGATCGGTCAGCCTGGTTATTATTTGCATTTCAAATAGATTTATCATCCTACAATTTATGTTAGACTGCGTATATGTAGCCAGCACTAGACTATTTTTTCCCTAATCATACTGTTTTATAGCAGTCCCGTAACTTTGTTATTAAAAGGTAGAATGGATAACATTTTAAAAATTACAATTTCCTTAATTATAAATTTGTTTTTGCATTTTATGCTGCTATATTGTTCAGAGACGCTAAAAAGTATTTCATCTTGTATTCTATAAATTATTATTTGTTTTTAGGAAAAAAAAACTGATTTTTTTTTCTTTGTGAAAGTGTCTCGTTCCACCCCACTCTCCCCTGTATATTAAGATTATTAATGATGAAATAGGAATCTTATAGATGAATAAACAACATAGAATTGAGGAAGGTACTGAAAATGTGACACGGAGTTTAACATTTTGTATTTTGAAATTGTGTTCTTAAACATTAATATACACACTCACATATATATATATATATTATTAATACCAGTAAAAAACACAATTCAATGACATCATTAATGAAATGAGAAACGATCTATATAGAAATTATTTTCATATAAAGAGATCAAAAGTAAAGCAAGCTAACTAACAAATGCAGATTTCGAGGTATTCAATATTCAATTTTTCTAAGCATCTTTTAAACATTGATTGCTTCTTTTAATACAGCTCATTTCTTAAGATTTGACCTTCAGTCTACCTTTAACTGATCTTGCCCGTCTCACAAACCGCTACTTTTTTTTTCAACTTTTAAAGTTTAACTTTCGGTTTAATTATAAACACTACCAAAATTTTATTCCGTTTTGAACTTTAGTTCTATCACCAGAGACTTTTGAATGGGTAATTTTTTTTTTAAATTATAACAGTTTTGTACAAAAAAGTTTAGTACAAAAACACCATCCCGTGAATTAATTGCGCCTTTTAAATTTAATGAAGTAGTTATGCGACAATTTCTGTCACATCTGTTAAAGGTTAACTCGTGTGATAATTTTTGTATTAGGATGGATTTTATTTATTGCATTAATTCAAACGAAAAGTCGAAATACCTCTCTAAAATGTATATGATTACTACAGTATTTATTGAGTAATAAACAAACCGTATTATGTTTTTAAGTGCCAGGATCTATTTAATTAAAATTTTTTTCATAAACATAAGAAAAAAAAAAAATCTAAAATTTAGTTACGTTTTATGAAAGCGCACTTATATAAATTCACGTTGCTTTGAAAAAAAAAAAAAAATGCCAGGGAAAGTTCATCTTATTAATTTCTGAAAATCATACGACTTTTAAACCAGAATTATGATAAAATTATATTCTATAATCTTAGAATATTTTAATTTTAAATAACACAGTTATGTAACAGGAAATCGGATACATCGTACATCTATTTGATTTTTTTTTTAATTATAAGTATAGATATGGTTTTTTTCTTACTTACAAGCAATTTTCTTTTTCTTGGTGGTGTCAGACTAAATAAAAAATCAGTTTCTCCACTTATTGCACTACGAAACGACATTATTTTTTAGTAGTTCTTTTCACCAGCTTTCTCTACTAAACGCATTTAAACAAACATTCGATTTCTCATAACCACTTCTTTTTGTCATCTGAAATTTTATGTCACATGCCTAAAAACATTCAATATAAAATAATAATAATAATGATTGACTAAAGAAAATCTAAAGATGGCGTGAAATACAGAAATTACTTAGGGTGAACCGAACAGAATCGTTATAACGAAAATGGAATATTCGATATTCGATTAATGGCGCTGCACGAACGGATTTCGAATTCCATTAAGATGTCACATATTTCTTGCTTCTCGCATTCTTGTGTCTATTACATTTGGGGAAGTTACGTGTTGTTCCTGACATATTTTATTATTCATTTATTAGTTACGACAGCTAAATCAGAATGTTTTATGGATGTAATATGAGATGAAAAGAAAAGGAAAGAAAAATAATATTTATTTCTGTAACTTTTGCTGCATATCCACTCCATCCTTTTATAGAATATCTCTATTCTGACCAGTGAGAATTCTCCATAATAATAGTCAACAATAATCCGTTTTCTATAAAAGTGGTGGAGTGACAATGCAGCAAATGTTACAGATTTTCAATAGTGTATAGCATCTAGAGTAGGGTGGGTGAACCTTTTTTCAAAATAGCTTTTACGTGAACATGACGTGTTAAATACCAAAAAATAATTTAATTGATAAAAATTTCAGAATTTCTTATTATTAGAATTATTGGGATTTAAAAATAAATGATAATAGTCATCTAATACTTGGACTAATATACAGGGTGGTTATAAAAAACACTTTGCCGATATATGGAGCTCTAGCGGCTGGTCCGCTAACAAAACGGTAAAAACTGCAAATTTTGTACGGAGTGCTATAGTTTCAAAACTGGCAATTTTACTTAAAATGCCTGATATTTTCTTTTAGATATTCTTCCAACTTTTTCTTAATTTGATAACTGACTAAGCCCACATTGAAACAGTTTAGAAATTTACCCAACTTCTTTCTAATAAAGAAAACAAATGATAGAAAAACATAGCTTGTATACAGTCGCGTGTTTTGTTTAACTTCATTGTATTTTGTTTTAGAATTTTAATCAACGCTGTGCCCAAAATATTCTATCGCGTGCCAATTTCGGTACCAGTTCGCGGTGGTAAGAAGGTTAAAGTAACTGGAATAACCGGTTGGCATACTATTTCTTCTAGGCTATATATTATTAGATATGATATTTATTGGCTTTATTCCGAACTATCTCAATACATTTAGGTATCGAAGGCCCACTTTTAATATACACTGTTAAAAATCTGCACAACTTTAGATACATAAGTGATACAAACTGTTAAAATTGCTGTTATAGAAAACTGTTACTTGACTACACTATTAAAAATCAGAAATTTTTGTAGCTTATTCACTCCACTGCTTTTATAGAATATTATTCTAACCAATGAGAATGCTCCATAATATCGTCAAGTAATCGTTTTCCATAAGAGCAGAGATATTGTGATTATGCAACAAAAGTTGCAATTTTTACTTTCTTCTATCTTTACAAGAAGAAAGTATTGGATTCATGAAAATTTTCGACTTCCGGTTTTCAACGGATTTATACGTTTTAGAAGGTCCTGAACACGTTTTGACTATTTTTAGAAAATGTCTGTCTGTGAGTCTGTCCGTCTGTCGGTGAGTCTGTCCGTCTGTCTGTCTGTGAATCTGTCTGTATGGGACAAAAAATTTGTGGGCGCTCTATCTCAAGAACTAATGCTCGAAATTTAATAAAATTTTATATTCAGTTAGACCTTCATATGAATTAGTGCCTATTGGTTTTTGGTAAAAATTGGCCGGCAGGTGGCGCTGCTATACTACTTTTTCATGATTTTCATAATAGCTATATCGCAAGAACTAATGCACAGAATTTCACCGAACTTCAGATTCCGCGATACCTTGAGATACATAGCCGCTGATAAGGTTTTGGTATGAACTGCCCTATAGGTGGCGCTGCTATGCTACATTTTGAACGATTTTTGCGATAGCTATATCTCAAGAACTAATGCAGAGAACTTCATCAAATTTTAGATTCTCTTACACTAGAATATATAACATAATTAGACGCTGATTACATTTTGGTATTAACCTTGCAACAGGTGGTGCAGCTATGCTGCATTTTGCGTGATTTTTCCGATAGCTATATCTCAACAACCAACGCACAGAATTTCATCAAACTTCAGATTTTGTTATAAAATGACATATAACATAACTACACGATAATTACGTTTTGTTATAAATCTGTGTTATATTTTACATGATTTTTTTAAAACTAGCTATATCTCAAGAACTAATGCACAGAATTTCATCAAACTTCAGATTCTGTTACACCATAACATAATTAGACTCTTTTTTATGTTTTGGAATAAACTGTCCAAGATATAGTGTTGCTGTGCTACGTTTTGCAAATTTTTTGTTATAACTATATCTCAAGAGCTAATGGACGAAATTCCATCAAATTTCAGATTCTGTTAGGTCTTGACATCAATAGATGCTTATTAGGTTTTAGTATAAATTACCCAACATGAGGCACTACTAAGCTCATTTTCTCATAATATTAATTAAATTTTGCGTTTTAGGCTTTTCGGATACCAGAATCTCATTAGGCTAGGTCAAATGTTCGGAGAAATTCGATAGTGGGTAACTTCGGGGTCACCACGTTTTTTTTTTTAAATATTAAAATGTAATTATGAGATAGAAGGTAGTTTTGGGATTGACACATCCAACTAGTTTAATAGTGTATTATGGAGATTCTCATCGGTCAAAATAGAGATGTTCATTAAAAGCGGGGGAGTAACTACACAGCTAAAGCTGCAGATTTTTAACTGTGTAGGTCTGATCCCGAAACCTATTTTCGATATCAAACAACACATTGAATTTGTTAGTAAATGGGGCCTCCGTGGCTGAGTGGTTAAAGTACGACGACGCTAATTGCTTGCGAGCGTAGGAGGTTGTGGGTTCGATTTCCGTTGGTACACATTCTTTGTGTGGAGCTCCTGGTTGCATTTCTCGCGTGTTGTAAAATTTCCTTGTGTTATCTCGTTCCTGTATATTGACGATGACTTATAAGCGGACCTCATGTCAACCACACAAGTCAGATATATGTGTTCAATAAAAATAAATAAATAAATTGATTATAAATAAAGGGGTCTTCGGTGGCTGAGAGGGGTCAAGAAACCACGCCTCTAACTGCTTGCGAGCATAGGACTTTGTGAGTTCAAATCCCACTGGTTCCATTGCACACTTTCCTTGTATGGAACTACCGGATGTATTTCCTCCGTGTTGTTAAATTTCCTAGTGCTATATCATCCCTGTTTATTGATGATGACTTATAAGCAGACTTTCATGTCAAGCACACAAGTCAGATGTGTGTGTTCAATAATAAATAAGGCCATACAGGCAGAATGCGGCTGGGCTTAAGGGGACTAGGACGTTAAATAATTGATAGAAAAATCAATTTTTCAAATTGAGGCTTAGAAAATAAAGCAGATTCTGCAGATTTCAAATATGTATAATCTATGTATCTTACAACTGTCTAATATTGATTACTACCAGCTTAAAAGTGCAAACAAATATTTAAATCCTTTTTAAAGGGACAAGGATGTTTTTTGCATTTTTCTCAAAAAGTTTTTTTGGTGTGTGTGTGTGCAAATATGTTGCAAGTATTCCTTTCTATTTTTAAAATATGATAAAGTTTTTCTGCATTTTGTGAACCTATTTTTCTTTTAAATCTTAGGATATTATTGTAAATGGGGTTATATGCAGATTTCTGGTAAGTGAAAATTTATCAATTTTTAACTTTTTTTGAGAATATGTAATAAAGATTAAAATAGATTCAGTACATAAAATAAAGTATTTTTTTCCCTCATGCAAGATTTCAATACAATATTTCATTAGTTTTTTTTTTTTTTTTTTTTTTTTTTTTTTTAAGTATACCACATCAACACTTCAAAACTTTCACGTGGAATAAATATGTTTGTTTACGTTGCTATTCTAAATTTATTTTTAAATCTAAATAGAAATCGTTTTTATCTTAAAGTATTTATAAGGTTCTTAATAAAGATTGAAAAAAAAATCATAATGATGCATGCATATTTGAACGAGATATGAATTTGACAAGAATAGCCTTAATTTTCAAATTTTCACTTGTCGCAGACGTCCCAGCCCTCTAAATAAACTTGTTGAATAATGAATTTTTTTTTTTTTTTAAGTAATACGCTCAAAATTTAATATCACTATATTAAAAATATATAAAAACTAGCGGCCTTCGCCCGCTACGCTGGTCGGTTTATCTAAAGAAATCTTGAAGAAGTAGTTAGATAAGGTTCAGACATACATTAAAAAAAAAAAAAAAGCAAGTCGATCATTCAAAAAACGTTGGGAAATATCAAATATTTACTGTAATTTTTTAAGAAAAACAAAGTTTCGAAAAAAAAAATTAAATCGAAAAAAAAATTACACTGACATATTAATGCAAGGAAATTTTCCCAGAGAGAAAATTCGCCTTGAATACAATATTTCAAATTCTTTTAATTGCTTATAGGCGTTAATGCCAACATAGTGAAAAAAAATTCCATGCTGGGAATCGAACCCGGGCCATCAGTATGGCGCACTGACGTTCTACCGACTAAACCACATGGAACGACAGCCAGCTTGAAACTTTCTCATACTTAAGTAGACTGGCGAAAACATAACGATAGCGCGTTTTAAAATCGCACAGTGACATCTATTGGATTTTATATGTACTAAAAAACGTTATGTACTAAAAAACGTGAGCAGCGCACCTAATAGTTTCTTTTGTTTCTTTTTGTTACTTTTTTGTCTGTTGTCCGATTTTGATGAAACAAAGCCTATACACTGCCCGGGAGTGTGCATTCTTCATTAGTGAAAACCGCATAAAAATCCATTCAGTAGTTACGAAGATAACCTCGAACAAACAGACAGACAGACAGACAGACAGACAAAAAATTCAAAAATTTTTTTTTTTGTGTTTCATTGGTTTTCTTTTATCGCCCTGACTCCATTTTTGTCAATTATCTTCAATGTACAGACACACCGGGTCCTACTGTTTTATTATATGTATAGATGAACAGTCGCATCTGCCAATCCTAAAACTTTCTTTTATCTCATGCATGTTAATACTTAAAAATTCACTGTCATACTGCCAAAAGTAAATGACAATCTACGCCCATCATGAAAATTCTAAAGATATGAAATTCCGTGCATTAATTCTTGAGCTATGACAATTGCTAAAATCGTCTAAATCCTACAAAATGCAGCATGATAGCGACAACTGTTGGGGGATTTACACCAAAACCTAATCAGCAACAATTTATGTCAACATTTAAGTGAATCTGAAGTTTTATAAAAATTTATATTTTAGACTCTGAGACAGGGCTGTTGCGAAAATCTAGAAAAATCAAGTATAGCAGAAGCATTTGTTGGACGACTAACACCAAAACTTAATCGGCAACAACTTGTGTCAACGTCTAACTGAATCTGAAGTTGGATAAAAATTCGTGATTAATTCTTGAAATTTCGAAAATATTAATAAGCTATTTCGAAAATAGTCCAAAATGCAATATAGCAGCGCCACTTGTTGGGCGATATACAACAAAAACCAATCAGTACCACTTTATATAATGAACTAATTAAATATGCTTGTTTATTAAATAATGAATCATGATTGGAAAAAAAAAAAAAAAAAAAAAAAACGCGTTACCCGTATGACGTACGGGGAAATCAGGGAAGTGGTTAATGCGAAGGAATACGTTTGAGTGCCACTGTAAATGAACTGTGAATGGTACACACTTCATTTTCAATATGCCATGGTGAATCTCAATAACGCACTTCTATATCAATTACATCAGGGCCGGCGCTAGACATTTCGCCGCCTGAGGCGAGCCTTATTTTGCCGCCCTATGATGTCATTTTTTAAACCACTACTCAAACTTTATAAAAAATCAGTAAATTAATATAGTAACTATAATTTATTTGCATAAATATGATATAAAATGTATTATAAAATGCATTTAACTTTAAGGAATTTAAAATAACGGAATTGAATAATTTATTTATTTTATTTTATTTCATTTTTCGCATCTTTTTAAAAAATAACAACAGGTAACTTGGCATTAATTTAATAAATCATATTCTACTAATATTTTTAAAAAAATGCAATGAAAGTGTAAGTATCATACAAAGAATAACAGTAACACTGCAAAATTTCTTCTGCATTGTTTTTCCTTTCGAAAAATCACGCACATTTTGAATATTTAAAAAAAAAATCCTGTTACAACAGGTAAAGTATGCTTTTAAAATAGATATTACTGAGACAAAATATGTCAAACACCTAAAATCAATCGCATTGCGTATAAAACTTGTGTATGAATTTCAAACAGAAAAATAATGATATAGCATTACAAGCTATTTATCTTTTTTAAATCGTATATGCAAGGCAAATCGCATATTGGTAATATTGATAAGTAAACAGCCATTAAAAATAAAATGAAAGTTCTAGAAGTTAGTTATTTCTCTTGATTTAGCTTTGCAGAAATCATACCATTACAATGTCGAAATGTATAGAGCGAAAAAATAAAAATAAACAAATAAACTTATTAGAGCAAACTTCGCAATATAATATTCACATTAAACGGAAAAATTATGACATGCAAAGAAAATTACGTTATCATTTCAAATTTGATTTGACATATTTAATATGAAGTTTTAATATTATAATAACAATATTATTTTTAAAAACACTTATGAACAATGAAATATTTAATTCAATGATAAACTGACCTTGAATTTTTTTTGTAAAAATCGTTTTTATATCACTCTAATCAATATAGAAAACAATTCTATTTTCATCTGCTAAAATAATTTAATTTGCTCGCGCAGCTGACCTGATAGATGCTGCGTTTTCGGGCTCTATTAAAAATTGCAGACAGTAAAATTTATTTAAGATTAAAAAAGGATTTTTTTTACGAAGTCAAAAACTAATAATATTTAAAAAAATCTGAAAAATTCGAAAATCGCTAAGCGAATTTCGAATAAATTTAACTAAAATAGGACATATTTTAGTACATTAGGTTAAAAGTTAAAACCGGATTCCTTTTTAATAATGTTAAAAAAATGCTTCGAGGCTAAAAAAAATACTTTAAAGGTCTCTAAAAATTAAAAAAAACATGCGTAAATTAAAAAAATTACGATTCTTCAAATATCCATGTTAAAAAAAAAGAACGCTAAAAACCTCATTAAAAATAATGGGTTTAGGATAAATGTTTGGAGACAATTTCATATTATTAATGCCAGAAAATTGTCGCGGAACGCAAAAGAAAGATGAAAATTGCATTGAAAATCGCATTAAAAATCGCAAAACATTGAAAATCGCATGTGATAAAATGTACTTCGATTAGGTTAAAATTTTCAAACTAAATTATTTTTTACAAATGTTAAAAAAAACAAACAAAAAAAAAGGCAGTTAGCAAAAACATGCAAGGAATCCCGTTGAAAATAACTTTAAAAATCCATAAAAGTGAAAAAAAAAGAATGAAAAAGAAATTCTCTAAACAAAATTTACATCATTAGTGAGAAGTTTGAAACTAAATGCCTTTTACGAATACGAATGTCAAAAAATCTTGTCAAAATGAAGAAAAAAAATGCAGAGGGTAAAATTTACACTAGTGAGCTAAAACATTTGTAATCTGAATTACGATAAATTCAAAAAATGAGGAGATAAAATTTGCTACATTATGCTAAAAAGTTCGAAACGGAATTGTTTACGAATTAAAAAAAAAAAAAAAAAGATCTCTGCGAAACAGGTGAAAATCCAAAAATCACTAGAAGAATTTAAAATTAGCATAATATATGGAATTATTAATATATGGAAAAATCGCCGAAAACACAAAAATTGTCAAATGTGGCAGAGGAACAAATTTACTCAATATGGCCTTAGTTCAGTCTAACAGGAATTATTTCCTGAAGTCAAAAAATTGACGTGAAACGCAAAAAGTGTAAAAAAAAAAATATTGTAAATTGCGGAAGATAAAATGTAAGATGTCTTGAAATAATAAGGTCAAGTTCTAATATTACGCGTAATCATGAAGAAATCTGGGAGAAGGCACCTACGGGTTTTGCACAGAAAAGCTCCAAGACATCTAAATAACCTTTAAAACTTAATACCTAATTAATGGATTACATATAATGGACTACATGCTCAATATATATTACAGGTAAAATAGTTTTTTTTTTATTTTTTTTTATGAAAATATGAGGAATCCCCCAAAACAAAGTTTAATAAGTTTTAAGAAGTAGAAGGCAAGTTTTTTTTTTAAATCCTTCGAGGAGGAGGGGGGGGGGGGGGTCAACATTTTTAAGTCGGTCAAATGGGGTATCGTTTCGCATGGTTTTTTTAAATTCTAAATTGAATGACACCATCTGCAAGTCGGTACGATAATTTTTTTCAAAGTTACGACACGTTTTATGAATGAAATGGCAAAAATTAAACTTTATTCAGATAAAGTAGTTTTTTACAGTAATAATTGGCGGCCTTTCACCAAAATTTGGAGAAAAGCATCGTTCTGTTACTAAACATGAAAATTCGATAAATCCCCCAAGAATAAATCATTACTTTGCCTTTTTTTTGGGGGGGGGGGGATGGAGGTTCATCGAGGGATGGGAATACTTCAACTTTTTAAAAAAGGTGAATTGGGTATCATTTGTTATGTATTTTCAAATTCTGGATCAAATAACATCGTTTGAAAGTCCTCCGTACGATCATTCTTTATAAAAGTTATGGTAAGTTTTATAAATATACAATGTTGAAAGTTATGTTTTATTATTGAACACAGCTTTGTCATATTTATATCATGTTCAAAACCTATTATATCATATCAAAAAATATCAAGCTTTTTAAACATCCTCAAAACAGCAATAATCAAAATCAATTCATCAGATTTCTTCAAGGTTAGTAATGTTGTCAAAATATCCCATGTATTCATATTTTTTTATTGATAAAACCATTCATGACTTTGCATTCATAAAAACTGCCCAGGGGCGTGCCGACCCAGTGTACAAAGTGTACAGTGCACATAAGCGCTGGAGTAGTAAAAGGCGCCAAAAATTTTAATTAAAGAACAAATACTTTAAAAAAAAATCAGTAATTTAATTACATTAAAATGTGTTATATGTTTTTGGTACCTGAATTTTCTTTTCTAGATTTACCTTACACAAATTTATTTATAAACATTCAATTCTTTGTTTAAAAATTTATTACGTTTTATTCTACTTATGCGAGTCCCCTAAAAAGTCATTTAGACGCTCACCTGTCCAACTTTTATAAACAAAGGCACACCTCTTGTAAACAATAAAAGGCGCCCGTAATTCATATGGCTGAAAACATGCAACACTATTATCTCACTCTCGTGAAAAAGCATAATACATAGTCTTATTTCCATAAAGGCTAAATTCTGCCTGTTTCTTATTTTTAAATAGCAATCAACGCCTTACTACATAATTTGTCATAAATAAGAAGAAAATTACTATTTGGAAATACTAGTAAAAGTTTCTTCTACAATAATCATGCCTTAAATATAGAGATAACATAAGAAATATCTTATATAATGCACATGTATCTCACGGTAATAGATATAAAGTCCCCTATGATTCAGAAACTATTTACAAATAATTTGCAGCAATAATTTAATTCAGAGTAAATTTAAAATTAGATTTTCAGAGAGACATTCTATCGTCAAAAGTTTTGCAGATGAAGAAGCCAGAAATCTTAATTACTGAATAACAAATTAATAGCATTAAACAGAGCTGTATAACATAGACGCAAGCGCGCATGAAGTGCGCAGCAACTTTTATGAACTTTGCAGAAAACTTTAGGAAATAAGCAATATTTTGTAACTTTTTTTTTAGAACCAAAAAATTAAACATATTCCTTAAACTTTATGTATTTACTGTTAGCTCTAATTGTACTTAGTTAGTGTTAATTGTAAAAGCAGGACCAATTTTTCGAATTTTCCGGAAATTTAAGGCATTTTCTGCCGAAAACTAGAAATTAATCAGTCCAAAATTTCAGACACCAAAAGTCGCGAATTTTGGTCGTAAAAAATTAATTTCTTCAATCGTTCGCAGAAAAAAAAAACCCTCCAGTTCCGTGAAAATATCATGGAAAACAAACGAATTTAGTCAAAATTCTGCGATGAAAGCGCGAAATACTGTCGAAGAGTAACGAATAACCGCAAATTTCTATGAAGGATAGCGAAAAGAACCCCACAAATTTCGAAAGGGACCGTGAGAAAAATGCGAATTTCGTCGAAAGACCTCGAAAAAATCGCGTAAAATCGCGCATTTCAACAAAGAACTGCTTAAAAAGCCTTATTTCGTCAAACGATCGCGCGAAAAGCACGAATTTCGAGTAAGGACCACGCAAAAAACGTTAATTTCGACAAAAGACCTCGCAAAAGACGCAAATTTCGACAAAAACAACCAAGATTTGCGAATTGCGTCTAAAAACCGCGCAGAAAACGTGAATTTCACCCCAAGACCGCGTAAAAACATTAATTTCGTCCAAGAATTGCGTAAAAAACAAATTTCTTCCATGAATCGCGTAAAAAACGCAAATTTCATCTATGAATTGTGTAAAAAACGCAAATTTTGTCTAAGAATTGTGTAAAAAACGCTAATTTCATCCATGAATTGCGTGAAATGCACATTTCGTCGACAAATTGCTCAATAAACGCGAATTATGTCCATGAATTGCGTAAAAATGCGAATTCCGTCTATCAGTTGTTTAAAAAACGCGAATTTCGTTCATGTCAAAATAATATAACACGTAATTTTATTAAATCTATGTCTGGCATAACATGGGATGCACACAAGCATGATCTCTTTAAAGAATGAAAACTCGCCGTTTTGTGATGATCATTAAGGGCTTACAATTAATATTTCGGTTAATTAACAAAAAATGAAAAGTTTGACTCTCAGATGCACCTGCCAGCATCTATCCTTCTCCAAATTTTTAACCTTGACTTGGACGTTGTGGTGATCTCTAGGTAGATTTTTTTAGCCATCGCAAATACATGCAAAGTAAAAACAAACTTTTTTCTTTTCTTTTCTTTCTTTTAAATGCAATCTATTATTAATGTATTGAATTATTTTCTCCAGGATAGTGAAATTTAATCGTTACACAGAATTCTGATACATATTGTTTCCATTTTCACAGATTTTAGTGTGTTACGAATTTTATTTACATGGCTGATATCTTTCTCTTTTTTTCAAATCATTTAAGCATGCTTGGAACCAGAAATTGTATTTAATAAATGAAATGAAATACGAACTGTATAAAAAGAAGACACATTTTATTAAATAAATTTACTGGTTCAAAAATCTTTATTCGACTTGGTAAAAGCTCAAGGCGGATGGAAACTATGCATTTACAGATATTCATTGTTTTATTTTTTGATAAAGTTTTTTTTTGGAGGCGAGGAGGGTGGGGGGGGGGGGTATATGGCCTCAACTAAAGTTGTACACACAGGCGCTGGATGCTGCTGGCACGCCCCTGAACCTGCCAGAACTTTGTAATGTACAGGGTTGTTATAATTAAAGTTCGCCTATTCAGAAGGCTCTAGAGCCGGTTCTATGGCTCCAAACGAATCAGAATTTCACTAGTACGTAGTTGAAGAGATGCGCTCTGCGAAAATTGAAAAAAAAAATTAGTTAATATTTTTGTCAGTAGGTGGCGCTGCGCCAATATTTAAGCCGATATTTGCAGACTCCTTTATTTTCTGGGGATTTTTGAATGATTCTGTATCTAAAGACAGATGTCAGACAATCTCTGATCTGAAAGACAGTATTAGACTTCATATTCGCTCAATCTTACAGGACAGTTTACGCAATGCTGTAGAAAGCACAATTCTGAGAATGAAATGCATTATTAAAAATGGCGGAGGATTCATTGAACATGCGTAATGTTATTCTTCGTTATTTCCTCGCTGCCGAGCGACATATTTTATTTTTGTTGATGCAGATTACATCACATGAAATGACATTCATTTTTCTGTATTATTTGGAGTCATAGGTCAGCTCTAGAGCTATCTGATTAGGTGAACTTAATTAAAACAATTCGCAGTTCGTCGAAGTTTGTTGAAACATTTAAATCTGTGTGTTTCGTCTGGATTGACTGATATTGATATAGT
Source organism: Maratus speculifer (assembly GCA_964019185.1). Classification (NCBI taxonomy): domain Eukaryota; kingdom Metazoa; phylum Arthropoda; class Arachnida; order Araneae; family Salticidae; genus Maratus; species Maratus speculifer. Next base: position 199,955,396 of record OZ025298.1, read on the forward strand.
GAATCTGCAAATGTCACCTTAAATATTGGCGCAGCGCCACCTAGTGATAAAAAAATTCACTAATATTTTTTTTCGATTTTCGCAGAGCGCATCTCTTCAACTACGTAGTAGTGAAATTTTGTTTCGTTTGGAGCCACAGAACCGGCTCTAGAGCCTTCTGAATAGGCGAACTTTAATTATAACAACCCTGTATAACTGCATCGACTTGCGGAAGTGTCATTCGATTCAGAATTAAAAAATACATAGCAAAACATTCTACAGTACGTTTTAGTTAAAGAAAATAATTTAATTATCCCCCAGAGTAAAAATGCGCCCTTCTCCCCAAACACCTTAAAGCAACCCTTTTCAAGGAAGGGGGGGGGGGTCATCAAATCTTCTTCTTCTTCTTTTTTTTTTTTTTTTTTTTTTTTTTTTGTCAAAACAAAACTTTTTTCAAAATGCCGCCAAATGCCGCCCTTTTACGTTGCGCCCTGAGGCGGTCGCCTCACTTGCCTCACCCCTGGCGCCGGCCCTGAATTACATGACAATCCTAGTATATTTGCGCGAGTTAAAGCACGGCCAGACAGACCGACAAACCCATTTCATAAGCACATTTCAACTATTTTGGAAAGTGTTAAAAATTATTTTCTAAGTCCGTACTGAGATATTAAAAAAAATAAATAAATAAAGAATGAAAAGAAAAACCTGAAAAAAAAAAAAAAAATAAAATTTATAAAAGGGAATCGGAACATTTATGTATAGTGAATTTATAATAAACATAATGTATTAAACTTTTCATAGATTAGATTATAATCCATAATTATTTTGAATATTAATTTCATATTTCAAATTTAATATCATATAATTATAGGAAATACAATAATGAGATGGTTTATTAAATACCAATAATCTGAACCATTCGATTTTTTTTTAAATAAAAACTCCCATAAGCTTTGAACTATTATGTCATTAAAAAAACTGTTTAACTATGTTTAAAAGTGTTAAAAATCATAAAAGAGCAACTCATCTTGCACATTTATCCCAGAATCTCAACGTCACGAGATTTTAGGTTGAATTACGTATGCATTCGTTTTTTTGAAGCTCTGAAATATACGAATGCAGACGTTTATAGTCAAGAAAATTTCATGGTTAACGGAGTCTGCGTCTCATTCCATTGTTATGGGAAAATATTGCAGAGAAGCGTGTTTTGTTAAACTAAGAAACAATAGGCTGACGAACTAATCAGGAAACGTTTTTATCAAGATAAGAAGGCTTATCTAGAATTCGGATGACCCTTACATTTAAGTCTATTATTGGCATGAGTCGAAGCATGAACAGTAAGTCTGCCCGCCTATAATAATTCAAAAGCTGCATTATGACATGTGAACACAGCACATTTCTCCCAATATACTTTATACATACATATAATAATTACTATTTTCTAAAAAAGTATTGGATTATTATTGTTATTATTATTATTATTATTATTATTATTATTATTATTATTATTATTTATGTGTTTAGTACAGGCATGTGCTTTTAATTTATTTAAAAAGTTCTACTTGAATCTCTAATCCCAATTTTTCAATTGCTACATCTCTAATTCCTACTACCTTGATTCGCATTCAACTGTGAACATTGGTTTTCATTTCCACGCAAGGTTCCGATATAATCCGATTCATTTCCTCCAGACTCATTACCCAAAAGTGTACCGTGACTGCCAATCTAAATGAATGCAGCGGAATCCGATCACGAAAGTACATTATACCCAAATAATCTGATTCACAATTTTTATACATCCTTTTATTTTTTTTCCTCCTTATGTCTTCGTATCATCTTGCAAGGGAAAATCGATTGCTTTGCAAAATGACACTAGTGGAACAACGATTTTTTTTTGAGTAAATCCCTAAAAGCGCAGGTAATATCAAAAACTTACATGAGATTATGTTATCGTAACAGGTGGGGGAAGAAGTATGAAATCGTTTATATTAAGAGCTCACAATACTGGCTGAAAAAGGTCCGGATGATAATGTAAAGTCTATGGGGGCGTTCTTTTCATATATCCCGCTCAAATTTTAATACTTTGTCATGATTATTTTTGCGTAGAATAGCTGAAAACAATCCACAACCGGTTTAGTTTTTACTATTTCGATTATGATTATATTCTTTTTATATTAGGATAGTTTCAGTTTCATAACCGGTTCAAACCAATTCTAAAAGTTAAAGTATTAAAAAAAAAAAAAACTTAAACTAAAATCGAAAAAGTAAAAACTAGCCCGGTTGTAGATCGTCCTCAGCTATCCTATGAAAAAAGAAAAAAAAATACGGCAAAATATTAAAATTTGAGCGAGATATTTGAAAAGAACGCCCTCATAGACTTTACATTATCATCCGGGTCTTTTTCTGCCTAGCAATTCAAAAACTATGAAGAAATCTCATGTTGTCATTTTCAAATAAATAACTAATAAATTAAAATATTCTGAAAAGCGGTGTGAGCGAATTAAGGCAAAACAATCTCTTAAAAACACAATAGAAAAAAAGAAAGAAAGAAAAAAAAAAAAACCTCACAAGGGCTTTTTGAAAGAACTGTCTTGCTTTTTCAGGCACAAAGAATACGATTTTTAAAGAGGGAGCAAATATAACTTTGCACGTTTCTATTTTTTATGTTGTTTTGAGAAAATTGTTTTGCTCTAATTGATAAAATGTTTATAAAAATCAATTAATCGTGCAAATCAACTATTAAAGGCAATTATTTAAACCATTTTAAGAATTTAGGCTACATTCTAATTCTCTGAAATAGTAAGTATTTCTTCTTCTTTATTAACATTTTCCTATCCCATCATATTATCCTCCTCGCTCTTCTTTTTTGTGACAAGTGTCACAAAAGTGAAAAGTGTGGAAATACAAGTAAATTCAATTGAATACATATTTCGCGTTTATTTTACAACTGTTGAAGGTTTATTTTTAACAACTAAATAATACAAGTTGGAAATTGCACGTGAAGCGTAGCAAATTAGGTGCGTTCAAACGATAACGAAGTTTTAAAAATATTACTTTCATATATCAATCTCATAAAATTGTAAATAGTGAATTACAATTAAAACGCTCATCAAATAATGTTCTCCCTATACCTTTATGTAATGGAATACTTTTGTGTGGCCTTGTAAATCAATAACAAATGCTCTTTGCATCACAAATTATGTAAGATGTATATTTTAATATGTACTTTATAGTTGCATATAAATTTTATTAAGTTCGCATGAGTGTAACACGATTAAAATGCATTTGAAACATTTTTTCCCATTGACCGTAATGTAATGGAATACTTTTGATTATCCCTGTTATTGATCTATGCATCCGATTTTCATAAAATTTGAAATAACTCGAATAAATTATGTAATAATTATGTATTTTAAATTTCAAACGTATAGAATATACTTGAAACTTTTTCCCCATTGACCATAATGTAATTGAATACTTTTGATTGTCCCTGTAATTGATCTATGCTCACGATTATCAAAAAATTTGAAATAACTCGACAGAATTATGTAATAATTGCGTATTTTAAATTTCAAACGATTAAAATGCATTTGAAACTTTTTTCCCCATTGACCGTAATGTAATGGAATACTTTTGATCGCCCCTGTAATTGATCTATACATCTGAGTTTCATAAAATTTGAAATAACTCGAAAAAATTATGCAATAATTATGTATTTTAAATTTCAAACGTATAGAATATATTTGAAACTTTTTCCCCATTGATCATAATGTGATTGAATAATTTTGATTGCCCCTGTAATTGATCTATGCACACGATTATCAAAAAATTTGAAATAACTCGACAGAATTATGTAATAATTGCGTATTTTAAATTTCAAACGATTAAAATGCATTTGAAACATTTTTCCCCATTGACCGTAATGTAATGGAATACTTTTGATTGCCCCTGTAATTGATCTATGCATCCGAGTTTCATAAAATTTGAAATAACTCGAAAAAATTATGTAATAATTATGTATTTTAAATTTCAAACGTATAGAATATATTTGAAACTTTTTCCCCATTGACCATAATGTAATTGAATACTTTTGATTGCCCCTGTAATTGATCTATGCACACGATTATCAAAAAATTTGAAATAACTCGACAGAATTATGTAATAATTGCGTATTTTAAATTTCAAACGATTAAAGTGCATTTGAAACTTTTTTTTCCATTGACCGTAATGTAATGGAATACTTTTGATCGTCTCTGTAATTGATCTATCCATCCGATTCTCGTAAAATTTGAAATGACTCGACAAAATTATGTAATAATGATGTATTTTAAATTTCAAACGATTCGGTTGGGTAGTTTTTGCGTTGTTATATGCGGACGGACAGACGGACGGACAGACGGACGGACTGAACGACCACTATAGGTGCTACGTATTATATAATTACGAACGCACCTAATAAGAGAAAGTTTCACTTATATTTTGGGAAAGCGTGTCTAGAAAATAGACGTGGAATAAGTGTATCTAGAGCACAGTATAACAGTATAACAGTATAACAGTTTGTAACCCTTTTTGGATTCCAAGAAAGAAGTTACATGCTATTTTGAAAATGTATGTTTTTTGTCACAAAAAAAAAAAAGAAAAAAAAACTTTCCAATATGTACATGATTTTTTTTTTTTTTTTAACAAATCAAGTTGGTCGTACAAATTTGGCGCTCTCCCATTTTCCGCGCCTGGGGTGACCTCCCACTTCGCCCCCCCTTCCCCCCGCTTAGCGCAGCACTGTTTGTAATTGCACAATGTTAATAAATGTACTTGCAAACGATCTTTTCTTATTGACCGTAATGTAATGGAATACTTTTGATCGCCCCTGTAATTGATCTATACATCTGAGTTTCATAAAATTTGAAATAACTCGAAAAAATTATGCAATAATTATGTATTTTAAATTTCAAACGTATAGAATATATTTGAAACTTTTTCCCCATTGATCATAATGTGATTGAATAATTTTGATTGCCCCTGTAATTGATCTATGCACACGATTATCAAAAAATTTGAAATAACTCGACAGAATTATATATATAAAACCCCTCCGTGTATAACAATTCCGGAGTCAACCTATCCACGAGAAAAAGAAACTCATTCACCAATGAAAACGTTTCATAGTCGTAATGGAGCGTTATCATTGGTCAGATTTACAGTAGGAGCTGTAAATGACGTCACTACATTTTACTTCGCTTTGAAATCTTTCCACGATTTCAAAAAGTACACTGTTAAAAATTTGACCCATTTGCTGCAGCGGCACTCCACAGCTTTTATAGAATGTCTCTTTTATGACCAATGAGAATGCTCCATAACACAGTAAAGTAACCGTTTTCTATAAAAGCGGTGGAGTGTCGCTGTAGCAAATGCGTCAATTTTTTAATAGTGTATATTTAATTAAAACTTTTTATTAAAGAAAAGCGAAGGTGCTTTTTAAATGCAATATTGTTAAAATTTTTATATTCGAGTTGCTTTATTTTTATTTTTTATTTATTTATTTTTTTTTTTTTACAGCCGTGAATGACTCTTGAGAATTTCAAATCTATAAAAACATTGTGAAAAGTTACCTCCGATTTTAAAGGCAATCTATTTTCTGACCAAGGAAACCGTTCCATAGTCGTAATGGAGCCTTCTCAATAGTCAGATTTACAGTGGGAGCTATAAATGACGTCACTACATTTTACTTCGCTTTGAAATCTTTTCACGATTTCAAAAACATTATTTAATTAAAACTTTTTATTTAAGCAAACCGCGGATGCGTTTTAAATTTCATTATAATCCCCACCCCCATCTACCAGGTAGTTTTGCTATAGTTTTAAATGCAGATTTCTGTTAAAATTTTCTTTCTATCTTTTTTTTTTGTTAGATTTTTTCCTCTCCAAGTTTAATCGCTGTATTTATCAAAATTGTTTCAGCCTAAAGTGGCTATGATTGACCACAGTTGTAATTTTTTATCATCCTTTAAAATAGCAAACACGTCATTTTGACGGGCTATCTTCTAGTTATGTAATAATTGCGTATTTTAAATTTCAAACGATTAAAATGCATTTGAAACATTTTTCCCCATTGACCGTAATGTAATGGAATACTTTTGATTGCCCCTGTAATTGATCTATGCATCCGAGTTTCATAAAATTTGAAATAACTCGAAAAAATTATGTAATAATTATGTATTTTAAATTTCAAACGTATAGAATATATTTGAAACTTTTTCCCCATTGACCATAATGTAATTGAATACTTTTGATTGCCCCTGTAATTGATCTATGCACACGATTATCAAAAAATTTGAAATAACTCGACAGAATTATGTAATAATTGCGTATTTTAAATTTCAAACGATTAAAGTGCATTTGAAACTTTTTTTTCCATTGACCGTAATGTAATGGAATACTTTTGATCGTCTCTGTAATTGATCTATCCATCCGATTCTCGTAAAATTTGAAATGACTCGACAAAATTATGTAATAATGATGTATTTTAAATTTCAAACGATTCGGTTGGGTAGTTTTTGCGTTGTTATATGCGGACGGACAGACAGACGGACGGACTGAACGACCACTATAGGTGCTACGTATTATATAATTACGAACGCACCTAATAAGAGAAAGTTTCACTTATATTTTGGGAAAGCGTGTCTAGAAAATAGACGTGGAATAAGTGTATCTACAGCACAGTATAACAGTATAACAGTATAACAGTTTGTAACCCTTTTTGGATTCCAAGAAAGAAGTTACATGCTATTTTGAAAATGTATGTTTTTTGTCACGAAAAAAAGAAAAAAAAAACTTTCCAATATGTACATGATTTTTTTTTTTTTTTAACAAATCAAGTTGGTCGTACAAATTTGGCGCTCTCCCATTTTCCGCGCCTGGGGTGACCTCCCACTTCGCCCCCCCTTCCCCCCGCTTAGCGCAGCACTGTTTGTAATTGCACAATGTTAATAAATGTACTTGCAAACGATCTTTTCTCATTGACCTTAATGTAATGGAATTCTTTTGACTGCTTTTGTAAACGAGCTATTAATTCTACAAACATTATATTCAATACCAAGTATCTCATGGTAAACATCATTAACATGCATCAATCGCATCAAATTCAAGTTTTTTTACGCGAGTTAGCGCGCAAACAGTCAAACCGAATTCGTAAATACTTTTCAACCATGTTGAAAAACGCACGAGCTCACTGTTTTGAGGAGCCCGTCTCCTTTATATCAGGTGTAAAAAATCTGCTTATGCAGTTACATATTTCACATTACAGTATTGTCAAGAATTAAATCACTCGAAATTACTTAGTAAACCATATGAAAGAAATAAAATTGTTGACTGATGATTACAACTATTAAATAAATAAAAAGAGTTTTAGGTAAGAATGCGATTAGCAGAGCTGACATCAAGGGCTCTGTTTTGTCGAATTCCACTTTATCAAATCATTATTTATCAAATATTGGAGACAGAACTAATTAATTGAAAAACAGTCTTTGGAAAAATTGATATTACTATAAACAAATTAGATTAACTTGAACATAAAGGCTTTGAGCGGCCTCTCCTCCTTCCTACGCTTCCTCCTCAACCTTTTCTAAAACATTTATTTTATCTTAAATTCAGTAACTCTATCCATAATATAGGTCACAGTATCCTGTACTGAAGTCTATAAAACAAATCTTTATCATAATTTCGTCTTGAATTTTTAAGACCGAGTACATGTGATCGTGCGGGTTCGAATTTATTAAATTCTTGCTGGGAAATAAGCTTTCCGTAAAAGATCACCAGGCTTACAAATACACAACATGAAAAGGTAGTTCTAAAAAATTGGCTGAACACATGGTAAATTAATTCACTTTGCTTTAAAAAGATACATTCTCCTCTCTAGGTTTCACTCACCAGGAAAAATCAGCAAAATAGAAAATGATATTGGCAAATCTACAAGAAATTTGTACTTTTGATAAGTTCAAGAAAAGGCTATAGAGCATCCAAAACCTGAACCAAGCCGCGTTCCCATAAAACTTGACTTGGATGCAAAGATATGTGTGTTTTTATATTTGATTCCATCACGTAGTTAACTAAAAAATTCTCAACTAATCCTTTTCAAATAAATTATTCAATTAGGATGATTAATGATTAATAAAATATTAATGAGAAAAATAAATTGTACAATTAGGATGGTTGATAACTAATAAAATATTAATGAAAATAATTAATCGCTCAAACTAATTTTTCATGTTACTATTACTAAATCACATTTTAATTATATTAGATAGTAGAGTTAATACTCTAAAAATTTTAAGAGAAGTACAACTACCAAATTATGAGTCAACGGAAGGGGTGGTGGTTCCGCATATAATTAAAGAATTTCAGAACAAACAAATAGTTTCAGTGCATACAATTGTATTCCCTATTAAATCTGCTAAGAATTGTATCATCTGATACTACACGGGAATCTGACTTCTAGTAATACTAACTAATATGAAAGTAATTGAACAGAGGATTGAAAGTTGCAAAATATTAAACAAAAGGAATTTAAGATAAAAAAAAAAGTGGCATAGGTGATATTGAAATCCCTGATCCCTGATCTTTAAGTTTTAATTATAAATAGAATTATTATTTATAGCAATTGTACGGAGATGAATTATCAAACATGGGAGACAGAAAATAACAATGCTTAGTGCTATTACTATCATTAATAATGATGATGATAATAATAAAATAATAATAATGATGATGATAATAATAATTATAGACAATAATGATGATAATGATAATTAAAAATAAATTAAAACAGGTTTTTAAGACCAAAGCAGAAACCGAAACCAGATTTCGGCAATCTTCCTATTTTTTGCTGAAAACTAAAACGAAACGAAAATGTCCATTTTATTTAAATAATTAATACATAAATATACATAATTATTAATTAATCACATTATAATTGTAAGTGTTGGTATAAGATGGCTCTCTGTGCCTCTGACTAAAGCTTATTTTAATTTAAAAAAATGTAATCAAATCATCAAACGGAATGATTTTCTAATTAAGCAAAAATGTTTTAGATATTGTACATACCTTGATTTATCTGTTATAATGATTTCCATAAAGGATTATCTGTTATACTACAATACTATATATATATCATATTATATGTATATATATATATTATACTGCTATACTACCCTGTTATACTATACTCAAAGAGCGTTCGAAGTACTACTATGGTTTCAAACTAAAAATTTCCTATTACTGAAAGCCTACAGCTTTTAATGAGCACATGAAAAGCATCTTCAAATTTTAGTCATATATGCATTGTTTGCTTCTGTAATTTGTACACACATCTTGAGTCATTCATGACTGATAATTATAAGCAGTGAAGTTCATTGCCGTCAATAAAGAGTGTCTCATATGAGCCGATACAGCTCGAATGAATCATGTTGAAATGTTCGGAAGGAAGAAACGAGATTTTTGGAATATAGGTAGTTTCGGTTGAGTTTCGATTCGGCCGCACTTTTGACATTTTCCCCGAAAACGGATTTTCAGCGGAACGGAGATTTTGAGCCAAAAACGAAATTTTGGTTGAACTGTAACGATAATAAATAAATAAATAAATAAATATTATTATAAATAAATAAAAAGATGATCATTTTCATTGAAAAAATTTATCTGGTACTCAAAATGTAAAACTGCATAACTAATTAAACGTAATTTATTGCAAATGTTGCTGACTAATTCGAATTTTAAAGAAATGTACAAAATGTTCAAATTATCTAACAATCAGTTTAATAAAAACTAAGGAGACTCAAGGACATATTACATTTCGAACAACGTCAAAAATAAATAATATTTTAAAGAGTATCATGTTTTATCCGAAGCGAAAAATGAAAAAGTGAGTTAAAATTTGTATTTCATAAAAGTAAAAATTATATGTCCGTAATATTCTCTTTCAGAAACTCGATAACGTAAGTTAGATTTTACTGAATTAAGGATAATAATCAATTAGAATAATCAATTTCTTTCAACGATTTTAACACGTCATTGCTGTTATTCGATAGTAACCAGCCAAGGCAATAATGAATAAAATTCCACTTTACCACGATTGCTTTTGCTTACTGAAAATTAATAACTTGAAACTGAATTTTTCTTACTGCTGTACTTGCAGAGTATTCACACAACGCGCACCAGAAGAACCAGCATTATATACTTACTCATATCTACACCTTACCTGGTATACAGAATAAAAGTTACGTTGCTCATAATTGAAAATTCTAGGTAGATTTTTACATTTAACATATTCTTTTAGATTGTCCAGCATATTATACCCAAAAGCGCTTTTATATCGAGGAAAACCATTACGCATTTAAATAGTAAAATTATTATTATTATTGGTGTGTGTGTGTGGGGGGGGGGGGGGACTCTCACCAAGCTTGAGTAATCAATTCTCAACTGTGGTGACGATGCTACCATCTCCGTATTTTTTTGCATATTTATTTATGTATTACTAGAAATGTCGTTTTACATTTTTGTAGCACATAAAAGTTTATTGATGAGCCATGTGGCAATAGAAAAATTTTTTAAAATTATAAAAACAGTAAATTAAGTTACACACTTTTCAAGCAAGTTTTTTTTAAAAGTTATTTTATTAAAAATTTTATTTATTCGCTATTTAAAAACGAACATGTGTGCATAGTAATTAACTATTGTTATAATTATATTATTGCTATGATTGTTATGATGTCATCTTTACTGTCGGACAAGATTTACTTATTAGGATGAGCGAAGCGAATCCTCTACTAGGCCACTCAAGTTACATTTTGTCGCACACATTATAAAAAAACTGTTGAGTATTTTGACTTGAAATTAAACGTAAGCATAAATTATGATTTGTAGATTTGCACAATGTTATTTTTTTTACAGAATAACCTTTAAAAAATATTATTTTAATAATTAATTTATTCTACATGTTTTTCTATTATGGACGCATTTTTGCAAATAAAAAATTGAACGCGTATCTTTTTATTTTCAAAAGGAAAATAAACCATGGGGTTAGTAATTATAGATAGAATCATAATTAATTAATTAAATAAAATATATTTTCATTATTCCGCCAAAATCGTTTGCAAATTAAAAATTGAACCCGTGTCTTTTTATTTTAAGAAGGAAAATAAACCATGGGGTTGTTAATGATAGATAGAATCATGATTAATGTATTAAATAAAAAATATTTCCATTATTCTGCCAAAATTATTTGCGCAGTTTATACTTACGGATTTTAAAAGAATTATATTATGATTTATTTATTTAGGTATTTACTTTGGTAAAGTGGCAACAAAAGAATCGTAAACAAGTAAAATTAATTCTTATATTGGTATTTAAAGTGAATATTTTATTAAGTTTGGTAAGTTTCTTAAGTTTGGTATTGAACCAAATTAAATATATTATCTACGTTTATAAATAATTTCTGGAATGTATTAGTAATTTAAAAATGCCGAGGAAAAGAACACTTACTGGCCGGAATGAACGCAAACATGATTTAGCTTCAAGGCAAGAGGCTAGACATCAGCATAAAAAGCAACGATATGACGAACCTCTTCTGACAGATAATGCATGTGTAAGGAAATATGCTTTAAATTTCGAAGCTGCCCAAAAATATTTAAAATTATATTTTTGTAAAATTTGCCATCGTCGTTGGTTTGACATACATATACAATCTGACGGATCTTGTGAGTCTTGCCGTAAATACATTGTGAATAATGAACTAAATATTTTTTTCGTAGCTAATAATATGAATCCAGGTCCACAACCGGAAGTGTTGAAGAATTTAACTTTCGTTAAAGAGCAGTTAATTGCCCAAATTCATCCAATCATTACTGTTTATCGGATTACAGGTGGTCAACTTGGATACAGTGAGCAAGTCATTAATTTCCATCAAGACATTACGGAATTTTGCACTTTATTACCCCATTCCATAGATACCATATTACAGTACATTTTTGTTAGACGAGAACATGGAAAAGGATTTAAAGATTATATAGTAAATCGTAAAAACGTTGAATCTGCATTAGAATATCTAAAGGAAAACAATCCTTGGGATCGTTATATTACTATTGGCGAAAATAATTTGCAAAGTTTACCCGAAAATGAAAATATTTTTCAGCGAATAATACTCAGTCACAAGCTACAGCAGATATATGTACTACCAGTTGAAAAAACTTTGAATCCTCTAGATGATCATTGTTCATGGACAAATAATATATATGAATCCAGAGCGCCAAATTTCTAATTTTCTAAATTTTTAAATCTAATCGAAAGGCAATACATAGTATGTTAGGAGTTAACCCTTTGCTTACGGGGTTGGGATATATGTCGTCCCAGAGACTATTTCTTTATTGTTTTCGCACCAATTTTTGAAAACTAGTCCCTATCATAAACTAATACTAAAGTAATTTCACGAGATAGCTAATACGAAGAATTTTTCTTCTAAATTGTGGTACGAATGAATATAAAAATAGTTGCCAGTTCTACTCCGTAATCTAAAGGTTAAAGAAGGGAATGATGAATGCAGTGTCATTCCTTGGCCTCAGATAAGTACTAAGCCTATAAATGAATTTTCATGTGATGGATATATTTGTAGAGCTTTTCCAACATTATTTCCAACAGGAAGAAGGGATCTTAGCGATGGTAGAATTAGTAAAATTACACCAAAAGAATACTTTAAATTTCTGATGACATATGACGATGGAAGATTTGCACGGCATCCAAGATTTAGATTTTTTGCTTTCAATAGTATAATGCGTTGGACAGCGTTACAAAATGGAATTATTTGTATTAAAAAAAATTCTCGCCTACATGATGTTGAAACAGTTGAAAAACTCCAGGAACGGTTGCAGATAGATCCTACATTGTACAAATCGATTTTATCTTTCAACGCTAATTTAAGATCATCGAGCTCTTATTGGTTTATCAAATCACGAGAATTGTTAGACATGGTTGAGGAATTGGGAACGCCTACTGTTTTCATTACACTTAGCACAGCTGATTTATACTGGCCTGAAATTTATCGCATCATTGATCCACACTATGATTACACTAATTGTAACCAAAATTTTGAATTCATCAAAAAATCGAAATTGCTAAGTTGCAATCCTTTAATAGTTGCCTATTTTTTTCATAAGCGGTTGGATTTTTTTATGGAACACTTTTTCAAGAAATATTTCAAAGTCAAAGATTTTTGGTTTCGTATTGAGTTTCAACATAGAGGTAGTCCTCACATGCATGGTCTTTTTTTGGTTTGAAGATGCTCTTGATGTAAACAATCTTAGTTCAAATGATGATGAAAAGATACGTAAAATTGTAAAATACTTTGACGAATTCATAACGACTTGGCAACCAGATCCTAATCAAGTTTATGATTATACATCCATCTAAATTTCATTTTACGGATGTGCCTGATGAATCCGCAGACTATAATCACTTAATACGTGAAGTACAAATGCATAAATGTTCTAAAGCGTATTGTAAGAGAAAGAAAAAAGATTCTTCTGAACTCACATGTCGTTTCAAATTTCCCAAAGAATGTTCTTACGAAAGTAAAATTCAGTTCATTAATAATGATCCCGAATTCATTTAAAAAAGAAATAGTCCTTATTTAAACAGTCATAGCCCACAGATTTTAAAAATCTGGCAAGCAAACATAGATTCCCAAGCAGTCATTTCCATTCACGCAGTTCTAAAATATATTGCTAAATATGCTAGTAAAGGTGAATCCCGAACAGAAGGGATGAAAGATTTTATCAGACAAACAATTCATGAATCACGCGATAATATCAATATTCAGCAGATAATTCAGAAGATATTAATAAAAATGTGTGCCGAACGTGATTATTCTGCCCAGGAAATATTTTGGGTGTTAATGGGATGGCCTTTGTATAAGTCATCTCGTCAGTTTGTCACCATTAATTTAGCAAGCAACGCTTGGGAACACTTAGATATGAATAAAGAGGATGGAAGCATATCCGTTTCAAATATTTTGGAAAAGTATCAGCAACGCCCAGTGAGTTTGAAAATATGTCTTTGCAAAATTATTGACAAATGTTTATAAACGCGGTGCAAATTTCAGTATAAAAAAAAAACAAACCCCATTTATCCCAAGAATCACACCGAAATTGAAATATGATCCCAATAATGTAAATAATGACGATTTCTATAAGCAACAAGTTATGCTGCATATTCCTTGGCGCGATTTTCAAATTTTTAATCCAAATAATACTTTATGGAAAATTATATATGAACAGCATTTTGAGAAAGATGAAATCCAGAGACTGGATTTAGAATACCTGTTGCAAAATTTAGAAGATGAGGAAGAATTTGAAGAAATAGAATCTACTGAAAGAGATCAACCATTTGACTAGATGAATGTCGCTTCAAGACAAAATAATGTACAGGATGAAGTAGATTTAGGCAGAAGGGACATTGATATAAAGTATAATTGGCATACCATTCAAAGTCAAGATTTGCTTTATAAATTACAGAATTTTATTGAAAATGAAAAGGTGAAAGAGAGTGAAAAAAGTGATCGTGTCACTGTTCTTTCTAATTTGCCAAATTTTGACTTTTTCCATGAACAGAAAAGTATAATAAATATTTTTGAAGAACAGCTCAATTTCTTGCAAGGTCATAGGCAAGAAATGCCGATAAAAAGAATTGTTGTCCAAGGAAAAGCAGGTTCTGGAAAAAGTACTTTAATACATTACTTCACTGCTCGATTAAATGAAACATTTGGTACATCTTCTTTTCAATTGCTTACACCAACTGGTGTTGCCGCAGTCAATATAAATGGATCAACAATTCATTCTAAACTTTTATTGGGACTAAATCAAAAGTTAAAAGATCTTAGTCAATATTCGCTTGGTCAACTTCAAAAGGAGTTTCGTAATTGTAAATTCATAATTATAGATGAAATGAGTATGATTGGGTGCAGTCTTTAAACGAAAAATAGATTTACGATTACTTAGTGCCGTGCCATCGAAACAAGATGAACCTTTTGGTGGAATGTTCTTATATTTATTTGGAGATATCAAACAACTACCTCCAGTAAACGACAGGCCTCTTTATAGTGACAAAAATCAAGGAAGTGAATTTCTTTTGGAAGGACAATTGTTATTTTCTTCGAATATTCACAAATATTTTTTTTTATCATCATCCTTCCGACAAGATGAAACTCAACAAATATTTTGCAGCATACTTGATCGAATTAGCAATGGAGAATGCACTATTGAAGACTATGAAATATTAATGAATCGAAGCCTACAATCTCTTTCAAAAAGCGAGCAGAATTTATTTAAAGATGCAATAAGGCTGTTTTTAACGAATAAAGACGCAAAAGAATATAATAATGAAAAATTAAAGGAACTGCGTCAACTCGTTGCCTTTATTCAAGCTCTTCACAATTGCACCAAAGTAAAGTTGTCCGATTCTGAAATGACAAATGGACTTGAACCATTTCTTCGTTTATCCATTGGGTCTAAAGTAATGTTGCGTTCTAATCTGTGGACTAAAAAAGGTTTAGTAAACGGTGTCTTTAGGTTATGTTTCAGACATTATTTATGAAGAAAATCACGGGCCACCAGACTAGATGCCGCAAATAATAATGGTTAAGTTTGAAAACTACAGTCATTCAACTTATGAGAATGGCTGCGTTCTGATTCCACCGATAACTAAATTCTGGAAAAATGGAAATATAAATTGCTCAAGAAAACAATTTCCCTTGCAATTAGCTTTTGCAGTTACAATTCATAAATCCCAAGGTTTGACGCTAGATAAAGTAGTAGTAGATATTGGGGATAAAGAGACATCAGTTGGCTTAACGTACGTAGCGTTGTCGAGAGTGAAAACCCTTCAAGGTTTAACATTTAATAGAAAATTTCCTTACGAGAGATTCTACAATATCAAAAATTTTCATATGCTGGTATGCAGAAAAAAAGAAGAAATCCGAATGAAATAATTTACAGTTAATAGTTCTGTTCTTAGTATCGACGAGAGAAAATTTCAAATGTATTTCAGAAAAAAAAAAAAAGGATTTTGAAGAAATAACCTTTTTCAAATGTATTCTAAGATTGCTATCAAAGATTATTTGATGTGAATTACAAAGATTGAAAACATATTTCAAATTATTTGAGAAAACCGCAGAGGCCATTGGAAAATACAAAATCATCTTTAAAACTTTTAGTTAAAAATTAAAAAAGTATTTTGTAAAATTCTGCTTCGAATGTATTTTTATTTATACCAGCCTTATATCATAAATTAAAAATTTCGAGGAAATTCTTAGTTATTTGGCTGAATTTACATTTCTAAAATTTAAATGCGCCAAAACATGAGATGACATTTTTGCTTAATAAAGATGCAAAAATAATATAAAAAATAATGCTACTTTCAAATATTTATCTTATGAAAAAATGCTTCGCGAATCCAAACAAAGCACGGCTTTTGCTAGTATTATTTATTGAAATGGGTCGATGAGATAATCAAAGAAGTACCCGCAATTCCGTAATGGTACATTACTATGTAATTACAAATATTTAAATACTGTTAAATTTTATTTTGAAGTTGCAATGTGTTTTATAAATACTTTACACATGTTTTATTTTCATATTTTATAGTATGCATTCCATGATGGGTAAATATTATGGTGGTCCCCAACGACTAGTTTTATAGTTGGTATGTTGTGTGATGAAAATCGGTAATCTAATTCGAGAATTTGTTAAATGGTTTTTAAATACGTTCGTAAACGTAGCATCAATAGTCGTCGTTCAGAACAAAGCAAAAGCTACCCAATCGAATATATAATTATTGCTTAATTTTGTCATGTCGTTTCAAATTTTATGAAAATTCGATGTATAGTTCAATTACAGGGACAATTAAAACCACCCTGTTACATTACGGCCAACGGGAAAAAAATACAGGGTGTTTATAAAGTCCCGGACCCATTTTGATGTTTAATAACTCATAAAATAATAAAGATAGATTAAAATTAATAACATAAATGGTTAGATAGACTCAAAACAGTTTCATGACCCTTGTCAATGAACTTCCACGTGTGCCCCCTTCGTCGCACGGAGAATATTAAATCGAAAGTCTGTGGATGCCGACATGCCTAGTCGCTACCTGGCGTGAAATTGACTATCGACTTGATATTCTCGGTGCGACGAAGAGAACATACGTGGAAGTTCATTGACAAGGGTCATGAAACTTTTTGAGTCTATCTAACCGTTTATGTTATTAATTTTAATCTATCTTTATTATTTTATGAGTTATTAAACATCAAAATGGGTCCGAGACTTTATAAACACCATGTAGTTTCAAGTGCATTTTAATTATGTTACACCTTTTTCGAACATAATGAAATGGATATGCATTTATGAAGTATACACTAAAATATACATTCTGTACAATATGTGGTGCAAAGGGTATTTGTTGTTAAATTACAGGGCCCCACAAAAGTATTCCACTACTTAATGATATACTGGAAAATATTATTTGGGCAGTGTTTTAATTATATTGAACTATTTCACATCCTATAAAATTCATATTCGTTGCTGAGGTTTACTAAAAGTTACTTTCAGTATAATAGAAAGCAGATAGTATTTACAAAGACACACAAAAGATTTAGGATATTCTATATGCGAACTGTATACTATAACAGCTAGATCTGAATATTTTTAAAACTTAGTTATAGTACGAACGCACCTCATTTGCTATGTTTGAGGAGCAATTTTCGACTTGTTTGGATATGAAGTGACTTGCAAATTATTTCCATAAACTTCTTCTTATGTAAAAACAAGTTCTAGACTGATTACAGTAGACCGAATAAATTTTTCACAATTATGAGGTGACTTTTATTAACAACTTCCTAGAACTATGCCATGATTTTATAAACAAAAGAAAGACATTTTATAAAAACATGTTTTCCGGGATATCTGATTCCTAAAATGCGTAAATCCCACGAAAAATCTTATGAAACTAATACTTTCTTCTTGTAAAGATAGAGTAGAGTAAGAATTATAACAAAACTTTTTGAAGAAATTTCTATCTGTAGAATTAATATGACTACTTTCATGTCTTTTCCAGAATAAATGCCATGATCATTTTAAAATAAAGGGATTTCTTCGAATTATGACTAAGTCAAATTTTTGTTTCTAATCAATTCTATGTGAGATCCGCATGTAGATGAAAAAGTGTTTTCAGAAAGAAAATCTGTGTTTGATAAAGTACATTTGTCTCTGGCGGAAATTTTAAATCGATTTATTGGATATCTTTATTCTTTACATTAACATTAACATTAACGGGGTACGGGAGAAACAAAAAACAAGTCGTAAATTGTGTAACAAACGTGGCAAATGAGGTATTATAACTAGTTTTATAAATAGTCATATCTTGGCGCAATAGCTATTGCACTTTTATGCAAAAATGCATGAAAACAAATTTATTATGATTATATAAATTAAATTCAGTAATGATGCTACTGCATCTCAAATTGGACGTAATCAAAATGGTAACCTATAATCATTACCTAGCATAAGATATCATTGAATTAATTATGTGTGATAGGATTTAATAGAATGAAGGAAACTTATATTAAATTTTTTTAAAGTTATGATTCGACTTAAATAAAATTTGAAAATTTTCGTTGTTTTCTTAAAGTGTTTATTGCATATTAAATTCTATTTCATATATAAAATTTTAAACAAAATAGAAATTTAACTTAAAAAAAATTATCCATGTTTAAATTTTGATCCATCTTCTCGAAGAATAATTATTTTTAGATTTTTTTTTTCATTTTTGAATGCAGAAAAGAATAAATATTAATTACTTTATAGAATTTCAAAAACTATTTACTTTTAAAAAATTAATAATTAAAAAGTAATAAAATTAAAAATAGTTAAAAAATCACTTTTTATAAGCAGTCACTCTTTATATTATAAATATAATACATTTATTAATTAAATTAAATTTTTATTAAAAAATAAAAGTAAAAATAGTTTTTTAAAAACCCATTCTTTTATAAGCATTCAATGGTTATATAAAAAATCAACACCTTAGGATTGATTTTATGATTTCCGATTTTATTCCTGCCTGAAATTCATGTAGTTCCAAAAGAATTTTCCATTTCATTACCTTAATTTGCCATGAGTCCTGATTATTAAAAATTCATTGCTTTGATTTACGCTTTATAGGAATTTCGAAATAGTGAATTTATTAAAAAAATTATTATTTTTGTTCTGTTTTTTTTTTTTTTTTTTTTTTTTTTTTTACTATTTGACAACAACAAAGTAAAAGAGCATTCTTTAAATCTTTCTAGGTTTAAATTAAAAAATTATAATATCAATTAATTAATTGTTAATGCTAATTAATTATTATGATAAAACGCTCTTAATTTGAACTGTATTTTAGTTATAATTTCTATTAGTTACAATCGTGCAGTCGTATCTTGATTAATATTAAAATATTACGCGATATAAGAGTATAAGAAATATCCTACTCTTTATTTTTTATTTATATTATCTACTTTTGAGTGTTTAAAATATTTCGTTGTTACAGTTTCACAGGCATTAACATATTTTGGAGGGTGTGATTTTGCGCATCATTTAATCCTTTGTTTTTGTTACTCGTATGTAACTGCAAACTTAAAACATGTCACCTGTTAATTACCTACGTATCATCTATAACAGGCAGAGATGGGTCTTAAAGTGAAATATCATCATTTTTATTTAAAAGGTTTTCAAATGGTCCGTTTTCTGAACATCGTTTTTTTAAATAATAGAACCTTCTTTTTATATTTTTCTTGTAAATTTTGAAGAAACCTGTCTCGAAAGTTTCTTCCCTTACAAATGTTGTAAGAAACGTAGCACGAAAATGTTTTTTGAAAATACTGGTATTCAGGAAACGAATATTTAATAGTTCTACATTTAATGATCATAAAAGAATCAAATTCTATATCAAGGGACGGCGAACCTTTTCACACACATATGCCAATATTTCCAAAAATATGTTTTATGTGATAATGAAATACCAACAGTAAAATAATAATCATAATAATAATAATGGATCAAGTAATAATCAATCAAAATTATTTTAAATATTGTCTTCAGTATTAAAAAATATGGATAATATTTGAAGTGAAAATTTTAAAATTTAATTTATTTGAAAGTTATTTATTAATATTTTTTAAATACTACCTCTGACAATAAAGTTCGGTGAATGAATTCAGAACGACCGATCTGGCAACACTGGGGAAACAAAACGCTGCACCTACATAGAGGCAAGTGTAGACCATCTTCCCCCACCGTTGTTCAGTTGAGCGTCGTTTATGTTCTGTGTAAGACGTGCTTTAGTAAGTGCTTGTTCAGTGTGTTGGTTCATAACTGAGATTAGGAAAATGAACGAATAAAAGATCAGTATAAAGTTTGGTTTTAAGCTTTGCAAGACACCGAATTGGAATTCATGAGGAATGGTGCAAACTGAACACCTACCACACTCGCCAGATCTCAATCCTCCAGATGTCTTCCTATTTTCAGGATTCAAACTCTTTTTGAAAGAGATTTGACCATATTGCTGACATCCAACGAAACGTGACGAAGCTTTTGAACTTTATCCAAAAAGACTTCTTCCGAATTTCCCAGGACATGTATAGCAGATCTCAGCGGTGCATAGTTATAGGAGATGAATATTTTAAAGGATGGTATGGTAACTTTCGTTGATATTTCATTTACATTAATGCTACAGGACTATTCACAGAACTTTATTGTCAAAGATAGTATTATTTCTGTTGTCTCATCTGAGTTGCCAAATGGTTTGACAGCTTAGTACATGTTATTTTTGAGAGAATGCAAGATGAATTGCACTCATTTGACAAGATGTTTTTGCTTGAATTTTTCATAGTATATATATATATATATATTTTTTTTTTTTTTTTTCAAAAAGAATTTTAGCCGAAAAAATTATATATATATATATAAAAGTGCCAAAATTTACGGATTTTAGGTATTTATAATTGAATTCCAAGTTGTTAGAATTTTACTATCGGCATTTAACTTCATAATTCTTTTTAATATTTAATTTGAGATAATCTCCTAGTTCTGTCTTATTTTTAAACGTATGTGAGCCAATATTTAGCTAAATTGTGTTACATTATTTTTAAATTTCTTCAATCTGTAGGACAATGATAACCAACCGATATATTCGAATTCCGATAAACAGAGACAACATCTAAATAATTGCTAATTTTAGAAAATTCTACTG
Source organism: Maratus speculifer (assembly GCA_964019185.1). NCBI lineage: Eukaryota > Metazoa > Arthropoda > Arachnida > Araneae > Salticidae > Maratus > Maratus speculifer. The sequence goes on from OZ025298.1 coordinate 199,976,695, forward strand.
TGTTTTTAATGTAGAACGTGAATCTATACCGTGCCAAAAATAATCTGCAGCGTGTCACTTATGACACGCATGCTATAGATTAGATGTCCATTTTCTATACAACATTACAATTTTAAAGTATGATGCTTTTAAAAATCATCAACTTTAGAATACATAATTGATCTACACGTTTTATTATAAAATTGTAAAGAATTCGTTTCGGTATTGTTACTGTTATTATTTGGACATCATAAAAGAATGAATCAATTGCACATTAACATTTTGGTTTTGATAAACAATTAGGACGCTTTTGAAAATCAACGTAAGAATAAAACGAATCAGAAAATTTTACTGTATCTTAAGTATTTTATTATTATTATTATTATTATTATTATTATTATTATTATTATTATTATTATTATTATTATTATTGCTGCTGCTGCTGTTGTTGTTGTTATTTAAAGGGTTTTTAAATGATCCGTTTTTAATCTCTTTTTTTTTTTTTCCCCCAGTCGAATCTTTTTTTTTTTATGTCCTTGCAACTTTTGAAGAAACCCATCTAGAAAGTTGTTTCCCAGAAACTTACCACAAAAATGTTTCTTAGACTATACTGGTATTCAGAAAATGATCATTTGGGAGCCCTATATTTGGCGATGATAATAGAATTAATCTCCATAATATTAAAATTTTGATGTTGATAAGCAGTTATGATGCTTTTTAAAAATAAAATTTAGAATATATATGATCACAAGATTTATTGTAACTCTACAAATAATTTATTTTGATTATTTTTAAATATATTCGTAATAAACTTCATCTTAACAACACATAAAAGATTGCTTCAATCTGGGTATTAAAGGGGGGAAATGTAAAACGTGTCATAAAATGAAAAAATAAAAATAATAAAAAAATAAAAATAAAATAAAGAAAGAACAATAAAAACACGCACACAAAAAAGTAAAAAAATAAAAAAACTGAAGGCATAATTGTTTTTAAGTCGAAAAATGAAAGAGGAAAAAAAAAATGTCTCTAAATTGGTATCAAGAGGATGAAAAATTTTAAGCATATCATCGGTTTGATCAAAACAGGTGAAAAATCACTTGTGGTACTTGATGTTGAAGAGTCGATTAAAAAAAAATCATGTAATTATATGAATAATAATAAAACAGTTCCTCTTTGCTGTTTCACTATTAGTACCACTATTATTGCTGTTAATAATAATAATAATAATAATAATAATAATAAACCAAATAACCAATCTTTAACTAATGCTTCAATTTTATGAAAATATTACGTTTTTATTAATGTTATTTATAATCAATCAAGTCTTGGGATAGTAAGAGTAAGAATATAATGTTAATTAATTATGTACTAATAAACTATATATAAATTTTCAACCGAATACTGTTTTTTTTTTTTTTTTTTTTTTTTTTTTTTTTTTTTTAATAAAAGTATTAAAAATTTAATGGAAATATTACTTATATTTAGTAAAAATTTTGAACAATAAGAATAACAGTATACAATGCTAATAAATCATGTAACACATCTTCAATCAAAGATGCATTTTTATGAAATATTATAATTTTAAAAGAAACATTATTTTTGTTAAATAAAGTCTTGTAACAAAAAGAATATAGAAATACATTATTTATAAACCGAATAAAAGTTCTTCAATTTCATTATGCAGTTTATAAAAAAATAAAATAAAAATAAAATAAAATTTTAAAGGAAATGTTATTTATATTTAGTAAAATATTGTAACAAAAAAGTGTAACTTTTACTTTTAACAAACCATATAATATAATTTCAATCCAACGTTATAATTTTATAAAAGTATAAAAATTTTAATTGAAATATTATTTACATTTAATAAAATTAGAATCAAATTTTATTGCTAAAAAACAATATCATATCTTCAACCAAACGCGACAATTTTTTTCAAACTTTCGATAGAAATAATATTTATATTTGATAAAATATTGTAACAAAAAAGTAACATTTTACTGCTAATAAAGTGTATAATATATTTTCAATTCAACGCTACAGTTTTATAGTTTTATAAAAATGTTAAAATTTTAATGGAAATGCTATTTATAGCTAGTAAAATTCTGTACCAATAAGAATAGCATTTTATTGCTAAAAAAAGTATAATGTATTTTCAACCAAACGCTACATTTTGATAAATAATAATAATAAGTAAATAAAAATAATAAATAAATAAGAAAAAATAATAATAATTAATGAATAATAATAATAATAATAAATAATAATAATAAAAACAAATAATTGAAATATTATGTATATTTAATAAAATACTATATAAAAAAAGGTAACATTAAATTTCTAAATCGTATATTTTCAAAATTATTATTTTTTAAAATATTTAGTAAAATCCTGCATCAAAACAACAACATTTTATAGCAAAAAAATAAAATAAAATAAAATAAAATAAAATAAAATTAAATTAAATTAAAAAAATAACATATCTTCAATCAAATGCTGTATTTTTATAAAAATATTAAACTTTTATTAGAAAAAACAAATAATTGAAATATTATGTATATTTAATAAAATATTATATAAAAAAGGTAACATTAAATTGCTATATCGTATATTTTCAATCCGACGTTACAATTTTCTAAAAATATTAATATTTTGATGTTTTAGCAAAATTATTATTTATTAAAATATTTAGTAAAATCCTGCATCAAAACAACAACATTTTATTGCTAAAAAAAAAAAAAAAATAACATCTTCAATCAAATGCTGCATTTTTATAAAAATATTAAACTTTTATTAGAAATTTTATTTTAATAAAATATTATAAAAAAAGAGTAACATTTTACTGCTATTGAACCGTATAGTATATTTTCAATAAAATGCTATGATTTTTATCAAATATTAAAATTTTAATGGAAATGTTATTTGTGTTTAATCCCAAATCAATACAAATACATTATATATATATATATATATATATATATATATAATTAATAATAATAATAATATATTTTGAACCAAATGCTTCACTTAGATAAGAATATATTAGACTTTTAATATTTACATTAATCAAATATTATAATAATAAGAGTAATAGCATATCGCTACTAAGAATGATAATAATAAACCCTATAACACATTTTCAACCGAACGCCGCATTTTTATGGGTAAATACTACAACACAACAGACACGATAAATATTACTTACGTCTAAATCCATATGTCCAAAGGGAATTTAGGAACGGCATGCAAAAAACAAAAGATCATAATTAGATTGAATGCTCATAATAAGGAGCAGTTTTTTACGAAGACAATGAAGTAGGATTAAGCAGAGAGAAATTATACAGACCAGGATGTAACATGTTTTTGAGCGGATGTGTTCTGTAGGCTTCACGGCTTTACACGGACGCCATGCAGAGGATGTGGAAAGCAAGCGAGAGGACGAACGGAATTGTGGGTAGGGAGATCGATTAATGGAAGGGCGGTGGCCCTTACGAATGGTTTCAGGGTTAATCACTACAATACGGATTAAGGTTAAGGATGCTCCGATGCATCTTTTCATTTAAAAGAATATAATAAGATGTAACTGATCTACGTTTGAAGACAAAGAATAAAATAAAAGTAAAAAAAAAAAAAAAAAAAAAAGTATTTGTTTTTTTTTTAAACACATTTATTTATGCATTTAATGTTCATCTTTGAAAACAATTTAATATCATGACCCTAATCCATTTCGTTTAAAAAAAAATCATATTTGCAATGCCTTAATTTGGCGTAAGCCTTCGATTATGAAAAATTCATCGATTGTATTTACGTTTGGTACAAAGTTTGAGGTAGTGAATTTCTTTAAAAAATCTGTTTTTTGTTCTGTTTCTTTTTTTTTAAGATATGACAATAGGAAAGAAAATAAACAATTTTTTAACCATCTATTTGGAATTTCTAAATTGTTTTTTCAACGTTCAGGATTTATACATTAAACTACTAACTGATACTAATTAATGATCGGCATATTTAGCGAGCGTCGTTAGACGCATAATTAACTCTACTGTAGAAATCGTACCTGTTATAACCGTAAAGGACATTGGATGATTTACATCTGCGCCCGGCTAAGGGTAAAATGCCTGAAAAGTAACATATTATTTTATAATTAAAATATGGATCTTAGTTATAAATTAATTTTAAAACTATTAAAATGTTGTATTGTTATCATGAACTCATGTGTGTACACAATTTTTACAATTCTAAGGTTATCGAAAAATGAGTGAAAAATATATCCCCGAAATTCCAGCTTTACGTATATGAATCAAGTTAAGACAAATAAAAAAGCGTGTAAGGATTGACCTAAATCATAACCAAATTTCGGTAATATTTCTGTTTTCGGTCAAAAACGAAAATACCCCAATTTTTTAAAAATAATTAATACATACATGAATATCAATTAATTATACGTGTTTATAAAATATACATAATTAATTATTAGTTATACATGTGGGCCTTGTTAGTTCTCTGTGCCTCTGATCAAAACCTTCTGTTTTCATACAAAATAAAATATCATTAATTCATCAACGCACAAATTAATTTTCTAACTATACAAATTCCATTTCCCGTTTATACTCGTGTATAAATGCATATGCGTGCAAAATTTTGAGAATTTTTTTTTTTTTTTTTTTTTTTTTTTTTTTTTTTTTTTTGTGCATACGTCACATTTCGGGTAGTGTTGAAAAATGATTTGTGATCGAGTATAATAATAATAATAATAAATTTTCATTAAATTAGTAAGCATTTTTTTCGACGTTTCTAATCTGAGTTTTAATTTAACGTTTTAAAACTCTATAATTATTGAAAACTGAAGAATTTTTATCCACTTTGAAATCTATTCACATCAATTTAATAATACTTTAAAAAATTTTTTTGGTAAAAGAGTTTTTTATTCAGAATTTACCGATTTGCTTCAAACTTTGGATATATGTTTATTTTGATAAGGTGTAACCCTGATTAGTTTTGAGGTTTTTTTTTTTTTTGTTAAGTATAAGGGGTGGAGGCTACGCCTCTTTAATTAGGACAAATGGGTTTTTTAAGCAGAATTATCAGATTTCATTAAGATTTTCGATATAGGATCATTCTTATAAGGCGACTCCAAGAATAGTTTTGAGTGTACTTTGGTTAAATATAAAGGTATATTGCACATTTTTACGCTTAAGTTTTGGTATGTTGTCATGAAAGCAAAGAGAGGCTGTGCAATGTTTTTTATTGATTTACGCACTGAATATGAGTTAAATGTATATTTGTTTTCTTGACAAGTTTTTAAAGAAAGCTTTATTCTGTCTCCGATAATGGCAAATTTCCTGTTGTTTTAGAAATAATAGCTGGATAAGAATGACTTTGGAACTACTTCGAAGAATTTATCTCAGTAAAAAGGTTTTCCCGTAAATTAACGGATGTTGCAGGAGCATGGACCCATTTTCAGTGAAAGCAGGATTTTCTTTTTAATGCTTTTTTGGTTGTATGGAAATCTACGACATTAAAAAAAGAGAAAATATATTTCTTTCAAAAATACTTGTGTTTTGTATACTTAAAAAAATAAATGTGCAATTTAGTCCCTTTTACATAAATATATGTGTAAATTTCTAACATTACTCTTTTCTTGTCGTAAAACTTTATTTGTATATGTGTGTTTAACCATTCACGCGACCGTGTGCCACATCTGGCACATACCTGAAAGCACTATAATTATCATTTTGTGCCATGAATTTGGCATATATGATTGCTGTAATTGATCAAAAGTCCAAAGTCTGGAATAATTTGGTTTGTCCATGTTTGATGACTGCATTTGACAAAAAATTTTAAATTGTTCTTCGGAAACAAAAATATTTCTATCAAGATATTAAAGCAACTTTTTTTTTTTTTTTTTTTTTTTTTTTTTACTGAATACTTTAAAATATTAATTAAAAGAAAATTGAAGCTTGTGAAGCAAATAAAATTAATTAATTTAAGCCCATTTAATTTAAAACATTTAGCAATACCATATTTAAAAACCCTAATTGTGTATTTAGAGTACACGATATAACGTATCAAATTATAGCTGAAAATTTATAAATTTCAAATAATTTTGTTCATAAAAATAGGAAAAATTGTGCAATGAAGGGTTAATTTATCGATTCAATGGAAAATGTGTAATTTGCTATCGCTTCCAAAACTCAAACAAGTGTGTAAACCTAGAAAATTGAGCGGATTTACCGGAATTGGTGTGTTATGTAAATTTAGAAATGTTGCATGTTATACAATCTGAACACGATAAATGCCGATACTTGAAAACTTGACTTGTGTAACAGTAGCTGATTGGTCAAGGTAGTAGTGCTTTAGAAAATTGCCGTTTCTCCGTTCGTATCCCGTTTTTGTAAGTACTGCTAGTTTACTTCACATTGAATTAAATAGATAATTTCTCCTCTTGATGTAGATGTATCTTTGAAAACTTGCGATTAATATGGAAGAAAACAAGAAAGGAAAAAAATCATCCGTCAAGCATAGATTATGAAACACTTTCCTGCGCAATCAGAATAATATAACAAAACTGCATCGTTTAATAAGTTAAAATAGTATATCTAATTCAACAACATGGAAACCATTTTCTATTATATAGGAAGTAACTTGTAGTAAATCTTAGCAAAGTATATCAATTTTATTATATGCGAAATAGTTTAAAATAATTAAAATATGTTGCAAATAATGCCCCCCTATACCATTATGTAACGAAATTCTTTTGTGTGGTCCAGTAAATGAATAATAAATATTCTTTGTGCAGTATACTCTACAAAATGTATATTTTAGTGTCCTTCAAAATGCCTATCAGTTTCATTATGTTCGACGGGTGTAACATCATTAAAAAGCATTTGCAAATATTTTATCCCATTGGCTGTATTTTAACGGAATACTTTTGTCTGCCCCTGTATTTGAATTATCCGCTTTTACTGAAATTTAAAATGATTCAACAAAATTCTGCAACAAATTTATATTTAAAATTTCAAACGATTCGGTTTGTTAGTTTCTGTATTGTTTATGGGGCAGATAGATGGACATACTAACTGGCAAACAGACAGATAAGGCGGCGATTATAGATGCGACGTATTCGTATAATTACGAACGCACCCAAAGAACAGTTAATTCCAAAAGCGCATGTCAAAATTGTAAAAACATTTCCAGCAATTATTGCTAAAAGATAATATTACAGCTGATTTCTTTTGTGTGTCTCTGTAAATCGATTAAAAATGCTATGAATGCCCTGTTCTAATCGTAGAAATTAAGTGATTTATATCAGTTTAAACACGGTTGGAAAACGATTGTTGCTTTCGGTCTAGAGATATCTGAGACAGATCTGAATCCTTGTGATGTCCGGATTTTATTCGTTTTCTTGTTGGTCCATGTTTAATGTTCAGAAATGGAATACTTCTGTTGCCAGAATGACAAGGAAAAAAAAAACTACAAAAAAATTAATAACTCGGAAACAAATTGAGATAATAGATTTCAAACAAATTGCATTTAAAAGTACATTTTTTCCCTATACGACGGTGTAAAAATTGAAAATGTGCAATGTTTACAAGTTTAAAAATTTGCAATACCGAAAACTGTAAAACTGAAATTTGATTTAAATTTTGTTTATTTATGTTATAAGCCCAGGAATATTAGCGTTTAATCCATGGTGTACGTAATATAGGACTTTGTTATTACGTAAGCTACGTTTTTATCATCATAAAAATAATGTTTATTATTATCATTTTTTTAAACATAGAATTTATTTATAAATTTTTAAAATTTTAGTCTTTGAAAAAATTCTTCTCCAAATGGTCGTTGTAATTTGTTAAATTACTTTTTTTTTCTTTTCTGTTAGAAGATGGAGTGAAATTAAAAAATAAATAAAACAGCATATATTTAAGAAAAAGAGAGAAAATTGCTCGTCTGTTGCACTCAACCGTTTCGACACATCGATATAGTATAGATGCAAATCTAAACTGCTAATATAAAGAAAAATAAATGTTTTATAAGTCAAAATTGTGTAATTTCGAATGATGATGCTGGAATTAGCAATTTATAAAACCTAACACAATAAATATTTAACAAAAAGGTATTAAAATATCTTTTTTATTTGGCAAATAAAAAGGAAAATGTAAAGGTAAAAGGAGAAATTGTGAAGATTGACTTTAGCACTTAGATTATAAAAATTATTTGGGTTTAAATCAAGAAGCAAAAAAAAAATAAAATGAGTGCATTTAAATTATGAGTGCCATCTGCCTGCATAGATGGGAAAAATAGAAGAAATAAAGTCGAAACCCACTTTTACTGAAGCATCAAAAATTATAAAATGACTACATTCAACATCCCATCTGTCAGTACAAACAGCAGAAAAAGGAAAAAAAAATCGAAACCCACTTTCATCGAAGCAAAATCGAAGTCTATGTCCATCGATATCAGATGAACGTCTCGAAAGTAGAGAAATTAGAAAACATAATAAAAATAAATAAATAAATAAATAAACAAACAAAGAATTTTTAAGTTGAGTTTCCATTACCTTTGAAGAATACAGAGTCAAATTAAAATTTTTGGTGACTAAGGAAAAATAGAAAATAAGAGGAAAGGTATTGCATGCCTTTTATTTTAAATCGTTCGAATATCGATATAGGCTAGTAAGAATTTGATACGATACAACTTTGGGAAACAAAGGGGGGGGGGGGGAATGAAATTCCGAATGATGGGATCAAAACTAACGATTTATAAAGCATGACGCAATGGATATTTAATAACAAATAAAATAAATAAATAATTAAATAAATATATTAAACAAAAAAAAAGTAAATATTGAGTGTTGACTTTTAGTGCTTCGAAGATGAAACTTTTGTTGATTAAAAATCAAGAGGCAAAAAAATCAAAAGCAAACGACTGCACTTGACATCCCATCTGCCTGTATAGTCAGAAATAAAATAAAATAAAATAAAATCGAAATTCACTCTTACCGAAGCATCCTCGAGGTTTGCATCCGTCGATATCGGCATGTTGAGCGCGCTCCTGCTTTTTCACACCATTTCATTGTTGTCCGTGGTTATATTCTGCCACCGCCATCATTCGAATAAAAAACGGTGTTCGAAGAACCGGGAACTGGGGTATAAATATAGATTCAAAAAACGCTCTCAAAATCCGTGCCAAGTGCAATTCGAGCCACTTAGGGATCTTTTGCTTTTGAAATGAGCTGGGAATAATAAAGAAGAAGAAGAAAAATGGAATAAATAAAACTTGGGTCACCAAAGACGCTGATTGAACGGCTAAAAGGTCAGGATGAATTGACAAAGGGCTTCTTTAGCGACTTCGTTTCTAATTAACAATTGTAATTGATTCACTACGTGTCAGATCGGAGTGCATTAGTCGAGATATCGAATTCGGTATTGTTCCGGGTGTCTCTTTGCCGCAAACAATAGTGAACTATTCGTCATCGCACACCTGTTTGAGCAGTGTTGTTCCGGAACGATAAACACGAATTACGCATGCATTATGCATCATTTTAAATTGATTTATTTTTTTTAATATTAATTTTCATTCAGAATGATAAAGTGCTTATGCATAAGCACATTGATAAATACATGCCCGGACCTGGAACACAATCATCGAGCTTACAAAAATTTATAGTGGAAATAATACTGATATTGTATATTTTAACTGGGTTAAAATATACAACTGGACATTTAAAAATGCATTTTTGTTTAGTAAATTTAAAAGCATATTTTAGAAATCTACTCCAAAATCTAAAATAAAATTTGCATTCCCAATTTACCCTTAACCCAAAACTTTATGGTCCTATTCATCCCGAAAATCCTGTTTCTGTCAATATTCGGATCGTACAGATTACTAATATTATACTTATATATTTATTATACTTATATTATATTATACTAATATTATGTTACAAAACGTAACCATTTATTCTTAAAAACAACCTTTTTCTAAATTTAAATCCATAGTTATATTTCTTTTTTTAAACACAGAATCTTTTTAACTAAAATATTCTCATTTTGACGGGCAACGTTTTCCTTTGTGTTCAGAGAAAATAGTGATGACTTCTAAGGGAAGAAACATTTTTGCTCCAAAAACCTACACATGAAGAATATTACTCAAATTTTAAAATTAGCCAGTTTATTATTATTATTATTTTAATCTATTACAGGTTGCCACTGTATTATCCCTGATCCTAATTGCCCCCGATTGTAACTACCCCTATCTCCTCATATTAAAAATTACAACCTGTTTTAAAATCAAAATTTTATATTTATGCATAATAAGTCTTAAAATATATGAACTATTTGAAATTTTGATTTTTTTTTCGTCGTGTTCAAAATACACTGGGAGATGGCAGCACATAAATAATCACCTCACTGAGTTCACGGCTGAAATTCTAGAATTAGTTTAAACTCGATTCACATATTAAAACGTAATTGGTCTGCCAAGGAAGGAAAGTCTTGGTGGAAAACACCTGAAAACCTGATTCTAGTTGTTGATCCTTAGGTTTACCATTGTGTTTTCCTGCTGCTACTCCTTCATGCTTTCGTATCTTTGAATGCAGGAATAAACCTAAGAGTAATCGCAAAAATTGGATTTTCAGGTGTTTCCCATTAGTATATGATTTGGCGAACCGAATGTACTTAATACGCTAATCGAGTTTTAACTAATCTTTGTGAATTTCAGCTTCCAACTCGATGAGGTGATTGTCTTTGCTTCCGCCTTCTGGTCTAAAAGGTACACGATCCTTTAAATAAAAGAGAGTGAAAATACGGCTGTTATAATTGATGATTCGTGAAGGAATTCCGACCAATAGGATATTTATAGCATTTCATTTGGAATAATAATAAAAATAAGAAGAATAATAAGAATAAGAATAAGAAGAATAGTATTAATAATAATAATAATAATAATAATAATAATAATAATAAACTATTGAGCATTTCATCTCATCGTGACCGACTAATGGGACGGAGGTGGGGGTGGGGGCGACTACTGGTGCATTTATCTCTATAGTTTTCTCTAAAAAAATTATCATTTCTACACAAGTGTTTTTTTTTTTTTATGTGTATAGTCCTTTGTCATTGGGGATAAATGCAAAGCTTTGAAATTTTCTAAAACTGGAGAAATAATCGGAATATGATTTCACACATTAATAAACACAAATTTGATATTAACTTACTTTTCATTTTTATTAACACTGTTTGATATTGTCATATACTTTTCTTCCTGTTATCTTTTGTATCCTATCAGAGGTAAATAAAGCCGAAACTGCTCTCTACATTGACCGGATTTGCTGATTTCCATTGTCAATTAAAATAGTTATTAATGTTGTTCAATTATAAAAGCTACAGATTTAATTCTCGTCCATTACTTCTGTGTATATCGTGAAAATTTGACTTTAACTACAGAATTTCAATCAAAAGCCACAATTTATCATTTTGCATCCTTTCTATTATAGTTTTAACTGAAATACAAGCATTATATTTAATTTTTGAAGATTGTCATTATTCGGTATGCGTTGTTAAGGATCACCTTAAAACTTTTTAAAGAGCCTTTTTTTTTTTTTTTTTGTCTTTTATGAAAGATTAACATGCTAATAAACATAGATATATACTATATATATGCATACGTATGAAGAAAATCCAATTGGAACTGGCTTTATGATTAAATATGTGAAGCTGTGAATATGTACTCAAATCAAGATAAATTTTAACTTTAAAGCAATTTTACTCAAATCAGATATTTTTGACATTGCGAGCATCATATTTCCAAAACTGAGTAACATAGATATTTAAAATTGTGAAACGTGTTGAAACTTATATATCTTCAATGACCTCTACCTATTTTTATGTGAGTACTTAGAATGTATTTATTTAGTTTTTAATTTTTATTGAAATTTTACTATAGAATTTTTTTTGTTTAGTTGCATGAAGAAAATATTTTTATCTGTAAATTTAATTATTAAATTAAATTGAAGTTAAAATACGATATTGTACGAATATATTGTTGCGTATATAGGGTTCTTTCGATCTTACGGTTAGACAACTTCAAACACTTTTCTCTTAGAAAAGTAGAAAATAATTTATTTACAGATCTTCAGAATAACAGTCTTTGAAACTCACAAATATTACTAGATATTCAAAAATAACTGTTCAAATCTATCGTACAAGTGCAGATATAGGTCCCAGAGACTCTTTATACAACGTCTCAACACTAAAATCACATTCAAAATAACGTAAATAAAGCTCAAGCAAATTTGCTTAAACAATCGTAGCTCACTCAATGACTGACTGGTAAATAATAACTACTCCAGCTCGCATCGCTTCTCTTCTTATATAGGCTCGCAGCATGCGCTGGAAATTACCACAGGCTTCTCGAAAAATCCAGGAACCAAGGAAAAACATTCAATGTATCAGTAGACCTAAGGGGGGGTGGGGTTACCATAGAGAGGAAGGGTTACCATCGCCAACAATCGCCAAGTTTGTCGCCAATTTGGTGATATATCGCCAAATTTCGCGACCAAAATTAGTCGCCAAAAGTGACGCCAACTTGGCGATATCTTTAATATTTCGCCAATCTGCCGTAGACATACACTGAAAATAATAGACAAGTTTGCTTGATAACAGAGACAATGTAACAAAAACTAATATTAGTAAAGGAATGGAGCTTAATAAGATTATTTACATTATTTTACAGTACAAACACTAACTATTTACAAAATTCGTAACACTACCCCCTTCTCAAAGACTGCACGTCCCGGGTAGTGCAATCCTTGAGTTACAGGAAAACACTTAAAATAAATAAACAAACAAATAAATAAATAAATAATAAAAATAATAAAATTTGCATAAATAAGAACTAATTACTATTTACATATTTTAAAAAAAAAAAGACTTTCATGACCATGGTCTGAAATTTCAGTTTTGAATTTCTAATCACTTTGGTCAAAATAAGGGGCTAGCCGGTTATAGTGTGCGACCTTGGGTTTGGCGTGTGGCGATTTTTGTATGCGTACGATGATGTCATTCAGCCTGTTGACGACTGTGTAAGGACCGTCCCAGTTTCTTTGTAATTTTGGCGACAGTCCCTTACGACGTATAGGATTCCACAACCAAACTTTGTCACCTTCGTTGAACTCATGTCCAGTTGCCTTTGTGTCGTACCGTGTCTTCATCTTTTCCGATGCCAGTCCGATTCGTTTCCTCGCTAGACGATGAATCTTCTCAATCCGTGCCTGGAGTTCATCCACGTACTCCTCGGGCGATAAAGGAGGACCAGGAGGACGGCCAAACAAAAGATCCGCAGGTAGACGAAGATCACGACCAAAGAGCATTTGAGAAGGGGAATAACCAGTGGCCTCATGAGCAGCACTCCTGTAGGCAAGCAGGAACAGAGGTAATTTCTTGTCCCAGTCCTGTTGATCTTTAGAGACCAGGAGGGAGAGGCTATTTAGGATTGTACGATTGAACCGCTCCACCATGCCGTCCGATTGAGGATGTAGAGGTGTAGTTCGAGTTTTGTCCATGCCGAGTAGTCCACACATTTCCTTAAACACAGCCGAATCAAAGTTTCTTCCTTGATCAGAATGGATTTGAAGAGGAACTCCGTATCTGAAAACCCAGTGTTGAACCAGTATGTCTGCTACAGTTACCGCCTCTTGATTAGGAATGGCGTAGGCTTCAGGCCACTTAGTGAAGTAATCCATGACAACGAGGGTGTACTTATTGCCATCAGATGTTTTAGGAAGAGGACCCAGGATGTCTAGAGCAATTCGTTCGAAAGGAGCTCCTACATTATAACGCTGCAATCGTCCACTGGTGCGCCTCTTTGGACCTTTACGTGCAACACAGGTGTCACAAGTTCGACACCACTTCTCTACATCACTGCGAACATTATTCCAGTAAAAACGCTCTCGAATCTTTTGCAGGGTCTTCATTACACCAAAATGACCTCCTGTGGGACTACCATGCAGTTCTTGAAGGACCATACAAAAATTCTCGACTTAGGGAGTAGTAGTTGCCATCTACATGTCTTTCCATCGTCAGACTTCCATTTTCGGTACAAGATACCGTTTTTCAAATGTAGGGAATCCCAGAGAGCCCAATAACGTTTAGTCGTAGGATGGTAATGGGCTATGTCTTGCCAGCTGGGCTTCCTGTTGGACTTCTCTTTCAGCTCTAGAATTGGCTTAATTTCAGGATCAGCAAGTTGATCTTTACGCAGGCTCTTATCACTCCACTGATCTTGCGATGATGTAGGACCAGTTGTAACTTGTCTTACTATAGGACCTTTGGCATTAAATTTCTTCTCAACCCGGTCGCAGTATCTACAATTCTCTGAGCAAGGTCTTCTTGAGAGAGCATCTGCATTTCCATGTGATGAGCCTTTTCGATGGCATATCTCCATATCGTACTCTTGAAGCTTTTGTATCCACCTAGCTATCTGGCCTTCAGGGCTCTTAAAATTCAATAGCCAAGTTAGAGAAGCATGATCAGTTCGGATCAGGAACTTTCGACCGTAAAGATAGTGGTGAAAATGGTCTACGGCTTTCACTACAGCAAGAAGCTCTTTTCTTGTTACGCAGTAGTTTCGCTCTGCCTTTGATAAGCACTTCCTGAAATAGGCGATAACACGCTCCTGGCCGTCGATTTCCTGGGACAGTACAGCGCCAATGCTTTCGTTACTTGCATCCGTATCAAGTATAAACTGTTTATCGATTTGAGGATACGACAAAATTGGAGTGGATGTCAAGGCCTCCTTAAGTTTTTCGAAAGCAGCGTCACATTCCTGTGTCCACATAAATTTTTGATTGGCTTCTGTTAATTTATGAAGTGGTCTTGCAATCATCGAGAAGCCTTTGACGAATTTTTTGTAATAGGTGCATAATCCTACAAAACTCCGAAGCTGGTGAACATCTGCTGGACGACTCCAATTTTTCACGGCCGATATCTTCTCCGGATCAGTCCTAACTCCTTCCGCCGAAATGATGTGTCCAAGGTATGCGACTTCATTGCGAAACATGCTGCACTTCGAAGGGCTTAACTTCAAATTAGCTTCCTTTAATTTTTGTAGCATCCGCCTGAGGTTGTTCAGATGTTCATCAAAAGATTTTCCTATGATTATGATATCGTCTAAATAAACAAGACAGGCTTCATATGACAGCCCCCAGAGAACCGTTTCCATAAGGCGTTCAAAAGTTGCAGGTGCATTACATAGGCCAAAAGGCATTACCTTGAATTGCCATAATCCTTGTCCCGTTGTGAAGGCAGCCTTCACGCGGTCGTCGGGATGAATCTCTACCTGCCAGTAACCACTCTTCAGATCCAGAGTCGAGAACCAAGTGTTGCCCGCAAGTGTGTCGAGAGTATCGTCAATCCTTGGTAGAGGGTAACTATCCTTTTTGGTGACGTCATTCAGTCGGCGGTAGTCTACACAAAATCTTGTAGAACCATCCTTCTTTCTTACTAATACAATGGGAGACGCTCATGGACTTGTCGATGGTTCGATGATATCATTTTCTTCCATATCCCTAATTAAATTTTGCACCTCTTCTTGTTTGGCAAAAGATAATCGTCTAGGGTGTTGTTTAATAGGTGAGTGATCTCCAGTATCAATTCGGTGTTGTGCCATTTTGGTTCGTCCAAAGTCTTCAGATGTTTGGGAAAATAAACTTTGGAATTCCCCAATTAAACTTTCCGCAGCATCCCTTTGATTTGGATCTAAGTCTGTATTTTGTAACAAATCCTTGACTAAATTATCTGAAAATTTCTGAGACTGATTGGAATTTTGACTGATGCACGTCACAGGAGCACATGATGCTATCACTTCTCCTTTCTTGATAGTCCTCGTCTTATCACTGATGTTAGCAACTCTGACTGGAATGGTCTTCTTCGAGAGGTCCACCACAGATGAAGCCACCAATACTCCTGCTTGTTTACTATTGTCCTCGGGATAATCTATATGGCCAAATCGATAATTAGTTTCATTGTTAATTACAGCTGGAACTAAAAATTCTGTTCTTGGACCTAGATTGATGTCTTCTTTGGCTATTACTGTTTGTTTATATTCAATTTCGTTATTTAATCCAAAAAGGCTTATTTCTTCAAATTTAGATAGCATTTCATTATTTTTAAAATCAAGTTTGAAGCCAAACTTCTTCAGAAATTCTAGCCCGATTATGCAAGGATCTGTTATGTCAGCCACATATGCCGTATGATAATATTTGCTTCCTCCAAAGTTGTTGGTTAAATTGGCCTTTCCATATATGCCTACCTTGTCGTCCGTCACAGTTTGCAGGGTAACGCAGGGTGGAGTCCAGATGAGTTTACATTTCAATTTTCGAGCCAAATCTTCTCTTATTATTGTTACATTGGCTCCTGTATCGACAATCATACGGCACTGAATTCCGTTATTAAAGCCTATCACATATAATTCATTATCACCGCCACTCATTTTTGATATCTGGAGGATCTTTAGATGGGGCTTTTTATTCTCTGGCAACCTCCGCCCCGGCAGTTTCTTCGGAGATGTCCTGTATCACCGCATCCCCAGCACGTGAGATTCTGTCTTCTTGAGCTTGTTCTTCCATATTTTAAAGCTTCCAGCTCTTGATTTATTTTCCTAATTTCTTTCAAGACGTCGCTCTCAGTGTCTGAGCTTTTGTTCACCGTTGCCCCTCGGACTGAATGACGATCTCTTCGGCTGGCTTGTGTAGCTGCTTCCAACTTTAAGGTATATAGTAATGCAGCCTTTAAATCCTGCACATCTGCCATTCGTACCGCTCTTTGCACTTCTGGATCTTTTATTCCGTCTACAAAGTACTGCAATGAGAGCATTTCCCGTACATTTATTGGGCAGTCGATGAATGCTAAATTTGCCAGCCGTTCTATTTCTGAGGCAAACTCTTGAAGGGTTTCACTCGATTTTTGATGGTGGCTCTTCATTTGTATTCTCGTATAATCCTTCAAGAATTTTTTTCCGAATCTCATTTCAAGTGCACAACTTAGAGTCTCAAAATTGAGTTGCGTCATATCGGGCAATGTTTGCAGCACGTCGGCGGCTTCTCCTCTCAAAGATGCTGCCAGTTGACAACCTTTCACCTCGTCACTCCATTTGTTCGCTTCGGCTACAGTGATGAATTGGGTCTTGTAAACTTGCCAGGAACTCTTTCCGTCGTATGTGGACAGCTTAACTTGCACAGGAGAAGCAGGCGGATTCCTAAATTCTTCATAATTACCACTGGACGCTGAAAGCTTCTTCTCAAGATCTTGTACTTTTTTATTTAGCTTTTCATCTACTTCACCTACTTTCTCTTCAACGTTACTGATTTTCTCTTCAACGTTACAAACTTCATTGTGAATTTTCTCTGCTACTTCCGCCATTTTCCTTTCCATTTTCTCTTCAACATTACTAACTTCATTCTGAATTTTCTCTTCCACTTCCTCTATTTACTCTTCTACCGAGCCTATTCTTCTCTCTACCGACGAGAACTTTTCTTCTAAAGTTTTTCTTCATTTCTTCTTGGCCTTTATTAATCTTTTCAGTCACATCTTCTTGGCATTTGTCAATTTTATTTGTCAACTGTTCCATTCTTTCTTCGTTTTTATTCATTTTATCCGCCAACTCTTCTTGGCCTTTGTCGATTTTATTGGTCAGCTCTGTTCTTAATCCGTTAATAGCTTTCAACAACTCACTCAGTCTTCCATTGCTCTTGTTTTCGCCATAAGATCTCGAATACTGACACCAAAAATTGTTGCGTATATAGGGTTCTTTCGATCTTATGGTTAGACAACTTCAAACTCTTTTCTCTTAGAAAAGTAGAAAATAATTTATTTACAGATCTTCAGAACAACAGAGTCTTCGAAACTCACAAATATTACTAGATATTCAAAAATAACTGTTCAAATTTATCGTACAAGTACAGATATAGGTCCCAGAGACTCTTTATACAATGTCTCAACACTAAATAACATTCAAAACAACGTAGAGAAAACTCAAGCAAACTTGCTTAAACAATCGCAGCTCACTCAATGACTGACTGGTAAATAATAACTACTCCAGCTCGCATCGCTTCTCTTCTTATATAGGCTCGCAGTATGCGCTGGAAATTACCACAGGCTTCTCGAAAAATCCAGAAACCAAGGAAAAACATTCAATGTATCAGTAGACCTAAGGGGGGGGGGTTGGGGTTACCATAGAGAGGAAGGGTTACCATCGCCAACAATCGCCAAGTTTGTCGCCAACTTGGCGATGTATCATCAAATTTGGCGGCCAAAATTAGTCGCCAAAAGTGACGCCAACTTGGCGATATCTTTAATATTTCGCCAATCTGCCGTAGACATACATTGAAAAATAATAGACAAGTTTGCTTGATAACAGAGACAATGTAACAAAAACTAATATTAGTAAAGGAATGGAGCTTAATAAGATTATTTACATTATTTTACAGTACAAACACTAACTATTTACAAAATTCGTAATAATATATATATATACGCTATATGGCTAAAGATGACCGGTCATTTGAAATTTTGGATATTTTGTTAAATATCTAGAAAAATACATGAGGAATTATCCTGAAATTTTAACTACGCTTATATAATAGTATGGGTCATACATTTCCGTGAAGATCTTTTACCGAAACTCCATAGGGGACCGTCAACAAATTGAAAAAGAACGAATATCTTTTAGATAACCCTGTCAAAACTAATGTAGCAAAAGCGTGCAAACTGTAGATTATGATTAAATGGCTTGTTTTAATAAACTGTGTTCATTTTTATACGGATAGCATGTATACTCGTAGAGAAATTAAGATTTTTAGAAAAACACTACCAAATTTTTCCAAATTGTTTGCTCATAATTTGCAGAGTTCTTAATATAAAATAATATTCTTTTCTGAAAATGTAACAAACACCATTGTACACAATACCCTGTAATCAAAATTAAAATAATAATAATAAAAAATGTAAGAAAAATGAGCAGGTTTACTAAATATTTTTTTATTGCGCATGCGTGAAGCCTATCAAAATTTCATTTGCATATTGTGTTAGCTGCTAAATGTATAGAGCAACTTTTGTGAAAGTCTCAAAAACATAGCTTGAAAACTCTAAAAGTGTTCGTCGATAGAATAAACTCACAATCCGTTGTTCCCAAAATGAAGCAAAAAAATGAGGGGTTGTACCCAAATATAGTAGTGCGTGCCATATTATGTGTTCTATATAAATGGATAAATGGATACAGCCCCTCTTTTTTTTGCTTCATTTTGCGAATAACTTATTTTGAGCTTATTCTATTGACGATCACTTTCAGAATTTAAAAGCTATGTTTTGAGACTTTTACCAAAGTTGCTCTATACATTTAACTAACACAATATGTAAATGAAATTTTGATAGCCTTCACGCATGTCCAATGAAAAAATATTTCATAAACCTGCTCATTTTTCACACAATTTTTATTATATTTTAATTCTGATTACAGGGTATTGTGTACAATATTGTTTGTCATATTTTCAGAAAAGAACATGATTTTATATTAAGAACTCTACAAATTATAAGCAAAAATCTTGGAAAAAATTTGGAACCGTTTTTATAAAAACCTTAATTTCTCTAAGAGTGTCAGCATAAAAACAAACACAATTTATTACAATAAATCACTTAATCAGAATCTACAGTTTGCACGCTTTTTCTACATTAGTTTTGACAGGGTTATCCAAAAGATATTCTTTCTTTTTCAATTTGTTGACGGTTTCCTATGGAGTTTCGGGAAAAAAATTTCACGAAAAATATATGACCTGTACTATTATGTTTACACACCTGGAGTCTCAGGTAGAGGTCTGCACGGGCCCGGGCCTGGCCCGTGACCCATACCCGGCCCGGCCCGCGGGCCGGGCAGGCGGAATCGTTTCGAATTTTCTCACGGGCCGCGCCGGGCCGGCAGATTTATAATAGTTTTTTCAACGGGCCGGGCCGGGCCGGCAAAAAAATTTAACAGGCCAGACGGGCCGGGCCGGACTGATAAAAAAAAATTTTTGGGCCTGCCGGCCCGTTCTGAAGATTTGAGCAGAAACGATAAAATATGAGCTATTTTCAACGAAAATGGTTTTAAAGAGAATAAGTATAAATGTGGCCAGCCACTAGTTTGACAGCATCAATATAAAAATTGCACAGTGTATCGGCATCGGAGAATTACATTATGTGTAACCCGTTTTAATATTTTTTTAGCTGATTCATGCCGATCCGAGATCACGCTTGCACTATTTTTCTTCATATAGACTGGCCGGACCGGTACTAGACTTAATTATTGGCAGAAAACATTATTTGTAAAATTATTAACAGCGATAAAGAACTTAAGTTAGCTTAGTCTTCGGATATATACTTCTTGATGATTTTTAAATTAATTTCTCAATCATGCGAAAGTTTGACACATTTTCTGATTAATTTTAAATTGTAAAAGTATAAAAGTGATAAGCCTAACTATTGAAGGGATTTGGAATCGAATAGCGTTTTTCATTTTTGGTAAATAAAATACTTGTATAACCCTGTTGAGTTATAATAGTTTCTCAAATGATTGCAGGTTTTTCTCCCTTCCCTTGCCATTGCTTCCGGAAATTCTATTCAAAACGCTAATTATGACAGTATTTTATTTGTTTGCAGTAATCTTAAATTGCTTGTATCAAAAAATGGATAACGCCATTCGATTATATAGTTTCTGAATAAAGATATCTGCTAATCTTATGCGTTTCTGAGAAAAAAAAAAAAATGAATTTAGAAATGTATCAGAAAGGAGCTTCTTTGAATTTAAGAATGAATTTAGATTTGAAATCTATAATAAAATGATATAGAAATATATTTATAAATCTTCTTTTATTAAACAGCTTCAAAATTAACCATGTTTTTAGCTTTCTTTCTTTTTTCTTTTATTCTAAGCCATATTAATTTTTTAATGAATCTTTATTCGAATGTTGAAAGCCTAAGAATCTAAGTAATCATTAATGTTGTTAATGTGTATTTGCTGTAAAATATACTGTAAGATCATTCCATAGATATGTATACAGTATTCTTTAAAGGAATCTTAGTTATATGATAAAAATCTGAATTTTTTAGAAATCGTAGAAATTGTAACGGGCCAAAACGGGCCGGGCCTAAAATATAAAAATGTAAACGGGCCGGGCCGGGCCGGGCCCGGGCCGAAATAACTTTCCTACGGGTCGGGCCGGGCCTGGAAATTCCGGCCCGTGCGGACCTCTAGTCTCAGAACAATTTCTCTTGTATTTTTTTTCTATTCTACAAAATGTCTAAAATCGTAAGTGGACGGTCACTTTTAGCCATATAGTGCATATATATAAATATATGTATATATATACTATTAAGGAGGCATATCGAATGTATTATTTTATAATCCTGCGTGCAACACATGTATGTTATTGAAAATATTTAATTAGTTTGTCTTAACTAAATTAAATTATAATTATGTATTATTAAAATTAAAAAAAATTCGAAAAATATAAAAAGTATACTTTATTCGTTCGTAACTTACAACTGGGAAAACATATAAAAATTTTAAGTTTAGAAAGGAATAAAGAAAATTTCTATGTACGAGCTGGAAAAAATTATTTAATAAACAAATAAAATAAATAAATAAATAAATAAATAAATTTTTCTAATTTGAATGAACTAGAAGAATAAGTATTTTTCTTTTAGGATAATATGGAATTCGCTGTCTTTCTTTCCCATCAGATAAACCCCCTTGGGTGATTCTCAAAATAGGGGACAATTTCAAAAGTGAAATCTTAAAAAAATTAGTGTTAGCAAAATTTCTGAAGAAAATAGGTGTTGTTAATATAGTATTAGGTATACTTTACATGTAGTCAGCAGAGCTAAATATTTAAAAATTAACTTAAAAAAAATAATTAGTATAATTTGAGCCATGCTAATGACAAAACAAATTGCATAGAATAAATATATTAAGAAATTTTTATTTTCTTCCTGTTTAAATATTTTTTTTCTATATTTATTAGCCTTCCTTTTGAGCAAATGGTTTCCATTTTTACATACATACATATAAGGAGAATAAAAACATTACCAAAGAGCAAACTTTGTTTACGTGAGCAACATTTTGACACTAACAATATAAGAAGCTGTCTTAGTGATTTTCTGACAGATTTAATGCATATTTTAGGGATAATAAATGTAATACCTAAATTTATATGTAAAATTAAACTTTATAAAAGATACAATATAAGCAATGGTTACATTTATGCACATAGGAGTCTTTAGCATGGACAGAAACACCATGTTAATGACACTGATATTTGTCCATGCTAATGACAAATTTTAATTTAAATAAGATTATGAGCCATAATGTAATCACAATGTAATAGTCTTTTCTGGGGCTTTTTAAAACGCAAAAGTCCTATGCAAATAAGTAAAAAAAAAAAAATTAATTATAAAATAAACATGAAAATTATTATCCATTCTAATGACATACAATTGATGTATGCCCCTAATATTCAAATTCTATTCTTAAAATACAATACATGCTTCTATTTTCAGGCTGGGATAAAATGGCTACTTGTTGCCACGGAGAAACTTTATATTTTCAAACTATTGTCATATGTGAAAATGAAATTTTGATTAATAACCAGCTGTTATAGTATGACCTTGTTTTGAAAATAGAATATGGAGGACAAACTTTAATTATTTTTTTATATACTATAATTTTATTTTTAAAAAGAAATTTATTGGATAAATCCTCTCCTTGATTAACTTAAAGAAAGAATAACATTTGTTTTATTTTATGAACATGATATTAACTCTTGAAAAAGCTAGTATATACAAGGCACAGCTGCTGTGGACATCCATGCTAATGACATTTTGAACATTTATTCTGTTATTTTAAGGTGTTTTTAACTAAAAAGTGAGTAATTCTTGAGTGCAAATAATGAATAATATTAACACTAGAACGGCGGGAAATTTTACCGAAGTTTTATAAAAATAATTCACATCACAATTTTTGTTTAAGTCTATTTAACTTATTTATTTTAAATAATTTTTGCGCAGCTTACATGCAAATTGTTTTAAGAAGATTTATCTGGTTCGAATCGACATATTTTCACTGAGTACGGGTCAAAATGACCCGTCTCCGCTGTTCTAGTGTTAAGATAAACATATCTAAATATAAAAACATGACAGAAAACCTCTCAATTTTTTTTATATGCCGAAAGACATAAATTGTCCCCTATTTTGAGAATCACCCCCTTAAGAAGTTTAATCTAGTACTATTTATTGCTGTAGCTAACAGTTTATATTTTGAATGGTAATTTCGCAATGTTTATTAAGGCAGAATTTATGTCTTGAATAATGTGCACAGTTTTATTCGGAAGGGAGTTTGTAGTACCTTGGTTTGAACCCTGCTATTCCTGACGCTACGCCTCTATAGTTCAAAGTTACTGTTAGAGGAGAATTCTTTAAAATATTCCATCAAAACTATCGTTGTGCTATGTTATTATGAATATATTACTCCAGTTAAAAGTCATATCTCTTCTTGCATAATCTTGCATACATCAGACATTACAAACTTTTTTTTTTAATGACAAATGAAAAATGAGTAATAACTCTAACACACAATACAAAAATAGCGTTAATCATAGACTTTCTCTTCTAGATTGATGCACTGATGCCAAGGCCGAAACTAGTTTTTTTTATGACTAGTTTTCTAGTAAAGTGTACGACAAAACGTAATTTGTGTAGCCAAGTAGAAGATTCGTTATTATTTTTATTCGTTGCTATTTTTATCCGGGGAAAACATGGATTTTTGCGCCCCCCCCTGTGATATACGCTCTTCCTATTTTCTTCATGAATTCTACGGAACACCCGTTTATGTTGAAATAATCCAAAGAAGCCGGCTTGACAAAAAAAAAACACAAAAGTTTATTTGACAGATGGAACACACAAGATGGACTAACACAGCAAGACTTGAACATAGACGCACAAACAATTAAATATATATATGTAAATATCCGGATTTCGTATTTCTTACAAGAACTTCTAACACTCTTCTTTCACAACAGATCAATCTCGTGCCCGAAGCACCTACATATCCCGATTTTGGATAATATTTTTATACTGTTTACCTGCATCAGACATTCGCAGGTCTCCCTCCACACACACACCTCTCTCTCTGCCTTCGTAACCCCTTCCTCTCCACACACACTCGTCCGCTGGTCATGTGATCCAAGAGCGGGCGCCGATGAATAAAACAAAAAAAAAACACATCATCAGTCATCACACCCCCCACGCAAGATTGAAAATATGGTACACACTTATTTTAAATCTGAAATTCGACTGATGATGTTACACTATTTAACAATGATTTCCCAAATTATAATATGTATATATAAAAAATAACACCACAAATACAACCGTATCCGGAGAAGGCACATCTTCCGGTATTCTTCCTATCTGCTAATATAAAATAGAATTAAATTAATACTTCATATACACAATATAACATACAATTAACAAAAGGCAATACACAAAACTTAGTATACATTAAACAGGACATTAAGAGTTGCTGAAAGAAAAAAAAGTATATTGTTCAAGGAATGTTCAAACACTGGGATCTTCAAAAGTTGTTGAATGTCTTACACAGTGTCCAAGCGTGATAATGCATCAGCATTAATTAGTTTGGCACCCGGGCGGTGCGAAATCTTAATGTCATACTTCTGTAAGGCTAATGCCCATCGCTGCAGCTTTGAAGATTGAGGGGCATTTTTGGTGATAAAAGTTAATGGATTATGGTCCGTAATAAGTTCCACAGGTGAGCCGAAAATCCACGTTTCAAATTTTTTCAAACTCCAGATCACTGCATAGGCCTCCCTTTCAATTGTTGGCCATGCCTGTTGAGTTTTGGTGAGTTTTTGACTGGCGTAACTTACTGGATACACTACTCCATCTCTTCTCTGCGATAAACAGGCTCCGATGCCGATTGCAGATGCATCACACTCTATGATGAAAGGTAACCCGATAATAGGAGTATGCAGACTGGGCGCTTCGATGAGACCTCTTTTTAACGCGTTGAACGCCTGGTCATGCTCTACTGACCAGCACAAATTCTCTGGACTGTCCTTTTTTGTCAGTTCCGTGAGGGGATATGCTGTTTCAGCATATTTTGGTATATAATCTCTATAGTAATTGCACAAACCTAAGACACTTTTTAGTTGCTTCTTAGTTTGGGGCACAGCTAACTTACGAATGGCCTCCACTTTTTCCGGATCGGTCCGATGGCTGCCGGACCCAATGATATGGCCTAAGTACTTTATTCGGGGTTTTGCAAATTCACATTTTTTCAAATTGACGGAGAATTGTAACTGTGATAGTTTGGAAAATATCTTCTCTAAATGCACCAGGTGTTCCGCGAACGTTTCGGAAAAAACTGCTATATCGTCTATGTATGCTCTAGCAAAGTCCTGGTATTCAGAAAGCGCTCTGTTGATTTCTCGTTGAAACGTCGCAGCAGCATTCCTTAACCCAAAAGCCATGACCTTGAAGCGATATTGAGCTCTATGAGTCTTAAAACATGCTAATTTTTGACTCTCTTCCTCTAGTGGTATGGCCCAGTAGCCTTTGAGTAAGTCCAAAGTGGAAATGACGTTGGCCCTGCCAATATTAAATAATAGATCAGTAGAGTTTTCCATAGGAAAATCATCAACCTTGGTGATTGCGTTCAGTGCCCGAAAATCTACGCAAAGTCGTAGCGTACCATCTTTCTTCATCACGCACACTACCGGATGCGGTGCTTCTTCATCACTTTCTTCAATCAAACCTAATTCTAGTAATTCTTGAATTTGTTTGTCTACTTGAGGTTTTAGGGCCTCTGGAATTCGATAAACATAAGGTTTCTTCTTCTCATTATCATTTAGTCTTATTTTGTGTGCACCAACTTTTGCTATTTGTATTTTCTTTGAAAATAATTCTTTATATCTAAACAATAAATCTAACATATTTTCTCTTTCTACGTTTTCCAAATGATTTAAATTTACTTCTTCGATTTTAAAATAGTTCGAGTTATCCTTTGTACTAGGGGTGGGATGGACTTCCCCTAATTCTTCTTCATTCTCAAATATTACCCCCACTGCTTGTACCCTAGGAGTAAATTTCCTTATCTTATTCACGTGAACATTTTTAATGTTTCCGTTCGTTAACCTGACTTTGTAAGAATCGGGATTGCACCTCGCCACTATTTCGGCTGGCCCTGTCCATCTAGCGTAAAGTTTATTACTAGAGTCTGGGATTAATAAATATACCTGCTCCCCCGGTATAAATTCCTTATAAATTGCCCTTCGATTCGCATACTTCGCATACGCACCCTGTTTAACCTCCGCTACTAGTGAAGCTTGTTCCGCCGCCTTTTCTAAGTTAATTTTTAAATCCTGAAGGTATTCGGTCGCACTTTTCCCGAGATTTATAGGTAGTGGAATTTCGCCCGACCATGTAGATTTTAATACCGCCAATGGCCCCCTGGCCTCCCTTCCATACATCAACTTAAATGGCGACACCCCCGTCGTACAGTTAGGAATCTCCCTATACGCAAATAATAAATAAGGGATGTGTTTATCCCAATTTTTAGGATCGCTCCGAATAATATGGTGCAACATGCGTTTCAATACCTGATTATACCGTTCAACCAATCCCGAACTTTGTGGATGTCCCGGTGTTGCAAATCTAGGAGCCGCCCCTAGCCTAGCATGAAATTCCTGCATTAAACCTGATACAAAATTTCCCCCTTGATCACTTGCTATTACGCGGGGTATCCCTGTCCGCATAAATATTTCTAACAGCGCATCACAAGTAGCCTTAGCCGAAATTGTTCTTAATGGAACCGCTTCGGGCCACCTACTGTGTTGGTCAACCAAAGTAAGTACATATTGATGTCTACGCGCCGAAGGTGGTTCAATTTTCCCAATTATATCAATATTTACAACGTCAAATGGGAGCTCCGGTCTTTCAATCGGAAGAATCGGTATCTGATCACTGGCTCTCTCCCGGCTTCGCAACTGGCAGTCCTTGCACGATTTACAATACTCCTCTACATCCCGCGACACGCCTGGCCAAAAAAATGAATATCGAATTCTTTCTTTCGTTTTCCTTATACCAAGATGGTTCGCAAAGATTGATTCATGTGCAATCCTTAAAATTTCCTCCCTCCTAATTTTAGGCACTACTAATTGCATGACTTGATCTCCCGAAACCTTTTCCCTATGATAAAGTAAATTATCCACCATAACAAACCCATTTTTCCCTTGTTTTGCATCTTTAAATGCCCCCTGTAAAGATTCGCAATTCTTTTGTTGCTCCCTGTAAATGGTCGTTTCCGAACGCTGATTCGAATTTAAATCCTCGCAATCATTTTTCGTTCCAATACAATTAATAATCAAATTATCTTCAAAAGATTCATTTTCAACCTGCAAACATAAATATTTATCACTCGTATTTTGTTCTTTTTTCTTTTCCAACGATAAATTTTCATCCCCCCTTTTCGATTCCGCCTCACTTGTTGGGGCCAGACTGTCGGCTATTCTTTTCCCTTCTCCAATTTGCAATGATTGTAATAACTCATAAACCTTCGGAGTAATAATACATGAACTACATAATTTATCTGTCACTGCAAATAACACATCCACACTGTTAAATAAACAATTTGATTCACTCATGTTTAGAGAAACCGGTAATGTTAAAAGATCAGCAGTAATTTGCTCGCCAAAAGCTGAAATCAACTGAATTGATGAATTTTCATTATTTTTAAATGACTCTGGTACTTCATTCGAATTTATAACGGGAATCTCAGCAGCGCTGTCAATTAATGTCTTTATTTTTTGCTTCCCCACCCAAATTTCATCGTATTGCAATGGTTGAGTACTTATTGCGTCATTTTCAAAGCATAAAGCTGTCACTTTCGCTATCAACCGTTCGTCTTTATTTTTTCCGGTAGAATCTTTTTTCATTTGATAATGAGAATTTCCCGACCTCTCTTTTTCTTTATTATTATTATTAGGACAAAACCGTAAATGAACGATTTGACGGCACAATTTACACACAGACTTTTTCCTATCATTACGCGAATTAAAATTATTTCTTAGATGCGGTGGAATATATTTGCCAGATCCGAAATCATCAGAACCGCGACAATTTGTCGATTTATCATATACCTCAGAAAAGGTTCTACCTTTTGAGGTAAACCAATTATCGCATAATTCCGCAATTTCCCGCGCTTTTAACCAATTATCTAATTGTTTTATTTTGACATAGCTTCGCGCCTCTGAGTCTAACGCATCCATTAATCTATCACTAACTATTAATTCATTAAGTGCATCAAAATCATTTACCTTTCTAAGTTCGCAATAAAAATCCCAATTCGCTCTCAACCTAGATGCGAACTGCATATGATTTTCATTTTTCGCCCTCTTTGCCGAAAGAAAATTTTGAAGACAAGCTTCAGGGGTGGGTTGAAATTCTTTTAAAATTAAAGCTTTAACCTTTTGATAATCCTTCATTTCATCTGAATTTGCATATACTAATAAATGCGCAGCTTTTTCCCCTACTAAATTAAACAGTATTTCAACTTTCAAATCTTCCGCGACATTCTTTAATTCAAACGCCCTTTCGAGCGAAGAAAAAAATAAATTCCACGATTCAGGTTTGGTAGGAATCGCAATAGTTAAAGTCTTAACGCTTTTAATTAGAGCTTCTAACGAATTAGTTTTGGGATTTTGTCCATCCCCCCCACTATCAGAATTTTTGTTTTCAGACTGCAGTTTAGCCATTTCTAATTGGTGTTTGATAACTTCTAATTTCGTTTTTTCTAATTCTAACGCTGTTTTCTGCTCAGAATTAACATATTCCTTTTCATTTTTGAGGGCCTCCGCCTCTTGTTTCTCTTTTGAAATGCGGTCTGATACCGTTGTAACAAGGAATTCTTTTACAAAATCGAAATCTTTCTCGTATTGTTCGCTTCCTTCGATTAATGCCTTTAAATCCACTATTCTATGATCTGGCTCTACGTTTAAGCCTAATTCTGTGGCTACTATGACCAGGTCTTCTTTTCTTAACCCTTTAATTGTAAACATGTTCTTTTTTTTTTAACTATTACTATCTTTATCAATAATTATAATTTACTATCTTTATCAATAATTATAATCATTAAATAATATAATCATTCATTAAAATCATACACTAGAACATACTGAGAACAATACTTGTTTTCAATTCTAATCCGATTATCTCTTTAGAATCATTGTAACATTCATTAATCTAATATTTATGAATCTTCAGTTAATAATCAAAAGTTATAACTTTCAACTTTATTTCCAAAACTATAAAAAGTGGTTTCACTTACGCTCTGGTTCTCGAAAGAGAGCGTGTGATATACGCTCTTCCTATTTTCTTCATGAATTCTACGGAACACCCGTTTATGTTGAAATAATCCAAAGAAGCCGGCTTGACAAAAAAAAACACAAAAGTTTATTTGACAGATGGAACACACAAGATGGACTAACACAGCAAGACTTGAACATAGACGCACAAACAATTAAATATATATATGTAAATATCCGGATTTCGTATTTCTTACAAGAACTTCTAACACTCTTCTTTCACAACAGATCAATCTCGTGCCCGAAGCACCTACATATCCCGATTTTGGATAATATTTTTATACTGTTTACCTGCATCAGACATTCGCAGGTCTCCCTCCACACACACACCTCTCTCTCTGCCTTCGTAACCCCTTCCTCTCCACACACACTCGTCCGCTGGTCATGTGATCCAAGAGCGGGCGCCGATGAATAAAACAAAAAAAAAACACATCATCAGTCATCACACCCCCCTCCTATGCAAATTAAATTTACAAAGATAAGTTATTAAGTTTCAAACAGCTGATTTATTTAAAAGAGATTTAAAATATACTACTTCTGACAATAAAGTTTGGTGAATAGTAGTGTAGCATTAATGTAGATGAAATATTAACGAAAGTTATCATACCATCCTTTGAAATAGTCATCTCCCATAACTATGCACCGATGAGATCTGCTATACATGTCCTGGGGAATTTGCAAGAAGTCTTCTTTTGGGATAAAGTTCAAAAGCTTCGTCACGTTTCGTTGGATGTCAGCAATATGGTCAAATCTCTTTCAAAAAGAGTTTGAATCCTGAAAATAGGAATAAATCTGGAGGATTGAGATCTGGCGAGTGTGGTAGGTGTTCAGTTTGCACCATTCCTCATGAATTCCCTTTCGGTGTCTTGCAAAGCTTAAAACCAAACTTTATACTGATCTTTTATTCGTTCATTTTCCTAATCTCAGTTAAGAACCAACACACTGAACAAGCACTTAGTAAAGCACGTCTTACACAAAACATAAACGACGCTCAACTGAACAACGATGGGGGAAGATGATCAACACTTACCTCTATGCAAGTGCAGCGTTTTGTTTCCCCAGTGTTGCCAGATCGGTGGTTCTGAATTCATTCACCGATCTTTATTGCCAAAGGTAGTATAATAATGTTATATTGAACTATGTAATCATCTATGTCAAATATGGATTCCTTAAAATTTGGAAAAAAGGGAAAAAATCGACAAAAAATATCTCTATTTGGTGCCCCCTTTGCTGGTGCCCGGGGCATGTGCCCCCCTCCCCCCCTAATTTCGGCCTTGATTGATGTGTTTTTATCATTAATTTCATTAATATTACGATGTTGTTCAAGCGATTGAAACATTAAAAGCAATAAACAACTCTCTCATTTAAAAAAAGAGTTTGAAAATAACAGAAGTAAGCAAAACTAGTTTTCGGAGAATTTCAGAATATGAGTAATAAAAATATAAATTAAATTTCATGAAGTTTCATTGATTAACAAAAGTAAAAATATTTCCTGCTGTAAAAAAAGGCTATCTTTTATACTATGTATTATAATTATATTTTTTATAAATCAAAAAATTGTATATTAATTATACACAAGTAAAGTTTTTTTTATTTAAAAATCAAATAAAAAGTAAAAATATTATAATTAAGAAATTATTGTATTGTATGTTGTGAAAGTAACATTCATTTCATAAACTGAATCATAGAGGGCAGCACTAAATAATTTTAATATTTTTCCTTAATTCTTTCCGATGCGTTTAGCAAGCATTGTAAACATATAAAAAGATTAACATTAACCCTATAAAAATTTAAACATGTTTCATTCTTGCAATCTCAGGCATATCCTGACTTACATACTATTATGTGACTTATGTAGATTCGCAATTACTTAATAAATCTCAAAGATTGGATTTGTGAATATACTAGTATATTTTATAATCGTTTATACAGTATTTTCGGGTGTATAGTCCGCGGCTTATACAAGAAATTTCTTTTCGAAAAAGCCGCCGCGGCTTATACACGCTGCGGGTTATACAAAGATTTTTTTTAAAATTAGAAATCATAATATTTTTTCTACAATTTTTAAACCTCAAAAAATTTGAAAAAACCTCGAAATTTGTAATTTTTTTCGCTATGCCGCGAAATATAGAGTTCTCTCTTGTTTGTAAAGGCTTTTTTTTACTGCTTAAATACAGTTATTTCTGGGTATGGAAGAACTGTCGCAACTATCGCCAGTGGCGCTGCCAAGGGGGTGGTTTTAGAGTTAAAACCCCTCCCAGAGCTGAGAAAGATCGCTATAATTGCTGCTTATATGAATGAAATCCAAACTTAATATTTAAATGTTTTGGCGCATTTCGGAATCCGCCACTTTATTGAATCAGATTTCATTTAATAAAGTGATTCAATTAAATGGCGGAAATTCTTCTAAAAATTGTGAAAGTGCATATTACATGAATCAGTTAAGTAAAAATTGGTTATTTGAACTAAATTACTTTTCTCAGATGCTTCATGCTAAAAGAAAAAATGATGATTTCCGGCACACAGACGCTCTTTGAGTTTAAGTATAATACAGTAAATATTCTAATTAGTACTGATTCTATTAACCGGCGATTCAAATAACCTTTATCAGAAACTCAAAACCCCCCTTAGAACCGAATTCTGGCTGCGCCACTGACTATCAACAAGTATTGCATTAACCGGTAGCCAGAAATAATGACGCTCGAACGCAGTTTGCTTTTGATTTGAGAGGGTAAAAACAACAGTATAACATGTTACTTATTTTAAACTTACTTTTTGCTGAATAAGTCGTTTTAACGTAAACTGTAATCAGTTTTTTAGTAGAGATGTGTCATTTGTTGTGGAACGATTCCGGTATTGAACTAAAGAAACGATTCCAGTCTGCAAAAAAGAATCCGTCCTTTTCGGAACGATTCCGAATCGATGAAATCCTCGGACTCGTTCCGAAAAGAAACAACTCCGAAAAGGTTCGATTCCTCGGACTCGTTCCATTATGAAACGACTCTGAAAAGGAAGGATTTATCGGAATCGTTCCGAAAGAGATAGACTCCTCTGAATCGTCCCGAAATGACATAAATCACACACTTTTTTTTGTTCTTTGCAACAGGGCAGGGTAGATTATTATTATTATTATTATTATTATTATTATTATTATTATTATTATTATTATTATTATTATTATTATTATTATTATTATTATTATTTGAGAAATAAACTAAAAATGATCTTAAACTCAGAATTGTCAAGGTAGGAAAGGTTCCAGATTTTGGATTTTTTACTCTACAAACACAAAGGGGTGCTGCAGCACCAATTCCTAGCAAATTATTTTTCGATATTTTATTCATAGATTTTTTTTAAGGTCTCGCGTATAAGTCGACCCTCTCCACTTTGAAATTCTTTTTTTGTCTAAAATTTCTCTACTTACACGCGCTTATATACTTTAATGGCTTCTAACTTCTAACCCTGATCGAAATATACGTTCGTGAATGGTGTATAGCCCGCGGACTATACACCGATGCATCTCCGTGGCTTATACACGAACTTTTTTTACTGCACTGTTCGATTTAGGAGAGCGGGCTATACACGGGGTGCGGGCTATACACCCGAAAATACGGTAATCATTTTATAATATTTATATGCAAATGTTATATAAACAATTATTGCACTTTCTTACAAAATTATGAGCAATTTACAAATTTGATTTATGTTACAAACTTGTTTAACTTGTTTAATTCAAGTTACATAAAAGTTTACAGAACGCATTGCTTACGTAAGTCGGGGGATTTCTGTTTTTCTCTTTTGGTTCTTATAAATTCCCTTAAAATACTGTTAATTTCTGACAAAAATACAAAATAGAATTCAGAAACTAAATAGAGAGTTGTAATCTGCAGTTTTATAAAGTGCAAAATTTTCAATCCTAAAATCTGATGGGGTCCGTAAAACCGACAGTATTTAAAACAATTATTTGTTATTTTTTGTCCATGTGAAATATTTTTGAAAAATTATTAAATTTTTTTGTGTATAATTATATAAAAATTTTGTAAGACTATCTTAAAGCTACCTCAAGAAATTGCTCTTTATATGAGTTTATCTGTTTTCTGAAATAGCTTATTTAACAACTGAAATCCTTATTTCAAATATAAAATACAAATACGAAAACTTTTTTAAAAGTTGCCCAGACCTACTCAGTAATGAAAGAAATACTATTTAAACTAATTTGTGAAGTTAATTATAGTCTAACACAGGGTTTTAACCAGCGAGTCATGCCAGGTGGGGCTCTAAAATTTTTCTGGTGGGGAGGGGATAACATATTTTAACAACCCATATCTTAAGCAAAATAAATATAGCAAAAACTGATAAAATGGACCTGCCAATAAAGGAATTCGCCTAAAGTGTAACCTCTCCATAACAGAATTTTTCTATAGGGAAATTATTAAATGAAAAATACTTCATGATCATCGGAAAATAAATATCAAATATTTTTTCCTTTTATATCAAAAATAAAATCTTTTTCAAAAACTATTGGAAAGTAAAAAATATAATTTTTTATAATAATTAATAAGAAATTAAATTAAGAGCATACGTACCTACCATGCATATTATTATATTTATTTTTAAGTAGATTAATTTGACTTTTTGATGCCTATGCAAGTCAAGTCAATATTAATATAAATATCCAATAGATATACATCCAATTATCTACGAGATTTTTTAGGATTTAATATTTAGTTTTAAAATATTAATCATATCCTTTTTTGTATCATTTTATCTCATTTTTAAATGAATATTTTCAAGTAAGATTAGCAACTATAATTATGGTTAGTATAATACAGTGCATTTATACTGGCATTATGGTCGGTAAAAGCAACCAAACACATAGATTTTAAGATATGGGATTCTATGTCAAAGTTGATTGATTGAAAATGGAGTTTATTTTCGCAATGTTTGTTTTTGCTGAGTTTTATTACAATTTTTAATGGATAATTATTTTTGATTTTGGCTTGGCTGGTGCCGACTCCAAAAAATCAAATTAATATGCATAAATATTGGTAATACGCATGGTAAATACAATGTTCTTAATTTAATTTCTTATTAACTATTATGAAAAAAAATTCTTGCAATAGTTTTTGAAGTCAGTTTTATTTCTGGTAAAAAAAAAAAAAGTTTATATTTCACATTTTAGTTAAAAGTTAACAAGTTTTGCATGATCGTCTTGGTTGAAATTACAAACTAATGAAATTTAATTCGTTAGCCTTATTTTAATTTCAGATTTTAATATTTTTAAACAACAGCAAGTCGTGATTTATTTAATTTTATTAATATTTTGCTTTTTGCTGAATTATTAGATCATTTCAAAGACACAGCTGTTCCAAATAAGATTTAATTTAGTGATGATATAAATTTCTCTTTAAACCTAATTTTGCCTGATCTCATTTTATTAAAAATAGGATTTATAAAATCAATTATTTAACAATTCACCATAATAATTAAATTTAAAATTCTTCATATAATTATAAAATGTGAAACATTAATATTTTTTTTCAAATAAATATTAATTCCATATTTTTGAAACACATCTCACTGAAACTTAATTCTTATGTGTTATAAACTGTTTAAATATATTTGTTTTAAACTTAATCCTTCCAAACGGAATCCTTTTATGAAATTTTTAATATTTTGGCACCGATTTTTAAAAACAGAAATTTATGCCTTATTAAATCGAGAAAACGCTCCGATTTAATAAGGCAAATTTTACAATAAAATTTTACAGATGGTGATAAACAAGGTCAAGGATAAATTTGTGCAATGTCATTAAAAGCACAAGTACATGAACACCCATTTTCAAAATATGTGAACAACTTTCATTAACTGTAAGGTGACTGTTTATTATTAGGTGTTTTCCCATTTCAATTGATTTTTTTTTGTTTCATTTAAAAACGAGAATTTTCATTATGCATTCAAGAAGTATTTTCTTTCCATTTGTTTAAAAACTTCATCTTCTCACATCCAGACACCTAAGAATTGAATACCGTTTCCCATTTTCTTATTTTATAAATGCCATACATCATGAGTTATAGTCATTCGCTACTTGTCGACTCACATTTTGTCCTTAAATGCCATAAAAATCAACAGACAACGTCAAATCTGCGGTCCTTTTTTGAAAGATTAATTTTCTGTTAAAGAAAAACGTAAAATGTTGCTTTATTTATTATAGTCTTAAATACCCACAAATATCTTTATAAATAAAACTATTTCGTGAATATGCCAAAAAGTAGCTTTTTCAGATTGAAAAACAACCTTATAAAACACAATTACTCGGTTTTAGTCTTTGAGACTAAATAACCATATCTGCTAATTTTATAACTTTATTAATAAAAATTATTCCGGAAATGTGCTAGAATGTAGCGAATTTAGGCTTAAAAAGAAATGTAACGTATCATACATCAAATAATTGAAAATATTTTAGTCGTAATCTGATAATTAACTTAACCCGAATCATGCTTTGTTGCTGAATTTTTTAATTGTTTGTATAACAAATTGAAAAAAAAAAAAGTTTTCATTGAATACAAGAAAAAATTAGATAAAAAGAAACCCTTTTCCTACTTTTTTAATATATCCCCTGCCAACATCCATAACATAAAACAGTTACTGGCTTTCAAACAAATATTCTTCTTATTCCACGTGTATAAATTGATATTTTTTATCTTTCTAACTTTCATAGTTTCCAAGTGATATATCATCATTTGCTAAATCTACTGACAACTCAACAGGCAAACCATTAAAATTTAGAAACATAGGTTTTAAATGACTATGTTATAGTCAAGACATTGCTTGACTAATTATCGGTCAACGATCAACTTGAGCAGCATGTGTCCGTTTCCATTCATCCTGTATAAGATCGTTACTTTGAAAATATGATGTACTAACACATGTGGTGGCCAGTTAATACATCTGGACTTAATTTTTTTCAAGAGAAAGAAATGTTCCATTATAGTGCGTTTCGAGAAATGTATTATACCACTAGCAAGATAACACAAAACAACTAATCTAATAGGATTCCGAATACAAATTTTTTGGAGTATACCTTTCAAGGCAGTTAAAAGATTTAAAAATATTTCTTGCCTTTTTTTTCTTTGGAGGAAAGTTAAAATATGCATTTTGTTAAAAAAAAAAAAAGAAAGTAGGGACATCGTTAGAGGGGGACTCTAGCGGACGATAGGGAGGGGAGTCAGACTCTCCTGCCCCCCGTCTGGTTACGGGCCTGGTCTAACATTAATATGAAAAAGAAAAGTACATTATTCTATAAAATACAATTTTAGTATAAACTTGTACCGATATGGAAAATTTAAAATGAAAATCCTTAGAACAACGAGGAAAAAAATCTCACTCGAATTCACAATATTATTTATTCATTACAACAATTTACAATGCTTTTAGTTTGTTCTACCAATCATTTTTAGGAAAAGAAAGAAATCATTCATCGTAACTCAAGCTATCCTCATAGAAAAGTACAGGGGAAAAAATACGGCAAGGATTTGTTTACATGTGCTGTGCAATGATGTCAAAACCGCTTTCGTCACGTGACGTGGCTTTTTCCCGCTTAAATAAAAACTGCATTTTTGAAGTTAATTTAATGGATTTTCCAAGTTTCAGAAAAACGTAAAATCGGTATCAAAATGATCGTATTTTTGTACTCTATAAAATGAAAGTTAAATTGAAAAAAAAAACGTGCAATTTCCCCAATTTTTATGTATCAAATTAATATTTAAAAAAAGTGTAATCTAAAATTATTTTATCAAGATTCGATTTCAAAATGCTTGTAATATATATTTGTATCCAAAATTCAGGGCCGAAACAGCCTTTTCTGCGGCCGGAAATTTCTGAATGTTGCCCCCTCCTTCTACGCAAAGTATATTTACAAAGTGAATTTTATTGATTTTGTAATAGCCGAATTATTTCCAAATTTAAAATGTGTTATCATAAAAGTTGTAATAATGAATTAGATAATTTGCTTTGACAAACATTGGTTCATTGAAATTTTGCAAATAGAATAAACAGAATTAGAAAAAATTTCGTTTTATTTATTCGTTTTTTATGCTACATCATCTTTAAATTTTTCTATGCTTTGGCTACCCCAAACAGGACTATTGTAACAATACAGGCTCGAAATGTACCGGAGCAAATTGGAACGATGTCCCGGTTCGTGAAATTTCGATGAATGGCCCGGTTTGTGAAATTATGCTAAATATTGTTGCGGTTCGGGCAATTATTAAAATACATTGTGACAGTTCTGAAAAACATTAATATTTCAAGCCCGTAACCATAATTTAACCATATGTTAACCATAATTTTGAAATAGCGTTCCGGTTTGTGAATTTTTCTGCTTCGAGTTTTGTAACAATACCGTGCTGAACCATAAATGCGAGAAAAATCGACACACAAAATCTTCATTTGTCGCCTTTAACTCTGGTACCCGGGGCACATGCCCCCTCATCTCTGCTTAGTTTCGGCTCTAGCAAAATTTCAGTATTCTTCTGAGTTGTTTACAACTTAAGCTTATAAACACATTACTATCGTACTTGAAGGTCATCCGGACATAGAAAAAAAAAATTAAACTTATATACATATATATATAAGGTAACTAATGCAGGGTTCGCACAGTTCTACCACTAAATTTTAAGAATATTTTCGAAGTGTTTCACTGCAGAAAAATATCGTAAAATCTGTGATGAAGGTGGGGGTTACGAATTGTGTGCCTGTATTGTTAAAAATTAAATGTAAATTTTCTTATTTTTAATAGTGGTGCCAGAGTCCTTGGAAATTCCAAGGAGTGTGCGAACCTTGCTAATGTAAAAATGATCTAAATTTTTACTGCAGTATTTAATGATTTATTTAGCGTTATTCTATTACTATTGTTAACTTCCCTACAGCGAAAATAATGAAATTTGTTCAAAGTCTGTACCTTAGATAGTAAAGGATTTCATTTTTGAGACCGCTAACCGTTCACCTATTTTAATTGTGATATCCTCTATTATCGGTGTTGTTTCGACTTTCCAATATGGATGAATCGGTTTTTCTTTTGCTGTCTCTCTAACTCACATAAATATACACGGATTGACATGCAATTGATATACGTTATTCAAGTTTGACAAGGTATGTTATATTAAAAATGAAGTGTGTAACATACATATTTCATTTACGAGTACTCTCAAAAAAATTCTGTTACATTATGGTTTATGATGAAAAGTGATTTGAGTATATTTCAACTCTGTTATATAATTTTAAACTTAATTAAATTTATGTATAGTTTAAGGCACACTAGAAGATGGTTACTAAGATATGTTATGTTTAACGCTT
This sequence comes from Maratus speculifer, assembly GCA_964019185.1. Classification (NCBI taxonomy): domain Eukaryota; kingdom Metazoa; phylum Arthropoda; class Arachnida; order Araneae; family Salticidae; genus Maratus; species Maratus speculifer. The sequence goes on from OZ025298.1 coordinate 200,015,498, forward strand.
ATAGTACGCGTATTGGTGAATTCAAAGGTATTCCGTTATATTGTAGTCTGTGAAGAAAAATCGTTTACGGCGTATTTGAATGTTTTTACTCTGTCAAAATTATATTGAAATTGATATGAATTTCTGAGGTGTCCTAAAACATGCTTTCTGTAGAATATGCACATTTAAAAATCCTTTACAGGGTCACACAAAAGTGATCGCTTAAAAATGGTTTATGGAAAAAAAAAACATTTAGCAGCATATTTTAATAATGTTTAACTTACATATATGATGAATTGATATACATTACTGACGTTTACTACCAGATGTTAGCTGTAGATTGTGATGCCCATAGCGCCTATCGTTTATTTACAGGGGTACACAAAAGAATTTGTAAACATTACTGAGAATAAGCATAAATTGTTTAAAGTATTTTTTTATTTAAATGATGCATTTAGAAGCTCTCCTATATTAAGCACACTAAGAAATGCTTGTGGCATAAAAATAAAATCATGTATAAGGCTATGCAAAGAACTGGATACATGGTTGCTTATGGATAGTAATTCCTGGAAAAGTGATTCGAATACTTTTTAGCGTGTGTTTGGCTCAAGCGAATTTCGGCTTAATATGTAATTATATTTAAAAAATGTCGATAACATACTGAGCTGTACAAAAGCATTCAAGTGCATTTTTATCTATCGGTTGAAATTGCTAAAGATTTCCAATTATGTTATGCGCTTTCCAACTAAACAAAATTTTAGCGTACTATGTAGAATATATACTAATTTCTATTAGTATATTTCTATGTCATATACACAGTTGTACAAAAAGAACTGGAGTACACCTTTTAGACTTTGAATTGTAATTGTTGAAATCTGTTTTTCAAATGTGTTATACACTTTCTAAAATGTTTACTGGTATCCTTTTTACCTTATTAAACGACGAAATTTGTTAAAGTATTTTGAAAGTGTTAGAAAATGTTTTATAATCTATACTCGATAGTCGTTTTTCTTTAGCCAGAGAATGATTAGCTGATTAAAATTCTGGACTTAGACATCGCCAGTAAACATTGCCAGCCTCAAAATAGATAACAATCACTACATCTGCATCACAAATGCTAAGTACTACACGCACACACATGAAAAAGTAAAATAAATATAAATAAATATAAAAAATAAACCAGTGATAATAAATTATTCATATTATCTCCGTGGGTTCTTTTCTAATCTATTCCCACACTTCAAGATAATAGAAAAATATTTTGAGAAATCAGTGTAACTGGCAGATGGCAAAAGTTGCACGATAATGCCATCTTTATATGTCATTAATTCATACATATCTTACACTAAATTTTTGTCCCCGGAGGTTGACTGAAAAAAGCACAACAAAATGGCTTCACGTTCCGTATTCACATTCGGTTGTTTATTATTAGCATTGTGCTGTGTCGTTTCATTAGTCTTAGCAGAAACTGGTTGTCCACCAGCAGAGACCATCCAGCCATGCGTCTGCGACGATCGTACGACTCCCCGTTTGACATGCTTTTCTGTAATGCAAACTTCCATCCTTGAGAAAGTTTTCAATAATTCTGCCAGATATGCTTTCCAAGAAGTAAGAAAAATTAGAACATTTAATTATCTTCTCATTCTAAAATACTTGATTAAATCCTGTTTCTATAGTAAAACAAGTAAGAAAAATCATGCGTTAAGTATAGATTATGAAACATTTTCCAACACTTCCTGAAGTCCTTAAAAAAATTTAGTTATTCAGGGAAATAAAGTTACTGTATATAGCTAAATATGTATTCCAATACTTCTGAACAGTCCTGTATTTGATCTGTCAGTTGATATATAAGTACTATATAATGGGGAAATTAAGTTTAGCAATAAAATGCCTAGCCGGTCGAAATTTCTCTTTCAGCAATTTATACTAGTAGATGGAAACATGCTTGAATACTTTTGTCCAGACCTGTAGCTTACCTAATACACACGCCAGTATTTAGCTTAAATTTATCTTAATCTAAAACACTTTTCAAACTACTGAAATCACATTCTAAGAAATTATGATTCATAGGCGTCCATGTATCAAATTCTTTGCGTGGCCCTGTATATCATTTTATCGATATTCTACAAACATTTCGCTGTAAACTGAATGCAGTTCAGCGTAAAAATGTATAACTTATTTCAAAACCACCTTTAAGTCATTGACGTTCATATTCAGTAACATTTGCGAGCTCTTTTGCGTAGCCCTGTATATCAACTACAGCATTTATATACCCCATATAATATTCTTAGATTTAGTGAAACTTAAAAGCGCTCATCTTAATCAAAATGCATTTCATTCATCCATTAGCCATCATCGAATACATATAGAATACTTTGGAAAGAATATACTATTTGAAATCTTTTGTGCGTCCCTGTAAATGCTATGCACTTCTTATTATGAATGAGTATATCGTATAACTTACATTAAGCCTCAGTGATATATATCAATTTTATTATATATGAAATAGTTCAATGTAATTAAAACATGTTTCACACAATCCCCTCCCCCTTTTTGTGTAGTAATGTAAATGAATAATATATATATATGTGTGTGTGTGTGTGTAGTTTACCGCATATTTCAAAAAATGCACATTTTAATGCACTTCATAAATGCATATTTTAATATATTTGACAGGGTGTAACATCTTTAAAATTTATTTGAAACGATTTTTTCCGTAATGTAACGGCAAGCCTTTGACTGCCCCTGTAAATAAACTAATCATGGTAGACACTTCATTTGAAATAAGTTTCATGCTAGGATAAACGTGAATAACGTCCAAAAATTTCAGAGCAATCCCAGTATATTTACAGGAGTTAGAGTGCGGCCAGACGGACAGACAAACCGAAATCATAAACACTTTTCAACTTTGTTGAGAAGTGTTAAAAACTTCAACAATTAAAATATCTGCTTACATTCATAACCTTTTTTTTTTCCTTTCTTTTTTTTTTTTTTTTTAATTTTTATTTGCAATACCATCAACCGGGGCGGGCTACTTTGGTTCTTGTGGATTATTTTGGATCATTCCCCCAAAACAGTTTTTATTCTTTGTTTTGAACAAACAATATAAGTTAATTTGGAGTTTTTGCACTCGAAAAATATTTTACACCCTACTATAGGATATTTGAATAGTTTGAGATAATTTTACAATTTTTACTGGCAACACTGGATGTGTTTGTAAAAAGCAGTTTTTGTGTGTAAAATTTAACTCTCCAAATTTCCTATATTGAAACAATCTGGATAAGAACTACAAATAAAGTAATTGTCAAAATATTACCTTTAGTTACCTGTAATACATGTGTGATCATAGTTTTTCCTTTAACTTTTTATATTGACGGGAAGGGTTTACGTTTTCATAAAGGTAACATGAAAACTAGCATTTCGGGGCTACTTTGTGCCTGGCTGTTTTTGGTCCGAAAATAGCCCCAATTATTTAGAAATGCCTTCTTTGCTACCAAATCTCTTAAAAAATATTTTAAGTTAACATTGTTTTCAAGTGTTACTGTAGCAAAATTTTACATGAATTGTTTTTGTTCCAGTTGCTGAAAATAACATGACGAAAACTGTTTCTAGTTTCTTTAAGGGTACAGTGGACTCTCAATACTAATTTTTTTAATTTTCAATAATTTTTTAAAAAATTTCTTGAAATAGTCATAGTACATATATCTCTTATTTCACAATTTTTTAAAGAAAAATATTCAATAGTTTTTGAGATACAGATTTTTCTTTTTTTTAATTAACGAAAAATGACAATATTTCAAAATGCTCCATGCGAAATTCTTTATGCCCAATTATTCTGATTTTTTGGTTAAAATGCTCTTTATGTATGTGTTAACAAATGTTACTAAGCATCTTTAGCATATTACTTGTAAAAAAAAAAAAAAAAAAAAAAAAAAAAACATTTTAACTTTTTTTTTTGTATTTTTCGTTAAAAAATCATTAAAAATTCCATATAACTGAAATTTTAAAAATTTAAATGCGCCTAAAAAAGTTTATTTTTATTAACATTTGTTAACACATACATAGAGAGAATTTTAAATAAAAAAATCAGAAAAATTGGGCATAAAGAATTTCGCATGGAACATTTTGAAATCATGAAAACGACGAAAATATTCATTCTGAGAAAAACAGGTTTTAGTAACTACGATGGTTATAATTGCTTAATATTTTCCTACTGACACAGTTTCAGCTATATATAAGGGATATAATATCATTTCTAGCTTATATGTAAGTGTTTTATATTTTTACTGTAAATTCACATAAAATATGTGGCTTCGACAGTAATTCATGCAAAAGGCCGTGAAGTACCTGAATTTTGAAAAAATCTTCTAAAAAATAATTTTTTTGTATTCTCTAATGAATTTTTTTTTAATTTTTCTAGAAATATTCATGGTATAAATACCTCTTATTGTACAAATTTTTGTTTTATATATTAAATATTTTTAATATATTAAACATGTTAATATATTTTTTTATTTTACGCTAAAAAGATTGGGGACAAAAGGCAATTCCTCTAAATACATTGTAAAAAACAAATGCTAAAAGAAACAGTTAAAAGTTACAGTTAAAGTATTGTTTAACGAAATCGCAAAATTGATAAGTATTCAGAGCAAAATAATAACATTTTGCAAGGTAAAACTAAAAACTAGGCTAAATTTTACGGATGCGAATCGGCAAAAAAATAAACAAAGGGGTGTGGCAGAATAAGCTGATTGGACAAAAATGCTTGTAACTCCAGTAAAAATAGTCGAAATTGAAAATTTTTTTTTGTGTTAAATAGCAGAGAGTTCATATAATGTTATTATGCTAAAAATGAAAATTCGACAATTTGATGATTTTTTGCGATTTTGAAAGTCCACTGTAAGCCTTAATATTAACAATTGGTTTAATGTGTTTAAATATTAAAAAAAAGTAACAACAACACTTGCTTATCAAGTTTGCAGTGTTAATTCATTAGCAGATGCTATTGCAAGGGGGTTTCAATAAAAATGTATTGATTTACATATAAAATGTATTTTTTTTTTTTTTTTTTTTTTTTTTTTTTTTATGAAACTAAGATAATGGACCAGCGGCTACTTTGTTCCAAAACTTTAAAAATAGTTTTTAAAAATTCTCTTTAAAACCATAGAGTTTACTTCATTGTTTCATGTTAACTGTTTACGATTCAATTTCGACGTTGAAAAATCAGGTATAATATTTTTTAATAATGGAAACGTGAGTGGAAACAGGAAAACGTGGCCTAAAGTAGTTTGACGGTATTGAACAAGTGCACTCATTTTTAGTTCAGTTGTAATACAGAATGTGAAATAAATCCCATAAAATCCCAGCAATATCTTCATAAATTTTTTATAAGGTTGAGAGATTTTGCCCGTCTTCCTTTTTTAGGTGCGTTCGTAATCATGTACAGTGATGGTCAGAATTATAAGAACAATTGAGAATTGCGCAGAAAAAAATTATTTCTGAGCTAAATAAAGTGAAATTTATACACAAAATGCTTTTTTATTATAGAAATCGTTGTAGAATGCAAAACATTAGAAAATGCAAAATTTGAAGGTTTTGTCACAATTAACAAAATATGTCATTTTAAAAATTGGACAAAATTATAAGCACAATGAATGTTTTTGCCTGAAACACACTGATAATTAATAATCTCCCCGTTTCTTCTCAATCACTTTTATCAGTCTTGACGTCATGGAGTTTGACAATTCTTTAAGAACGTTCTTGGAAATTTTTGAGCAATCTTTTTCGATGGAAGACATGAGTTCTTGTTTGTTTTGAGATTATATACCATTTTTGCATACATTGTGTGCCAGAATACCCAATAGATTTTCCATTGGATTCATATCAGGACTTCTGGCCGGCCAATCAAGAAGTTTCACGAAATTAGCATGAAACTACGAGTTTGAAGTATGGGAAACATGAACCGAGGCATTGTCTGCTAGAAAAAATGGCCTCCAATCGCTATTAACTGTGCTTCTGGTAAAAGATTATCGCCCAATATAACAATGTAACTCTCAGAATTCCTCCTACCCTGCACAAAAAATATTGGAGTAGTTATACTAATTGTGATTTGAGAAAATTGTTTTTACTCTAAGAAGATCATACTAGAAATTGCAAAAGCAATCTAGTCTATGCAAATTAATCTTTTTCTCATCGGAAAAGACAGTATCCCACTTTTTTTCTCCATAGTATTGCAGTTTTTGGCAAACTCCATTTTCAGTCTCTGATGAACTTTTGTAAGAGGTGGTCTTGACACATGTTTACTGTAGCGAACCTTTTTCTTTCTTTTTGTAAAACACGTCGAACAGTTCGAGCACTTGCATTCTAAATTCAATTCACGTTTTTTTTTCGTTTTTTGGAGCAAACTCGCCTTATTATCATTCTTTTCCCACATACAGAAACAGAAGATGGCCTGCTTGTATGTCTTTGCCGTCCGTATTTACCGGTATTTTAAAGATAATTGCAAATAACCGTTCTGGATCTATTAAACTTTGTAGCAATTTAGCACGCAAAGAGTCCTGAATTTTGGAATGTATCGATTTTTCCTTTTTGAAATTCCAAAAGCTTTGCACCTTGCGGCATGATTGAAAAACAGAATAATACGATCCCAAAAGCTTATTACGTATTTACATCGTCTGGAAGTTCCGTGTGCAGAGCAAAAAACATGCAAATTGTACTTTTTAGAACACACAAATACAGATGTTCTTATAATTTTTTCCAAATCAGATGGCTGTATAAATTTATAATGCATATGGTAAATTCATATTCATAAAAATGAATATTAATTTACCACATATTTCCATAAAAACATACAAAAATAATCTTCAATTTTCATTGGTTTCCTGCCTTTAAATTTGCATAAGTTTCCCTCCAAATATAACCAAGATTTGGCAATTTTTACCTTGTCTTTATAATTGTGACCACCACTGTAAATACGTAGCACCTATAATTGTCGTTCAGTCTGTCAGCATATAACAACGCAAAAACTACCCAGCCGAATCGTTTGAAATTTAAAATATATAATTATTATGTAATTTTTCGAGTCATTTCAAATTTTATGAAAATCAAATGCAGAGATCAATTACAGGGACAAACAAAAGTATTCCGTTACATTACGGTCAATTGGGAAAAAAGTTTCAAATGCATTTTAATGGTAATGCACTCATTCGAACATAAAAACATTGATATGCATCTAAGAAGTATATATTATAATATACATTCTGCACAATCTATGGTGCAAAGAACATTTGTTATTGATTTACAAGGCCACACAAAAGTATTCCATTACATAATGGTATAGGGAGAACATTGTTTGGTGCGCGTTTTAATTGTATTTAACTATTTAACATTTTATGAGATTGATATATGTTGTTGAAGAATATTACAAGTTATTTCCTGTATAAAAGAAAGCAAATTGTATTTACAGGGACACACAAAAGATTTTGGCTACTATACAGTATCCGAAATACTGTGTACTATTACATTAAGATCGGAATAATTTTAGGTGCGTCCTTAATTATATAAATAGCTAGCACCTATATTCGTCGTTCAGTCTGTCCGTCCGTTTATCCGTCTGTACGTCTGTCTGCACGCATTTGACACAGCAAAAACTGCCCAACCAAATCGCTCGCGATTTAAAATATATAATTTTAGCGTAATTTTGTCGACTCATTTTAAATTTTTTGAAAATCAGATGCATAGTTTAATTAGAGGGAAAATCAAAAGTATTCCACTACATTATGATTAATAGGAAAAAATAGTTTCAAGTACATTTTAACGATGTTAAACTCTTTCTAATATAATAGAAATGACATGAACCTATGAAGTAGAGCTGTTACAAACCACACGTATTCGTTTTTGAGAAACGGGTATTCTCTCTAATACGAAATACCGAATCGTTACGTTGGAATTTTACTCGTTAGTCGTTAGGCATCAGTGTACTGCAAAACTAGATGAAACAATCAGCATTCGTTCCCAGTACTTCGTGATTCAAGAACGGCGGCGCCGGTAGTCTGATTGGGAAAGATGAGAGTTGGTATTCGGACTTTAGACTATGAATCAGTTGTTCTCATATTAGTATTGCATACGGGTTTTTTCCTTTAGTCGTTTCATTACTTTAGCATTCGTTCATTCGCCGAAAATGTGCGGATATAATTAGAGGGAAGTTTTTGAAGTAACGCAGGAACGAAAATCAGGAAAGTTTTGTGACGCTGAGTGGGGGAAAATATGTTTTTGAGAGCTGCTTAATTTTAGTTTCCGTTATTGGGAGCTTTCGTTGTCGCATGTTTTACTGGTTTCATAAAGAATAGACATCTCTATTAAGATACTCAATTACTATTTTTCTTTTTAATATATACAATAACATACGTATTGAAACGGAATCACGAGAAAAACATTTTATCTTAGACAGATTTTCCGTCTTATCAGATGAAACTGCATTGTATAATTTTCACGGAAATTTATCTTGGAATTTTCCATTCAAAGTAGAATTCTACTTTCATAGGATGAATTTATTTATTCTTATATTGTAATTGTTTGCATTTTTATTCAAATATCCGTTACAAAAATGAAAAAACAAAATTTCATTATGGGCCTAGGTAACGGTAACGAATTGTAATCTCATGTACGGTATATAGCTTAGCTTATATATGGCATAGAGATATGTAGATTTGCTGCAATCTTGTGACATTACATTTCATATGAAGTATTTTAAACGCCCAGGCTTATAATTTATGAAATTTTAAATCACTGCAGGTATATAGATTTTATTTTTATTTAAAAAAATAGTTAAAACTAACGAAGCAACTCTGAAAATTAGAGAAAACAACGAATATATATGTACTAGGATTCAACAGCATGCGAAGAGAAAATTTTGTCGAGGACGAAGTTTTAGTTTAGCGCCCCCCCCCCCCCCCTCACACACACACACCATACCAACACCATTTCTCTTTGCAACAGGTGTCACAAAATTATAAATTTTAAAAACACAAATTCTATTAGATACATGTTTTGCATTTATTTTGGAATTTTAAAAGGATTAGTTTTAACAACTAAGTAATATAAAAGAACATTGCATTTACATTTTGGCAAAGGGGATCTTAAAAACACATACAGAAAAAAATGTATCTAACACTACAGTAAAACAGTTTGCAATCCCCTTTGAATTCCTGGCTCCCCCCCCTACATACACGCCCGGGGCGACCGGCCCTCTTCGTCCCCCCCCCCCCCACTTCGCACGGCCCTGATAGAATTTACGATTACTTTTGTTTTCTAAAAAGTAACAAAAGCATTATATAAAAGTACTATATGCAAAAGCGGATCCCGCCCTCAATTTGGATTTGGGGGGGGGGGCGGTCATGACACTTTTTCTTGAGGGGGGGGGGGTGAGGGCACATCACTTCATGATCAATTATTATATTGAAAGTTATTCTTAAAATGAAAGTATTTTTCTGATACTTTATCTAATTCACTTTTATTTGCAAATAGAAGAATTTTCCATTAGTATTCCTAAAAATATATAATTTACAGATTCTATTCGGACATCAAGCAATTGAAACGTTTCCTATTTTTTTATAAATACAAAAAATGATTCATAGATGTTGTTAAAGATAGCATTTTATATATATATATATATATATTTTTTTACATTTAAATGGCAGCACATAACAAGCACAGCAGTAATTAATTCTTTCAAAGACTGCTATGTACGGAATGTAATACGAGTTGTTGCATTTTGTAGTATGTACGATGCTCGTTAATACTTGGTTTCTGAACAGCAACGAAAATAACGAGTAACGTAACGAATATTTTCTAAAGGGTAGAGAGATTGAAAATAATGATATCATACGGGTATTCATTTTGTCGTTATTTTTACAGCACTACTATGAAGTACATACATGCTAAAATATACATTCTGTACAATCTGTGATGCAAAGAATATTTATTACTAAATTGCAGGGCCACACAAAAGTATTCCACTAAATAATGTTACACTGGGAAACATTGTTTGGGGCGCGTTTTAATTATATTCAACTATTTCACATTTTATGAATATGCTATACGTTGCTGAGATGTAATACAAGTTATTTCCTGCATATTTACAGAAACACACGAAAAAAATTTCGAGCACTATACTGTATCCATGTACTGTGTACTATAACAGCAAGATCTGAGTATTTTTAAAACTTCGCTATCGTACGAACGCACCTTATTTGCTGGGCTTCACGTGCAACTTCCAACTTGTTTAAGCAAAATTTCGTGCTTACGCCAGACAGCATTCACTCATTTAACCGCTTCCTTGTTTTGCCCGTAGTTTCATACGGGCAACGCGCTTTTGCCAATCATGATTTGTCCGCACCATCCGTACTCCAATCGTAATTTATTATTCTCATTGGTAAAATCTTATTTTAAATTTTGCATCATTCAAATCGAGCATTTTTCTGATTCAATTAGTGGAAAATTTCTGTTTTGAAACACCGCTGATAAAGGTTAAAAATTCTATAAAAGACACGGAAAAAAAAAATCATTATTTGAAAGTTTTTTCAAAAATATTGATAAGTTAAGTGGTTAAGTTAAATAAGTACCCTGGGGTAATAATGCCACGTTAAAATTCTACCAATTTTCACGGCTCAGTTTTAGGTTGTATTTTTCAAACAAGTATATAATTTGATACAGAAACTCATTGACTATCTATATAAAAATTTTTTTTAACAGGTATGTATTCATAAAATGTAATGGCGTGATTTCTTGACCAATGCTATTTGGCGTTATTACCCACCTATAGGGGTAATAACGCCATGCAAACAAAACTATGAAATAAGATGGAATAATTGCATGTAGATTGCCCAATTATAAAAATGCAAACTCTACAAACTTAGAAATTGGCAAATTGCATTCTAAGCGATTGAAAATGTTCAATTTTTTGTGAAAGTGTAAGAAAAATAAAGATGTGGTGTGCGGGGGGGGGGGGGGGGATGAGGCAAAAGAATATCATACCGTGAGCTTGCTTAAAAGAATTGCGCTTAAATAGAATTAGTAGAAACATTGCACAGTTTTAACTGTGTTTATTTGAATCAGTATTTAGGATGTAGCTCGGCCACTGCAGGGAATCAACCGGGGTATTAATGCCAAGAGTTAGCGTTATTACCCCGTTATAGTTATTGCGCTGTACATTTTAAATTACAAATTATCTCGCGAAGATATCCAAAATCCTCAACACCATTTTGAAAGTCCATGAAATGTACTACAAATTTATGTAATTAACAAAGTATTTCCGGATAAAAAAGATAGTCTTCACATCACAAAACGTATCTCGCAAATTTTAGATCAAGCGTTAATTTTAGTTGCTTGTAAAAACAATAAGACCTAAAAATGAAACAAATTAACTTGAGGCTGTTTTTTGCGATTTATATGACTCAAAACCCTTCTACGCAGAGCACATGGGTGTCATTTACCAGATTATTTCATAATTATGCAAAATATTAGCACTTGGCGTTATTACACCAGACCACCTTATAGTTTAACTTCCTTACTATGTTCCACTAACACACTTATCTATGCATTAGACTAACAAGGAAACTTTTTTTGGGGGAGCCGCTTGCATATATCATTGACACCTGGTGTATTTTAAAGTCTTGTATTAGGAAGTTTGAAAATCGATATATTTTTTAAAAATCATATTTTTAGATTTTAAAACAGCATAACTTTCTGAAAATATGCAATTTTGGAAAACAATATCACGTTATTAACATAGACTTTTTTTTTAAAGAAAAGTATTTATAAATACAAATTAGATAAAGTAAGTAAGCATAAGTATAAAATATTGCATAAAAAGTTTGAAAATTCCTTCAAGAACCTACAAATTTGATTTCGAAAAGTTATAAAATTATATTTTCATTTTTGTCTAAAAAAAAAAGAAAAATATTGGCCTTTTTTAATTTATTTTTAGTTTTTTATCTTTTTAAATTTCAAAAGTAGAGCTTTCCTGCAACCCTAGTCGAGCGTCATAGCTGCTTATCGCGTTTGAGCAATGGTTTGGACATCAGTGGAAATTATAATGTCTGATCTCTAATTAGGTATAGTAATTTTTTTTTAATTGTACAAAAGTATTAATTTACTTTATGGTTTCTTCTACTAAAAGATACAATATTTAATACAACAACGAGGGGCGGATCCAGAGACTCTTTTTTTTTTCGGGGGGGGGGGGGGACGATATCGAATAGCGTGTAATCAAGACATTCATAGTTTCTGTTGGTTATGTCATTCCTTGCAGTTAATTATTAAACGGATATGGAATAATTAATGCGAATAAAAATACTATACTCTCAATTGTTCGACATCCAATTAACCGATACACTCGGTTAATCACCCTTATGTTTTATAAACCCAACCCCTTTTCTTCAAAATATGGCTTATTGATACACATTGAGAGGAAAAATTAAAAAAAAAAATTCAATAGGTCTGTCAGTTCAACAAAAACAGCCATAAGAAGCATCAGATCCGACTGATTTTTTGATAATGGATAGAAAACTTGCTACCGTAAGCCTGGATAGCGTTGCATGACAATCTGAGAATATCTAAGCATGTTACAGCAAAGAAAGACAGACAGACATACATAAATTCTTTTAAACTACGTTTGAAAGTATTAAAAACGTTTTATTTATTTTCAGTGTAACAAAGAGAAACATGCAAAAGCCGAAAAGCATGCATATAATACAATGTCTAAAAATTTCGAGTGTGATTTGAAAAGTTCGCGAAATGAATCACAAATGTCAGTTGGAGTAAAATATATGCAACAGATAGCACAACTGTCTTGCCCACAAAAGACAAATTACATATTGTACTGTTAAGCAGTAATCTATTTGGCATCATTCTGAATAAAATTAATTTCGTGAGTGTTGTAAAATGGATAAAACTGAAACGCGGGCTATTATTAAATAGTTTATAAAAAAAGGTGGAAAGGCGTTATAAATTCATAAAGATATGCAGAATACTTTAGGATCATCGTTTCCAATAGTGTATAATTATAAGTGAGTAACAGAATTTAAATATGACTGTGAGAGCCTTGAATACCCGCGCAATAAACGAGCAATATTGCTACAATGTCTGAAATCGTCAAAAAAGTAAACGATATGTTTATGCAGGATTTTCAAAGGTCTCTAAAATTGCTAATGGCTTAAGCATCTAGATGAAAGAACATTTCATATCCTCAGAAATTAGAGATAAAAAAGCTTTCGACAAGATAATTCTCGTATATGTTGATAATGGTCAAAAACGTTAAAGAATGAGAATTTTTCAAGAGAGTCTCGACCGTTTTAGCTTAAATAAAACCGATTTCGTTCGTCGATTTGTTACAAGAGATAAAACTTGGGTTCATTATTACATCTCTGATAACAAGCAACAATTACATTGTTGACATAGTGGTTCTTCATCAATAAAGAACCACTGCCCAGTGCACGTCACGCAGCTCTATTTCCAAACGACTGATGGAAAGCCGGTTCGCCACTCAATACTCAAAGAGCCAAGAGGTCCCTTCTCTTGGTTTCCCTACCAGGTTACACCGACGATCCGCAGGAATCGAACACCTACAAAAAGTCAGAGGATCCCCGAAGGGGAGTTGCTTTGCGGAAGACCTCAATATCAACTTCTGTGATGAGGGAAGACATTTTTGAGGATCAACCAAAAAGGAACGCGCCTCTAGCCAGACCCTGGGAAGAACGAGGAAATCCCTCCCTGACTGCATAGTCACAGCCTCGCTCAGGGGTTTTTTGCCCTCAGTCCTGAATCGTACCGACTTACTTTAAATACACACTTAAGGTGCACCTGCTGCATATCGCGAAAATAACTCATAGACTAGATGACTGTATCGGAGCCTCGAGGGACCGAAAAAACCCTCCTGACGACATAGACACCGCCTTGCTCAGGTTTTATAGCCCAAACATCCCCCATACCCACCGAAAGTTTCATTTCAGGGTGCTATTAGCGTCCCCAAGTAGTCACGGAAAGATCCATCTAGATGGGATATATTAAAACCGACGCTATTATTGGTGTTGGTGTTGGATAGATCCCTTTTCGCTAGGGGATTGGAGCATCCAGAGAACGCACCGCACCACCGGCTTTCAACCGGGAAACCGTACAAGGTCGGACAATACCCCACTAACTACCCACTAAGTTACCTCGTGGTTCCTGAGAACAAGTGCTCCTTCTCCGTGCCATGTGGACAACTACCGAAAAGAAAGTACATTTTGCTATCTCTGGCGTGGACGAGGAAAGCCCCTCCTAGTGTTTACTGTAGGCCGTTTTTAGCAGGGGGCGACTCTTTTTATTATCTTTTTAATATTCCCGGCGGCTCTATTAAACCTTCCTGATGCACTCGGCGACCCTTTTTAACACTTCTATGCGCGTTGTGGAAATTCAGTTGATCCCAGAAAAATATAGCAAATTCTAGGGGACTCTAAACAAATCATTTTAAAATATTTTTGGTGAACAAGATATAAGTGAGCCCCTTTTTTAGCATAAAGCTCCCTCTTAAAAAAAATGTATCCTTTTTTAGAACAGAGTTTGCTTTTTAAAAAGTTCCGCCCGGTGGCCCTTTTTTTCTAGAGTGAACACTAAACACTCCAAAAGAGGCCGAAGCGACTCCCGGCTAGGGGATTAATAGCGTGGAAGTTAGTTTGAGTCACTGCTAAGTCTTCATCACTTGGCGATTAAACTCCAGTATCGTATAAATACGCTAGACCTAGATCAGAACGAGAGTTCGCCGGAGATTCGATGCGTCTACGCATTAGCCGAAGAACCTCAGACCCGCCTCTCTGGGGGGAGGGGGGGGGGGCGGATAGTAGAAATTCCCAAAATAATTCAAAAAGATGAGGGGTTGTATCCAAATATAGTAGTAATTGCAATATTGTGTACGCTATATTGACTCTAATCAATGGACATATGAATACAGCCCCTCATCTTTTTGCTTCATTTTGGAAATAACGGGTTTCGAGCTTATTCTATCGAAAGTTACTTTCGGAATTTTCACATCTATACATTTAGCTAGCACATTATGCAAATTAAATTTTGATTGCGGTGACTCATGCATAGTGAAACATTATTTAGTAAACCGGCTCATTTTCCTACTTTTTTCCTATTTTTTAACCACTTAACCGTCTGCCCCGAGATAAGTCGGGGGTAAAAGCACTATTTTCCCATACCCTTCGCCGGTTAAGTGGTTAATTCAGATTACAGGATATAATGTACAATATTGTCTGTCATATTTTCTGAAAAAAAAAAATTATGTTAAGAACTCCACAAATTATAAGCAAAAAACTTTTTTTGTTAAAACCTGAATTTCTCTACGAGTATACATGATATTCTGAGAAAAATGAACACAGTTTATTACAATAAGCCACTTAATGATAATCCGCAGTTTGTAAGCTTTTGCTATGGTAGTTTTGACAAGGTTATGCAAAAGATCTTAGTTATTTTTCAATATGTTGACGGTCCCCTATGGAATTTTGAGAAAACCTCTTTTCGGAAATATGTGACTTATGCATCTGGATTCTATTTATGCACCTGGATTTTAAGAATAATACCTGATATATTTTTATAGATATGTAAAAAAAGTCTAAAATCACAAGGGGACGGTTACCTTTGGCTATATAATGTACCAACTTTACTATAGCTTACTGATTTGGTGCAATTGTCTTTCAAATTCAGTGACGAATATTCTTTAAATGGATTCGTTGTATTTTAGCTTCTTAAAAGTTTAGTAAAATTACCTTTGAGTAAAACTTACAAAATTTTAAAACCAAGAAATATGAAAGCTACCTCTTCTTTCCGGTACTGACCGAAAGGATTTTAATGATATTTAAGTAAGATTCTGATTTCTTGAAAACATCTTTTAGTGTTTCATATGTTTAAAAAAATAATAATAATAATAATAAATATTTATTTTATTTTAGTTGTGTTATTTTTTCAAAGAAGCTTCCTATGTTTGAAATATTCATATTCGTGTTTTTTGTTTTCCAGGTGCACATACAATTTGCAGCTCTCCAGTACTTGCCTAGTACGATGTTTGACCAGGTTCAAATTAATGAGCTGTACATTAACAATTCTCGTTTTGTGTCTCTGTTTATGGATGTTCCGGCATCAAATACTCTTGAAAAGCTGCAGTTGGACAACACAGTTTTTCTAAGAGGGTACAGTAAACTTTTTCATTACGTAATACAGTCGAACTTCGTTAAGGTTCTTGTCCCTGCTGGCGAAGACACTCGCGAGCTAATGCTATTCCCATGGGGAAGTTATTTTCTAATATCTCGTTTGCATTTCGATATTTTTTATTTAGCATTGGATTGCCGAGGTCTGTCTTTACATCGCTCTTTTTTAATTTTTTGATTTTGTTTGCAAATAATTTTTACTATGACATTTTTATTTTCGGAATCTGTATTGAAAGTGAAAGTAACTTTATATAAAATACCTGCAACGAAAATTGAAAAAGTAAAAAAGAAGCAATGTAGAGAAGGATACCAGTTACACTCTGAAAAATATTAATTTAAAAATGTCGAACTACAAACGAGATGTTAGAAAACATCCACGCCCTAGGAAAAGTAGCAAGGACAGGAGCCTTAACGCGAATACTCACGAGGAAATTTTTTGTTCGTGTTAGGAATAGTTCGCATTATTCATACTATAAAAATATTATGTATTCCATGTAACAAAAATAAATTTACATGTGGGTCATTCCATACAAAATGAGCAAATCAGGTGTAGCTGACATGTCACAGATTTTACTAAAAATCATCATATAAGTAGATCATATTCACTTACGAGTAAATGCAAGTAATACATTTCAGACTTGTTTATTTCAGTACAAAAATTTACATTAAATGTTGATACGAAATCGAGATTTTGTGTATATGCTTGAAATTCAAGTTTGATTATTAGCGGAAAGATTGTATTAAAAATTATTTACAATTAACGATAAATAACATATTAGCGTAATTTAGTAAATATTTAAGATATTAATCAATTTCTCAATTAATTTTCAGTATTGAAATTACGCCTGATATTTTTAGATACGTGAATATTCATACTTCTGCTAAGTAAGAATATTCATACTTCTGCTTCTGCCAACTTTAGTGAAAAATTTCCAAGTGCCGGGAATCGAACTCGGAACCCTTGGAATAGCGCTCCAAGTGCTCTACCAGTTAAGCTACGAGGACGATGCCCAGCTCAGCATTTTTCACCTCATGTTTGGTTAAGCTGCAAATCGCAGCAAGATCCGTCTTCATGAGCACATAAGTGCCTCATATTACGCCACAGAATTGTGTGCATATGAAGACGGATCTAGTGCTGCGATTTGCAGCTTAACCAAACATGAGGTGAAAAATGCTGAGCTGGGCATCGTCCTCGTAGCTTAAATGGTAGAGCACTTGGAGCGCTATTCCAAGGGTTCCGAGTTCGATTCCCGGCTTGGAAATTTTTTACTAAAGTTGGTCTTACGCTTAGTAGAAATATGAATATTCACGTATCTTAGTAATTTTGTTTTCATTCTGTAATTTTAAAATAAATAAATAATAAAAAAATTTGTGGCAAAAAAGAAATATTTCAATTATTTATCTTAAAATGAAGGACACCTCTTATAGCTTTAAAATTATTTGACATTATAGCTAATGGTATATATTTTATACATCTAAATTTTTATTCTTGCCTTTTTATTCCTTATTGAGAAAAAAAAATAAACAGAAAAAACTGTTGATGGAAAAATCTAATATTTCCATCATTTGTTTGGACACGAAGAAAAGCATTCAAAACTTTTAAATTCTTTGATATTATAAATTAAAGTGTATTTTTTAAATATATAAATTTTTATACTTACTTTCAGTTTATTTTTGTTTGAGAAATATTTTAAATTTGAATAAAAGAAAAAAGATTCACCTAAACAAACAATTATATTTTAATCCTAAAACCAAATAACAAAAATAGATGGCAGTACACATCTTTTTTTTTCAGCTAGAAATCTTGCAATATTTTAAGAAACGTGAGGGATTTTAAAGAAGAATAGTCCACAGAATGTCACAAATATTACTTTTTTGAACCCATTTTTGTTACGTTAGAAATCAAAAGGCAATCTTGAACTTTTTTGAGCATATCATGGACTTATTGATCCTTGTGTTACTTAATATTGTTAAAGTCGGACATTTCTTTTATTTATTTTTTGTTGATGCATAAAAGGTAAAATTATGATATTGTAATTTTCTTTAAAGTTTCTAATTTTTTTTGAAAATGAAGGAAATAAGTGACAACCTTCAAACTTGGAAAATTCGATTTTCATATGTAATACTACAACATACATCAATTTCACAGATGTTTTTAAATTCCTTTAATTTTTTATAGCGTTTTGAATTGTTTAAATATTTAAAAATTTTCAATATTTATGACCAATTTAAGATTAATTATGGTATTACCAGACTATTATTATTCAATGAATATAGATTTTCAGAGATTACAATATTATATGAAAAATTCCTTTTTCATGAATTTTTAATCACCATCGTCAGCATTTCATGTTTGTAAATGCGTGAAGTTGGTTTTCGTCTGGTTTAGTTAACTGCTGATGTCATGACAGCGTGCAGAAAATTTGCATATTACACATTATTTTCGAAAAATAATAATAATAAAAAAAAAGCAGCAGTTTTAATTAAAATGTTAGGGTCTCTTATAACTTTGTCCATGGTATTTTTAATTTTTTTTTATTAAACTCTATAAAAAATATCATTTCTGTAAAACAACTATGTATAATAACATAATAAATTTATGTTTTTGACGTATTTGATAAAGCATTTTTAAGCTCAGAATCTTTTTTTTCACTGTATGTCAAATTAAGTAGGTGTCTTATAATAATTATGTTTACCACTGTATAATATTCCTTCCGTTTAGACTATGAAATTTTTTTTTTATTTAAGACAGATTCACGTTATAGGCAGATTCCGTTTTCTCGAGTTTTATTATATTTATAATTTAAAGCTGACATTTAAATCAATATTAGTATTTTTTAATATCGTTTTTGATGAATGTTGTATTGGTGTAACATTATTTTTTAATTGGATATTGTAACGCACCTCTCAACTCCACTATTCTTTCCAGAGCTCAGAGGGCGCTGTTTCCATTGGTTTCTTGCACGGAACATTTTTTCTTACCCCCCCCCCCCCCCCCCCCCCCAGTGAGATCTGAGTTAGCCGACTGAAAACATGTCGCACCGTTGACATGTAAAATGTTCTTCACCTTATCCAAGGTGAATGCTTCCCATGTATGTCTAAAATCTCATCTGTAATCGTGGTATGTTTTGTGTGTGTTTGTTGTGTTTTGTGAAATAAATGTTTTGTGACGTTAAGTCTTCGATTCTTCAAATAACGGTCACAATATTAGTTTTCTACAAGTAATACTATTACTGGATTTCGCTTGCATGTATTTTGAATTATAAGGCAACTTTTTTTTTTTTTTTTAGATTTTTAACCAATCTTAATCTGACGAAATTGACAAGTTTAAAAACTTTAATCGTTAATAATGTTGACGTACTAACGCTTCGCCCGACGTTGAACAGAAACCTTCCCAGCAGCTTAAAACAAATTACACTAAGCGGAACTCGGACACAAAGAATCATGCCAGGTAAGCATTTTTTAAAAGCTGAATTTGTTAAGAATACTTAGATATGTTGCTTTTATTTCAACTTTTAAATTTTCCTCGTTTAATAGATTTTTTTTTTTTTTTTCGAGTAATGACATCGTGAAATGAAAGTTTAAAAACTTAAATGATCTTTTTTTTATTATATTTTAGAAAGATGTAACGTGTTTTGAATAAAGGGATTTAAAATAAATTTATTAAATATTTTTATCAATAAACTTAATAATATTAAAAATAATTAAATTAATTATTCAAAGCCAAAAAAAAAAAAAAAAAAAAAAAAAAAGGCCCAAAAAAAAAAAAAAAAAAAAAAAAACTGAATAAACTGGCGATAAGTAATAATTAAAACAATACACCTTGTAAAAATCATCTTTGGCTTTAAATTATAAATTTTCAAGGTAATCTGCCGAGCAAATGAAAAAGTTAATCTTTAATTCAATACTATTTTTTTCTATTATTTGAAAAAGTCTGAGAACTTCGTAATTGATTAACTTGGTAATTCGTAAGTTTGTTTATGATTCTGTAACGCCATCTTTGGACTGGAATTTAAGTTACGCTTTCCTCAGAAGTTTACCATTACTTTTGGCGTTTGGCCTTACGGATTAAAAATTACATGATTTTTAGCTGCATCGCTAAAAGATTTTTTGGAAATAGTCTCAACAGGGAAGTTTTTACAACCTTTCTAATTTGTGGTATCCGCTTAGCCCAATTATACCAGAGAGTTTTGAGTTCGGAAGAAGAATATTTTAGGAAGAATTATGAGAGATCCGATTTTGTTCGGATAAATGGCTCTGGCCACATCCGCCGCAGCATGGTTTAATAAAACATTGGTTTGAATGCTGAAAAAATTGTAGACATTTAAAGAATTTGGTAGCTTTTATTTTCAATTTTGATATTAATAAAAGCCTTAAGATCAATAATACTTTTTGAATTTTCATTTCTCGTTAGATGTAAAAGGAAGAGAGGAAGAGCTCTTTTATCTATTCTGCTGGTCATATGAACAGCTTTGATAATTTGTATTCCTTCAGATCGAAGATTGTTTGCGATAATTTTGGCCTTTGTATTAGTGATTTTGATATTTAGGCACTTTTTCTTCTCTAAAGTGGTTTTTTCCTAACATTTTCTGGTATAACTTTTATAAAAAAGTCTTTACAAATTTTCCAGTACTATTTCAGTACAAAAATTTTAGCAAATTTTTTACAAATGCCGGAAAAATAATCGAACAAGCTGGATTTTTGCACAGGTGATAGTTAGAATATGTAGTTTAATATATTAAAAGCCATCCGATGTGAGCTTTCGCTACCAGGGGACACGAATGACTTTTCAACGTTGGTTTTTTTGTGAATATCTTATGAACGATGTATCTAGAAAAAAGGTCAGTTGCAAAGGTGTACGAGAGCTGTTTAATAAAGAATGATCATATATTTTTAAACGTCAATAGTTTATTGCACATAATTTTATTTTTATGTTCCACTGTTTGCTTACTGTGTAATGATGGTGTGTAGTAATTTATTTCTCCATTTCCAGCACTACGTCAGTTGCAGCAATAAAATTTCAGATGCTTTTAGTAATGATGGAGGCAACATACAATGAGAAAATATGTTCTTGTTTGATGTAAGTTTTGCTTTCGCCTGAAGAAATCGTCAGTTGAAGAGTATGCTATAGAAGATTTATGAAGAATCTGTTCTTACTTGTAGTAGAGTTAGTTGATGTTTTGAGCTGTTTAAGTAAGAGAAAGACAAACATCTTTAAAGAAAGATAGTCACGGATTTCTGTAAAAGTGTTATTATACGTTAAAATTGTTTGCGACTCATCAGTTGTATCAAAACATATGTACCATTTTTTTTTCGTTATCTAAGAATTTCATTGGCTTTTCGGGAAAAGGCTTTTCCATGGTCAATTTTCTAAGTGTATGATTGTTGTCAAAGAAGATTGTTAGATATGAGAACTGTCCAAAATAGAGCATTTACGATGGCGTGCCATCCACACGTTGGTACCTGAAAAATGAACATGAGATGTATTGGTGTGTCTTGATTCCGAGACTCCTCACACCCGAACAGCAGGACATTCGCGTGCAGGTTGTTCGAAATTGAAGGTGATGTTATATGAACATGAGATGAATCCTCTAAAGTAATAACACGCTTCGACTGACAATTTCTTTTAACGAACGCAAAATCTCCATCAGGCAAGAGCATATTTACTCACTGCGTGTTGCTTCCATCGTTCCCGTTGATGATACTTAAAGTATCTGAACTTTCATGGTTGCCAGTGACGTACTATTGAAAATAAATCAGCAAAAAATTACCAAGTACTCATTACATATTAAGCTGTCAATGGAGCATAAAAGTAAATTTATATGCAACAAACTGTGCTAATAAAATAATATGATAATTCTTTATTGCGAAACCGACGTATATCATTCAATTTTCTACAAAAAGTGTCCTTATTTATTTATTTATTTTTGTCGCACCAAGCCTTCATTGTCTGAAATAAAAATAGTAAACATAGTTGGAAAAAATAGGGAAATATGATCATATTGCAACCGACCAAGAAGCAGAACAAATACGAATCTACTTTCGATGCCTCCATTTCCTCTCTCGACTAATCTGCTCCTTTGTCTGTGGACCGATTTCGCACACTTGTGCAATAAATGTTCATTACCTAATATCCTATCTTTCTTTACGCCAAATGTATCAGGTTCATGTATCTTTTCCGTGTTTTATTTTCAATTGATAACTATTTCGATTCGTTGGTATTGAATCCCCCTAACTTACTAAACGATGCATTATTTTTGAGATTTTATAAAGTTACACTGCCTAAAGAAACGCTGTTTCAAAAGTTTAAGCACTTTATGCCCTTTTTTTAGAAACACGGGTTTCGTCGTGTGTAATGACGTTGTATGACATCATATTGCACTTTTATAAAAGTGTGAAAGGTGGAGAAATTATTTCCCTCCGTTTTAAAAATGCCAAAGGGTAAAGAATTCACAAAATGTGAGATTTTGAAAGTTTTTAAATTGAAATCTCAAAATAAAGCTGTTTCTCAAATTGCAAAAGTTTTAAATCGATCAAAGCGAGATACATATTGAGTACTCTCTAGAAATGATAATTTTAAACTGAAACCAAGATGTAGACGACCACACATGACGACTGTACAGACTGATCGGAGAATACAGAGATTGGTATCTAGACAAAATATGTTCATATGGCAAATCAAAAATAATCTCAGTGTACAGATGTCCAAATATACTGTACATAGACGTATTACAGTATAATTACATCATACTAAAGAAAATGGCTCGCAAACAGTCTGTGAAATTACATCACAAACAGGCAAGAATAAACTGGGCTAAAAAAAATATGTCCTACTGGGACAAATGGCTTACTGTTTTATCCAGCAATGAGAAAAAGTGGAACTTAGATGGCCCTGGCGGTTGGAACGCGTATTTATGAAAGGTAACAAAGGCATTTTTCAGCCGACATAAAGCAGTAAATCTGTTATGGTTTTGGGGGGCATTTGGATTCAATGACCAGACTTCTCTGGCTTTTCTAAAAAGAAGACAAGATTTAAAAGAGTATCAAGAGACGCTAAACCAACATTAGCTTCCATTCAGTGACTTTTTTTTTTGGGGGGGGGGGGGGAGGGGTCTTGAATTTACTTTTCAACAAGACAATGCCTCAATCCACGTATTACAGTCTACAAAACTTTGGTTTCTTAGAAAAATCTTAAAGTTCTTGACTGGCCAGCTTTAAGCCCAGATTTAAACCCGATTGAGAATGTCTGTTTTTTTTTTTTTTTTTTTTTTTTCGGCAATGGAAAGCAATATGACTCTATTGAAAAACGGCAAGAGACCATTGAGAAAGCATGGTACTTTTTACCATCAGAAACCCTACAAAAACTAATAATTTCGATGGGCGCACATTTATTTGAAATAATCCGAAATCACGGAAAAATAATTTGTAAGTAAAAGTTCTATAAAAATTATAAATCTTTTTTTTTTTTTTTTTTTTTTTTTTTTGCATAAATTTTTGAGACAGTTTCTTTTAATTACATTTTTTACAATTATGGAATTTATTTTTTTTCTACTTTTGATATAATTTATTTAAATAATGTTGCGAAATCTGCACGCAAAAAAAAAAAAAAAAAAAAAAAAATACTATTCATTCTAATTTTTTATATTTCTCAGAAAATCGCATTTTATGTTTGTGCTTAACCTTTTGAGACAGACCCTATGACACATATGACGATTTACAGACATTGATAAGAAGTATGAAATCATCAGGTAGGTGGTACACGCGGAAGGTGCATAACAGAGTATTCGAAAAATGAATAATTTTCTTGATTCAATTCATTTTTAAATAGAGCATTACAGAAACTCTAGAGAAAGTGAAATGTTTTAGAAGTTCTGGACATTTAAAAAACTTGTGTAATTGAATGACATGTATATGCCGTCGTTCAAAGGTGCAAGTTTGGAGTTCGTATCTTAAAAACTATAAATTAAATCTTTTTATGATGTTGTAACTTCTGGCAAATTATCTTCAGATTGATTTCGTAATAATAATTTGTTAACGCTATAATCAATCTTAAATCAATTCTAAAAATTAAAAATTCGTCAATTTTGAGAAAATTAAAAAAAATTATAAAAGTCAAAAGAATTCAAAAATATCTGACATTCATGTCTTATGTAGTGTTACATATTAAGATCGCATTACGCACGTTTGAAACTTGCTATCTATTTCATCTTTAAAAAAAAATTCAAATTTACAGGTTTTTCTCTTTTATATGCTTAAGAATTCAAATAAAGGAAAAATCGGACATTAATCAGACTAGTGAAAATGCGTAAACATCAATAACCCCATGAAATGCTTAAAAAAAGTTCAAGATTGCGTAACATTACAAAATTGGGTTCAAAAAAGGTATTATTATTACATTCTACTTCAAATTTGCGCTGATTTTTGCAACATTGTGAAAGATTTCAAGAAAAAAACATTTAATACTGCCATCTACATTGATACAGAATTAAATTACATAGATATCTTTTTTGTTGTTGTTGTTCAACTCAGTCCTTTTTTTCTACTGTAATTGAAAGCATCCTTCAGTCAAAAATAAACTGGAAACAAGAATAAAGAGTTCCATATTTAAAATACATAGTTTTATCTATAGTGTCAGATAATTAAAAAAAAAATTAAGAGATTTCCTTTGCATTCAAACAAGAGGTAGAAATATTGCATTTTTCCTCAATATTTCCTACTATTTATTTTTTTTCTCACTAAGGAATAAAAAGACAAGAATGAAGGTTTTTGGTTTTTTATTTAATATATTTACTTTTAGCTATAATCTCAAAAAAAAAAAAAAAAAGAAAAAGAAAAAAAGAAATTTTTTGTCGGTTTGGCCTATAGGTGGAGATAGATTTCGAAGAATTTTCATTTCAACAACAAAAAATAGAATATGATTAAAAATAAACCCAATTTACCAATTATATTTGGCCGCTTTTGAAAACTTTTTCATTTTCATTTTTCTGTAAGAAGTGGTTTTATAAAAATCAACTTAAGTGAAATTTGGCTCAAATGCCCATTTTGACAACATATTTTGAAATATATTCTGACTTTATTAAGAAATCGACCAATACGGCACTTTACACAGTTCCTAAATAACAAAAAACTGCCGATTGAATGCGTTTGAGAGCAAAATTGAATTTTAAAATGAGGCATAAAGTAACCAATTTGTTATTTGAATACATCCTCAATTCGTTAATCGTGATCGCTTTGGGAAATTTTTTGCAAAGTGCCCACTTTGACAGCTTTTAAAAAATATATGTTTAGCCTTTTAAAAAAAAAAAAAAAAAAAAAAAAAAAACAAATCCACGACACGAATACGTACATTATATAGTTCCTAAATAACAAAAAACTGTCAACTGAATGCCTTTGAGAGCGAAATTGGATTTAAAAATGAGTCATAAAATAAACAATTTGTTATTTGAATACATCCTCCATTCTTTCATGATCGCTTTAGGAAATTTTGTGCGAAGTGCCCATTTTGGCAGCCTTTTTTCAAATATATTCTGCCTTTATCAAAAAACTATGCAATCTGTCACATTATATAGTTCCTAAATAAGAGGACCTGCAAATTGGATGCGTTTGAGAACAAAAATGGATTTAAAAATGACTCAGAAATAACACAATTTGTTATATTTTCTCAATTTTCCAATCACGACCACTTCGGGAAATTCTGTTCAAAGTACCCTTTTTGGCAGCCTTTTTTGAAATATATTCTGCCTTTACCAAGGACCTGGCCAATACGTCACATTATATAATGCTTAAATAAGAGGATTTTTCATTTCGATGCGTTTAAAATCAAAAATGAATTTAAATATGAGTCACAATATAAGCAGTTTGGATTTAAGTATTTTCTCCAACTCTTATTTTTGTTTATTTTATTTCTGCTATAAGAATTGGTCCTATGAAAAACTTGTTAATATAAAAGTTGTAAATATTATTGAGAAGATGTAAAATAAATTTAATTAGATTTGATTGCTTAAGAATTGAGTAAGTTATGGATTTTTTTCTTTCCCCCCTTTTTCTTTTCGTTTTTAATTTGTTTCATCGGTAAAAGTTGGTCCTATCAAAAACTTGTAAAAACAAAAGTTTTAGATAAAGTTGAGAACATTTATACAAAATTTATTTGGATTTGATATCTTGAAAATTGACGAAGTTACGATTTTTTTCTTCCAAAACCCCTGTTTTTTCGCCCCTTGACCCTAATTTTAATTTCATCAAAAATCTATCATGCATAAACTTTTAGCCCATTTTTTAGAAGTAATATAAACTTTAAACTGATTCAATATCTATTTTAATTAAGAAGTTATCCCGTTTTTTCTGTTCCGAAGATCTGAGCATTATTATAGAAGTTATCGTGTCTAGAAGAAAGTGAAATGCATATATATATATATCTATAATATCTATCTATCTATCTATCTATCTATCTATCTATCTATATATATATATATATATATATATAGATAGATAGATGTATAAACTTTTTTACTGATGGTAGTTTTCGGGTCTATGAGTCATGATTGGTGTAGATTTGCAAAAATTTTTCAGAAATTCCAACATGGGAGATAATGCAATAGGTAGTACACTGCTCAAAACAATTAAAGGATATTTGAAGTTTTATATAAAATAAAGATATAAACGAAATTTTTTTGCCGAAAATAGAAGAAGAGAATCACAAATGCAGATTTTTCTGGTTTTCAAACTGTGGAGTATGCAAATTTTGAGTTCGACGTCAAAAACGTCGCTTCAGCGGCAGCGAATGAAATTTGACTTTCAACTGGATAAAAGAGAATGAAGACAAGGATGATCGGCATTCAGTGTTTGCTTTGTTTCGATAAGTACGATGTCTCAGCGAAGTCATTTGACAGATTCAGAAGCTTGGAGAATTGTTGGTAGGTTAGAAGGGGGCCAAACTCAAGCCGAAGTAGCGCAAGCCATTGGAGTGTCACAAAGTGTCATTTCCAGCATTTTTTGGAGAATGGATG
Organism: Maratus speculifer; assembly: GCA_964019185.1. Classification (NCBI taxonomy): domain Eukaryota; kingdom Metazoa; phylum Arthropoda; class Arachnida; order Araneae; family Salticidae; genus Maratus; species Maratus speculifer. The sequence goes on from OZ025298.1 coordinate 200,042,724, forward strand.
TGCAGGCCGAAGACCAGGACAAGGTCGTAGACGGGCAACAACGCCCAATGAAGATCGGTATTTAGCGTTAACAGCTCGGAGACACCGAAACATGAACGCTACTCTTCTCCAACAACACCTTCGCTCGGCTACAGGCACCACGATTTCAACTCAGACTGTCCGAAACCGGCTCCATGCTGTAGGTCTGTATGCTCGCCGACCGATGGTATGTGTTAACATCAAGGCATCGTCGCGACCGCAGGGAGTGGGCAACCGAGCATGTCAACTGGAGGAGAAATGAATGGAGCAATATTCTGTTTTCTGACGAGTCCCGTTTTTCTGTGCATCCGGATAATAGGCGTATTTTCATCTGGAGGGACCGTGGCAGTAGGAATAATCCTGCGTTCGTGCACGAAAGTGTCAGATTTGGCGGTGGAGGAGTGTTGGTGTATGGTGGCATCTTCATTGACGGGCGCACTGACCTCTACATCATTCGAGATGGAGCTCTGACTGGTCGCCGATATAGGGATGAGATATTCAGACCTATTGTAGTCCCTTACGCTGCAGCAATCGGAGATAACTTCATTTTAATGGACGATAACTTCAGGCCACATCGTGCAAACCTGGTGGAAGATTTCCTTTTCGAGGAAGAAATCGTTCGAATGGAATGGCCAGCGTGTTCTCCAGACATGAATCCAATCGAGCACGTTTGGGACGCTCTAGGAAGACGAATTTCTGGCCGCCAACAACCCCCACAAACTCTCCAAGAACTGGAAAGAGCTCTTCTGGAAGAGTGGGGCAGAATACCCCAACTCGTCATTAATAGCCTCATTGAGTCCATGCCTCAAAGGTGTTCAACGTTGCTGGCCGCCTGTGGAAACCATACCCCCTACTGAAAATGATTTTCTTTGAAGAAAACACCTTTTCTTATTCTTTTTTTCTCGTATGCACAAATTGTGTTTTTTTCCTTTTGTACACAAATGCGCAATAAAATGCATCTTTTTCTGCCAAACATGTGTAATTTATTCTCATATAACCTACTATGTCTGTCGACCATGTATCAATCAGCTAAAAAGTTTCCCAGATACAAAATCCACCTAAAACTGCAATACCCTTTAATTTTTTTTTTGAGCAGTGTATTTCATACGAAATCTACCTAAAAATGTAAGAGTTATCAACATGTTTAAACAATAGAAATATTTCATTTTTCATTCAATTTTTTTTAATAATTACTCTTTTTCTCATTACGGGATAAAGATACAATTACTAACTTGCGACAATCTTTTACTTATTTTTCATTCTTAATTATAAGTAATTTTTAATATAGTCTTTCCATTCTTGAGACTAATATTCAAAACTGAAATTTTAGGCATGTAGTCAAAAACTCGGTTTTACATCAATTTTCAATGTAATTTTTAATTCACAAATAATAAAAAAAACATCCTGGATTCTGTTATTTTGCATTTACTCATAAATAGATATGATCTAATTATATGATGATATTTTTATTAAAATCTGTGACATGTTAGCCACAGATTATTTGCTCATTTTGTATGAAATGACCCTATTACATGGAGTGAATTTTAGCGTTTATGTAGCAGTGGCGGATCTAAGGGGGGGGGTCATGACCCCCATAACCCCCCCCCCCTGGAGCTCTTCAAAGAGGGATGTACAGTGTAAGTAAAAAGTGCTAAAACAGGAACGCAAAAATTTTTGGTTTCGATCGACAAAATTTGAAAATTTTCCACGAATGGTCTGCGAAATTTGCGATTTTTCTTCACTTGATTACCAAAATTCACGATTTTTTCGCACTAGATCGGTGAAATTCGCGATTTTTGCGAAGCCGATCCACGAAATTCACAATTTTTCCATGCCTAATTGACGAAATTCACGAATTTTTGGGTGCGATCGACGAAATTTGAAATTTTTCCACGAACGGTCTGCGAAATTTGCGATTTTTCTTCACTTGATTGACAAAATTCACGATTTTTCCGTGGCCAATCCACGAAACTAGCACATTTTTCCATTCTTGTTCGATGAAATTTCTTCAACCGCTCAGATTTTTTAAAATTTTTCCGCGCATCATCGACAAAATTAGCGATTTTTTCGTCCCGAATCGACAAAGTTCGCGAGTTTTTTGTACTCGATGGCCCGAATCTGTGCTTTTTACGAAGCCGATCGACCATATTCGCGATAATTTCTTTCCCGATCGATGGAATTGTCAATTTTTGTTCGCCATATCAATGTAATTCTCGATTTTTTTCATTCTCGATCGACTGTATTTGCGCTTTTTACGAAACTGATCTTCCATATTTGCGACTTTTTCGTTCCCGATCGACAAAATTCGCAATTTTTCCGTGCCCTACCAAAAGCGATTTTGTTGTTCCTGATCGAATAAATTCGGGCTTTTTACGAAAGCCATCGACCATAGTCGGGATTTTTCCGTACCCAATCGACGAGATTCGCGCCTTTATCCGTTCTTGGTCCCTGAAATACCTCACCGAACAATAAAATTCGCGATTCTTAACTGACTGATGAAATCTGCATTTTTTCCCCGTCGTAAATTGATGAAATCTGTAATTTTTTTCTCGCAATAAACTGATAAAACTCGCTATTCTGCAGCCGCTCAAAAAATTTATCGATTTTTCCGCGCACCATCGACAAAATCTTCGATTTTTCCGCGCACCATCGACAAAATCTTCGATTTTTCCTTGCCCTATTAACGAAATTAGCGATTTTTTTGTACCGATTCGACAAAATTCGCGAATTTTTCGTACCCAATCGCCCGTATCGCTCTTTTTACGAAAACAATCGACTACATTCGCGATAATTTCTTTCCCGATTCACGAAATCGGCAACTTTTGCGTTCCATATCAACTAGAAATTCGCGATTTTTTATTCCCAATCAACAAAATTTGCGATTTTTCCGTTCCCGATCGAATAAATTCGCGCTTTTTACGAAGCCGATCGACAAAATTGGGATTTTTTTCGTGCCTTATTAAAGAAATTTGCGATTTTCTCGTTCCAGATCGACAAAATTTGCGATTTTTCTGAGACATACAGACAAAATTCGAGATTTTTCAAAGGCCGATAGACAAAACTCGCGATTTTCCAATGTACAGTTGACGATATTCGATTTTTTCGCGCTCGGTCAACGAAATTCGCGTTTTTTTCGCGCGGTAAACAGACAAAACAGGCGACTTTTCTGCAACCTATGAACAAAATTTGCGTTTTTTTCAAGTATAAAAAAATTTTGACTTTTTTTCCTTGCCCGATAAACGAAATCCGAGATTTTTCGCGTCCGATCGACAAAATTCGTGATTTTTCCGTGCATAATCGACAAAATTCGCGATTTTTTCATGCCCGATCGGCGAAATTTGCTATTTTTTATCGTAATTCCGTTTTCACAAGATTTACTGTATTTTAAAATTGCTTCATTAAATCATCTGTCGAAAGTTGTGACCCCCCCCCCCCCTGGAGGTTGGGCTGGATCCGCCCTTGTTATGTAGTGGCCTTCTTTATTACTATAAGTAAACGCATTCTAATGTTTCACTGCTTGAGTTGCGACTATCCATTGTAAGATGTGTTTTTTTACGTTTAGGTGTGTTCTATTTTTCTATATCCTCTTAAAAGTGAGTTTTGAAATACCCTCTAGTATATATTGAAATAATCGAAATACCTGACCAGCCATGTCAACAATGCGATGTCTTGATGTCTTGATTGCAATGAATATTTCTGAATCATAAAATCGATTTAGAATCTTATCACCAATGTTATGTTTTTTATTTTATTTGCTTGAAACATCTGTGTCTTAAATGAGTTAAATTTACTCCTCTGCGCGTCTATTGTATACATTTTTTGTTGTTCTACACATTTGGTAAACTGGCCATAGTGTAATTGAAGGGTTATATTACCGCATGAGGCGAAGAGTATTTTTTTTTACACTGTTTTCGAAAAAAAAAAAAAAAAAAAAAAAACTCCCTAGAAAGATTGCGACAGCAGAGTTGCCCGAAATCCTGCCTGATATCATGGAATTTCCATGATTAGACTGGAGACTTTCTGTTAAATTCAGTTTATAATGAATAAATTTTGGTTGATCGATTTAAGAATGTTCAGTGATTTGGCAGAAAATAAACAAGTTGGAAATTCGGTCAAAAAACGGAAAAACTGTTGGTGACACTCTTTTTGCCAATGCTGAGTGATTTCACAAAAATATACCTTAGATTTGAAAACTGTGTTGCAATCTAACTTAGAAATTCAGATGTATAGGTAAACTGAGTGAAATGAAAAGGGGAATATTCAATCTTTATTAATGAAAAAATCTGTCAATTGCTGGTTTATTGTTATAGTGCAAGACAACCATGTTAGAAAGATTTGGATTCTGATGGCTATCTCTACGCATGCGTATAAAATTTCAATCAGATTATAAGAAATCAACTATTAATAACTATTCCTGAATTGTCTCACGTTGGAAAGCACTGCTTAATGCAATTTCATTAAAAAATCCTTTAATATATTTTTCTTTTCCTTAGTTGTATTCAATCTTTTATGTATGTTTTTAGGTGCATTTGATGGTTTTCCATCCCTTGACAAACTTGAAGTGTCTTCTGCAAAGTTGTCAAATCTTTCAAGAGACATGTTTCCTTCAGTTTTCAATATCAGATTCTTGTATCTAGAGTAAGTATGTAAATAATTTTCTCTATGATCAGCAATAAACAATCTTCATTAGATTTTTGTTTAGTATCACACAGAAAAAAATGAAGTATACACAAAATTGAGTAGATGGATGTACTCATATCGAATTGCGTATATTTGGATAAAAAATGAACCGCTTTCGCAATTGTGAAACATCGTATGTCGTCGAATCCAAATAAACGATAATTTCATTCCCTATATTGGTTTATTTCATTCATGGCGTCATAAAAGATGATTATAAATGTAAATATTAAATTATGCACAGTATTATAAAATAATTTAAAAGTGTTTGCAAACAATACGCTTGTTATAAAAATATTCGATTTGCGTATTTTGCTATTTTTCTAAATAAACAATCAATTAAACATTTATTGTTAATAATTTTGAGCAAGAAAAAAAATATCAGTACATTTTTACTTTAATTTTTAAGTTCAAAGGGCAGCTCTTAGCGATTTATATTTGAACACAATCATGAAATCAAAAATGAGTACATGTATTCTCAGTTTTGAGCACGTTTGGATTGGAGCTATTTTGAGTACATGAAGTACTTAAATTGAGTACTTTTTCTCAATCTTCAGAACCCATTTTTTTCAGTGATAGATGAATCGTCTTTCGGTCCGTGATAATTACCTTAAATAAAAATCGTCATGTACACTGTGCAATGATTTTGTTAAATATGTTGATACAATATTTATACACATATATATATATATATTCAATTATTATGAGCAAGTCCATTTCACTAAGAGCATCCTTGTCCAGAATATGTCTTAGTTTAAGGAGATGGAATGAGGGATCCTCTTTCCTTGAATCTCTCTTTGATGGCTAAAACTGTTTTTTGATAAATTTTGTTTTGATCAATTTCGTTAGAGCATCAGATCCGCACTGGCATTATTAGAAAACTGAAAGAAATTGCATATAGCCAACACAATTCTTAAGATGTAAGTTCCGCCGCTTTTTAATTGTAAAAAAAGTTTATCTAATACTTCTAATGTAAATCATCATTGAAATAGCTTTTGTAAACTTTAAACTTTGCATGAAGATAATGAAATAAATCATTAAAAAATATCTGGATTTGTTATTAAGTAATACTGCAAAATCGGTGTGATCGAACCGTAATCCTAAGGCATCCAGTTATGTAATCTTATTTAACAAATAATATACAATTGTATCGCGAAATTAAAATTCGATAATCAAAATTCAGAAGTGTAATCCAATTTATGTAAATATATACATACTCGTAATCTGTTCTCTGAAATTGAAAGTAATCATGATCAACTACGATCTTCTATAAGGGACTCGAAGTTTGATGCGAATTTACAAGACTTCACCAATTTACGAAAAATTAGAAATTATGTGCGAATATCTTTAATAGTAGCAATCATCTGATGTACAGTATTAAAATATTCATTTTTTTAGTTTTATGATGCTCTTCTTATTTTATATAAAGACATACTGTGTTTATAGATGTGTATAAACATTTTGTATTTCTTTTTGGGGGTTAATTTTACCTTCTGAATACTTTCAAATTTTTTCTATACCTCATTAATGATAAGTGACCAGAAAAAAAATCTTAAGGTAAAAGTTAGTTAGTTTTAATATAGCCTTATTTATATGCTAGTAAAATATCGATTGTTAATAACTTTCACAAAAGAAGTCCAAAATACATTTGATAAGCAATTGTCATTTTATATTTTTTTAAATTTTGCTATTTTATAAAAAAGTTCTTAACAATTAATATTTTTACTAGCATATAAATAAAGTTAATATAACAATAAAAAAAAATTCAGAACTTAATTTTTTTATCCCTAAGTATTAATGAGCTATAAAATAGATATATTTTCTAAAAGTTTTCCTAAAACGAAAAAAGAAGAGAGAGAGAAAGAAATTCGTATGATACAATTCCATAAAACTCTGATATTTTCAAAATTATAATACAATTTTAAGAAATATGACAAAAACTGACAAAGAAAGTAAGCCATTTACATTTTTAAGGTTGTAAATCGCAACACTTATTTTATACTATGTTATACTATGCATATTATATTATACTAATTGTATTTAGTTATACTATACTTAATTACTGTTACTTAATATCTATCATTTAAAACCATTTTCTCGATTCTTACAAATCTAAAAAAAAAAAAAAAAAAAAAAAAAAAAAAAAAAAAAAAAAAAATTCTTTTTTTTTTTTTTTTTTTTTTTTTTTTTTTTAAGAAATAATAAAATGTGATGAACGAAACAGTAATAGTTTTTGTAATATCCAAATCAAATGAAAAATATGTTTGTGCCAATTAATTTTGATAGATATATTTTTGCAATAATGTGCTGTTAGTCAGCCAGTTTCTTGCAGGGAGATTTTCTTTTTCATTTCTCCTCATAAATAATACTTTTCCATACAAAAATAAAAGTTTGCAGTTTTAGTTTAATAATTATTTCAAAACAGTCATATTTTATTTTTTTATAACTAAGGAAATTGATATTAAAGAAATATATACAAATATTTAATGCTAATGATTGATGTTGATAAATAATGCAAAATTAAGGAAAGAAAAATATTCACTCTGCTTCAATTTTTCAATGCATATGTGTTTAAAAAAATCCTAAAAATAATTAAAATTCCTGTTTAATTTGTAAAATAATAAGTTTTATTTGTTACACTATTTAATTCCAAAAGAGGATAATCTTATGAATATAAAACACCAAAAAATTGTGTGTAATAAAACACAAATATTTGGGTAGAGCTATCATTTGGATGTGATAGGACATGTTGCAACCCTCCTTTAGAGCGACATTTTTCCAAAATAGGTTTTTACATGTGACTTTCAGGCTAAATTTAACAGTTTATATATAAAAGACATTTTGTTGTGTTTACAAAATATTTAAATATTTAAGTTAGAAACAAAGAAGGAAATTGAAAATTCACATTAAAAGCCCGAGAAGTCACTTACTTTTGAAGGTTATAAAACATACTTTTTTAATTACAAACGCATGCAACTGAAACGTTTTAAAATAAAAAGTATGATGCAATGAGCAATTCATCTGGTGGATGGGTCATAAATTAAAAGTTAACCATTTTTTAGGAATTGTTGCACATGTTCCATCATTTCTAGCGTCCCAACTCTCCTTAATCTCCCCTATAAATTTGAAAAATGAAGTAAAGCTTTTCTGTTTTTCTGTGTTTATTGATTATAATGCGAAATTTAATTCTCTTATTTATGAATTTTTCTTCCTCCTCTCTCTAGTAACAACAACATAAAATCTATTCCTAACGATTTCTTCACTGACATGCCAGAACTCCAGTTCTTGTCGATGAAGAACAACTACCTGACTGAAGTTCCGGAAGCAGCCTTTGGTAAAAGACGATTAACAATTCCTTATCTCAGATTCGATGGTAAGTAAAACGACAAATAGCCTAAGTTAGTATTGACCATGCAGTGCGCCAATGTTGCTAATTTTAAGCAATATACACGAAGTTCGTAAATTGTTTTGACAAACTGAAATAAGTTATAGCACACTGACATATAAAGGGAAGAGTCATGATGGTAATTGAATGGTAATGAAGAAACCCATCCAGCTAAATTTTCAACGCATTAAATTAACAATTAACTTTGCTTACCTGGCCGTCCCAGAACAGCCATCTGCATCAAATCGTGATCTATCATTTGTTTTCATGTTTTTTGGATATTTTTGTGAGATTTCAACGAAATATTTTTTCTCCGGAAATTATTCGTAACTCCTTAAGTCTTCCAACTATTACCATATAAGAATAAATTGGCAACTAAAATTGAGGAAATATGTTTTATGACGAAAAACATCTTTCTTAAAATTATTAATAAAAAAAATACCTATATATCTCCTGCCTTTAATAAGTTATGACTATGATATGTATAAATAGAACACATGTCAATGAATACCTCAAAATTCAATCTTTGACTTAACCGCTTATTAACTAGTTCCATGAATAGTATATTTCAATGATCTAATAGAATATTAAACGAGGGAAAAACTAGTCTCCACAGGCGGTTTGTATATTAAGGCCTCTGCAAGCGAATACACTCGTGAGCTAATGTGAGCTCGTAGCTATTTCTGTGGGGAGGTTATTTTCTAATAACTGGGTTCGCATTTCGACATTTTTTATTTTATTTTTATTTATTTATTTATTTTTGCATTGGATAGCTGAGGTCCCTCTCTAAATCGCTCCTTCTTTAATTTTGATTTAGGTTTCAGATATTTTTTTATAAAGTTACTTTCACTTTCAAAACTCGTTTCGAAAAAGAAAGTGTCATTCTAAAAAATAGATGCAACTTAAAATCGAAAAAGTGAAAAAAGAAGCGTTGTAGAGAGACCTAAGCTATCCTATGAAAAAAAAAAAAAGTCTCGAAATGCAAACAAGTTATTTAGAAAATTACCTCCCCACATAGGAATAACGTTGGCTCGCGTGTGTCTTCTAACAGAGACAGAAGCAGGGATGTAGTGGAAAGAATACGGGGATATACACAGTGTACTTTCTGGATTTTTTTTTAAAAACTCCGTATACCCTCTGTTTCTCAAATAAAGCATTAGCGTATACCCCATCTATGAATGTCCATAATGGCAACGTATACCTTCTGCCTATATTATATACTCTTTGCTTTTTTTACGACTACAACACTGGACAGGAGCCTTAACAACTGAGTGTAAATAAATTATAACATCAAAAATATTTCTTAAAGAAATTTATATATGGGCGATTCTATGATAAGAGGTTCAAAAACATAGAGAATTCGGCCAAAGAGAAAAGTTTGAGTTTGATCAAAAACCTTTAAATTATGATTTTTTTTCCCGTTTATTTACTTTTTCATATAAGTGCAAGTCACTTTATACATATTTTATAACTTTTTTTGGTCAGTGACTCGCTTCCCTGGCAGTTATCTTGCCAGGGGAAATACGGCAGGGGAGAGACATTTCCATGTAAATTCAAATTTTTTAACTGACTGAATTAGTTTTTGGGTTAATTGTGTATTTCACTTTAATTATTACCGTATTGTTTAATTATGGCAGTAAATGCAATTGAATTAAATGAATATTATAAGTTTTATGACTTACCAGGGGAGATACATGATCACTGTGCGAAACCACTACGCAGCACGGTTGCGTTGCAATAACTAAAAACGGCGACGCTTAAATGGGTTGCGCATTTAGTATTGCTAACTTCAAGCCGATAGATGTCCTTAAGCACTAATTCCAATATAGCCATCCTTGAATTTATATTTGTTTCAGCGGAACGAAATTTGACAGGGGAGAGACACAAAAAAAGTGGGACAAAAGTTAATTAAAAAAATTATTTAAAATTTACAAAATTATTTTATCTTTTATTTTATAATACGTAAGTATAATTACTTAAGTTCCAATTAAACATACTTTAGTTAAGCATCTGGCGGAAAAAATATATGTATTGTTTGAAAGTTAAATTGAAACCGGCAAGGGGACATGCCAGGGGAGGGGACTTTTTTAGACTTTATAAGAAATTTCAGAAAAATGTCTTTTAATTAGGCATTCAATCGTGATGTTACTTAATAAAGTATATTAAGATGATGCGATTCATTGCAAAAAATAGCAACATATAGAATAAAAAATCTGTTTTAAATGGATTGCTGTACAAATTACCTCTTATCGTAGAATCACCCATATATCAAACTTCAATGAAAGAAAAGTTAATAGGAAACTGATTTTACTGTATCCAACAAAAAATTTCCCAATTGCCACGTAAAAGCTGAAATGACTCTTCTGGTTTTCACATAATTATATAATCAATTTCTGGATATCAGTCAATTGAAAATACACCATCTTATAGGACAAATAATGCTTCAGGACTGTTCAATTCTGTAACGGATGACTGGTTTTAGACCAGTTTATTACCCAGTGTAAAAGTTTATGACCAACGGATAAGTCAAATTTTCATTGGGTATATACATTCAAGCTGTAATACAACATTTTTTTTTTTAATTCTTTGTAAAAAAATTTAGTTATGATTATGAGTTGTTAAAATGGTACACAAATGTGTTTGTAAGGATTATTATAAAACATTTTTAAGTAGCCACTTTTGGCTTTCCATATAATGATTTGATAAATAAATGGTTAGCAGCTAATCATCAGAAGGAATTATGGGTCAGAAGAACAAAATCGGGTTTATTTTTATCGCAGATTTAGAAGTTTTTAATTTTCAGTTTTTTTAAAATTATAATAAGAGAAGGTGGAAGAATGACATTAATTGAATAATTTGAGTATGTGTGATTATAGTAATTTTTTCAAGTGTGTGGAGAGAAATGCTTTTAAAATATCTGTGACATGTCTTTATAACATTCAGATGCAAAGATTAAAATTTAATTTTTAAATGTGGATTTTTTATGCGGAAGTAATGAAGTGGAATTTTTTTTTTTTTTAATAAGATTTTGCAATTGAAATAAAAAAGATTAAAGCTAGAAAATTGTACTTCAAATACTATTGCTTGCTATACTATTTTTCAAATACTCAATTTTGTAATTTCTTTTTTCCTTGGCAATTTTTTATTTGTCCTAAAATGCATACTTTTTACATTCCAAATGTATGTTAATCGAATATCAAACTACGTTATTTGTATTAAATTAGTTTAATAGCGAATCTATGTTTTACTTTCCAGCAACAAACAACTTACTTTTTAAAGTATTACATCATTAGGTAAATTGCTTTTAAAATATTAGTTACTTTAAAATATTAGTAAAAAACTACGAAAGTTACTGGAGTGGTTGGATGTATCCGCCCCAAAACCTGATATTGATTGGATGATGTATTGTGATACCAAATATCAGCTTTGTGCAGGGGCGGATCCAGAGGATCGTTTTGGGGGGGGGGGGGGCGATACCAAGAAACATAGAATCAACATAGTCATAATTTCTGTTCATGAAATTATTCCTTGTACAATTATTATTAAATGAATGATCAAATGAAATGCTTTTCCGCGATCTTCTGACGAAATATGCTTTTTTTCTGCAATCTTTTGACTATATTCGCGCTCTTTTTGCGACTCTTTGACGGAATCCGCATTTTTTGGCATTTTTGACGAATCTCGCGTTTTTTACCCGCGATACTCTGTCAAAATTCGGGTTTTTTCCGCGATCCTTTGACGAAATTGGCTCTTTTCTGCTATACTTTGACAAAATTTGCAATGTTTTGCAACCCTTTGAGAAAAGTAGCTCATTTTTCCGCGACCTTTTGACGAAATTGAAGTTTTTTCCGCAACACTTTGACAAAACTCGCGCTTTTCCAGCGATCCTATGTCGAAATAAGCGCTTTTCAGCGATCCAATATCGAAGTTCGCGTTTTTTACGTGATTCTCTGTCAAAATTCGCGCTTTTGACGAAATTCGCACTTTTTCGTGGTACTTTGACAAAATTAGTGCTTTTTCAGCAATCTTATGTCGAAGTTGGCGCTTTTCGGCGATCCTATGTAGAGGTCTGCACGGGCCGGAATTTCCCGGCCCGGCCCGTTGCAAAACTCAAAAGTTCGGCCCGGGCCCGGCCCGGCCCGTTTAAATTTTTGTATTTTAGGCCCGGCCCGGCCCGTACAAAAATCAGCGAAAACAGGCCCGGCCCGTTTTGGCCCGTTACAATTTCTACGATTTCTAAAAAATTCATATTTTTATCATAGAACTAAGATTCTTTTAAAGAATACTGCATACATATCTATGGAATGATTTTACAGTATATTTTACAGCAAATACACATTAACAACGTTAATGATTATTTAGATTCTTAGGCTTTCAACATTCGAATAAAGATTCATTAAAAAATTAATATGGCTTAGAATAAAAGAAAAAAGAAAGAAAGCTAAAAACATCGTTAATTTTGAAGCTGTTTAATAAAAGAAGATTTATAAATATATTTCTATATCATTTTATTATAGATTTCAAATCCAAATTCATTCTTAAATTCAGAGAAGCTCCTTTCTGATACATTTCTAAATTAATTTTTTTTCTCAAAAACGCATAAGATTATCAGATATCTTTATTCAGAAACTATATAATCGAATGGCGTTATCCATTTTTTGATACAAGCAATTTATGAATACTGCAAACAAATGAAATACTGTCATAATTAGCGTTTTGAATAGAATTTCCGGAAGCAAGGGAATGGAGAAAAACCTACAATCATTTGAGAAACTATTATATCTCAACAAGGTTATACAAGTATTTTATTTACCAAAAATGAAAAACGCTATTCGATTCCAAATCCCTACAATAGTTAGGCTTATCACTTTTATACTCTTACAATTTAAAATTAATCAGAAAATGTGTCAAACTTTCGCACTATTGAGAAATTAATTTAAAAACCATCAAGAAGTACATATCCAAAGACTAAGCTAACATAAGTTCTTTATCGCTGTTAATTTTACAAATCATGTTTTCTGCCAATAATTAAGTCTAGTGCCGGTCCGGCCAGTCTATATGTAGAAAAATAATGTAAGCGTGATCTCGGACCGGCATGAGTCAACTAAAAAAATATTAAAACGGGTTACACATAATGTAATTCTCCGATGCCGATACACTGTACATTTTTATATTGATGTTGTCAAACTAGTATGACCACATTTACACTTATTCTCGTTAAAGCCATTTTCGCTGAAAATAGCTCATATTTTATCATTTCTGCTTAAATCTTCAAAACGGGCCGGCAGGCCCGAAAATTTTTTTTTTTCGGCCCGTCTGGCCCGTTCAATTTTTTTGCCGGCCCGGCCCGGCCCGTTTATGTTGTTTGTCGGCCCGGCCCGGCCCGTTGAAAAAACTATTCTAAATCTGCCGGCCCGGCCCGGCCCGTTAGAGAATTCGAAACGATTCCGCCGGCCCGGGCCCGTGCAGATCTCTAATCCTATGTCGAAATTCATACTTTTTCTGCCATTCTTTGCATACCTTTCTTCCTACCCTTTGACAAAATTAGCGATTTTTCAGCGACTTTTTGACGAAATTCGCTTTTTTCCGCAATACTTTGACAAAATTAGCACTTTTTTTGCAACCCTTTGAAAAAAGTAGCTAACTTTAGACGAAATTCGAGCTTTTTGAGTGACACTTTGACAAAAAGTCGCGCTTTTCCAGCGATCTTCTGTCGAAATACGGGCTTTTCAGCGATCCTACGTCAAAGTTCGCGTTTTTCTTCCTGATCCTCTGTCAAAATTCGCGTTTTTTCTCGAGTCTTTGACGTAATTCGCGCTTTTTCCGTGATCATTTGACGAAATTCGCATTTCTCGCGATACTTTACAAAATTAGCGCTTTTTCAGCAATCCTAAATCGAAGTTCACGGTTTTTCAGCGATCCTATGTCGAAATTCGCATTTTTCCGAGTTCCTTTGCCTTTTCTTTTCGCAACCTTTTGAAAAAATTAGCGCTCTTTCCGCGAACTTTTAACGAAATTCGAGCTTTTTACACGACACTTTGACAAAAATCGCCCCTTTTCAGCGATCCTATGTCGAAGTTCGCGTTTTTTACGCAATCCTCTGATAAAATTCGCGTTTTTTCCGCGACTCTTTGACGAAATTTGCACTTTTTCGCGGTACTTTGACAAAATTAGCAGTTTTTTGCAACCAATTGAAAAAAGTAGCGCTCTTTCTTCGAACTTTTGACGAAATTCAAACTTTTTGAGCAACACTTTGACAAAAATCGCGTTTTTTCAGCGATCCTATGTCGAAGTTCGTGTTTTTACGCGAACCTCTGTCGAAATTCGCATTTTTTCCGCGACCCTATGATGAAATTCGCGCTTTTTCGCGAAACTATCACAAAGCTAGCGCTTTTTCAGCAATCCTATGTCGAAGTTCGCGCTTTTTCAGCAATCCTATGTCGAAGTTCGCGCTTTTTCAGCGATTCTATGTCGAAATTAGTACTTTTTCCGCGATACTTTTCCTCCCCTTTTTTCAGCCCTTTGCCAAAATTAGCGCTTTTTCCACGACCTTTTGATGAAATTTGCTCTTTTTCCGCGATACTTTGACAAAACTCGCGCTTTCAGCGATCTTGTGTCAAAATTCGCGTGTTTTAACGATCCTTTCTCGAAATTCCTTTTTTTGCGCGACCTTTGACAAAATTCGTGCTTTTTCCGCGAACTTTTGTAGAAATTTGCTCTTTTTCAGCAACACTTTGACAAAATTAGCGCTTTTTAGGGACATTTTAATGAAATTCACGTTTTTTCCGGAACAATAGAATGTCTCCGACGAAGTCGCAGAAATTCCTTCCGGAAAAAAAGTCTGAATTCAACACGAGTTTGGGGTTCACGAGTTGAGAATTCAACACATAACCCCCGTGGATCCGCGCCTGGCTTTGTGGCATTGTCTATATGCATTGTCGCTTGATGTAGCATTTATCTTTTGTGTACAAAATTACTTGTTTACTTTCATTAATGCATTGCCTTACTCTTAAAATATAACTTTATTTTCTTTTGCAGGAAACCCATTAAAATGCAATTGCTTATTAATATGGTTAGTAAAAAATAAACCAGAAATTATTGGTGGAACTTGCAACAGTCCAAGAAACCTAGTGGGAAAGCGGTTGCAAGATTTGCGTCCTGCTGATTTCAACTGTTAGAAAAGATAATTTTTCTTTTCTGGAACAGAAAACAAAATTCTCATTGTATTTGTTGAGAATTTTTTTCCTAATTAAAAAATAAATGAGATTTCCTGAAATGTTTCCATTTATTTCTTTGTCTTTCAGTGGTCTTTTTAAAAGTTTTATATTTTCTTTGAGATCAGTGTTTCATAAGATCTGGATAAAGGAAATGAAAGTATTTCATACACAAAAAAATATATCAATAATTTAAGTTCGACTTATTAAAACACATGTGTGAAGTTACAGTATTTCCATTTATCGCAGCACTATAATTGAACAAAAGATTTGCTTTATTTAATGATAGAAATTTGCGTTTAAGTAAGATTGCTTCTTCATAACTAGTTGGACGAGCCAATCCCGAATCTTTCTTCTATTCCATACATTTTATTTTTTCAAAAAGTAGTCACTAATATTTCAATATTATTAGTTCAATAATACTATACCAATTTTGATTTCTATCATAAATTTCTGCTTCAGTCAATGAATCAGAGTAAAAAGGAGTTAATCTAGTCTAAATCATGATATTTATTAAAATCAATAGTTTTTCCTTATTCTGTTGTCTTTAGCTGTTTGCGAATAGCCGGCAAAGAAGGTCACAAATTCCCATCGCTGCACGAGCCACCGATGGACAAACGAATTATGAAAAATCGAGTAAATTACACAATCGTTTTCTTTCCAACGGAATATTTTCAAATTCAAGGAGGACCCACTAGTTATAGCCAGTTGCATCCACAAAAAAAAAAAAAAAAAAAAAAAAAAAAAAAAAAAAAAAAAAAAAATTGGTTCAATTCTATGCATAACTTTATACGATTTGTGATGTACAATAAAGAAATTGGCGCAGACATAGTTACAGCAACGTACTCTTCCGGCGGAATATTTCCAAATTGAAGGTGGACCTGCCAGGTCATAGCCAGACACATGCACAAAAATTTTGGTTCAATTCTATGGTTAACTTTTTACGCTTCTAACTTGTACAATAATGAAAATGACACAAACATCGCTATTACAGCACACTCTTCCGTAGGAACATTTCCAAATTAAAGGTAGATCTGTTTGCCATAGCAAATAAATAAATAAATAAAATAAAATAAAAAAATGCACAAAAAATTTGGATCAATTTAATGCATAATTTCATATATTTTTCGGTGGTACAAGAACGAAAATGGCACAGACATTGTAATTATACCGCCCCCTTCCGAGGTATTTTTTCAAATTCATGGAGGATCTGCTGGCCATAGCAAAAGCATACGCAAAAAAATTGTTTAAATCTATGCATATCTTCATACGCTTTTCGGAGATACAATATTGAAAATGGTGTTTGTTTGTATTTATGTCGGCATATTATTTACACTGTGGGATATATGTCCTAAGGGGTGGAATGCTCTCCGTCGGGGGTCTTTCTAAAGGAACCTTACCCGTATTTACGCAAGGTTCGGAAAAAACCACGGAAAACTCCGAACGGTTTGGCCGACAGTCGCGATTGGGTTCGAACCCAGCACCTACCGTCTACCAGTTTGGAGGTCAGAGCCTCGAGGCCACTGGTGGGGCTATTGAAAATGACAAAAGAATCACTATTACAATGCCCTTCTTCCGAGGAATATTTCTAAATTTAAGGAGGACCTACTTACTATCACGAAAAGCATACACAAATAATTTAGTTCAAATCTATGTATAACTTTATTCACTTTCGGTGGTATAATGGCGACACACGGACATGTGGACTGACAGATGTTTTGTAAAAACATATTTTTTGGGATCACTCACCCCTAAAACGTGTAAATAAGTTAAAAACCGGAAGTAAAAAAAAAAAACTTTTCTTACAATACATTCGTCTATTCAAGATTGAAGAAAGTAAAAAAAGATTCGCATAATACAGGTGACATGGTAAATGAGCAAGGTATGCCTGTAGGGAACCTTTTGTCTTAGCTACCGCAATGAATCACATGTTCCAGAATGCCAAGAATGCAAAAAGAAATAAAACAAAATTGATTTCTGTGTTACCAATTCGTTTATTACATAGGTTCCCAACGGGGGCGGTACCGCCCCCCAGTGGGCGCTGGAGCCTTCCAGGGGGGCGGTAGCGAATTTTGAGATAATTGGGGGGCGTTAGGAGAGTCAAGGGGGGCGGTGAAAGCATGCTTACCTATTTATGAAGTAATATAGAGAAAATAGTTGATTGTCCAGTGCCTGTCTGTAACAAAAACTGCATCTTTAAGCGGAAATCTATACAGGCGAGCGTGCATTTGAGGGGTAGATTGAATTTATTTTACTATTGTCAAAAAATCGCCGTGAACACGGAAGGCTAAAAACGCAGAGAACAATTTTTTTTTATATTAGGCTTAAAACATTGTTGTTGATATTCTTTCATGAATGCCAAAATATCACAGCGAAACAAGAAAAATCGCAAATGACTCTTATTAAAAATCATTTTGAATTCAAAATTTGTGAAGTACAAAATTCACGATAATTTGCTGGATAAAAGTTTTAAACAGAATTCTTTTTAATTAACATATATTTCGAAAAATTCTGAAGTATGACAACACGTGCGTTAACAGAGATTTTTAAGCGAATCTGTAATTTGAATCAGTTAAAACAATTCGTGTATGCATTGTGAAAGTGATGAAAATCCTTATATTCATAAATTTGTTCCAAAGTAAATTTATTTAAACTTAAATAAGGAAAAATTTTATATTTTAAAATATCTTAATCGAATGTCGAATTTTAAATGTCGCCATTACAGTATTGGGTATTTGATCTACGCACTCTCCTACAAAACAATCGTTACCAATGTGCTTAATTTGCCGAAAAGTTTTAATTTTTATTTTACTTTATTTTATTTTAATAAAACCATGAAGCCTCATAAGCTAAGAGCATTTGAATAAATGTGTTTTGATAAGAGACAAAGATGTGTCTCATTTTTCAAAGACTGGAAAAGAAAATCTTAAAACAGTCAACTACGTATATCAAACCTTTTTCAATCTTCTTGTAAAGAAGAAGATGACACATCACGAGCCTCATATTATGTTGTTAATCGCAAAAGTATGAAAATCGCACACAATCGGCGAGAAATTAATCTTGCTGGTAGTCAGAGAGATAATAAAAACTATTCTTTATCATAAGAAACTGTCGGATATCACCAGAAAAAATCCTGAGTAATAATTCGGTACAAAGAGGAATAGATGGCTAAATGCATTGAAACATCATTATCGTATTACTAAAAGACCTGCAAATTTTCCATTCAACTCGATGCATTAGCACTACCAAATAAAAAAAACTCATAAAAGAAGAAAACAAATGTAAAGAACATTATTTGCTAAAAATTTGGAAAATTATACAAAGAGATAATTGATATGTAATACCACGAAGTTAGTCCAAGAGAAATAAATTCGGTTTCACTGTATTTTCTCACTTGCTACTGATGTTGCTCCAGCAACGACGAAGCATGAGAAGAGTTTCATTAACGCATTTTAAACAAGCCATACTAAATGTGCTCTTTTGCATTCTGTTACACATCATCAGCATTTGGTTTCAAATATTTGGAATGAACACCCGTATTCGTGCTTCATTACATTATTACAGTAGTTAATAAGAATAGAAACAATTCTTTGACTAACAGGATATTTAGCCACCTTTATAGTGAAAATCAACTCACAACAAAGTGAGACAATTGTTTCACTTTGTTGTGCAGTTGTCATTATCGATTTGCGTCAAATTTGCAAATGTTTCTATTCAATTACTGGCTCACAAGGAAGTTCATTGTCACTGAAAAGGTATTTGTCTGAATCGTCTTTCGATATATTTGATTCAGTAACTTAACTGAAAACAGATATGCAAAACTATGGGAAAACCTGATAACATTAAAAAATGACATCGATTATTTGACAGACATGCTTAGAATCTTTAATTAAATCAATTTAAATATTCTAAATATTTATAATAAGACATAAGATGATTGCAAGATAATGAGTTGAATTTAATTAAACAAAAAACCTCATAGTTGCTTCGGTGGGTAAACTTCTTTTGTTCAAACAAAATCTAACAAGGGCACCACCAAACATGGTGCTCACAGATTTTAATGATTTCTAAGTATGTTGTAGGGGTTATACCACTAATTATTCAGCTGAAAGGATTCTTTCAAATGGGCCTTGGTTTTTGAGAAATTGGGGGGGGGGGTCAAAGTTTAGCGTTTATTTCAAATACCTGTTAGTATTGCCCTTGGTCAGCAGCTCCGTGGCTCCGAGGTAAAGTGCTGGACTCCAGACTCGGAGGTGGCGGGTTCAACTCCAAGCTGGACCACCTTTTTTTTTTTTTTTTTAATCTTTACATACTTTTTACATGTTACATATTTTAAGCTGAATTTGGAATTCTACAGCTTTGAACTTATTAACATTTTCTTATGTGGGTTGTTTATTTTTTTTACTTTTATTTTTCTTACTTAAAAAAATATGGTTCAAATGATAAACTAATTGCACTTCAAAATTTATAAAATAAATAAAAAATGCTTATATAATTAGAATTTTCAAAAAGCATAAAAAATTTTGAATATTTTAAAATCCCTTTTACTTTAAATATTAATAATTTTGCTCAATTACTTTTTTCAGATTTTCAAATGAATCTGTGCACAATACTATGCAATACTACAATACTATAGTGCACAATACTATGCATGGATTTTTAGACAATCTATTATTACATTTAATATACTTACATATATATATATATTTATGTTACTGGTATATGCAGTGTAAAAAGATTAAATTTAATACATAACGCATCTTTATACACACTTTTATTTGGAAAAAATTATAATTATAACCTGAAAACTGATTACATGAGTATATTTATCGCATGTATAATACAGAACCAATATAAAAAAAATAAATCACCATATCAAATACAAAAAAAGGCCTTAGCACTTTTAAAACATGAAAGTGAAGAAATTATGCACACAGAAATAACCCGTTTAGAATCATCATTTGCGTAGGGAATTGCGCTGAATGTATTAACAAAATTTACAGTATCGCGTGATATATTTGTCGTGTGAATAAAAATAAGTAATTAAATTATTCACAATTTAACAGAATCTTACTTGATATTTAAGAGCAAATATTTATTTTTTGATCAACTTTTATATAAACCTTTTCCTTAAAAACTTAACGTTTATGATTTTTTTTAATTAATAGTTTTTTCAAAACTTATTAATCTAAACGCAAATTTGAACTAATTCGTGACTGAAATCTCATCTTTTTGAAACTCGTATAAATTTACATAACCTATATTCCTTAACTAGTTCTGCAAAAGAAACTAAATGACAACAACAAAAAGAATTTCTATTTTTGCGTGATTTTACCGAGAAAATAAAAGCAGACGAATAAAATAAATACATATATATTTTTTTTTATCTATCGTAAATATTATTTCATTAGCAAACGATTTTCCCAATTTTGTTGATTTTTTATGAATAGTGCTTTAATTTGTTAAAATAAAAAATATATGTATTATTTTAAATATAATCCTTCATTTCTTATTTGTGCAAACGATAAATGATATTGAGGATGAACTTTACACTGTTAAAAAAATTCTGAAATCTACGAACATTTTTTTTCCTGAATTTCACAGAAAAGCTCCCTTTTAACAACAAAAGGGTATTTTCCGTTACAAATCACAAAATTCCATCATATTTCCTGAAAATAACGAAACGGATGGAAATAAAAACAAAAAAACGGAGACACTCCGATGTGTGGGGAGCTCCATGGCCGAGTGATCAAGGCACCGCACCGCTAATCGCCTACGATCGCAGATTGTGGGTTCGAGTCCCATTGGCGCCATGGAATAATGAAACATAGAAAATTCCTTTTCAATTACATTTTTTCTGTTTATTTTTCTCTTTTTTTCTTATTAAATATCTTTTAATTTATTAGCCGAAAAATAAATAAATAAATAAATAAATAAATAGTATACGACAATTTCAAAAAAATGTCTATATATATATTTGTAAAAAAATTGTTAATAAAAAATATTTATAAAAAAAACAGTGGTTTTAAACTGTGATTTTTTTTAATTTAAACTATTTAAAAAATTAAAAATAATTTAAAAAAATAATAAGTATTATGCATCAGTCTAAAATAATCCGTTTACAAACATTCTAAGGAATATATTTGAAAGGAAATCTTTAAAAAGCACAACAGATTTTCCCACTAACTCATAAAAGACATACTTTGGACCGTTTGGCATCATCAACTTTGGCTCAGTTCGTAAGAATTTGTTCCGCAATCTGAAGGTTCCGAGTTCGATCCTGAGGACGGCGTGAACTAAATTATCCAAAATAACAATTAAGTAAAATAACATAGCAGCTTAAAATCCCCCGGTGATTTCGAATTCTTTGAAGATTAATCGGTAAATCATTTTTAAAAATTATATTAAATTATTACTATTATAAATCAAACTTTGTAACGGAAAGTTACTGATTCTTACACAGGAGTTTTCCCTTCTTGTATTTCCCACAACGGAAAATCTACTAACGGAACGGTAAAAGTTCGGCTACATTGCTGCCGGTAGTTTCACCTGGAATTCACAGATTTATTTTTAACAGTGTAGAAATAAATGTATTTAAAGATCAGTAAAAATTTGGAAAATATTTTAACACTACTGCAATAATATTTTATTAGACTTTTGAAGGTATGCATTATTTGAATTAACTAATCATATAAATGTCTGAGAAATTGCACCTGAAAATTATTTTGTATAATTTATACAAAAAAAGGATAAATTTTCGTTTAAAAAATTCCACAAAAAGGGCGATAGGAAAGAGAAAAATTATTATTTCAGAATTGTGCTTAATAAAAAAAGAAATTACATAATAATTAACAAAAAAAAAAAAAAAAAAAAAAAGATTCAAGGCATAAATTAGTTATGCCGTTTTGTCAATAAAAATATTAGTTTAAAAATTGCAGATAAAAATAAATTTCCATGAAATAAATTCGGAAATATAAATTTACTTTATTAAAAAAATATCAAAAAGTTCAAAGCTGTAGAATTTCCAATACTGCTTAAAATATGTAACGTGTAAAAAGTATGTAAAGATAAAAATAATATGTAATTGTGTAATATTCATTTGAAAATCTGAAAAAAGTAATTGAGCAAAATTATTAATATTTAAAGTAAAAGGGATTTTAA
Source organism: Maratus speculifer (assembly GCA_964019185.1). Classification (NCBI taxonomy): domain Eukaryota; kingdom Metazoa; phylum Arthropoda; class Arachnida; order Araneae; family Salticidae; genus Maratus; species Maratus speculifer. The sequence goes on from OZ025298.1 coordinate 200,065,179, forward strand.
AATATTCAAAATTTTTTATGCTTTTTGAAAATTCTAATTATATAAGCATTTTTTATTTATTTTATAAATTTTGAAGTGCAATTAGTTTATCATTTGAACCATTTTTTTTTTAAGTAAGAAAAATAAAAGTAAAAAAAATAAACAATCTACATAAGAAAATGTTAATAAGTTCAAAGCTGTAGAATTCCAAATTCAGCTTAAAATATGTAACATGTAAAAAGTATGTAAAGATTAAAAAAAAAAAAAAAGGTGGTCTAACTTGGAGTTGAACCCGCCACCTCCGAGTCTGGAGTCCAGCACTTTACCTCGGAGCCACGGAGCTGCTGACCAAAGGTAATACTAACAGGTATTTGAAATAAACGCTAAACTTTGACCCCCCAATTTCTCAAAAACCAAGGCCCATTTGAAAGAATCCTTTCAGCTGAATAATTAGTGGTATAACCCCTACAACATACTTAGAAATCATTAAAATCTGTGAGCACCATGTTTGGTGGTGCCCTTGTAAGTAGAGCAGATCTCAGCCACTTAGTCACATTATTCGCAGTCGGCGAAAACAGGAATATTTACTTACTGTTAACATTTGGATGTTCTTCACGAAGTTTCCTCAGAGCGATTCCAAGACTTTCATACATGAATATATCAAGTTTGTTTTTACATCTTTCCACAAATGATGCAGCAGTATCCCCATATTTAGATTAAAAAATCGTGGAACTCACAGCAAATAAAAATTAAAATTAAAATTAAAATTCAGTATTAGATACCAAGAGTTATAACTTTAAAAGCCAATAGGGATCCCTAACATGGATTGTGAGCGAGAATACATAAAATTTTAATTTCTTTTTCTTCATTAGATTTGGCTGAGAGTGGGTTCCGTGCATTAGCTGATTTTTTGTCTATGAAAAGGAACGGACACTTTTGAACCTGACAATTTGTGACTGATGTTAAAGAAATTAGGATCTAACATGAACAAATCGTTAAAACTTCATCAGCCTCAACCATTTCGTTATTTTTTTTAAATTCTTTTTGGTTTTGTGTTTATTTTTAAATTTTAATTTTTTTTTTTTTCACTACATTTGATGATCTTTTCAATTAACTTCCATTTCATGATTTTTAATAGATAGACAAATTAGCTATAAATAATATGCAACAATATTTTAACATTATGTACAATTAACTATTATGGGAAAGGGGGCGTTGGCATTTTTTTCTTTTGTAAAGGGGGCGGTGGTCCAGAAAAGGTTGGGAATCTATGGTTTATTATATTTGCTTTTCTAACTTAAATAACACAACAACAAGGTATACTTTTTTCATGAAGTAAGTGCTAATTATTAGTGTCATTCTAGCAAAAAGGTACATTTACAGTCCTAAAGGGATACATATTAGGAAATGTAGCAAATTTCCTAAAAAAAAGGAATGTATATAAAGTCGACACTGATTATAATGTATCTAGGATATAACGTACTTTCGCTTATAGCATATTCAGACACTTCATCCCGAATGAAATCCTATAGGTAATGACTAACAACTTCGGCTAAAACGGACATTTTAGATTCGAACAAAAAATAAAATTTGGATGTCAACCTTGCATTTCTGGTTTGCAAACATGTAAACTGTCTTCGACATTTATCCCAGTTAGTTTTCAGGTTGATTTTACCTTTTCCTTCAAATATTTGTTTTAAGAGCAATTATTGCAATTTTTTCTCACACCGTTTGAGGTTATTTGCGAAAAATCTGAGGAGGTTCAAAATGGAAAAGGGCGAAAGATGGATTTTTAAGAAAAATTTCCGCTCTTCAAAATAGGTAAAAAATGAAAAGCACCGTGACCCCCCCCCCTCCACCCACCCACCCAAAAAAAAGGGCACCGACAATTGAAGGTTGCGTCTATTTAGAACTTTAAGATCTTAAAAGATATAAACTGTAGACTTTTTGTCGTTGTGAGACGGTGTCTTTTATTTTTAATTGCATCGTAAGTATGCTAAAATATCATTCTGCAAGACGAAAGGTAGTATCAATTAAAGGCAGTAACAATTAAATTTAATCCGAAATCCATTTTTTTATTTCAATTTAAATCTAATGCAATTAATTTTACTTAGTTAATGTAATTTAATTTATTATTCTAATGCAATTAATTTTACTTAGTTAATGTAATTTAATTTATTATTCTAATCCAATTCATTTCAACATAAGAAATTAATAACTTAAATCAACCAATTTACGCCTGGCATGAAGAGATTAACCTACAGTGAGGAAAAAAAAATATTTGCACGCAGACGATTTTTTGCATAAGTAAGGAGCTATGCAAATATAACGTTATCATTTTAGAGGGGGAGGGGGTTCTACATTTGATATCGAAAGATATAGTTGGAGGGAGGGGGGTTGTCTTTTGATATCTTTAACATTTTAATCCAATTTTTTATAAGTTAAAACACTTAATTTTTACATTTTTTTTTATCTACTTTTATGAAAGTGCAAACTTAATATTATTAAATCTATCTGTGTTAGTGTAAAATATCGCACATTGAAGAAAGTAGGTGCAAAATTCATTTGAAATGATATTTATTTCACTAATAAAGAAAGAGAGATAATCTTATCCATCTGATATGTTGTTAAAATCTGTACTTTACTTTTGTCCCTTTCTGGAGGCAGTTGCAGGAAAGTAATATGGAAACCGCAAACGTGTAGAATTAATCAGATTAATTTTGTATTGTTCCATTTTGACGTTTTCGAAAATCACAAGTTTCTATTTTTCTATCGTTATATGGTTCATCATGGATAAAAATAAAAAGGTTTTGGAAGGAACTTCATAAATGTTTTGAAGCAGCGTATCCATATTGTACAAAACAAACACGCCAAAAAGAAACAACTATGCTTTGGAATAAATGTAAAAAGAATCCAAATTTAGAAAAAATATTTCAGAAAAAACTAGAAGAATTGAGTATTTTTGAAATAATAGAAAGTCAGATCTACTTGCATTTTGGGCAAAGGTAACACTGTTAAAAATTTAAGAAATTTGCTGCAGCGTCACTCCACCACTTTTATAGAAAACGGTTACTTTACAGTGTTATGGAGCATTATCATTGGTCATAAAAGAGATATTCTATAAAAGCGGTGGAGTGACGCTGCAGCAAATTGGTCAAATTCTTAACAGTGAAGATACATTTTAAACAGCTATCAGTGTTATAAGTTATTGAATCTGAAATATTTTTTTATTTAAATCTATAAACTAAAAAACTAGGAAATGTTTCCTTTGTAAGTAAACTAAATAGTCTAAACATAAAAATATTTAATTAAAAAAATATGTTTACGGAACTTAAAATTGGAAATTATTTATCGCTCTATACTGTAAAAATACCCTCATGTATATAAGGGTATTTTATGTAAACTTTTTGTCTTTTAACGGGTATTTCGTGTACTCATACTAGTGCCTTATTATGTAACAAAAATTTTTTCTTAAATACTTTTAAATTGCATTTATCTGTTTTCATTCTGATTGGATATAAAGTTATTATATATATTATAATATTCTATTAATTTACTCTCATCATTTGAAACAATAAAATCGGCTAAAAATAAATGTATAAGAGTATCTATTAATAGCGAAAGAGTAGAAATTTTTTTTAAACTGTAAAAAAAAAAAAAAAAAAAAAAAAAAAAAAGTTTTTAGTTATTGATATTGATATTATTGAGGCGGGGATGGGGGGGGGGGAGGGGGTTCGAGGAATGATAAAGTTTGATATCGTAAGGGTGGGAGGGGGTCCAAAATTTCCAAAAAGTTGATAACGTTATATATGCTCAGCCGCTAACCATAGAAAGCAAATTTGATACTATTCTCTTAATTATTCATTTATTTAAATAAAAAGAAAATAAAAATAACTACCCATTTTCCTTCAACAGTAATATTACACATTTAAAAAAATAAATTAATATTTTCTCATACCTAAAAAGTATTTGCACACGAAGCATTGACTGTTAAAAAAGGCATTAAATGTGAACATTATGCAAATGTTTAGCATTTCAGTCCCGCAGTACATTAGCCCCGCACTTTAAAGTCACGTAATATATTAACTGGATCAGGGATTCTGTTCGAGTTTTTGTTCTAACGGCGCCGAAAACGTGTGAACTGCCTGCTGCTACTCGTGAGAAGATTATATTTCTTAACAATTCTGGATTAAGTTACCAATGATTAGGTAAAAAATTAAATCTAAACTTTTCTGGTGTTCGTTATGTAATTAAGAAGAAAAAAGAAACTCGTCCAACAATAAATAAGTCGCAAACTGGGCGTCCATGAAAGCTAAATACCAGTCAAAGGAGAGCCATCATAAAAGAATCTTCAAAAAACCCTTTTCTAAGTGCTCGAGAATTGGCTGTTGATGTCGCTTCAACGTCGGGAACAATAGTTATACCTCAATTAATTAGAAATATTCTTCATGATGCAAATATTCGAGGAAGAGCCCCTCGGAAAAAACCATTTATTAGTGAAACAAATAGGATGAAAAGACTTGAATTTGCAAAAGCTTATGTCAGCAAACCACTAGAGTTTTGGAAAGCTGTTATTTTTTTCCGATGAAAGCAAGTCCAATATTTTTGGCTCAGATGGTAAGAAAACTGTACGGCGGAAGCCAAATACTTCTCTTCAAATTAAAAACTTTTGAAACCAACTGTAAAACTTGGCAGCGGTCATGTAATGATTTGGGGATGCATGTCTTTTAACGGAGTTGATGAAATGATCTTTATTGGAGACAATATGAATGCTAAACAATATATTAATATATTGCGAGATCATTTATCTAATTGTGCTCTGAAATTAGGAATTCCTAATTCATATTATTTCCAACAGGATAACGATCCGAAACACACTGCATATATTACGAGGTTCTGGTTGTTTTATAATGTAAAAGCTCAATTGAAAACGCCATCATAAATACCAGACCTCAATCCGATTGAAAATTTATGGTATATTTTGGATGTGAAAATAAGGAAAAAGAAAATGTCTAACAAATCAGAACTTAAGCAAGCTCTTAGGGAAGAATGGCTACAAATCATCAGTGAAACATGTCACAAATTAATAGAATCAATGCCCAGACGATTACAAGCTGTAATTGAAGCATACTAAAAATTAGGGTATGCATACTAAAAATTAGGGTATGCATACTAAAAATTAGCACTGTTTTTAATTTATAAATAATTCCTTTAGTTCTATTTTTATTGCTAGTGTACAGATATTTTTAGCAGTACAAATGCTTCTTTTTTATGTTTTTATATTTTAAATATAATTATTAAGTCAGATATTAAATATGTTTATTTGTTTTGTAAAAGTTTTGGTATTTTTAATTCTTAGTTGTTTTTTATTTTTTATACACAAGCTACAACAAATTTACCTGGTGTGCAAATATTTTTTTTTTCTTACTGTAAGTAAGTCTCAGCAGTAAATATTCTTATGACGCCTTCAAAAACACACGGTTATATGGAAAAGGATTGATTATTTCATTATAAATTTATTTATTTAATCTAGTTAATTTAATGGCTGTTGTAAAATTAAGATGAGATTATGGATTTAACATTAGTTCGTTGCGATTTCTCATGGGATCATTTTACTTGATCTAGCGGGTAATATCTGCGAATTTCGGATGCATGAATAGAAATCTGAGAATTTCTATTTTAAATTTCCTTATCAATTTGAAAATAAACGTTTTTTTTTTTTTTTTTTCCTAAGAATTTGATAGAATCCGTAAAAACTCTGTGAAATTATTTTAGTATTTGGATATTAGAATTCTTCATAAATTACAAGGTCTCTTATTTCAAATTTTGGTTCTATATAATTTTGATCATAATATGTTTTATTTCCCAAATAAAATTCATCAGAGCGTTTCATAATAATTTTAAGGGCTTCTTGTATTGGAGGGTAATAATCTTGTTGAAGGAGGGGAGTCATAAGGTAATTCGCTAAAAAACTCATTATCTACTTCTGTCAAAAGTTTTGTCCAAGGGACTTTGGAGTTCGCAAAATTAACACTTTACAGTTTAATCTAGTATCTATTGTTTGATTTACACGTTCATGCTTTCCATTCGTTTATGGAGGGTGTGCTGATGTTAAAAGTTGCTTAATATTGTGATTCCACAGAAATCCATCACATATAGATGAAGTAAGAGCTGCAGTTCTATCGCTTGATACTTTTTGGGGAGACTTTAATGCATAATTTATACTGTCTCTCTTTTTGATTTTTTTTTAAACTCTAGTATTATCCAGACTTAAATTTTCAGCCTTTTCTTTTCTTTCTGTTCTTTATTCTTTTTATTTATATATCAGCACTAGGTGTGCTATTATTAGATTTTTATCATGGCTCCCCTATCATATGCTATACCCTATCATTCATAGGGTATTGTTCTGTAAACAATCAAAACTTATTTGGGTTCAAAAATCTTCTAAATATTCTTGAATTTTCTTTTTAAAAATTTTATTACATACTTAGAATTATAGAATAAAGAAATATTGAATTCAAATTATTTACATACTATGTACAAAATGTATAATATGTACAAAATATAAATGCTTTTACCTTGATAATTTTTGATCATCATACTAAAAACTGGAAAGATGATCCTTTAGGCATTTCTGCGTGCCTTTTCATAAAATTAACATAATTCTTCAATAAAACTCAAGACACGCACGACAAACAAAAAATATAAACATTTCTCTCTAAAAAAAAATTCTTTTTCATTCCATCAAAAATTGATGCCAACTTTTTTATCTAAACTTTTAACTCATCTCGTAAGATAAAAAATATAAAAAGCAAAGCAGACGAAAAAACAGCTTCGCTTCCATAGCAACGAGTCGCGTCTTATAAATAAATTAAATATCACAATTGCAAATATGCAAACGATTTTCTGTGAATAAACTGGGATAACTTAATTTATCAATTCCTAACATACTCCCACCTTTAATTTAGGCGGAAGCCAAATTAAACTTAAGATCACTTTTGATCAAATTAAGCCCTAATTCAAAATAAAAAATATGCAAATAAATAAAGATAATAACTAAACAATAATAAAATAATAATGAAACATTTAGAGTTCTAGAAAAGTCAATTCAGGGTTTTAGAAAAGTCATTTCAGGGTTTTAGAAAAGTCATTTCAGAGTTCTAGAAAAAGTCATTACCCAAGTCTATTATTTACTGTTGCTTCGACATAAGATAGGACAGTCGAAAGGTTTCAAAAGTTAGAACTGAAGCACCGAGTGTTCTGATCAAGGGAATTCTTAACACATATAAACAGATGCTCCCACCATCCACCAAGCTGATGCTCGAGGGATGAACTTCCATTTAAGAGGAGCCAGTTCTTTCGAAGAAACTATCGTCTTCCAATCCTGCATATAAATCTTCGAAAGGATTGAATGAATCCTTCTGTTGAGAGACTGGATACAAGTTCCAAATGTATTGCCCTATATACTGCACATGTAAAAAGTACAACCCAAACTTTGGATCTTTGCATTACGAAAAGAGGGCCAAAAAGATCAGCTCCAACAACTTCAAAAACTTTGGAATCTCTGACTCGATCTAGAGGTAGGTGGATTGGAGGTGTAGTATATGGTTTTGCAGAGTATCTTTTGCATCTGTAACACTTAGACAATTGACTTCTAATGCTGCGTCTAGAAGAAATTATCCAATATTTTTCTCTTAAAATGGATCCAACTGTTTGAAGTCCAGCATGACAATTCTTTAAATGACATTCTTGAATTAGACAATTCACTACATGATGTTTCGATGGTAATAAAATTGGATATCTGAAAGAAAACTCGTCATCCCGCTCTAATATCTTTGTTTTTACTCTCAACAATCCTTCTTGATCTTTCACAATCTTTAATCCTTTTATTGCATCAATAGTATTACCAAAACTTTCAGATTGTATTATTGACCAGAGCGACCTTTCCGCATCTTCCTTTTCTTCAATCGACAATTCTGATGGAAAACATATATTTCGATTTCTGCACTTCATTATAAATCTCTTCACCCAACATACGACATTAATAAATCTACCAAATTTTGAAATTCTACTATATATCATAAATTCATGTGAATTAGAACATAAAAGAGTAGGTACTGCAATTTTCTTCTTTTCCATCATTACTAATTCTTCGTTGGGGCTTGTTTCTGAATGTGGCCAATTTTCTTCTGATAACTTCAACCATTCTGGTCCCTCCCACCATCTCATCTTCAGCAGCTGTTTAGGACTACATCCGCGAGAAGGTAGATCAGCAGGGTTGAGATGACCAGGTACGAAGTTCCACTGTTGAGATTCGGAAAATTTACAAATTTCTCTAACTCTATTGCCTACAAACGTTCCCCATTGATCATTTCTTCGAATCCAAGCGAGAGCAGTCGAAGAATCGGTCCAATACTTTACTGGTATAGAAATACAATTAAAGGCTTTCAAGACAAAGTTAGTCATGATTTCTGTAGATTTTGAAATCAAATTTTCTAATTCAGGCACATTGTCGACTGAAGTGACGCAGTTATCTATATAGTATGACTTCATAAACTTCTCAGCTATCTGTTTATTTTCTTCATCAACATTACTCAAATGATATCTTATAACTGCACCTAGGAAAAATGGGCTACAAGTTGCTCCAAAAACTACTCTATTGTGTTGATAAATTTGAAATTCGTCAGGAATCTTCCACCACAAAAATCGTAAGAAATGCCGATCTGATTCTTCGACTTCAATTTGAAGAAATGCTCTTCTTATATCGGCTACTACCCCAATAGCTTTCTCACGAAATCTTATTAACACTGCAGGAATTTGTTCGATGAGGTTTGGTCCTTTAAAGAGGCAATCATTTAAAGAAGGAGACCTCCCTACCTTACACGATGCATCAAAAACTGGTCGAACACTTGTAGTAAGACTATCTGGTTTGATGACGGGATGATGAGGTAAAAAATGTCCTGGAATCTTGAGTGCTTCATCTGGTACTTTACTTATAACGCCTTCTTCTTCCCATTCATAGAAAACTTTAGCATATTCTTCAAACATTTTCATTGATTTTAATTTCTTTGTTGAATTTATCAATCTTCGTTCAGCTATGTGTCTATTTGAGGGAATCTCACGTTTGCCGTTAATCCAAGGAAGACCTACAATATAGCGACCTTCTATATTTCTATCAACTTCTTTTATAAAATTATCATGAGCGAGTTCTTCTTCTTCTGCTTTAGACAAAGTTTGACAGGGATCTGTTATACCAATTGTCTCTAACTTCCATAATTCCGGAATCTTCATATCTTTTAACGCTAGGTTCGTGATAAACATAGTTCCATAATTTAGACGAGACTGTGATGTACTTTCTAAACGACCACAAAGTGTCCATCCAAACTTTGTCTCTGTTGCTGTAAGACCGCTCTTTAACTGTTTTACTCGACCAGTAAGAAGTTGTCCGTAGTAATCGCTTCCAATCAAAATTTCAATTTTTGGACTTCCTGCTCCTAAATCTGTGATCCATAGTTTATTTTGTTTAAGCTCTTTAATTACTGATTCTTTCGGTATCCGAGGAATATTATTACAAATTATATCTTGATCCAAAAGTTCTAAGACTTCTTTCGTTTGTTTCTGTCTATCAGAAGAACTTAACTCAACTTGGAATTTATTGTGAGATTTAGCTTCTGTTTGCGTACCACCAAACAAAGTGTGTACAATAGCTTCAGAAGAAATGGGATGTAAACCTAACTCTTCAGCTGTACCTTTTAAAATATAGCTCTTTTGCGACCCACAATCAAGTAATGCTCGTACGTTCTTTGTTATTCGACCTTTAATAACTATTTCCAAAGTCATAAGGGCTACTTCAGCAGAACACTGCTTATTTGCTATAGTGCTTTGAATTACTTCTGGGGTCTTAGCTGTTATTTCTGGTTCTTTACACATTGAAATTTCAGGGCATAATAACTCGGTATGGGGTTTAGAACAAACGTGGCAACGAATAAAAGCTTTGCAAACTTTAGCGTAGTGACCAAAACGAAGACATTTTAAACAGCAATTTTTATTCTTAATTTTGGCCTTCCGTTCATTAAAGGAAAGAGATCTAGCCCTAACACAGTCCTTGCTTTCATGAGATTTACTGCAAAATAAACAAAGGCGTTCTTTTGCGCTAAATAGCCCTGCCGCAGTAGGTATTTTACTTTCTGCTTTTCTTAACTTTTCTTTAGGTTTGTCTTTAAAGCCCAGCTCTATAAAACTCGATTTGGCTAATTTGAATCTTTCCTCGTTTGCAACTTCTTGTTTCAGAAATTCCATCAAACTTACTATATTTGCTTTTGTTGACAATGCATTATTATTACTAACAACGTTTGATGTAATTGAAATATTATATCGCTGCCATGCTTTTAATACATCTTCCGATAAGCTAGATTCTATCATGGGATAGAGCCATGCCGAATTGCTTTCTAAACTTAAACCCATTGATTCTAACGATCTTAAATATGCCTCGACTTTCGTGAATAAATCTGATAAGGGAAGTTTATCTTTGCCGTGCGCCTGTACATTAGCTACAATCAATTTTAGGAATTCTCTAACGTACACTTCTATTAGTAAATCTTTATTTCCAAAACGCTCTTGAAATGCCTCGACAGCTTTGGGATAATTAACTGCGGTCATTGGATAGCTCTCTAACAAACGCCTGGCACTGGTTCCAGGTTCTACCGATTGTATAAGATACTGAAATTTGTCACTATTATCCAAATCTATGTCTTCATGAATTTTCTGAAACTGGGACCAAAATGAAAGATAATTTATTAATTGCGAATCGAATGGCTTAATATTTAGTTTAGGTAATTTATAATGCTTTGATTTGGAATAACCGTAATCTCTGCTTTTTTCACTATTATCTTGATTACGTTTATTTTTATCCAATGCTTCACTAACTTTACGCTTAATGGTAATAAATTGATCTGAATAACTTTCATTTTCCACTACTTCATTTTCAATAGCCTCTTCGTCGCATTCATCATCATCTAACATGAGTTCAATTATAGCTTCATCAATAGATTTAATTTCATGAATCAAATTTTCTAATTTACTAAAATCGTCTGAAATTTTACCCTTATCTAATGACTCGCTGTTAATTTCTTCATTCAAAACATTTAAAGTTCTGGTAAATGACGAACGTAGCGGTGTACGCTTTTTCTTTAGCTTATTCATCTTAGAAAAATTTAGTAATGCACAGCTTATGAAAACACTATACGCTATAAAAACAATTCAATATCTCAACAGTATTATTCAAATGTCCGTGCTCGGGGCGCCAGATATGTTCTGTAAACAATCAAAACTTATTTGGGTTCAAAAATCTTCTAAATATTCTTGAATTTTCTTTTTAAAAATTTTATTACATACTTAGAATTATAGAATAAAGAAATATTGAATTCAAATTATTTACATACTATGTACAAAATGTATAATATGTACAAAATATAAATGCTTTTACCTTGATAATTTTTGATCATCATACTAAAAACTGGAAAGATGATCCTTTATGCATTTCTGCGTGCCTTTTCATAAAATTAACATAATTCTTCAATAAAACTCAAGACACGCACGACAAACAAAAAATATAAACATTTCTCTCTAAAAAAAAATTCTTTTTCATTCCATCAAAAATTGATGCCAACTTTTTTATCTAAACTTTTAACTCATCTCGTAAGATAAAAAATATAAAAAGCAAAGCAGACGAAAAAACAGCTTCGCTTCCATAGCAACGAGTCGCGTCTTATAAATAAATTAAATATCACAATTGCAAATATGCAAACGATTTTCTGTGAATAAACTGGGATAACTTAATTTATCAATTCCTAACAGGTATAGCATATATTATCCACTTCCCCTATCACTCATAGACAAGAAGTGGAGCAGCTCTGCTACTAGGTATCCCATGAACAAGATCTACTGTCCATTGTTCAGAGTCGATCAGGATCTCAAGTTTCCCGAAGAACGTCCATTTACGAATTTACATAAATTGGAAAGTGTGAAGAAGGTGATTTTAGAAGGTTTTGCGCAGCTGTATAATTATTGATAGAAATTCTTAAGATGTTTTCTGGTACCCAACGTAAAAGTGATTTTGTAAAATTAAACAATGAAAGTATGTGGTTAGCATATAAAACAAATTTTCTTTATTTACACATTTACAAGAAAATAAGTGAAACAATTTTATTGGAACCACTTTTATTAAGCTTGCAGACATCTAGAATATACTGAGTTAAAATGGAGTCTCAGATCTTAGCATATTTCCTTGTACAAATTAAGTTGCAATTACTTAATGTTAAAACGACTATAGAATAAATATATTTGTCCATCTTCGCTCTAGTGGGACACATACATGGCCTGAATTAAAAAAATTCCCTTAATTTCTATTCATATTAATCTATCTTTTTATCTGGAAAACAGCCCAGGCCGATATGCAAAGTGCATTTTTAGCATAGATGTAGTTTTCAGCTAATAGAGCAACAGCCGCAATCATCGTCGTTGTTTGTTGCGACATATCTGAAAATAAAATAAAACAAAACACAATATATATATGCTGAATAAAAGTATAACAAATGTTTCAATAACTGAAATACATACAGTGATATGAAAGAAAACTCATTTTTACAGTGGAAAATATAAAAAAATTACATGCAATGTTTATCCAACAAAAGAACATCTTAAATATCACAGTGTTGCACACTTACAAACACAACAGTTTTTCACCTTGTTCTTACACTCGCCTATACATCTTATAGCAGGGATCTAAGGTAGAGATAAGAGGATGCAATATTTTCTATATTGTCTTTTTCAAGTATTTCAACGACAGAATTTCAAAATATGAATTATTTTGAATTAAATAAACTAGATTGACTTAAGGTTACATTTTTGTCTATCACATAATTTATTTCTAACTGTTGTCTCACAATTTTATTTTAAAATTGACAGTTCGTGCTCTAAGCATTTATTTACTCTTGGTTTGTCTTGTATTATATATCTGTGGATATTTCAAATAGTGACTATTAGATTTGTTAATTTTCTTAAAAACATTGCGATCAAAATTCTGTCATTTAGGTAACAAAATCAAAAGCTTGCTTTTTAGAGGTTCAACTAATCAGAAATATGACTAAATAGTATTTTGATAACACAGATTTTATGAAAACTAACAGATTAAAATCCACTACACGATTTAGTTGCAGTTCACCTATAAACTACAAGTTAGCATCTTTCAATTTTATTTTATTCCCAAAAATAACGATCTATTTCTATGATAATACTAATATATTGATTTCTTTCACGAGTGTTTGAAGAAATCCTTCGAAGAAAGAATAGCCATCATTTCCTGAAAACTGGACGATAAAACATATGAAGAGGTGCGTTAGCTGTACCATCGAAAATTCGGAAAACAGCCAACAACGAAGGCCAATTTCTTTTGCCTTTGTATCTTTTCAGCTTTCTTGGCGCTGAAGGAGGGGATTAGGATTTTTCAATTCGGAAATATTTCTATATTTAAATTATAAGAACATCATATTTGTACATTTTATAATTCTACAAAATATTAAGAAAACAATTTAAAATAAAAGATTTGAGTGGTGTTATAAATATTGCACAAAATCCCTGTACATTCAAATTTAATTAATCCTTCTAAATCCTCCAATCCTTCTAAATTCCTTCAATAATTAATTAAATGATTATGAATTTTTAATTGAATTTAAACAATTTTCGTAAAATGCTTTAGAATATAAAATTTTCATGAATTCATAATTCGGTAGATAAAGAGTTAAATCTTATTTTTATGAACACAAAATATTTTAATTGCAAACTTCAGGATTTAATCTGCTGATCTTTAATGTTTTTATTTTAATCAAAGCATGTGATGTCACATTTCTTCTTACCCCCGCCCACCCTCTTGTCACAATATCCCGAACCCCTTCCCCTTCAAGCATGGCATCATTTATGGATGGTCCCTATAAGAATATATCAATCAAATACGATATTTTTTTTAAGTGGCAATATATTTTCTTTTCAAAACATTTGTTTAATAATATGCACGCTATGTAAAATATGTAAAATAATACGTACGTTATGTATGCTAATGTAAAATGACAGCTAAGAAGCAATAGTCATAATTTTATTCTCGTAATTATTCAGAAAATTAGTAAAAGTAAATGATAATTTTTTCACGTATCGAGAATCTTATACTATTAAGACAATAGCAAATATTAATGGTAATTATTTATTAATTTAAATCTGTTTTTAGAGAATTTATTTATTGATTAAGTATGACAAGTTATTTTAACGTTTGTAAAATTTCTGAAAATATATTTTGAGTTTTACCTGTGTCGTCTCATACGATCTGAAATATTAAATTTCTTGAAGGGAACAACTACTCCAGCCTCTCTTAAATAGCGACCCTGGTAGTACATTCGAATAAAAATCAAAATAGGATTTTTAAGTTAGGAATTAATTAGATAAGATCGGATTGATTTTAGGATTACTTTAGGATATATGACTAGAAATTATTCGACGATGTGTGTAAAAGTTTTTCAACATTTGAAGTGGGTTGAAATTTCGAATACTGCTGAGCCAAGCATTAAAGATTGGTCGCGTGAGTAATAGGTCTGAGTTAGACGAGTCTATTGTTGATAATTAGGACTGGGAGCAATGAAAAGGGAGTCTTTCCTACTATTGCTTTTGTCTGGAATGGACAGGAATTTCGTCCGCTCCTAATACTTCCTTACCTTCAGAAAAGTCCATTATTTTGGCAGTATGCCAAGACAGGTCTTTTAAAACTGGTCAAGCAGTAACTGTATTTCTGAAAACTTTGATGTCTATCTCCTTGCCTACGGATTAGACTGCTGGCTATCAATTCTGGATTCGAATCTCAACTCAGGTATGTGCGTTTTTTGTGGGTTCCATTTAAAGGAAGACAAGATTAGGTGAATCCTACAGTGCTCAGCAAAAGTTTAGACAATGATCGATTACGCTTCTATATTCAGAAGTATGTACCGAACTTTTGTAATTCGTCTGTCATGCATTACTTGTGACTTATCCTTTATTCACAAACAATAAATTTTGAATTTTACCTTTTACATAAAATATAATGATAAAAAAATTAAATTAACATTGTGGCAAAAGTATAGACAATTTGTATATTTCCCGAAAAATAATTACAAATTATAATCGAGTTGCACCCACATTGTTTGCAGTCAGTGCAAGAATGTGACTTTTGATCGAAGAAACTAAATGCTGCTTCACTTGGGGGTCTATTTTGTACCAAACATGTTCAACAGCAGCTCGAAATTCATTAAAAGAAAAGTATAGCAACAATTTGCATAAACATTACGACATATGATGTTACAAAGGTTTTCGATTGGGTCCGGATCGGAACTACACGCCGGCCAGTTGATATCAGTTGTATTTTCAGAGTTAAACGAAGTTCTTCTATGGTATGCAACATGAATAGACGCGTTATCTTGCTAAAATCCATACTTTACATCAGCTAAAAGTTTTCCAAATGACTAAAAATTAATCTCCAACGTATGTACGTAGCCTTGTGTTGCTGGGCAACCAATGAATTACTCTACAGATACTCGAGCATTAAAGCAAAGGACCAAATCATTCAAAAGTCACCTTCTTTTTGTCGACTTAAGAAAGTCCCAGGTTCTTTACGCAAGTCGTGCCAAAGGTATGCTTACCCTTTGGGCCATTCAAATTCCACTTCTTTTCCGTTATGGAATATCATAGCGTGCCATTTAGGTTCATATGACGTATGTTTGCAAGTCCATTGCATTCTCGCCAATTTGTAGCGAGATTTTAAAGCTGATTTTTTATTTCATTTTCATGTAAACTGATTTATTTGTTTCTTTAATTCATCTACGAATCATGTCCGTAGACATCAGAAAGTCCTGACTTAATTTTAATGTGATTAGCAACCATTATTTGTGTAAATGTCACTTTTTGGATCCTTTTGTCATCTTATTTTCTCGTTACACAAGGTCTTCCAGATTATGTTTTGTTTTGAAGGAGTCATCCTTAGACTATACTTCATAGACAGATCCCGTTGGACGATTCAATGCTGCTGAAATTTTTGCAACAGTCTTCCCTTTCCATTTCAGCTTTTCTACTTCAATTACCTCATCTAACTGAATATTTTTAGCTCGCGGCATCTTCACTAACTGATCCTATATCGAGGTATAATTAAATACTTCAGACATGTGACATCATAACTTGGAAATTTGCATTTTTCTATGAACAGTTGGCTAAAAATCAAAAAAGTGTCTAAACTTTTGCAATATGCAAATTTTACTTTTTTCCGTTAAATTAAATTTTATCTTATATTATAACCGTTATTTTTATTCTACATTGTATAAAATGTATTTGAGAATAAGTATAGCTATTTGTAAAACTCACGTGTTCGTATTTTTTATTTAAAGGCTAAAAAACACCAGTGTCTAAACTTTTGCTGAGCACTGTATAGATAATATGCGAGATTTAAGACATTGTTTCTCGGAAACTACCCTGCCCATTTTGATGATATTTGGAATAAATATTCACTGGAATATGCTCAAGACTTACCGCTGAATTTTTTTTTTCTGCTTACTAAAACACTTTTTAATTTAGAACAATTTCACTTTTCAGAATTTTTCTGAAAGTAATTAAACTGTCTGACACATATTATCTTATATTTATACTCTATCACCATTTTTTTTTATTGAAATTGTTTCAGTATTTTAGGAATTAATGGGGTTTTAGCTAAAAAGTATCATTTTTGGGAGAGCTAAAAAATTTAGACACTTTTTAACTTGTGTGTCTGCTCAGTTTTATCAAACACATGAATTAAAGTATACAAAAGAACTTATGACACACATAATAAAATATTATAGTAAAAATAACATGTGTGGGCGCGGTATCCCAGACGTGTTTCCCCTTAAACTCTTCGTGAATTGAGCCTTTTACGAAATTTTTAAAGTTTTGTCACCGGTTTTTAAAAACAGAAATTTGTTCCTTTTTTAATCGAGAAAATGCTCCGATTAAATAAGGCAAATTTTACAGTAAAATTTTACTGGTGGGGATAATCAAGGATTCTTAAGCTTTTTTGCAGCACGTTATACGTGTCCCCATGGGGTTAAGGAGGTCCGGAAGACAAAAGTCTTCAAATTTTCTAAAAAGAAATTTTTGCATTAATTTTTTCTATTTTCCTTTTCTGATTACAATGACGTTTAAATCATGTTTCTATTTTCACTGGAACAGGAAACATTAATTTTTTTCATTTTAGTTTATTTTCAAAATCAAGCTTTCCAGCAATGGTTGTCAGAGAAATAATTTCCAGTGAAAATGTGTTTTTCTTCATGACGAGTTTTTTCACCATTTCTCGTGTATAAGTTGTTATAACTCAAGAACCATTAAAGATAGCTTGTTCAAACTTGGTATATGTTTTTATTCAATTGTTTCTCTTTAATTTTGATTCAGAAAATTAAAAAAATATGTCTAATTTTAAAGATATGATTTAAAAAAAATTACATCCACTGTTAAAAGAAAAATATGTAACGTTAATCCATAAAATTGCTGGTAGAATGGTTCCTCTTATTTTATGGAGCAATATTTTTCATTTACATTATGGTATAATTTATCCTAATGTAACTGGTGTAATGTTATATACTATCTTTGACAACAAAGTCCGGTGAATGCAGAAAAACCGATCTGACAACAGTGGGGAAACAAAACGCTGCACCTGCATAGAGACAAGTGTTGACCATCTTCCCTCACCATTGTTCATTTGAGAGTTTTTTATGTTCTGTGTAAGACGTGCTTTGCTAAGTGCTTTTTCAGTGTGTTGGTTCTTAACCGAGAACAGGAAAATGAACGAGCAAAAGATCAGTTTAAAGTTTTGTTTTAAGCTTTGCAAGACACCGAAAGAAATTCATGACGGATTGTACAAATTCAACATCCACCATACTCGCCAGATCTCAATCCTCCAGACTTCTTCCTATTTTTACGACTCAAACTGTCTTTGAAAGAGATTTGACCATATTGATGACATCCAACGAAACGTGACGAAGCTTTTGAACTTTATCCAAAAAGACTTCTTCCGAATTTCCCAGGACATGTATAGCAGATCTCAGCGGTGCATAGTTATGGGAGATGATTATTTCGAAGGATAGTACGATAACTTTCGTTAATATATCATCTGCATTAATGTTACAGGACTATTTACCGAACTTTATTGTCAGAGGTAGTATTAGGGTAACGTAAAACTTGTTATATTTGTTAAAGTACTCCATAAAATAGAGGCAACAAAACTGCCCCCAATTTTATAAAGTAACGTAACACAAATTATTGACAATGTCATTTTTATTTCAAAATTTTAATTTCAATATTTTTAAATTTTATTCCAATTAATGATTTTAAAAATGCTAAATCAAATTAAAGTATGTGTATTTCTGTTTATTTAAGTGAAAAAAAAATCTACTAATAATAAGGTACCCTGGGGTAATAACGCCACGTTAAGGTTCTACCAATTTTCACGGCTCAGTTTTAGATTGTATTTTTCAAACAAATATATGACTTGTTACAGCAACTCATTGACTATCTATATATATATAAAAAAAAATTAACAGATATGTATTCATAAAATGTAATGGAGGGATTTCTTGACCAATGCTATTTGGTGTTATTACCCACCTATATGGGTAATAACGCCATGCAAACAAAACTATGAAATAAGATGGAATAATTGCATGCAGATTGCCCAATTTTAAAAATACAAACTCTACAAACTTAGAAATTGACAAATTGCATTCCAAGCTATTGAAAATGCTCAATTTTTTGTGAAAGTGTAAGAAAAATAAAGGTGTGGTGTTGGGGGGAGGATGAGACAAAAGAATATCAGACCGTGAGCTTCTTTTTGCTTAAAAAGGACCGCTTAAATAGAATTATTAGAAACATTGCACAGTTTTAACTGTGTTTATTTGAATCAGTATTTAGGATGTAGCTCGGCCACAGTAGGGAATCAACCGGGGTATTAATGCCAAGGATTGGCGTTATTACCCCGTTATAGTTATTGCGCGGTACATTTTAAATTACAAATTATCTCGAGAAAATATCCAAAATCTTCAACAACATTTTGAAAGTCCATGAAATGTACTACAAATTTATGTTATTAACAAAGTATTTCCAGATTAAAAAAAAAATAGTCTTCACATTACAAAACGTATCTCGCAAATTTTAGATCAAGCGCTAATTTTAGTTGCTTGTAAAAACAATAAGACCTAAAAATGAAACAAATTAACTTGAAGCTGTTTTTTGCGATTTATATGACTCAAAACCCTTCTGCGCAGAGCACATGGGTGTCATTTACCAGATTATTTCATAATTATGCATAATATTAGCACTTGGCGTTATTACCCCGCCTATTACACCAGACCACCTTATTTAGAATTATAACGATTTTAAATCACCCAACATTTTAAATAACTTTTAAATTTATCATTTTTTAAATTATGAAAGAAGTTTTATAATGAAATTTTGTTTACAAATAATATGGTTAACCATCATGAAAAAATTCACAATTTTAACTCAATAAATAAAAAAATATTTTAAAATGTGTCCAGGACCTTTTCGCATATTTTGAGAGGCAAGCAATAGCGTTTGTGCAATGCTGAATTCCCACCAGAAATTTGGGGAAAACATATATGAAAATAAAGAAAAACAATTTTCCAACACTTCCCCGAAAGTTATAAAGATATAACTTAATTAAACTTAGGTGGTATATATTATATCCCATCGCCCCTCAAAGAGTTAAATGGAGCTCCCAGATTGTTTATTCCAGCTTGCAAAAGATGACCATAGGAACTCGTAATTTGCAACAAACTGGCAAAAACTTTTGGTTGAAATGATTTGGAATTTGGTATCTGGCAAATAAAATCGGTTATAACATCGATTAAAAACATTTAATCTAAATAGAGTTTTGTTATTGAGAATTTAAATGTTAATTCGTATTTTAATATGTAGATGACCTCGAAAGGCCATTTTATGCATATCCGTTTGATGGAACATTATTCTTATGGATTTATACCTTCTGATTCTATCTGCCATAAACGGTGGTAAAATTAGCATAAGAATTGTGTGATATTTCTCCACAACTGTACAAATCAACATCAAATGAATTGCAACCTACTCACATGAGTCTAAAGCATATCACACACTGAGATGACATGGGAAAATGAAGCCTCGGAGAAAAAACCAGTCGAGAAAAAGGAGGAAGCTGTTTCAAATCTGTTTTAAATCAGTTTTCCATCCGAACTCAAGCGACATGTCTTATGGATCACCTTTGTGCATGACTTACCTAAGAACTGCTGTCAGCAGTCTCACAGACTAGTGTTTTTTTTATTTTTCACAGTTTGTCTTGTAATTTTCTGTTTAATTACTATGATTAATAAATACTTTTGAAATTGTGTTTCTTTTACCATCTTAGTACCATCTCTAAAAAAATTCTGAATTGGTGAGTTTATATTATACTAAAAGTCCCATATGAATCTTTATTACAGAAACAGTATTCTATGAATTAATAGCTTTTTTATTTTTAAATGTATTTATTTAGTTTTTCTACGATCAAATAGTCTCATAGACTACTCACACTATCTACTCCACAACTTTTTTCACAAAAATTAAGGGTTAATCAATATAACACTTTTTTGTTCTGCTGTCAGCGATAACACTGCAGAGATAACATTACAGAGGAAGCGTTTAAATCGTAAAAGTCAACTCCCACATTTATCACCTTATGTTATAGGAACAAATATCTGGGACATGATTTCACGATTTGTTTCGTATTCCTGAAAAATAGATAATCATAGATAGGGAGTCCTTGAAAGAGACAATCCTTTCTAAGATAAAGGATATGCATTTCCAATTTCACTAATACTGGGATATTTTTCAAATGTAGATAAACTATTTTGTTTTCTCATTCCCTTCAAAACAGATGTTTCAATAAAGATATAATTTTGACATCATTCAGTGGAAACAGTTATCTCCTTGCCAAATTTAGAAGAAGACTTGATGTTCTTATTTCTTAAATACAGTGAAGGCATTTTACTCAATTAAAAAAAAAAAAAAAACTTGAATGAAAATGCCATCATTGAAATTAGAATAAGCTGAGAAGATAGTCAGTTTATCCTAATCACCTATCTCGTCAGACATAGATATCAATCAAAAATTAACATTGTTTTGAAAAAATGAGAACACCTTAGTCACCGGGCACCTTACAATTGAGATGTCTGTTGATTTTGTGAAATACAATGTACTTCTTAAGGAACCGTATTTTTCTTGTTTGATTAAATGTTTTAGGACTACAGATGGGTTTAACGCGTGTTATTTTACCCGTAATATACGTTATATGGCCAAAGGTAACCAGCCAATTGCGATTTTAGAAATTTTATTAAAGATCTAGAAACATACATGAGGAATTATCCTGAAACTCCAGGTGTATAAACATAACAGTACAGGCCATATATTACCGTGTAAATATTTTTTTTTTCTGAAATCCCATTCATAAAGGGACCATCAACATATTAAAAAAGATCTAGTATCTTTTGAATAACCCTGTTAAAACTAATGTAGCAAAAGCGTTCACACTATAGATTATGATTAAGTATTTTATTGCAATAAACTGTGTTCATTTTTATGTGGATAGCGTGTATACTCATAGAAAAATTAAAATTTTTATAAAAACAGTAACAAATTGTGACACGTTTTTTGTTTATAGTATTCTTAATATATATAAAAAATGTTTTTTACCAAAATGCATGACAAACAATAGTGTACAAAATATTGTGTAATCAGAATTAAAAAATGATAAAAATTATATGAAAAATGAGCAGGTTTATTAAATAATTTTTCACTACGCATGCGTGAATGATATCAAAACTTTATTTGTATTTTGTGTTAGCTAAATGTATAGACCAAATTTTGTCAAAGTCTCAAAAACATAGCTTTAAAATTCTGAAAATCGTCATCTATAGAATAAGTCTAAAATCCGTTGTTCCCGAAATGAAGCCAAAAGAAAAAAAAATGAGGGGCTATATCCAAATATAGTAAGTACATGCGATATTGTGTATTCTATATTGACACTATTCGATGGATATATGGATACAACCTCCCATCTTTTTGCTTCATCATGGAAAAACCGGATTTGATGCTTGTTCTATCGACGATAATTTTCTAAATTATCAAGATTTTTTTTTAGACTTTCACAAAATTAGTATTAGAAAAGCAATAGCATTAGAAAAAAAAATGCAAATTATATTTTGATTGTATTCATGCATGCGCAGTGAAACATTATTTATAAAACCTACTCATTTTTCATACAATTTTTATTATTTTTTAATTATGATTACAGAGTTGATAACAGAATTAATCATGTTGTTTGCCATATTGTCTGAAAAAAACATTTTTTTTATATTAAAAATTCTGCAAATTATAAGCAAAAAACTTGATAAAATTTGGGACTGTTTTTTATAAAAACCTTAACTTTTCTACGAGTATATATGCTATCCACATAAAAATAAACACAATTTATTACAATAAGCCACTTAATCGTAATCTACAGTTTGAATGCATTTGCTTCATTAGTTTTGACATCCAAAAAATATTCGTTCTTTTTGAATCATTTTGACTATCCTTTATGTAGTTTCGGGAAGAAATCTCCACGAAAATGTATGGCCTGTGCTATTATGTTTACGCACTTAGAATTTCAGGATAATTTTTCGTGTATTTTTCCAGATATTTAAGAAAACATCTGAAATCGCAAAAAAGAAAAGAAAAAAAAAACTGTCACTTTTGACCATATAGTGTACGTACTACGAAAATGTGCTGTGCGAATAGAATATCTCAAAGTTATTTCTGAAAAGACACAACTAAAACTATGTTGTAGCCGCCAAAAGACATTTTTCTGTTATAAATTAAATACGAAATTAAATTACAATGTGAATATATCTCATACTTGTTTCAGAAATGACACAAATAAAATTGTGTGGTGGCCATCACAAAACTTTTTTCTGTATAAATTAACTTATCTGCAACCAAAATGCAATGTCGGGTTTTGATGAGAATTGTATTGTTTGCATCAGGTTTCAGAGGGAGTTTCAGTATATTGCATACACTGTAAAAAATATCCGTTAATGTACACAAACTTTTCCGTAAAATTTTACGCTATAGTTTCATTTTCCCGAGAAAATGTAGTATTTTTCACATTTTGAGATTAGAAATCTAATAAGTGTTTCGTCAATTTTCCGGAAACGGTACAACTTCCGTATTGAAACAGCACAAGTTGTCGGTATTTTTAACCGATAAGTGTCTTGGCGCTATCTGTTGTGGAATAGAAAATATTATAGCAGCATTTCTCTATTTTTTTCTGTTTTAATAATAAAAAGATAGCATACTTTTATAATATTAAAAAAATAATAAAACTAAAAAGATTTATTATTTTTTTTAAGTTTAAGATAGTTAAAGAAAGTTATTTTTCTTTCAGTTTGATTTTAAAATAATGTTTAATTTATTTATATAAATTTTTTTTAAAGTGCGTAGGATATTTTAAAATGAAAAAAATCTAATTTTAACTTTAATATATGTATTTTTTAATCTTTTCAAATTAAGAAGTTCGTACATAAATTTTAAAACATATCGAAATATATTACTGAAATTATTATAATTTTGGCGATTACCTAAGTTATAAAAATCAATAAATGTAATTAATTTTAATAACCCATAGTAATTATCTTTATTGAGTTTACAATAGATCGTCATATAAAATATTTGTTAAAATGCATGTTTGTTTTTTTTTTTTTTTTTTTTTTTTTAAGTGTGTTAGTATCCTTTCAAAAATAAATAGATAAATAAATCTGAATAATATTACAATAGAACTTTAAAACTCTTCCGCTCAATAAAAAAATATTATCTCTACACCCCCGTTCAAAATCTTGTCTTTACTTTATGAAATGCATCCGAAATAAATAAAGATATTTGAAAGCATGATTTTTATAACCTTGGCGTAACGGTATTACACTGCCAGCTATCACAGAAGAGGTCCCGGGTCCAAAACCCACCAAGAGTAAGTGACATTTCTTCTCTCTTGTTTGAATTAAATGTAACATAATGTGTCCCTGATGCTAACGTGCCTTTGTAAAGCAAAAAATAAAAATCTTAAATATGTCAGTTTGTCCTTGAAAAATCTTTTTAAGCGAAAAATTTTACATAACACATGAGTCTAAAGCATTAGACTCATGTTAGATTTTTAGTCGTATACATATGGAAATATCATAAAATATTTTGTGAAAAAACGGAAATATTTCAGAAATTTACGGAATTTTTTTCCGTTAAAATACGGAAGTATTACTGGCGTCTAAATTACCAGTACATTTTCCTTTTTTTAACGGAATTTTTTTTTTAGAGTGTATCGTTCTATCTTTCTTTACCAAATCTTACTTAAATAATAATAATAAAAAAAAATTGGTCTTCAATAGTCCAAACTTTGTCTGACACTTTAGAAAATATTAAAGCGCGATGGTGTTTGCGCTGTTTTCAGCAATGTGTAAAGACATTTCAAGTAAAGGCATACGTTATTTTAAATCACAAGGTCAATTAACCTATTTATTTTGTTTGATTCAAGGTTTGTTTAGAGAAGACCAGAGTTGTAAGGAAATTTAGTAATAAGTGAAAGAAATTTTTATATAAAACGAAATTTTTATATGAAAAAAAAAAAAAAAAAAAAAAAAAAAGTTTTCAACGTTTGATTATTTTAAATCATTGCAAATCAGTGAAACACAATTTTTTAACCATCAAATATAGGAATATTTAGGTACCAACATTCATATCAAAATTCATTGGTATGAAATAAATACATTGAATGGAAAAATACATTAATTTGTTTTACTTTTTTAGGGGAGTGGAGAGAGAGGTTGTATGTATGCAACAAAGATAAGATGCAAAAAATATACATAGGTTTAATTGAAATGTCGCTGTTATTTGTAAAAAAAACTTTTATTTTTTATACAAAAGTGTTTTAGTGTTTGCGATTTCATGTATATGTGAACGTTTATAATGTGTGAAATAACTGTAGGGGGAACCTGTCCCTATATGAACACCATTAGTTTTAAGATATAATTTTTAGGATTTTATTAGTCGTATATCATAAAAATTTTATATGAACTTATGTACTTACACAGTTTGTGGAGGAGGATTGTAATAGCCAACACTTGATGACGAGACAGCAGGTTGCACAGTAGGATTGAAATATCCAGCGAGCGATGGTTCAGGAGGATTATAATAGCCACCGGCTGAAGTGCAAATAGCAGGTTGTGCAGGAGGATTATAGTAACCACCAGCGGAAGGACAAATAGCAGGTTCTTGAGAAGGGTATACAGGATCAGGTGGATTGTAATACCCACCATCTGATGTGCATATAGCGGGCTGTTCAGGAGGATTATAATAGCCACCAGATGAAGGATATATAGCGGGTTCTTCAGGCGGATTATAATATCCATCAGATGATGTACAGACAGCAGATGAATCAGGAGGGTTGTAATACCCATCAGATGCATCACAGACGGCACCTGAGTCAGGAGGATTATAATATCCGTCAGATGAAGAAAAACCTCCTTCGTAAGACATTTTAACTAATTCAAAATCAGCGACTTTACAATATGTATGAAGAAAGAGCTGCTATGTGAGTATGTATATTTTGTATCCGAATACAATGAATTTTACTCCGTTACTGAACGAATGATAAAACTCATGATAAACGAACTGTTGCACACCTGCCACGAAAATTTTTATCGAAAGATTTTTCAGTGATAAGAATATTTATTCCATAATTCTGATAAGTATAGCACACATATCAATTTTTTCATCCTTCAAATTCAAATCTATTTTCTAAGTTTTTTACAGAATATATGAAAATTCCCTCAAACTAAGAATGTTACAATAGAATGAGAACTATTTTTTGTTGCACAGCGAAAAAAAAAAAAAAAAAAAAAAAAAATCTTTAAATATCTTTAACAACCAATGATTAACTTTTAAACATTTTGAAACAAAAATATAACTTATGCACTAAAGAAATTTGATTTAAAATAAGATATCATGGGGTAATAACGCTAGGTGATTAATAACGTTAAGTGTTAAAATTGCGATTAATATGAAAGAAATCCGAGAAAGGGCAGGTTCCGCACAATAGATCTCTTGAGTTTTCCGCTAAAATTTAATATTTTGAACCTTATCACTGGAAGGAGCATGAAAGAATCAACGCCCGATCTAAAATTTGAGAGATAAGTTCTGTGAACTGAAGACTACACATTTATTAAGAAATGCTTAGTTTATTACATACAGTGTTAGTGTTTTTCATGTATTTTCAAAATCTTGTGAAAGATTTTGGGTATCGCGAGGTAGCTTATAGTTTAAAATACACAACACGATAAATATACCGAGGTAATATTGCCATTCATTGGAATTATTACTCCAATGATTTTATTCTTTTCAGTGCTGTAACTACATCTAAAAAAGATTTTTTTTTTTCTTTTTTTTAGTAGCATTATTGTCATTTTTGAAAAAAAAAAAAAAAAAAAAAAAATCTGAGAAATTTGTATGTCCCAAGTGCTGCTAATTTTTACATGCCAGAAGAATAAAATATCACATGATTATTACTGCATCCTGATATCACAATTAATGGCAAGTACGAGAAATTTGTCAATTCATAGAGCTGCAGAGTTTGTATCTTTAGAATTGGACAATTTCAATGCCATTGTTCCATGTTATTTTACAGTTTTGTTTACATAGCGTTATTAATCACATAGGTAATAGCGCCAAATAGCACTGATCGCCAGTGGTGTTGTCATAAAAATAACAGAGGATATACGCTCTAAGCAATAGAATGTGTATACTATAGCTTTCTTGAAAAAGAGAGGATATACGGTGCTCCTTTAAAAAATCCAGAAGGTATGCGGCGTATACCCCCGTATACTTTCTACTACACATCCCTGCTGATCACGCCATCACATTTTATAAATTCATATCTGCTAAAGTATTCTTTCTTGTATATATAGTCAATAAGTTAATGTATGAAATCCTATATTTGTTGGAAAAATATCTAAATCTAAACCATGAATTGGTAGCGTTGGTGGCGTTATTACCCTAGGCCACCTTGAAATGCTTAAAAGGATGCTTAAAACTTATTTTGTAATTATATTTTATTTATTCAGGTTTTTTTTTTTTTTTCACAGAATTTATTGAATTTCTTTCAAAATAAAAAATCTCTGTCGGCTTGGCCTATAGGTGGAGGTAGATTTCGAAGAGTGCACATTTCAACAATAAAAAATAAAATATAATTTGAGATGAACCCAGTTTAACAACTTTATTTGGCCGCTTTTGAAAAAAAAAAATATATATATATATATATATAAACATTCCATATTTATTTACTTAGAAGGTGTCGCAAATAAAAAGTCCTTCCGGCAATGCCGGGAGGAAGAGGTAGCTTTCATATACTTATATATTTATTTATTTATTTTAAGGTAAGTTACATTGTTCAAAAACACTAAGCTCAAATTAGTGGAAATAATCTTATAAAATTAGTGATTTTATAAGATTGAAACTAGTTTTTGTCAAGACTGAATATTAATAGGAATTTTTAGAAATTAGTCATTATTTATTCAACCTGATTTTATTTTAAGCGATTTAGAGAGTCACCAAATTTTAAGATATCATAAAGTGTATGCCATTTTAAAGCAACATTGTGAATCGTTCAGATCAGACCGTTTCAAAATGTCAGCCATAAGCAAAATTCAAAGTGCTATAACTCAGTCATTTTATAAGATATAGACAAAATAGAAAGTGTTCTGGAATCGTTGTTTAAAGTTCTAACACAAAAAATAAAAATATTTTTCAATTTTTAATTTTTTCGCATTTAATTTTAAATTTTAAATTTTTAAAAAAATTTAAAATGGCCACCATTTTGAAACAAAATGGTGGATGATGCTGGCCAACGAACTCGGTCGAGACATTTGTATGTACTATGTACATACCAAGTTTCATTGAAATCGGTTCATAAGTACGCGTGTTATCACGTGACAAAAATCAGATCGTTTCAAAATGTCAGCCATAAGAAAAATTCAAAGTGCTATAACTCAATCATTTTGTAAGATATAGACAAAATAAAAAGTGTTCTGGAATCGTCGTTTCATGTTCTAACACGTAAAAGAAAAATATTTTTCAAATTTTGATTTTTTCGCATTTAATTTTAAATTTTTAAATTTTTTAAAAATTTAAAATGGCCACCATTTTGAAACAAAATGGCGGATGATGCTGGCCAACGAACTCGGTCGAGACATTTGTATGTACTATGTACATACCAAGTTTCATTGAAATCGGTTTATAAGTACGCGTGTTATCACGTGACAAAAATCAGAACTCATCGTTTCAAAATGCCAGCCATAAGAAAAATTCAAAGTGCTATAACTCAATCATTTTTTAAGATATAGACAAAATAAAAAGTGTTCTGGAATCTTTGTTTTAAGTTCTAACACGTAAAAGAAAAATATTTTTCAACTTTTAATTTTTTCGCATTTAATTTTAAATTTTAAATTTTTTAAAAAATTTAAAATGGCCGCCATTTTGAAACAAAATGGCACATGATGCTGACCAACGAACTCGGTCGAGACATTTGTATGTACTATCTACATGCCAAGTTTCATTGAAATCGGTTCATAAGTACGCGTGTTATCACGTGACAAAAATCAGATCGTTTCAAAATGTCAGCCATAAGAAAAATTCAAAGTGCTATAACTCAATCATTTTTTAAGATATAGACAAAATAAAAAGTGTTCTGGAATCTTTGTTTTAAGTTCTAACACATAAAAGGAAAATATTTTTCAAATTTTAATTTTTTCGTATTTAATTTTAAATTTTAAATTTTTTAAAAAATTTAAAATAGCCGCCATTTTGAAACAAAATGGCGGATGATGCTGGCCAACGAACTCGGTCGAGACATTTGTATGTACTATGTACATACCAAGTTTCATTGAAATCGGTTCATAAGTACGCGTGTTATCACGTGACAAAAATCAGATCGTTTCAAAATGTCAGCCATAAGAAAAATTCAAAGTGCTATAACTCAATCATTTTTTAAGATATAGACAAAATAAAATGTGTTCTGGAATCTTTGTTTTAAGTTCTAACACGTAAAAGGAAAATATTTTTCAACTTTTAATTTTTTCGCATTTAATTTTAAATTTTAAATTTTTTAAAAAATTTAAAATGGCCG
Source organism: Maratus speculifer (assembly GCA_964019185.1). Taxonomy (NCBI): domain Eukaryota; kingdom Metazoa; phylum Arthropoda; class Arachnida; order Araneae; family Salticidae; genus Maratus; species Maratus speculifer. The sequence continues at coordinate 200,094,487 of OZ025298.1, forward strand.
CCATTTTGAAACAAAATGGCGGATGATGCTGACCAACGAACTCGGTCGAGACATTTGTATGTACTATGTACATACCAAGTTTCATTCAAATCGGTTCATAAATACGTTAGTTATCGCATGACAAAAATCAGATATATATATATATATATATATATATATATGGTTATATATATATATATATATATATATATATGTCAACATTTGAATGGAGGGTGGTTTTGGGGTCTGGGGGTCATGATCGGTGAAAATATACCAAAATTTTCCGGAAGTGTTTTCCTCCGGACGGCTGCAATAGGTAGCTTTTTACTTTTTGTAATGAAAGCTACCTAAAATTAAATTAAAGAGTTGACATGTTTCGGTTCATTAATAAGAACCGTATTCATAACATATAAAATCAGTAGAAAATTAAATGACACTGGATATAAAATTTTATATCCAGTGTCATTTAATTTTCTACTGATTTTATATGTTATGAATACGGTTCTTATTAATGAACCGAAATATGTCAACTCTTTAATTTAATTTTTATTTGTGACACCTTCTAAGTAAATAAATATGGAATGTTTTTATACGTGAATGAAAAAAGGTGAAGTGATTTTGTTTTAGTTTTTGAAAAAACGAAAGCTAATAACAGTTTTAACATTAAAAAAAAAATAGTTTCATTTTTCTGTAAGAATTGGTTTTATCAGAATCATCTTTAGCGAAATTCGGCTCAAATGTCCATTTTGACAACATAATTTGAAATATATTCTGACTTTATTACAAAATCGACCTATATGGTACATTATATAGTTCCTAAATAAAAAAAAACTGTCAGCTGAATGCGTTTGAGAGCAAAATTGAATTTAAAAATGAGTCACAAAATAACAAATTTATTATTTGAATACATCTCGATTCTTTAATCATGATCGCTTCAGGAAATTTTGTGCGAAGTGCCCACTTTAATAGCATTTAAAAAAATATATTCAGCCTTTATTTAAAAAAAAAAATGACCAATACGTCACATTATGCAGTTTCGATATAAGAGAACCTGTCAATTGGATGCGTTTGAGAGCAAGACTGAATTTAAAAATGAGTCAGAAAAAGCATAATTTGTTATTTGAATACCTCAATTTTTCAATCACGATCGCTGTGGGAAATTCTATTCAAAATACCCATTTCGGCAGCCTTCTTTGAAATATATTCAGCCTTTATAAAAAAAAAAAATAAATAAATAAATAAAAAAAAATAAAAATAAAAAAAACTGGTTATTACTATACATTATAGAGTTCCTAAATAAGAGAACCTGTAAATTGGATGCGTCTGAGAGCAAAAATGGATTTAAAAATTAGTCAGAAAAAATGCAACTTGTTATTTGAATACTTTTTTAAATTTTCAATCACGATTACTTCGAGAAATTCTGTTCAAAATACCCTTTTTGGAAGCCTTTTTTGAAATGTATTCTGTCTTTATCAAACAACTGGACAATGTCACATTATATAGTTCTTAAATAAGAGGTTCTGCCACTTGGATGCGTTTAAACTCAAAAAAGAATTTATAAATGAGTCAGAATATAAGCAGTTTGGATTTGAGGTTTGGATTTTTTTCCTCGAACTCCTATTTTTGTTTAATTTATTTTTTCGTTAAGAATTGGTCCTATAAGAAACTTGTCAATATAAAAGTTGTAGATATTATTGAGAAGATGTAAAATAAATTTAATTAGATTTGATAGTTTAAGAATTGACGAAGTTATGGATTTTTGTCTCTTTTCACTCCCCCCCCCCCTCTTTTTTATTTTATTTTTTATTTATTATTATTTTTTTTCATCGATAAGGAATAGTCCTATGAAAAACATGTAAAGCAAAAGTTTGAGATTATTTTGAGAGTATTTATAAAAAATTTAGTTGGATTTTATATCTTAAGAATTGACGAGGCTGTAAATTTTTTCTACCCAAAACCCTGTTTTTTTCGCCCCTTGAGCCCATTTTTAACTTAATCAAAAATATGTCATACATAAACTTTTTGGCCCTTTTTTAGATGTAATATAAACTTTAATCCGATTGCGTATCTATTTTAATTAAGAAGTTATGGCTTTTTTCGGTTTTCAGAAAACCCCTCCCTATTTCCACCCTCTTGGTCCGATTTTGCCCATTAACGAACTTGACCGAGATTTTATGCCCCTTGATTTTATGTATCAGTTCGGAAGAGATTCTGAGCAGAATTAAAAAAGTTATCGTGTCCATAAAAAAGCGATATAGATCGATATAAACTTTTTTACTGATAGTAGTTTTGTGTTCTGGATGTCATGATCGGCGTAAATCTGCAACAATTTTTCAGAAATTCCAACATAGGAGCAACCGCAGTAGGTAGTATTTCATACGAAATCTACCTAAAAGGTTACTATTTTATGAGAACTATTTTTTTTTTTTTATTCAGCTAAAAAAAAATAATATTTAAATATCTTTAATAATCAGTGATTAACTATTAATTATTAAAAAAAAATAATAACATGCATACAAAAGAAAACTGGTATGAAGTACAATGATTAAGGGGTTTGGATTCGGTACTATTTACATTAGTATTATTATTCATACTTTACTTAATTTCGTTCCAAAATTTGGATAGAGTGGTCTAAAAATACATACTATGGCACATAGATTTAAAAAAAAAAAAAAGAAAAAAAAAAAAAAAAAACATTTGGAATTTGACATTTTGTATTTTTTTTTTAAATAAAAATGATAGGTATTGGAGTTATTTTAAAACAATTAAACGACATTGAAGTTTACATTAACCCTTTCTGGTACGTGTAAAATCTGTAGTAAAATGAGGAATTATCGACTGACACCGGAATTCCCAAACGAATTTTTGAGATATTTTGAAACCCCTAATTTAAGTTTTTATTGTAAAAGCAATATTTTACTAAAATATTATTGGTGCCGTTTGCAAGTTTGGAATTAAAATTAGGTATCTCAGACCGGGTGCAGTGTGCCGGAAAGGGTTAAATCATATAGATGAGTTTTGATAATTGATGTGATATGCACAGAAATCGTCAGTTAGGGGGGAAAAAAGTTGTTCGAATGTAAAGAAACTTTGAATTTTATTGCTTTTGTTTTCTAAGAAACGAAAAAAAACACTACTTTTAGGATAAAACAAGAAAGAAAAATCACGCATCAAATATAGATTATGAAACAACTTACCAACAATTTAAAATACTGTAACAAAACCATTGTTAAGGTAGAGAGTGATGTCTAAATAAGTAATGGATGAGGAATGACAGCCCCGAGAACTCAGCTTACGCAATAGAGCATAAGTGCAATCCTGAGGGAAAAGACTAAGTAAACAATTTGGAATAACATGCATAATACATTCGAAATAAAATTTCTGCAATTACCACCTATAGTGGAAAAAATATCCGAACTGTTTTGTGCAGTCCTGTATGTGATCGATAGATTTGTATGTATTCAACATTGTATGAAAAAAAAAGTTAAGAAACGTATAATACTGTTGAAAATTTCCCCTTCAGCAATTTCCGTCGATAAACGGAAATGTACGAGAATTCTGTCCATATTTCTTTTGTTTATCTTTTGTATAAGATATATAGATTTATACACCTCAAGTAATAATTTGTCTCAATTAGCGCAACATTATTAACATACATTTTTCCACAGGCCATAATGTAACGAAAGTTTTTTGAGTATTCCAATAAACGAACTATAAATGCGACACACTTCATTTTCAACGCTGAACATGCCAGAGTAAAGTTCAAAATAACCTACACACCGTAAGCAATTGGAATATATTTACGCGAATTAGGGCAAGACCAGATAGATAAACGCGCGGAGAAACTGAATTTATAAGTAATTTTCAACTAGTTCGTAAGTGTTAAATCTAAATAAAAAATCGATTACAAATTTCCATATTCACATAAATAGTTTCCTTCAACAACAACGACAAAAAAAAAAAAAAAAAAAAGTCGAGTATTTTTTAGACATAGTGTATATCAGAATTTAAATTGGAAGACTAAGATATTCTGCTTCAATCTTCCTGAAACTTTTGCCGCTTTTGAGTTATTTATGAGGCAGCCAGCAATTTGTTTAGCCTAGAATGTTCTAAGCATGTTCGATTGATTTCATGAACAGGGAACATGCTGGCTATACCATTCATATTAGGTTGGGCCGAAAAAAACTTTTTTTTGATTTCCGATGATGGCGGGTGCGGAAAAATGGCGACTGGTGGCACTCAGTTCACACAAAAAAAAATCGAGAATTTTTGGACATTCCCTTACCCTGCCGCAAATGGCTTAAAGTTTTGCAAAAATGCTGATTTTTGAACTTTTTTAGCAAAAACTTTTAAAATGTTAAATTAAATTTATTTTGATTGCATTTACATGAAAAGACATATTTAATGTATCAAATGCTTAAATAAATTCTGATAATGCATTATTCAATTTCTATGTGTATTTTAAATTAGCCAATTTTTATGGTTTTCGCTTCTAATAGGCAAAAGTTGTATTTGCTTGAATCGTTCATTAGTTTCTCTCTTATTTATGTCCCCTGGTCTTCTTTATTTTTTTTCTATGCGTCAAAGGTCATATATTTGGGCAACGGACAACAGTAAATTTCAAAAACAAATCTGAAAAATGAAAAGTCGGTGAAGCAGGACTCTAAGCGAGGACTCGTAGTAATGTTGAGCAAGTGAAGGACAAAATAGAAGGGGGGCGAAAATGCGATAGAGGATTCTTATTATTTTTCCATGATTCATTCCCTCCAAAATTTGTTCAGTGTGAACGTGAAACATTTTCCTAGTGAGATACAATGCTTTTTGAATCGTTTAACGTGCCATTACGTGTTTTGTGCGTTTTATTACGAATATCTTAGAGATGGCTTGTATGAAGGGATATGGATATGTAATCACATGTGATAGCGTGAAAAGTAGCCTTTTTGGGGCACCATGCATATTGAAAGAACTGCAATTGTCAACTTATGTCGATATCATGCGCCACTACTACTGGTTTCTTGAACATGCAGGACTTGTGACAGCAGAGGATAACAATCTCGTCATCGATTAAAAACAAGATCAGAAGAGAGAAACAAACTTGAAAAGAAGATCAGGGGAAGAAGTTCTTGAAGGAAGGAAAATTAAAAGCATATTTTTTGATGGTACAAAGGGTAAAACTATTTTCATAGAGAATAAAGAACAAGCGGCACCGTCGAGAGAAAGGCGAGTAACACATCATCGTGATTCGGAATACTTGGTCAGTTGACATCTCGTTCTGGTCATGTAAAATAATAGCAAAATCATTATATAATCTTCTACGTACGAACACGTTAGACTTTTTTTGAACTGACAGCACTCGGATGTGATGACACCGCTGTTAATACAGGAAAACGCAATGGTGTCATTGCCTGTCTTGGAAAAAAAATAGGAAGAGAGCTGCAACATTTGATATGTATTCTTCATACGAACGAACTCCAACTCCAACATCTACTTTTAAAATTTGATGATGGAACCACGATACCTGAGACCTTTGCCGGTCCAGTCGGTGTTAAACTAACGGGGTGCGAAAATCTACGTGTCACTTTGTTCAAGACTATTGCTGTTTTATGGACATCAGAAATGAAAAATACTGAAGACCTAAATAACGATCAAAAGTACTTATTTGATATTTGTGCAGCGGTTTCAACCGGAGTATGTTTTCGAGAACTGGAAAACAGAAAAACAGGACCTGCGAAATCGAGATTGATCACAACTTCAGAATTTTATGTTTGTACGTTAGTAGTTCAAATCCTGATAAAGCGTTAAAATATATCTTGCCCAGAGTTTATGCGCCCGTGTGGTTTTCTGTAAGCAAAAGGCTAGGTTATATAGGTAAGCAATAGGCGGGTCAGCACCCGCCATCATCGAAATAGTGTGGACGGATCTACAAATATGTGACAGATAGTTAAATTTTCAACGTTTTTACCAGGTAATCTAAAGGAGGCAGAGCATTCAGTCATCCAAACAAATGGATCCTATGATCATCCCGATAATTTACCGATAGCAATGGCAATCGATGATAGACAACAAATTAAAAAAATGGCATGGGAAAGAATAAAAATATACCGCAATTTAAAAAAGATAAAAATCAACATAGTGCGAGAGTTTCAAGTTCTAAAGCTGAACTTTAAAGCAACGCAACACTATGAGCGTGTCGACTGGATCGCCGCCGAAATCAGCGAACCTCCTATAACAAAAACCTTATCTCTAGAAGAAATTGGAGAAAATGTAATTTCAGGATCCTTGTCGGATGAATCATTAGTCTGCTTTCGAAGTCACTCCTAGGCTATGGAAAGAGTCGTTAAAATTGTGACAGAAGCTGCATCAAAGATATGCAGGAGTGAATTAAGGGATGCAAAACTGCAAGCACGAAAGAAGATACCAAAGTTCATTTCTAAGAAGGAGTTTGTAGCGTAAAAAAAGCATGCATTTTGAATATAATATTCTGTAAGTAGGAGGGCGGGTAAGACTCGACGTGCAGCTACCTCTTCGTGGTGAGTTCTGGGTTGTTTCGCGTTGGTACTGAACGAAAAACAAGCTAAAAGCTGTACATTTTTAAAGAACATAGCAATAAACTAATGCATAATTAGAGGTTATTTAAACATTTGGCACTTAAAATGTATATTTTCATCAAAAAAAAAATTTTAATTTAACATTTTGAAATTTTTTGCTAAAAAAGTTCAAAAATCAGCATTTTTGCAAAACTTCAAGCGATTTGCGGCAGGGTAAGGAATTGTCCAAACAATCTCAATTTTTTGTGTGAAATGAGTGCCACTAGTGGCTTTCAGCATCCGTCATCATCGAAAATCGAACAAAAGTTTTTTTCGGCTCACCCTAATTCATATAGGGTATTGTACCAATAGTAACACCCATCTAGTAATAGACACCCCGCAATTTTTTTTGGTTTATTAAAACATGATCAATAAACATTTAGCTTTTATTATGTTTTTTCATAACTCCTCCCCTGCATATTATATAATTCTGCATTATTGTTGATACTCTTAATCAAATCAATTAGGAAGCAGAAAATAATGTTTCCGAGTCCACTATTTTTCAATGAAAATCTTAATGAACATGCCAAGAGCTGACTTCATTTAATAAATTTATATGTTGTTTATTTTCTTGCAAAATTTGCAACTTTTTCTTTTGGAAGTAGCACAAAACTTTGAATTTTATATACTAATAGCCATTTATAAAATTTCGGTTATTTTTAAGGTTTTAAGAAGGATGTCTATTACTGCAATGTTTAGTCATTTTCCAGTAATGGACACCCCATGTAGATATTGCCAAAAATATGATTTCGGTAATGTTTATAATGCAAAAAATCTTATGACTTAATTGAAAACCTAAATAACTAAATTTAATTTTCAAATTACACTGTAACACAACAATCGAATTATGGAAGAAAGCGCAATAATCAGGGGAACTCATTTATGGAATATTACTCATTTAAAAAAATCTACAATACATATTTTGAAGAAACTTGAATGAAGTTAGATAATTTTTCAGGGGCGATTAGTATATTGCATATTGTTCTATAATGTTCAATTATAGTATTAGTGAGTTATTTTGGATTAAATTTCTACAATCACGTAAACCCGATTATGAATGATTAGTCTTTATGAAAACTGTTAATATACGATTTTGACGAGACTTACATTGTTAGATAACTTTTCAATAATAGTTTTTGTAAATTGCATAAGGCTATGTCGTTCTATAACAAACACCTACTATAAAAAATCAAAGATTCATCTAAAAAAGCAGACCAGCGTAGCGGGCGATGCCTGCTAGTTCAACAATGTAATAAAAAATGTTTTTTTTTCTTTTTAATCTTTTGATAAGAAAATAATATTGTCAGAATCTACAGATCATACTTTATTTCGATCAAGTCAAAAAATATTTCTTTCCTTAATTAACTAATAATAATAAAAAACCCAGTTTTTGATGTATTTTGGCGGAATAATGACAATATATAAGATTCTATCTATGATTACTAACTCCATGATTTATTTTTTCTTCTGAAAATATGCGTGTCTCTTTTTTTTATTCGCAAAAATGCGTTCGCAATGGGAAAACATGTAAAATAAATTAATTAAAACAATAATTTTTTTAAGGTTATTCTTAAAAAAAAAAAAAAAATTGTGCAAATTCACAGATCATAATTTATTTTTTGTTTTAATTTCATGTCAAAATACTAAATAGTTTTTTTTTAGGGGGAGGGGGGGATAAAGTGTACGAGAAAATTTAATATGTGTATAGCCTAATAAGGGATTCTGTTCGCTCATCCTAATAGATATTAGTCCATCAAAAAAAAAAATGTTCGTTGCAATTTCTAATTTTTTTATATATTAATTTCATAAATCATATTACAAAATTATAAAATTGTAAATTGGCCATATTTGTGTTTTGGTTTTTAAATAAACCAAATAAAAAATTAGTATGCTAGAATTGTAATTTCAGGATATATTAATACAAATATAATATATTATTTAATACATAGAAACACTAAGTTTTGATTGTTATAATTCAAAACGTATCATGTAAATGACTTTAAATTTGGTGTCTAAGCATATTTTGAACCAAAGATTTAAAATTGAACGTTTCTTTTGCAAAAATCATCAACATTTGTGCTGATTTTCATAGATAAATGGCCCTTAAGTAAATTTTACATAGGGGAAAGCCGGATAAAACCGGGACCCTAATGATTTTCTTTTTATTATTGTGCACTATGTGAACAAAACAGTCAAAATTTGCATTAAAATGATAAATTGATTCCTTGGGATGAAAAAAAAAAGTATTCATTCAGTCACGAACAACAGAAATTTAGATCATAACAACACTTTTTTTAGAAATGTGCAATGTCCCGGTTTTGTCCGACCAGGTTGGATAAAACCGGGAAATGAAAAAAATAGTTAAAAGCAGATTGTAATTTTGCAATAACACTATTTATTAAAGAGAAATTGACACATTATACTTATAGAATGTGAATCTATATCAAATCTACATAAAATAAATATAATAAATTATACTTTAAGAGTTACAATTGTTAGGCACAAAAATCCCAAATAAAAGTTCGATCTTGTTCATTTGCATTGCTGCATGCTTCATGTGCACACCCTTTGCAATGAAGGCCAACTCCCCTTAGGTTTAGATTGTTCATGAAAGCCGTTGCAAAAGATGCATGATTTACTTCAATTTTATCTTTCTCCTCATTTGATGTTAAGGATTTTTCTTTTCTTAGGACTTTTCTTTTTCACATCAGTTTTTCTACTTTTTTTCTGTCATCATGGAAAACTTCACTTCAGGGTTAATTTCTTCTGGTCTTATTTTCCCATCTTTTCTTTTCCTTCTTGTTCGAGTTCTAATTTTTAGGGGCTTGAAATAAGGATAGATGTTGCAATAGAAATGACTAAAAACAATCTTCTGTATAACAACGTAATTTAAATAATATTTTTTGTATAGTTTTTAAATATTTATACATCATCAAACAATGCATAAACAAGTTAATTCTATTTCAATAACGCAAATAAATGAGTTGTTCAAAACCGGAAACTTCCCGGTTATGCGTTGTTTCAATAACACGTAAACACCAATACAAATCGTTAAAATAACGAGTAAATATTAAAGTATCATACGTTATAGTTACCTAATTTAAATCCTAAGGCATTTAGGATTGGTAACGTAATATTGCAGACGTCGAATTTTTTACATTTTCACGTGAAATCTTTAAAAAATCACCACTTCAAAATGAGCTTGTTCACACGACTTCTGGTTACTGGGAGTTGGCATGACGCTCGCCAAAAAGTAATTTTAAAAGTTTCGGCTAGATACCGTTGCAAATAAAGCCATAAAGCCTAGTTCCCTGTTTTATCCACCTACTCGGTTTTATCCAACTTACCCCTACATACATCATTAGACTTTATTTCCAATTTTTTTATACCAATAATTTTTTGTACAATATTTTGTATTCAAGTCGAAAATATTATCAGGTTTTTTACACTTCTTTAATACTTCATTTATTGTTGAATAAACAATGTCACATTGAAGATAAAAAAATTGTTCCTAATCGTCATTTTCAGGTTTCAAATAATCGTTGATTGTATCGTTAATCGTTGATAAACATTGTACCAGGAATGTTATCGTATATTAGATTAAATCAATTGTATCCAGTGTTCTAGAAAATTTATTAATGCTTTATGCAATAGATTTGATAGAAATATGAAATGTATTTTAAGATGATGTTAATTATCTTCGGTGTAATACAATGTAAGCATAATATAAAATGCGTAAGACTTAATTACCTCCTTACAAATAAGGAATGTAAAAAAAAAAAAAAAAAAAAAAAAAAAAAAAAAAACTGTACTCAAAAAAGGGGCTTGAGTTTGGATATCCGTATAAAAATCGACTACAAAATAAATCGCACAGAAGTTTAACTCACGAAAATGTAAAGCTTAAACATGGAAAAGATAGATTTTGCTTTTTGTGCATGCTTCATTTCCGTACCAGCCATGAAAAGCAAAATAAAGCGAATCTGGGGTTACCAAGGCGCATAAAACCGTAATAAAATGTAGAAAGCATTAAAAATAACTCATAAAAACAAAATTAAAATTGGATAAAAAAAATCAAACACTAAAGATATCCTTCAAATAATTAAAAAAAATAGACCGTAATGATTGCATTCAATTATTGCTGAAAAAGAAAAAAAGATGTAAAAAAAAAAGAAAGAAAGATATTTAAAAAATTGGAGCAAGGAGTGTACCTCAATATCAAACATACAAACTTCATTATATGGTATCAGCGCCCTCTAGAGTACCACCAAACTTCAATGCTGGTGGTTGGTTGGTTGGTGGTTGTAATGTTGTCCAATAAAACATTTTAGTGCTGCTATCTTTTGAGAAATTAGTAAAATAAATGCAATATTCAAAGAATATACATTTATTTTTTTATTTGGTAATTAAATGAACTATATCTTTATTGGAAGATGCCATATTCTAACAGTAGATATTTAAATAAAATTTAAAATATGATATAAAATGAAAAACATTATAAAAATCATATGTAATTGATTTATTAATTATTAAAATTACGTAAAATTTGATATGGATAAATCATTAATTAACGATTCTCATTATTAAATGTACCAAATTTTGAAAGATCAACATATAAAAAATTTTTACATCATATTCTAATTACTTAATGAGTAGATTATATCCTTCTATAGTAAAAAAAACTAGCCTTAAAAGGAATGACTCCTGGAATGATGCTGATGTGTAAGATTTCCGGAACTAACGAATCCGGGTGGACCATTCCTTCCATGAGTGGAAGGAATCCGTCTATGCATCGCGAAGCGATTCTAACCGGGATTGCAAAGCAATACCGAACGAAATCGCGAAGCGATTACGCGGGGAGTTGGCAAGCATAGTGAGCAGGGGGGCGGAGCCCTCCTATAGTTTAAAAAAACTGTAACTACTCATTCCAATTATGCATGTTCGGGGCGCCGCGCCCCACTTTGCTCCCCCCCCCCAAAAGGGGATTTTTTTTATTTTTATCCACAGCACTCGTGTTGCATATCTTTAGAAAGGTCTGAAACTGCCTTTTCCTATTATGGAAGTCTTGTGTGTCCCCCTCCGCTCTGCCCACCAGGGGGCACATTTTTAATTTCTTTACAACACCAGTCGTGTGACACATCATTTGTAAGGTCTGCAACTGCTTATTCATATTATGGATGTCTTGTGTGTCACACCCCACTCTGCCCCTCCAGAGGGGGGGGGTACATTTTTCATTTCCTTACAACACCAGTCGTGTGACACATCGTTTAAGAGGTCTGCAACTGCTTATTCATATTATAGATGTCTTTTGTGTCATCCCCCAATCTGCACCCCCAGGGAGTGCACATTTTTAATTTCTTTACAACACCAGTCGTGTGGCACATCATTTGAGAGGTCTGCAACTGCTTATTAATATTGTGAATGTCTTATGTGTCACCCCCCCCCACTCTGCCTCCCCCAGGGGGCACATTTTTAATTTCTTTACAACACCAGTCGTGTGACACATCATTTGAGTGGTCAGCAACTATTTATTCATATTATGGATGTCTTTTGTGACACCCCCCACTTTGCCCCCCCAGGGGTGGCACATTTTTAATTTCTTTACAACACCAGTAGTGTGACACATCATTTGAAAGGTCGGCAACTGCTTATTCATATTATGGATGTCTTGTGTGTCATCTCCCAGTCTGCACCCCCAAGGGGGGCACATTTTTAAATTATTTACAACACCAGTCGTGTGACACATCATTTGAGAGGTCTGCAACTACTTATTCATACTATGGATGTCTTGTGTGTCACCCTCCACTCTGCACCCTCAGAGGGGGCACATTTTTAATATTTTTTCAACACCAGTCGTGTGACACATCATTTGAAAAGTCGGCAACTGCTTATTCATATTATGGATGTCTTGTGTGTCATCTCCCAGTCTGCACCCCCAAGGGGGGCACATTTTTAAATTATTTACAACACCAGTCGTGTGACACATCATTTGAGAGGTCTGCAACTACTTATTCATACTATGGATGTCTTGTGTGTCACCCTCCACTCTGCACCCTCAGAGGGGGCACATTTTTAATATTTTTTCAACACCAGTCGTGTGACACATCATTTGAAAAGTCTGCAACTGCTTATTCATATTATGGATGTCTTGTGTGTGTCCCCACTCTACCCCCCCAGGAAGTCACATTTTTAATTTCTTTACAACACCAATTGTGTGACACATAATTTGAAAGGTCTACAAGTGCTTGTTCATATTATGGATGTCTTGTGTGTCACCACCCACTCTGCCCCTCCAGGGGATATTACATTTTTAATTTCTTTAGAACACCAGTCGTGTGACACACCATTTGAAAGGTCTGCAACTGCTTATTCATATTATGGATGTCTTGTGTGTCACACCCACTCTGCCCCCCCCACGGGGGTGCACATTTTTAATTTCTTTAGAACACCAGTCGTGTGCTTATCATTTGAAATGTTTGCAACTGCTTATTCATATTATGGATGCCTTGTGTGTGTCCCCACTCTGCCCCCCAGGAAGTCACATTTTTAATTTCTTTACAACACCAGTTGTGTGACACATAATTTGAAAGGTCTACAAGTGCTTATTCATATTATGGATGTCTTGTGTGTCACCACCCACTCTGCCCCTCCAGGGGGTGGTACATTTTTAATTTCTTTAGAACACTAGTCGTGTGACACACCATTTGAAAGGTCTGCAACTTCTTATTCATATTATGGATGTCTTGTGTGTCACCCTTACTCTGCCCCCCCCACGGGGGTGCACATTTTTAATTTCTTTACAAAACCAGTCGTGTGACACATCATTTGAGAGGTCTGCAACTGCTTATTAATATTGTGAATGTCTTATGTGTCACCCCCCCTCTGCCCCCCAGGAGGGGCACATTTTTAATTTCTTTACCACACCAGTCGTGTGACACATCATTTGAAAGGTCTGCAACTGCTTATTCATATTATGGATGTCTTGTGTGTCAACCCCCAGTCTGCACCCCCAGGGAAGGGCACATTTTTAATTTCTTTACCACACCAGTCGTGTGACACATCATTTGAAAGGTCTGCAACTGCTTATTCATATTATGGATGTCTTGTGTGTCAACCCCCAGTCTGCAGCCCCAGGGAAGGGCACCTTTTTAATTTCTTTACAACACCAGTCGTGTGATACATCATTTGTAAGGTCTGCAACTGCTTATTCATACTGGGGTATTGGCGAGCGTAGAAAGCAGGGGTAGCCTACAACTTGGAATCGCGAAGCGATTACGCGGGGGGTTGGCGAGCGTAGTGAGCAAGGGGGATTATGTTATGCTTCGACCAATGAGGAGAGGAATTGTTAAATTTCGTGTGCGTCATTTTTCACCGGCTGGATATTTTCGTAGATAACCTAATTAGTGTACATGGTTAGTGTACACAATTAAGTATAAAAAAAACGCACTCAGTAATATTGAAGATCAATGAAACATTTTAAAAATTAATCAAGCAGGAAAATAAATCCGTTACTTTTTTTTAAAAAACTTTGATTTTGAGGTTTTGTGGTAATCTCTCAACAGCATTTTTTAATCGCTAAAAGAATTTTTTATACTTCGCGTGTGAAAATTAAAAACAATTACGTGTTTTCATAAAATATTGCTTTTTATGACATTATTTTCTTTTTTTATTTATTTTTATTGCATGCTTCGTTTTAACTTATATTTTGTTTGTGTGTGGAAGTCAATTTTTGACGTGACAACGTCTTGTAAATTGGTTTGCCGGGAGACACTTCAAGAAACTGCGTTACGTTACGTTACGCTCCGCTCACGATACGCGCTCACTTTTCTCTTAACTTTTTCCGGTCACTTGTGGGACCATTTTCTGAACGTGAATGTGAATTCGCTGCAAGGAAGGGGCGGTGCTTAATAGGAATTTTAGATAGTATCAAACTAAGACGAAATACGTTATGTATTAGTTATTAGTATAAAGTACAAAGAAAATAAGTGTAGTTTATTTCGTAATTCGGTGGTATATTATGGAAAACTAATGATATGTGATTAGTGAAAGCCATTTTACTTTAGTTATATTCTGCTCATTGAAAAATTCTTTAATATGCTGTTTACGAAATTCAACATTTGACATCAATAAACATGAAGTAAAATGTGTTTAACAAACACAGTGTATTGCAAGTTATTGTATGTATATTTGTATATAAATACGTATGTATGTGTAAAGGTAAAAATAAAATTTTGTTAATATGAAATTCAGTGCGAGATTCTTTGTATAAATTAATGTTTTAAATATAATTCTTTGTATAAATAAATGTTTTAAATTGTTACTATTATTTCATCCTTCTTCCTACTATACGAATGAATATTCACATTAAAATTATTTTACAACTCAAAGTCGTTGTCACGTAAAACTTTCGCCCGTATACCGACTTTACAGGCAACCAATTTTTTTTTTGTGACTTATTTTTCGGCACGTTTGTCATAGGTGCACCAGATTTGGCGCAATATTTTCTAAAGCCCATTTGGCGAAAATGTCTTTGTGGTATAACGCTTGCATATACATTTTTAATTATTTTCTATTATTTTCAAAAGGAACTTACAGTAAATAAAAAAATATATATAATTAATAACTATAGAAAAATAATAACTTATATAATCAAAAAAATGAATGTAAATAAACATTTCATTAGTAAAAAAAAATATTAGCCACGTTACTATTTCGGACAAAATAATGCCATTTTCGCGCCAATTATGTGACATATATAGTCATTTTTCACCAAATTTCCTGTTGTAGATCGTTAAAATTTGGAATACGTATGAATATCTGGGAGTAATACAAGAATTAGACATTGATTTTTTTTTTTTTTTTTTTTTTAAATTCGACACCTAATTGGTTATTTTTAAAAGATTTATGCAACTTTTTCTGCGCAAGAAAGACACTTACCTATTTTTATATACAAGAAGAAGTAAATGGTATATAAAACAATGATATTATCCATATATAAAATGCTCAAAGCGATATAAGAGCTGGGTTTGGCGAGATTTTTTTTATGTCAGTTTGGCGAAAATATCAAACTGTACATTGGTTACCATTGAATCCCGCTTATTCTTGTTCTTCCTCACAATACATTCATTGTACATAAGCTTTTTTTCCCCACTATACATTTCAGCTAATTATTAGATTATCTTCTGTATTTAAAATGGATGAAACAGAGATTCAAAGAAAAAGAAGATTATGCAATGAACGTCAAAAGAGATGGATGAAAAAACAAAAATTTCAAAATAAAACAATTGAACGTATTAAAATCAGTGATCATATTGAACCTTCGGAAGATGCAAAGGTTCAAGTACCTGTAAATAAGAAAGAAAACAAAACAGGATGTTTTGCCTTTAAAAATATCTGGTGTAACATCCACAGATGAAACAAATACTTTTCCAGTTTTTTATGAAACTGTTTCTTCTGAGGAAATAACAAAAGAAATGAAGATTCAACAAAAAAGAATATTAAACAATGAATATCAAAAAACATGGAGGGCAAAACTAACTGACAAATCTAAAGAAACAATATGTACTTGTACAAGTAGAAGAGTTTAGAACATATCTCAGAATATTTTAGAAAAAAATAACAAGCTCAAGGTAGAAAAGCACAGGCTCGGTATGCTGCCAAAAAGAAAAACATATCTTTCAATCAATCTATCGAAAATAAAAGGTGGGGGGATTATGCTATGCTTCGACCAATGAGGAGAGGGATTGTTAAATTTGGTGTGCGTCATTTTTCACCGGCTGGATATTTTCGTAGACAACCTAATTAGATTACACGGAGTAATTATAAAAAAAAATAATAAAAAAAATACGCACGCAGTAATACTGAAGATCAATGAAACATTTTAAAAATTAATCAACTAGGAAAATAAATGTTACTTTTTTCTTTTTTTTTTAAACTTTGATTTTGAGGTTTTGTGGTAATCTCTCAACAGCATTTTTTAATCGCTAAAAGAATTTTTTATACTTCGCGTGTGAAAATTAGAAACAATTACGTGTTTTAATAAAATATTGCTTTTTATGACATCATTTTCTTTTTTTATTTATTTTTAGTGCATGTTTCGTTTTAACTTGCATTTTGTTTGTGTGTGGAAGTCATTTCTTGTCACTTATTTTTTGGCACGTTTATCATAGTTGCACCAGATTTGGCGCAATATTTTCTAAAGCCCATTTGGCGAAAACGTCGTTGTAGAATAACGCTTGCATATACATTTTTAATTATTTTCTATTACTTTCAAAAGGAACTTACAATAAATAAAAAATATATAATTAATAACTATAGAAAAATAATAATTTATATAATAAAAAAAATGAATATAAATAAACATTTTATTAGGAAAAAAACAATATTAGCCAGGTTACTATTTCGGACAAAATAATCCCATTTTCACGCCAATTATGTGACATATGTGCTCATTTTCCACCAAATTTCCTGTTGTAGAGCTTTGAAATTTGGAATACGTATGAATACCTGGGAGCAATACAGGAATTGGACATTGATTTTTTTTTTTTTTTTTTTTTAATTCGACACCTAATTGGTTATTTTTTAAAGATTTATACAACTTTTTCAAAGCAAAAAAGACACTTACTTATTTTTATATACAAGAAGAAATAAATGGTATATAAAACAATGATATTATCCATAAATAAAATGCTCAAAGCGATATAAGCACTGGGTTTGGCGAGATTTTTTTTATGTCATTTTGGCGAAAATATCAAACAGGACATTGGTTACCATGGAATCCCACTTATTCTTGTTCTTCCTCACAATGCATTTATTGTATATAGCCTTTTTTTCCCACTATACATTTCAGCTAATTATTAGATTATCTATTGTATTTAAAATGGATGAAACAGGGATTCAAAGAAAAAGAAGATTATGCAATGAACGTCAAAAAAGATGGAGTGAAAAACAAAAACTTCCAAAATAAAACAGTTGAACGTATTAAAATCAGTGATCATATTGAACCTTCGGAAGATGCAAAGGTTCAAGTACCTGTAAATAAGAAAGAAAACAAAACAGGAAACTCATTTTATGTTTTACCTTTAGAAATATCTGGTGTAACATCCACAGATGAAACAAATACTTTTTCAGTTTTTAATGAAGAAGTTTCTTCTGAGGAAATAACAAAAGAAATGAAGATTCAACAAAAAAGAATATTAAACAATGAATATAAAAAAACATGGAGAGCAAAACTAACTGACAAATCTAAAGAAAAAATATGTACAAATAGAAGAATTCAGAACATATCTCAAAAAATTTTAGAAAAAAAACAAGCTCAAGATAGAAAAACACAGGCTCGGTATGCTGCCAAAAAGAAAAACATATGTTTCAATCAATCTATCGAGAATCCTTCTGGAAAATTAAGTAATTGTCATGTCTTCAGAGATTTTGTTTGTTTATTTCATGGCATCTACACCCGCGCACTGTAACTCTAACTCAATGTAAATATTAAGCAAAAGTTTTGTTTTTGTATTTTGGCAATTTCGGTTTTTTTTAGTTAAATTTTTTGAGAGTTCTTGTTTGTGTGGAATAAATGTGTTTTTGATTTTTTAAACGGCTGGATGTTTTTAGTTTGCAGACTCCAGAATTATTTTAATGTTATGATTTCTTAAATCTATTTTAAGCCTTATTCTATTACTGCTGTTATAGATACGCTGCTAGCGTAATAGAGTTATCGTTGTATAAAGATAACGTAATATATTTTTTGGTACCCTCGGCGAATACCGGCGATTGTAAAAATGGCTAATATTGAAGATTTTAAGAAATTAAGAAAAGGTGAAAGAGCCGCTTTTACGAAAGCTTATAATAAAGTAAAAGAGCTGATAGCCTTAGAAAGTGTTGATGTTTGCGAACTGGAAGCAGAACTGAATGTTTTCAAAGGAAAAGCTGATCGTTTAGAAAAAACCCATTCAAATATTCTTGAACTTCTGCACGATAAAGAATTTGAAGTTGTAGAAGATTTTCGGGATAAAGCTATACGAATTCAAACGAAAGCAAGAAGAATAATCAACGGTCAACAAAACGTGAGTAGTGTTTTAAATTCAACTAATGATGACTCTATTGTAATTAATACTGTCGGAAATATTACTGTTGATAAAAGTAAGTTTAAATTGCCTAAATTAGAATTACGAAAATTTGATGGCGATATTAAAGAATGGCTTTATTTTGGAGCCAATTTGAAAAAATTCTGTTGATTCTAGTATTGAAGATTCACATAAATTTCAATATTTGTTACAGTCTACAGCAAGGCTAACTTATCATAATATCAAGGCTTGTCATTCGCCAAGTTTCCTTTGACTGCAGTACAGGGGGCGCTGAACTACATGATTTTCACGTTGGTAGCGCCATCTAATGTTAGAAACTGAAATGTTTTCCATTATTTCCTATGGGATTATTAGCAGTAGTATGCACCAGGTGGCATTACAAGACAAAGTCATATAATAAGTTGGCAATTATAGGGACAATTTCAACAATGGATTTTCTCCTGAATGCGAGGCCTTGATATTATGATAAGGGGACCTTGGTCTACAGTTGAAGGGTCTCGTGCTAGAGAAGTGATTGAAAGCTTTCCGCCAATTGGCGAGAACTATCCAAAAGCAATTGACTGTTTGAAAAGTCGTTTTGGTCGCCATGATTTACAAGTAGAGGTTTATGTAAGAGAATTATTGAAATTAGTTTTAAAAAATGCCAATTCAAATTTCTCCTCGAATAATTTGTGTGCATTGTATGATAATCTAGAAACCCAAATTCGTGCACTTGAAACGCTTGATGTTACAACTGCCGAATGTGCATGTTTACTTTATCCTTTAGTTGAGTCTTGCATGCCAGAGGATTTGCTTAGAGCTTTTCAGCGAGGTTTGAATTTTGATTCTGGCGATGATTCCAAAAAGAGATTAGATGCTTTATTAAAATTTTTGAAAACTAAAGTTGAATCAGAAGAGCGGATTAATTTAGCTATGACAGGTTTCGGTTTGACGGATGCAACGTCATATAAAAGTGGAAGCAAATTAAAGAAAGACAAAATATTTACGTCGGCTAGTTTGTTGAGCTCTTCAGATGGTGCAGAAAAACTTTGCGTTTTCTGTAGCGGAAAACATGAACCGAGTAATTGCTTTAAGGCTCAAAAAATGTCTTTCAAAAAATTTCGATGTTTGTACGAGAAGCTACTATTTCCGATCTTTTTAGTTTAGAGGTTTTAGGGATAAGTGATCCAGTTGAAATGAAAAACAAAAGGGAAAAAGAAAATCTTACTAAATTGCATTTCGAAGAAACTGTTCGAATCAATACAGATGGGAGATACGAAGTTTCATTACCTTGGAAAGAGAATCATTTGCCTTTACCGAGTAATAAAGAGATTGCTATGAAACGATTAGAATCATCGACGAAAAAATTGCATCAAGAAAACTTGTTTACAGCTTATGATGATGTGTTCAAAGAATGGGAATCGTTAGGTATAATTGAAGATGATCCAGTTGATTCTCCATCTTCCCTTCAAGAACACTATTTGCCACACAGACCTGTTGTAAAACAACATGGAACAACTAAAGTACGCCCAGTTTTTGATGCCTCTACCAGACTTAGAGATTCTCCATCGCTCAACCAGTGTTTAGAGTCTGGACCAAATTTATTGGAACTAATCCCTAATCTTCTTCTCAGGTTTAGAGAACACAAATATGGCATAGTTGCCGATATAGAGAAAGCTTTTTTACAAATAAGTGTGCAACCGGAAGATAGGAATTTTCTAAATTTTTTTTTTGGTGGAATGGAAAAGAAAATGTAGTTCCAAAGATAATGCGGCATACACGTGTGGTGTTTGGTGTGAAAAGCAGCCCTTTTCTCTTAGAAGCTGTGCTTGAACATCATTTGAAAAAATATCGAAATAATTTGAAATATAGTCAGAGAACAGTTGACATACTTCTGCGAAGTTTTTACGTAGATGATTTAATTACAAGTTTGGACAATGAAGCAGAAATATTACCTTTCATCGAGGAGAGTCATCATTTCTTGGCTGAAGGAAAATTCAACTTGAGAGGATGGAAGTACACAGGAAATGATGACCCAGAACAAGTTACTTCGGTTCTAGGATTAATTTGGAATCGTAAAGAAGATGAACTGAAAATTAATTTGGATTGAATGAAAACATACAAACTCGAAATCGTATCGAAGAGAGTGATTCTTTCCATTACACATAGGGTTTTCGATCCTATTGGATTTTTATGTCCTTTTCTGTTAATTCCCAAATTAATGTTACAGAAGATGTGGAGAGACAACATCCCGTGGGGTAGAGAAGTTGAAGATAATTTGAAACGTGAATTTCTAAAATGGTTTGAAGATTTAAGTTCCTTAAAAAATTTGTCTGAAAGCCGCTGTTTTTCTCCTGTTATAAGTGATCAACATAATCTAAGTATTCATACATTTTGTGATGCCAGCCAATTTGCATGCGCAGCAGCTGTTTTCGTTTGCATAGAATATTCTGGTGTTGTTCATATAAACCTTTTGGCTGCCAAATCGAGAGTTGCTCCTGTAAAATCCATCACTATTCCTCGTTTTGAGTTGCTGGCTGCAACGGTGGGAGCTCGACTGTGCAGATCTGTACTCAGTGCACTCCAGTGGGACAATGTGAAGCAACACTACTGGACTGATTCCACTACAGTATTAAGTTGGGTTCAGCGAGAAGAACTTTGGTCAGTATTTGTAAATAATAGAGTTCGAGAGATAAGAAAACTGACTGATCCAACTTCATGGAAGCATCTTCCAGGAGTACATAATCCTGCTGACCTACCTTCAAGAGGGTGTTCTGCTCACCAACTTTTATGCAGTAGATGGTGGGAGGGGCCCAAATGACTTCTACAAACTGAAGAAAACTGGCCAGTTACCAAACTTGTTTTTGACGAGCCATCTATTTTGAAAGAAAAAAGAAAAACAAATCCAACTTCTAAGAATCTTTCAGTTGTGTGTTCTTTAAATCAATGTGAAAATAAAAGTAGTAGTAAAAACTATAACGAAGATTCAGGTTGGTACTACTATTATTTTTCAAGCTATGATCGAATGCTACGAATGACAGCTTGGATGAATAGATTCATTTTCAACTGTAGGAATTCCGCTTCTCGAATCACGGGTGAATTATCCTATGCGGAACAAAAAGAAGCAGAAATAAAGATTGTAAAGATGATACAAGAGGAATATTTTAGTCATGAAGTCAACAGAAAGAAAATTAATTCTTTAACAACATACAAAGATGAAAAGGGAATACTTAGAGTGAAGACAAAATTAACGTATAGGAAGGATTCAGAAGATTTCAAGAACCCTATCATTTTGCCATCCCATCATCCAGTCGTTGAGAGACTGATAATGACCGAACACAAAAAGAATTCACATGCAGGATTACAAATGATTTTAAATATTCTACGTGAACATTATTGGATTTTGAATGCGAGAAAAACTGTTCGAGCAGTATTATCAAAATGTGTTATTTGCTTAAGACACGCCAAAAGAAATGTGACTACCCCCTCTGCATCACTTCCAGAAAACAGAATAAAAGATGCTGCAGTTTTTGAAATAATCGGTTTTGACTTAGCTGGACCGCTGTACTTAAAGGAGGGGAGTAAAGCTTGGATTTGCATATTTACCTGTGCGGTTTTCAGAGCTGTGCACCTTGAACTTCTGTCATCATTAACTACTGAAGCTTTTCTTCAAAGTTTTCGTAGATTCATCTCAAGAAGAGGAAGGCCATCAGTTGTGTATTGTGATAATGGAAGCAATTTTGCCGGTGCATCAAATTATTTGAAAATCGTGAATTGGGCTGAGATTGCACAATTTAGTAGTATACGAAGAATACAATGGCTTTTCAACCCTCCCACTGCCTCCTGGTGGGGTGGTTTCTGGGAAAGATTAGTTGGAGTAATGAAACAGATCCTAAGAAGAGTTCTCGGAAAGGCTTTTTTATCTTATGAAGAAATGGTCACCGTTTTATGTGATGCAGAGTCTGTTATAAATTCTCGACCGCTTAGTCATATATCAGAAACGGATTCTGAACTGATACCTTTATCACCTAACTCATTTTTGCAAGATTTCAGGCAAATTGGTGTTCCGGATTTAGATCAAGTGGATGAAGTTGTTCTCAACAAAAGAATAAAATATCGTCAACAGTTGATAACTGATATTCGGAAAAGATTTAGATCGGAATATTTGGGACTTTTAATTCAAAGAAATGAAAACAAGAAACAAGAAAGCGATATTAAGCTAGGAGAAGTTGTGTTGATTGGAAGTGATAATATAAAATGCAATGACTGGCCTTTAGGTGTTGTTATTAAATTATTACCTGGAAAGGATGATATTAACAGATTAGTGCGTTTGAGAACAGCAAAAGGAGAACTTCTACGACCAGTCCAAAGAATCTTCCCACTTGAAATTTCCAATGAAACTTTCAGAGATGATGTTTTAAAAACTAAAAGTGGGAGAATTGTTAAAAAACCACAAAAGTTGGACTTGTAACCAAATTTATTTTTTAACTTTAAATGTGACTTTCAGTATATATATCTTATATATTTTTCGTGTTAGTGAGTATATTAGAAATGTCTATTGTGTATGTGTTATTCTTTGAAATTTTTAAATGTTTGGTAAGTTAAGTTGTCTTTCAACAACTTAAGGTGGAAGGATGTTATGTCTTCAGAGATTTTGTTTGTTTATTTCATGGCATCTACACCCGCGCACTGTAACTCTAACTCAATGTAAATATTAAGCAAAAGTTTTGTTTTTGTATTTTGGCAATTTCGGTTTTTTGTAGTTAAATTTTTTGAGAGTTCTTGTTTGTGTGGAATAAATGTGTTTTTGATTTTTTAAACGGCTGGATGTTTTTCGTTTGCAGACTCCAGAATTATTTTAATGTTATGATTTCTTAAATCTATTTTAAGCCTTATTCAATTACTGCTGTTATAGATACGCTGCTAGCGTAATAGAGTTATCGTTGTATAAAGATAACGTAATAGTAATATTGTAGAAGTGGAGATTTCTAATGAAAGTACAAGTACTATTTTGTGTAATGCTGGTCCTTCTAGAATTGGTGCTCTTGAAGAAAAAGGGTGTATACACAATTCTGCAATGCTGCATCCATTAAACGGTTCGGTGACAAATGCTTCTAATAAAGAATATCAGGAAATTTTTAATTCTACTGAATATGCTGGAAAAGAAATACAACAAAAGAGATGGACAAGTATGAAAATTATTGCTGACTGTGAAGCTTCTGAAGAAGCAAAGGCACAACTAGCAGAAAATAGGAAAAAAGCAACAGCAAAAAGACATTCTGTTTTGCCTTCTGAAACATGTGCTGTAGGTCCTTCTGGAATATTATGCAACACTAGCTATTTAGAAAATGCTGCAAAAGAATTGGAACAAAAAAGATTTAAACATTTAAAAATAAGTGCTGAAACGAAACCTTATGAAGAGGCAAAGACTCGATTAATTTCAAATAGGAAAAAAGCAATAGCGGCAAACAAATTTCATGTTTTGACCTCTTCAACATGTGCTGCAGAATGCATAGTGAAATCGCAGGAGTCAATAAATGTAAAAGAAAAAGTTTCACATTCTTCAAATTCTATAATATTGCTGCCATTCAAAAATACAGGCACATCATATAGAAATACAACAGTTTTTCCTGAAGTAGGTCCTTCTATAATATGCAACACTGAACCTTATTCCAAGTTTATTGAAAGTTCTCTTGAAGAATTAGTACAAAAAAGGCATAAAGGTTTGAAAATTTATGCAGAAAATGAACCTTCTGAAGAAGCAAAGGCTCGACTAGCGTCAAATAGGGAAAAAGCAAGAGCAGCAAATAGACTTCATATTTTGGCTACTACAACATATGCTACAAATCTTACAGAAAAAACAACCAATTTTTCACATTTTGAGGAGACAATGTCTGAAGCAGTAACACAAGAAAGAAATATAAATTTTATTGTAGCAGCTCAGTCTCAAGACAAAATAAATGTTCTAGAAGAAAAAGTTGGACACTCTGCACACAATTCTATAATATTGCAGCCGTTAAACAATTCTGTCAGAAATATTTCTCATAAGGAATACAAAGCTATTTCTCATAAAGAAAAAAAAATCAGTGTCTCTAAAAAGAAATGTCTTTTTGCTGCAGATAATAGTCTTTGCTCAAAATGCTATGTTGAAAAACATTCTTTAGGTGAATATAATATGGATTGTATTCACTGTGGAGCTATTTATTTTAAAGAACAGAAAGGAAGAACTGTGAATTCTTGTTACCTCCTCTTTCTGAGTATCCAACGGAACTTAAAGACTTACTTACATCAAATAATCCAGACGCAAAACATTTTAGAGCAAACATTAGGGTTTACAACTCATCGTTTGCTTTTGCTACGTTTGCAGCTAATATCGAAGATGTGCAAGGAAGAGGTCCTCCCCTTATTAAAATTCAAGGCCAGGTTTATCATTATGCATCTACTTCACTTGAAAACTTTAAAGGAAATCAACCTCGAAATGGACAGATTTAAATTTATGATGATGAAGAAAAGACAGTAAATCTGCGCATGAATTCTGAATATTCAGAAATTAATCTTAAAGTTGAAAAACTTCTCAGACGTATAAATCCCTATGCAAAAAATTACAGAATGTTACGTGAATTAAATACAATTGATGGACCGGAATATGTTTTAAATTTTATAAGCTACAAGTTTGATGATCAGCGAAGATATAATAAACCGACAACTTCAGAAGTTGCTTTTATAATTGAGTCAAAAGATAATTGTATCCCATGTGTGGATCTTAAAGTTTATTCAAAACAAGAAAATGGCAGTGAGATCACCATTATCAGTCAAACTTCGCAACATGCAGATCCCATGACATTTCCCATATTATTTCCTCATGGTCATCTAGGATGGACTTACAATATGTTGTCAAAAAAGGGTACAAAGATTACACCTTTACAACATTTTGGTCATCGTTTAGCATTACGGAAGAATAAATTTAATCCTTTGCTAAATGCTGGAAAACTTACACAGCAGTAGAGATGGGAATGCTCGGAAAAAAACCGGAAAAATTGGGAAAAAAACCGGTTTTTTTTCGGTTTTTTTCCGAAGGCTTATTTTTCAATTTTTCCAAACTGGAAAAATTGAAATTTCATTTATGAAATAATATAGTGAAAATTTTGTAATAGCTACATTCTCATACTTTTTATTTTATTTATTTTTATGTTGAGTGTCTCACTTTAAAATTTTAATGTGGGTAATCTGATCTCTGAGCAGAAATCTGTTTGAGAAAACTTGAAAGGATCCTTCACATTTGTTTCTTGTTTGAAACACAAGACCCTTTGCAAAATTTCTCTTGAAAATAGACAGTTCAGAAAAAGTTTAATCAACAAATTGAATATTTCGCAATTACAGTGATTGAAGAAAAAAAATTATGCCATACAGCAGCTGAATCTTATTAAGTTGTATATATGTATGTAAATAACCTTATTAAAAATGTCTAAATAGGAACCTAAATATAGTAATAATTTCTTATTCAAAAATTCTGAATATATTTTGTACAAGTATATACAAAAAGTTCACAATTTCACAAAAACTTGATTACTTGAAAAAATCTAGATATGTAATTAAATGCAACTTCTCTTTTTAAAAATTAATTCATGTGTAAAATTATTGCAATAATATGCCGATTAATGGAAATGATAAAATTAAAAATTCAACATAAAATTTTGAAGTACGCATTTATTACTTTAATCTATCTTTTCAAGAAGTAAGTATTGAATTTGTGAAAAATTTGACTTCCAGTTTTTGGTGTATTTAAACGTTTTAGAAGGTCCTGAACACATTTTGATGGTTTTTGGAAAATATCTGTCACTCTGTGAGTCTGTATGTGACAAATTTTATGGGCACTCTATCTTAATAAATGATGCACATAATTTCACAAAATTTTAGATTCAGTTACACCTTGATATAAACTCGAGATGTTTAGTTATTAGTGTATATCGCCAAACCGATGGCGCTGCTATGCTGCATTATTCATAATTTCCACAATAGTTCTATCTCAAACTAATGTATGTATTTTTATAAAATTTCAGATTAAGTTAATCTTTGACATAACTTCGTGCTCATTACTTTTTGGTGTAAACTGCTCAACAGATTACGCTGCTATGCTGCATTATTCATGATTATCGCAATAGTTTTACCTCGAGGATGATTTTAAAAAAATCAAACTACAGCTTCAGACAGTTTCTGATATATATTGATGTTGTTTAGTTTTTGGTGTAAATTGCCCTATAGGTGGCACTAATATGCTGCATTTTTCAAGATTTCGTTATAGCTGATTAATTGAATGTTTTTTCAAGGTGTTGAATCTAAAATTGACCTCCATTTTACCTCCATAATGTACAGTAGGGTGGGCCGAAAAAAACTTTTTTTGGATTTCCGATAATGGCGGGTGCGGAAAAGTGGCCACTGGTGGCACTCAGTTCACACAAAAAAATTGAGATTTTTTAAAGTTTTCCTTACCCTGCCGCAAATGCCTTGAAAATTTGCAAAAATGGTGATTTTTATTTTTTTTAGCTAAAAAGTTTAAAATGTTAAATTAAATTTATTTTGGTTGTATTTACTTGAAAAGGCATCTTTAATGTACCAAATGCTTAAATAAGTTCTGATAAAGCATAATTTAATTGCTAAGTGTATTTTAAATAAGCTGATTTTCATAGCTTTTTTAAGTATAACAGGCAAAAATTGTATTGGTTCGAGTCCTTCGTTAATCTCTCTCTTATTTAAATTCGTTGGTCTTTAAATTTTTTCTATGCGTCAAAGATCATATATTTGGGCAGTGGACAGCAGCATAACTCAAAAACAAAGCTGGAAGGTGAGAAGGGGGTGAAACGGGACTCTAAGAGTGCGCAAGGCCTCATCGTAATGTTGAGGGAGTGAAGGAAGATATAAAAGAGAAGAGAAAATTGCGATAAGGGATTGTTATTATTTTACCATGCTCAAAATCTCAGACATTTATTCAGTGTAGCTGTGAAAGTTTTTCCTAGAGAGATTCAGTACTTTTTGGATCGTTTGACGTACCATTACAGCGTTTTGTGCGTTTTATTACGACGAGCTTAGAAATGGCTATTATGAAGGTCCATGACAATGTAAAAGACACGCGACAGCATGAAAAATATCTTTTTTGGGCACCATGCTTGTTGAAAGACTTGCAATTGCCAACTTATAGTGATATCATACGCCACTACTACTGGTTGCGAAGCCATATGGCAGAAAATCGAAAAATCCAATATTATTCAATAGATGACGTATTAAAATGGTAGATGAAAAAGTTACCGAAATCTGAATAAAAGCCAGTGTTTTCCCAAAGATCAATTTACAAAAAGATTAAAAACTATTAAAAGAAGTGTAGATCATTTGAGAAATCCTGAAATCATATGGGCTTGAAAGTAAAGACAACCCGCGAAGAATTCCTACAAAATAGTGAAACCTTTTAGTAGTTTTTAATCTTTTTGTTAATTGATCGTTGGGAAAACACTGGTATGAAAGCTTTTTTTCAGATTTCGGTAACTTTTTCACCTACCATTAAATTATTATTCTAAACTATCACTATTAAAAGAAGTGTAGATCATTGGGGAAATCCTGTAATCGTATGGGCTTGAAAGAAAAGACAACCCGCGAAGAATTCGTACGATATGGTGAAACCTTTTAGTAGTTTTTAATCTTTTTTTGTAAACTGATCGTTTGGAAAACACTGGTATGGAAGCTTTTTTTCAGATTTCGGTAATTTTTTCACCTACCTTTTTAATAACATCATACTAATATTGGATTTTTCGATTTTCTGCCATATCGCTTCGCAACTAGTAGTAGTGGCGAATGATATCAGTATAAGTTGGCAATTGCAACTCTTTCAATAAGCATGGTGCCCCAAAAAGGATACTTTTCATGCTGTTGCGTGTCTTTTACATTGCCATGGACCTTTATACAAGCCATTTCTAAGCTCGTCGTAATAAAACGCACAAAACACTGTAATGGTACATCAAATAATCCAAAAAGTACCGTATCTCTCTAGAAAAAGGTTTCACGTCCACACTGAACATATGTCGCAGGTTTTGAGCATAGTAAAATAATAACAATCCCTTATCGCAATTTTCTCTTTGCATTTATTTCCTTCTTAACTTCCTCAACATTACGATGAGGCACTGCGCACTCTTAGAGTCCCGCTTTACCCCCTTCTCACCTTCCAGCTTTGTTTTTGAGTTATGCTGCTGTCCGCTGCCCAAATATATTATCTTTGACGCACAGAAAAAATTTAAAGACCAACGAACATAAATAAGAGAGAAATTAACGAACGACTCGAACCAATACAATTTTTGCCTGTTATGCGTGCAAAAGGTATGAAAATCGACTTATTTAAAATACACTTAGCAATTAAATTATGCATTATCAGAACTTATTTAAGCATTTGGTACGTTAAAGCTGCCTTTTCAAGAAAATACTGCCAAAATAAATTTAATTTAACATTTTTAACATTTTAGCTAAAAAAGTTCAAAAATCAGCATTTTTGCAAAATTTCAAGCCATTTGCGGCAGGGTAAGGAAAAGTCCAAAAAATCTCAAATTTTTTGTGTGAACTGAGTGCCACCAGTGGCCACTTTTCCGCACCCGCCATAATCGAAAATCGAAAAAAAGTTTTTTTCGGCCCACCCTAATGTACAGTATTGTTGCAAAAACATGGGCAGTTTGCATTAGAAAAATACAACTGCGATAAAAAAAAAAAAAAAAAAAAAAATATTACAAGTAACTATGTTCCAAATTATTCTTTCCCTCTTGATTAAACTTTGAATTTTTGTAGTTTTCTAAAGCACAGTAGAAGTTTATCTCTGTATGTAACTGCTTTTGTTAATTCCTCAAATAGTGTGCATTTTCTATTTGTAGTGTTCTGTTTTCATAACTTTTGAGTTCCACTCTTAGAAATATAAAATTACCACGTGGAAACATTGTTGAATATGATTTCTTACTCAAGAATAGAATACCAGATTTCAGGGTAAAAAGAAAAAAATTACATTTAATTAAACTTAAAATATTTTTCTGGTTTCATTGAGTAAAAATCTAACAGTCAATAAATCCTACGCTATTTTTTAGTTGCAGACCTGAGTAAGCCAAAGTAAAACTTATTAGTTTTGTTTGAATTTACATTATAAAACTAAATCAAAGCTTTTTTGAGTTGAGATTGGAAAGCTATACCAAAACTAAGCATATTTTATAAAGGAAATAAAAATTATAATGTAAAAATATACATTTTTTAAACAAACAATGGAATTTTTTAATACTGATATTCATAATAATGACAAAATTGCAATAATTTCTTTAAACTAGTATCATTTACTTAAAAACTATACTTATGTAAATGGAATGCATAATTTATTTCATTCCAAACTGCAGACATATTGGCTCAGGTTTTTAATTAGGTCAATTGATAGTTAAACATGTAACTGAAAAATCATTTCAACAGAGATATGATATAACAAACCAAAGTATGATATAACAAACAAAAGTTTAATAAAAATTCTTAGGCTGTGGGAAAAAAAACTAAACTTTTAAAAGCAGGCTTTGCTACTTTCTTTTTATTTTGTAATATAAAGTGAAAGTAATTTTCATTTAATACACATAAATGGGAAAAAATGTTTATTATTTAATATTCTCTAAGAAAATATAATTTATTTGGGAGAAACAGTCATAAAAAATCAATTTTTCCAATTTTTCCGTTTTTTTCCGAAAAAAACCGGTAAAAAACCAGTTTTTTTCCGCCACTTATATTTTTCCGGAAAATTTACATCTCTACACAGCAGTATATCATTAATTGTTATGTATTAGTTGAACATCAACGTTTAGATTTCATAAGATTCAACCAGCAACAACTCAGATCGGAATGTTACCAAGGATTAGTCGATCACATAGAAAGAAGTGTATTAAATTAGGAAAATACGACTTGGTAATGCTGTTATTCTACCTGCAACTTATATTGGTTCTCCCCGAAGTTTACAACAATTGTATCAAGATTCCATGGCAATCTGCCGAAAGGTTGGAAGACCCCGACTTTTTTATAACAATGACTTGTAACCCAAAATGGACAGAGATTACAAACGTTCTTAAAAATTATTTTTCTCCTGGAACAACTGTAAATGATATTCCAACTATAGTAACAGATATTTTTCAGGCTAAAGTAAAGGAATTGATTAAAGATATTGTAGAAAGACAGTTGCTTGGTCCCATTGTTGCATATGTGTATACAATCGAATTCCAGAAACGAGGTCTTCCACATGCCCATATCTTAGCAGCATTGAGAAATGATTGCAAGCTTCTTCAGCCAGAGGATCTAGATAAATTTGTATGTGCAGAATTATCTGATGAGGACTCTTCTCTACGTTACTACCAACAGAGACACATGATGCATGGTCCTCATGTAGAAGGTCTTCTTTGTTGGGATAAACAGAAGAATGAATGCTCAAAAAAATTTCCAAAAAATTTCTGTGAAGAGACTGATATGAGTGGAGATGGCTTTCCTAAGTACAGAAGAAGAAACAATACAGATAGACTTTATGCATATCATTCCAAAGTAAATGGCAAAGTTCACTATGTTGACAACAGGATGGTTGTTCCACATAACCCATACTTATTGCAGAAGTTTGATTGTTATTTAAATGTGGAATACTGCGCTTCAGTTATGGCAGTTAAATATATTCATAAATACATTCATAAGGGACATGATCGTGCAAGAATGGAGATGAAGCTTGGAGACACTAATGAGGTTCAAAAATATATTGACAGTCGATATATAAGTCCCATGGAAGCAGCTTGGAGATTAAATTCACTGCCCTTGCATGATAGAAGTCACACTGTTATAAGACTACCAGTGAACCTTGAGAATCAACAGTACGTCACATTTAAAGAAGGATCAGAACAAATAGCTCTAAATAAGGATTGCAAAACTATGTTACTTGGATGATTCAATTTGAATAAAGAATGCGAATCTGCAAGAAAAATACATTATTGTAACATACCTGAACATTATTCCTGGAATGCAGGAAGCAAAAAGTGGATCCCAAGAAAGAGAGCTGATAAAGTAATTGGACGGATTGTTAATATTTCCCCAAAAGATTCAGAACGATTCTTCCTAAAGCTAATTTTAAATAGAGTTGCTGGAGCGACATGCTTTGAAGATCTTCGCAGACATGAAGGAGTAATTTATTGCACTTATAGAGAAGCAGCAATTGCAATGAGATTAACAGAAACCAGTGAAGAAGCTACTGCTGTGTTACAAGAAGCTGCATCTATTTTAATGCCAAGAGAGTTCAGAAAGTTCTTTGTATACTATGTTATAGGAGATGAACCGTCTAATGCTTTGCAACTGTGGTATACTTTCAAGCATCATCTAACTGATCGAAACAGTAGTGAATCTGAAGCTTTATTTGAGATTGAAGCTCATTTTCATGCAGATAATAGGTCTTGTAAGGAATTTGGGTTGCCAGAACCACATTCTTTCCTCAATCCTCCAGATCATTTTTCTTTCGATAGTCATCTAAGGAAATGCACAGACATTGAGAGTAAATTTAATGGGGATCAGAGAAAGGTTTATGACAGGATCATACATTGCATTAGTGAAAATCAAGCTCAGTGTTTCTTTATAGATGGACCAGGTGGAACTGGGAAAACTTTTCTGTATAATGGGATGTATCACAAACTTATAACATTGCAGAAGAAAGTCATATGTATTGCATGGACTGGCATTGCATCCATTTTATTACCAGGTGGGACAACTTCTCATCGATTTTTCAACTTGCCTATAGATCTTAGAGAAGATGGTATTTGCTTTCTTAAGAAGCGTGACAAGCTTAGACTAAAAGAAATTGATGTAGTTATTTGGGATGAAGCAAGTATGATTCCAAGGAAAGCATTGGAGATTATTGATCGTACATTACGTGATGTTATGAATTGTGATATACATTTTGGAGGAAAAACAATTATACTTGGTGGGGATTTTAGACAAGTTCTACCAGTTGTAAAAAAAGCTTCCCGTGCACAAATTATTTCTCAGTGTTTGAAATCATCCACCCTTTGGAAACTGTTTGAAATTCAACATCTGAAGATTAACATGCGTGTAGCAACTGAGACAGGGAATTTTTCAAAATGGCTGCTACAGATTGGTAATGGAGATGTCAATGAGCTTGAAATTGAAACATCATCTGCTCTTTTTTGTTCCAACTTGGTACAGTGGTTTTTTGAAGATGTCACAGATTTTGCTATTGATCTTCAGTCAAGAATTATACTGTCTCCTCAAAATGATGAAGTTAACAGAGTTAATGAAAAAATTTTAGATAAGATATCTGGAAAAGAAATAATTTGCTACAGCATTGACAAGGCAACTTTGACTGGAATCGACAGAACTGACACTCGAGAAGAAGAAGCAACACTCAGATATCATGATGAATACTTGCATTCACTCACCCCTTGTGGTATGCCACCTCACAAGTTAAAATTAAAAGTCGGATGCATAGTCATGTTGATTCGAAATTTATCAGTAGCTGACGGATTATGTAATGGAACACGTTTACTTGTTCAAAATATTCATGCTAGGATTTTAACTGCAAAAATTATTACTGGTGATCAAACTGAAACTATAGTTAATATTCCAAGAAATTCAACTAGATACATCAGGAGGTCATGCCCAGCTGCCATTTGTATTATATCGCAGACAGTTTCCAGTTAGACTAGCTTATGCATTGACAATTAATAAATCCCAAGGACAAACATTTGAAAGAGTTGTACTTTACATTGACCGGCCAATTTTTGCACATGGTCAGTTGTATGTGGCGCTATCACGATGTACTTCTTCAAATAATATCAAGATTTTCATTAAGGATGGTCACAAGTTGGAGAACATTGTTTACAAGGAAGTATTGTAACGTAAAAATATCAAGATTGTTGAACTTTTACACAAGTTCAGTTCTATATGGCACTATCACAATGCATTTCTTCAAATAATATCAAGATTTTCTTTCAGAATGGTCAGAAGTTGGAGAACCCCCTTACTTTGCATTAGTTAGCTGTAAAGGTAAAAATAAAAAATTTTAAAATGCTCACATTTAGAGTGACAACTCATTTTTTATCATTACCTGGGCTAAAACGAGTCCAGTACTTTACCTCCTGGATGGACTTGGAAATGAGTACACTTCCTTTTTTTTCCCCCTATGATGCTATTTTGGTAGATTTTCCTGGTTTTTATGGATATTTATTGCTCGGTATTTTAATAAGTGTACGTTTATGAAAGGAATACCAAAATTGAGTGAATGGAAAATTAAGTATCGCGAAGCGATTCCATGGGGTATTGGCGAGCGTAGCAAGCAGAGGTAGCCTACCACATTTTAATCGTGAAACGATTACGCGGGGGGTTGGCGAGCGTAGCGAGCAGGGGGGCGGAGCTCTCCTAGTAGCATGAATCAAAGTTATAATCTTTAACGTAAATGAGCATTTAACTGGTATATAGTCTTGCATTTTTAAAAGACTGGATATAAATCTTATTTTAAGACATGTTTGTAGGATGTGCCAATCACTGGTGCATGCCAATTACTGGGGGTGTTACACTATTTTTGTAAAATCTGTATATGCATTCTTTGCATAAGGTGCTCTGGTGTAAATAACGTTAGGTCGGGTAATAACGCCAAGTACTAATATTTCGCAAAATTCTGAAATAATCCGGTAAATGGTACCTATGGGCTCGGATTCATATAAAACATAAACAAAAGCTTCAAGTTATTTTGTTCCGTTTTTAGGCCTTATCGCTTTCAGAAGCAACTAAAAATAACGCTTGATCTAAAATTTGCGACGTAAATTCTGTGATGTGAAAACTATAAATTTATCAGGAAATGTTTTGTTTATTACGTAAATTTGTAGTGCATTTCATGTGCTTTCAGAATGTTGTAGAAGATTTTGAATATGTTCGCGAGATAATTTGTAATTTTAAAAATACTGCGCAATAAGTACACTGGGGTAATAACACCAAAGAATGGCGTTATTACCCCAGTTAATTTCTTAAAGTTGCGGAACTACATCCGAAGGGGGTTTATGTTTTACTTTATGTATGAGACAGCATTATTGTCATTGTTGAAATGGTTAGATTAAGGGGGAAGGGTTGCGATACCCAAAATTGATCTTTTTTTCTTTAATACTAATGTAAAAGCAATTTTAAACTCTTATAAATAAAACGATACCAAAATGTTTTCGATATTCAAATTGCTACATTTTAAACACTAGATTTCTGATATATTCCCACTTGATTGTTCAATTGAGTTCTAAATTTTTAACTCCGCTTTCTCAGTATTCTGTTTTTCAAAATTTCACAAATTTAACCTTAAACTGATCTGATAGAAATTGTAAATAGTGTGAAACGGTTTGTGAGACCGCAAGATCGACAGATAGATAAAAGGCATGATTAATTTATGAGATGGTGTTTTTGTATTAAACTTTTTGTATAGGATTATTATAATTGGCATTTATCTATTGAAAAATCTCTAATGATAGTACTAAAGTTCCAAATGAAACAAAATTTCGGTAGGGCTTGTAGTTAAACTAATAATTATAAGTTAAAATATAAAAATTGAAAAAAGCAGTTATCTGCGACACCAGTAACAATAGTTAAAGATTAAAAGTCGATCACTGATTAAAATTCATAGAGTACTGTTTCTGCAATAATCTTTTTGTATAGGATAAATTCTAATTAAATTTAATCTATTCAAATATTTCTAACTACTGTACGAGGACTCCAAATGAAAGCAAATTTCTTCTGTAGCTATAGTTAAACTGGAAACTACAAGTTAAAATCTGAAATTTGAAAAAAAAAAAAAAAAACAGCATTTAGTGAGAGCGCTATCAAGAGTTAAAGGTTCATTTTGTTGCCAATATAGAGATAATGAAATATAACCACACGAATCATGTCTAAAATTTAATAAGAGATCTCACAGGAATATTAATTTTTATAAAATCTTATGTAATTAATAAAAGATAACAAATTTATTAAATCATGTTTTATATAACGCCGACATTTTAAATTCAGATTTGCGCTAATCCGCATTAATGTAGAGTTTACAGGTTAAAAAGTACTTACAAGACTTCTATAACAGTGTTAACAAGAATTTTATTACGCATAATTCTAGTTATTATAAAATTTCATATTAAAAAAATCTTATATTAAATTTTTTTTTAAACCGTGCTATGTTTCTTATAAATTATATTTAAGTGGGACTTTTTAAGCAAAGAAAAGCTTAGGGTGTGCTACATTATGTTGAAGCTCTTCCTCTCTCCTTTTTCTTTCACTTTCATAAAAAATTAAATATTATCTATCGTATAGAATGTATATATGGAAACATAAACGCCGATTTAGATAATCACATTTAAAACCGTGCAATGTTTCTAATAAATCTGTTTAAGCGGTCCTTTTTAAGCAAAAAGAAGCTCAAGTTCTGATATTGTTTTACCCCCTCCCCCTCCTTTTTTTCTTTTTACACTTTCACAAAATAAAGTAAACATTTTTTATTGCTTAGAATGAAATTTGTCAATTTCTAGGGCTGTAGAGTTTATGTTTTTAGAACTGAGCAATCTACATGGGATTATTCCATCTTATTTTATAGTTTTGTTTGCATAACATTGGTCAAGAAATTACGCCATTACATTTTATGAATACCTATCTGTTAAATTACTTTTTTTTTTTTTTATATATAGATAGTCAATGAGTTGCTCTATCAAATCCTATATTCGTTTTTAAAATACAATCTAAAACTAAGCTATGAAAATTGGTAGGACTTTAACGTGGCGTTATTACCCCAGGAAGGCGATTTCGTTCCATAGTGAAGAATGATTATTCAGCTATAATTACTCATAAAATTCGAAATAGAAAGTGTTTGCAAAACAAAAGAACACGGATGTACACAAAACAAAATTTCTTTATTTATATATTTACAAAAAGAGAGGTGAAAAATGCAAACAGTTTCACTTCCGCTAAAACTTGTGACTCACTCTCAGACATATGCACACACAAAAAAAAGGATTTTTTTTTCTTATAAAATGATTCCAAAAAAATATTGTTAACATTTTGTTGACCGCCAATCTAATATGAAATCTTTTTTTTATATATTAATTACCAGTATTAGGTAGCTTTCATTACAAAAAGCAAAAAAGCTACTTATTGCAGCCGTCCGGTGGAAAGCATTTCTGGAAAATTTCGGTATATTTTCATCAATGATAACCCCAAGACCCCAAAACCAACCTTCGTTCAAATGTTGACGTATATATATATATATATATACAGGGTGATTCAGCTCGTCGGTGACAAACTTTAAGGATCGATAGAGCACACCTAGACGAACATTTTTGAATAGGGAATGTAGGGTCCCTGACGCGATGGTAAGGCGCTAGGCGCTTTCGAAAATTTGGGTGCCGAAATTCGAAACGTCATAAAAACTAGGGAAATGGTTAGATTTTCTTGCTTGTTGCGTCGAAATGATTCTGTTTGTTTAGACTTTCTTCAGTACCAATTTGATAAGCGTATCTCTTAAAACATGGATAGGGGGCGCTGCAGACTTTGGAGAGCTAGACAACAACTTTAAGCCCGTTATTTTGATAATTTAACACATGCTCGCCAAAGTTTATACTCTAACTTAAAGTTTGAACCCAAAAGTAGAGCCCTGCAAAAAGCGTAAGAGCCGGAATAAAATGTCAAAGTACAGGGTGGTCGAAACTCGAAGGCTCCTAAGAGATAAACAAACAGATTTCTTGACTTATGGCATGCATTTTCATGATTCTGTTTGCTGGGGCTCTCTGAAACTCAGTTGAACGGTACAAAAAGAAACATCGATAGGGGGCGCTTTGGGCAAAAAACATAATTCGTTGACATTTCGGACGCTAACTGGAAACGGGGCGCTACGATCAGTTAGAAACAAAACAAGAGAGTAATTTACTTATCATAAGAAGCTATTAAAACTGCAGTTTGTTTTTTTTTTTTAACAAACATAGCTGGTTTCAATCATGCACAATGCGCGCAATAAAATTTACATAAGGTGCTTTTTGCTGATTTATGCAAAAGATATCGTACCATATCGATATGCAAAAGATACGTAATGCGTAGACGACAACGCGAGATGACGTAGTTGTATGCGCAGACACGTCTTTTGAACGTGCGGTACCTACTTAAGCTTCGGGTTACTTGTCTGCAGATTGGTAGTAGGATGGAACGGTACACAAACTCTGAATTGGCTGACATGCATTTGGCGTATGGCGCTGCTGGTTGTAATGGACGAGCCGCTCAGCGGTTGTACGCCGAGCGTTACCGCAACAGGCAAATCCCCTGCCATGCCTTCTTCGCTCGAGTACACCAGAGGTTGTCCACAACGGGATCTTTCGACGGAGGCAGGCCTGAACGGGAGCGATCAGTGAGCACCCCCGACAACGAAGAGGCTGTGCTTAACCTGGTTGAGGACAACCCAGGTCTTAGCACGAGAGATATCGCCAGACATGTTGGCATTTCGCAAGCAACTGCGTGGCGCATCTTACGTTCCCGGAATCTGCACCCCTACCACATCCAGCGGGTGCAGTTGCTCAGAGAGCAGGATTTTGGCCCTCGAGTGGAATTCTCAAGATGGTACTTGGCGATGAGATCCAGGGATCCCCGTTTTGTAAACAGCATTTTGTTTACGGACGAGTCCACCTTCAGCCGGGAGGGAATGTGGAACGCCCACAACGTCATGTGTGGTGTGATGAAAATCCACATGAAACCAGAAGCCGAGCAGCCCAGGAGCGTTTCTCAGTAAATGTGTGGGCCGGCATTCTGGGGGATTGCCTCATTGGCCCTTATTTGTTACCTGAACGGCTGACAGGTGGAAATTACCTGATTTTCCTGGATCAAGTGCTGCCGCAGCTTCTGGAGGAGGCGCACGTACCCGAAGGTTCGCGTCGCCAGATGTGGTTCCAGCACGATGGAGCTCCGGCCCATTACACGAACGACGTGCGTCTCCATCTAAACGCAAGGTATGGCCAGCGGTGGATCGGGCGTGGGGGTCCAGTTCACTGGCCTGCCCGATCACCAGACCTCACCTGCTTGGATTTCTTCCTTTGGGGTTACCTGAAGGCCGAGGTATACCATACACCTGTCAGCAGTGCTGAAGAACTTGTGGCGCGCATTGTGGCGCGCATTGTGGCAGCTGCAGGGCAGATCAGAGATACTCCTGGCATTGTTGGAAACACACACTCCTCAATGCGACGGAGGTGCGAAGCCTGCATCATGGCCCAAGGTCGAAATTTCGAGCATCTTCTGTAGTGTTATTTTTTGTAAATAAATTTCCAGTATCATTGATGTTTTTGGTCTAAATTTATTCAGAAGTGTTGAGCAGAGGTAGAAAATGTGTTTTCATTATTACTAACTGATCGTAGCGCCCCGTTTCCAGTTAGCGTCCGAAATGTCAACGAATTATGTTTTTTGCCCAAAGCGCCCCCTATCGATGTTTCTTTTTGTACCGTTCAACTGAGTTTCAGAGAGCCCCAGCAAACAGAATCATGAAAATGCATGCCATAAGTCAAGAAATCTGTTTGTTTATCTCTTAGGAGCCTTCGAGTTTCGACCACCCTGTACTTTGACATTTTATTTCGGCTCTTACGCTTTTTGCAGGGCTCTACTTTTGGGTTCAAACTTTAAGTTAGAGTATAAACTTTGGCGAGCATGTGTTAAATTATCAAAATAACGGGCTTAAAGTTGTTGTCTAGCTCTCCAAAGTCTGCAGCGCCCCCTATCCATGTTTTAAGAGATACGCTTATCAAATTGGTACTGAAGAAAGTCTAAACAAACAGAATCATTTCGACGCAACAAGCAAGAAAATCTAACCATTTCCCTAGTTTTTATGACGTTTCGAATTTCGGCACCCAAATTTTCGAAAGCGCCTAGCGCCTTACCATCGCGTCAGGGACCCTACATTCCCTATTCAAAAATGTTCGTCTAGGTGTGCTCTATCGATCCTTAAAGTTTGTCACCGACGAGCTGAATCACCCTGTATTTATACATATATCTGATTTTTGTCATGCTGTAACTGTATTTATCAACCGATTTGAATGAAACTAGATGCGTACTTAGTACATATTAATGTCTCTACCGAGTTCATTGGCCAGCATCATCCCCAATCTTGTTTCAAAATGGCGGCTATTTAATTTTTTTTTAATTATAATTTAAAATTAAGTTTAAAAAGTTAGAAATTGAAAAACATTTTTATGTGTTTTACCTTGATATAAAGATCCCAGAACATTTTTTGTTTTGTTTATATCTTAAAAAATGGCTGAGTTATGGCACTCTGAATTTCTAATGTGGCTAAAATTTTGATACTGTCTGATTTTTATCACGTAATAACACGCGTATTTATGAACCGATTTGGATGTAACTTGGTGTGTATATAGTATATACCGATGTCTGAACCGAGTTCGTTGGCCATTTTCACCAGCCATCTTGTTTCAAAGTGGCGGGCATTATTTTTTTAATATTAAAATAAAAAACTAAATACAAAAAAAAAAAAAATTAGAAATTTTAAAATATTTTTCATCTGTGTGTTTGATTTTGATACAAAGATTCGAGAACATGTTTTTGTTTTGTCTATATTTTAAAAAATGACTGAGTTATAGCACTTTGAATTTCTTGTGTAGCTGATATTTTGAAACGCTCTGATTTTTGTCAGGTGATAGCACGCAAGTTTAAGAACCGATTTGGATGAAACTTAGTGTGTACATACAGTACATACAGATGCCTCGACTGAGTTCGTTGGTCAACTTCATCCGCCATCTTGTTTCAAAATGGAGGCCATCTGATTTTTTTTTAAATTTTAAATTTAAAATGAGGTACAAAAAGGATAGAAATTGAAAAGGATTTTTTTATAAGTTTGGTTTTGATACCAAGAATTCGAAGCTTTTTTTTCGTCTATATCTTAAACAATGGCTGAATTGTAGCACCTTGAAATTGAAGTGTGGCTGACATTTTGAAATGATCTGATTTTTGTCACACGATAATTTGCACATTTATGGACCGATTTGGATATAACTTGGTGTGTGCATAGAATAAAGCAATGTCTTGACCGAGTTCGTTGGTCAACTTCATCCGTCATCTTGTTTCAAAATGGTGGTCATTTAAACATTTCAAAAAACTTTAAAATTTATAATAATGTACAAGAAAAAAAATAGAAATAGAAAAAAGTTTTTTTTTTTGAAGTATTTGATCTTAATACAAGGATTACGAAGCATTTTTCGTTTTGTCTTTATCTTAAAAACTGGCTTATATATAACAGTTTGAATTTCTAAAGTGGGTGACATTTTGAAAACTCTATTTGCCTATGACAGCACTTGCATATATCAACAAATTTCAATATGCGTGAACATGTGTACAGGTGTTAGTTAGATCTAGATGAAGCTCCTTATCACCCATCATG
This sequence comes from Maratus speculifer, assembly GCA_964019185.1. NCBI lineage: Eukaryota > Metazoa > Arthropoda > Arachnida > Araneae > Salticidae > Maratus > Maratus speculifer. The sequence continues at coordinate 200,135,589 of OZ025298.1, forward strand.
TTGTTTTAAAATGGCAGGCACTTCATTTATATCGCCGAATTTGGCGATCAAATATAAATCGCTTTAAATAAAACCAACTTGTATAAAGTTGATTAATTTCTCGAAATTTCCGTACATATTCAGTATTGACATAAAACAAGTATTGAATCTTTTATTATCATATTCCACTAACTTGAGATTTGTATAGTTGAATAATATTATAGTTGAATAATATTATAGTTGAATAATATAACGTGATTTTTTTTTTTTAAGTAAGGAATATGAAAGCCGCTTCTTCCTTCCGGTACCGGCCGTTAGGACTTTTTTATATGGTAATGTTCCCTTTATTTAATCACACATTTATGTCCTTAAATAAGGTGAAGTTTTTATTAAAATATAGTGGGAGCGAAAAATCATAAAAATGGGCAGCTATGCAAACACGAATATTTTCGTAGATAGCCAACAATATATTAAAAATAATATAAAACAAAGATTTTTATCCAGACGTATTGCAACATATATGGACTAATTGATAATCAATTTATTCTTATTTTTAACCGACTTCAAGTAGGAGGTTATGATTTCGGCCTGTATGTATTTGTTGTTCACTCATAACTTCCCTAAATATGAACCGATTTTGAAAATTCTTTTTTTTTTGTTTGAAAGTGTAAGATGCCCTTGTGGTCCCATTTCAATTTCATCAAATTCTGGTGATTAGAGCTTTTTAAAACACAAAAACATTAAAAATTCAAATTCCTTTTGAAGCAGTCGTCCAATTAGAAGCGTTCATTTTTCAGGCTATTACTCTTTTACCCATACGCTATTTTTTTATTTCAAAGTGTGAAGTTTTGACTTGGCAATTGGGATCCAGATTGATTTTGTGCTCTTAGAGAAAGGACATTGATCAATGTGAAAATTTACACTGTTAGAAATCTGCAGCTGTAGCTGCACTGTTAAAAATTTGAAACTATGCTGCATCGTCACTCCACCGCTTTTATAGAAAAATATTACTTCACTGTATTATAAAGCATTCTCATTGGCCAAAATTGAGATATTCTATAAAAGCGATGGAGTGACGATGCAGAAAAAGTTTCAAATTTTTAACAGAGTACGTAATCACTCCACCATTTGTATAGATCTCTATTTTACCAATGACAATGCTCCATCCGTCTGTTGATTAGAACTTTTTAAAAATAAAACTTTAAAATTCAGATTTTTTTCCGAGCAGTCGTCCAATTAGAAGTGTTTCTTTTTCATGCTGTTACTCTTACGCAGATATCTTGCGAAATTTTGACTGGACTGGATTCACATAGATTTTGCTCTATTGGGAAATGAGATTGACCAATAAGAAAATTTACTTACTTTAAGCAACGATAATTTCGCAAAAAATGCAGACTTCTAATTGGTCAATCTGTTTTCTTTAATAGCACGAAATCTACTGGATTCCACCCAAGCTCTCTTTCGCTGTTAGCAAAATAATATTGGGCGATTAGTAGTCTGCATTTTTGCGAACTTTTAGCTGTTTACTTCAAACAGTGAAAAGTTAGCAAAAATGAAGGTTACTGATTGTTCAATCTCGTTTCGCTAAAAAGTGAAAAAAAAATATGGTTCATAGCCACTGTTGCAGAGATGCCAGTTCTTTCCAAAGTGCGAAATCTTAACTGGAACAATTCGCGTATACACCAAAATGGAATATCTACATCGATGCTTATCGACATCGGAAATAGGTGCCAAAAAGATGAAAATCCACATTTAAAGTACCTATATATGACAGAGCGCAAGTGCCTGTGTATCAGGATCCTTTCTATGCCTAATGCTCAAAGAAATTAAAGTACATTGCTATGTATATCGAGACTGTCTTGAGATTCAGACTCAGTTATCGAGTTAAATATCGGAATGCTTCCAGATTTTCTTCTGACGGAATTCCTCGATATCAATGTCGTAATATACGGGGATATTTGATAGGTTAAGTCGAGTCTAGAGAAAAGAAAATGGCGAAATATTTTGATGAGCTTGCCATTAAAGTGAAGCTAGTTAACTTCTTGCCCTCTTATAATAGTACTCGTTCAGGCAACTATCGTCAAGTTTTGGAATGGCAAATTTCCACATTTTGTGTAGTTTGAGAAACCGTGTCTGTCAAATCACAGTCTGAACATATGCTGTTAAAAATATGAAACTTTTATTGCATCGTCACTCCACCAATTTTATAAAAAAACAATTACTTCAATGTATTATGGAGCATTGTCATTGGTCGAAATAGATATATTTTATAAAAACTGTGGAATGACGATGAAGCAAAAGTTTAAAATTTTTAACAGTGTAGAATGTTGCCACTCTCATATGAAGGTAGTCAAGTTCTTGTTATTAGATTCGAACTCAAAATGCAAGCACCAGTGCTCATTTCCGATGTCGTTATTGATGGATTAGATGACTGCAGATTATTTATTAATAGTGCGTTTTTGGTAGCATCTTAATTTTTAATTTTTATGACTGAAAGAAGAGTAATTAATTTTGTACTAACGTACGGAAATACTTTACTCTGCATTAACTCGTGGAAGCACTTTGACGCGCTCTGATTGTGTAAGGACACGCATATTCACAGTATCCGCAAAGAAACTCTTCGAGAGGGTTGAATTCTGATAGGGATTGGCCGACGCGTTTTCAAGTAACTTGGCGATATCATACTTGGCGAGCGATAGATGCTTCCGTCGAGGAGTTTGATTTCCTTCCGAACCGAGTACAAAGTAACTTTTCTCTTGCAGCATTGCATTGGATGGAACGTGTCTTACTGAAAGCTGTACTCTTTAAAAGTTTTTAAACACAAATTTTTACTTTGTACTCGGTTTACTTTGTACTCGGCTCCGTAAGAAATCAAACTCGACGGAAGTATCTATCGCTACGCCAAGTATAATTATCGCCAAGTTACGTGAAAACGCGTCGGCCAATCGCGAAATTTTAAAATGGAGGGCCAAAATCACAGTCAGGTGTGATCCAACGACCTCATTGGTCATGTGGTATAGGTGAAAATCACGAACGTGTTTCTCCATTTGAAAAAGAGTGAGGGGTAAAGTAATTTTGAAGCAATTGTTACCGTTTGTTCTTATTTATGATAAACCATCGAAATTAACTCAATTAAGATATTTTGATGACATTACATAAAATGAGAGTGAAAAATAGATTATAAATGAAAACAGATAAGATTTACATCAAAATTGACGTTACAATTTTTTTTTCGAAAAAAAGAGTAAGGCGACATTTCGCCTACCGTTAAGAGATTGTTCTCTGAAAAGGACGCGACTCAATGACCAATGAGGTGTTTGGATTTCACCGGACTGTGATTTTGGCTCTCCATTTTAAAATTTCGCCGGCCAATCCCTATCAGAATTCAACCCTCCCGAAGAGTTTCTTTGCGGATACTGTGAATATGCTAAGGACACTTTACTGATGGATTTTCAGCTTTTCGACGCTCTCCTTCGATGTTCGTAGACTTCAATGTGGACCTTAAGATTTGTTGGATGTAGTAAATTTCCGAAGTGCGAGATCATTCCAAAGTGCTAAATCTTAACTGGACAAGTTCTCACATCCAATAAACCGGAAAGCCACATCGATATCAACTGACATTGGAAGTACATGCCTAAAATATAAAAATACACTATTGTACGAGTTGTTCCGTATTAAAAAGTATTTCCATAAGTCAACGCACAATAATGCGCATTGGCATGTGATGCGAAATTGTCTTCAGATTCAGGTATGGTTACCGGATTAGATATTAGAATGATTTTAAATTTTATTTAGGTAGGATTTCTTGATATGCAAATGACGATACACGGGATATATTATGATTCTGGACAAAAGCGAGTCACCAAACATCTTATTGAGTCGACCATAATCGTCAATCTTGATAATTTTTAAAACGCATACAATTCAATTCTTAAGGCAATTATAATTAAGATCTGTAATAGGAAATGCCGAGCATTGCTATACGTTGGACAAAAACGTCTGTCGAAGAAGTTTCTGGGCATCGAATGTTTTCACTCTCAGATAGAGGCAGCTAAGTTTCGGTTATCAGTTTGAGATTCCTCATACATCATCACTGTTCCTTTCCCATGCCTTTATGTTAATTAGATTGTGCTGTTTGCCTGATGAAGAATAGCGCGATTTTTCGTAAAATATTTCTTTTTACTTTTTTTGACTGAATGTTGAATAATTTTGATTATACTAGGAAAACACTTTACTATACATTGATGTATGGAGCCATTTTGCTGTGCTTATATATGTAAGAAAGCACTTTGCCTCTTTGTGATGCGTAAGAGCACTTTATTTGATGGATTGTCAGCTTTTCCAAACTTGTTTCCGAGGTCCGTAAGAATCGATGTGGACTTTAAAGTTCGATGAATGCAGTAACTTTTCGAAGAGCGAGAACTTATCAAAACAAGTTACCACATCCTAAAAACATAAAGATCCACAAAGATACTAGCCGACATTGTAAGTTGCTCTCGAATAGCTGAAAATGAAATAGGAAATTGACCAGAAAATTGAATACATCAAAGTCCAGGAAAGTTCATCATTTAGTCATCACATTTCAAAGACGCATCATATGTCAGCACACATAATTGACTATTACAGTATGAATAACTAAAAAAGAGGAAATAAAATACGCTTTTTTTTCAAAAAAATATCAACCGACTTCAAAAAAAGCGCTAAAAAGAATTAAATAATTCTTTAAAATTTTATGATGGCAAAACGTTGTCCAATACGCACACATCGGATATCAGGTACCGGCATAAAAACGGTTAAATTTAATGTATATAATTTAATATCCACTAAACATACATTTTAGAGAGAATATTTTTTACAAGAGATGAATTTATATATTTATGATTTAATTTATGAATATATACATGTAAAAAGTAATGAATTACTTTTTGAAGTTGGTGCCAAACTGTCTTAAATATAATAAGAATTATGAATATAATGTGCCTAGTAACGTAACGAAAATGGTTATCAATGTGACCGTTTGGCACCGACTTCAAAAAGTAATTCATTACTTTTTATATGTATATATTCATAAATTAAATCATAAATATGTAAATTCATCTCTTGTAAAAAATATTCTCTCTAAAATGTATGTTTAGTGGATATTAAATTATATATATTAAATTTAACCGTTTTTATGCCGGTACCTGATATCTGATGCGTGCGTATTGGACAACGTTTTTTCATTATAGAATTTTAAAGAATTATTTAATTCTTTTTAGCGCTTTTTTGAAGTCGGTTGATTATTTTTTGGAAAAAAAGCGTATTTTTTTTTTTTTTATATTTCTATACTAGTAAATCTAGAAATATATTTTTTTGGGAGAAAACAGGTAAAGTTAATATTGTTTTTAGCATAGACATTGCAGTTTTCGGCTGAAGTAACAACAGCAATTCTCTGACTCGCTCATTCTTCTATGTGCTATATCTATAAAGAGACAAAATGATAAAGTTTAGTACGCTGTGACCAACACAAGTTTCTTCTACAGGGTGATTAAAAAAAACGTGGACAAAATTATATGACAAATCAAGTATACAACAAGGATAAAAAATCACATAGGAACATAGGGTCGCAAACTACTTATTGAGTCACAAATACAGGGTGTTTCATTCTAACTACACCCGGTTTGAAAGTAATAATTTCGAGGAAAATAAAAATATTATAAGAAAAATGCAATGATATGTGCCTTATTTTGTGTGAAATGTAATAACGTTCCTAAAAGATCTGTAAAAACATGTTGCTCAAGCAATCGATGATACCGTATAAACTGATTATCACAGTCCAAAATGTGAGGTGACAAGAGCATATTGCTGGCGCGCATAATGCAAACTTCTACCACTTTTGTTTGGTGTTATCACATTTAAAATAAAGGAGAGAATGTCTGTTAAATGTTTTAATATAATATACTTCAGTTTTCTGAAATTTATTACCGTCAACCCAAACTGAGTTAGGATGAAACACCCTGTATTTGTGACTAATAAGTGATTTGCGGCCCTATGTTCCTATATGATTTTTTATCCTTGTCGTATGCCTGATTTGTCATATCAATTTGTCTACGTTTTTTTTTTTTTTTTTTTTTTTTTTTTTGAATCACCCTGTATATTGCACTACGTGTCTAACAGAGGATTTCATTTTATATTTTTTTCAATACACTTTATCATTGAATTAATAAATCTAAATTTTTAATTTATGATTATTAAATCTTTACGAAGACCGTTGACCCAAAAATTTTAAATTTAGAATTATCATAAAAGGATGTTATTTTTTTAATACACTGCAAATTCTCAACACAAAAAAATAAAAACATTTTAGAACATTTTTTGTCACCAAATTTACAACACATTAACGTGTTGTGAATTAGAAAACTTCATATACAAAACGTTTTTTGTGTTGTGGTTGTGTTTTTAACATATTAGAAAAGTGTTGCTATCCGAAATTGTGTTCCTGATATGTTGCAAAAGTGTTGCTATCTAGAAATGTGTTCTAAAATTAGTGTTGTTAATTGTGTTGAAATAGTGTTGTAAATAGCATCGATGAAAATATTTTCTTACAATAGTGTTTTGCTGCACAACACTTTGTCACCAAATTAATAACACATTGTAAACCCCCACAATTTAGGGCACTATAAAACAATAGATGTAAAACACTTTAAAAACACTTTCTACATCTCGCCTTTAAAATTACACAATTTTAACGCTCCGTCGGGCGCGCCCCAAAAGTTGCACCATCGGCCGTGTTGTATCTGACAGGTACATTTTGTATTTCAGCATCATATATTGTTTAAAAATGGGTTTTAAATGAGTTTCATCGTCACTTTCTTTAAACTGTTCAGAATCTTCATTGTCATCGGTAAATAAAATTTTATGGGCAATTTCTATGTCTTTAGGGTTATTCAAATCCAAAAACCGTTTAGTATTTATCATTTCGAAGCCGAAAGTTAAACAGGAGAGACTGAGGTATTCACGTATTCTAACCTAGTATCAGTGGAAAACTAACTACAAACGCTATCAGGCGCATGTATCTAATAGATACAAATCCTTAACAAAGTGCGAAACCGAAAATTCCTATCGACAAAAATTTGAAACCACTGCATTCCAGGGACGGAAATGACAGGAAGAACAGATACTGTGAAGGTCAAAGTCGTGAAACTCCCTTTTCTTTTCGAAAACGACAAATTTCTTACGCATGTATCTCTCAGATACAGCGCGCCTGATGGAATGTTAAAAGGAAATAAAAGATAGTTTTGTAATAAAAAATTATAAGAGATTATTGTGTGAGTTGATTAATTTTACCAATAAATGTCAATACTTGCATTTCTGGAAAAATTATGCAATTTTTGACAACACTTTTTGCACTTTTTCCTGGCACAATCCATTCACATAAGAAAATCAAAAACGATTTTAGTTTGACGTGTTAATTATTATGTTCCAGCTAGTGTTGCAAAAGTTTTTCACGAATTAGTAGTGTAGATATAAAAATATTCAAATCCAATTACTAAACTAAAATTTAAAATTCCGAATTTTTTAAAATTTCGTAGACACTCAAATAATGTTTTAAATTTGTAAAAACAAAAAAAATTGTTTAAACGAAATCTAAAAAGTTGAAATTTCTCAAGAATTCAGTAGATGTTCACGATAAATTAAAAATTTCCCATTTCCTCAAAATAAAACAAATTCTTTAAACGAAATTTAAAACACCAAATTAAAAAAAAAATTAGCGGAAGTTTAAACAAAATTAAAATTTTTGCAACTTTTCATACCGTATAGCAGGCATGTTGCGCACGCGCTGCAAAATCAAAGCTGGAAAAATGCGCTGGTAAATTAGGAAAAAAACCTTTAAACAATTCATTTTGATACACAGTAATACTTAAGAATTCTTTTGTGTAGCCTTGTATGTGAGTTATAAAATTTATATAAACCACGTACAACGTACGAAAAAAAAAATAATTTAAAAACTATTGAAAACGCACTTGCAGTATTTATCGCTATTAGAAAGTATTGTTACCGAATTCTTTTGTGTGACCCTGTAAATGAATAATAAATGCTTTGCACTCCATATGAAGCTGAAAGCACGTTTCAGTGCACCTCAGAAATGCATATAATTTTTATTATAATGAAAATAGCACAACATATTAAAATACACCCTAAACAAGTTTTCCGCATTGGTCATAATGTAACATGTTTTGAGTGCTTCTGTAAAAGAACAATAAATATTAAACACTCCATTTTCAATAGCAAATTTCCAATGAACCTCTATAACATTATATCAATTTAATGGAAATTCGAGTATATTTTCGCAAGATACAACGGACAACGACGGCAGACAGACAAACAACCAAATTCATGAGCACTTTTCAACGATGTTGGTAAATGTTAAAAAGATAACTTTGAAAGAAATTGTATCCAATGAAAGACTTACCTCATGTAGTGTAGAACCAGATGAGGGCGCCGATGAGGATGACAAAGCCGGCTATACCTATGCAGATGACAAAGATGTTCTTCACTTTATTATACTTACCGCAATCACAGTCCCTGAAAATATTTTCCAAATACAGGTCAAAAATAGTTCAGAGTAGAAATGTTACATAACAAGTTAATATATATATATATATATATATAAAAGCAGAACAAATTTCAATTACATCTCCTTTACAATTATTACTTTCTTCTATCTTTACAAGAAGAAAGTATTGGATTCGTGAAAATTTTCGAAATCTCTTTTCGATGGATTTGCATGTTTTAGTGGTCAGAAGACCCCCAAAAACATGTTTTTACAAAATATCCGTCTGGGAATCTGTCCCTCTGTCACTCTGTGAGTCTGTATGCGACAAAAGTTTTGTGAGTGCTCTATCTCAACAACTAATGCAGGGATTTAAAAAAAAATATATATTAAATTCAGTTAGACTTTAATATAAATTAGGGCAGATAAGTTTTTGGTGTACATCACCCTACAGATGGAGCGGAACTACTATGCTACCTTTTCACAATTTTAGCAATAGCTATATCTCAAGAACTAATGAACGGATTTTCATAAAACTTCATATGTCTTTAGTTCATGATATAATATGGTGCTGATTAACTTTTGGTAGAAATCGCCCAACAGGTGTGCTGCTACACAGCATTATTCATGATTATCGCAATAGCTCTACCTCAGAAACTAATATGCGAATCATCAAACTTCAGATTTATTTGTACCAATTATAAATACCTGATATAAATTAGTATTCTTTAAATTTTGGAGTAAATTCCTCGACAGGTAGCGCTTCTATGCAGATTTATTTACGATTTCTGCAATGATTCTATCTAAAAACTAATGCACAGATTTTCCTCTAACTTCAGATTCAGTTCGAACTTGACGTAAATTGTTTCTCATTAAATTTTGGTGCAAATCACCTAACCGGTGACACTGCTATGCTTCATTTTTCTGGAAGTATTAACATGTATGATATGGAAGAAAGACACATCCGACTTTTTTTTTAATTCATTGATTGTTTCAGACACTAAACATAAGAATTCCGTCCTAAAATGACATTCTTATCTCCACTGTGTCTAAACTGCATCTCTTCATTATAATTTTATTCGTAACGTATTCCTATGTAAATTTCACTCCACAATGATTATGTATGATGGAATTTAATAGAACGAAGAAAACTTTCATTAATATCTTTTAAGTTTTGAATAAAATTTCATAAAATATAAAGTGAATCGGCAAAATTATGGAACGATTACATATACAGTCGACTCTCGTTAATTCGAAATCGGGTAATTCGAACCTTCGCTTAATTCGAACTAAACATGAAGTCCCGAAATTTTCAATGCCGGAATAACATTAAAAACTTTCATTAATTCGAACTTATTTTCTCTTGACATCGTTTAATTCGAACTAACAAGAATTCCGATTTTTGATTTTTCTTTTCTTTCTCACGCATTTAAGATCATTGGAATAACTTTCTTTGATTTTTTGTGAAAATTGTTCCGAACGAGTATACATACAATCCAATGAATTTGATATCCACTTTCTTATGTGCCCCGTTTGTCCATCAGCGACATCTCAAATTTTTCTTCCATTGTGCTTGTTTCTAATCATTTAATTAGTTGATGTATTTATGCATTCTAATTTATTATTAAGTTATATTCTAATCATAACAGACGAAATATATTTAAATAAAAAATACTATAACATTAATTACTTTGTAATAGTACCTTATTAAAGCATGTTTTTATTTCATATTTTCCATAATTCGAACTTCGGATAATTCGAACATTTCTGCTGGTCCCATTGTGTTCGAATTAACGAGAGCCGACTGTATATATTCTATATTTCAAACTATTTGGTTGGATAGCTTTTGCGCTGTTATGCGCATACAAACAGATGGACGAATCAAACAGGGAATAAAATTCCCCTATATCGATTTCTCCAGATTTTCTTGCCTGATCTAAATAGTAAGTTTAGTTATGTAATAAAAGATTTAAATATATCTTATTACATATTTTCGTTAAAAGTAAACAGGATTTTTCAATGTCTTTTTATTCGACTTCATATCTTATTATTATTATTATTTTTAATCCTTAAAAGATGATCCCCCCCTCCCCTAATCAAGATTTTTTTTTTTTTTTTTTTTTTTTTTTTTTTTTTTTTTTTTTTTACAGTTTGAGTGAAATTTTAAAGGTCACTTTATGTTATTTATTGTTAATCTGCATTTTCTGAAAAGAAAATATTTTGTTCTAATTATTGAATTTTTTAAAATCTATTTTATCTTTGCTAAAGTTAATGTTTTATGTTTTCTCTTTTGAATTTCAGATATCGACACATTCAGTTCCTCCACACATGCAATTTGCATTCTACAATTCTTCAGGCATACTAACATAACCTTAATTCATGATATCTCATGGTGACTATTCATATAAGACTGTTATTTATATCTATTAATTATTAACTAATCTGAAACACTTAAATTGCAAAAATGAGAAAATATTATATTTGTTTTGTTCTTAAAATCCAATTGGTTTAAATTGTGCCAACCCTGCTGGAAACAGAATAAAATCATAATGCAATAACCACAATCTCAAGGTAGGAATGTTAGGAAAACAAAGGCTTACTAAACCCAATAGCCATAGAGCAAAGGAAACTCACAGCCAATCATTCATTAGCATACAGAGCAAAAAGTAACCGATGGAGAGAATTATTTATGATTCGGTCATCACTGAGGCTTTAGGAACTCATGCAATCCTTAGTAAATCTTAACTAATGAAGTAATCTAAGTAGTAAGAGCGCATTTTTGACTCGAATTTGCCATTTTGTCTACTTTTAAAATTAAAGCCTTAAGGCTGTTCTCAACTGCTCTACTCAACAAGGGCAAAAGGTTTTGACATATTTACAAATTCAGTTTTTGATGGAAAGATATAAAATTTGAAGTCCTGACTATAGAATCGATCTGGAATCGAACTCTTTTCCATTTTTTGACAAATAAATTATCTATTGAGTTATAAGCTATTGCAATCATGTGACAAATACATTTTTCACCCTTCCTCGAATGGTTATTCTTTATTTGTGTGGAAATATAGTTCAAAAGATCACTTTTATGATATTTTCTGAAAAATATATTGCGTTTGAAAAAGGGAAAAAACAGTTCGATTAAATAGTCTCTGAACAACATCTGCTTGTTTCATGCTTTTCCGAATAAAAATAAATTAAAACCTACATCTTAAAGTCACCCTTTTGAATTTGAGAAAGAAAGAAAGAAAACTAACTGCTGTCGTAAAGAAATGTCACGACATCGCTTAGAATAAAATAAAAGAAAAGAAAAGAAAAGAAAAGAAAAAAACAAAGAGAGAGAAAGAATAATAATAAAAATAAATAAATAAATAAATAAATAAATAAATAAATAAATAAATAAATAATCTAGAAAGAGATAGAAAATGAAATAATATTAATGTATATAAAAGTATTAAAATAAATTTTTATTTTAGCTTTCGTAAACAAGAAATGATAACAATAATATGTGTTGTTTGTTTGGAAGTTTTATTATACTATAAGCTCCCTTTTAGTCAAAGCCTGGGAATAGCAAAATCACATGAGCGAAGGGATTTTCTCACCATTAGTTATAAAAGGAACAAATGTTTACGAGAAGCAATAAAACCTAGAGTCGCCATTCGTCACATTAACGTACACAAGCAACAAAGAAAGATTTACAATCAAATTTATTACTCCCGCGTGTGGTCTACTTGGGGTTGCTGGTTTGGAATCGTAGCTCCGGCAATAAATAATGGAGGAACAATGTCTAAAAATCCAACCCCGTTCCTTTTACCTGACCAATGGACAGTGAAATATATTCAAAGCCAATTGGAGTCCGAATATAATACCCAATGGGGTAAAAAGGGGCGTACAGGATCCGGAAGAAAAACCCCACACGAGTCAGTCCAGTTTTCGAATTGAAAGTGTCAAGTAAAAAAAAAAGATTTTTTTCTCTTCTCTCTGCTGTGAGTTTCCCGCTAAGATGAGAGGGAAAAAGAGGAAATTAGGAAATAAGGCAACTTCGAAATAATCTGTGTCATCGGGAGATGTGATCTTAGGCCTCCCGGATGAAGCGATGAGAAGCGAAGCTATGCTCTGCACACAGAGAACTAATCATCGACTGATTTCTAATACAAAAAGGAATACCTGAGTATTGCCGAGCGGACTATTTATTCATCGGATGATTTCTAAATACTCAAAGGAGTAACTGAGCATTGCTGAGCGGATACAAAAAGGAATATCTGAGTATTGCCGAGCGGACTATTTATTCATCGGATGATTTCTAAATACTCAAAGGAGTAACTGAGCATTGCTGAGCGGAATTTTCATTTCCGCAAAACAAAAAAAAAAACTTTGCCTGAACTTCCTAGCGAAATTTGAAAAATGCTAACTATTAGTGTTAAAGGACCGTACGACAAACTGATGATTGGAAAGTGCGTGAAATTTGAAAAGTGCTAACTATTAGTGTTAAAGGACCGTGCGACAAACTGATGATTGGAAAGTGCGTGAAATTTGAAAAGTGCTAACTATTAGTGTTAAAAGGACCATACGACAAACTGATGATTGGAAAGTGCGTGAAATTAGAAAAGTTGCTAACTATTTGTGTTAATTAAAAACAAAATGCCTTGGAACTTGGCATTCGGATTTAATTGTGTTGGCGTACTGACGAACTGTATGGACAGCTATAAGCCAACGTCGACCAATACCAGGAACATACTTGTAAGGTAAGGAAATTTCATTGTTCATGTGTCCGGCCAATTTATTTTATTGATATAATGTTGTGTTAAAATTTTGGTTTTTAAAATTTGATTATTTAAAATTTGATTATTTTAAAATTTTAAAATTATTATTATCTTTGGGGCTCAAAATTATCAGAATTTAATGCTCAAATTTAATTAATAGTAAAATGAATAAATAAATAAATTAATAATACCAGTAAAATAATACGAATAATAAGAACGAAGGACTCGATTTTATAAAATATGAAAATTTGGGGCTTTGCCTATAAGTTGTGTCGTGAACTTAAGTTTTATGAGCTGTGAGGATAGCAGAATAATAGGAAATAAATAAATAAACAAACAACAACAAAAAAACAATGAAATAAAATATTTTGTATATTTCACTATAACCATATTTGAGTAGTTATTGCCTTGCATATTATATTTTTATAGTGTTTGCATGATGCCAATTTATGTGTTTTAATAAAATTTTGTATATATGTACCTATTCTTGTCTTTATTCCAGTTTTCCCCCTTTATGTATTTTAAGGTAATTTCTAGATGCAGATTAGAGAATGTTAACATTTAAATTTGTAGATTAATATCTCAAGTTTTTTTATTGACTCATCAATCCCAATTTTCACAAATTCATACGTTAAATAAGGCGATCCTAATGTTATTGCAAAATGTTAATTTTAAGTATGATATTAAGGAATTGATTTCAGTAATTAATAATATCCGATCTTCGTTCACAACGCCGAAGGGATATTATTTTCATTTGTCTTCGTACTAACCACGTCACGATTGCGTACCTAGTAGGAGGTGTTTATTTTCATCACCACACTACTTAAAGTTTAATGGTGCTCATACCAGGTGTATGAATTTGTATTTGGGATTCAAAATTAAAAATTTTCTGCATTTAAATATAAATAAAGATAGCCAGTATTATGATTTGATTCTTAATTACCTATCTTCTCTTAGCTTTTTCTCCTTCTACTAACAAACATTATTTATCCATATTGTGTTTATAAATATTGTGTGTATATCTAAAAATTTACGAAATTGAAAAATAATAGTTGAGAAGATGAAACAAAAATATACAGAAGAGTTGGTTTAGCTCACGACACATTAGCTTGTAAGATTGTAAAGAATTTCGTTACTATATATATCCGTATTTCGGAAAATTTACTTTGTCATTATATTTATGTGTATTTATAAAAATATTTAGGGCTATTTCATAATTTCTATTAAATATTATTCTCGAATGAGTATAAATTATAATAATTCATTACAAAACTCATATCTTGAGAGTATATGATATCATAATTTGAGGTGTGAAAGAGTTCAAAAATAAAAAACAAAGGAAAAAGTATCAAACATCAGTCTGTGTGAGATTTTCCAAATAGGTAAATAAATATGACAGGTAGAAATAAGGCAAGGCAGTCTTCTCCCGAAAGGGACACATTTAAAATTGGAATAGACACTCTATTGAACTCTTTACAAAATTTTGAGGACAAACCAGACCAAAATATATCATATTTTTTCGAAGAGTTCGAAGAATTAGCCGCAGCGGCACAATTTCCCGATGATTTAAAATTGGTATTGGCAAAGTCAAAATTTAAAGGCCAAGCGAGAGAGATTCTAAAAAACACAGCTGAATTGCATAAAGCACAAAACTATAACACATTCAAAGAAAATGCGATAACACAATTTAAAAAAGAAAGATCGTTTGCTGACGCTCAGGCGCAATTCATAAACGCAAAACAAACACCCAACCAAACTATTGAAGAATTTACTAAACAATTCAACATTGAGGCACAAAAATACCTTGTCTCGTCAGGACATAAACAAAAGAATGGAGCTAAAGAATTATTAGAAACGATTAAATTAACTAAATATCTTGAAGCACTAAGACCGGACATCTCCTTTGAATTAAAAAAATACCCACCCACAAAGTTTGATGAAGCAGTAAAAAAAGCTAAAAATATCGAAAGTGCTTTGAACAGTAAATGTGCAGGAGAAGTAAACCATTTAACTGAAAATAGCGAAAATAAATTATTCGAGGCACTTCTTAGCATGTCGCAAGAACAAAAATCGGAAATACACCAATTAAAAGAACAAATAAAAGATTTAAAAATTCAAAAAAATGAGAGCGAACATAACAACGCTGAAGTAAATCAGATAACACATAATTTTTGTCATATCTGTAATAAATCCAACCATCAGACACAAAATTGTTATTTCAATCAAAAAAGTGCGAATTTTTTTCAACCAAGGGGAGCGCAAAACAATGTTCGGCCACGATTTCAAAAAAATTATTATCAAAATAATAATTATAGAGGCTTTCAACGATTTCCACAAAATTATGCACAACATTTTCAAGCGCCACAAACATTGGATTTTGCAAGACCTTATTACAATCAAACTAGATTTAATGATATGCAAATTCAAATGCCAAATTGGCAAAATTTGACCCAATCACAAATAGGACCTAATCAAATGTATCCTGGAAATTACAATATGCAAAATATGATTCCAATGCAAAACTTTGATCCAACACAAGGAAACAATACACAAATTGCATATACAGGGCAGCATCAGGGTTTCGCAAATATGCAAAATAGCCAAAATCTTTTGCCGCAAAATAATGAGGGAAATAGGGAACATCAGCCCACAATTACTTTTCCTAACGAAAACAGAGACAGGCGAGGCAGACACAATAATAATAATAGGAACAGAGGGCAAAGTCATTTAAACCGGTAAGCGGGCCTACAAAATTGAGAAAAATACAAGCCCGTAGGTCCCGTAACATTGAGAAAAAACAGGGTTATAATATAAAAAATAAATCAAACAAGGAATTAAAAATATTGAAACAAAAGCAAACGAAAAAGACAATGAGAAAAAAAAATGAGAAAGAAAAAAAAGATATAACACAAAAATTGATCGCAAGTTGTAACTCGGAAAAAAACAATGAATTACCAATATGGGACTTAAAAATAAAGAAAGATTTAATTATACCCAGCCTTATTGACAGTGGGGCGAGTATAAGTTTAATATCTCCAGGGGTCTTTGAAAAAATAAAAGAGACGGATATAAAGATTAAATATTTAGCCAACGCTATAAAAATTACAACTTTATCAAACAAATCCATTCCTTTTAAACACTGTGTAAAATTTAAGTTTAGATTTAACAACACTTTCTTAAATGGCACATTTTATGTAACTAAAGATGAATTTGACCGTAATTACAAAATTATTTTAGGATATGATTTCTTAAAAAGTAATAAAATAATTATGGATTTTGAAAATAATACTTTTAAACTCAATAATTCAATTATACAATTAAACCCCAATGAAAATCAAATTACGGAGGTGAATAAAATTAAGCCCGTACAACAAAATGATGACTTTCAAACAATACCAAAACAAATCAAATCCTATCAACACAATAACATTCCGAAAATTAATACACGAGTATTTGTAAAGAAAAGCATTACTTTGAGACCTAGAGAATCGAAATTAGTAAATTTAATTTTTGATGGGAAATTAAGAAACAAGCAACAATTTTTTTTCCAACCAAAATATAACAACAGTAAATTAATAATTCAAAATTCAGTTCACGAAAATAAGGAAACAGAAAATAATTCATTCACAATATTAGTACAAAATAAATCGAAAACGTATTTGAGACTTCATAAGGATCAGGAAATGGGAAAAATTACCACTGATTTCTTTATAAAAGAACAAAGTAAATCAAAAACTGATAATATTTATGAAGTGAACAACTTAAATATCACACAAATTAGAGAATTACGAAAAAAAGAACTTTCAGAGAAGGATTTTAAAATAGATCACTTAACACCGAAGGTACAAAAAGAAGTATTGAAAATTTTAATGAGACATGCTACTGCTTTCAGCAAATCATACAAAACTCTAGGAGAAACGGACGTAATAAAACCGAATTTTAAATTAATGCATGACTTTCCTATACAAACGAAACCATTCAAATTAGCGCATGATGTAAAAAAATTCGCGGAGAAAGAAATTCAAGATTTATTGGATGCAGGTATCATAGAGCCTACGAACTCAAGTTATGCTTTCCCAGTAATTTTCGTAAAAAAAAATTCTACGTCAAAAACCAATGATCAAAACTTAATAAAACTTAGAATGGCTATAGATTTTAGAGCTCTTAACGATATATTAGAAAGCGATCCGTATCCAGTCCCTAACACAAAAAATATTTTACAAAGCATCGCTGGAAAAAAAAATATTTACAGTTCTAGATTTACATTCTGCATTTTTTCAAATCAAATTAAAAGAGCAGGACAAGCATAAACTAGCATTTATCACGGAGGATAACCATTTTCAAATAACACGAATGCCATTCGGAACTAAAATCTCGACAAATATATTTGCTCGTCTAATCGATATAGTTTTAGGTGATTTAAAAAAGAAATACAACATTCAATACTTTATTGATGACATTTTACTTGCCGCTGATAATATACAACAAATGCACACATTACTAGAAGAAGTACTAACACAATTAGAAAAATTTAATCTCACAATTGAACCAGCTAAAATAAAACTATACATGCAAGAAATAGACTTTCTGGGATACAAAATTAGTGAAAAAGGATATGCACCCTCAGAAAAAAATATAAAAAAAATAACAAGCTTTGCAGTCCCTACATCTCAGAAAACAGTGCGAGCATTCATTGGATTATGCACGTATTTTAAATCAACTATAAACAATTATGCAGAAATTATAGCGCCACTGACAGATCTCACTAAAGCGAATACAAAATTCAAATGGAATGACAAAGCACAGGAATCATTTGAAAAAATACAAAAAATTATCATGGAACAACCTACCATACATCCCCCAGATTTTAATAAAGATTTCTATATAATTACAGACGGATCAAAAATTGCAACATCAGGTATACTCGCGCAAAAACAAGGAGATAAAATGATACCAATTGAATTTACGGGAAGAAAATTAAAAGAATCGGAAAAGAGATATCCAAGCATGCAGATAGAGCTTTTGGCAATATACGAAACTATAACTTATTTTAGAAACATTTTATTAGGAAGAAAATTTTTTCTCCTAACAGATTCAAAAGCATTAACATACCACTTACACTTGGAAAAACAGCCGGAAATTGTAGCACGATGGTTACTTAAGCTACAGGATTATGATTTTGAAGTATCTCACATTGAAGGTATTCATAACCCAGCAGATTTCTGTAGTAGAGAAACAAATGCCTTAATTATAGCGGACGATTTAAACAAACACCTTTTTGCGGTAAATAAAAATTTGAATGCAGACAATATAAAAAAAGAACAATTAAAAGACCCTAAATTAAACGAAATTATTCAAGCTTTACAACAACAGAAAAAAGCAAAAAAATATGAAAAATACAATTTAAATAAAGAAGGAATATTAATTCTAAGAAAATCACAAAATTCAAATAATGATGATTTATATATTGCGCCACAGAATTTAAAAGATATTATAAAAAGCGCACATGTCCCACACTTCGCTTTTCTAAAAACCTATGGCATAATAAAAGAAAGATTTTTTTGGTATAGAATGTATCAAGAGATAAAACAATTCTGTGCGAAATGTATAACATGCAATACATTTAAACAGCATAAAACGATAAAAATTCCACTGAAAACAATGGATAAAAATTACATACCTGGTCATAAATTAACTATTGACGTAGTAGGAAGTTTGGTTACATCTCTAAATAGGAATAAATTTGTTTTAACTATTGTTGATACAGCATCACGCTTCCTACAAGCATTTCCACTTAGATCGACGGATACTAAGGTTATAATCAACGCATTAAATGGTTATTTCAGTACTTTTGGATTAGCGAAATATATCTCTACAGACAACGGAGCTTATTTTAAATCGAAGGATTTCAAAGATTATATGAAAAATTTAAATATTGAACTAATACCTTCGTTGGTGTACCACCCGGAGTCGCAATCTGTACTTGAACGAATACACCGGGATTTAAAAGCTTCCATAGCCTCTATGTGTAATAAAACTTACGAATGGGATATAAAACTTCCATATTTCGTACTTATGCATAATTCAACTGTACATAGAATAACAAAATTTTCTCCAAGCATGTTATTTTTCGGTAGAGAGATAAAAACGCCATTCACGAATTTTGAAGCGCATAATATGGATTCTTACAGTACATATGTACAGAATAAGCTCAAACATATGCACGATATAAGATATGAAGTTATGAAGAATCAAGAAAAGGCGGATTTGGAACTGAATAAGAATTCGAAGTTAAAACACAAAGAATTAAAATTGGGTGACGAGGTCTACATGAAAATGCTGAGAAAACCTAAGGCGTTACATCAGAAATTTTCAGGCCCATATTATATTGAGAGAATTTTCAGAAATGATAACTACCTCATAAAGAACAAATATAGGCCAGACCTGAGACCTATTAGAATTCATATTTCTAAATTATTTGCGCCCAATATGGCAAACAGAACAGAAAACAAATAATCATTCCTTAGAAAATATAAGTGAAAAAAAAAAAAAAAAAAAAAAAAAAAAAAAAAAGTAAAAAAAATAATAATAAAACAAAATAAAAAAATAAATAAATAAATAAAAAAAAAATAAAAAAAAAAATTTACTTCAAGAATTTGTTAAAATTGTTTTAAGCGTCTACTGAAACCGTCAAAATCTTTTAAATATACAGTATTTAACATATCAGCCAAACTTAAAAATTTTTACAATTAAACACAGAAAATTCTAAAAATGTTCGAATCTTGCAAATTACATACAAAATTAACGTTATAAAAAAAAAAAACGGAGCTATATTATGGTCTCATACGAAATATATTTCGTACTTCCCGGGATGTGAGAACTTATTGCTGGTCGATAACTCGCATGGTATGGAAAATATTTTTTAGGAGACTATACATAGACAAAATATATATAACAGAGACAAATAAATATTAAAAATAGGCATTACATGAATAGTCGTAATATATTACCTAATATAAAAATAAACTAGATTCTAACAAAATATATATACATATATATAAAAATTATATTTACGAATTTTTCATAACACGGTATGTTATACAAAAAGGAAAATGAAGATAGAAAAGGTTTCAGAACAATAATACAATAGGATCGTGAAATAATGTATGATAACAATAAAAACGGGAATGAAAATGAAGTCATAAACAGTAGCATGAACAGTAGTGAATTCTAGTGAGAATGCGTCTCAGAAGGAAATTCGAGCGAATAATATAGGTATCGCGGAGGTGAATATGTTTATATACATATCATATTTGGCAGTTTTCAAAGGCCAACACATTGCAATGATAATTTTCTCACATTTAATGTATTTGTGTATGTTATTTCAATTTTTGTATTACTATGTCCATTTGTCATTACATGTATATATTTATAATAATGGTATTGTATTCTTGCACATCTTTTAATTTTAGGTGATTATATTATAAATCTGTATATATATTATAGCTTATTTTTGGATAGAATATTTTTTTTTCTTAAAGTAAGAGGGGATAAGCTTGTCGTAAAGAAATGTCACGACATCGCTTAGAATAAAATAAAAGAAAAGAAAAGAAAAGAAAAGAAAAAAACAAAGAGAGAGAAAGAATAATAATAAAAATAAATAAATAAATAAATAAATAAATAAATAATCTAGAAAGAGATAGAAAATGAAATAATATTAATGTATATAAAAGTATTAAAATAAATTTTTATTTTAGCTTTCGTAAACAAGAAATGATAACAATAATATGTGTTGTTTGTTTGGAAGTTTTATTATACTATAAGCTCCCTTTTAGTCAAAGCCTGGGAATAGCAAAATCACATGAGCGAAGGGATTTTCTCACCATTAGTTATAAAAGGAACAAATGTTTACGAGAAGCAATAAAACCTAGAGTCGCCATTCGTCACATTAACGTACACAAGCAACAAAGAAAGATTTACAATCAAATTTATTACTCCCGCGTGTGGTCTACTTGGGGTTGCTGGTTTGGAATCGTAGCTCCGGCAATAAATAATGGAGGAACAATGTCTAAAAATCCAACCCCGTTTCTTTTACCTGACCAATGGACAGTGAAATATATTCAAAGCCAATTGGAGTCCGAATATAATACCCAATGGGGTAAAAAGGGGCGTACAGGATCCGGAAGAAAAACCCCACACGAGTCAGTCCAGTTTTCGAATTGAAAGTGTCAAGTAAAAAAAAAAGATTTTTTTCTCTTCTCTCTGCTGTGAGTTTCCCGCTAAGATGAGAGGGAAAAAGAGGAAATTAGGAAATAAGGCAACTTCGAAATAATCTGTGTCATCGGGAGATGTGATCTTAGGCCTCCCGGATGAAGCGATGAGAAGCGAAGCTATGCTCTGCACACAGAGAACTAATTATCGACTGATTTCTAATACAAAAAGGAATACCTGAGTATTGCCGAGCGGACTATTTATTCATCGGATGATTTCTAAATACTCAAAGGAGTAACTGAGCATTGCTGAGCGGATACAAAAAGGAATACCTGAGTATTGCCGAGCGGACTATTTATTCATTGGATGATTTCTAAATACTCAAAGGAGTAACTGAGCATTGCTGAGCGGAATTTTCATTTCCGCAAAACAAAAAAAAAAAAAAAACTTTGCCTGAACTTCCTAGCGAAATTTGAAAAATGCTAACTATTAGTGTTAAAGGACCGTACGACAAACTGATGATTGGAAAGTGCGTGAAATTTGAAAAGTGCTAACTATTAGTGTTAAAGGACCGTACGACAAACTGATGATTGGAAAGTGCGTGAAATTTGAAAAGTGCTAACTATTAGTGTTAAAAGGACCATACGACAAACTGATGATTGGAAAGTGCGTGAAATTTGAAAAGTGCTAACTATTAGTGTTAAAGGACCGTACGACAAACTGATGATTGGAAAGTGCGTGAAATTTGAAAAGTGCTAACTATTAGTGTTAAAAGGACCATACGACAAACTGATGATTGGAAAGTGCGTGAAATTAGAAAAGTTGCTAACTATTTGTGTTAATTAAAAACAAAATGCCTTGGAACTTGGCATTCGGATTTAATTGTGTTGGCGTACTGACGAACTGTATGGACAGCTATAAGCCAACGTCGACCAATACCAGGAACATACTTGTAAGGTGAGGAAATTTCAGTGTTCATGTGTCCGGCCAATTTATTTTATTGATATAATGTTGTGTTAAAATTTTGGTTTTTAAAATTTAATTATTTAAAATTTGATTATTTTAAAATTTTAAAATTATTATTATCTTTGGGGCTCAAAATTATCAGAATTTAATGCTCAAACTTAATTAATAGTAAAATGAATAAATAAATTAATTAATAATACCAGTAAAATAATACGAATAATAAGAACGAAGGACTCGATTTTATAAAATATGAAAATTTGGGGCTTTGCCTATAAGTTGTGTCGTGAACTTAAGTTTTATGAGCTGTGAGGATAGCAGAATAATAGGAAATAAATAAATAAACAAACAACAACAAAAAAACAATGAAATAAAATATTTTGTATATTTCACTATAACCATATTTGAGTAGTTATTGCCTTGCATATTATATTTTTATAGTGTTTGCATGATGCCAATTTATGTGTTTTAATAAAATTTTGTATATATGTACCTATTCTTGTCTTTATTCCAGTTTTCTCCCTTTATGTATTTTAAGGTAATTTCTAGATGCAGATTAGGGAATGTTAACATTTAAATTTGTAGATTAATATCTCAAGTTTTTTTATTGACTCATCAATCCCAATTTTCACAAATTCATACGTTAAATAAGGCGATCCTAATGTTATTGCAAAATGTTAATTTTAAGTATGATATTAAGGAATTGATTTCAGTAATTAATAATATCCGATCTTCGTTCACAACGCCGAAGGGATATTATTTTCATTTGTCTTCGTACTAACCACGTCACGATTGCGTACTTAGTAGGAGGTGTTTATTTTCATCACCACAACTGCTTATTTTGTTTATCTCCCCGGTTAATTTTAGAAAAATTAGTTACCCTGCCATGTAAATTTATAGATTATAAGAAAAGTTGGATTGATTAAAAATATTTGTCACTTTACAAATTTATTAATTCACCATTAAGCTTTGCGTGTAGTTTCTTTATAACTTAGATTTTGCGTTTTTCAGTAATGTGTAAAATAAATGAAAAAATTAGGGTAAAAGAAAATAAAAATAAGATGAAAAAAACAGCTTGGTTTTTTAGAAAAAAAAAAAAACCATTTGGTTTAAACCTGGTTTAAAACCACGGTATAAACGAGTGTGGTTTAAGCTGTGGTACACTAATATATTCTGTTTTAACACTTTACATCCTAATTTTTGAATTAAAAAAAAAAAAGATTCACGTAATAATTACTTAGTTAATGTCTAAGGTATCCAGAACAACATATATAAAGCCTTAACAATAATTAGATTTTTAGATAGTTTTTAGGATTTCGTTCATCTGACAAAACCCTATTCATTTTATTCCCTTGTCTGTCTGTCACAGAGTGCTTACACAAAACTGTGTTAGTCAGAGACTTCAAATTTCGTGCACTTACAGCTGAATACCTCATGTCACGTGTCAAATCCTAAACTTTTGAAAAAGGCCTATTATTTTAATTAAATTAACTTTCACAAAGTCATCCGTTTATTTTTGCGATTAAATTTAAAAAGAGAATCTAATTTCAACGTTTTTTGTGTAGACATCATAATTTGGAGATAAAGAATCTCGCTAAACAAAAGTTTTTTTTATGAAGATTTTGTTGGGAGTTAAAATTTTCATATTAAGATTAATTTAATTAAAAGAAATTTCATATTTTTTGCTAATTTAAGACTTTATATTTTTTTATTATTATGCTGTGATAAATAATCCCTGACATTCATAACATGTTTCAGAATTCAGTTACAGTCATCTCTCGTTAATTCGAATCTTCGCTTAATTCGAACTAAACATGAAGTCCCGAAATTTTCAATGGCAGAAACACGTTAAAAATTTTCATTAATTTGAACTCATTTTTTTCTCTTGACTTCGTTTAATTCGAACTAACGAGAATTCCTATTTTTCATTTTTCTCTACTTTCTCACGAATTCATATTTCTGTATTAACTTTATTTCTTTTATTTTTGTCAGAATTCTTCTGAACTAATATATGCATTTAATCCTATACATTTGATATCCACTTTCTTAGTGCTCCGTCAGTCCATCAGTGATGCTTTAATGTTTTCTTCCATTGTGCTTGTTTCTAATCTTTTAATTAGTTTATGTACCGGGTGTCCTGAAAAGGACTGAACGATTTTAAAAATCAATAACTTGCAAACTTTTACAGATATTTAAAAAATTCTTGCACGAGAGTCATCTAAAAGATCAAAAGTTTTTTTCCTGCGATTCTGGATTTTAGTTCGAATTACAAACAATAGATGGCGCTGAGAGAGCTAGGTGCTGTATTGAGACGGATATTGACGTCACTTGGCACTGAAGCAAAATAAGGAGGTTAAGGCTATGGAGTGGATCTTATTCAAAAATGAACTTTTGCTTTTACCGTCCGATTTTGAATGCAATCCATATAATTTTGATTTTGCTGGCGTCAGCGCAATAGTAGAGAAAAATATTATTTTCATGGGTACGACTCCTTTGAAAGCGAAATGCGTGAAACAACAACGTTCGAATTACCGACTTTTATTTATTTTTTTATTTATTTCTTTTTTACATTCCAAGAATGTAAGTACTTTTGAGAACAGGATATCTTATTTATCTATTTATTTATCTGGGTATCTTTTAAACCTTTTTCTATGTCACCTACTCATGTCCTGTATTGTATTTTAAGTATGTGGGATTAACAGTTCATTTACAGGTACACCCAAAAGATTGCATCACATCATAGTCTATGGGGGAAAATCACTTGCAGTGTATATTAATTAAATACACTATTTCAAATGTATTGAAACTGATATAAATCACTGAATTTCAGTATAAGATGATTGTGATAGAATAGAGTATTTGGTATTTATAGCATTTAACGTTCATTTACAGGGGCACACAAAAAGAAATCGGTTACTTTACTGTCTTTAAGTAATAACTGCTGGAAATGCGTTTTCAATTTCGGCATGCGCTTTTAAATTTAGCTGTTTTTTAGATACATTAGTAATTATATAAATGCATATCACTTATACTCGTCTCTGATGCGTCCGTCCGTCTGTCTGTCCGCATATAACAGTGCAAAAATTTACTCTGTCGAATCGTTTGAAATTTTAAATATATATTTATTGAAGAATTTTATCCAGTTATTTCAAATTTTATGAATATCGGATGTGTATACAGGGACAGTCAAAAGTATTCCGTTACATTATGGCCGACAGGGCAAAAGTTTCAAGTTCTTTTTGATGATATTACACCCGTCCGAACATAATGAAATTAACATGCATTTATGAATTAAATTGAAATACAAATGATGTAGAAAATGCTGCACAAAGAATAGTTATTATTCATTTACAGGGCCACACAAAATAATTATGTAACATAACGGTATAGAAGGGAACATACTTTGCGGCATATTTTAATTTTGTTACACATATAATAAAATTGTTATAAGTTACTTAGGTTTACTACGAATTTTTTACTGTGTAATAGAAAATATGAAATATTTACAGGGACGCACAAAAGATTTCGGAAACTATGCTGCATCAAAAATGCTGTACGCTATCGATAATTGCTTGAAGTTTTAAGTTTTGATGTTATTTTTTTAAAGTTTCACTACATTTTTGCATGTTACGCTGTGTATATAATTGGTGCAAATCATATACAGGGCTACACAAAAGAATTCGCATTCCTTACTAAATGTGTAAGTAAATATATTAAGGGTGGTTTGTAAATGAGTTATGCATTTTTTACGTTGAACAGCCTTAAGTATATTACGATATGTTTAAAGAATAGAAATGAAATGATATACAGAGGCACTCAAAAATTGGATTAATAGCCGGCTTTGGATGGTAATCTCTGGAAGTGTGATTTCATTAGTTTAAAGCATGTTTCGATTTTAAATAGATTTTAGTTAGATAAATGGGGTGTATTTAAAGATAGTAGGAAAAGTACAGGGCTATACCAAAGAGTTCAAATATGCTTCCATCTATTTAAATAAATTGCTACATTTCAAATTTCAACTTAACATGTGTTTCTCCCGCTTTCCAACATAGTTAAAAATGTTTATGATTTCTATTTAGTTAGCCGTCTGCCTGTCTATCTTTCCAAACTCTAACTTGGGTTGAAGTAATTGAATTGGTCTGTAAGTGATATATGTTAATAAGATTTATTATGCCGTGTTGGGTATTGTAAACAAACTATGCATAATTCATGATTCATTTGCACAGACACTCAGAAGTATGCCATTACATTATGTTCTGTGAGGATAATTATATATGTAGCTTCTATATTCGTCATCTGGAATGTTCTTTTATCTGTCCACACATAATAGCGCAAAAACTGCCCAACAGAATGCTTTGAATTATAATATATATACTCGTTGGAGAATTTTCGTTACTCATTTAAAGTTTTATGAAAAGCGAATCAAAGCTTAAAAGGATATTAACAAATGTTTTCTTCATTCTATTAAAACCTATTCTGCGTGACTAATTCAATGATATCCAATGATAGGTGATGATTATAGGTTGTCATTATGATTATGGCTCATTTAAAATGGAGGTAGTATTATTTCTCTATTAACATGAATTTAATATACATAATGGTAATAAATTTTGTATTTGGGTATTTTTTCAAAAGAATGCAACAGCTATTGCACCAAGTTTTCAATGTTTATACTATAAATATTCTTCTTTCTAAAGAATAAACCATTTCCGCAATTTTTTACAACATACATAAAACTCTACTAAAGAACTTCTTTAAAACAAACAAATTTTTTAAAATAGCAAAATTGATTAATTTTTAACAACAACAACAAAAAACTACTAGATCGCTTCACTTTATTTTAAAATATGATGCACAAAGTATTCTTTAAATTAGATGATAAAAAGTAATTTAATCCGAGAAAATACGGCTTTCTTAAATGTAAAATCGTCTGCAAAACTCGTATGCTGCTCGTTAAATTCATTTTCCGTTTCCAATCGCTACTATTATATAAAAGGATTTATTATTTCCATGACAACAACACATTTCATTGAAATTATACCGACTGAGTCCAAAATCGGGCTTCATGTCTAGTGCACAGGTCAAATGTATGTTGTTCAATAAAAACAAATAAACAAAAGTTCAAAATCGGGCCCTAAGAGCAAGATTGCATTGTCAAACAAGACCCACTCCACAGCCTTAAACTCCTTATTTTGCTTCAGTACCAAGTGACGTCAATATCCATCTCAACACAGCACCTAGCGCTCTCAGCGCCATCTATTATTTGTAATTCGAACTAAAATCCAGAATCGCAGGAAAAAAAACTTTTGACCTTTAAGATGACTCGTGCAAGAATTTTTTAAATATCTGTAAAAGTTTGCAAGTTATTGATTTTTAAAATCGTTCAGTCCTTTTCAGGACACCCGGTATTTATGCATTCTAATTTAATACAGTAAAACCTCTAAATAACGGACACCTCGGGAACGCGGAAATTGTCCGCTATTCGGAGGTGTCCGCTATTGGGAAAACCTCAAAGATTCAAAAATCACTAAGAAATGCTTAATGTTTCATTAATTGACTTTTATATGGCCTAAAACCTCTATTATATGATTAATTAGAAATTAAAAAAAAATTTAAGCAATAAAACTGAAATAAAATTGCGCACACCTTTATCCAATGTTTATTACATTCTTATGGAAAAAATCTGTTACAAAAGTTTACTTTTGCTTATGATTACATCTAATTTGTTTTTAAATGTGACGTTAATTGGACATTAAGGAGTTCCGAACGGAGAGGTGGGGAGGGTAGCACATTTGGACCACTAACCCCTTCGCGACGGGAGCCTTTTACGAAATTATAAATGTTTTGTCGCCGATTTTTAAAAACAGAAATTTGTGCCTTATTAAATCGAGAAAATGTTCCGATTAAATAAGGAAAATTTCACTGGCGAAGATAAACAAAAATTCTTAAACCTTTTTGCGGCACGTATACGTGTCACTCGTCCCCAAACTCGTCCAAAGAATAAAATCTCAAACTTTTGTGGAGGGACATTTCAATGCTCTGGGAGATGTCTCTCTGGGCAACTTCCTGAATTAAATGCTGAAAATGGAGGGGATTTTCCCCAGCTCACGATCTACATTTATCTATGGTCACAAAATTTATGATACAACGCCCTGATAAATTTATAAGGCCTTTTAACTTTTTTTTTTTCATTTTTTTTCTCGTTAAAAAATATTTTTTTATTCTTTATCGTCGAAAATAGTGTCCGCTATTCGGAGTGTCCGTTATTCAGAGGTTAAACATACAAAAATTCAGGTTTTGGGAGTGGGGATTGGAAAACTGTCCGTTAAATAGAGGTGTCTGCTATTCGGGAGTGTCCGTTATGGAGGTTTTACTGTATTAAGTCGTATTCTAATGATAATAGACAAAATAAATTTAGAAAACAGTATAATATTAATTCCTTTGTAATAGTACTATATTAAGCATGTTTTCACTTCATATTTTCCATAATTCGAACTTCGGATAATTCGAACATTTCTTGTGGTCCCGACAAGTTCGAATTAACGAGAGCCAACTGCATCTTTATATTTTAAAACCTATTGCGATATTTTAATGATTCAGCATTTTAAATTTCGTTTAAACAGTTTTTCGTTTTTAGAAATTTAAAATTTTATTTATATCTCCGCTAATTTTTTTTTTTAATTTCAGAATTTCAAAAAATTTGAATTTTAGATTTTATTTAAATAATTTGATTTGAACAATTTAAATTTTATTAAAATAAGTAACTTCCTATTATAATTTTTAATAAAATTAAATTTATTGGTGCTGTCATTTATGTAATAAGAATTTAATAATTATAAATTAGCAATTTGAATTTATTAATTAAAGGATAATTGGTTTTGAAAGAAATGTTAATCGAAACTCTCAGTGCGTATAATCATTTGTTTTAATCAAAACTAATTTCATAAATCGGTAGTTTGAGCTTTTTTGCAAATTATTTACAGGAATAATTTCATTAATTGACAAAAAAAAATTTTATGGAAATCTTACAATTGTTATAAGAAATGTGCAAATAAATGTATTGTGATCCTATTTGTAATAGAGAAGGGTTTTGTACTGCGTCATGAGGAAAGTTCTGCGGTTTTTTATGAGAAATTTCAATACACACGTACAAAAAGATAAGAAAATTTTATTGAATCACATGGCACCATTTTGTTATGTGACATTTTTGCCATCATTTTGGTAGCTGGAAAATTTAATAAAAAAAAGTCATTAGATTTATTCATAAAGAAGTTATCAATGTGGTGTTTGGCAATCTCTAAAAAAGGTGAACTTCCGGCTGTTCAGAGAAATTTGAAGTGACGGATAAAGGTGAAAATCAGAAATGACCAGATCTGGTGAATATAGATGATGACACAAAACATCCCTACCATACTTATTAAGGTACTGCCTTACATTAATCTCAATGCGATGCCGAACATTGTCCATGTTGGAACACAATACCTCAACATTCATCAGGTCTAAACGCTTTTCTTCGATTTTTGCTTTCAAAACCGCCATTTGGGAACAGAATCTTTCCGAATTTATTGTCTGATTTGGCGGCAACAATGCATAACAAATAATTCTTTTGTAATCCCACCATACACAAAGTATTACTTTTTTTTGGATGCAGGCTCCCTTTCGATGCCATTTAGTGCGGTTCATTTGATTTACCCCATGATATTTTCATAATAACATTATTGTAGAGTGAACATTTCTCATCTCCAGTAATAACCTGTTTAAAATAAAGAGCTTTTTTATTTCGTTTTAGCAAAGAATCACAAGCTGAAATTTGAGCAAGCATATTCTGTGGTGTTAAAGTATTGGATACCCACACATCAAGGTGGTTTACGCACCTAATTATCTTCAAATGATCATGTACTGTACTTTTTGGAACATTTAAACTTTGTGATGACTCCTGCATTGTGTAATGTACATTTTTCACTGACGGATTATTTTAAGAGATCTTTCTTTATAGATGATGGTCCTCCAGAATGAGCATCATCTTCGAGGCTGAAATTTCCAGAATTAAACTTCGCAAACCAACTTTCTAAATGTGTTGTCTGAAACAGTACTTTGTCTATATACAGCACAATTTTCTCTAGCAGTCAGACAAGCACTTTTACCTTTTTTGAAATAAAACAGGGTTATAAAACGAAAATTAAATTGTTGCTACACAACTCTTAACACTGCAGCGGGAAAAAAAAAAAAAAAAAAAAAAAAAAGGACAATATAAGCGAGAGTCATGCAGCGCAAGTAAAAAAACGAAATATACACCTCAGGGTTATTCGAAGTCATGCTTTATTAGTACAGTAGAATCTCTAAATTGCAGACACCTCAGAAACACAGAAATTGTCCGCTATTAGAAAAACCTCCGAGATTCAAAAATCGCTTAGAAATGCTTAATGCTTTATTAATTGAGTTTTACATATTTTAAAACATCTATTATACGATTAATCATAGATTAAAATTATTTTTAAGCAGTAAAACTAAAATAAAATTTTGCACACCTTTATACACTGTTTACTGCATTCTTATGAAAAAAAAGTCTTTTACAAAAGTTCATTTTTGCTTGCGATTCCATGTAATTTGTTTTTCGCTGAAACGTTATTGGACATTATAGTGTTCTGGTTTGGGTGGGGGGATTGCACTTTTTGATTATTAAAAGCATAAAATCTCAAAATCTTCTAAAGGACATTTCAATGCTCCGGGAGATGTCAACCCCCTGAATTCAACACTGAATAGGGGGGGGGGGATATTCCCAGCCCACCCTCTACATTTATCTGTGATCACAAAATTTGTGACACATTGCCATGATTAATTTAAAGGTCTTTTTACTTCCCCTCCCCCCATTTTTTTCTCGTTAAAAATACTTTTTTATCCTTTATTACCGAAAATAGTGTCTGCCTCTATTCGGAATATCCATTCTACAGAACTTAAATGTACAATAATTTAGGTTTTGGGAGTGGGGATTGGAAAGCTGTCTGCTAAATAGAATGTCTGCTATTTGGGAGTGTTCGTTATAGAGGTTTTACTGTAGTAGTAAAATAACTTTCTTTGAAAAATCGTAAGAACTTTCCAGATGATATAATATTAAAACACACATTCAAACATGACACACAAACACACATCAAATAATGTCTATATTCAATTATTAAAAGTATATATAAATATTCTACAGACGTATATACAATAAAACCCAACTGGAGTAAAAAAATAGCCACAACCAAGAATCGAACCCGAGACCTCAGCGTATTAGGCTGTTGCTCAAGCTCGAGCCACCTCACCTCAACTTGGATTATTAGTGAAAATTTGCTAACCCAGGTATCAACCGGAGTGGCTCAGTGTTAGAGCAACAGCCTAAGTGTGCTGTGGTACCGGATTCGATTCCTGGCTCTGGCTAATTTTTCACTCCAGTTGGTTTATTATACGTCTGCAGAATATTTGTACATATCTTTAAGGGTTTTGTTACTGCAATTTTTTGTATAACACTTTTTAATTGGATAAAAGCTACATCTAGGATTGAGAAAATAACCACATTAAAAAGTATGTTTAGCTTCAACTTTTTCACGGTGCTTTCTAAATACGATTGAACAAATTATTTTATATGAAGAGTACAATCGCCTTTTATTAGAGAACGAATTAAATAAATTTTACATTGAATTTTATTTAAGGGTACATAAATGTACTGTGAGGATATAAAGGGTTAACATTATTATTTTTAATATGGGATTTTATTTATCATACTATCGAAATTGCACCCTTATGAAAATTTATATACTTACCCAGAGTTTGTGTTGTAATAATTATAATGCCCATGAGATGTCGTCCAGACACCAGGCGAGTCAGAAGAGTTATCATATCCATAAGAGGCTGTGCAGACAGCAGGGGAGTCAGGAGGATTGTAATAGCCGTCGGATGCATCACAGCCATAAGACGTGTCCATATCATATCCCGACGATGCGGAACAGCCTTCTTCGTAAGACATTTTAAACTATGAAGATATAATAGCTGCGACACGGTAGGCTTAGACAAAAAAATGTAAGTGTGCGTATTTTATATCCATTGCTCGTTGAATAAGTGATAAGGGTCGGTGAAAAACAAATCGCTTTGTACCTGTATTAAATAAATGACGATAATTATTTGAAAAGATAACGATTATCATTTCAATACTTCTGATATCTCATACCAGATTTTCTCCTTGAAATTGAAATCTATTTCACCTATGTTTGGATAATTTCCAAAGATAACGCTTAAAAAATCCCTGTCGGCTGGGCCTATAGGCGGAGGTAGATTTCGGAGAGTGATCATTTCAAAAAAAAAAAAAAAAAAAAAAAAAAAAAAAAAATATATATATATATATATATATATATATATATATATATATATATATATGATTAGAGATAAACCCAGTTTAATAACTTCATTTGGCCGTTTATGAAAAATTTTTAATTTCATTTTTCTGCAAAAACTGGTTTTATCAGAATCATCTTAAGAAAAATTCAGCTCAAATGCCCATTTTGACAACATATTTTGAAATTAATTTTGAATTTATTAAAAAATCGACCAAAACAGTACATCATACAGTTCCTAAATAACAAAAAACTGTCAGTTGAATGCATTTGAGAAAAAAATTGAATTTAAAAATGAGTCATAAAATAACCGATTTTTTGTTTGAATACATCCTTAATTCTTTAATTGATTGCTTTGGAAAATTTTGTGCGAAATACTCACTTTGACAGCATTTTTAAAAATATATTCTATCTTTATCAAAAAACTGGCCAATGCGTCACAGTATATAGTTCCTAAATAAGAGGATCTGTAAATTGGATGCGTTTGAGAGCGAAAATGGATTTTAAAACGAGTCATAAAAAAATGCAATTTGCTATGTGAAAACTTCCTTAAATTTTCAAATCACGAAGACTTCGGGAAATTCTGTTCAAAATACCCTTTTTGGTAGCCTTTTTTGACATATATTCTGTTTTTATCAAAAAACCGATCAATGCATCACATTATATAGTTCCTAAATAAGAGGATCTGTAAATTGGATGCGTTTGAGAACAAAAATGGATTTAAAAACGAGACAGAAAAAAACTCAATTTCTTATTTGAATACTTCCTTAAATTTTCAGTCCCGATGAATTCTGTTCAAAATACCCTTTTTGGTAGCCTTTTTTGAAATATATTCTGTCTTTATCAGAAAATTGACCAATGCGTCGCTTTATACAGTTTCTAAATAAGAGGATCTACCATTTGGATGCGTTTAAAATCAAAAATGAATTTAAAAAAGAGTCAGAATATAAGCAGTTTGGATTTGAGGTTTTTTCTCCAACTTCTATTTTTGTTTAATTTCTTTTTGCTATACGAATTGGTCCTATGAAAAACTTGTCAATATAAAAGTTGTAGATATTTTTGAGAAAATGTAAAATAAATTTAATCAGATTTGATATCTTAAAAATTGACGGAGTTATGGATTTTTCTCTTTTTTCACCGCCCTTTTTCTTTTCGTTTTTAATTTTTTTCATCGGTAAAAGTTGGTCCTATCAAAAACTTGTAAATACAAAAGTTTTAGATAATTTTAAGAACATTTACAAAAAATTTAGTTGGACTTGATATGTTGAAAATTGACGAAGTTATGAATTTTATTCTCTCCAAAACCCTGTTTTTTTTTGCCCCTTGAGCCCATTTCTAAATTTATCAAAAATCTGTCATGTATAAACTTTTGGCCCATTTTTAAGAAGCAATATAAACTTTAAACCGATTCGATATCTACTTTAATTAAAAAGTTATGGCGTTTTTTCGGTTTTCACAAAAACGCCCCTTATTCCTACCCCCTTGGCCCGATTTTGCCCATTAACGAACTTTGCCGATATTTTATCCCCTTTGATTTTATGCACCAGTTTGGTGGAGATGGGTGAAAAATTATAGAAGTTATCGTGTTCATAAAAAAGTGAGATATATATAGAGATAGATAGATAGATATATAAACTGGTGCGATTGCAATAGGTAGTATTTCATACGAAATCTATCTAAAATAATGA
This sequence comes from Maratus speculifer, assembly GCA_964019185.1. Lineage (NCBI taxonomy): Eukaryota > Metazoa > Arthropoda > Arachnida > Araneae > Salticidae > Maratus > Maratus speculifer. The sequence goes on from OZ025298.1 coordinate 200,170,090, forward strand.
TGGTACATTTAATTAATTTTAGTTGTAATAATGAAAATTTTTATCGCAAATTCTATATTTACATATTCCGTGTGCAACGAGAATTATAATAGGATATAATAATACCCTTCCAATGCATCATAACCACACAATTTCATTTCATATCACGAAGATGCAGGAAAAGTTTCCCCGTAAGATATCTTATCAGGGTTGCAGAGTTGGAGTCGGAGTCGAGCCCATTTTTGAGCAAAAGAGTCGGAGTCGCTAAAATCAGGCCGACTCCGATACCGGCATTTTTAGAGAGTTTGAAGTGAAATTAAATCAATTATATGTAATTTTAAATCCATAAAAGGAATTATTATTGTTATTATATCGGATTATATCGGACCACCCAATATAGAGATTCCCAACTGCCCGGCATACATTGTAGATGGAAATTGTTTTTAATTAAAAACTCTACTAGGTCCCCAATTATTTCTGAACTTGGTAAAATTTTCATCTTTATTTTTTTTCTTTTCTGTCGAAATTTTTGTACTCTGGAGGACATGAATTAACATCAAAATTATAACGATTTCCACTTTCAAGTCGACGGATCCGAAATAGTAAAATTTTTGTTTTGTTTTCTTCTTTAGTTTTCGGTAGTTGTTTTTTTCGTTTATTAATATTGATAGTTATTTAGAAATTTTAGAACAATTGAATGACAGGGAACAATCGCTAAAAAACTTAAATAAAGAAATAGAAGTTGCATTAGTTTAGAAATGGAATATGAAATTGACATTAACGCTAGCGAAGAATACCAGGAAAAAATTACAAAGGCCAAATTTCAAATTATAAAAAAGAATACTGCCCAGTTAAACTGAAGGCATTGAGCTCACAGGCTACAAATACTAATTGCACATTAAAGCTTTATATTTTCAAGGGTTAATTCCGTTCGAAAAAAAAAAAAATTAAGAAGGGGAAACAGCTCTCCCCTTTTCTCTTTTTTTATACTTAATCATTGAACCTCCTATACTATCAAAGACATGCTTTATCATATAAAAAATCTATATCCAAAATTCAGAGCAAATTAGATAATTCTTAATAAAAACCCATTTAGCATTTATATAATTTAAAAAGAGTTATCCCCCTCTTTTATACTTAACCATTAAACTTCCAAAACTATTCAGAGATTTGAACGAAATCTGAAAATTCTGCTTGAAAAACCCATTTGTATAAATTAAGGGGGGGGACATTAGAACCCCTGTTCCCCTTATTTATACTTATTCAATGAACACCTAATAACAGTCACGGAATCGCCTCATCAGAATGATCCTAATCTAAACTTTGAACGAAAATTAATTCTGCATGAAAATCCCATTTATATCAACTAACGGGGGGGGGGGCATTAGAGCCCCTGTTCCCCCTATTTATACTTATTCAATGAACACCTAATAACAGTCACGGAATCGCCTCATCAGAATGATCCTAATCTAAATTTTGAACGAAAACTTAATTCTGCATGAAAATCCCATTTATATCAACTAACGGGGGTGGGGACATTAGAACCCCTGTTCCCCTTATTTATACTTATTCAATGAACACCTAATAACAGTCACGGAATCGCCTCATCAGAATGATCCTAATCTAAACTTTGAACGAAAATTAATTCTGCATGAAAATCCCATTTATATCAACTAACGGGGGGGGGGGCATTAGAGCCCCTGTTCCCCCTATTTATACTTATTCAATGAACACCTAATAACAGTCACGGAATCGCCTCATCAGAATGATCCTAATCTAAATTTTGAACGAAAACTTAATTCTGCATGAAAATCCCATTTATATCAACTAACGGGGGTGGGGGGTGGGGGGGTGGGCATTAGAACCCCTGTTCCCCCTATTTATACTTATTCAATGAACGCCTAATAACAGTCACGGAATCGCCTCATCAGAATGATCCTAATCTAAATTTTGAACGAAAACTTAATTCTGCATTAAAATCCCATTTATATCAACTAATGGGGGGGGGCATTAGAACCCCTGTTCCCCCTATTTATACTTAATCAATGAACACCTAATAACAGTCACGGAATCGCCTCATCAGAATGATCCTAATCTAAATTTTGAAAACTTAATTCTGCATGAAAATCCCATCTATATCAACTAACGGGGGGCATGAGCCCCCCGTTCCCCCTCTTATACATATCGAATGAACTCCAAAAACTAATCAGGGAAGCGCCTTGTCAGGATATACCTACATACAAAATTTCAAGAGGATCGGATATTTTTATCATGAGTTATCGCGTTACGTACATACGAACATACATACAGAACGGACGGGCACATAAGCTCTCAGGCTATGATAGCCTGTGAGCTAAAAAAGCAACTTAAACATTTAGAACAAGCTCAAGTTTTCAATGAAATTCAATCAAATTCTACTCCAATAAACAACGCGTTAAATATTAAATTACCCGAAATTTCTCTTCCGAAATTCTCCGGAAAATCCGACGAATGGGTTCTATTTAAATTACAATTTAACAACTTAATAACGTCAAATGAGCAACTATCAGAAGCACAAAAGTTGCATTATTTATCAGCAGCATTAATAAGTGATGCAAGAGTTTTGATTAGCACAGAAGATACTTTTTCATCTTTTTTTTCAACCATTAAAAGACAGATACGAAAATGATAGAGCAGTAACAGAAACACACATTAATTCACTCTTAAACCCAAATAAACTTACAAATCCTTCCGCTAATGGTCTTCGAAATCTAGTCGATAATGTAAAAAAGAGCATTCGAGCCTTGAAAGTTTTGAACTACAACAGAAACAAACTTTCAGATGTTTTAATATTAAACATCATTCTTCAAAAGTTAGATAGAGATACTCGAAAAAATTATGAAATGACGATAAGTTCAAAAGAAGTTCCGAAGTTAGATGAATTACTTTTATTTTTAGAAAAACGATCTCAATTTTTGGAAAATATCCATAAAGTCATAAATCAAGTTAGTACAGATTCAACAAGCTTCAGCTCCTCTGAAGTTACTAATCCCCTAGGATGTATACATTTAAAAAATTATAATAATAAACCCCGTATTTCTATAGAAAAGCAAAACATAAAGATAAATAAACTATGTTTGAAAATTTTACTTCATCATCTTGATTGAAAGGTATGTTTAACAAATAACAAATTCATGCAGCAATCAAAATCATACACATAGACTTGGAATAATTTTCCATCTTAAATTAATTTTAGAAGTATATTTTAAATAAATGCACCAATAAAAATATGTAAAAGTTATGTCTCACCAATAAAATTTTAGCTCAGTTTTATTAGAATCCATTTAATTTAATGCAGATGAGATTATAAATTCAAGTACAGCAACCCAAGGGATTATTACTGATTCAGCATGTTTTTAGGGATCACCAACTGATATTTATATGCAAAATCTTTAATTCTAGATATATTAACTTGAAATGAATATTTCAAAATCAGTTTGAGAAAGAGCTAATACACACTGAGATTTTTGTTACCATACTGATTTTGAAACTCTTTATTTTCACAAGAATGTAAAATCTTTCAGTAAGGATCAGAAACATTCATTTAATTCTAAGTCATTGACTTTGTTAGCAGAACGTCCTCACGTTTATTCAATGCGTAAAGGCGATCACATTTTAATGATATGTTCCCAATTCTTAAATTTATCGGCAAAAAAAAAAAAGATTCGATATTGTTAAAATGAAAAAAGTATGCTTCAATTGTTTACAGCAGTTCATAACATTAGCCAATGCAAAAGTTCAAGTACGTGCAGAAAATGCAGCAAACGTCACCACATTGATCCACCTAAAACGCGGTGAGGAAAATATTGATACTAATCAGACTATACCAATTCAAGATGGAAATAATATCAGTAGTAACTTATTGCCAACCGCAAACGCATTTACTCCTCATAGTTGCACAAATAATCAGACGTCTGTTACCACTTTGTGTGAAAATACACATTCATTTGATAACACACATTCAACCATTAACAATACTGTAATGAGTATGACGTCTTCTTCTAGTAAACAAGTACTGCTTTCAACTGCGATAGTATATGTACAAAATGCTAGATGAGAATTTGTTCCTCTTAGAGTAGATTCAGGATCTCAAAATAACTTTAAAACGAAGGAATGTACCGCGTTATTGTTCTTAAGAGGAAGGAAAATAAACGCATCAGTTTCAGGGCTAAATGGTTCAGTTATGAATATAAAGGAAAGTATTATAACAACTATAACAAATAAAAACAGGAGTTTTAATGAAACATTAAAATTCTTTGTTGTTTCTAAAATTACGCGCATAACACCAGCTACATATCTAAACCTCATGCCTATTACGCATTTACAGACTTTTCAGGTAGCTGATCAGCAATTTGATGAACCAGATCCAATACATGTTTTATTGTCAAACGAAGTATTTTTTAAATTAATGGGAGCAAATAAAATAAATATGCAAAATTTAGTTTTCAAAAAAACTGTTTTTGACTATGTTGCCAGCGATTCTACGTCTATGCCACAACAAAATAGTTTTAATAATTATTATGGCCTTGTTCGATCTGTGGATGATTTATCCAACACTATGCAGAAATTTTGGCAAATTGAAGGGGTTCATGATACAAATCCAATAAAAAGTAAAGAAGAGCAATATTGTGAGGAACATTTCCAGCGTACACATACTAGAAGAGAAGATGGTAGGTACATTGTGGAAATGGCGATTAAAACTGGTGGGCTTGCACGTTTAGGAGAATCAAAAGAAAACGCAGTTAAACGATTAAATCATTTACTTAAGGGATCTACGCACAATCCAGTAATGAAATTGTTATACGAAGAATTTATTAACGAATATAATAACTTGAGACACTTAGAAGAAATTTCGTTCTTTACTGCTGACATCATAAAGACGTATCGCCAGAAACATTGCAAAAATCAGAGAGATTAGCTTCGCATTTTGTGGAAAGCTGGAGAGGAAGAACCAGTCAAAACATTTAAGTTAAAGACTTACTGTACATCGAACGCGCCTTATCTTGCCACGCGGACTCTGAATCAGCTTGTAATTGATGAAAAAGACATTTTTTTTTTATAGCATTACGTCTAGTTCTCCAAGATTTCTATGTTGATGAGGTATTAACAGGAGCTAACACTTTAAAAAAGGCTCAACAGCTACAAGCACAATTAATCGCATTGCTTGAACGTGGTGGCATGAAATTGCACCGATGGTGTGCTAATCACCCCCGAACTCTTAAAAATCGCAACTAGCAACCAATATTATACATTCAATGATCCTGATGAGGACCAGAGCACTAAAACTCTAGGATTTTTATGGAATCCAGTTCGTGACTCTTTTTCGTTTAATTTATAAAATGAGGAACCAGTCATATATTCAAAAAGAACTGTTCTATCCCATGTAGCGCGAATTTACGTTCCACTGGGTTTACTCGGTCCTGGAATAGCTAAAACTAAGATTTTCATACAGAGACTTTGGTTATTAAAGTTAGATTGGAATGATCACGTCCAGATGACATTAAAGATGAATGGCGACGCTTTATCAGAACATTTCAAAATATAAACAATTTAAAAATAAATTATTTTGTTTTAAACGAAGAATATTCGGAAATTGAACTGCGCGGTTTTTCTGATGCATCCGAGCTCGCATATGGAGCAGCCATTTATCTACGCTGTTTCACAAAATTTAATATGTCTTTAAATTTACTGTGCAGCAAGTATAGGGTTGCACCATTGAAACCTTTGACGATCTCAAGATTAGAATTGTCCGCAGTTGCCTTATTGTTTCAACTCGTATCTAAGATGGTGAATTTACTAAAGTTGAACATCAGTAAAATAATATTGTGGTGTGATTCAACCATTTTCTTATCATGGATTCAGACTCCTCCTCATCTACTTAAAACTTTTGTGGCCAACAGAATTTACAAAATTCAAGAGTTTACCCAGACTTTTCAATGCAAACATATACCCTCAGAGGAGAACCCAGCAAGCAGACCTTGTATCTCGAGGACTAACATTCGACAAATTAATTGATTGTGAACTTTTGTGAAACGGGCCTTTCTTCTTGAGAGAATAAGAGATCATCACATCCAATCAGAACGTTGATTTAGTACAAGTGAAAGACAATATTGACTTTTCATCTGAATTAAAACTGAAAATCCATACAGCACTAACCTGTTTAGATTCTACTGAATTTGTAAATGATATTTTAAGTATTAGCAATAATTATACTAAAATATTACGTGTTTTAAGTTATATTTTCAGGTTCTTAGATAATACAAGAAAGTCCACTGAAAAAAGGAAAGGACACGTAAGCATAGATGAATTATCAAGAGCAGAAACATTTTTGATACGGGAAAGTCAAAAGAGTGAATTTAAGGCAGAATGTACTGCATTGTTAGAAAGTAAGAAAATTTCTATTAAAAGTAAATTGCGATTGTTAAGCCCCTTTTTGGATGCACATAATGTGTTAAGAGTAGGAGGGCGTTTGGATAATGCAGACCTAAAGTTTGCTCAAAAACATCAATATATTCTGCAGCTAAGGGTAAATTGTGTAGCCTAATTGCAATTTACTATAATAAAAAATATCTTCATATAGGTGCACAAGCATTGTTATGCTACTTGAGGCAAAAATTCCGGCCACTACAGGGAAGAAATTTAGCTAGAAAAATAACGCATGAGTGTGTAACTTGTAATAAAAGCAACCCCATAACTATACAACAAATCATGGGTTCCCTACCCACACTGAGAGTACGTTCTAGCACACCATTTAATTATGTGGGAACAGATTTTGGTGGCCCCTTTTTTATAAAATGTTACGCACAGAGAAAGGGAATTCTTAATAAGGTGTGTTTGAAAATCTTTGTTTGCTTTGTAACTAAAGCAGTGCTTCTCGAACTAGTGCCAGAATTACCACAAATGCACTCATTGCCACCTTAAAAATGTTCATTGCTAGGCGCGGAATGTGAGCAGTAATCTTTTCAGATAATGCAAAAAATTTTGTTGGCGCTAACGCAAAGTTACAGAGAGTCCATAATTTACTAAGACATCCTGAGGAGAAGTTAGCGAATTATTTGTAAGAAGACAATATTATTTGAAAATTTATTCCACCCAGAGCATCTAATTTTGGCGAGTTGTGGGAGGCAGGAATAAAATCGGTAAAATATCATCTAAAGCGAACGGTAGGTAATGCAAGGCTAACGTTCGAAGAGTTATTAACTGTAATTGCTCAAAGAGAGTCTATATTAAATTCACGACCAATTACTCCATTGTCTTCAGACGTGAATGACTTGGAGGCCTTAATGCCAGGCCACTTCTTAATCGGAAGGCCTATGACAGCCATCGTTGAACCAGAATTAATTAATGTAAACGAAAATATACTCTCTAGATGACATAGAATTTCAAAATACGTTTAACTGATATGGAATTGTTGGAATAAAGAGTATTTAAATACGCTACAACAACGTTCAAAATGGCAATTCGAAAAAAATAACGTAAACATAGGAACCTTAGTGTTGATAAAGGAAGATGATCTTCCTACAAATAAATACTTACTAGGATGCATTATAAATATTTTCTTAGGTGCAGATGGTAAGATTAGGATTGTAGTAGTTAAAACCTCAAAGGGAATACTTAAAAGCAGTATTTCAAAAATTGCGTTATTGCCACAACAAGTTTCCGAGAATTAATTACAAAATGTTGATAAAAAAAAGTTTTTTTCGATTGTGTAAAGTTTTTCTCGATGACTCCAGTTTGCAATTGCTTTTATACTATACCTACAGGGGCGTGCGAAGAGAAAACTGCGTCCGGGGCAAAGTTTCAATTTGGCGCCCTTCCCCCAACTTTTTCTTGTGATAGGTCAAAAAATGACGTTAATACTATAAATTTTGCGCCTTCTAAATTTTTGCACTAGAGGAGATTGCCCCTTTCGCCTCCTTTCGCACGGCAGTGCATACGTGATTCGATTTTATCAAGAGTCGAGTGCAGCTGAACTGGGATGAGTTAGCGTTAATAAAGACACAGACGATTCGCTCGCTAATGGGCCCTTCTTTTCATCGGGATTTCTAATTTATACGCAAACTTGTAATGTGAAATCTCGAACTAGTTCCCCGTTGTATACGGCATCGTATAGCAAAGCGATGTGTACGAACAGCAAAATCTTATAAAGCAATAAAACTGCCTTTCCAACAGTATGTCACATGAAGGCTCTCGGCTAAGTTTAAGAAATTTCTCCCCCCCCCTCCTCCCTGTGGGTAAAGTAAGGGGAGGGACACCGAAGGTGCATAACATCTATAAGTGATCATAGGACTTTCCAATGATATGTCACATGAGGCATCTCGATCTAAATTTATAAAAATGCCTTCCCCGTGGGGGATGCAAAAATAGGGGGATAGCGAGGGAGCTTGGGGATAAAAGTGGGGGGCATGAATAAGTGAAATAAGTGATTATGAATAAGTGGTCACAGGCTTTTCCAACAATATCTCACATGAAGTTTATAAGAATGCTCCCCGAGAGGGACAAAGTAAGGGGATGACCGCGGAAGGTACATATCATAAGAAAGTGGTCACAGGCTTTTCCAATGATATCTCACATGAGGGATCTCGGCTTAAATTTTTAAGAATTTCCCCGTGGCAGCAAAGCGGAGGGGAAGGAGTACTGCATCAGGAGCATAACATGAGAAAGTAAGTAGTCTCAGGCCTTATTAATTATATGTACCATGAGGGGTCTCGGTGAAATTTAGAAAAGTGCCCTCCGCAGGATAAATTGGGGGGGGGAGGCGGAACACCGGAGGTATATAACATGTGTAAGTGATCCCAGGCTTTTCCAACAATGTGTCACGAGGGATCTCGTTTACATTTATAAAAGTATTGGCCGTAGAAGCAAAGTGTGTTGAGGGGTTGCGCGAGGTGCATAACGTGAGTAAGTAGTCAAGGTCCTTTGAAACAACATGTCACATGAGGGGCTCGGTTAAATATTGAAAACTGCTCCCAAGGGGGGCGAAGTGGGGGAAAGTAAACCGGAGGTACATAAGATCAATAAGTGGTCACAGGCCGGACTACAACTTCCGGCTTTTCATATATTATAAATATTATTTACTGGAGGGCTCCGTAAAGAAATTCGTTCTAAAATGATGAAAACGCAAAAAGGTTTGAAAACTGCCCCCCGTCGTGGGAACCAAATTCCGAAAGGGGGAAAGAAAGTATAATGATATTAAAGAATAATCCGAGATCTTTAAAATGATATACGGCATGACGAATATAAAAAAATAGTGGCATTCTGGGAGTGCCAACAGAAGTGAGAATTCAAACAATTGCGTGTGAATTTTTTGAATCGTCAAGAAATATTTTATTGTGCAGGAAATACTTTTAAATGCAGTGGATGCTCGCATGAAATAGTTGCACCTTAACAGTTGGTACAAATCTCATGAACAACATAAGAAGAAAAAGAGACAGCTGACGTGTACACATGTGTATACTAATATTATCAAGAAGAAATATTTGAATTTTTAATGTTTGTAACGAATACAGATTGAATAATATTTATATATCACGGATGTCATAAGCACACCACATTGGCACGATTTCTTTGAGATACCGATTTGGCGAAAACCTAGAGGTCTGCACGGGTCCGGGCGGCAAAAAAATTGAACGGGCCATACGGGCCAGTTGTAAAGATTTAAGCAGAGACTTTAAAATATGAGTTATTTTCAATCAATATGTCTTTAACGAGAATCAATATAAATGTGCTAATTTGACAACTAGTTAAAGACACTAGTTTGACAACATCAATACAGAAGTGTAACTTGCATAGAGTAGAGATCGGAATCGGACAGTTTCATTGTGTGTAACTTGGGATTAATATTTTTTAGCAGACTCGTGCTGCTTTTTTTGAACCCGTGATGTGACATATTATAGAAAAGATTTCGGCCCACTCTTTCATATTATGAATCTTTCTCCTCCCGGACTTAAATTTCAGGAAAGGGGGGGGGGGCGATGACAGGGTGGATATTTTTAATCGTAGCTATTTCGAGAATAAATGCCATTTTAGAAGTGGTTTTTTGATGGAGTCCACCAGTAAATATTATTTATTAAATATAAAACTTTTAAGATAGGGTTTGCGTGATTTCTGGGTGTATTCTGGAAAAAAAAGTAAACCCACGGGGGAGGAATAAATTTCAAAAATTTTTTGGACTCTGTCATGTTATATATTATCAGAAAGTTTTCTAAATTTAACCGACACCCGTCATGTGATATATAGTTGGAAAGCCTTATGATCATTTATTCATATTATGCACTTTCATTGATCCTCCACCATTTTGCCCTCCGCATGGTTCGTTTAATATATTCCAGTAGATAGTTTTCTAATAACGGGGAAATTGTAGAACTTACCTCAAATGATGTACAAAAATGAATAAAATATTTTGATCTCATTTTCTATCTTTTTAGTTCATGCTCTTGCACTAGGGATGCTTTCGATTATTTTTTCTTTGGCCATTTTTCTACTAATTGCCGAAAACTTCTAATTTTAGGTAGATTTCGTAAGAAATACTACCTATTGCAATCGCACCAGTTTATCTATCTATCTATCTATCTATCTATCTATATATCTCACTTTTTTATGGACACGATAACTTCTATAATTCTTCACCAATCTCCACCAAACTGGTACATAAAATCAATGGGGATAAAATCTTGGCTGAGTTCGTTAATGAGCAAAATCGGACCAAGGAGGGCGGAATAGGGGGCGTTTTTGTGAAAACCGAAAAAACGCCATAACTTCTTAATTAAAGTAGATATCGAATCGGTTTAAAGTTTATATTACTTCTTAAAAATGGGCCAAAAGTATATACATGACAGATTTTTGATAGATTTAGAAGTGGGCTCAAGGGGCGAAAAAAACAGGGATTTTGACAGAAAAAAATTCATAACTTCGTCAATTTTCAAGATATCAAGTCCAACTAAATTTTTTATAAATGTTCTTAAAATTATCTAAAACTTTTGTATTTACAAGTTTTTGATAGGACCAACTTTTACCGATGAAAAAAATTAAAAACGAAAAGAAAAAGGCGCTGAAAAAAGAGAAAAATCCATAACTCCGTCAATGTTTAAGATATCAAATCTGATTAAATTTATTTTACATCTTCTCAAAAATATCTACAACTTTTATATTGACAAGTTTTTCATAGGACCAATTCGTATAACAAAAAGAAATTAAACAAAAATAGGACTTGGAGAAAAAACCTCAAATCTAAACGGCTTATATTCTGACTCATTTTTAAATTCATTTTTGATTTTAAACGCATCCAAATGGTAGATCCTCTTATTTAGAAACTGTATAAAGTGACGCATTGGTCAATTTTCTGATAAAGACAAAATATATTTCAAAAAAAAGGCTACCAAATAGGTATTTTGAACAGAATTTCCGAAAGTCATCGGGACTGAAAATAGAAGGAAGTATTCAAATAAGAAATTGCGTTTTTTTCTGACTCGTTTTTAAATCCATTTTTGCTCTCAAATGCATCCAATTTACAGATCCTCTTATTTAGGAACTATATAATGTGATGCATTGATCGGTTTTTTGATAAAGACAGAATATATTTTGAAAAAGCTTACCAAAAAGGGTATTTTGAACAGAATTTCCCGAAGTCTTCGAGATTTGAAAATATAAAGTATTCACATAGCAAATTGCGTTTTTTATGACTCGTTTTAAAATCTATTTTCGCTCTCAAATGCATCCAATTTACAGATCCTCTTATTTAGGAACTATATAGTGTGACGCATTGGCCAGTTTTTTGATAAAGATAGAATATATTTTTAAAAAAGCTGTCAAAGTGAGTATTTCGCACAAAATTGTCCGAAGCAATCATGATTAAAGAATTAAGGATGTATTCAAACAACAAATCGGTTATTTTATGACTCATTTTTAAATTCAATTTTTTTCTCAAATGCTTTCAACTGACAGTTTTTTGTTATTTAGGAATTGTATAATGTACTGTTTTGGTCGATTTTTTAATAAATTTAGAATCTATTTCAAAATATGTTGTCATAATGGGCATTTGAGCTGAATTTTTCTTAAGATGATTCTGATAAAACCAGTTTTTGCAGAAAAATGAAATTAAAAATTTTTCATAAACGGCCAAATGAAGTTTATTAAACTGGGTTTATCTCTAATCATAGTATATATATATATATATATATATATATATATATATTTGAAATAAGCACTCTCCGAAATCTACCTCCGCCTATAGGCCCAGCCGACAGGGATTTTTTGATATTTAAACTCCTCTTCCCTTTTCATACCTACACGCGACTTTTCAACTTTTTGAAACCTAGGATCGCAGTCTCATGACTTTTCTACTGTAGTAGTTCGGTTTGTTGTTGTTTTTTAAATCCATCTGCTTTCAGTTACCATGTATTTACTAAATTATGCTTTTTAAACATGTAATTACACAGATTTTAATAATCGATTGTAAAATATCTCGATTGTAGATTCTTGAAATTAATCGATGACTTTATCGATTGTGTCCTTTTACGATTACGATTTTTATCGATTGATAAATTCTTCAGAATCGCCCATCACTAGGAGTGACTTACTTTAATTAAGGTTAATTAAGGTTTAATTAAGGTTGCCTACATTAAATTGGCTGTTTTGGTGAAAATTTTCGAAATTTTTTTTATTGGTTTATATAAAAGAGATATCTTTTACGATTCGAAATCTGTTTTAATTTTATTCCTACTATTATTAGAAGAGGAGTTATGGCAAATTTAATAAACATAAAAATGGCCATTTTTGTGAAAATTTTCGATGTTTTATGTGAGAGAACAATCTTTTACGATTCCAAATCTGTTTTAATTTTATTCTTATGCTTATTAGAACAGCAGTTTTAATTTATAATTCAAGATATTTAGAAATTTTACCTGCATTCGAACAATTGAGAGTAACAGTTGAACAAAATATGATCACAAACTATTTTAAAATTGGTGATAAGCGAATAAAAAATTCTAAACGTCACTCGCTATCTTCTGCAATGCTTACTAGGAAAACGAAAAGAGCCACTAAGAAGTTAAAAATTGTTAAATATGGGTTAGAATATAAATTTGGTGCATTTTAAGTGTATAAATTAAATATATATGATTTTTACAAGAAAATAAATGTATGCCATTTCTTTCATATTATTTTTTTTCGTTATTTCTATGTTTGATAAACTTCATTACATAAAAAAGTTCTACCGATATTTCAGTGAAATTTTGTAAATAAGCGTTCCATATCACTCACTATGCTTTGTAGTAGGATCTAATAATTAAATTATCACAAATATGTGATAATTTAATTATTTTATAGGCATTCAAATATGAAAAAATGGTAATTTTCACTTTAAAGAAAGTATTTTGAACATATTTTAATTTTTTTCGGTTATTTTTCAAGGTATTGTAAAAATCCTAGTTCAGTGCACAGATAAGTGTAATAGAAGTGTGCAGCATAAAGGAAATTGAACGCTGTGTGGTGTAAGCATGATATTTTGCTAGGAATAAAAAGTTTAAATCGTCACTCGCTATGCACAGGAAAACAAAAGAACTACTAAGAAGTTAAAAATGGTTAAAAATAAAGTTAAGGAAAAGTTCGAATATAAATGCGGTGCATTTTAAGCGTAACAATTAAATATTGTAATTTTTTACCTAAAAAGAAATCTTTAAATGCGATTTCTGGAAAATCAATTTTTTTGTTATTTCCATGTGCGGTAAACTTCATAACATAAAAAGTTTTACAGATATTTCAGTGAAATTTTGTAGGAATGTTTTCCGTATCACTCAGTATGCTCTGAATTAGGATCTAAGCTATATGTTATAATTTGAATATTTTATAGGCACTCTAATATGTAAAAAGGGTAATTTTTACTAAAAAAATTGTACTATTTTACATATTTTGAAAATTTTCGGTTATTTTTGAAGATATTGTAAAACTCCTAGTTCAGTGCACAGATACACGTAATAGAAGTGTTCAGCATAAAGGAAATTGAAATATATTTCTATGAATTGAGTGTACGCTGTCTGGCGTAGGCATGAAAATTTGCTCAAAAAACAGTAAAAAATCTCAATTTTTTAAAATATGAAAAATATATTGCTAGGATTTTATGTTTTCTTATCATCCTGTAATACAATAGAACTAAAAATTATAAAAATTTTTTTAAAAAATGTCTTTTCTTAAAAAAAAGTGCTCCAAACGTAGGCTTACGATACCTTAATATATTTAATATGAAAGTTTGTAAAAAGAATAATTCTTGCTTAAATGCTTTTAGTGTCATGGTGTCTGTAATCTGTTTTCAAAATGGTCATAAATAAACGTCAATATCTTCCTCGTCATTTATGCCTGTGTAGTTTAAACAATTATTTTTATTTTATTTTATTTTATTTTATTTTATTTTATTTTATTTATTTTATTTTACTTTATTTTTATTTTTATTTATTTATTTATTTATTTTTTGCTTCGAGTTTCAGAGATATGTATTTATTTATATCCCTCATCGAAATGCATGTGTCAGGCTGAAGTGAATATTTTAACCCCTTAGATTTTTCAAATTTTAAAGTCTAATGCAGTCTTTTACAAAAAAAAAAAAAAAAAAAAAAAAAATGCTTTTGATTAATTTAATCTATTATTTAGAGTAATTGATAATTGTAATTTTATTCTATGCAATTTAATGTATTTTCTTATCCCTTTCAATTGGAAACTTATACAATCCTGAATATTCATCACTAACCAGCAAATCGATAAAATTAAAGTAAGAAGGGGGGGGGGAGGGGTGAGGAGTTCATCTGTTTCCTCCACCGCTTTGTTTGGTTTGCTCGTCAAGGTCGTAACTGGGTTATAATTCTATAATTTGCCTAGACTTTCCCAGCAGTCTCTTTTAAGATATTTGATTTTTGTCGTTGAATTTAATCGTGCGGTATACGAACAGTTATAAATTATTGCTAAGTTACAAAACCTTGTTGCTCTACAGAAAAGTAAATATTACTAGACCCTATCGCCAAACCTTCATCAAAAGGGTTTTTTTTTTCTTGTTCCACTCAGTATCTGAATTTTCTTTAGTTGGGATTAAGAAACTCTGCGATTTATTTAATAGTAGATGCTTTGTGCTGTCCTCCATTTTTACAAATGTATTCAAAAGTTTTTATTTATGTTTCAGGGTGTTATAAAAGTAATCTTAAAATTATTATTAACAAATGACTTTAAAATGTTTTCAAATTTCTAATCACGATTTAATGAAGAGGAGGAATTATACCCGTTATATCCGTTGACAGAGCAATGGCAGAACAGCCAAAGAATCCCAGGTTTGAATCCTGGCTTGGACATTTTGCATACAGTTAATATCTTTGTTTATTGTTTGGCTTGTAAATTAATCCAAAAATAATAATAATAATTTTTCCTTAAAAGAATAATAATTGCATATTTCAGACGTTTTTAATTTAAAATTATTATTTCATGAGAAATTACAACTCGGTAGTGACAGGTATTTATTCATTTTAACATTTGTATAATAATTTAACAATCAATGTTCATTGTACAGCAAATTTCAAAAGGTTTAATATTTGGCTTATAGATTAATCAAAAACTATTGATGAAATTTTTGCTTAAGAGAATAATAATTGTATGTTGTAGCCATTTACAATTTACAATTATTACTTCATGAAAAAATTTTACTTACTAGTAACAGACAATTATTCATTTTAACATATATATAATAATAATTCAACAATCAATGTTCATTGTACAGTAAATCTCAAAATGGCTTATAAATTAATCGAAAACTATTGATGAAATTTTTCCTTGTGAGAATAATCTTACACTATAATGCGAGCAAAAATTGTATGTGTGTAAATTTTATCTCAGAATCGGCTCTAACGATTTTCGCAAAAATATGGATTTTACCATTTTCGGGCACGCGAAGACCATTGGGCTAGCTCACATGTTCGAGAAAATTCGATTATTGGGTCATTTTGGGCCATAATGGGTCAGGATCATGCTATTTATATCTAAAGAACAACTGGATCGATTTTAAGGAAATTTTGTATCCAATCGTTTTTTGGCACGAGAAAACTATTGGGCTGGGTCACATGTTCGAAAAATTTCGATTAATGGGTCATTATGGATCAAGCCTTTTTATATCTAAAAAACGGCTCTAACGATTTTGACCAAATTTTATATTTTATCGTTTTGGATTATAAGAAGACCATTGGGTTAGGTAACATGTTTGAGAAAATTCGGTTAGTGGGTCATTTTTGGAGTCATTGAAGGTCATGCTATTTTTATCTAGAGATTTTCTCACGCAATTTTGACTAAAAATTACATTCTATTGTTTTCGGGAACGAGAAAAACATTGGGCTAGGTTACATGTTCGAGAAAAAAATTTAATGGGTCATATTGGGTCATTAAGGGTCTGGGTCAAGCTATTTATATTTAAAGAACGGCGGCGTGATCGATTGTAACGAAATTTTGTATGTAACAGTTTTTTGACATGAGAAAACTAATGGGCTAAATCATATGTTTGAGAGATTTCGACTATAAGGGTCATTTGTGGGTCATTATGGGTCATAATAGATCATGTCAAGCTATATCTAAAGAACAGGTGGATCGATTTTAACAAAATTTTGTATATAACATTTTTTTGGCACGAGAAGATCATTAGGCTAGGTCACACGTTTCAGAAATTTCGATTAATGGGGCCTAAAGGGTCTGGATCAAGCTATTTATATTTAAAGAACGGCTGGATCGATTTTAACTAAGTTTTGTATGTAACATTTTTTAGACACGAGAAAACTAATGGGCTAACATGGGCTAGGTTACATGTTCGAAAAAAATTGTAATGGGTCATATTGGGTCATTAAGTGTCTTGGTCAAGGTATTTATTTTTAAAGAACAGCGTGATCGATTTTAACGAAATTTTGTATGTAACAGTTTTTTGACATGAGAAAACTAATGGGCTCACATGTTTGAGAGATTTCGACTATAAGGGTCATTTGTGAGTCATGATGGGTCATAATGGATCATGTCAAGCTATATCTAAAGAACAGATGGATCGATTTTAACGAAACCTTGTATATAACATTTTTTTTTTGGTATGAGAAAATCATTGGGCTAGGTCATACGTTCGAGAAATTTCGATTAATGGGTCATAAAGGGTCTGGGTCAAGCTATTTATATTTAAAGAACGGCTGGATCGATTTTAACGAAATTTTGTATGTAACAATTTTTAGACACGAGAAAACTAATGGGCGAAATCACATGTTTGAGAGATTTCAATTATAAGGGTAATTTGTGGTCATCATGGGTCATGCTAATTTTATGTAGAAAATGGCTCGTACCATTTTGACTATACTTTGTATTATATCATTTTCGGGAAAGAGAAAACCATTGGACTATGACACATGTTTACGAAAATTCGATTAGTGGGTCATTTTGGGTCATAATGGGTTAGGGTCATACTAATTATATATAATAACGACTTAATCATTTTTACCTAAATTTTGTAACGAAACGTTTATTGTCACAAGAAGACTGTTGGGCTGAGTTGCACCTTAAACAAAATTATATTACCCGTAAGACATGGTGACGTCACGGTGACGTCGTTGTGAAGTCACATTGTGACTTTGTGACCGTCGATGTGACGTCACGTGACGTCGATGTGAAGTCATAGTGACTATAATGTGAAGTCTTTATGGCCGTTTTAGAGCTCGTTTGTGACGCCACATTGTGACCACTTTGTGAAGTCACAGTGTGACCAAAATGTGAAAAATGTGTCATTTGTGACAAAATTGTCTATGAAACTGTGACTATTCTGTGACGATCATGACAGGATTGTGAAGACACTTTGTGACATTTTTGTGAATATTTTGTGCTCTGTGACGATTTTTTTACTATCTTTGTGACGGTGGCTACATTGCCTGTGTTGTAATGTTACACTGGGACACAATTATACTGTTATGAATATTGATATATAGTGTAAAATCATTTACATTTTTTACAAAACTTTATTATATTTTGTCGATATATCTCAGTTAAAACTTGAGAGCTGCTATAAAAAGAAAGCACCAAAAGATAGTTACTGTATCAAACTGCGATGCCATACAGACTTTAATCTTTGTCACATATTTTTTTTCTGTTGCAATAAATGGGAATATCTAAGAATATTGAATATTCGATCTATCACAATTATTTGAAATTTAGCTATTTGTTTTTCAAAAAGCATTAAAATTATGAAGAAAACAAACATTTTTGTTTAACACTCTTAAAGGTTAAACAAAAATGTTCCTTTTATAATTTTAATGCTTTTTAAAAAACAAATAGCTAAATTTCATATAATTGTGATAGATCAAATATTCAATTGTGTTAAATATTCCCATTTATTGCAACAGAAAAGAAATATGTAATAAAGATTAAAGTCTATATGGCATTGCAGTTTGATTCAGTAACTTTCTTTTGGTGCTTTCGTCTTATAGTAGCTTTCAAGTTTTAATTAAGATATATTGCCAAAATATAATAAAGTTTTGTAAGAGATGTAAATGATTTTACACTATATATCAATGTTCGTAATTGTATAATTGTGATCCAGTGTAACATTACAACAACGGCAATGTAGCCACCGTCACAAAGTTAGTAACAAAATCGTCACAAATCACTAAAATTTCACAAAGTGTCTTCACAATCTTGTCACTATCATCAAAGAATAGTGATTATTTTACTTACTGCAAAAAAATGACATTAATATAAATTTTGAATTAAATCATCCCATAAGACCCCACAATAGTCACTAAAAAAGACCCGGATGATAATGTAAAGTCTATGGGTATGTTCGTTTTAAATATCTCGCTCAAATTTTAATATTTTTTGCATAGGATAGCTGAAGGTGATCTACAACCGGCCTAGTTTTTACTTTTTCAATTTTGCTTATATATTTTTTATATTATGATAATTCCAATTTCAGAACCGGTTTAAACAGGTTTTGAAATTTAAAGTATTTTTTTTTTTAATCTGAAACTAAAATTGAAAAAGTTAAAACTAGAGTGGTTGTGGATCGTCCTCAGCTATCCTATGCAAAAAAATTCATAAAATATTAAAATTTGAGCGAGATATTTGAAAAGAGCTTTCCCATAGACTTTACATTTCACCCGGGTCTTTTTCTGTGACTAGTGTTGCGCCTTAAATTCTATAATTATGTGACAGAAAAAAAAACGGTCAGGGCGCTTAAAGGGTGTAACAACATATGATAAATATCTTGACACAGTTTTTAAATCGAACAGCTATTTTAAATGCAATTTAATTTTGAAACTGCAAATACTCGAATGTTGTTTTAGATACGTAAAAAAATAAATTCAAACATAAAAATAATAAATTATGGATATTTGTTATATTTATGATAAGCAGAAAATGACTTACTTATTATCAGTATTGTCAATATACAAATAAAAAATTATAAAATAAACAAACTTATTTTTGCAACTATCTATTCCTAGCTATCTCTAGCTTTTTAATTTTACAAAATTTACAAAGCTTAAATTTACATTTTACTAACAACGATCTGAAATTCGCCCATCGATAAACGTAGCTTTAGTAAGAAAACAGATATAACTCGTACCAATAACATAAGTATGTTGAGAATTCTAAAAATTATAGTTTGGAAACAATTGCTATGTGGAAGATAGTAACAATAAATAAAATCTTATGTCTAAGCTCATTGTAAAAGTAATTGACTTTTGGGCATGTTGCAGATATTTAGAAGGGGTAATTTTAAATCAAAGTTTTATTTTTTATAAAACTATGCCGCAGCTATTATATTTTGCGTCTAATGTGAAAAATTTTGAACTTTTTTCCAAGGATTTGCTGGCGATTATAATTAGGATATGATGATAAGCAGCACAAATATTATAATCTACTAAGAAAATTTTTAAAATCAAATGTGGTGAAAGTTTTATAAATATGTATTCTTTCAGAAATACAGATAATCATATTAGTTTTTATATAACACAATAAAACAAAAATAATGAACACAATATCAAATGGTTAACTACCTTTTAATGCAAATAAAATATGGTAGATGTTCCAATCATGAACACCCTTGAAGAATATCTTTCAAAATTATTATTTTATTAAAAGTTATAATTATTATATTTCAGTTTTTTTTTTTTCAATATTATATTAATTTATCAAAAATATTTAACCCTTCTTATAGTTTTATTTTTCAATATGACTCACAATTTAATTTTAAATAACAAATATATCAAAACACCCCAAAATACAGTAAATGTACATATCTCTAAAAATACATATCTCTGATCCAGTAATCGGAATCCTCTGTTCCAGTAATGGGCAGCTCATATAAAGTAATAAATATAATTGTCTTTATGACTGTATTTAGAAACAGAATTTAATGAGAAACATACTAATGAAATTGAATAGTTATTTTCAAATGAATTTTAACAATTAGGATACCAATAACTAATAAAATGTTTGTGATAATCTTTCAACGTTTGGATCAATTATTGTAATTATCGGAAGATAAATATTTTAATTATTTTATATGAATCGTTTTAAAAACTAATTATCAGGTAATTAGAGCTATCAAACTGAGACAGTGGGGAATTTAAAGGTAGTAGTTAAGAAAAAAGTTTTGGAATTTCAGTGCATAGTTTATCTCACTATTTTTATTAATTAAACTTCCAGATAGTAGTTGCTGAATCACTCATAATAATTAATATAACAAATGTGAAAGAAATCATGTTGTGAGTTGGATATTTTATATAATAAATAAAATAAATTCAAAATAAAACTGCTGAACTGATGTTTGTGGACATTGATCTGCTAATTTAATTGTGAAATTTAAAAATTAAATTAGATCTAATTCTTTCAGTTAAGTCGAAATATTTTATGCACCATAAAAATTACTGAAATTGCATACATGGGGTGTCCATTGTTGGAAAATGACTAATTAACCATCTGAGTAATGGGCAATTCTCTTAAAACCTTTAAAATGAATGTCATTTTGTAAATGGTCATTAGTACATAGAATTCAAAGTTTGCTATTGCTACTCAAATGAAAACATTAAAATTTTTTAAGAAAATAAAGAATACATAAAATTATTAAATAAAGGCAGCTCTTAGGATATTCATAAGATTTTCACTGGATTACAGTGGAACTTTGAAACATTATTTTCTGCTTCCTAATTGGTTTGATTAAAAGTTGTCAACAAGCCAGATTATAATAAATGCAAAGGGGATCTATAAAAAATAATTAAAGCTAAATATTTATTAGTTATTTTTTATGAACCAAAAATATCAACGAGTATCCATTACTGGCACATCTATCTTACAAAAATTCCTGCCATAAATATAAAATAGAACCTCATATGCTTTAATAAAAATTTGTAATATTTTATTTACAAGATTAGAGGTTAATTATAAATTGAAGATCCGTTTTAATCACGATGTTTACTAATACTGCATATAATAGATATTTTGAAATTTATCTCTGTAAAATTATCCAGGAATGAAAATAATAAAAGTGTTCAGAATGAAAAGTAAATAATAATGACTATCTATTTAGAAATTTTGTTGAAAACAGGTTGAAAAATACAATAAAAAATCATTAGCATTATTGATTTTTTTAATGTGACGTATCCACAATTTCTTTTAACAGTTCTTCTCGTTATAAATTCCTCTTCTGAACAGATGCAATTTTTTAAAATAAAATTATGCAATGTTTCAGAACGTTATTTAATACAAATAAAAATAATTAAAAAGGATGTTTGCAAGTAATTTTATTCTGAAAAAGGCTTATTTATTAAAAAAATTAATTATTTTTAAAATTTTAATAATTTTATTAACGATAGATTATAATATATATCCATATGCTTCTATGTTTATGGAAGCATATTATTTTAACTAGATATTTAAAATAAGTAAGCAATACAAATTAAAATGCAATTAAAATCACTAATCTTAATAACCTAATCCAAAATACTAATAATGAAGTTTTCTACAAAATGAATAATAAATTTATTAGAATTTATTAAGTTGATGAAACATTTTTTTTCCTTATATGTTTTTGAGAAGCTAATTTAAATAATTCCAAGAACAATAATAATATAAAAGTAAACATTAACAATAATATTTTTTCTTACCTATTTTTCATCATCTTTATTCATTCTCGTTATTCTTTTTGCCGCACAAACTAAATTCGATAATAATAATAGTGGCAAAGACAAAATCATTTTCACAGTCAGAGCCAAAATAATTTTCTCGGACTTATATTTTGTTGCTTGGAAGCGCTGTACGTTCTTGTTTAATTTTTTAAATCCGCGTCAATACGCATCAACATGCAACTGCCATAAATTCCAGTCAACTAACTTCTCGCGTACGCGTATAAAAATTTTCTGTTTAGCTTTGTTTATTCATTCGTAGTCTGCAGACGATTTTCAGTTTCTATGCGCATGTCCGTTTAGTTTTTCCTTTTTCTATACAACAAATTTGGAACTTAAATACGCAATAATGCGAGTGTCTCTAATTATTATTTTTTTTTTTCGAAGAATTTTTTAATGTATTTTTAACTTTTATTTTTACTAATTTCAAAACAATTCACGTTAAAATGGAATGAAAAGTTTCTTTTTTGTAAATAATAATAATAATATTCATAATTAGAGTTAAAACATTATTTAAGTTTTTAAAAAGTAAAAATATGATGTTTTTTAAATATATAATAATAAAAACATATAAATGTAATGATAAAAAAATTAAGTAAAGCTTGTATCACATGCAATAACTGCATAGTACCTACTTTAAAAATAAACAAGTTGGAAATTGCACGTGAACGTAGAAAATGAGGTGCGTTCGTACGATAACGAAGTTTTAAAAATATTCAGATCTTGCTGATATAGTAGAGCTCACTTCGGATACAGAATAGTAGTCGAAATCTTTGCGTTTCTGTAAATATGCAGGAGGTAATTTTTATTACACCTCAGCAACGTATATCTTATTCATAAAATGTGAAATAGTTGAATATAATTAAAACACGCCCCAAACAATGTTTCCCCGTGTAGCATTATGTAGTGGAATACTATTGTGTGACCCTGTAATTTAATAATAAAAATTCTTTGCATCACAGATTGTACAGAATGCATATTTTAGTATATATTTCATAGATTCATGCCAATTCTATTATGTTCGAATGAGTGTAACATCATAAAAATGCATTTGAAACTTTTTTCCCATTGACCGTAATGTAATGGAATACCTTTCATTGTCCCTGTAAATGATCTATGCATCCGGCTTTCATAACATTTGAAATGAATCGTTAAAATTACGTAATAATTATATGTTTTAAATTTCAAACGATTAAAATGCATTTGAAATTTTTTCCCCCATTGACTGTAATGTAACGAAATTCGTTTGATTGTCCCTGTAATTGATCTATGCATCCGATTTTCATAACATTTGAAATGACTCGACAAAATTACGCAATAATTATATGTTTTAAATTTCAAACGATTAAAATGCATTTGAAACTTTTTTCCCCATTGACCGTAATGTAACGGAATCCTTTTGATTGTCCCTGTAATTGATCTATCCAGTTAATTTTCATAAAATTTGAAATGACTCGACAAAATTATTGCATAATTATGTATTTTAAATTTCAAACGATTCGGTTGGGTAGTTTTTGCGTTGTTATATGCGGACAGACAGACGGACGGACTGAGCGACAACAATAGGTGCTACGTATTTACATAATTACGAACGCACCTAAAAATGGTTATAGAGGATAAAAAAAAATGTTATTTGTTAATCTCTCTCTCTCTCTCTCTCTCTCTCTCTCTCTTTTTTTTTTTTTTTTTTTTTTTGTATTAATTTTTAGCAGAATTAAGCATCTTGTAAAATAACTTTTTAAAAAGACATACCTCTAAAACGAAAATTTGAAATACGAATGAATAGTATGTCACGGATTTTTATTATAAGTTTTCTAAGTATATGTATATACATTCGGGAAATGTTTATTTTATTTTAACAGTCTGAAAGAAATAGATTTTTTTAAAAATATGTATTCAAAAAAGTTAAACATTAGCAGAAAACTATATGACATGAATGCATATTATAAAGCAAGAAATGGATTATGACTAACTTTGAAGACGTTTTCTACGAGCACATTAAAACCTGCAGATTTAATTGTAATAAAAAGTATAGTTTTAAAGTTTACTTATAAAGTTTTTTGTTTTGTGTTGAAAGAAGAATGTTCAATTAATGCCGACCCAGTGGCGTGGTTGGTAGCGGCAGCTGGTCCCTGGTTCGAGTCCAGCTAGCGGCATGGGTGTCTGTGTTTGTCCCTGTGATGTGTATTAAACGTATGTACTGGATTTTCTGTAATAATAAAGTGTTCTGTATTTGTTTCTGTGTATTCTGGATCAATCGAGGCAACAGCCATTTTAGCTATAGGCCTCAAAGCACTGTTCACTCACTCACTCATGTTCGATTGAGGACTTTCCGCATAAGATGTGATAAACTAGAGTTTATGATGTTTGAATTGTAAATAAAATTTATGTAAATAATCTTCTTTTTGTAAATAGCAAATGTTTTAATATAAAAGCACATGCAATAACTGCATGTGATTTTAAAAGTTTAACGGTGTCAGATACACGTTTGTGAATTTAATATGATATAAAGAACTGAACTTTTAGAAGAATTCCACAAAAATATAGTTTTTTTATTGATTGTTTTTGAAAATACTACTATTATAAACAACATGTTTTACCGTTATAATACAGAGTGAATGATACAGTGATAATACTATATCCAGTTGAGCACAAAGTAAATTTCGACCGAGCTTAGTTGGATCACTCCTGCTAGTAATTGTATATTCTAGCCACTTATAACTTACAGTTATTACTTCATGAAAAAATTATTACTTGTAACAGATATTTTTGCATTTTAACATTCATATATTAATCATTGTAAAGGAAATTTCAAAATGTTTCATATTTGCTTATAAATTAATCGAAAACTATCGATGAAATTTTTCGTTAAGAGACTAATAATTGTATATTCTAGCCATTTTTAATTTATACTTATATTACTTCATGTGAAATTTACAATGATAATCTGTGCAATGTTCGTGCAATATATGTTTGAAACGTTTCAATGCAACTTATTTGTGATTGGAGCGATTATTTACATCATAACGTAACTAAGAGCTAATGCATAGGCGGCGAAGGTCCTTGTTTTTTAACCCTTGACAAGCACACTGGGTACAAAGTACCCACCCCAAAATTTTATTTTGTTGTAATTCTCTGTATGTATTTTACAAAGGGCTTTCCCATCCTGCGATATTTTGTTGAGACCTTGAGAAAGCATGTTCAGAAGCCGTTAGTGGGATTCAGTTGTTACGATGCAGTGAGCGTGGAATGTTGTGGGTACTGTTAACCCAGTTTTCCAGTTAAGTGTAGTCAGCATGGAATGTTGTGGGTACTTTTAAACCAGTTTTCCAGTTAAGTGTAGTCAGTCAAGTGTTCTAGAATTTTTTTCTCTGATCATATCAGGGTTTTTTTTATTTATTTATTTACAGTAAGTAATAAATTATGATTACAACTGTATCACAGAATATTTATAAGTTTATGTAAATTTATGTGTTTATATGCATGTATATGTCATATATATATTGATTTATATAAAATATTTTTAGAGACGTTTTAAAAATTTTTTTCGGAATGCTAAATATGACTAATGTTAATTCAACAATTTTATATAATTTAAATCACGTAGAGGAAAAAAAGACCAGATTGATTTTCATGAAAGACTTATCGTTTGAACTGATAAAACCTTTATTAATTAGGCAGTATGAGATTTCACAACTATGAAGAAACATTAAAACTGCAATAACTCAATTTCTTAATTATGAAACACTTGCTGTTAATTATTCTGAAGTCATACCAACACCAAAAACAAGATGTTCATATTGCTATTACTCATTAAGAGTTAAAATAACAATAATGTGTCCGATAATAAAAACCTATGTGTAAAAGACATTGATGCCCTATATGCATCGAGTGTTGTAACAAAAACTCTACTTAAAATATATTTTTTGCGTTTATTTGTATTTTCGTGCTTGAAAATAAAGATTACAATGATCTCTGATTTCTATAAAAATTCGTCCTATACCTACTTTTTTGTATACGCCATTTCAATGCATTCTAGTAGTAATATAACTATACTTTTTGAAGCGGATCAAAAAATGGATTCCATAGTCTTTTAAAGCGCTTTTTAAGCTTTCCAAAACACTTACATTTGTTTATATTTTAGTCCATCAGAATCAGAGATACGGCCAAAAAAAAAAAAAAAAAAAAAAAAAAAATCTCAAAAAGGCACTTTTTTCAGCTTCAATGGCATTTTTATCTATTTCAATTGACACCAATCAATTTACTATTGTATCTATTTTATGCAGAATTGTTTGAGCTTTAATTAAAAAAAATAATCTCTAACTTTAGTTGGGACTAAGATATTTGAAAATGAATTGTGTAGGGTACTTTTCACCCTCAATGCCTAAAAAGGTATACCGTTTAGATGTGTGCTTGTCAGGGGTTAACTTAATAAACAAACATATATTGAGGGAAAAAAACTGAATGTTTTAAAAACATTTCTTTTTTAGTATAATCATAGTTTTCGTGCATAATTTTGTATTATAAAATGATTTTATAACATTTTATTAATATGCTTTAAATAAAACTGAATCCATGAAAGTTTTTATATTTCCATACACATTTTTAGCACTTTCCAACATAGTTGTAAAGTAATTATCGATTGGCTTGATTGTCCACCTGTCTGTACGTGTTCTAACTCGCATTAATACTCTCGGATTGCCATGTAATTAATATAACTTATTAAAAAACATCATGTCATGTTCAATAAATGAAGTGTTTACCATTCACATTTCATTTATAAGGACGCTCAAAATTATTCCGTTACATTACACTCTGGAATGTAAATTATTTGCGGTGTATTTTATTAGCGTTTCAGTTTCTTAAACATAATGAAATTTATATACAGTATGGAGGCGCAATAGAAGATGATTTCTATAAAACATGCTATATCTAGACTTAAAATACAGGGAAGTTAAAAAATATTCCGTTATATTATGGTTTTTTTTGATAAAAATTGTTTCAAGATATTTTTTTTTACTCTGTTAGAAACAAAATGAAATTGATATGAATCTCTGAGATGAACTAATACATTTGCTTTCTGTAGCCTATGGAATTCAAAGCATTTTTCATTCATTTACAGAGTCCCATTAAAGAATTCGGTAATATAATGACCTACAGGAAAAAAAAAATTAATCGCAGTGTTTATTTGAATTACATTGCACTATTTCAAACATAATGATATCGATATACTTTACAGAAATTTAGTTTATCGTTCAATTACAGGGACACAAACAAATTCGGTTACAGTATTCTCTATGATCAATGATGCTTGGATTGCGTTCATATATCCGAATTAGGAAAAACCTTATTTCAATATTTTAAGCGTTATTAACAGATATACAAAGCAGTGTACTAATGTCATTATTTGTGATAATTTCAATTTTTCCTTAATCTACTTATAATAAAATGCGTTCTGGATCGGTGTGTGGAACGGTTCCAGGATTCGCCACTCCTATCTGTGAATGGACCCTAGCAATACGCCACGTTAGGCTTAATGGAAAACAAATGCAGACATATGACAGCTAAAAGATAATTTCTTTTACTTAAAATAACGTTTAAACAGCATATTTTTCTATAAAACATGTATATCATATCCAATTATAATGTATTAGGCTCCAAATTAAAAATAAGTAATTGTAAACATCAGATTACGATATAAACAAACGAACTCTGTTGCCATTCAGATTTTCCAAATCTTGAAACAAATGAATGACTCTTTGAACGCATTATTAAAAAAAAAAGAATACACGTCAATTATCTAATTCTGTTCTTAAAATATTTATAAAATCATATTAAACTCTTTAAATAATTTGACTTTGTTTAAAACTGTCAAAAACTCTTTTTGCAATCATCTATTGGCAAATAATATAAAGAATCGAACTTTGTAATAAACACGAGTTAATGTTCGGCATATCAAAAAGTTAATGTGATATTTTCGGAAATTACATTTCACTTTGCTAATAATTAATAGAGATTTAAATCAGAAGCATGCATTTTTAAGAACTTTTCACTGTTTCTTAAAATGCAGAATTCTGATTGGTTAGTCACGTTTCGCTATCAGCGAAAGTAGAGCCTGGATCGTGGTATTCTTCTCGCAAAAAATGTAGTGAATCAATCACGTTTGAGAATCGTTCAATCAAAATTATTTGTACTTGAGAACGCACGTATGTTTGTTGATCTTTTTGAACACGCAGTAGGTTTATATATTTTCAAGTAAATCGTTGTTTCTGTAATTTAACGATAATCTTAGCAATGCCTGATGAAAATAACGAAACGCCGATTGAACGTAGACGGCGATTAGCTCGCGAAAGAAAATCGAGATGGCAATACTCGAATTTTATCGAAAAATCGTGTAATATACTCAAATTTTGCAGAAAAATCGTCCGAAAATACGCGAATTTTGAAGAAAGATCCGGGAAAATATCAAAATTTTGTAGAAAAATCGGGGAAAATACGCACATTTTGTCAAAAAATAGCGGAAAATAGGCGAATCTTAACGAAAGATCGTGAGAAATACGAGAATTTTGACGAAATATCAAGGAAAATACGCGAATTCTGTCAAAAAATCGCGGAAAATAAGCAAATTTTGTCAAAAAATCGCGGAAAATATGCGAATTTTCTCGAAAAATCAAGGGAAATAAACAAATTTTCTCGAAAAATCAAGGGAAATAAACGAATTTTCTCGAAAGATAGTCGAAAATATGCGAATTTTCTTGAAAAACTTGCTATTTTCAAAATAAAACTGCTATTTTTTTTTAAAAAGTTGTTTTGTTTATATTAACTGCATATAGATAGCGCCAAATCCAAATTTAAAAAACAAAACACAAAGCTTCTTAATTCATGCCTAAAAGCATCGAACTAAAAGTATCATATGCCCATGATTAAAGCCACTGTCGAATCATACTTTTAATAAAAATAATGTATTTTAAAATTTAAAATACTTCAATATTTAATTTTAATGCTTTGTGAAATCTTCAGAAATTGAGTGTCATTTTGCTAATTATTATTATCGTTATTGTAATAAATACTGCTCTTTGTTTTGAAATCAAAATTTGTTCAAAAACTAAATATCAAGCTTAAAAATTTAAAAAAAAAAAAATCATTTGTATTTGTAGAAATCTATTGTTATTTTTAAAATGTGCTTTTCTACAATACAAACTCTTCAATACTAAAATCTTCATTCTGTTTGTATTATTATGAAAATAAAATGCAAATGAAAATTCCGTCATTTTTGATGGGGTTGTTATACTAGTTTATAATAGAAGCAGTGGTTTTAGGGGGCAAATATTTAATTTCTTTATTAAAAGTGTTCGGAAATTTATATGCAGGTGGCATAGGAAATTACTTTTATCTGACAAAACGTGTAAATGGAAATGTCTACAATGTCCAAATTGGGTATAGTAAAGTGACTGTCAAACCTAATTGTACTACAACGGCTCTCATAACAGTGCTCATTTTTAGGTGCGTTTGTAAATACCTAACACCTACAGTTGTCTTTCAGTCCGTCTGTCCGGCAGTCCGCATATAACAACGGAAAAACTTCCCAAACCTATCATTTGAAATTTAAAATATATAATTGTCGCGTCATTTCAAATTTTGTGAAAATCGAATGTATAGTTCAATTACAAGGACAACCAAAAATATTCCGTTACCATAACGGTCAATGGGAAAAAAGTTTCAAGAGCATTTTAATGGTGTTACGCTCTTTCGAACTTAATAAAATTGATATGCATCTATGAAGTATATCAATAATATATATTCTGTACAATCTGTAGTGCAAGGACTTGTGTTATTTACTTACAGAGCCACACAAAAGTATTCTATTACATAATGGTATCGGAGAAACATTGCTTGAAGCGCATTTAAATTGTATTAAACTGTTTCACTTTTATGAAATGATATGAGATTTACTACGAGTTATTTGTTGTATAATAGAAAGCAGATACTAATGCAATACAGGGACACACGAAATATTTCGGTTACTGTACCATATCCGAAATATTGCATACTATATATTAAACCAAGATCTGAATGTTCTTTTAAATTTCGTTATAGCACGAACGCATTTCATTTGTTATGCTTGACGTGCAATATCCGAATTGTTCATACAGCAGTGTTTATAGTGTCAAAATTTGGAGAATAATAATTTAACAATCGATGTTCATTGTAGAGTGAGTTTCAAATGTTTACTGTTTAGCTTATAAATTACTCGTAAACTGTTAATGAATTTTTTTACTTAAGAGAATAATTTTTCTATATTTTAGCCTTTTTTAAATTCACAACTGTTACTTCATAAAATATTTGCTATAACGGTCTGTGCAATACCTGTTTTGAAAACTATGAGAGCGTTAAAAAATCACTAATATGAAATGATGCCTTATATGTGAAAGGAGATTTATTAGGAGAACTGAAATTAATTTTTGTATATCCAATTTCTAACTTAAGCACGGCACTAACTTCGAGCAGAAATGTGACATTCTAAAGCAGGTGTATATTCATTAATAAAACTAAAGTATATAAGTACGCTACAATTTAATTAACTAAGAAAATCAAGCTAAGTATACTGATCAATCTTCGCTACACATACTGAATGCACAGAACATGGGTGGATCTAAGTGTGTTTGTACACTGGTAAAAAAAAAAAAAAAAAAAAAAAAAAAAAATCTGTAACGTTACTAAATTTTTCTAGGAAACTGGGATTCCTAGAACTTTTCTTGTAATGGTAACAGCAAAAATTCATGTAACCGATTATGTACGGGAAGTTTTGCTGAATTTTGAATTTTGCGTGAAAAACCTAAATTAAGACTGGAGGATTACCCCCCCCCCATTCCTCCTCTTTAAACCTATCCAATGAAAACCCAATACTAATCATGGAGGCACCTCATTAGAATGATGCTACATCTAAAATTTGAACGAAATCTACTAATTCTGCATGAAAAAACCCATTTATATAAATTAAGGGGTGGGGCAATATCCCCCTTTACCCTTTTTATACTTATCGAATGAACTGTCAAAACTAATCAGGGAAGCGTCTTATCATAATAAGCCTATATCCAAAATTTCATGTAAATCGGATATTTTTATCATGAGTTTTATCGCGTTACGTACGTACGCACATACATAATACAGAACGGGCGAGCACATAAGCTCTCAGGCTTTGATAGCCTGTGACCTAAATACCTCAAAAAATTACAGAATGTTCTTGTCATGAGGATGTATATGTTTATAAAAAAAATTCAGCGAAACCTCGATATAGCGACTTTTAAAAAATAGTGAAAATCTCATAATTTGGCGATTTTTTATCGGTTGGTGATGAAATACAATTTAAAAAAGTACTTTTTATGTCAATTACACTTAAAGAAGAAAAATGTTTCCTGTTGAATTTGTTAAAAAAATTTAATTTAGTAATAATTAGTTTTAGTTTGTTTTAACTATAAATTTGCCATATCGATAATTACATGTATTTAAATTGAAATTTAACAATAAAAAATTACGATTTAAAACGAAATTCAAAATTTAAATTAATTAAAATTGTTTCAATCTCAAAACTAAGTCCGACTGAGCATTGTTGATTCAATTAATTGCAATGGAGACGACTTAGATAATGAAATTTATAACTGCAGCATTTCATCTATCTTTTATTTTTGAATGCTCTTACATGTATGAAATAATTTTTTCAACGCGAAATTTTTTTTATATGTGAAAATATTTTTTTCAGTGATAAATAATTGCAGCAATAAGCAATATAGGGAATTTTTACGGGTTAGAATCTCTATTGTTTCTCTTATAATGGATGAATAACATTGTTTGGAGGGGAAATTATTTTACTCTCGTTGAAATTTATAATGATATTTTCTTCTTGATGTAATTTTACTAAATTATATCAAGTAAATTACATTAAATTACAGGAAGAAATAATGCATGAAGAAGAAAATATCATTATAAACTTCAACGAGAGTAAAATAATTTTCCCCTCCAAATAACATTATCCATCCATTATAAGAGAAACAAAAGAGGTTCTAACGCGTAAAAATTCCATATGTAACAATACAAAATTATCTAACCTACCAAAACTGTGGAACGAGTTACTCAATGATTTCAAAAAATGAAAATTTAAAATCCAAGTAAAATAATAAAAAAAAAGGATAACGTGATGCGACTTATGAAAAAATGAATGAAGGGGTTTTAGTTCAATACACCTTAGACCGAGCAACTTTGGAATATCATTTTTAATTTGTTTTGAAAATGACTCTGTGATGAGTTGAAACGTGTAGACAAAATAAAACTATTTTTCTGTTTTTAAAATCTTCATTACACCTTTTAAGCAATTGGAAACAATATATCAATACAAGATGTCATTTTGTTATATATTTAGATTCCGTATGTTTTATTTAAAAAAATTGTAAATTCAAATATAACATTGCAATTTTATACATAATATCTTTATATTTAACTTGTAATTCATATAAGAATATGTGTTCTTTCTCCATGATGTATTCTGATGTGAGTTTCGGATAATATACTGACCAGTTCATCATTGGTGATCTAATATTGTAAATTCGTTTTTCATGGTTTTAATGGCATATTTAACTTCTATTCATCATTATTTCTTTTTTATGTAAAAACCTTTCAATTATGTACTGTATTTAGTTTTATTAGAAATCACTTGAGAAAATATTTTTGAATACTTTTTTTTTTTTTTTTTAGAAAGATAAAAACTTTTCGTTTATCGAAATTAATACCGGCAACTTTCTAGGAAAATCATCACTGTTCACTGGAAAAGTCATTGAATGTAAATTAGTGTACCAGATACAAAAATAACAAACAGTTAAGTGTAATGAAAGATTGCAGGAAGGATTTCATTTAATATTCCTTTCAAAGATGACAGTCCTAGTCATTGATGAAAATTAATTCATTTAAATAAATAATGTAAGACTTCTTTTTTTTTAATGTTATTTTTCGTATGATTCGGATTTCGTTGAATATAAATTAGCCTATCGGATACAGAAATAACAAACAGTTAAGTGTGATGAAAGATTGCAGGAAGGATTTCGCTTAACTTCCTTTCAAAGATGACAGTCCTAGTCATTGATGAAAATTAATTCATTTAAATAAATAATGTAAAACTTTATTATTATTATTATTATTATTATTATTCGTATGATTGCAGGCATTGAGCTATAACTATGCAAAATTTCAAGTTCGTTCTCGAAAACTGTATAAGTTAGGGAACTTCTACCGTTTTCAAGATCAAACTCTGCAATTTTCGTCAGATAAACGAAATCCTAAATAATTCGCTTCTCTAAATAGGAAAGATCCCCAACGCATTGACGGATTACAGAGAAGGCATTTTACGTTTGGTGGAAAAAATAACTTCACGGATGGCAGTGCACTTCTGAATAGAAATGGCTGAAGCACGAGTGTTTCCACACCAGGTACACACAATGAAAAAAGATGTTTCACAGGTGTTATTTGTTAAGTTAAAACATGCCTATATAACTGATCGAAAGACGGGATCTGTGTGTCGTATCCGTGTAGCCTTTTGAAAGGCATAAAAAAACATGCCATCGAAGGTGTGTTTTTCTGATGTTCTTTAAAGTATACTCGAAGTCAGTTGCAATCCAATTAGTTATATATGATTCTGAAAACATGATTATAATCTTCTATTTCTTGCTAGAGGGAACCTTCACCAACTTCATACCGGCAACAACAGGTTACATAATGATACTGTAAGCTGTCTTTTCTTCCACACAGATTGTCTTTCCTGCATGGCTAGTGATCTGAAGAATCAATAAATGTTAAAAATAAATAGGCCTATAACTCTTCATCAGTTACATTCGTACGGGTAGAAAACTGTTTAGAGGACTTAAACAGTTTTCGAGAACGAACTCTGTGACATACAGAAAGAAGTGTGATGACAGATGTGTTTCATCAGGCGAACAAAATCCTAAATAAATCGTTCTATAAGTTCTATAGTTCGTTCTCGAAAACTATATAAGATATAGAAATTATACAGTTTTCGATAATGAACTCTATGATAGATAGAAAGAGGAGTAAGGCGAGTAGGGTTTCGTCAGATGAACGAAATACTCGATTTCGTTCATCGAATCGAAATCGTAAATAGTTCGTTCTCGAAAACTGTACAAGTTAGAGATTTCATACAGTTTTCGATAATGGTGTGACAGACAGAAAGAGGAATGAGGCGAGTAGGGTTTCTTCAGATGAACGAAATCTTAAATAATTCATTCTCCAAGCTCTATAGTTCGTTCTTAAAAATTGTATAAGTTAGACATTTGCATACAGTTTTCGATAACGAACTCTGTTACAGACAGAAAGACGAGTTAAATAAATAGGAATTAAATATTTCCAAACTGAGCGAAAAATTGCCCAGGCCGGGGATCGAACCTGGATACTTGGCTTACAAGGCCAATTCTTGACCTGTTAAGCTAACCGGGCGATAACCGGCTGGGATTTCTCGCTCAGACAACCTTATTGGCCATAACATCTGGTCTGTCATTTAGACAGCTCGGCAGAATAAGCCGCAGGTAGTGAAACTCCATAGAACGATGGATACGTAGATTACTATTATTTTAACACAATCTAACTGATTGGTAAAGTTATCATGCGAATTAAATATTTTCAAACTGAGCGAAAAATAGCCCAGGCCGGGAATCGAACCTGGATACTTGGCTTACAAGGCCAATTGTTTACCTGTTAAGCTAACCGGGCGATAACCGGCTGGGATTACTAAATAAATAGGGTTTGATCAGATAAATGAAATCTTAAAAGTAAGCAAACGTTGCATAAAACTAATAAACAGCTGAATATTCCAGAGAATATAGAAGAAACGTGATGTCAATATAGGCTGGATTTGGCATTTGTATCCCTCTCTGCTGGTGTGGTGTTGGTTTCTCGTTTCAATCCCCAATAAAGCTTATTTGTGCTCGTCCATATATATGGGCGATGATCCCAATGTATAAGAATAAATCTAAATATACGCTCTTTCAGTGACGTATTTGGGGGCATTCAAGGATGAATATTGGTATTCTCTGATTTCAGTTTTTCATTCGCGGTAATGTATAAATACGTAAATTTCTGATTTTTAGTAAATTTTTCTTATTGTCAGCAGTAACGTTCAAGTATTGCTGCAATTAGATAGCCTGTTTAGCCCCATCCAATATAAGACGCGACATTATGTCACTTATTCAAAGAAAATGTCATAGCACTTTTCTGGACAAGAAAGCAATAACAAAACAATAATAATAAGATTTTATTCAAGTTACAAATAAATTGACAAATTGGCAATTCCTCGTACAGGCACTGTATCTGTCAAATTTTTAAAAATTGTAAAGTTTATCTTAAACTTATTTCTAAGGTTTAAAAATGAATAAATAACACTGTCGATTTGATTATAACGACCCATTATGAAAAATTATAGCTCAATGAGAGAGAACGAAAAGAAATCACAACCCGATCAATACTAACAAGGAAGGTGTCCATACTGGGCATACTGAGAATATGTTTTAAAAAAATGCTAATTGTACTATTTATGTATGTAATGAAAGATCGGTTAAATTCAGCGGCAGAATGCCAGTAGAAAGTCTGTAAAAAAATAAAATATTTTCGAGTATTTGGCGCGAAAGTATGAAAGCGACACGGGATTTAGCGAGCAGAATTTTTTCCTCGCCAAAAGCAAATGATTTTAATGCATCTGAAAATTTCTTGTTAAATATCGCTGAGAAGCCTTTATTATTCCCACCAGTTATTTTTTATTGTAAAGTTTACCTTATTTAATCAAAGCATTCTCGTGATTCAATTACAAAAAATTTTCTGTTTTAAAAACTGGTGATAAAAGATTAAACAAACAACATTCGTCGCAAAGAAGTTAAAGAATATTCGACATGAAAGCGTATTTTTAAAAAATTATTTTTCGTTGCCAACCGGCAATAAATCGTCATATAAGGAAATTTCATGATTTTTTTAGGGCGTTGTATGGGTGTCGATTTTTTTTAGAAACGTATATTATCCTCATATAATTTTTTTCAGATTTTTCGGAGTATGTCCGTATGGAGACCTTTTTTGTAAGCGAAGCTCAGTGCCTAATGCTTATTCAAATCTTCTTTTACATACTGTTTTGAAAATTAAGTATATTTGATGTTTTATTAGGATGAGCGAAGCGAATCCTCTACTAGGCCACTCAAGTTACAGTTTGTCGTACACTTTATAAAAAATCTATTCAGTATTTTGACTTGAAATTAAACATAAGAATAATTTATGATATGTAGATTTGCAGAATGTTATTTTTTTTTTTTTACAGAATAACCTTTAAAAAAATATTATTTTAATAATTAATTTATTCTACATGTTTTTCTATTATGGACGCAATTTTGCAAATAAATAAGCTTTTCTACCAAAAATTGAACCGACTTCAAAAGCTACTACAAAGTGAAAAATAATTTTTTTACAGAATAGTATTAAGAAATTAAATTAAGAGCGTAGTATTTATCATGCGTATTATTATATTTATGTAGATTAATTTGATTTTTTGAAGTCGGTGCCAGCCAAGCCAAGTTACATGTAATTTTCCAATAGACACGCATCCAAGTATCTACGAGTTTTTTTACGATTTAATATTTAGTTAAAAATTTAACTTTATTCTTTTACGATTTGCATTGGATAATTAATTTTAATTTTGAATTTGGCTTGGCTGGCACTGACTTCAAAAAATCAAATTAATCTACATAAATATAATAATACGCATGATAAATACTACGCTCTTAATTTAATTTCTTAATACTATTCTGTAAAAAAATTATTTTTCACTTTGTAGTAGCTTTTGAAGTCGGTTCAATTTTTGGTAGAAAAGCTTATTTTTCTCTTTTTAGTTAAAAGTTAACGACTTTTTTAATTCAGTTAATAAAAATAATAATACGGGAAAAATCACTGTAAACCATACACGTATGTCAGGAGTGGGGTTTGAACCCACGATCTCTTTTAAGAACCAGAAATCAAATCTGCTGTCTGACACCGCTCAGCCACCTGACTGCACTCCATTCGGCGAGCTTAGTCATCGTGCATGTTACTTTTAGTTTGAGAGAAATCACTAATTTTATTAGTTTATACTTAATTACTAAACAAGTACTGAACCAATTTTAATGAAATGGAAGAAGTACCAATGGAAGAGTAGCCTCTTTCATTTAACACAAAAAACAAATTAATCGGTTGGATAGTTTCGGAGTAATCGGTGAACATACATAGAAAAAAAATACATTCACGCCCGAATTGATAACATCCTCTCCTTTTTTGAAGTCACTTAAAAAAATATATAACACGGAAATTTTTTTTGTGTACTATACACATATGTCAGGTTCGATCCGACACTCTTTTTCAAAACCACAGATTAAATCTGGTGCCTTAGACCGCTCGCCTGTCCGGACTTCATTCTCTTCAGAGAACTTATTCAATGTCATGTTACTTTTCGCAAGTCTATTCTCCTTTTGAGTACTTTTTCACTGATAAAGTATTGAGTTAATAAAAAATCTCTGATATTATGTGGTAACGGTTAAATACAAAATATTCCTAATAGCATAATTAGTATTTAACTTGTTAAATATATATTTAAAAATTATAATACGGAAAAGATTATTGTATACACGTACGTCAGGAGTGGGGTTCGAACCTACGCTGCCTTTCGAAAACCAGATCTTAAATCAAGCGCTTTAGACCGCTCGGCCATCCTGGCATCGGTAAATGTATTCGACATCCATATTACTTCTGATTTGCGAGAAATCACTAATTTTATTAGTTTTTGCCTAATTACTAAAAAAGTACTGAACCAATTTCTATGAAAAGGAAGTGGTACCAATTCGAGAGCAAGCTCTCTCATTTAACACCAAAATCAAGTTAATTGGTTGGATAGTTTCGGAGTAATCGGTGAACATACATAAAAAAAAAAAATACATACGCGTTGAATTGATAACCTCCTCTCCTTTTTGGAAGTCGGTTAAAAATTGAACGCGTATCTTTTTATTTTCAGAATGAAAATAAACCACGGGGTTAATAATTATAGATAGAATCATGATTAATTAATTAAATAAAATATATTTTCATTATTCCGCCAAAATCGTTTGCCAGTAAAAAATTGAACCCGTATCTTTTTATTTTAAGAAGGAAAATAAACTATGGGGTTAGTAATTATAGATAGAATCATGATTAATATATTAAATAAAATATATTTTCATAATTCTGCCAAAATTATTTACGCAGTTTATACTTACGGATTTTAAAAGAATTACATTATGGTTTATTTATTTAGGTATTTACTTTGGTAAAGTGGCAACAAAAAGAATCGTAAACAAGTAAAATTAATTCTTATATTTGGTATTTAAAGTGAATATTTTGTTAAATTTGGTAAGTTTCTTAAGTCTGGTATTCGAAATGAAAGATTAAAGAATAATTAAAGAATATTTTAATTGATTGAAGAATAATTTAATTCAACCAAATTAAATATATTAACTACGTTTATAAATAATTTCTGGAATGTATTTGTAATTTAAAAATGTCGAGAAAA
The DNA here is from genome assembly GCA_964019185.1 of Maratus speculifer. NCBI lineage: Eukaryota > Metazoa > Arthropoda > Arachnida > Araneae > Salticidae > Maratus > Maratus speculifer. The sequence continues at coordinate 200,208,892 of OZ025298.1, forward strand.
AGAACACTTATTGGCCAGAACGAACGCTGTTACTGGCCATTGGAAAATGTAAAAACATCTTTAAAACTTTTAGTTAAAAATTAAAAAAAAATATTTTGTAAAATTCTGCTCCGAAAATATTTTTATTTATACCAACCAGCCTTATATCATAAATAAAAAATTCCGAGGAAATTCTTAGTTATTTGGCTGAATTTACATTTCTAAAATTTAAATGCGCCAAAACATGAGATAACGTTTTTGCTTAATAAAGATGCAAAAATAATATAAAAAAGTAATGTTCCTTTCAAACGTTTATCTTAAATCAGTGTTCTCGCTGTCGCTCGCCATTGCACCAAATTGCGACTAAATTCTTTATTTGGCGAGTCAAAAGCGATTAGATTCGCCAAATTGCTAGCGCACAATTTTTGCTTTTTCTTTCTTTTCTTTTTCGTTTTCCATACATATGCATGCATGCATTTTTTAAATATATTTGTAGTTGATAGTTGAAATTAGATTAATAACAACCGTTGTCGCAATTATAAAAACGTAGATTATTTCAGAACATATTGGAAAAAAGGGGGTACATTAAAGGATTAAAGATACTATTTTTTTGCCCTACACGGCGAATCTATTGGCTAATACTTTTTTCATTTGGCGAATGTTTTTTATTTTTAATTAGCCAAATTACTAACGTTGATCAAATGCCAGCGAGAACACTGTATGAAATAATGTTTCGCGAATCCAAACAAAGCACGGCTTTTGCTAGTACAGTAGAACCCCGCAAATTCGGACCCCGTTAATCCGGATCTCCGGATAATCCGGACAGGTTTGGGCCATTATTTTTGAAGTTGGAGAAGCGATTGGCTAATTTCCATAACATTAACTGGTTTCATCGTCGTATTCCAAATAAAAAAAAAACTTTTTTTTGAAATATTTTCGGAAGAATTAAATAAAGTAAACATTTTTACTGCCTGTAAATATTCAATAACTTTAACATGAAGGCGATTTTCTGTAAGTATTTTTTATTTTATCACAATTTTTTCTAATTCTCCGGATAATCCGGATTTTCGATAATCCGGATTGGATCTGGTCCCAATTAATCCGAATTATCGGGGTTTTACTGTAATATATAATAGTACAATGGAGTCTCATAAATGTATCACAACGTAAGACATGGCAACAAGATAATGACAACAATTTCTGCATCACGTTTACTTTAAATTAATACGTTTGAAATCGGTTAATGTGTATAACTCATCGAATAATGTCGAACAAAGTTTTCGCAATTAACCACACAGACATTAAAAACACTTATGTATATTACCTTTTAAAATAAAACAAATTTTATGTTTATCTTTTATTTGAGATCAGAAAATCTCCGCTAACTGCTTAGAATCGAATGATGAGTGCAGGGCCCTCGCGAAGACTTTTTATTGGTGGGGGAGAGAACCTAAAATTGCCAAGTCAAAATTCAGTATTTGCCAACTGAATGAAAAGCAAACATAAATAATTTGCCAACTAGTTTTATAATTTTATCAAGTTATCACAATTAGAAAATGTAATACAGTTTTTATTTGTAAAAAGCTTAATATTTCTAATTATATTGGTAACTTTCGTCAAATGTATCAGAAATAGAAAGTGTATTATAGTTTTTTATTAAAGTTTTGAAGTAATTTGCCAGTTCAGTTTGTAAATTTGCCAACTGTAACAGCATTTGCAAATGTTTGGGGGGAGAGGCTCCCCCTGTCCCCCCCCCCCCCCCTTAGCGAGGCCCCTGGATGAGTGATGAATTGGTCTTGAACAGAATCTTCATTACAGAAAGTATGTGTAGAACGTTTTCGTGACTGCTGGAAAAAGATAAAAATCATGTCAACGACAGATTGCACAGAGGTTATGTGACATACACACACACACACACACATATATATATAATTATGAATTTTTATATGTTTATTAATATAAATAAACTGTCCAAAACTTATTAAAAAGTCAGGTTAAAAAAAAAAAAAAGAAAGAAAAAGAAAAACGTACCAAATTTGGAAAGAAAACGGCACTCTTTCAGTGGAGAACGACCCTGACGCAAGTTGCTTTCATCGATTATAGGAAAAGAGCAAGAGGAGGATGATTAAAGTAACGATGAAGATGAACACGACTATGGTAAAGGTCCAACTACACGCTTGTCCAGAACTCGAAGAAGAATACCTGAAAATATATTTCGAGTTGAGCAAAATATTTCTTCAAAAATAGAGTAAGGGGAGACTAGGGAAGGTTGACCATATGGGAGGCTTGACCCAACCTTCAGTTTTCATATTCAAAGAGATTTCAGAGTTTTGTTAATAGGTAGCAACTAAAAATACTGAAATGCTGAAACAATAGTCTTTGTTTTATGCAAACAATTGAAACAGCCGTGGAGAAATTAATTGTGAAGAGTTTTCAACTTAAAAAAGTGTACGTTTTAGAAACATTTTGCAAGACTTTCTCAGCTAAAATATATAGCAGAAATTTAAGTAAATAGGTTTTAAGGTAACCTATAATTCTGTCATTTATTTTTATTTACACTATCATGATCTTGCCTAAGACTTATAAGCGGGCATGTTTGACGCCAGTCACATGTTAACTTTTTGTATCACTACTTTGCATACCTGCAATATACTCAAAATTTAATGTTATTTCTTACAGGAGGCTTTAACAGACGATTTTTTCCAGTCCCGATATGCTATTTCTTTCAATCAGCATATAAAGTATCGTTTCGCAAAAAAGAACGTTTCGTTACAGAAGTCAGCCAAAAAATAAAGCATATGCATCATTGTAGTGATAATCTCTATCGCAATTTTTTAAGATTCTAAGCATCCCACATTGTCAGTTTTTATACTGTCGTATAAGAAAAAAAAGTACTTTTAAATGCAGTTTGTTTGAAAACTTCATCTTGATTTATTTTTGAGATATTAATATTTCTGTAGTTTTTAGCGCTATTTCTTTGATTTTGGCAATTTCCATCTTTGTAGAAATTAAAGGAACAATAGTTGGAAAATAATTGATTATTATATCTATTTGTTGCCATTTTCCCATAACAACTGAAAAATAATCAGATGCGGCAATTCCAAAACTTTCTTCTATCTTATAATGTTAATAATTCGTGAAAAATGCAGCATAGCAGAGCACCGTTTAGGTGATTACACCAAAGTTTAGTAAGCAAACGAATTTGCCAACTTCTAACTGAATTTGAAGTTTGATGAAAATCTGTGCATTAGTTTCTGAGATAGAGCTGTTGAGAAATCTTTAAAAAATTCTGCATAACAGCGACACCTGTTGAGTGATGTATACCAAAAACTAACCACAATCAATTTTTATTCGGCACTAACTGAATATGAAGCATAATGAAAATTCATGCATTCGTTCTTGAGATACAACTATTGCGAAATCATGTTAAATGCAGCATAGCAGCACCACCTGCCGGGTAATTTACACCAAAAAACGAAACAACACTAATTTATACCAGGAACTAACTAAATCTGAAGTTTGATGAAAATTCTTGCATTAGTTTTTGATATATATGGTTGTTATACAATAATCATGAATAATGCAGCATGGCAGCGCCACATGTTGAGTGGTTTTCATCAAAAAAAGAGTAAGCACCAAATTATATCAAGTACTAATTGAATCTGAAGTTTTATGGAAATCCGTGATTACTTACTGTCATAGAGCTATTGTGGATATTGTGAATAAGGCAGCACAGCAGCGCCACCTGATTAGCGATATGCACCAAAATTTTATCAGCTCCAGTTTAAATCAACCGAAACTCGGATGTCGATTTTTTTTACGAATGCAGTATTTTCTTCTTGTAAAGATAGAAGAAAGTAAACAAGTCGGAAATTGCACGCCAAGCGTAGCAAATGAAGTGCGTTCGTACTTTAATGAAGTTTCTAAAAGATTCAGATCTTAGTATTATAGTACACAGTATTTCGGACATAGCTCAGTAGCCGAATTCTTTTGTGTGTCTCTGTAAATATTATCTGTTTTCTATTATACAGGAAGTAACTTGTAGTAATCCTCAGTTACGTATATCAATTTCATATAATGTTAATTTTTTTAAAACGATTAAAACACGTCCCAAACAATGGTTCCCCTTTTACTATTATGTAATGGATTATTTTTGTGTGGCCTTGTAAGTTAATAACAACTATCATTTGCATCAATCACACTTTGTACAGAATGTATATTTTAGTACGTACTTCATAGATTCATATCAATTTTATTATGTTTGGAAGAATGTGACATCATTAAAATGCACTTGAAACTATTTTTTCTCCATTGACTGTCATTTAACGGAATACTTGTGATTATCCCTGTAACTAAACTATATATCCGATTTTCATAAAATTTGAAATGACTCGACAAAATTATGCAACAATTATATATTTTAAATTTCAAATGATTCGGTTGGGTGGGTAGCTTTTGTTCTGTTGTATGCGGATAGACGAACGGACTGAATGACGGTTATAGGTGCTACATATTTACATAATTATGAACGTACCTAAAAAGGGAATTAAAATACATGCAATTTTGAAAAAATATAAATGAATCATTTCTAATAAAATATGGAGAGCTACTATAAACTAGATTGAAATTTTATTATATATATTAATATTACAAAGAAATGAAAACAAAGGAATGATTAGCTAGCCGATCTCGGTGTCGAGTTTCTTGAATGACGATATCGGATTTTGCTGGATTTGTGGAATTACTCAGCGCCCTACGCACATTTTTCTATGGATATTGTTTAAGGGGACTCAAGAGTTGAAAACTTTTCAAAGAATCGATTTTTTTATGATCTAGTTTGATTATTCAATTAATTCTGAACTCAATGCAAAAAACCGCATAAGAATATTTGCATTTTTAACGAGTTATAAACATTTACGTATCAACACTTTCATAGTCGCACCCATATAATTTCAACTTTAAGTCGCGTTATCTCAAAACTTGATTTTTGACGACTAACACCAAGATTAAAAAAACTATTTGATGAAATGTTTTTTTTTTTTTTTTTTTTTTTTTTTTTTTTTTTTTGCATGCATATAACATCATTATGTCTATTATGTCATTATCATTATATCTATAGAATGAACTAAGGATATATCTATCACTTAAAAAGAACATTATAAAAAATCTCTCAAATTTGAAAATTTAAAAAAAACCCTAAAAAATACAACTTTTTTTCATTAAAAATACTCAAAATATTAAACTATCTAAAATATATTAATTCATTCTATAGATAATGATGTTATATGCATGCAAAAAAGAAAAAAAAAGTTACGCTATTCTATTCCATCAAATAGTTTTTTTTAAATCTTGGTGTTAGTCGTCAAAAATCAAGTTTTGAGAAAACACGACTTAAAGTTGAAATTTTATGGGTGCGGCTATGAAAGTGTTGATACATAAATGCTTATAACTCCGTTAAAAATGCAAATATTTTTATGCGACTTTTTGCATTGAGTTAAGAATTAATTGAATAATCAAACTCGATCATAAAAAAATCGATTTTTTGAAAAGTTTTCAACCCTTGAGCCCCCTTAAAGACTGGATCGTAAATGTGGAATTCTTTAGCGGCTGCGAATGACGTCATTTTATGTAAAATAAAAGCATACGTTTTTAGTCTTAAAACTGAAATATGTTTTATACTATCTATATTTGTATACAGATATAAGGTTTTTTTTTTTTTTTTTTTTTTTTTTTTTTTCCATCTGCGGTGCCACTAAATTCTAAAAAATCAAAATTCCTCTTTTTTAATTTATTGCTCTTGAATCCCAACAATCAATTAATGTAATTTGTTCATAAAATTCTCCACAGTTGTCAATACTGAATTAAATATTTCATCTTAAAATTTTATTTATCATTTAACTAATTTCTTATTGTTATTGCCAAAATGAACAAAATACGTTTTGTAAAATTTATAAGGTTGGAAGCAGAAGAAAAACAGATTTTTTTTTACAAAATAATAATAATAATAATAATAATAATAAAAACAATAACAATAATAATAATACTTTTCAATTTTGTATAAGAAAATTCACAATATTTGCGAAGAGTACGTAGTTATCTGCTTATTGCAGGTGGAAAAAGAAGCCTCTAATCAATATCATTTTGTCTTAACATTTAAAAAAATTATTTTTTATGTGCTTAAAATTTTCTATCATGTAAGTAAATATTTTTCAAATCGATGCTGTTGAGTCCCAAAAGATTGAAGTGTTAGATATAAGCCTAATATATTCATTTGAGTGCTCCAGCACCATCTTTAAGAAAATGTTTGCATTAAATTTTTTTAACACTTTCCAACAAATTTGAAAATTGTTTATGCCATATATATTTTTAATTAATTTTCAGCAGATAAATTATGCTTGGAGTTATTAATTATTTAATAAACAATTTATCTCAATGCTAGTTAAGCACACAACCAACAGAGAGGAAAATGTTCAAGCCGGGGATCAAACCTGAAACCGTTAGTATAGCACTCTAAGTACTCTACCATTTAAGCTACGAGAGCGATACCCAGCTCAACTCATATATGTTGGTAAGGCTGCAACTGCAGTAAAAAATGAAACCGCCACACGACACAAACCTGCAGCGTAACATGAGATAACTATTCAAGCCCATCATATATGAGTGAGAGACGACAAGCTGTACATCGTCCTTGTAATTTAAATGGTAAAGCACTTGGAGTGCTATTCTAAGGGTTTCAGGTTCGAAATCTGGCTTGGACATTTTTCACTCTGTAGGTGCTACGTCTAGTTAGCATTGTAATAAATCAATTATTAAATATTCAATAATTTCAAGCGAAATTTCTCATCCGAAAATTATTTGAAAAATTAATTAAGAGTAATATATATATTCACCGATGCTGGGTTTGTTTGTGTGTTCACGTAGATGGGTCCATCTTGTGCTGCAGTTTCAGCCTTACCAACATACATGAATGAGAGATGACAAGCTGAGCATTGTGCTCGTAGCTTAAATGGTAGAGCACTTGGAGTGCTATTCTAAGGGTTCCGATTTCGATCCCCGTCTTTGACATTTTTCACTCTGTTGCTTCTAAGCTTAATCAGCATTGTGATAACTGACTTATTAAAGACTCAGTGTTTATGACTTCGGTCTGTCTGGCCATCTGTCAGCCTGGCCGTGCTATACCTCTCGTAAATATACTCGGATCGCCCTAAAATCTTTGAATTTTATTGAGGTTGACCCTAGCACAAACCGTATTTCAAATGAAGTTTGTAGCATGTTCAGTTTATTTACAGGGACAGTCAAAAGTATTCTGTTACATTGCAGCGAATGAGGAAGAATCATTTCAAATGAACATTTTTAATGTTCCATCCTTTCAAACATAATAATATTTATGTGCATTTACGATGTACACTAAAATATGCATCGTGTAGAATATGCAGTTCGAAGAATAGTTATTATTCATTTACAGGGCCACACAAAAAATTTCATTACATATTGGCATAGGGAGGAATCGTTTGTGGTGTATTTTAATTATATTAAACTATTTCATGTAAACGTATGATGAAATTAAATACATCGCTGAGGCTTACTATAAATTAATTAAATATGAAGTGCATTGCATTTACAGGGATACAAAATATTTCAAATGTATATTCTATCCGAAATAATGTATATTAGCTGATAGCGAGAAATGCATTTTTAATTATGATATGCGCTTTTACGTTTCAATATATCTATGCATACTAATGATGTGTATAAATGCTATAACTGATACACAGGGCTACACAAAAGAATTCGTAAAAGTTACTGAGTATGTATTTAAATTACTTAAAGGTGGTTTTTAAATGAATTATGCATTTTTACTCTGAACTGCATTCAGTTTACTAAGAAATGTTTGTTGAATCTGAATAAAATTACTTACAGAGCCACGCAAAATATTGGATGCATGGTCATCTATGGATGATAATTTCTGGGAACACAATTTGAGTAGTTTTAAGAGTGTTTTAATTTGAATTAAATTTTTGTTAAATACTGGCGTGTAATAAGGGTACTAGATAAACTACAGGGCTTAACAAAATTATTATTATTTTTTTAATTATTCATTAGTAATAAGTTGCTGAAGGAGAAATTACAACCTGCTATGTGTTTTCTTGAAAAGCTAAAAATTTCCCCTTTTATATAGTATACATATCAACTTACAGATCAAATACAGGGATGTTCAAAAATATTGAAATACATTCTTAGCTATAGACGATAACTGCTGCAATCAGTTTTTCAAATATTTTATCTGTTTTCTAAAATGTTTACTTATAGTTGTCGGATTTATCTTATTTCCCTGAATAACAAAGTTTTGTTAAAGATTTCAGGAAGTTTTGGAAAGTGTTTCATAATCTATGCCTAACACATGATTTTTATTTCATGTTTTATTAAATAAATGACAAGTGCGTAATTTGAATTGTCTGTAGTTTCGACTTAATTTTAATTGGAGCAATTGAACGTAGACCAAAGTTCCTAAGAAGATGATAACTTATTCTTAGTAATCCTTTCTACATACAAATTTTTAGACAACTGGTTTATAATAAGTTCGGGTATTACAAAATATGTGACTTGTCTTAGTGATGGGCGATTCTGGAAATTTTGAGAATCGATTAAAATCGATATCGTATAAAACAACATCGATCATAATAAGAATCGATTTCTCAGTTCTAGAATGATACTAGAATCGATATTTCGATATTTAGGTTCACACAGAGAAGATCCAAATTACTAATTTCAAAACTTAGACAATCAGCAGGACCGTAATTACCGCCTCCCACCCCCCCATCCCCATTTAGGGAGGCATAGAATTAAGCTATTGCAGATTTTAGAGTCGGATATTAAGAATTTTAAATTTTAAAATGATTGTCACTTATGGTTTTCACTTACGCAAAAACTGTGACAAACTTAAGAGACATAACTCAACTAATAACAACACTGAGTAACTTGGCATTAAACCGAGTATAAAGAGTGCCAAGAGCGTGTAACTAGGATGGGGAACAAGGAGTATAGACAAAAAAAATTTTTTTTTTTCTAATGCCAACCAAATGTTACACGAGGTAGTTTGGAAAAACATAAAATATGCCCCATTCCCAAGGGGTCAGGTAACCCCCACTCTTGACGGAAAGACGACCATAGCCCAAATGTATCTTTTGTCGAAGTTTCAAAATGAGCATTTACAATAAAATAGAACGAGAATTGGACATTTTAAAAATTGCATGCATACTTTGAACGGCCCATTTAGTAAAGATTGGCGAGGAAGGGGAGGGGGGGCGAGGGATTAAAACGGACGAACTTGAAAAAAAAATTAACTAATAACCCAAATAACTGAGCTTCTAAACAAAAATATAGTGTTTAACTTAGTGTTGAATTCATGGGGTGGCCCGCGGGGAACATGCACTCTTTGAAACTATAAAAAGTGCCAAGAGCATGTAACTAGGTGGAGAGAGGGGTAGTAACAGAAAAAAACGAGGAGATAAAAGCTTTATAACGATATGTTACATGAGATGGTGTGGAAGAAACAAAAAATATGCCCCCCACCCAGGGGGGCAAGGTGAATCCCAAACGGACAGAAGGGCGACCCCGGCCCAAATGTTTCTTTTGTTGAGGTTTCAAAATATGGATTGATAACAAAATAGAACGAGGATTAGACTTTCTTTAAATCGCAGTCATAATTTGAACGAACCTGTAAGTTAAGATTGGTGAGGAAGGGGGGGGGGGAGTAGAACGGGCGAACATGAAAAAAAAAAATAGTGGCACTTTGACAGTGCCGATAGAAGTGAAACTTTGAACAATTACGTGTGCATTTTTAAATCGTTAGAATATATAATTTTGAATCGCCAGGAAATACTTTTAAATGAATAAAAAAAGGTTTTATAATATTAAAGAAAATATTAATGTCTATAAAAAAAAAAAGAAAAAAAACCGCACGATACTATATGTCCAGCTATTGTAGTTAACTCACTATAACTACTTTCCTACATTTTAAAACGCGATAAATACACCAACCAAATTTAGACCATATTATCGATACCTTAATCCTTATCCAAATAAATCATTTTGTATTAATGCCTGTTACAATATCTGTAGATTACTTTTTGAATTATTCAAATCGGACATTCCATTCAAAAGATATTACGAATTTAAAGATGACAATCTAAAGAAATAATAGCGCTGCTGAGTACTCGGTGGCCAATAAGCTTAGGGATTACGTGTGCAATCAAATGATTGCGGGTTCGAACCCCAGTTTCGCTGATATGTATCAATGTTTTTTTTTTTTTTTTTTTTTTTTTTGAAGAAGTTTGAAAAATTAAAATTTTAACACATTATGGATCCGTAATGTGACCTGAAATGATGGGAGAAAATTCCTTTTGCTAGATTTGTAATGTATGAAGCATAAGCTTTCAATAGACATATTGTATCAAGAAAAACCCCCTCTGCCCCCCCCCCCCAAAAAAAGGTCCTATAGGGAAAACCGGGAAACTGGAAAAGCAAAAAGAACGGCAAGAAATGGTTAGCTATACTAGAATTTTTCTCATCACTGTAACTCCTATAGAAGCAAAGTTATAGCCTTTTAAAGATTGAAATGAAGTGAAGAAATAAGCAAAATTAGGTGAGTGATCGACAGGGGGGGGGGAGAATCCACAGCTCTGGGCGTGCCATGTAGCTTAAACTTTTAAGTTAAAAATGGTAGAAAATTAAATGAGCGAAATTTTAAGGTGTAAGGTAAGGGTAAGGCCCACCCCCCTCAAAAAAGTTTTTGTTTCTTTTGAAGAAACAAAAAAATATGCCCCCCGGTGGGGCGCAGATAAACCCCAAACGGGCGGAAGGGCGACTTTGTATTTATCTTTTGTCAAGGATTTAAAATGTGGATCTAAAATAAAATAGACCGAGAATTGGACATTTTTAAAACTGTATGCATATGTCGAACGGCCCTGTATGTTAAAACTGACGTGGAAGGGGGGATTAGAAGAGACGAACGTGAAAATAAAACATAATAAACTAATACTTCAAATAACTAGACTTCTAAACAAAAATATAACGATTTAACCTAGTGTCGAATTAATGGGGTGGCCCGCAGGGGATTATCCCCCCCCCAGAAGTTATGAGATTTTATGCTTTTTAATGCACAAATTGCGATTCCCCAGTGGTGACCATGCCCCTCCAAACCTAATGACACAAATCCCCCCCCCCAAAAAACCTTCATACTTTAACATTTCCCCCCCCCAAACATAATACAAATTGTAAATTATATTCTTCTTATAATCTACTGCACATTCAAGAGATAGCGAAATGAGAATAGCAGAATGAGCTATTATTGCCCTTATCTAGGATTTAAAGAAAGAAAACATAGGAACATTTCTGGAATTAAATTTTGAAATATTAAAAAATTAAAAATCTCCCCCCCCCAAAAAAAAAATGTACTTTTTCTCAAATTCCCCCCCCCCCCCAAAAAAAAAAAAAACTAAATTGTATGACGCATCTTGCGTCACCAAACCCCTCTCTGGGCACCCGTGCACAAATTGCGATTCCCCCTCTCTTACAGAGCTGTAAAACATGATGTCTTTCTCCGGATTCGCAGAAAAATACCTGCATTCAACACTGATTTAGCCTAGAAAGAAAATAAAATCGAAATCGAATCTAAAGATCGAAATCGAATCTAAAGATCGAAATCGAATCTAAAGATCGACATCGAATCTAAGATCGACATCGAATCTAAAGATCGACATCGAATCTAAGATCGACATCGAATCTAAAGATCGACATCGAATCTAAAGACCGATCTTACGGGCAGAATCGATTTTACATTTTTACTTTCTTTTGTAACTTTACAAGAAGAGAGTATTAGATTCGTGAAAAATTTTGACTTCCCGTTTTTGATGGATTTATATATTTTAGGTCTTTAACACGATTTCATGTTTTTTAAGAAATATCTGTCTGTGTGTGTGTCTGTCACTCTGTGCGTCTGTATACGACAAAAATTTCTGACCGTTCTATTTGAAGAACAAATGCACGGAATTCCACAAAACTTTAGATTTAGTTTGACCTTGATATAAACTGAATCTAATTAATTTTTGGTGCATATAGCCTAACAGGTGGCGCTGCTATACTGCATTTTTTGCGATTTGCGCAACAGCTATATCTGATAAACGAATGTACGGATTTTCATCACATTTTAGATCCAGTTAGTCCTTGACATGAATTGATGTTTTTTGCATTTTGATGTATATAGCTTCTCAGATGGCGCTGCTATACTGAATTTTTCACAATTTCCATTCAGCGCCATGTGAAAGGGGGGGGGGCGAAAGGAAGCGGTCGTTCCGAGCACGGAAATTTAGGGGGCGCCAAATTTTTACTACTAACATCACTTCTAGCCTATCACAAGAAAAAGTTAATGGGGGGGGGGCTAAATTGGAACTTTGAACCGGGCGCAGTTCTCTTTTCGCACGCCCCTGTTTCCATTTTAGCTTTATCTCAAGAACTAATGCACGGACTTTCATAAAAATTTAGATTCAATTAGTCCTTGATATTATTTGATGCTAATTACATTTTGGTGGAAATCGCTTAAGAGATGGCGTTGCTATACTGCATTATTCGTGATTAACGCAATAGCGCTATCTCAAGAACGAATTTTCATCAAAATTCAGATTCAGTAAATCTCTGACATAGATTAGTGTTATTTAGTTCTTGGTGTAAATTGCCCAACAGGTGACGCTGATATGCTGCATTTTTTATAATTTCGCAATAGCTGTATCTCGCGCTTTCATGGATTTTCATCAAAATTCAGATTCAGCAGGTACTTAATAAAAATTGATCCTGATCAATTTTTGGTGTACATCACTCAAAAAAAAAAAAAAAAAACGCTATTTTGCAAGGGGGGGGGGGGGTTCTGAGGTTTCTTTAATTCTTCTATCTTAGAAACTAATACACTGAAATTTTAGAATTGGCACATCCGTCTATTTTATCTTCGACTTTTGAAGGAAAATGAAAATTATATTACCTTCAGAGAAATCGATTAAAAATTTTAAAGTATCGATTAAATCGAGTTGGCCGTAGTATCGATTAAATCGATTTAAAAAATCGAAATCGCCCATCACTATTGTCTATTTGAGAAGCAGTATTTTTTCCTAAATCCTTTTAAAAACTGAGCGGTTACATGATTACTATTCAAATTATCTTGGCATCCAACAATAACGGTATTAATAAAACTATAATCATTAGAATGTTATAACACATGTCGATAAATATATGTGTATTTTTTTTTTCGCCATAGAAAGAAGAGGTTCTGTAATTTATAAAATACTTGTTTGTTAACCATTTGAATATCTTTTTTCCACTGTCGATATATGGTTGTCCTAGTCGACTATTTTTAGGTAGCTTTCATTACAAAAAGTAAAAAGCTACCTATTGCAGCCGTCCGGAGGAAAACATTTCCGGAAAATTTTGGTATATTTTCACCGATCATGACCCCCAGACCCCAAAACCACCCTCCGTTCAAATGTTGACATATATATATATATATACAGGGTGTCCGAAAAGTCTGTAAACGGTCGAATAACTCGAGAAATACATATGAGATTGAAAAACGTAAATATACATGTTAAATATTTTTAAATAAGCTACTCAGTGATACCAAATTTGACCTTCGTAACCGACCCCCTGGGGGTCAGAGGGGGTCCAACTTTGAAATCTTAAATTATAACCCCCATTTTTTATTGCAGATTCGGATTCTACGGACAAAAATTCGTAACTTTTGTATTTGATGTTTATTTCGAATCCTCGTTTATCACGGTGTAATTGAGCATATTAAATCGATACATATTTCGGCTTTACCAACGGGATTTTCCCTAATCGAAACTAATTGGGGAGAATTTATGACATCAAATTCCTCGTCTTTTGCAATAATAGCGTTTCCTGAAAATCACCCGTGCCGATTATTTCGGTAGTGCTACACAGTTAAAAATTTGATCCATTTGCTGTAGCGTCACTCCACAGCTTTTATAGAATATCTCTTTCATGACCAATGAGAATGTTCCATAACACAGTAAAGTACACTGTAAAAAAAATGATCCTTTTGCTGCATCGTCACTCCACCGCTTTTATAGAAAACGATTACTTTACTGTGTTATGGAGCATTCTCATTGGTCACAAAAGAGATATTCTATAATAGCTGTGGAGTGACGCTGCAGCAAATGGGTCAAATTTTTAACAGTGTAGCACTATTGAAATAATCGCCACCGGTGATTTTCAGGAAACGCTATTCCTACAAAAGACGAGGAATTTGACGTCAAAAATTCTGCCCAATCAGTTTCGATTAGGGAAAATCCCGTTGGAAAAGCGGGAATATGTATCGATTTAATATGCTCGATTACACCGTGATAAACGAAGATTTGAAATAAACATCAAATACAAAAGTTACGTATTTTTGTCCGTAGAATCCGAATCTGCAATAAAAAATGGGGGGTTATAATTTAAGATTTCAAAGTTGGACCCCCCTCTGACCCCCAGGGGGTCGGTTTCGAAGGTCAAATTTGGTATCACAGAGTAGCTTATTTAAAAATATTTAACACGTATATTTACGTTTTTCAATCTCATATGTATTTCTCGAGTTATTCGGCCGTTTCCAGACTTTTCGGACACCCTGTATATATATATATATTTCTGATTTTTGTCATGCGATAACTAACGTATTTATGAACCGATTTGAATGAAACTTGGTATGTACATAGTACATACAAATATCTCGACCGAGTTCGTTGGCCAGCATCATAAGCCATTTTGTTTCAAAATGGCGGCCATTTTAAATTTTTTTAAAAAATTAAAATTGAAAATTCAATGCGAAAAAATTAAAAGTTGGAAAATATTTTTCTTTTACGTGTTAGAATTTAAAACAACGATTCCAGAACACTTTTTATTTTGTCTATATTTTAAAAAATGATTGAGTTATAGCACTTTGAATTTTTTTATGGCTGACATTTTGAAACTATCTGATATTTGTCACGTGATAACACGCGTATTTATGAACGGACTTGAATGAAACTTGGTATGTACATAGTATATAGAAATTTCTCAACCGAGTTCGTTGGCCAGCATCATCCGCCATTTTGTTTCAAAATGGCGGCCATTTTAAATTTCTTAAAAAATTTTAATTTAAAATTAAATGCGAAAAAAATAAAAGTTGAAAAATATTTTTCTTTTACGTGTTAGAACCTAAAACAATGATTCCAGAACACTTTTTATTTTGTCTATATCTTAAAAAATGATTGTGTTATAGCACTTTGAATTTTTATTATGGCTGACATTTTGAAACGATCTGATTTTTGTCACGTGATAACACGCGTATTTATGAAACGATTTGGATGTGACTTGGTGTGAACATAGTATATACTGAGGCCTGAATCGAGTTCGATACTCAGTTCCATCCGCCATTTTATTTCAAAATGGCGGCCATTTAAAAAATTTTATAAATTTTAAAATTTAAAATTAGGTACAAAAAAGTGAGAAATTGAAAAAGATTTTTCCTTTATGCATTTGAGCTTGATACAAAGATTCCAGAGCATTTTTTGTTTCGTCTGTATCTTAAAAAATGGCTGAGTTATCGCATATATATATTAATCGATTTCAATATGAGTGTGCATGCGCACTTGAATTAAGATTTCGACCCAGCTCATTATCAGGTTCTACTAATTTGAGCTTAGTATTTTTGAATAATATAACTTAATTTAAAATAAATAAATAAATATATAAGTATATGAAAGCTACCTCTTCCTCCCGGCACCGCCGGAAGGACTATTTTACTGTTTATCTATCATCATTTTCAAGCAATAATCTTCGTAATATATTTCTTACTGAAATCTATAGCCAAGATTAATTGTTTAGAAATGATAGAAGAAAAATAATAAAAAATAGACAACTTTGTTTATCGTATTGCCACATCGGTAAAGAGTTTATATATATATATATATATATATATATATATATATATATATATTCAATACATATATGAGGACCCCAGAAGCCAAGGAGTATAAGTGACAAAATGGAAAAAAATAAACTAAATACACAGACGACCTAAAAATATGCTTTTTTCATTTCAGGTAAAGAAATATAAGTGATTTTCTTATTATTTGCTGAGTTACAGAGGCAAACCACTTTTTTCGAAAAACAAACAATATTGATTAATTATACATTTAAAGAAAATTGTACTTTATTTTTTAACAGTTATTGACATAAGAGTTCAAAGACCAGAATGCAACAAGCAGAAATTTCCTATTTCAATTCACTCAATTGTTATTGATGTTCGAATTTAACATCAATTATCTTTAAACTCAATTTACTCCAAATCGAAATTTTGTCACTTGTACCCCTTGGCTTCTGAGGTCGTCATATATATATATATATATATATATATATATATATATATATATATATATATTGGCTCAGGTGTCTACACATTGCGCGGCCACACTATAGGTGGCGCTCGACTCTAGACAGTGCAAGATTTACTCGGCCTGTCATCGCGTCGGTATCTATAAAATGTGTACCGAACTTGCCTGGAGATTGTATAATAAGGATCCCGCGTCAGGTTGGGACATTATGCTGTAATGCATAGCAACTCTGACCAATTTTTCAGTGAGCAGTGCCATACTCCAGCTGAGGACAAACAGCGAAAAGTTTTGTTATTCACATTATTTGCGACAGAAAGCAATAATATCGCACTGTGGTAATGATAGCGATACACACAAACTTATACACGATGCAGATATATCGCACGGTAGTTGTCATAAAATGCTACGATGCAGCAACACTATTTAAGTATAATTAGCAAAAAAACATAAATGTTAGTCAAAATGTTTTTCTCTGGAATATTAATTTTTTATTTATTTATTTATTTATTTTTTTGGGGGTAAAGAACCGGAAACTTTAATCGCGCTTGCAAGAAAATGTATTGAAAAAAAAAACACTCAAATAAGGTATTTGTACCCTATATGGACAGGGCTCTAAATATGGACATCCCTAAAAATTTTAAAGGCAATAATTTTGATCGAGAGATGGCTCACCATTTTCGCGAAGAAAAGCAGTTTAAAAGATAATTAAGGCTGGAAAGTGTAAAAAAAAAAAGCGCGCTGTTCGCCATTTAGGAGGATACTTGTTGTTTCGAGATGTGCTGATCTTAATTACTTGTAAACTTAAATTCTTATTAGATATGGTAAAATTACATTAAATGTTGAAAAGTGGAGTGTTTTAGAAAGCTAATAAAACATATTTTCGATTGCTATTGCATATTTTGCTTAAAAATATTTTTCTTATTCATTTGTTACAAGATTTATTATATTAAAACTACGCCCGGTTCCCAATATGGACAGCTTATGTCCCCATCGACTACAACTGTAAGAAAGAAGAAAATTCAACGTTGCCAAGCAATAAATTGAAAAGGATCAAAGTGGTAAAATCTTTATTCAACAAGATGCCATTTGAACAATCTCCCAAAAACCTTCCTCCAAAAAACCATGGCAGAAAAATAAAAAGAAGCCCCTCCCCTCCCCCTCCCCCAGTAGGTTATCTGTTGGCGAAATCGTAGGTACCAATGGTATGACTTCCTCAACAAAGGAGAGCTGGTACCGCTTTTTTCGTAGTATTGATGCTTTTTCAAACATGCGGCCATGCATCACATGTGGCAGATATGTTCATGAGGATTATGTGGGACTTACTGCTCATGGTGAAAAAGTTTCTATTTGTCCATGCTGTGAGGGCTGAGTAATAACAGATGTAAATTCGCAGACAGATGCAATAAAGCTAAGCGAAACCAACAATATTATTTCATAATATTTACTAATAACTAGGGGCTTTTCATGGGTCTTCGAAGGGTAAAAACCGAGAATGATCCCCCCCCCTTTCTAAAATGCATGTTCTGAAGATATTTACTGTCCCCCCTCCTCCTCCGAATACTTTAAGAAACATTTTTTTTAGTCCCTCTTCTCTAAAATCCCTTGGAAAAGTGGCTCTTCCATACACACTGTGTAGAAAGTCAATAAGGAAACACCTGTCCATAATAGGGATAGGAAATTCCTTATATGGACACTTTTTTGTTTTTATAATTTAAATTAAACCAGAATAATTACAAGGCCGCTAATTTTAATAATGATAGTCAATAGTCCAAGGATAGTGGTCGCATATTTTTGGAATTGGAGTCCTATGACTTGTGGATGAGGGTGAAAAAAATTCATTTTCCTTAGGGTGTCCATATTGGGTACAGGTACCTTATTACTTATTTTACAGTAAGTATTCTTAAATATATATATTTTTTTTAAGTTTTGTAAAAGGCTACTGGGAGGTTTTTAAAGGATGCAAAGAAATTATTCAAGAAACCCGTCGCGCTGGATATCCCTATTGTATAGAATCCCTGAGCCCAAAGTCTAGGATATAGAATTGGGCACTGATAGGCCAAAATCTCTTAAAGATTGTAGCACCACAGAGTTTCGATTTCATTTTTAATATTCTCTTTATCGAATCTGTACATAAATCGAAATTACTATTCGGTTTGAGTGGTAAATATTATGAATAATAATAATAACTTTCTCAATTGGAAACTTTTCTTAATACACATGTGTACCATCTGTAACCAACGGGTTAATATACAACTTTTTAGTATCAATTTTTAAAGTTGGAATTTTATTTGTCGTTTCCTTTATAAATTATGAATAATTTATAACAACATATCACTTACCCATATCTTCTGGAGGAAGAATCATAACCCCAACCAGATGTTGTCCAGACACCATCAGAGGATGTGCACACAGCTGGTGAATCCGAAGAATTGTCATACCCGTAGGAGGCTGTGCAGACAGCTGGTGAATCCGAAGAATTGTCATAACCGTAGGAGGCTGTGCAGATAGCAGGGGAGTCAGGAGGATTGTAGTAGCCGTCGGACGCATCGCAACCGTAAGACGTGTCCATTTCATATCCAGAAGACGCAGAACAACCTTCTTCATAAGACATTTTGAACTGATTAGGTATAATAAGCTACGTTTGAGTATGTTTAGAAAATCAAAAACTGCCAATATGTCTGTTTTACAGCTTCAAATTCAGCTTGCTGGGAAATTGAAAAAGGTTTATGATAAGTTAATTGTTCTATATCTGCAGAAAATGAATTATCAAAGGGATTTGACGCGATGAGTATGCTTATTCAATATCTTTGATAAGTTATGTCATGTGGGAATGTTTATCCTTGAAACTGAAATCTTTTTATCTTCGACGAAAAAAGATAATATGAAAATAATAATACTACAATAAAAAAAAAAAAGCATGTTCCTGATATTTGCAATCAGAAAGAGAATACAATTATTCTAATAAAAAAATATTGGCCTTTAAGAACAAATCCGTTATAATCTTTAAAAAAAATGATATGGGTAAATGTTGTCAGATGTTACGCATTTAAACTCATAATAAAGATTCAGAAAAAAATATATCAAGCTTGTAAATTAATTTCATCCATCATCGTAAATTTGAAATAGCAATCAAGAAAGAAGAAATGAATTATATTCCACTTCATTTATGTTCAAAAACGAAAGTGATAGTGTAAACAAATCATTACATGTTTATATCATCATAATCCTCTCATCATAAATACTGATTTAAAGGACACAAATGAAAAATAACTGTCAAAATATAATTCAATGAACAATTTATGAAAGAAATAACTTAAATGTCTGTATAATAAAAATGTTAATTAAACTCATATTTTTTAAGCTATTGCATAGCTTTTATCGCGGGCTTTGAGCGCGGTGACCGAATCCAAAAATTCCGTAACGCGAAAAATCCTAACACATCCGTAACGAAAAAACCTAACACTCGGCTAAAGTCGTTTCCGTTCGGAAAACTTCGGGACGGTATCCTTCGGTAGACTTCGGCAGACATTGACGTGGTATTTTTCAGATATTAGGATATCAAGTCTCAAACTTATGTTTCTTATGATCTAATTTTCATAGCGCGGCCAAATTTTGTTTGGTAATTTATTATGAGACAGTGTTTATTTTGGTGGTCTTATTTATTTTGGTGACAGGAGACCCCCCCACCGTGAGGGTCGAAAAATTTAAAATGCTTATAACTCGCGATCTAACTTTCGTAGCGCGGCCAAACTTTGTTTGGTAATTTATTATGAGACATTGTTAATTTCTGGTGACAAGAGACACCCCACGGTGAGAATCGAAAAATTTAAAATGCTCATAAGTCGCGATCTAATTTTCGTAGCGCGGCCAAATTTTGTTTGGTAATTTATTATGAGACATTGTTAATTGTTGGTGACAGAAGACACCCCACGGTGAGGGTCGAAAAATTAAAAATGCTTATAACTCGCGATCTAATTTTGGTAGCTTGACAAAATATTGTTTGGTAATTTATTATAAGACAGTGTTAATTTTTGGCGACAAGAGACCCCCACGGTGAGGGTCGAAAAATTTTAAATGCTTATAACTCGCGATCTAATTTTTTTCGCGCGGCCAAATTTTGTTTGGTAATTTATTATGAGGCAGTGTTAATTTTTGGGGACATTAGACCCCCCCACGGTGAGGGTCGAAAAATTTAAAATGCTTATAACTCACGATCTAATTTTCGTAGCGCGGCCAAATTTTGTTTGGTAATTTATTATGAGACAGTGTTAATTGTTGGTGATAGAAGACACCCCACGGTGAGGGTCGAAAAATTAAAAATGCTTATAACTCGCGATCTAATTTTCGTAGAGCGGCCAAATTTTGTTTGGTAATTTATTATGAGGCAGTGTTAATTGTTGGTGACAGAAGACACCCCACGGTGAGGGTCGAAAAATTTGAAATGCTTATAACTCGCGATCTAATTTTCGTAGCGCGGCCAAATTTTGTTTGGTAATTTATTGTGAGACAGTGTTAATTGTTGGTGACAGAAGACACCCCACGGTGAGGGTCGAAAAATTAAAAATGCTTATAACTCGCGATCTAATTTTCGTAGCGCGGCCAAATTTTGTTTGGTAATTTATTATGAGGCAGTGTTAATTTTTAGGGACATTAGACCCCCCACGGTGAGAGTCGAAAAATTTAAAATGCTTATAACTCACAATCTAATTTTCGTAGCGCGGCCAAATTTTGTTTGGTAATTTAATATGAGACAGTTAAATTTTGGTGACAGGAGACCCCCCACGGTGAGGGTCGAAAAATTTGAAATGCTTATAACTCGCGATCTAATTTTCGTAGCGCGGCCAAATTTTGTTTGGTAATTTAATATGAGACTGTTAATTTTTTGTGACAGGAGACCCCCCCCCCCCACGGTGATGGTTGAATAATTTAAAAGGCTTATAACTCGCGATCTAATTTTCGTAGCCCGGCCAAATTTTGTTTGGTAATTTATTATGAGACAGTGTTAATTTTTGGGGACATTAGACCCCTCCCCCCCCACGGTGAGGGTCGAAAAATTTAAAATGCTTTTAACTCACGGTCTAATTTTCCTAGCGCGGGCAAATTTTGTTTGGTAATTTAATATGAGACTGTTAATTTTTGGTGACAGGAGACCCCCACGGTGAAGGTAGAAAAACTTAAAATGCTTATAACTCGAGATCTAATTTTCGTAGCGCGGCCAAATTTTGTTTGGTAATTTATTATGAGACAGTGTTAATTTTTGGTGACAGGAGACCCCCCACCGTGAGGGTCGAAAAATTTAAAATGCTTATAACTCGCGATCTAATTTTCGTAGCGCGACCAAATTTTGTTTGGTAATTTATTAAGCTATTGCATAGCTATTATCACGGGCTGTGAGCGCGGCGACCGAAACTAGGAATTCCGTAACGAGAAAAAATCCTAACACTCCGGCTAACGACGTTTGAGTTTGGCAGACTTCGGCGCGGTATCCTTCGATAGACTTCAGCAGACATTGACGCGGTATTTTTGCATAAGTTGATAAAAAATGCTATGCAATAGCTTTACCGCGGCAGTCCCCGAGTGCCACACATATTTTTTCTTTTTTGATGTTGATAATAATGTCTTTTTTATGTATTTCACAGATATGATAAAGTAGCAAAGTAGACAGGAGCATTTAATGTGAGCTCCGCTTATATATCTAAAAATACAGTAATTTAAAAAAAAAAAAAAAAAAAAGCGTAAGTCTTTATTTGTGTGTGTGTCATCCCTAAGTGATATACATCACCAAATGCTTTATATGTATAAACGATTTGATGGCCTGTGCAGATATAAAAGAATATGAAGGTAAGTCAATCTTACCTATCTATCTCTACTTTTAATGATTTTATGTAAAATAGCAGGTCTGTCCAACTTTTCAGTGATCAGGGGCGCACTTTAGCGCTTGGCACTCAATGAAGGGCGCCACTCTTCACCTGACTAAAAACATGCGGCAATATTATCGCTCACTATTATTAGTATACACACATGTCTATAACATAATGAAAATGTATCTTACAACGGTAGATAAAAGATCCTTATGATTCTGGAGTTACATGTATTAAATTTCACAGTATACATTTTTCTACGAGATGTTTATCTCAAAAATGCCTGTAAAGTAAATTGCCAGGAGCTTTAATCGCACCTATAATAACGATAAAACCAGTAAATGAATAAATAAATAGATAAACATGGAAATCAGAGATATTGCTAGATTTCTTTTAGGATCCGAAAATACGTTTTGGCTTAGTTTGAAGGCGTGAATTTAGTTTTATAAAAAGAACAAAAATAAAGACAAGCATTATAGTGACCAGACCAATCCATATGGTTTATACCAGAGAGATAGTATGGAAGTGCTTTCATAGATGGAAATCATTTTGCAATGTTTTCTTATTTTTTCTAAGTAAACTGGAAAAAAATCCCTAAAATTCCAAAAGTTAAGAAGGAAAAATTAAGCCACTTTATCAATCGTATAAAACAGCCAATGGGTCATTGTGAAAAATAAAAAACTGAATTTTCATGCACATGTGTCTACAAAGGGCGGTGAAAGTAAAAAACTTTTTTTTTCGATACTTTGTAAATATAAAAAAGAACAACTTCGAATTATTACCAAATTTAACAAGATTTTCAAAGTCTATTTCTGGTTTAGAATGCATTACACAGCTTTTGAAGATAGATCTGGAGCAAATATTGATTTTAAAGTAAAATTCTTTATTATAAAATTTTACTTCTAAAAAGTCTAATAACTGGAAATCTTCAAAAGGGCGCCAAGAAAACTCCGAAAGGGCGCCTCGTTGGACAGCCCTGGCTGAGGACATACTCGTGCAATTTACTTGTTATGACTAATAGTGTCTAACACACGATACATTAATGGTGGGTAAGGTTTGAGCAGTCAATTCGGCTTTTCTGCAAACTTATTAAACTTTTCACTTCTGGTGTACTACAGCTCATATTCAAAATATTAGAATAATTACCTTTTTTTTAGAAATTGAAAATATCGTTTGGTAATTTAATGTCTTTTAATGAAAATATGCAGACGATATTTTTATTAAGAACTTATTGTTGATTAAACTTACTTGTTATCTTAAATTTAATATCATTTTTGAAAAGATTAATTGCAAAAAAAATTATTTTGAAAAGTCAAAATATTAGAATATTTATTAAAGTGGTTCAAAATATTAGAATATTTCACATTAATTCTCCTTTAATTATTACCAATTCTTAACTGGTGGCATCATTGATTAAATTCAGACTATTTTATTTAAAATCAGTATTCTTTTTTGCAGTTTGTTTCTTTTCCGTCTTAAAATGGGCCGTGTGAGTGATATTCCTGAATCTACTAAACTTCGTATGGTTGATTTGTATCGGCAAGGTAAAAATCAATGTTTTATAGCGAATTATTTACATTGTTCGCAATCGAGCGTTAGTAAAATACTAACACAATATTCAAAAATTGGAAAATTTCAAAATAATCGCCGAAATGGTGGCCGAAAACCAAAAACATCTGCTAGAGATGACAGGAAACTGAAGCGTATAGTTAAGAAAAACCGTTTTAAAAGTGTGCGATTCTTGCACCGAAAATGGAAAGAAGAAGGAGTTGAAGTTTCTACATCGACAACATTAAGACGTCTCCATAAATTTAAATTTGAATCTCGTGTACCGAAAACAAAACCTCTCATGACTGCAAGACAAAAGCGTATAAGATTGAATTGGTGTAAATCAAGACGTTTATGGAGCAATGAAGATTGGAAAAATATATTATTTAGTGATGAAAGTATGTTTTGTGTTTCATATGGTAATCAAGGTATTCGAGTTTGGAGAATGAAGCAAGAAGCATTTGATAAAGAATGCCTTAAACGTTCCGTAAAATTTGCTGCTAGTGTCATGGTTTGGGGTTGTATGAGTGCAGAAGGACCTGGAAAGTTATGCATCGTCTACGAAAAGGTTAACTCTCTGATATATCAAGAAATTTTAGAATATTACATAATTCCATCATCAGAAGATTTATTTGAAGATGATTTCATCTTTCAACAAGATTTAGCGTCCCCGCATACCTCGGTGTCAACTAAGAATTGGTTCCGCCAACGCAACATTAAGGTACTTCCTTGGCCACCAAATTCACCAGATCTTAATCCCATCGAAAACTTATGGTGTATAATGAAGAAAAAACTTCAAGAAAATCCTCCTTCAAGTAAAACTGAGTTAGTGGCACGTATAAAGTCTATTTGGGCTAATATTGATAGAAATGTTTGTAAACACCTTGTATATAGTATGCAAGATCGATTGTACGCTGTTATGAAAGCTAAAGGGGATGCTACAAAATATTAACTACCATTTACTTCATATTCATAAGGTAATATTGTTGCGTAAAATAAAATATTCTAATATTTTGAACCAATCTAAATTTTATTCTAATATTCTGGTGTGTTTAAGGAAGCTGTATACCTAATTTATTGTGCTGTATTTTATATTTTATAAATGTTAAAATCTTATCTAAACATTCCAGATTTAATTTATAAGAAATTTAATTGCATTTACTTAGTATAAAAATAAATAAATGACAAATACTTTTTTCTTATTACTTTTTCTCAATTATTCTAATATTTTGAATATGAGCTGTATTAATAGCATCGAGTATTATTTTGCCGGAACAATTACTTAGTTACTTTCTAGGAATAGAAACGAAAGTATATGTCTATGCCTTTCTTATTATGACTTCATTTATGTTTTGGCATTGAAAGGTCTCAGGATTCTTGTTTTTTTGTCTGGCGGTGCAATTTAGAAACAAGTCACATTTCATTTTTTTTTTCAGTCATTATCAAACATAAATGCATAAATTTCTTAATATAGACAACTTAATATCTCTTCTATTTAAAATATTTTTTTTTAATTTTCTACATTGAAATTTTATTTTTCTTATGTTTAATTTTGATTAAAAAAATAATAATTGTTTTTTGATTTGCATCCATTGTGTGTAACATTGTAACAAAAGTATTGGTTCAAAAGTGGAACAAAATGGCCAAAAGCGGAACATAAAGTTGTAACTTTTTTGGCCACTCCATGGTCATAACTGTTACACATAGCAAATTTAAAGCACAGTTTTGGCTACCCCCCCCCTTTCAGCTCTTAAAATAATTAATTTAAATATGAAATTGCAATAGAGAGAAAGCTTACCTCATAAAACTAATAGTAATTTTCTTTTGTGACGGCTAGCGACAACTAGTGTATAGATGGTGGAAATGCTTCGCCTCCAAGGGTAACTGTATAAAAAAAAGGTACTCCTTACAAGGTAGATATTTAAAATTTATTTGTCTGTGTAAAATATTTCAGTTTTTTCTGCTAATAAAGTAGTTACAGACAGGGAGGCACATATTATTGAACAACCTTCGTATATCAAACGAAATAGAATGAAATTCCTTGGAAATGTATCATTTTAACCCTTAACTACTGTTAGCGGTCTCAGAGACCGCTGAATTTTTCAAGTTTCACGTTTTAACTTGTAATTTTTAGTTTAACTATAGATACTGGTCAAATTTTGTTAAGTTTAGAGTCTTATTACTACCTCTAAATACTTTTGAATAGCTAAATTTGATTTATAATAGTCTTGTATATAAAGTTTAATACATAAATAATATTCTGAGAATTTATTCATTTTAGATCAAGCAGTCTGAGAGAACGCTCACAGTAGTTATGTGACAATTTTTGTCACAGCAGTTAAGGGTTACGAAGAATTTAGGATTTTGTTCAATATAAAGTGAAGAATGACTATTCGGTTAATTAGTCTTAAAATTCGAATTAGAAATTATTTAACAAAGTAAAAGAACTCGGTTATCAGAAAAACAAAAAATTCTTTATTTACAAAGTTACAAGTAAAGAAGAGAAATACATTCAATTTCACTTTCGTAGAGCTGCAAACATGCAAAGGCTATCGACTCTTATACAATCACATGTAAAATAATAATAATAATTAATTCTGTATAAATTTAATTTTAAGGAATTCCAATTAATTTCAAGAAATTTTGTTGATCGGCAATTTAACATGATGTCTATTTTTATATTATTGATATCAATTAACAGTATTTTCAGTCAACCGTATTTATCATCATTGCATTAGTAATGTCTTCTTTTTTTAATCGCTGATATCTACTAATAAATAAGGAGAATATTTTTATTCAAAAGTAGTGGTAGCTAAAAATCAGAAAATTATGCAGCTATGCAAACACGAATATAATCGTTTCCGATCAATAATATGTTAAAACAAAGAGTTTTGCCTAGAACTATCTCAGAGTTTGTCACAAATATCGCCTAATTGACAATCATATCCTTGATTATCAGTCATTCTTTATATGTACAAATAATTTTTCTTTAACAGAAACAGATGAGGATAAAGCTAAAATCTATAACGTTTTGTATAGCACAGGGGTTATAGATTTGAAATGGAACAATTGCAGTTTGAACTCTTACTCGTTGTATTGCTTGATGTACCTGTAAAGAGAAAAAACATTAAAGTTTAGTACGTACGTAGTAGCCAACACAAACGTTTTTTCTACACATAATTTTTTTTTTTTCGTTTTTTTCCCCAAGTTTTTTTCCAAGTTTTTTAGCATCCGATGCTATTTCTTTCAGACAAGCTAAAAATGTCGTGTCATCAGCCCTGAATTTTCTACTGAACCGGTTTTGATAATTATTTTTTTAAATGAAAGCTATTTATTTGTAGTTGTGCCCATTTTAGCTATTTTTTTAATTTATTTCCATTTTTACTTTCTTCTATCTTTACAAGAAGAAAGTATTGGATTCATGAAAATTTTCGACTTCCGGTTTTCGACGGATTTATACGTTTTAGAAGGTCCTGAACACGTTTTGACTATTTTTAGAAAATGTCTGTCTGTGAGTCTGTGTGTCTGTCTGTGAGTCTGTCTGTCTGTATGTGACAAAAAATTTGTGGGCGCTCTATCTCAAGAACTAATGCTCTAAATTTAATAAAATTTTATATTCAGTTAGACCTTGATATGAATTAGTGCCTATTGGTTTTTGGTGAAAATTGGCCAGCAGGTGGCGCTGCTGTACTACGTTTTTCATGATTTTCAAGATTGCTATATCTCAAGAACTAATGGATAGAATTTCACCAAACTTCAGATTCTGTGACTCCTTGATATACATAGACGCTGATTAAGTTTTGGTGTAAATTGGCCAGCAGGTGGCGCTGCTATGCCACGTTTTTCTTGATTCTCATGAGAGCTATATCTCAAGAACTAATGCACAGAATTTCACCAAACTTGAGATTCCGCGATACCTTGAGATACATAGCCGCTGATAAGGTTTTGTTGTGAACTGCCCTATAGGTGGCGCTGCTATGCTACATTTTGCACGATTTTTGCGATTGCTATATCTCAAGAACTAATGCAGAGAACTTCATCAAATTTTAGATTCTGTTACACTAGAATATATAACATAATTAGACGCTGATTACATTTTGGTATTAACCTTTCAACAGGTGGTGCAGCTATGCTGCATTTTGCACGATTTTTCCGATAGCTATATCTCAACAACCAACGCACAGAATTTCATCAAACTTCAGATTTTGTTACAAAATGACGTATAACATAATTACACGATGATTACGTTTTGTTATAAATCCTTCAATTGATCGTGCTGCTGTGCTATATTTTACATGTTTTTTTTAAACTAGCTATATCTCAAGAACTAATGCACAGAATTTCATCAAACTTCAGATTCTTTTACACCATAACATAATTAGACTTTTTTTACATTTTGGCATAAATTGTCCAAGATATGCTGTTGCTGTGCTACGTTTTGCAAATTTTTTGTTATATCTCAAGAACTAATGAACGAAATTCCATCAAATTTCAGATTCTGTTAGGTCTTGACATCAATAGATGCTTATTAGGTTTTAGTATAAATAATCCAACATGAGGCACTACTAAGCTCATTTTCTCAGAATATTAATTAAATTTTGCGTTTTAGGCTTTTCGGATACCAGAATCTCATTAGGCTAGGTCAGATGTTCGAGGAAATTTGATAGTGGGTAACTTTGAAGTCACCACTTTTTTATATATATATATATATATATATATATATTAAAATGTATTTATGAGATAGAAGAAAGTTTCGGGATTGACACATCCAACTAGTTATATTTTATTTTTAATTTTAAATGCTTTTTTACGATATTTCTTCAGTTTAGCTTTTCTCTCGATAATAAAAATTTATTTTCCATTATTACTTTCCACAAGTCAGAAACTTTATTTCATCAGTGAACATGTCCTCCCATTTAAAAGAAAAAAGTTAATTGTATCGCAAACAATGCGAAATCGAAGCTATAAAATCTACCCGAAATTATAGACATCGTCGTTTTACTTTAAACGTGTGAAAAAATAATTTAAATATCTTACAAAAAATGAAGCTTCAGAACATTTCACTTAAAACTTAACACATACTTTATTCCAGAATAATTCTACTACTCTTTTTTATCATTGCTCGTGGTCATCTGCGAAAAATAAAACCATGACCATGGAGTCACTATGAGAGTGTGGACACCAAAGTAATTACAAATATTAATCGAATTCGCGACATTCTCCCACCTTGAGTTTTCGACAGATAAACTCAACAATGGGTACAGTAAAATATAAAATAAAATATGACTAATACTTACATTACAGTGATAAGATACAATTCTTACAATATTACATTTCTCAAAACAGGTAAATAAACACTTTCTTCTGCAATATTCAAATAAAATTAAACATATTATTAAAAATTCAAATTAACACTTTGAAATATACTAAAAAATAAGAATAAAGTTTTTTGTTGAAATAATATTTAGAGTTAATAACGTTTTGGGACAGTCACTATTCTGCCACTTCTCGTTCTTAATACTGGATCACTAGAAAATTCTTTTGGAATCTCTAAATTGTACAGTTTTTGGACAGGTCGCAAAAGTTCACCATTTTCAGTTTTTAATCGTGCAACTCTTGGGTGGCCATCTTTACCAGAAATAAGTTCTTGCACTCGGGCTAAAGCCCAATAGGCACGTTTCTTATCAGACTCTACGAGTACGACGTCACCAACGGTCAGTTGCTTGACATTCTTTTGCAAAGAACTTTGCTGGCGCAATTGTCCTAAATATTCAATACGAAATCGCTTTCGTAGGTGTTCTCGAACATGTTGCCTATACTTAACTCTTTTATTTAATTCTTGAGCGTCAATTGCATCAAAATCTCTCACATCTGAAGATCTTATGACCTGTAAAAACATTGATGGTGTTAACGGTGCTAGATCGTTCACATCTTCAGTAACATAAGTTAGAGGTCTAGCATTCACAACTTGTTCACAATCACAGATAATTGTGAGCAGTTCTTCGTAGGATAATGAAGCTCTACCTAGAACTTTTCTCAGGATGCGTTTCACAATTTGTATCAATCGCTCCCACCAGGCGGCGGTAGGTAGGTTAAATTTCCGGCGAATCTTTTGGGCACTAAATCTTCTGCGTCCTACACATTTCTGTACTACTGCTCGAATAGTTTTCCTAATTTTTAGGATCCAGTATTCTTCTCTTAACGACGTCATCATAAGAGCCACTCCTGCATGCAAAAGCTCTTGGTGTTTCCAGGAGATCAGGCGGTGGACTACAGGATGGTCAGAAGGCAAAAGAACAGGGTATTTAAAATTGAAAGCATCTTCCCTATAAATAACTTGCGTTTTCACTCTTATAATACCATCTTCATCTAGGATTGGTCTTAAGCTACGTATCTTCTGATTATTCTTCTCGTTGAATCTGTCTTTCTGAATCAAAATTATCAATTTTCTTTCGGCTTGTTCTAATTCCAAACACGTAAGTTCAGAAACTTCTTTTGAATTAGGATTTCTTAAATTGTTTAAGAATCTTAAAATCCAGGCGATCAATCTTATAATTTTCTTGAAAGATGAAAACCGTCGATAATACCAATCACTAGATTCTGTGTTCTTGTTCATTGCTGAAATGACACTTTTCCGTTTTTCAGAGTTAATAATTTCTTCATCGGGAATTTCGGCACTTTGAGGCCAAGTATATTCAGGTTGAGCCAACCAATCCGGTCCCTTCCACCATCTTAGTTGTAAAAATTGTTCAATCGAACAACCTATGGAAAAGATATATGCCGGATAAAATTTTCCTGCAATGTGTCGCCATCGGTTCTTTTGAGCTAAAGATTTAATTTCTTCTACGCAATTCAAAACGAATGTTTCCCATAGAAATCTCAAATAATCTCTATCATCTTCTTTAATACCAATTTGTAGAAATGCCTTCTCTATATCGGATACTGCACCAACAGGAAATTTCCGAAACCGATGCAATATAGAAGGAATCATTTCAATCAAATTTAATCCCTTATCTAGGCAATCATTTAGAGAAGGGGAACCTTTAACATGAGCCGAAGCGTCAAAAACTGCTCTAACTTTAGTAGTTACACTCGATTCTTTAAATACAGGTCTGTGTGGCAAATAATGTACTTTAGTTTCTTTATTATCAACCACCCTTTCAATTATTCCTGCATTTATCCACGAATCAAATACTTCGCTATATACCTCAATTTTATTTAAATTAATTAACTTTTTCCTCGTTGTAGCAAGCCGCTTTTCGGTCAATTCTCTATTGTTAGGTAAGCAAGCTTTATCTAGCACCCATGGCAATGCTACTTCGTATCTCCCTTCTGAATCTATTCTTATATTACTCTTAAAATGCTGCATAGTTTCTTCATGAATTTCAGATTTAGTTTTGGTTTCAACTGGATCCGTTATACCCATAATATCCAGCTTCCACAAATCAGCAACGGAACAATTGTTCCAAAGTGATGAAATAATCATAGCAGCCTTATTTGTTTCTGATTTAATACTTGGAATTTTTCCCTTAGAGTCCATCCCAAATAGGTTTTTACCGCAACCGGACCACTTTCTAAAACTTTAATATTTCCGGTGAGTAATTTTCCGGTCACATCAGAACCAATCAATAATTTAATTTCATTTTCGGTTTCACATGAACTATTTTCAACATCAGAAATTTTAATGCCATATTTATTTAATTCTGATAACCAAGGCCCAGTTGGCACTTTTCGTATTTTAGAACAAATAACAGGAACATCTAAAACATGCATATCACATTTATAACTATTGTCTGTGCTACTTAAGTGAATTCTATGTTTATTATGCTTCGTTTCACTTGTTTCAATATTACCAAATAATGTGTGAATCAATTTAATTTCACCAATACTTTTATAATTCAAATATTTAATCACATCTCGTGATAAATAGGAACGTTTGGATCCTGTGTCAATAACTCCACGCACGATTTTCTCTTTTCCATTGTGCTTTATACGGACACTCAAAGTTTGGAGTAACACAGTAGGATCCGAAGCTTGAGTAGTTAAAACAGTGTCACTACTCACTGATTCATGTTTATGACTTTCTAACGACACATTACCACCTTCATTAAAAACATTTTGACATAATATAAAAAAATGTCTTTTACCACAATTCGTGCATTTAGTTTTAGAGTTACAATTGCGTGAAATGTGGTTTTTCTTCAGGCAAACAAAGCATGCTCCTTTTTTCAAAATTAAGTTACGTTTCTCATCAAAAGAAAGCGAATTAGCTTTAAAACATTTTTCTGATAAGTGACACTTGTCACAAAATATACACAAATCTTCACGTTTTTTAACTAAATTCTTATTAGACTTATTATTTATAAATAAATCTGTGGCAGTTGGCTTTGAATTATATTCATTATTACATTTATGATATTTCTTTGGGTTTTCAAAACCAAGATTGGAATGAGCCAAAAGAACCCGCTCTTCCGCAATAACTTCATTTTTAAAAAAATCAAGGATAGAATTTAATTGGTTCTTACCTTGAGCAGTCTTCTCACGCTGTCTTTCCCAGATTTTAAGGACATCATGAGGTAGACAAGATTCTACAAGTGGGAAAAGTATGCTGGCATACTTCTCTTCTGTGACTCCTAAGGATTCTAGAGACCTAAGTTTTGTCTCTAGATTATCATATAACGACGATAAATTAAAATTCTTGCTTGATGATCGATTATTATTTAAGACTAATTGAAGAAGGTCTCTAACATATATCTCAATAAGTGTATCTTCTCTGCCGAACCTTTCTTTAAGATGTAGAATTACTTTTGGATAATTATTAGCAGAAACCGGATAACTATTAACTATCTGTGCTGCTTTGGATTTCGGCGTTATCGCCTGTAAAAGATAAACAAATTTCAAATGGTCATCTAAAGTGGTGTCTTCATGAATTTTGCTGAATGAATTCCAAAAGGTTAACCATAATCTTGCATCGCCATCAAACGGCTGTAAACTTATTTCTGGTAAGCGAAGTGGTCGGGACAGCGTTCTTTCAACATCTGTATAATTCTGCGATCGGAGTTGTTCTTCGATAGGTTTCACCAAAAATGTCTTTACTTTTTGCTTTATAGCAATAAATTTTTCTGTATACTCCTCGCATGCTTCAAATTCTTTAGAATAATCTTTTTCTACAACTTTCTCTGTCAACATAAAATTCAAAATTTCTTCATCTACAACTCGCAATCTTGTGCTTTTATCTTCCAGTTGACACATTAAATTCTCTATTAAATTAGCATCTGGAGTTGCGTCGTTTAAAGCTTCATTTAAAGCATTATAAGTTTTCGTAAATCCAGCTCTAAGAGGAGTTCTTTTGATTTTCAAAGGATCCATATTTTTTCAATGACAACTTCTGATAACAAATAAAAAACAGTTACTTTTCACAAGTCCCTATTAGTTCGGACGCCACATATCGCAAACAATGCGAAATCGAAGCTATAAAATCTACCCGAAATTATAGACATCGTCGTTTTACTTTACGTGTGAAAAAATAATTTAAATATCTTACAAAAAATGAAGCTTCAAAACATTTCACTTAAAACTTAACACATACTTTATTCCAGAATAATTCTACTACTCTTTTTTATCATTGCTCGTGATCATCTGCGAAAAATAAAACCATGACCATGGAGTCACTATGAGAGTGTGGACACCAAAGTAATTACAAATATTAATCGAATTCGCGACAAATTGTTTTCGTAAAATTTAACCACAATAAAATGATTGCATATAATTATGCACTAATTGAGGTAAAAAAATATATTTACTGAGAAATAATATTAATAATGTAAATAAAATAACAGAAAATAATTTATGATAAAAATTAATGTCTAAAGCAAAGTCAGAAATATTTCAAATGAGGAAAATGATGGCGTTCAGCAACCAGATAAAATGAATTTACAATATTATTACGGACGCCTTTTTCATATTACTAATAACAGTAACTTTTAAAAAACATTTGAAGAGAAAATGACGTCACTATTTAAAACATCGCATTTTTACTCATAACGGTATTACATTTCAATATTTCTTTCCATTATGGACACTGAGATTGTGATTTTACATTCAGATGACTTCAGTTAGTGAAAATAATGTCATAGTAAAAATAAAATTATTATTATTATTATTATTATTTTATTATTATTTTTAAATAAATCTATTTTTCTGTAGTGCATATAAAATAAAATTTCTGGATTTCGCCGGCACTCAGATTACAATTTTAACTGAAGATGTGCAAATATTTGCATGCAAAATTGTAACTGGAAAACTTGACATTAAGTTTGGAAATATATTTATTATATATTGATTCAATAATGTAATTACTTTTGCTTTTTTTAAGCCAAATCGATCGGGTCTTTTAAACATTTCATTCGTCGAATTCGACGGGATTCCACTCGTTTTATTGTTATAATGCATTTCCTTTTTCCCAGAGTCTATAAAAAAGCGTATAAACTAAAGAAAAAATCCGTTTTTGATGAATCTAGTCAATGAAGAAGTAGCACGTCAAATTGTATCTCTTTATTATTTTCGCAATTCCAAAGTCTCAGAGAGAAATTGCTAATCAACTGGATATTTCACGCCGTTCTGTTTGCTATTATATTGATAAACACAAGAAAAATGAAGTTAGTTCATTGCATTCTAAACGGGGTCGCCCTTTTAAAAGACCTCTATCGATTTTTCTTCTTCTTTTTTTTTTTTTTTTTTAATTGGATGCTAAATTGAATTCTGCAATGGCAAAATCTACATTCATCTTGTTTTTTTTTTTTTTTTTTTTTTTTTTTTTTTTTTTTTTTTTGTTTTCAAGTAAAACCCTATAACAAAAGAACCAGTGGTTCAAATTACCTGAAATTCCATAAATATGCTGCCAAATCGATGGGAATTTTTTAAGCGTAGTTAAAAAATAAAGTAAAATAAAACCTTTATATCAAATCGACAGATAGCGCTGTATTTGAGTCAGGGGATGAGCTTGCGCACGACACACGCACGTTGGGGACAGGGGCACATTTCAGATTTTTCTTGGGGGGGGGCAAAGTTTTCTTTGAGGGGGGCAGTGACTTAGCCAAGGGTGGGGTTCAGCAGGGGGAGGGGAGAACCTGTACTCTTTCCCATCAAAATGAAAACGGATGAAATATTCTGTTTCAAGCAAGTTTTTTGTTTTAGCAGGTATAATTTCAAGATAGTGAGTACCATTTTTTCCGTTTAAGACAGGATTCCGTTGTAGACAGTTTCTCTTTTAACAAGTATTCTCAAAAGTTGTTGAAACATCCTCTCTATGATGTACCTCTGAAGAGCATAGGTATATTACATTTATTGTAAAACATTGTGAAAACGAAACCTGTCAAAAAAAGAATTGTTTCGCAAACGGAAAAAAATAAATTTCTATGAAGAAAACACTATATAATAATACTTGCTAAGAAGGGTACCTGTCAAAAATGGAGATTTTTTTAAAACTTCAATTAACTTCAAGGATCCATTTAATAAGTTTCTTGGAGGGGGGAGAAGAGGCAAGGTTTACTTTGAGGGAAAGGGTTTGAAATAGCATACCCCTATTAAAATTTCATAAGCATTTGATTCTTCCAGACATATTTTTAACACTTTCCAACGTAGTTGAAAAGTGAATAGGGTTTTTTTGTCCTTCTGGACATGCTCTAATTTGCGTATACTTGGATTAATGCATAATTGATATATGTTACTGATGTTCATAATGAAATGTTTGTATTCAAAGTAATGTGTATTAAGTAACTTCATATTTCATTTATCAGGGCACCCATAACTATTCTCTTACATTATGGCCTATGGGGCAAAATCATTTTCGGTGTATTTTAATATTGTTACACTATTTTAAACATAATGAAATTTATGTGCATTTTTGAGGCGTACTAAAGATTACCATTATATGTAATGTTATGTTTAGAACTTACAGGCTCGCGTCTAGGTAAACTCAAAAGATTCCGTTATATTATGAACTACGCAGGAAAAATATTTATGACGTATTTTAATAATGTTACTCTGTTAGAAACATAATGAAATTGATAAAAATTTACTGTGGCTTTATTTCGTTGGAACACATCTGACGCATGATTTTGACATTTCTGATGCCATGTTAAATATTGAAAATAAATTATGTAGCATTCACAGTTTATTTACAGAGACACTCAAAAGCATTCTATTATATTAAGGTGTATGGAAAAATGTGGTAATTATATAAATAGGTCGCACCTATAGCCGCCATCTGGTCCGTCCCTCTGTTCACATATTCCCAACAGGTAGGCAGATATGGCAGCCAATACTACCCAACAGAATGGTTTGTAATGCCATATACAAAGCCGTTTCCGAATTTTCTCGAGTCCTTTCAAATTTCATGAATACTTAATCCAAATTTAAAAGACATTAATATAAGTTTTTTTCTTTCTATTAAATCATATCATACGTAAGGGTTTGCACGAAGGATTTGGAATCTATTTTTGACTCTTTAATCCAGTATAACGTAATAGTGGAATCCAACCAGATATGAATTTCCAAATTTTGAAAATTAAATGCATTTTTAAATATTTCGACATCCTAGTAGCTATTAATGCCCCCATTAATTCAAGACCAGGGATTGTCAAACATTTAAACGGGGCAATTCTAGATTTTGCCTAAATAAGACTGGTCATAATTTCATTTTCATTTATGATACATCGAAAATGAGCTACAGCCTCATAAATTTTAGGATTAGCATCGGAAAAAGTAAGAATTTCGATCGGGTCCGAAATTTCTAGTCTCTGTGAAAAGTATTTGCAGGGAACTTTATGTAAATATTCGAATTCTGAGCACCAATTTTCCCATTCAATTTTTGAATCATTAGGGAAGTTTTCATCCCATTCCAAACACCTTTTCTTTGTTTCCCGTAGCAAACTTTTCATTCGTATAGAAAATGGTGTGATGAATCCAACAGGATCAAAGATTTTTAACATGCCTTTAAGTTCGACGCGTTTCGACAGATTAAATTTCCAATCATCAGGGAAGGATTGTATGGCAAAACATAAAATATCCCAATTGGTATACCATAATAATCCCAAAATCTTAAAAAAAAAAATATTAAAATTTTGTTCTAAGTTGCATAATTTATTTCCCTTCCATAACTTTCTAAGTTTAACAGAATTAGTATTGAATTTTGGCAAATTCGTCTTCTATGCTCGAAACCGACAGATTTAAACAGTTGCATATTTCAATTTCTTCTTTTCATCCTCATAAAATCCACAAAGGGAATACCCGAATAAATTATTACATAACAATAGAAAGTTAGTTAATTTATTTCCCTTCCATAACTTTCTAAGTTTAACAGAATTAGTATTGAATTTTGGCAAATTCGTCTTCTATGCTCGAAACCGACAGATTTAAACAGTTGCGTATTTCAATTTCTTCTTTTCATCCTCATAAAATCCACAAAGGGAATATCCGAATAAATTATTACTTAAAAATAGAAAGTTAGTTAATTTTTGTATTTTTCCATCGTAACAGATTTGATAAAAATAATCCGCCCCAATCAGTATATTTACCTTTGAATCGCATGGTGCAAGGAAATTAGACAACGTGAATTGCGCCACTTTATCCATTATTTATTTATTCAGAAAGGGGTGTTAGGTCGATAAATTAGGAATTACATCTGTGACTAATGCTTCAATAAAAATAAATGATTGATCTTTGGTCACTGTTTCATTAGAATTCTTACTTAAACAAATAGAAGAATAATGAAAGTCCTTCCGGCAATGCCGGGAGGAAGAGGTAGCTTTCAAATACTTATTTAGTTATTTATTTATTTTAAATTATATTATATTATTCAAACATATGAAGCTCAAATTAGTGGAACACGATTATATAAGATTGAATACTAGTTTTTATCAATATTTAATATTAATAGGAATCTTTAGAAATTAGTCATATTTTATTCAACCTGATTTTATTTTAAGCGATTTATAGGGTCGCCAAATTCCACGATATCCATTTTAAAGCAGCATGATGGATAAAAAAACCCAATGAGCTTCATCGAAATCTTAATTCATGTGAACATGCACACCCACATCGAAATCGATTAATATATACGAGAGCTGTCGCGGGCAAATTGACTTTTTAAAAAAAATGTCACCACATTAGGAATTCAAACTGTTATATCCCAGGCGTTTTTCAAGGTAAACACAAAGCAAAAAATACTCCGGAATTCATTATTAAGATAAATAGTTTAGAAAGAACCTTTTTTCAGTTTCTAATTTTTTGTTTATACATCATTATACATTGAAAAGATTTTTGGCAAATTTAAATGGCCGCCATTTTGAAACATGCAGATAAAGTTCGCCCGTGAACTCGGTCAAGACATTGGTATGCACCATAAACACACGGAGTTATATCGAAATCAGTTTATAAATATGCGTATTAACGCGTGACAAATTTTAGACCGTTTAGAAATGTCAATCACACTGGAAATTGAAAGTGGTAAAACTCAGCCATTTTTCAAGATATAGATGAAACAAAAAATGCTCTGGAATCTTTGTATCAAAATCAAACCACAAAAAAAAATCTTTTTCAATTTCTTACTTTTTTGCACCTAATTTTAAAATGTAATTAAAAAAAATAATATTCCGCCATTTTGAAACAAGACGGCGCACAGTGGGGCAGGAAGTCTCCAAAGTTATAAAAAATATAATTTACTTTGAACAAAAAAAGCACATCACGGATTCTTTTGTAGAAGAAAAGTAGTAAAATTTTAAACTTTCACATAAGATAAATAGTAATTTATTAATTAATTTACAAACCTTTTTCAATATTTTTTGTAGAAAAATGAGTTAAAAACAAGAATTTAAGATAGTTTTATACTAATTAGATATTTATAAATCATCCATAATATCGCATTAAAAAATGTAAACATAATTAGTAATTTTAATTATTCTCAAGCAAACCTTATAATGAATATTAGGACTCGTTTTGAAGGATTGGATCAACCTTTCTCAGGCAAAATGTACGTATTACTATAAAGACAGCAGAAGAAAAACTGTTTCTGTTGTTTTAGTGCTAACACACACTTTTTGTTTTCCTGTTTTCCAGATCTTAAACTCATACATGTCACGTACACTAACGAATATGTAGAACTAGAATTGTATAACCGTTTTACTCTTGATATTTTTGATCGTCCAGAACAAATTCAGACGGAATATGAAGATGGGCACGTTTGCTTTTCATTGACGCTTCTGTTTGTTTTTCAAATCGAAGAAATGAAAGCGATTTGCCAAGCCACTCTTTGTTAATTCTAAAGCATTTCCCTTGTTTCGCCAGGCTTTTGCTCATCGGAATTTATATTAAACTTTAAAACATTTAATCTTCTTTTAATTTAAACTACTTGTTCGTAGTTTCTCCGATTATGGAGCTCTTATACCATAAAATCACATTACTTTTCAAAAGTTTTTTGTTAAAACGTTCCATGATAGTCAGTTTCATTTAAATACATTGTTTTGTGATAAACAATGCATTAAAATTCGTATTTAAGAAAGAAAATATTTATAATCATGTTTGGCACACCCGTACACTAACAAAAATTTAAGGATGGTTAGCTATAAAAATGACCATACAATTAAAAAAGTGGCAAAAAGGAGCAAGATTTTCTGGCATATTTGTCCTTTTAAAACTCATACTTAGTAGAAAAAATTATAATTAACACTCAACTCGCCTTAACTCATAACTAAAACCTACAATGTTTGTAGACAGTGTTAATTTTTTTTATAAATTTCACCACTATATATTCTAAGCGTCTGTATATCTATAAAATTCGTATTAAAACAAATTGAAAGTTAATGAATTATTGTTACGTACTTGTAGTTAAAGGTTCCATAGTAAAAAAAAAATTATTTTTTCATTATTATAGCGAAATTAACAAACGAATGTTGAAACAAAATTATTGATTTTTTTTTTTCACTTATTATCAAAGCACAATATGCAGTTTAACTTCTTTCTCTAGTGACGATCAAAATAACTTTGCGCAAATTTTAATACTAGGAAGATGTGTACTGACATCTGCTCTATTAAAGTGACGTATGTCGGTAGTTCAAAATAAAATTTCATTTTTTCGATTTTTTGCCAGTTTTGAAGGCTTTTTGCCCCACTGTGCGGCGGTTGGAACTGGCCAACGAACTCGGTCCAGGCATCAGTATGTCCTATCTACGCACCAAGTTTCATCCAAATCGGTGTATAAATACGCGTGTTATGACGGGACGAAAACCAGATCATTTCAAAATGTGAGCAACACTAGAAATTTAAAGTACTATAACACAGACATTTTTTAAGATACAGACGAAACAAAAAATGCTTTGGGATCTTTGTATTAAGGTCAAATTGATAAAAGAAAAATCTTTTTTAATTTCTCATTTTTTTTGTACCTAATTTCAAATTTTAAACTTTTTAAAAAAATTTAAATGGCCGCCATTTTGAAAAAGATGGCGGATGGAACTGGTTAACGAACTTGGTCCACGCTTTATTATGTACTATGTACACACCAAGTTACATCCAAATTGATTTATAAATACGAGTGTTATCACGTGACAAAAATCAGATCGTTTCAAAATGTCAGCCATAAGAAAAATTCAAAGTGCTATAACTCAATCATTTTTTAAGATATAGACAAAGTAAAAAGTGTTCTAGAATCGGTATTTTAGGGTCTAATACGTAAAATAAAAATATTTTTCAACTTTTAATTCTTTTGCATTTAATTTTAAATTTAAATATTTTAAAAAAATTTAAATGGCCACCATTTTGAAACACGTTGGCGGATGATGCTGGCCAACGAACTCGGTCGAGATATTTGTATGTAATATGTACATACCAAGTTTCATTCAAATCGGTTCGTAAATACGTTAGTTATAGCATGACAAAAATCAGATCGTTTCAAAATGTCAGCCATAAGAAAAAATCAAAGTGCTATAACTCAATAATTTTTTAAGATATAGGCAAAGTAAAAAGTGTTCTGGATATGGTGTTTTAAGATCTAACACATAAAATAAAAATATTTTTCAACTTTTACTTTTTTCGCATTTAATTTTAAATTTTAATTTTTTACATTTTTTTTAAATGGCCGCCATTTTGAAACAAGATGGCGCATGATGCTGGCCAACGAACTCGGTCGGGATATTTTTATGTTCTATGTACGTACCAAGTTTCATTCAAATCGGTTCATAAATACGTTACTTATCGCATGACAAAAATCAGATTATATACAGGGTGTCCCTAAACAAATGGTATATACGCTAAGGGGTGATAGAACACATCAAGACGAATAATAGTAAATAAGAAACCAAGGGTCCCAAACGTTTTCGAAAGGAGATAGCCGCCATTAAAGTTTGGGGTCCAAAATTTCAAATACACAGAAAAATCGGAAAAATTGGTCGATTGATTTGCGTTTTTCACTAAAATTATTCTTTATGTTGGTATTTTCTTGAAAATAAATTATAAAGATAAATTACGAAAAATGTCGTTAGAGGGCGCTTTAGACTTTCAAGTAATGAAAAACTATTTTTTGCATCTCATTAAATGGTTTCGTAAGCTTAGACTTAAATTTAAATTTTGAGCTCAAAATCTGAATAGTTGGAAGCGGTTAAGTAGCACAAACTTAACTGTGTTCAGAGGGTTTAAATTTCAAATGATTATAAAAAACGGAAATATTGGTCGATTGATTTGCAATTTTCACTAAAACTATTCTTTATGTCGGTATTTTATTGAAAATGAATTATGAAGATAAATTTCAAAAAATGCCGATAGAGGGCGCTTCAAACTTTGGAGTAAAGAACAACTACTTTTTACGCTATTTTTTGCATCTGATTAAATGTTTTCGCAAACTTAGACTTAAACTTAAATTTTAGACTCAAAATCTGAATAGTTGGGAGTGGTTAAGTAGCACAAACTGAACTGCGTTCAGAGGGTTCAAGTTTCAAATGGTAATAAAAAACGGAAAAATTGGTCGATTCGTTTGCGGTTTAAAATAAAACTATTCTTTAAGTCAGTATCTTCTTAAAAATGAATTTTAAAGATAAATTTCAAAAAATTCCGTTAGAGGGCGCCTTAAACTTTAGAGTAACCAACAACAAATTTTAACCGTTATTTTTTGTATCGAATTAAATGCTTTCCAAAACTTGTTAAATGTTTTCAAAATCTTAAATTTAAATTTAAATTTGAACTCAAATTCTGAGTCGTTGGGAGGGGTTAAGAAGCGCAAACTGAAGTGTGTTCAGGAATTAAAATTAACCCCCCCCCCCCCCTCGAACACAATTCACTTTTGCGCTACTAAAACACTCGCAACGACTCAGAATTTGATCTCAAAATTTAAATCTAAGCATTTGAAAGCAATTAATGAGATTTAAAAAAATAACGGTTAAAAATAGTTGTACGCTACTCCAATGTCTAAGGCGCCCTCTTTCGGCATTTTGTGAAATTTATCTTTAAAATTTATTTTCAGGAAAACACTGATTTAAAGAGTAGTTTTAGCAAAAACCGCAAACGAATCGATTAATTTTTCCGTTTTTTTATAGTTTTCCGTTTCGTTTGAAACTTAAACCCTCTGAACACAGTTCAGTTTTTGCTACTTAACCACTCCCAACTATTCAGATTTTGAGCTCAAAATTTAAATTTAAATCTAAGCCTACGAAACCATTTAATGAGATGCAAAAAATAACTGCAAAAAATAGTATTAGGATGGATTATTTCGTTAATCCAAAGTCTAAAGCGCCCTCTATCGGCATTTTTTGAAATTTATCTTTATGATTCATTTTCAATAAAATACCGCCATAAAGAATAGGTTTAGTGAAAACCGCAAATCAATCGACCAGTTTTTCCGTTTTTTATAATCATTTGAAATTTAAACCCTCTGAACACAGTTAAGTTTGTGCTACTTA
The DNA here is from genome assembly GCA_964019185.1 of Maratus speculifer. Classification (NCBI taxonomy): domain Eukaryota; kingdom Metazoa; phylum Arthropoda; class Arachnida; order Araneae; family Salticidae; genus Maratus; species Maratus speculifer. Next base: position 200,251,648 of record OZ025298.1, read on the forward strand.
ACCGCTTCCAATTATTCAGATTTTGAGCTAAAAATTTAAGTTTAAGTCTAAGCTTAAAAACCATTTAATGATATGCAAGAAATCACGGCAAAAAATAGTTTTTCATTACTTCAAAGTCTAAAGCGCCCTCTATCGGCATTTTTCGAAATTCATCTTTATAATTTATTTTCAAGAAAATACCAACATAAATAATAATTCTAGTTAAAACCGCAAATCAATCAACCAATTTTTCCGTTTTTTATGTGTATTTGAAATTTTGGACCCCAAACTTTAATGGCGGCTATCTCCTTTGGAAAACGTTTGGGACCCTTGGTTTCCTATTTACTATTACTCGTCTTGATGTGTTCTATCACCCCCTAGCGTATATACCATTTGTTTAGGGACACCCTGTATATATATGTCAACATTTGAACGGAGGGTGGTTTCGGGGTCTGGGGGTCATGATCGGTGAAAATATACCAAAATTTTCTGGAAGTGCTTTCCTCCGGACGGCTGCAATAGGTAGCTTTTTACTTTTTGTAATGAAAGCTACCTAAAAATTTCCGTTGCAAAATTTACAATGTTCTGAGCTAGATGTAATTAATTCTCTTATCGGAAAAAGAAAATTCTTTTTAATTCAAATCACATGAATAATCGTGCCTGGTAATGCTTATAAATGACTTCTTAACCCTTTCCGGCACGGGTAAAATCTGTTAGTAAAAAGAGAAATTATCGACTGACGCAAACGAATTTTTTTAAATATTTTGAATTCCTTAATTTAAGCTTTTATTGTAAAAGCAAAATTTTACAAAAATATTATTGGTGCCGCTTGCAAGTTTGGAATTAAAATTAGGTATCCCAGACCGTTCACAGTGTGCCGGAAAGAGTTAAATGTGTCGGATAGTTTCACGTTGTTGAACGGGAGTTTTCTTTTTAAGAATGTCTTTAATTTGATATTTTTTGCCAATTTTCAGGGAATGGGGATCACGAAAAAATTACAATTTGTTAACAAGTGAATGGAAATATTTACCTCCTTGTATTTCCTTCCAGAGGACGATTCCCGCTAAGATAGTCAAAAAGAGAGTGCCGACGGTTATGATGATTAAAATAAAGATAATAAAAATGTTCATCACTTTTTTTGCACACACATCAAAACAATCCCAGTCACAATCAAAATCATCATCATCATCATCTTCAGATAAGTGCCTGAAAATATATTTCTAGTACAGCTGAAAATTATTTAAAAATTATGATAGAAAGGTTACATAACATGTAAATATTTTGAAAATACAGAACTGATTTCAATTTTAGTTTTGTCCTATATACCTTTCTTTAACTCACCGATTATACCACAGGTGAACATAAAAACTGTTTCCTAAAATAATATTTTTGTCTTCCTCAAGTAGTATATTTAGATGATGATTATTATTATTTTATTACCCACATAAAGTATGAAGAAACGTTACCTTTAAAGCTTTTCTTTTAAGAGTAAAAATTCTGGGATTTATTGTTTTCATTGTCAAGTAAATGTATTTTAAAACAAGAAATCCCAAAGTAGCACCGAAAAACAGTTTTTAGTTTTTTAATTTAATAATAAAGTGTTTTGAAGGAGATATTAAACGAAACCCTCTGTGCGAACTGCGATCACACTTACCCACTTGTTTTAATAATAGAGTTAACTCCCTTGTTACGAGAGCCATTTTTTAATCTTTTACCACCAGTTTTTAAAACAGAAAATTTGCTGTAGTTGTATTGCGAAAATGCTCCGATTAAATAAGGTAAACTTTATAATAAATAATAAATGATGGGAATAATGAAGGATTCTGATAATCTTAAGTGGCATGCATACTAATCCTCACCCTTAGGGTTAATAATTAAAATATTTATTGTACGAAACCCTGTGAACATGAGAAATACTCGCATTTGACCATTTATTTATTTTATTTTATTTATTACTTACCCATCATATGTAGTATAGGGTAAGTCTTGTAATCGTTTTGAAAATCGAAAAAAAAAAATTTGACGGATTTACACGTTTTAGATAGTGGAGATTCCGAGAAACATATTTTTAGAAAAAAATTTTTGCCGTCCGTCTAACTGTCTGTCTGTCTGTTTGTCTGTAAACGCTCTATCTCCCGAACAAATTGAGATAGAGACTTGAAATTTTGTATGTAGTTAGTATGTAAGAATGGGACTAACCCTATTTAATATCAGCAACCTCGATTATCCGGAGCTATTTTTTTCGGACTCTCGAAAAATTCGTTCTGATGAAAGGTATATAAAATTTTTCGGATTTTTTTGTTCTAAGGAATGGACGTAAAAGGCAATAAAATGACACACATTTTGCATATAGAACGAAGTCGATCTGATTATTAGTTGCCGAGATATTTGTAATCTTGTTTTCCACATTCTTCGATTTTTCATGACCCTGTATTTCATTCAAATTTCAATTCAGAAGTATATTTTAATTGGAAATGAGACGCTTAATCCGACGCAGTTAATTGTTAGTTAATAGAATTATTATTTTTGGAGTTATAAGGATTTTTCTTTTACGCAGTTCGGTACTACTTGAGTAGTTTGGCGTTTTATATAATTTGTCGAAATTGGTAATCAGCAGTTCTTTAATATAGCATTACTATGTATATTAACAATATTTAAATTTTGTTTATGAATTGCAATGCATTGTATAAATAGTTTCACATGTTTTATTTTCATATACATATCCATGATGGGTAAGTATTACGGTGGCCCCCAACGACTAGTTTATTTATTTGAAATAGACTTGGTCTGCTATAATTGTGAGTTAGTTACTTATTTACAGTTCATCAATTTTAAATTTTAATGGTTTTCCAGCGACGCAGCTTCCTAAATAGTCATTACATAAAAAAACAAAGTAATTTTAGCGATGCGATAGATCAAACCTTATTTTAAATCCTGCTTTATCAACCCTATCAGTTTTTTCCAAAAGCAGATATGCACTCTTGCTTTTCATGACATTGCATCTTTTACAACTACAACTAAATACAAAACTCTGTAGTATGATTCGATAATCATTCTGCATACTGTTATTTACCGTGCACTCTTGCACTATCTAATCCTAAGTTAGCAAACTTTTAAAGGTCTAACTCTTATACAGTTTCTGAGATTGAACTCTTTGACAGACAGACAGACAAAAGAGTGTAAGGTATAGGATTTCGTCAGATGAACGAGATCCCTTTTTAATCCTTTGTAATTCATTATCTGAAACTATATGGCGTTTTACTGAATTTTTTAACCATATAGTACTAAAAAGAAAATGTTTTTGCTTTTGTGACTCTTTTTTCAATACTACATAATTAGATTTCATAATCTGTGCGCTAATCATTTGTGCCAATTTAATGCATTTTTTATAGGGAAATTCCGAATTCGCACCAGGTATTCCGAATAGTAATTTTCGCATTGTTTAATAATGCAATGTTTGTCATTAAATTAAATATATAAATAATAATAATATTTTTCGAAACTTCTGATATGAATCCAAAATTTTTGTATGGAAAAATCCGCCAAACTGACAACATTGATACTAACATATACATTTTTTGACATTTTCATTTTTACTGTACAATTTTGTTTACCATTTCAGTTGTTGCTTAACAAAATTTTCTATTTATTGAAATAAAAATTTTTGTACTTACTCAGAAGTTCCCATTTCATATCCTTCAGAGGCCATGCAGACGGCCTTAGACTCCATTTCATATCCCTCAGACGCGGAAAAACCTTCTTCGCAAGACATTTCAAATATGTATAATAATTATTTTGTTGCAGTAAGTTATCTTAGACAACCACATTTAAAATGCATTACTATTGTTCTGATAGAATTTATGCAGTAAGTGATAAAAGTTTGTGATAAACATTATTTTGTACATATCTAAGATAAATTATCATGACGCTTTGAAGAAATTAAGGTGGTTAAAGAAGATAGTAAGTTTGGAAGTGATAAAAGATATCATTTCATTACATCTTATCCCCCATATGAGTTTTTCCTTCAAACTGAAATCTATTTCACATATTTTTTAGACAAATTCTTCCCTATCAAAAAACACATAAATAACAATGTATCACAGTAAAAAGTACACAATTAATTGATTAATGTTAACTGTAATAAGAGATCGACCGAAAATTCGATTTCGTTTTTGACAAAAAGGCTGAAGAAAATTCGAGGGGACCGGAACTCAAGCGAATCTATCTGTATTCCAAAAATATAGTTTCAAAAATCGGAAATTTTTTCAGTGCTTTTCCAGGAAATAAATTTCAACTAAATCATATCAAATAAGGCACTCTTTTTAGGTGCGTTCGTAATTATGTAAATACGTAGCACTTAATGTTGTCGTTCAGTCCGTCCGTCCGTCCGCATATAAAAACGCAAAAACTACCCAACCGAATCGCTTGAAATTTAAAATATGTAATTATTACATAATTTTGTCGAGTCATTTCAAATTTTATGAAAATCGGATTCATAGATCAATTGCAGGGACAATCAAAAGTATTCCATTACATTACGGTCAATGGGAAAAAAAGTTTCTAATGCATTTTAATCGTTTGAAATTTAAAATACTATATTTATTACATAATTTTGTCATGTTATTTCAAATTTTATCAAAATCGGATGCATTGTTCAATTACAGGGGCAATCAAAAGTATTCCGTTACATTACGGTCAATTGGGGAAAATGTTTCAAATGCATTTTAATGGTGTTACACTCATTCAAACATAATAATATAAATATCTAATAATATAAACATAACAATATGAATCTATAAAGTACATTTTATGATATACATTTTGCATAATCTGTAGTGCAAAGAACATTTGTTATTGATTTACAAGGCCACACAAAAGTATTTCATTACATAATGGTGTAGGGAGAACATTGTTTGGTGCACGTTTTAATTGTAATTAACTATTTACAATTTTATGAGATTGATAATTATTATTATTAGAGCTTTGAGGAGTAGGTGCTGCAGCAAAGAGTCGGCATGACCTCAAATGATCACAATGAGATTGATATTTTTAAAACTTCGTTATCGTATGAACGCACCTCATTTGCTACGCTTCACGTGCAATTTCCAACTTGTTTTTATTGCTGTAAAATTTACTGTTTGTAAATATCAGTCAGGACTTACTCACGATATTAGTCCAAATTATAAAGCAAGAGATGCATACACGACGTTTCAAATTTTTAACAATGTTGCATCGCTATGCTCGTTCCTCACCTCATTTCCATTTTCACTGCCGAGGCCCTGGAAGTTCACCTGGCTCTGACCTCTTATGTTTCTGAGGGTGATCGTGATTTCTTTCTTACTGATAGTCGCTCTATTATCACTGACTTGGATAACAATTATTTCAGCTCTTTTAGAGCAATCCCACTAATTCATAACACTATTTCTTGGATTCTATCATATCATCGTGTATCGCTCTGATTCTCGTGTGGTGCCCTGTCCACAAAGGTATAAGTATCACCCCCCCCCCCAAACGCGTTGGTGATTCTCTGGTCCACAATTGTCCGTACCTCACTCATACCCTTAACTGGATCGCTCTTGAGGATCTCGCGGCTCAGATCCGCCGCGACTGGATAGCTGAGAAGATTTCACTGTAAAAAATTTGACTATTTTGCTGCATCGTCACTCCACCGCTTTTATAGAAAACGACTACTTCAGGCTATCATGGAGCATTCTCATTGGCCAAAAGAGTGATATTCTATAAAAGCGGGGGAGTGACGACGCAGCAAAATAGTCATATTTTTTACAGTGTATTCATGGCTGAACACTGATTATTACTCTGATTTTCCTCACTTTAGAGAAGAGAATGCCTTTCGGCAGTGGACCTGCCATAGCCGTGGGGACGTTTGGATATCTCGATGGCGTACCCGCACTTGGCTGACCAATTTCCGACTTTTCAGGATAAATCTGACCATTCTTCGCTGTGTTTGCTCTGCTGTGTCCCCGAGACTACCGAACACGTCTTCCTGCAGTGTGGAAAATAAAGCTATGGAATACATAGGCGTAGCCAGCCTTTTGAACGGGGGGGGGGGGGGTGCCCAAATTTTTTAACCTCAACATGTTGGGTACAAACAACATCTTATGTAATAAAACCTAATAAAACGAAACCCCATAAATCCTATCAAATGTCCGTTTTAGACAGGTTTTTTGCAGAAGCTATAATTGTGGGGAACTTCTTTTAAAAAAGACCCAAACGCAATTTTTCATTGCGTGAAGAAGGGTGAAAAGTTGCTTAAAACTAAATCTTATAGACAGGGACGTGCGAAGAGAAAGCTGCGCCTGGGGCAAAGTTACAATTTGGCGCCCCCTCCACCCAACTTTTTCTTGTAACAGGCCAAAAATGACGTTGGTAGTATAAATTTGGCGCCCCCCAAAGTTCCACGCCGGGGCAGCTGCCCCCTACGCTCTTCATTTCGCACGACGCTACGCTGCTAATGGATAAGAAAAAGATAGATAAACATAGATAAAACATGATAGATATAAAATAAAGATATACGTAAACATAAATCTGTAATTATCACAAGTTTTCATTTCAAACAGCAATGAAATACTAAAATAAATAAGCACGACTTTAGTTCCCCCCATCATTTTGATCAAAGTAGCATTAAAATAACTTGTAGTATGCAATTTAAAGTGAAAAATAGCTCTTATATTTTCTACTCATGAATAAATAAAATTTCCCCGTTAAAAAAAAAAAAAAAAGAGCCCGTACGAATGTCAAAATATGATCCCAAAAAACGAAATTTAGCAAACCAACAAACCAACCTCCATATTAATTTGAATTTTGCGTAGCATCGTTTCTTATTTTCAGAGGAAGCACAGATTTGTGCTAGAGATGAGTTCGGGCTCGATTTTTGAAACCCGCGCCCGAAAGATTTTAGTACATTGGAGCCCGAGCCCATCCGAGCCCGATACAAAAAGTACACAAAAATAAATAAATAAATAAATAAAAGATTTAATGATATTTAAAAATTGTTTCAAATGTGATATCCCATTTTTAAAAATTTCTTATAAAATTTACTATTAAATAAAAATTTTAATTCAAGCTTATGAAAAGAGCAATTTGGTATCAAATAAAAATATCCTTCATACCTAAAATGATTCCCATATTTCTTGTCCTTTAAGAAGAAAATTTGATGGACATATTAAAGAAGTGTAATGAATAAATGGATAGCGTTTATAGAAATTACTATTTGTATGCTGAAGAATCAAAAAACGTTTTCAATTTTCTATAAAAAGAGTACATCTTCAGGGGTGTAGTTGTAAAAAACCACAGGTTACACGATCGACGCAGAGGATATATGCTCGGCACAGAGCATACTCTAGAGAGTACATCCTAAGGGTTTTATGAGAAACAGAAGGTTATACGGTGTTCCTTAAAAAAAAATCCAGAAGGTATACGGCGTATACCCCAGTATACCCTCCACTACATCTATAGTATAGATCTGTAATTTAAAGTATGTTGACAGGTTCTTTTTAAAAATGCATTCGCTAGTTATAGGCTATGATCGCTTAAGACAATAAATGCTCTTTAAGAAAAATTATTTATTTGCAGTAAACTTCAAAATTTAAGGGTTTCATACAGAAAAGTTAGGGATGGTGCCTGAACGCATTTTTTAAGAAAACAGTCTTCACATGACTGAGTTCATGAAGTGAGAGGGAGGCAATTGATTCCTCACTGAAAAATTCGCACATTGGCATCACACGATTGGCGACATTAAGCATATGAAAAATGACTGATATCATCTCCGCAAAATTGTCTGTTACGCTTAAACAATAAAAGGATTTTGAATTTTATAGCAGGGCAACTAGAAAACAGCAGTCCTAAAAAATACGCCAAAAAGGAATCCGACTGCCAATTCGTACGTTAGGAGCATATTTTGGGAAAATGTTCTCAAAAGACATAACAACCATTATGTACATAAAAAGACTCATATGCAACGAATAAGTTATACTTAAAATTACGCAGAGAGGAAAATGAAATTTCACTGACCGCAAACACATTCGAACTTTATTCTTTTTTTATTTGTTTCCAGCAAGGGTGAAATACGCATCTTAATGAATTCTCTTTATCTGATAGCCGTTTTTCAGTAATAAGGCAGATGCTAGATGTTTTTCTTTCTTTTCTTTTGAACGGAAAGTTATTGTGGAATCGAAAATAAACGTTAAGATAAAATAGCTATTTAATTAAAGATTAGTTTTAACTGTAATTTAGAAAAATGTAAAATTTAAGAATACTATATGTGATTCTACATCACATATATCCCCTATATACATTTATCTATAATAAATTCATTTCTCTTAACAATTCCCCATGACTGACGAGAAACTTAAAATCAACGCAAATTAAAACATTGTTACAGTTATCTTTAAGTTCCGTTGTTTTTATGGGAAAAGAAGAAACATTAATCGAATGTTTTCAATTGGAATAACATGTAAAATAGGTTTACTTACGAAGGGAAATCCTCAGCATAAGCAAAATTCATGATGACAAACAGAAATAAAAAATCACAATGCTGTTATCATATGAAGAACGATTATGATTCGTGCACAATCAAATAATTTGCAAACCTCAAGCATCTAGTCTGCATCAAAAACGAAGAAATCATTCTCTAACAAAATAAATAAATAAACGATCGAATTCAAAAATATCCTCTGCCTCAAACGAAAATCCAACCAGAAGCTAATTTATTATTTATGATTATTTTGATAGGCGCCTTATCAATTAATCGTCGACGGAAATGCAGTAGACATAAATCTCCATACATCACAAATTTTCTTTTGAAACAACAATCAACTATTGAAATATATAAAAAAAATTATTTTTATTTTTCTTTCGTTTTAATCAAAATAACACTGAAATGACTTGAAAAAGAATAAATAATTTTAAAAGGAAAATAGGAGTTCTTTCAATCTCTTCTACACATAAATGTTTTTTAATTCTCAGAAAGAATGAGCCCGACCCCCCCCCCTCCCCGGGCCCGAACACTAAAGTGAAAATAGAGCCCGTGCCCGCTTCGGACCCGGGTTTGGGCTCGGGCTTTCGTGCTGGGGCTGAGCCTGTCTCATCTCTAATTTGTACAATCTTCCACCCCCTCCGTTCTCCAGGCTAATCACATGGTGGAATTATCGTTTCACATCTGTATTTCCTTTCAATTTTTTTTGCTCCTATCTAGACTTTAGATTACAAAAGCAAATATATAAATAGTAGTTTCTATCCTTGTCGAGAATTTTCTCTAATTTTTTATGGAAATATGCATGCAATAGAAAAGTGTTAAAAAAATTCCATAAAGAAACGACATCAAATTAGGATTATAAAACCAACGTTTTTAATATACTGTGATAATACAGATTCTAGTAAATATTCTAGTTTTAAAAAAGATGAATAAAATAATTTTCTTAAAAAGAAAAAAAGAAAGAATCAATGTCTCTTCTTTTATCACATTTCAAAACATAGACTGGTAATTTTGATTAACTAATTGAACTAACTTTGCTTACATTTTTCTTCTTTTTTCTTTTATAAATTTTGATTTTTTAAAATAATCAATCTTGGATCTGCGCGAGCGGGGGGGGGGGGGGGGGTGCCCGGGCACCCAGGGCACCCCCCCTGGCTAAGCGCATGGAATAGGACTAATTTTATTGTTTGCGCTTGGCCTGAACTCCCAGTTCACCTACATTGATAAAAATCTGCTGCATTTTGTAGCATACGCACTCTGCCACTTGTATAGAAAACCGTTACTTGACTGTATTATAGAGAATTCTTATTGGTTGCAATAGAGATATTATATACAAACGGCGGAATGCATATGCAGCAAATTGAAGCAGATTTTTAACAGTGTAGAAAAAGATTTTCACCGTCGCTCTCCAGACTCGCTCAGTCGTTATCTTTGTCCAAATTCTCTTTCGTGGTTGTTCGCGGGTAACGAGTCACTGAGTCTGTTTGGATATTCCATTAGCCTCGCTCTATCTCTTCTACACTGCTAAAAATTTGACGCTTTTGCTGCATCGTCACTCCACCGCTTTTATAGAAAACGATTATTTCAGCCTACACTGTAAAAAATTTGACACCTTTGCTGCATCGTCACTCCCCCCCTTTTATAGAATATCTTTCTTTTGCCCATGAGAATGCTCCATAATAAACTGAAGTAATCGTTTTTTATAAAAGCGGTGGAGTGACGATGCAGCAAATAGGTCAAATTTTTAACAGTGTATTATGGAGCATTTTCATGGGTCAAAAGAGAAATATTCTATAAAAGCAGGGGAGTGACGATGCAGCAAAAGGATAATTTTTTTTACAGTGTAGAGTAGTCGAGACAGAACCGCCTATTGCGTAGCAAGTCTCAAGCTGCTGGCCAACCAATCAACAATTATTTATTATGACAAGCTTAGTGGGGGGGATTTTAAACTGTTGTGCAAATTGTTTTTATTAACTTAAGAGTCGTATTTTAAATGTAAGTATTTGAGAGGTTTTCCTTATTAAATTTTTTGTTGCTGTGTAATTTGTGTTTCTAAAGATCGTATTTTTATTTTTGCAAAATCTTCTGAAATTTTCGAGAATTTTTATTATGATGTTCTAAGGTGGTTCTCAAATCCAAGCTTGCTAATTTCCGATACATTCAAGAAATATATTTTATTGCTAAAAGCGTAAAATTTTCGGCTAATGTTATGCTACACAAAAAAAATTTTAAATTTTGAAATTACTGAAAGTAAGGAACCTTCTAGAAAATGACATCAAAATAGCCATCATGAGCTAATTTTGTTATTACATCGTAATAGCAGATGATTTTCATTTTTTTTGTACTCAGCTATAAGTAAAAATTTATTCAATTTATGGAATAACAGGGCACTTTATTCGATTTATGTGCATTTGAATATGAATATCTGCAAGCTTCATGTAAATTAAGAACATAAATTTGGAAAAGTATCTAAGCTTCACGTGGTTAAGCACTAAAAGATTATATTTTGGAAATTCCCGGAAGTAAATTTGCTACAAAACGGCATAGACAGGGTGGAATTAAATGTCTCGTGTTGTAATAAAATTATTTCCAATTTTGGCTTTTGTATCTGTTTTTTCAGAGTTTCCTTAGAAGTTCCCAAGTTTTATTTTAATTTAAAATTAAAATTATTTTATATGTTGCAATTATGTCTACTATATTAGTGATGCAGGGTTTTACATGCGCAAATAACATTTTTGACAATGTATAAAGTGTTAACAATTTTGATCTTATGATTTTTTTTTGGGGGGGGAGAATAAATTACATGCAGTTGAATACATGGTAATTGCACAAACATTATGTAAAGGTTTATATTTTTTAAATTAAGTAGTTTAGAAAAAATCCGCATTGAACGTTTTATAAAAATCATATAAAATACCTTAACCACAAAATTTGTTCGAAATCTATTTTGCCACCACCCTTGACGTAAACCTATTTACTTATTTTACGAATATAAGCTTAAATATAGTTTTTATAACCTAATACATTGTTATTGTAAATGTTCTAAACAATGTTTGGAAAAGCATTTCAATATTTGAGGTGCTCTGGTTTAGAACATCGTAATTGGTTGGTGGTTTATATATATATATATATATATATATATATATATATATATATATATATATATATATATATATATATAACTATTTAGTTGTACCTTTACTCTTTTTAACCTTTTGCACTCCAAACCAAAATTTCAATTGCCTACCGGCAATTTAAAGAAGTTCTCACATATTCAAAATATGTAAGGAAATTCCCAGTATGTTCATTGTTGTATGTTCATTGTTGTATGTTCACAATTCGTTACCGTATGGGTGTCGGTGAATTTATTAAACTTCTTGTGCCATCATATAGGATAGATATGCCAACAATAGACATTCCTCATTATTTTTGGGTTTTTTTTTAAATAACCAATAAATTTTACCTTTTATTACCTTTTTTTCCACAATTCCTCCATGGATATTTTATAATTTTGAATTATTGTTGACACTCTGAAAGAAACAAATGAAGAAGCAGAAAATGTTTCAATGTTCTACCGTTTTTTCAGTTAAAATTTTAATGAACATGCTAAGGATGCATTTTCATGCGAAAATGGCGATTTTTTATATTAAAAGTAGTACAAAAATTTGACTTTTATATATTAATAGCCATTTATAAGATTTCATTTATTTTAATATTTTAAGAGGGCTTGGTCTATTACTGGGATGGCTAATTAGTCATTTTCCAGTAACGGACACACCAAGTACACATTGTTTAAAGTGCAAATTCAGTAATGGTTACAACGCATAAAATATTTTGGCTTAGTTAAAAACCTGAATAATCAAATTTAACTTTTAAATTACACTTATCAAAATGTCAAATACAGAATTTTTATAAATAGATGTTTTTAAATTATTTTATGTGGTTGATAAAATTTCAATATTTTATTCATTTATTTTTTTCAACGCTGGCAATCAAACCAGTCAGAAAATAGAAAATATTGTTTAAGGACACAGTCAAAGAAGGGCTCATAGGTCTTAATCCAGTCCCAATTAAATAAAACAAGTTGGAAATTGCACGTGAAGCGTAGCAAATGAGGTGGGTTCGTACGATAACGAAGTTTTAAAATATTTAGATCTTGCTGATATAGTAGAGCGTACTTTGAATACAGTATAGTGGTCGAAATCTTTGTGTTCCTGTAAATATGCAGGGAGTAATTTTTATTACACTTCAGCAACGTATATCTTATTCCTAAAATGTGAAGTAGTTTAATATAATGAAAACACGCCCCAAACAATGTTTTCCCGTATAACATTATTTAGTGGTATACATTTGTGTGACCCTGTAATTTAATAATAAATATTCTTTGAATCGCAGATTATACAGAATATATATTTTAGTACATACTTCATAGATTCATGTCAATTCTATTATGTTCAAATTAGTGTAACACCATTAACCCTTAAAAGGTAACGTGTTTTTCGGCACCTTTAAACGGTAATCATGGGTCACTCGTGCTTAACGCTGTAAAAAGTGGTTTAAAATACTTTAAAAATTCTAAAAAAATTCATGATATTACATCAACTACCCTTGAACAAGAATCTGTCACAATATTGCTGATTTATTAATTTGTTTAAACAATCTGTTTAAATAAACAAATAAAAATGTGAAAAATGCACATTTTCTTTAAAAAATCGCAACTTTGGATAGAATTGACATTTTTTGCTGTTTCAAACGGGAAATTGAAGATCAAGAATGGTACTTTTACAAAAAAATAAAAACAGCTGGTATAAATTTAAAAAATGCTTAAGTTTTGAGCATAAAAATGACGTTTTTTTAACTTATAAATAGGTACAACTTACAATGAAATAGAAATTTTATTAGTTTTTAATCAATTTTATTTATGAAAATGATGTTAATTATCAAACTTTATTTAATTAAACCAAAAATATAATAATGAAAAATTACAGCAACACTAATATCATCATTTATAAACAATCGAAACAGATTTGATGTCTGTGTTCCTCGCACACAGGTCTGTGACACTTGCTGCAGCAAATAAAGGTTCGGAAAAATGTATCAATTGTAATGTATCAATTTTTTATGAAAAAAACATCAATTCCTAACCAAACAAATTTTTTCTTACCTTACACTTTTCGTCAACGTAAATGGTAACCCTGGGTCACTCGTGCCTTTTCGAAATTTTGACTGGCTCTTACGTCGGCTGTGAACGCATTAAAACATCGGCGTTTCGGGAGCTAATAGCCTACTAGTGTACTATTTTTTTCAGGGTAGTTTAGTCCCGCTCCCCACTCTCTCCTCTAAGCTAGCAAGGAAAGAAAATTTGACCGAGGCACTAGTGACCCATGGTTACCACTTAAGGGTTAAAATGCATTTGAAACTTTTTTTCCCCATTGATCGTAATGTAACGGAATACTTTTGATTGTCCCTGTAATTGGTGTAAGTATCCGATTTTCATAACATTTGAAATGATTTGACAAAATTATGTAATAATTATACGTTTTAAATTTCAAACGATTAAAATGCATTTGAAACATTTTTTCCCCATTGACCGTAATGTAACGGAATCCTTTTGATTGTCCCTGTAATTGATCTATCCATCCGATTATCAAAAAATTTTAAATAACTCGACAAAACTATGTAATAATTATGTATTTTAAATTTCAAACGATTCGGTTGGGTAGTTTTTGCGTTGTTATATGCGAACGGACGGACTGAGCGACAACAATAGGTGCTACGTATTTACATAATTACGAACGCACCTAAAAAGATTGAGTTTCAGAAACTGTTAAAACTGTATTTTCTGTCTTAAATGTTCGCTTATTCACCTTTAGCAAAAAATTAAATGCAATAATGATAATTCAGTAATCTTAAATTTAGTAAATCTGCCGATCAGTGGCCTCAAGCATCATTTCTACAGTTTTATTTTGAAATCGCTTTATTTGGTACTTAAAATATCCAACATACAGTATTTCTTTCATATTTGTAATATTTATTACTAGCAGACCCGCCCGGCGTTGCACGGTTCCGAGATAATATTAAAGGAACATGAAATTTGTGCTTTTCTCTAACTCAAAATACTGGAAATTAGGTTGTCTGAAATAGATGGCCACTGACTGCGTGAAAAATTGGTTTAAAAAATGAACAAATATTTAGCGGTAAAAATGTTCAAAAGGATTGCAATGGGAAACGGGAGAAAAACTACTTAAGTAATAATTAGAATTTTCAAAATCTGAATGTCAGATACATCAGGAGAGACTTTGGGGTACTTTCAAGAAAGTTTTGAGCCTCGTAAGTGCCGTAGATTTTGCTAGCCATCGCACAAAAACATACATGCACACAGACAGAGCGTTTAGTTATTTTATTAGTGTAAATTACTGCGGATATTCAAAATAATTCCTTTACTGCTAATTCATTAGTTTTATGGTTTTTGCCTTTTTTACATACAATTTAAAATAGATAAGATCATGATGCGTACAAAAATCTATAATATTGACAAAATTGACTAAAAGCCGATGCTAAAGGCGCAAAAAATCGTTAAAAACCACATCGAAAATCTTACTGAAAATCGCAATGAAAAAAACCCACTGAAATTGAAAAATCATATCTGACAAAATTTAGTTAATTAGGTTTTGAAACAATTTTATTTTTATGATTCTCAAAAAAAGCCTCAAACTGCGAAAAAATACTATAAATCGCATTAAAAAAATTCGCTAAAAATTCGTTCGCACGAATTCCGAATAAACTTTATTGAAAAAAAAAAAAAAAATACTATATTGAGTGAAAAGAATGAAACCGTATTAATTTCACTGATATGGAAAAATCGCGTCGAAACATAAAAAGAGGGCTAAAAATCGCCTAAAAAATTAAATTAAAAATTTCTAGTCAAAAAATCAAAAATCGGGCTTCGAGGTGCAAAACTACATGTATAGAGGTATTATCCCTCCAAATTTTGTAACTCTACACGCAGCGGTATCTTAAGAACAGCGCTGACACACACACATACTTGTCTATTATTATAGATTACAAGTAATATATAAAGTAGAGAGAGTGCGGTGGTGTAGGACACTTTTCTACAAAAGTAAGAAAATCGACTTTGTTTGACGCAAAAGCAAAAATCTTAATTCATAGAGTGCAAGGTGGAACTTTTTAAATTTTCTGAGTAGTATAGAAACTTAATATGCAAAAACTATTTTATAAAGATATTATAAGTTTCAAAATATGCCCCATACCTTCCTACTAATAGGGATGTATGGGTCAGCAATAAAACAAAGCTATAAGGCACAAATACACTGCTCAAAACAATTGAAGGATATTGCAGTTTTAGGTGAATTTTGTATCTGGGAAACTTTTTAGTTGATTGATACATGGTCGACAGACATAGTAGGTTATATGAGAATAAATTACACATGTTTGGCAGAAAAAGATGCATTTTATTGCGCATTTGTGTACAAAAGGAAAAAAACACAATTTGTGCATACGAGAAAAAAAGAATAAGAAAAGGTGTTTTCTTCAAAGAAAATCATTTTCAGTAAGGGGTATGGGTTCCACAGGCGGCCAGCAACGTTGAACACCTTTGAGGCATGGACTCAATGAGGCTATTAATGACGAGTTGGGGATATTCTGCCCTACTCTTCCAGAAGAGCTCGTTCCAGTTCTTGGAGAGTTTGTGGGGGTTGTTGGCGGCCAGAAATTTGTCTTCCTAGAGCGTCCCAAACGTGCTCGATTGGATTCATGTCTGAAGAACACGCTGGCCATTCCATTCGAACGATTCCTTCCTCGAAAAGGAAATCCTCCACCAGGTTTGCACTATGTGGCCTGCAGTTATCGCCCATTAAAATGAAGTTACCTCCGATTGCTGCAGCGTAAGGGACTACAATAGGTCTGAGGATCTCATCCCTATATCGGCGACCAGTCAGAGCTCCATCTCGAATGATGTAGAGGTCAGTGCGCCCGTCAATGGAGATGCCACCATATACCAACACTCCTCCACCGCCAAATCTGACACTTTCGTGCACGAACGCAGGATTATTCCTACTGCCACGGTCCCTCCAAATGAAAATACGCCTATTATCCCGATGCACAGAAAAACGGGACGCGTCAGAAAACAGAATATTGCTCCATTCATTTCTCCTCCAGTCGACATGCTCGGTTGCCACTCCCTGCGTCGCGACGATGCCTTGATGTTAATCTAACGCATACCATCGGTCGGCGAGCATACAGACCTACAGCCTGGAGCCGGTTTCGGATAGTCTGAGTTGAAATCGTGGTGCCTGTAGCCGAGCGAAGGTGTTGTTGGAGAAGAGTAGCGTTCATGTTTCGGTGTCTCCGAGCTGTTAACGCTAAATATAGATCTTCATTGGGCGTTGTTGCCCGTCTACGACCTTGCCCTGGTCTTCAGCCTGCACATCCACTCTCCAAAAAACGGTTCCAGATCCTGGAAATGACACTTTGTGACACTCCAATGGCTTGCGCTACTTCGGCTTGAGTTTGGCCCCCTTCTAACCTACCAACAATTCTCCAAGCTTCTGAATCTCAAATGACTTCGCTGAGACATCGTACTCATTGAAACAAAGCAATCACTGAATGCCGATCATCCTTGTCTTCATTCTCTTTTATCCAGTTGAAAGTCAAATTTCATTCGCTGCCGCTGAAGCGACGTTTTTGACGTCGAATTCAAAATTTGCATACTCCACAGTTTGAAAATCAGAAAAATTTGCATTTGTGATTCTCTTCTTTATACTCGGCAAAAAAAAATTTCGTTTATATCTTTATTTTATATAAAACTTCAAATATCCTTTAATTGTTTTGAGCAGTGTATTTTAGTGTCAACTAGACATACAAACAAATAAAGATTGTAGGTTGATAATATATATGCTACAATATTAAAAATCCAGTATCTTCATGACTGGGATGAAAATTCAGGGTTGTCATTCATAAATGATATTAAAAAATCATCACTTAAATTTCTTAACATTTTGAAATAGATTAATATATTATCAATGTGATAATTAATATATTACCCTCTAAAAATACTTAGAAATTTACATTCATGTTAGAAATTTACATTCATCTTATTAAAAAGAAGGAAATGAGCATGTCCCATTCCTTCCCACTTCATTTTTTTTTTTGTGTCCTAAGTTCTTGTATAAGCAAAAATGCTGCTTTTAGGCTTAGTTGCGAAATGTCAGTGAAAGCTTACTTTGGAGACACGAAATTTTTTTTGTGTCTGTCTGTCTGTTCCGCGATAACTACCGCAAAAAAACATCCGATTGGCTTGAAATTAAGTGGGTATGTTAGTGAGGCACTGGGATTAAGCTGTATAGTTTTTGTAAGATTTCATTCATTCGTTCGAAAAATATAGAATATTTTATTTTGCGCAACAATGCTTTTCTATGGCAAATCCAATAATTTTTAATTTTTTTTTCTTGAGAGAAAATGTCTCATTCCATTACTGGAATTCAATGATAAATGGATACTGAAATTTACCAGTTAAATTATTCGTATTGTTTTGAAATTTTGTCTACACATTTGTCAGATTTTTTTTAAATTATTACTGTAAATTTTGGAGATTTTTTATAAATGTGTTCCAATAATATAAGCTAATTTGTTTTAGAGATTTACTTATTTCAAATGTATTTATTTCATTTTCTTTATTTTCTCTTAATGGTTGCTAAGCGACCATTCATCATAATCCTTATTTTTATAATGTTATAAATTTGAATGCGTGTACGAAAACTTAAATGAAGTCAACGTCAAAACTGATGAATTAATGTGTTTGTATCTTTGTGTATAACTATAACATAGCCCAGAAAAGAACATAGGCTATGTTTTATTAATTTTATTCACATATTTTCCTTAATTCAAAATTTCCTTTTTCATGCAGAATCAATAGCGATTTTTTAGATTAAATTTAACCAATTTCCTTTATTGTTGCCAAAAAAAAAATCAAAATATGGAATAATTTTTCAACGGCAATAGGTTTCAATTGAGCAATTTCCATTCGAAAAATTAAACTAAGAAAAAATAAATATGACGTCAGAATTAAAAATATAGTACTTTGTTAAATATTGAACACGGAAATTTGTTTCGTTAATAAGAATTTTTCTGACAGAAATGGGGGCATAATTAGAAGTAAAAGAAATAAAAAATAATCATATTAACAATTATTTCACCTGATAAAATTTGACGTCATAATTGAAATAAAACAGGTATTTTATAGTAGTCGTAAAAAATATTAGAAACATGGATAGCAATAACTCATGAATAATGACGTCATTGCCGAAACTTCAATGAAGGCTTATTTTGGCGACACAAAATTTATTGTTTTCCACCTGTCAGTCTGTTCTGTCTGCCCGCGATAACTGCCACAAAATGCAATCAAAACATTTTTTTTTTCGGAAACAAAATTGTAAAACCCTAGATTACTGAGTTTACACTTTCAAAAGTTCCTGATACATCAGATTAAGTGTTTGTGGTGGGCAGGTATGTAGAAGTATGAGTGTAATGAAAAATGCTTATTAAAACTGTTACTTATCCTTATAAATCAAAATGTATAAAGAAATACAAGATATACGATAACCATTAGCAAATTGATAGAAAGTTACAAATTTAAGTTTAATGAGATTACGGGGGGGGGGGGGGGCCCCCCTGAAGGAATCTACTATGTTATAATAAAAAAACAAAAATAATAGACCATGAAAATTTCAGAATATCCTAACATAACTAAATCTTTAATTTAACGCTTTTGATGGCTGAAAATTTCTTATTCTTATTTTATTCTTATAAATAATTACGTAATTTGAAACTTTTAAATTACAGTTTCCAGGAAGTTGAATATTACCCAAAGTGTTTAAAAAAAAATGATGTGCAAAGCTGACGTTGAGGCTCCTGATCTGCAGATTTACTAGTTTAAATTATGGATGATATACAGTATAATGGTCCGTAAATAAGGAAACTAGTACATCTATGCATAAATAAGTCCTTAATATACAAAAAGCAAAAAATGTATACTAGTCAAATTTATTTTTGATTTTTGAAATAATCTTTTTCTTTATGCAATTGTAAGATTATACGGATCAGCAACTTTTTTCAACTGAAGATTTGGCTATAATTGCATATCTTTCGATGAGGTTTTCTCATTATTGGTAAATACGTGAAGGTAATTTTTTCGTTCCCTTGCAATCAATCAACCACAATTGTTATAATTTTCTTTAGTTTAGCAATTAATGATTCAAGGAGACTAAGAGGATCTTGAAAAACTGAGATGCAAAAAGAATTTATTAGATCTAAATGTTTGCAATTTATAAAAGTACATCTCTTTTAGTAAATTTACAACTTGCATTAATATTGACTTGTACACAAATCTATCATTTCAACTGCTCCACAACAAACTTCATATTTTATTTGATGTTTTTTCTGACATTACGGTCAAGAGAAAAAACTGAATTTTAGTATTTTGATCCTACTCGTTGATTAGTACGGACAGAAAAAAAACTGAATTTTACATGATTGATCCTACATCGTTGATTAGTACGGTCAGGAGGAAAAACTGAATTTTAGTAAATTGATCCGACATCTTTGATTAGTACACCATTTGTGTAAAATCGTCGTTCCTCTTTAAAAGAACTGTTAATTCGAACTGAAGCATCTCAAATGCAAGTTGAACGAGCAAGAGATACGTCATTCATGCAGAAATCAAGTAAAAAATTTTTAAAGCTAATCGAAAGTACATTCTACTCTAAAGTGAGTTTTTGCAACTGGTAAGCAAGGAATGCAGACGGTGCCGTATGCATAGGCGTAGCCAGCCTTTTGAACGGGGGGGGTGCCCAAATTTTTTAACCTCAACATGTTGGGTACAAACATCTTATGTAATAAAACCTAATAAAACGAAACCCCATAAATCCTATCAAATGTCCGTTTTAGACAGGTTTTTTGCAGAAGCTATAATTGTGGGGAACTTCTTTTATAAAAGACCCAAACGCAATTTTTCATTGCGTGAAGAAGGGTGAAAAGTTGCTTAAAACTAAATCTAATAGACAGGGACGTGCGAAGAGAAAGCTGCGCCTGGGGCAAAGTTACAATTTGGCGCCCCCTCCACCCAACTTTTTCTTGTAACAGGCCAAAAATGACGTTGGTAGTATAAATTTGGCGCCCCCCAAAGTTCCACGCCGGGGCAGCTGCCCCCTATGCTCTTCATTTCGCACGACGCTGCGCTGCTAATGGATAAGAAAAAGATATATAAACATAGATAAAACATGATAGATATAAAATAAAGATATACGTAAACATAAATCTGTAATTATCACAAGTTTTCATTTCAAACACCAATGAAATACTAAAATAAATAAGCACGACTTTAGTTCCCCCCATCATTTTGATCAAAGTAGCATTAAAATAACTTGTAGTATGCAATTTAAAGTGAAAAATAGCTCTTATATTTTCTACTCATGAATAAATAAAATTTCCCCGTTTAAAAGAAAAAAAAAAAAAAAAAAAAAAAAAGAGCCCGTACGAATGTCAAAATATGATCCCAAAAAACGAAATTTAGCAAACCAACAAACCAACCTCCATATTAATTTGAATTTTGCGTAGCATCGTTTCTTATTTTCAGAGGAAGCACAGATTTGTGCTAGAGATGAGTTCGGGCTCGATTTTTGAAACCCGCGCCCGAAAGATTTTAGTACATTGGAGCCCGAGCCCATCCGAGCCCGATACAAAAAGTACACAAAAATAAATAAATAAATAAATAAAAGATTTAATGATATTTAAAAATTGTTTCAAATGTGATATCCCATTTTTAAAAATTTCTTATAAAATTTACTATTAAATAAAAATTTTAATTCAAGCTTATGAAAAGAGCAATTTGGTATCAAATAAAAATATCCTTCATACCTAAAATGATTCCCATATTTCTTGTCCTTTAAGAAGAAAATTTGATGGACATATTAAAGAAGTGTAATGAATAAATGGATAGTGTTTATAGAAATTACTATTTGTATGCTGAAGAATCAAAAAACGTTTTCAATTTTCTATAAAAAGAGTACATCTTCAGGGGTGTAGTTGTAAAAAACCACAGGTTACACGATCGACGCAGAGGATATATGCTCGGCACAGAGCATACTCTAGAGAGTACATCCTAAGGGTTTTATGAGAAACAGAAGGTTATACGGTGTTCCTTAAAAAAAAAATCCAGAAGGTATACGGCGTATACCCCAGTATACCCTCCACTACATCCCCTATATACATTTATCTATAATAAATTCATTTCTCTTAACAATTCCCCATGACTGACGAGAAACTTAAAATCAACGCAAATTAAAACATTGTTACAGTTATCTTTAAGTTCCGTTGTTTTTATGGGAAAAGAAGAAACATTAATCGAATGTTTTCAATTGGAATAACATGTAAAATAGGTTTACTTACGAAGGGAAATCCTCAGCATAAGCAAAATTCATGATGACAAACAGAAATAAAAAATCACAATGCTGTTATCATATGAAGAACGATTATGATTCGTGCACAATCAAATAATTTGCAAACCTCAAGCATCTAGTCTGCATCAAAAACGAAGAAATCATTCTCTAACAAAATAAATAAATAGACGATCGAATTCAAAAATATCCTCTGCCTCAAACGAAAATCCAACCAGAAGCTAATTTATTATTTATGATTATTTTGATAGGCGCCTTATCAATTAATCGTCGACGGAAATGCAGTAGACATAAATCTCCATACATCACAAATTTTCTTTTGAAACAACAATCAACTATTGAAATATATAAAAAAAATTATTTTTATTTTTCTTTCGTTTTAATCAAAATAACACTGAAATGACTTGAAAAAGAATAAATAATTTTAAAAGGAAAATAGGAGTTCTTTCAATCTCTTCTACACATAAATGTTTTTTAATTCTCAGAAAGAATGAGCCCGACCCCCCCCCCCTCCCCGGGCCCGAACACTAAAGTGAAAATAGAGCCCGTGCCCGCTTCGGACCCGGGTTTGGGCTCGGGCTTTCGTGCTGGGGCTGAGCCTGTCTCATCTCTAATTTGTACAATCTTCCACCCCCTCCGTTCTCCAGGCTAATCACATGGTGGAATTATCGTTTCACATCTGTATTTCCTTTCAATTTTTTTTGCTCCTATCTAGACTTAAATTACAAAAGCAAATATATAAATAGTAGTTTCTATCCTTGTCGAGAATTTTCTCTAATTTTTTATGGAAATATGCATGCAATAGAAAAGTGTTAAAAAAATTCCATAAAGAAACGACATCAAATTGGGATTATAAAACCAACGTTTTTAATATACTGTGATAATACAGATTCTAGTAAATATTCTAGTTTTAAAAAAGATGAATAAAATAATTTTCTTAAAAAGAAAAAAAGAAAGAATCAATGTCTCTTCTTTTATCACATTTCAAAACATAGACTGGTAATTTTGATTAACTAATTGAACTAACTTTGCTTACATTTTTCTTCTTTTCTCTTTTATAAATTTTGATTTTTTAAAATAATCAATCTTGGATCTGCGCGAGCGGGGGGGGGGGGGGTGCCCGGGCACCCAGGGCACCCCCCCTGGCTAAGCGCATGGAATAGGACTAATTTTATTGTTTGCGCTTGGCCTGATCTCCCAGATCACGTACATTGATAAAAATCTGCTGCATTTTGTAGCATACGCACTCTGCCACTTGTATAGAAAACCGTTACTTGACTGTATTATAGAGAATTCTTATTGGTTGCAATAGAGATATTATATACAAACGGCGGAATGCATATGCAGCAAATTGAAGCAGATTTTTAACAGTGTAGAAAAGATTTTCACCGTCGCTCTCCAGACTCGCTCAGTCGTTATCTTTGTCCAAATTCTCTTTCGTGGTTGTTCGCGGGTAACGAGTCACTGAGTCTGTTTGGATATTCCATTAGCCTCGCTCTATCTCTTCTACACTGCTAAAAATTTGACGCTTTTGCTGCATCGTCACTCCACCGCTTTTGTAGAAAACGATTATTTCAGCCTACACTGTAAAAAATTTGACACCTTTGCTGCATCGTCACTCCCCCGCTTTTATAGAATATCTTTCTTTTGCCCATGAGAATGCTCCATAATAAACTGAAGTAATCGTTTTTTATAAAAGCGGTGGAGTGACGATGCAGCAAATAGGTCAAATTTTTAACAGTGTATTATGGAGCATTTTCATGGGTCAAAAGAGAAATATTCTATAAAAGCAGGGGAGTGACGATGCAGCAAAAGGATAATTTTTTTTACAGTGTAGAGTAGTCGAGACAGAACCGCCTATTGCGTAGCAAGTCTCAAGCTGCTGGCCAACCAATCAACAATTATTTATTATGACAAGCTTAGTGGGGGGGATTTTAAACTGTTGTGCAAATTGTTTTTATTAACTTAAGAGTCGTATTTTAAATGTAAGTATTTGAGAGGTTTTCCTTATTAAATTTTTTGTTGCTGTGTAATTTGTGTTTCTAAAGATCGTATTTTTATTTTTGCAAAATCTTCTGAAATTTTCGAGAATTTTTATTATGATGTTCTAAGGTGGTTCTCAAATCCAAGCTTGCTAATTTCCGATACATTCAAGAAATATATTTTATTGCTAAAAGCGTAAAATTTTCGGCTAATGTTATGCTACACAAAAAAAATTTTAAATTTTGAAATTACTGAAAGTAAGGAACCTTCTAGAAAATGACATCAAAATAGCCATCATGAGCTAATTTTGTTATTACATCGTAATAGCAGATGATTTTCATTTTTTTTGTACTCAGCTATAAGTAAAAATTTATTCAATTTATGGAATAACAGGGCACTTTATTCGATTTATGTGCATTTGAATATGAATATCTGCAAGCTTCATGTAAATTAAGAACATAAATTTGGAAAAGTATCTAAGCTTCACGTGGTTAAGCACTAAAAGATTATATTTTGGAAATTCCCGGAAGTAAATTTGCTACAAAACGGCATAGACAGGGTGGAATTAAATGTCTCGTGTTGTAATAAAATTATTTCCAATTTTGGCTTTTGTATCTGTTTTTTCAGAGTTTCCTTAGAAGTTCCCAAGTTTTATTTTAATTTAAAATTAAAATTATTTTATATGTTGCAATTATGTCTACTATATTAGTGATGCAGGGTTTTACATGCGCAAATAACATTTTTGACAATGTATAAAGTGTTAACAATTTTGATCTTATGATTTTTTTTTTGGGGGGGGGGGGGGAATAAATTACATGCAGTTGAATACATGGTAATTGCACAAACATTATGTAAAGGTTTATATTTTTTAAATTAAGTAGTTTAGAAAAAATCCGCATTGAACGTTTTATAAAAATCATATAAAATACCTTAACCACAAAATTTGTTCGAAATCTATTTTGCCACCACCCTTGACGTAAACCTATTTACTTATTTTACGAATATAAGCTTAAATATAGTTTTTATAACCTAATACATTGTTATTGTAAATGTTCTAAACAATGTTTGGAAAAGCATTTCAATATTTGAGGTGCTCTGGTTTAGAACATCGTAATTGGTTGGTGGTTTATATATATATATATATATATATATATATATATATATATATATATATATATATATATATATATATATAACTATTTAGTTGTACCTTTACTCTTTTTAACCTTTTGCACTCCAAACCAAAATTTCAATTGCCTACCGGCAATTTAAAGAAGTTCTCACATATTCAAAATATGTAAGGAAATTCCCAGTATGTTCATTGTTGTATGTTCATTGTTGTATGTTCACAATTCGTTACCGTATGGGTGTCGGTGAATTTATTAAACTTCTTGTGCCATCATATAGGATAGATATGCCAACAATAGACATTCCTCATTATTTTTGGGTTTTTTTTTAAATAACCAATAAATTTTACCTTTTATTACCTTTTTTTCCACAATTCCTCCATGGATATTTTATAATTTTGAATTATTGTTGACACTCTGAAAGAAACAAATGAAGAAGCAGAAAATGTTTCAATGTTCTACCGTTTTTTCAGTTAAAATTTTAATGAGCATGCTAAGGATGCATTTTCATGCGAAAATGGCGATTTTTTATATTAAAAGTAGTACAAAAATTTGACTTTTATATATTAATAGCCATTTATAAGATTTCATTTATTTTAATATTTTAAGAGGGCTTGGTCTATTACTGGGATGGCTAATTAGTCATTTTCCAGTAACGGACACACCAAGTACACATTGTTTAAAGTGCAAATTCAGTAATGGTTACAACGCATAAAATATTTTGGCTTAGTTAAAAACCTGAATAATCAAATTTAACTTTTAAATTACACTTATCAAAATGTCAAATACAGAATTTTTATAAATAGATGTTTTTAAATTATTTTATGTGGTTGATAAAATTTCAATATTTTATTCATTTATTTTTTTCAACGCTGGCAATCAAACCAGTCAGAAAATAGAAAATATTGTTTAAGGACACAGTCAAAGAAGGGCTCATAGGTCTTAATCCAGTCCCAATTAAATAAAACAAGTTGGAAATTGCACGTGAAGCGTAGCAAATGAGGTGGGTTCGTACGATAACGAAGTTTTAAAATATTTAGATCTTGCTGATATAGTAGAGCGTACTTTGAATACAGTATAGTGGTCGAAATCTTTGTGTTCCTGTAAATATGCAGGGAGTAATTTTTATTACACTTCAGCAACGTATATCTTATTCCTAAAATGTGAAGTAGTTTAATATAATGAAAACACGCCCCAAACAATGTTTTCCCGTATAACATTATTTAGTGGTCTACATTTGTGTGACCCTGTAATTTAATAATAAATATTCTTTGAATCGCAGATTATACAGAATATATATTTTAGTACATACTTCATAGATTCATGTCAATTCTATTATGTTCAAATTAGTGTAACACCATTAACCCTTAAAAGGTAACGTGTTTTTCGGCACCTTTAAACGGTAATCATGGGTCACTCGTGCTTAGCGCTGTAAAAAGTGGTTTAAAATACTTTAAAAATTCTAAAAAAATTCATGATATTACATCAACTACCCTTGAACAAGAATCTGTCACAATATTGCTGATTTATTAATTTGTTTAAACAATCTGTTTAAATAAACAAATAAAAATGCGAAAAATGCACATTTTCTTTAAAAAATCGCAACTTTGGATAGAATTGACATTTTTTGCTGTTTCAAACGGGAAATTGAAGATCAAGAATGGTACTTTTACAAAAAAGTAAAAACAGCTGGTATAAATTTAAAAAATGCTTAAGTTTTGAGCATAAAAATGACGTTTTTTTAACTTATAAATAGGTACAACTTACAATGAAATATAAATTTTATTAGTTTTTAATCAATTTTATTTATGAAAATGATGTTAATTATCAAACTTTATTTAATTAAACCAAAAATATAATAATGAAAAATTACAGCAACACTAATATCATCATTTATAAACAAACGAAACAGATTTGATGTCTGTGTTCCTCGCACACAGGTCTGTGACACTTGCTGCAGCAAATAAAGGTTCGGAAAAATGTATCAATTGTAATGTATCAATTTTTTATGAAAAAAACATCAATTCCTAACCAAACAAATTTTTTCTTACCTTACACTTTTCGTCAACGTAAATGGTAACCCTGGGTCACTCGTGCCTTTTCGAAATTTTGACTGGCTCTTACGTCGGCTGTGAACGCATTAAAACATCGGCGTTTCGGGAGCTAATAGCCTACTAGTGTACTATTTTTTTCAGGGTAGTTTAGTCCCGCTCCCCACTCTCTCCTCTAAGCTAGCAAGGAAAGAAAATTTGACCGAGGCACTAGTGACCCATGGTTACCACTTAAGGGTTAAAATGCATTTGAAACTTTTTTTCCCCATTGATCGTAATGTAACGGAATACTTTTGATTGTCCCTGTAATTGGTGTAAGTATCCGATTTTCATAACATTTGAAATGATTTGACAAAATTATGTAATAATTATACGTTTTAAATTTCAAACGATTAAAATGCATTTGAAACATTTTTTCCCCATTGACCGTAATGTAACGGAATCCTTTTGATTGTCCCTGTAATTGATCTATCCATCCGATTATCAAAAAATTTTAAATAACTCGACAAAACTATGTAATAATTATGTATTTTAAATTTCAAACGATTCGGTTGGGTAGTTTTTGCGTTGTTATATGCGGACGGACGGACTGAGCGACAACAATAGGTGCTACGTATTTACATAATTACGAACGCACCTAAAAAGATTGAGTTTCAGAAACTGTTAAAACTGTATTTTCTGTCTTAAATGTTCGCTTATTCACCTTTAGCAAAAAATTAAATGCAATAATGATAATTCAGTAATCTTAAATTTAGTAAATCTGCCGATCAGTGGCCTCAAGCATCATTTCTACAGTTTTATTTTGAAATCGCTTTATTTGGTACTTAAAATATCCAACTTACAGTATTTCTTTCATATTTGTAATATTTATTACTAGCAGACCCGCCCGGCGTTGCACGGTTCCGAGATAATATTAAAGGAACATGAAATTTGTGCTTTTCTCTAACTCAAAATACTGGAAATTAGGTTGTCTGAAATAGATGGCCACTGACTGCGTGAAAAATTGGTTTAAAAAATGAACAAATATTTAGCGGTAAAAATGTTCAAAAGGATTGCAATGGGAAACGGGAGAAAAACTACTTAAGTAATAATTAGAATTTTCAAAATCTGAATGTCAGATACATCAGGAGAGACTTTGGGGTACTTTCAAGAAAGTTTTGAGCCTCGTAAGTGCCGTAGATTTTGCTAGCCATCGCACAAAAACATACATGCACACAGACAGAGCGTTTAGTTATTTTATTAGTGTAAATTACTGCGGATATTCAAAATAATTCCTTTACTGCTAATTCATTAGTTTTATGGTTTTTGCCTTTTTTACATACAATTTAAAATAGATAAGATCATGATGCGTACAAAAATCTATAATATTGACAAAATTGACTAAAAGCCGATGCTAAAGGCGCAAAAAATCGTTAAAAACCACATCGAAAATCGTACTGAAAATCGCAATGAAAAAAACCCACTGAAATTGAAAAATCATATCTGACAAAATTTAGTTAATTAGGTTTTGAAACAATTTTATTTTTATGATTCTCAAAAAAAGCCTCAAACTGCGAAAAAATACTATAAATCGCATTAAAAAAATTCGCTAAAAATTCGTTCGCACGAATTCCGAATAAACTTTATTGAAAAAAAAAAAAAAAAAAATACTATATTGAGTGAAAAGAATGAAACCGTATTAATTTCACTGATATGGAAAAATCGCGTCGAAACATAAAAAGAGGGCTAAAAATCGCCTAAAAAATTAAATTAAAAATTTCTAGTCAAAAAATCAAAAATCGGGCTTCGAGGTGCAAAACTACATGTATAGAGGTATTATCCCTCCAAATTTTGTAACTCTACACGCAGCGGTATCTTAAGAACAGCGCTGACACACACACATACTTGTCTATTATTATAGATTACAAGTAATATATAAAGTAGAGTGAGTGCGGTGGTGTAGGACACTTTTCTACAAAAGTAAGAAAATCGACTTTGTTTGACGCAAAAGCAAAAATCTTAATTCATAGAGTGCAAGGTGGAACTTTTTAAATTTTCTGAGTAGTATAGAAACTTAATATGCAAAAACTATTTTATAAAGATATTATAAGTTTCAAAATATGCCCCATACCTTCCTACTAATAGGGATGTATGGGTCAGCAATAAAACAAAGCTATAAGGCACAAATACACTGCTCAAAACAATTGAAGGATATTGCAGTTTTAGGTGAATTTTGTATCTGGGAAACTTTTTAGTTGATTGATACATGGTCGACAGACATAGTAGGTTATATGAGAATAAATTACACATGTTTGGCAGAAAAAGATGCATTTTATTGCGCATTTGTGTACAAAAGGAAAAAAACACAATTTGTGCATACGAGAAAAAAAGAATAAGAAAAGGTGTTTTCTTCAAAGAAAATCATTTTCAGTAAGGGGTATGGGTTCCACAGGCGGCCAGCAACGTTGAACACCTTTGAGGCATGGACTCAATGAGGCTATTAATGACGAGTTGGGGATATTCTGCCCTACTCTTCCAGAAGAGCTCGTTCCAGTTCTTGGAGAGTTTGTGGGGGTTGTTGGCGGCCAGAAATTTGTCTTCCTAGAGCGTCCCAAACGTGCTCGATTGGATTCATGTCTGAAGAACACGCTGGCCATTCCATTCGAACGATTCCTTCCTCGAAAAGGAAATCCTCCACCAGGTTTGCACTATGTGGCCTGCAGTTATCGCCCATTAAAATGAAGTTACCTCCGATTGCTGCAGCGTAAGGGACTACAATAGGTCTGAGGATCTCATCCCTATATCGGCGACCAGTCAGAGCTCCATCTCGAATGATGTAGAGGTCAGTGCGCCCGTCAATGGAGATGCCACCATATACCAACACTCCTCCACCGCCAAATCTGACACTTTCGTGCACGAACGCAGGATTATTCCTACTGCCACGGTCCCTCCAAATGAAAATACGCCTATTATCCCGATGCACAGAAAAACGGGACGCGTCAGAAAACAGAATATTGCTCCATTCATTTCTCCTCCAGTCGACATGCTCGGTTGCCACTCCCTGCGTCGCGACGATGCCTTGATGTTAATCTAACGCATACCATCGGTCGGCGAGCATACAGACCTACAGCCTGGAGCCGGTTTCGGACAGTCTTAGTTGAAATCGTGGTGCCTGTAGCCGAGCGAAGGTGTTGTTGGAGAAGAGTAGCGTTCATGTTTCGGTGTCTCCGAGCTGTTAACGCTAAATATAGATCTTCATTGGGCGTTGTTGCCCGTCTACGACCTTGCCCTGGTCTTCAGCCTGCACATCCACTCTCCAAAAAACGGTTCCAGATCCTTGGAAATGACACTTTGTGACACTCCAATGGCTTGCGCTACTTCGGCTTGAGTTTGGCCCCCTTCTAACCTACCAACAATTCTCCAAGCTTCTGAATCTCAAATGACTTCGCTGAGACATCGTACTCATTGAAACAAAGCAATCACTGAATGCCGATCATCCTTGTCTTCATTCTCTTTTATCCAGTTGAAAGTCAAATTTCATTCGCTGCCGCTGAAGCGACGTTTTTGACGTCGAATTCAAAATTTGCATACTCCACAGTTTGAAAATCAGAAAAATTTGCATTTGTGATTCTCTTCTTTATACTCGGCAAAAAAAAATTTCGTTTATATCTTTATTTTATATAAAACTTCAAATATCCTTTAATTGTTTTGAGCAGTGTATTTTAGTGTCAACTAGACATACAAACAAATAAAGATTGTAGGTTGATAATATATATGCTACAATATTAAAAATCCAGTATCTTCATGACTGGGATGAAAATTCAGGGTTGTCATTCATAAATGATATTAAAAAATCATCACTTAAATTTCTTAACATTTTGAAATAGATTAATATATTATCAATGTGATAATTAATATATTACCCTCTAAAAATACTTAGAAATTTACATTCATGTTAGAAATTTACATTCATCTTATTAAAAAGAAGGAAATGAGCATGTCCCATTCCTTCCCACTTCATTTTTTTTTTTGTGTCCTAAGTTCTTGTATAAGCAAAAATGCTGCTTTTAGGCTTAGTTGCGAAATGTCAGTGAAAGCTTACTTTGGAGACACGAAATTTTTTTTGTGTCTGTCTGTCTGTTCCGCGATAACTACCGCAAAAAAACATCCGATTGGCTTGAAATTAAGTGGGTATGTTAGTGAGGCACTGGGATTAAGCTGTATAGTTTTTGTAAGATTTCATTCATTCGTTCGAAAAATATAGAATATTTTATTTTGCGCAACAATGCTTTTCTATGGCAAATCCAATAATTTTTAATTTTTTTTTCTTGAGAGAAAATGTCTCATTCCATTACTGGAATTCAATGATAAATGGATACTGAAATTTACCAGTTAAATTATTCGTATTGTTTTGAAATTTTGTCTACACATTTGTCAGATTTTTTTTAAATTATTACTGTAAATTTTGGAGATTTTTTATAAATGTGTTCCAATAATATAAGCTAATTTGTTTTAGAGATTTACTTATTTCAAATGTATTTATTTCATTTTCTTTATTTTCTCTTAATGGTTGCTAAGCGACCATTCATCATAATCCTTATTTTTATAATGTTATAAATTTGAATGCGTGTACGAAAACTTAAATGAAGTCAACGTCAAAACTGATGAATTAATGTGTTTGTATCTTTGTGTATAACTATAACATAGCCCAGAAAAGAACATAGGCTATGTTTTATTAATTTTATTCACATATTTTCCTTAATTCAAAATTTCCTTTTTCATGCAGAATCAATAGCGATTTTTTAGATTAAATTTAACCAATTTCCTTTATTGTTGCCAAAAAAAAAATCAAAATATGGAATAATTTTTCAACGGCAATAGGTTTCAATTGAGCAATTTCCATTCGAAAAATTAAACTAAGAAAAAATAAATATGACGTCAGAATTAAAAATATAGTACTTTGTTAAATATTGAACACGGAAATTTGTTTCGTTAATAAGAATTTTTCTGACAGAAATGGGGGCATAATTAGAAGTAAAAGAAATAAAAAATAATCATATTAACAATTATTTCACCTGATAAAATTTGACGTCATAATTGAAATAAAACAGGTATTTTATAGTAGTCGTAAAAAATATTAGAAACATGGATAGCAATAACTCATGAATAATGACGTCATTGCCGAAACTTCAATGAAGGCTTATTTTGGCGACACAAAATTTATTGTTTTCCACCTGTCAGTCTGTTCTGTCTGCCCGCGATAACTGCCACAAAATGCAATCAAAACATTTTTTTTTTCGGAAACAAAATTGTAAAACCCTAGATTACTGAGTTTACACTTTCAAAAGTTCCTGATACATCAGATTAAGTGTTTGTGGTGGGCAGGTATGTAGAAGTATGAGTGTAA
Organism: Maratus speculifer; assembly: GCA_964019185.1. NCBI lineage: Eukaryota > Metazoa > Arthropoda > Arachnida > Araneae > Salticidae > Maratus > Maratus speculifer. The sequence goes on from OZ025298.1 coordinate 200,284,140, forward strand.
TGAAAAATGCTTATTAAAACTGTTACTTATCCTTATAAATCAAAATGTATAAAGAAATACAAGATATACGATAACCATTAGCAAATTGATAGAAAGTTACAAATTTAAGTTTAATGAGATTACGGGGGGGGGGGGGAGCCCCCCTGAAGGAATCTACTATGTTATAATAAAAAAACAAAAATAACAGACCATGAAAATTTCAGAATATCCTAACATAACTAAATCTTTAATTTAACGCTTTTGATGGCTGAAAATTTCTTATTCTTATTTTATTCTTATAAATAATTACGTAATTTGAAACTTTTAAATTACAGTTTCCAGGAAGTTGAATATTACCCAAAGTGTTTAAAAAAAAATGATGTGCAAAGCTGACGTTGAGGCTCCTGATCTGCAGATTTACTAGTTTAAATTATGGATGATATACAGTATAATGGTCCGTAAATAAGGAAACTAGTACATCTATGCATAAATAAGTCCTTAATATACAAAAAGCAAAAAATGTATACTAGTCAAATTTATTTTTGATTTTTGAAATAATCTTTTTCTTTATGCAATTGTAAGATTATACGGATCAGCAACTTTTTTCAACTGAAGATTTGGCTATAATTGCATATCTTTCGATGAGGTTTTCTCATTATTGGTAAATACGTGAAGGTAATTTTTTCGTTCCCTTGCAATCAATCAACCACAATTGTTATAATTTTCTTTAGTTTAGCAATTAATGATTCAAGGAGACTAAGAGGATCTTGAATAAAGAATACTGCCCAGTTAAACTGATGGCATTGAGCTCACAGGCTACAAATACTAATTGTACATTAAAGCCTTATATTTTCAAGGGTTAATTCCGTTCGAAAAAAAAATTAAGAAGGGGAAACAGCACTCCCATTTCCTCTTTTTTTATACTTAATCATTGAACCTCCTATACTATCAAAGACATGCTTTATCATATAAAAAATCTATATCCAAAAGTCAGAGCAAATTAGATAATTCTTAATAAAAACCCATTTAGCATTTATATAATTTAAAAGGAGTTATTCCCCTCTTTTATACTTAACCATTAAACTTCCAAAACTATTCAGAGATTTGAACGAAATCTGAAAATTCTGCTTGAAAAAACCATTTATATAAATTAAGGGGGGGGGGCATTAGAACCCCTCTTCCCCCTATTTATACTTATTCAATGAACACCTAATAACAGTCACGGAATCGCCTCATCAGAATGATCCTAATCTAAATTTTGAACGAAAACTTAATTCTGCATGAAAATCCCATTTATATCAACTAACGGGGGGGGGGGGGGGGGGGCATTAGAACCCCTGTTCCCCCTATTTATACTTATTCAATGAACACCTAATAACAGTCACGGAATCGCCTCATCAGAATGATCTTAATCTAAATTTTGAACGAAAGCTTAATTCTGCATGAAAATCCCATTTATATCAACTAACGGGGGGGGGGCATTAGAACCCCTGTTCCCCCTATTTATACTTATTCAATGAACACCTAATAACAGTCACGGAATCGCCTCATCAGAATGATCCTAATCTAAATTTTGAAAACTTAATTCTGCATGAAAATCCCATTTATATCAACTAACGGGGGGCATGAGCCCCCCGTTCCCCCTCTTATACATATCGAATGAACTCCAAAAACTAATCAGGGAAGCGCCTTGTCAGGATATACCTACATACAAAATTTCAAGTGGATCCGATATTTTTATCATGAGTTATCGCGTTACGTACGAACATACATACAGAACGGACGGGCACATAAGCTCTCAGGCTATGATAACCTGTGAGCTAAAAACTGAGATGCAAAAAGAATTTATTAGATCTAAATGTTTGCAATTTATAAAAGTACATCTCTTTTAGTAAATTTACAACTTGCATTAATATTGACTTGTACACAAATCTATCATTTCCACTGCTCCACAACAAACTTCATATTTTAATTGATGTTTTTTCTGACATTACGGTCAAGAGAAAAAACTGAATTTTAGTATTTTGATCCTACTCGTTGATTAGTACGGACAGAAAAAAAAAACTGAATTTTACATGATTGATCCTACATCGTTGATTAGTACGGTCAGGAGAAAAAAACTGAATTTTAGTAAATTGATCCGACATCTTTGATTAGTACACCATTTGTGTAAAATCGTCGTTCCTCTTTAAAAGAACTGTTAATTCGAACTGAAGCATCTCAAATGCAAGTTGAACGAGCAAGAGATACGTCATTCATGCAGAAATCAAGTAAAAAATTTTTAAAGCTAATCGAAAGTACATTCTACTCTAAAGTGAGTTTTTGCAACTGGTAAGCAAGGAATGCAGACGGTGCCGTATGCATAGGCGTAGCCAGCCTTTTGAACGGGGGGGGTGCCCAAATTTTTTAACCTCAACATGTTGGGTACAAACAACATCTTATGTAATAAAACCTAATAAAACGAAACCCCATAAATCCTATCAAATGTCCGTTTTAGACAGGTTTTTTGCAGAAGCTATAATTGTGGGGAACTTCTTTTAAAAAAGACCCAAACGCAATTTTTCATTGCGTGAAGAAGGGTGAAAAGTTGCTTAAAACTAAATCTAATAGACAGGGACGTGCGAAGAGAAAGCTGCGCCTGGGGCAAAGTTACAATTTGGCGCCCCCTCCACCCAACTTTTTCTTGTAACAGGCCAAAAATGACGTTGGTAGTATAAATTTGGCGCCCCCCAAAGTTCCACGCCGGGGCAGCTGCCCCCTACGCTCTTCATTTCGCACGACGCTGCGCTGCTAATGGATAAGAAAAAGATATATAAACATAGATAAAACATGATAGATATAAAATAAAGATATACGTAAACATAAATCTGTAATTATCACAAGTTTTCATTTCAAACAGCAATGAAATACTAAAATAAATAAGCACGACTTTAGTTCCCCCCATCATTTTGATCAAAGTAGCATTAAAATAACTTGTAGTATGCAATTTAAAGTGAAAAATAGCTCTTATATTTTCTACTCATGAATAAATAAAATTTCCCCGTTAAAAAAAAAAAAAAAAGAGCCCGTACGAATGTCAAAATATGATCCCAAAAAACGAAATTTAGCAAACCAACAAACCAACCTCCATATTAATTTGAATTTTGCGTAGCATCGTTTCTTATTTTCAGAGGAAGCACAGATTTGTGCTAGAGATGAGTTCGGGCTCGATTTTTGAAACCCGCGCCCGAAAGATTTTAGTACATTGGAGCCCGAGCCCATCCGAGCCCGATACAAAAAGTACACAAAAATAAATAAATAAATAAATAAAAGATTTAATGATATTTAAAAATTGTTTCAAATGTGATATCCCATTTTTAAAAATTTCTTATAAAATTTACTATTAAATAAAAATTTTAATTCAAGCTTATGAAAAGAGCAATTTGGTATCAAATAAAAATATCCTTCATACCTAAAATGATTCCCATATTTCTTGTCCTTTAAGAAGAAAATTTGATGGACATATTAAAGAAGTGTAATGAATAAATGGATAGTGTTTATAGAAATTACTATTTGTATGCTGAAGAATCAAAAAACGTTTTCAATTTTCTATAAAAAGAGTACATCTTCAGGGGTGTAGTTGTAAAAAACCACAGGTTACACGATCGACGCAGAGGATATATGCTCGGCACAGAGCATACTCTAGAGAGTACATCCTAAGGGTTTTATGAGAAACAGAAGGTTATACGGTGTTCCTTAAAAAATTCCAGAAGGTATACGGCGTATACCCCAGTATACCCTCCACTACATCCCCTATATACATTTATCTATAATAAATTCATTTCTCTTAACAATTCCCCATGACTGACGAGAAACTTAAAATCAACGCAAATTAAAACATTGTTACAGTTATCTTTAAGTTCCGTTGTTTTTATGGGAAAAGAAGAAACATTAATCGAATGTTTTCAATTGGAATAACATGTAAAATAGGTTTACTTACGAAGGGAAATCCTCAGCATAAGCAAAATTCATGATGACAAACAGAAATAAAAAATCACAATGCTGTTATCATATGAAGAACGATTATGATTCGTGCACAATCAAATAATTTGCAAACCTCAAGCATCTAGTCTGCATCAAAAACGAAGAAATCATTCTCTAACAAAATAAATAAATAAACGATCGAATTAAAAAATATCCTCTGCCTCAAACGAAAATCCAACCAGAAGCTAATTTATTATTTATGATTATTTTGATAGGCGCCTTATCAATTAATCGTCGACGGAAATGCAGTGGACATAAATCTCCATACATCACAAATTTTCTTTTGAAGCAACAATCAACTATTGAAATATATAAAAAAAATTATTTTTATTTTTCTTTCGTTTTAATCAAAATAACACTGAAATGACTTGAAAAAGAATAAATAATTTTAAAAGGAAAATAGGAGTTCTTTCAATCTCTTCTACTCATAAATGTTTTTTAATTCTCAGAAAGAATGAGCCTGACCCCCCCCCCTCCCCGCGTCCGAACACTAAAGTGAAAATAGAGCCCGTGCCCGCTTCGGACCCGGGTTTGGGCTCGGGCTTTCGTGCTGGGGCTGAGCCTGTCTCATCTCTAATTTGTACAATCTTCCACCCCCTCCGTTCTCCAGGCTAATCACATGGTGGAATTATCGTTTCACATCTGTATTTCCTTTCAATTTTTTTTGCTCCTATCTAGACTTTAGATTACAAAAGCAAATATATAAATAGTAGTTTCTATCCTTGTCGAGAATTTTCTCTAATTTTTTATGGAAATATGCATGCAATAGAAAAGTGTTAAAAAAATTCCATAAAGAAACGACATCAAATTGGGATTATAAAACCAACGTTTTTAATATACTGTGATAATACAGATTCTAGTAAATATTCTAGTTTTAAAAAAGATGAATAAAATAATTTTCTTAAAAAGAAAGAATCAATGTCTCTTCTTTTATCACATTTCAAAACATAGACTGGTAATTTTGATTAACTAATTGAACTAACTTTGCTTACATTTTTCTTCTTTTTTCTTTTATAAATTTTGATTTTTTAAAATAATCAATCTTGGATCTGCGCGAGCGGGGGGTGCCCGGGCACCCAGGGCACCCCCCCTGGCTACGCGCATGCGTATGTAACGATTAATAACTGATTAATGTAAGGATTCGCCATCTTGCCACGGAATATTTCGAAACTTATATTGCGAAGGATTTATTCCAGTCTTTTTTTACAGTGGCGCCAGCTTATGTGGACCCGTGTGATAAAAGTCCATCCAATTTCCACTACACCGAAATAAGTCTATTTCGATTGATTTATTTATCTATGCTTAATTTTTTTTTATTTAATCGCTGAAGTAAAATTTGGTTTTATAGACGTTCTCAATTTTGTTTCGAAAATTGTAAGAATACCAATTAAACTTTACAGCCCTTTCAGGGATTGTATATTAAATTTCTTTTAACAAAGTTGCTGCATATTGCGCCATCTGGTATTATTGTCTTGAACTGATAAATCGCTTATGTGACTATTTTTCTTTTTTTTACATCAAGTTTCTAGAACTTTCAGTAGTTGGTAATTTTTATACTATTTATAATTAATATATTTTTAGTATACATTAATAAAATTAGCATACAAACTAAAAAAGGTAAGTAAAATACTTACCATTCCAGGGTTATTCACCTTCAGAAAAGGCCAGAACACTAATACGAAATCTGAGTCAAGCAACGAAATCGAAACTTTGTGAAATAATCGGCAGCTTCATTCTTTTTCTAATTATTTATATGACACTTAAACTTACAAAACACTTATATTTACAGTATATACAAAAAGAAATAATTTTCGTTTTAATTCTAACAATCATATTTTGTTCTTTCTAGAAGGGGAAAAAAACCCGCTTCTTCTTAACATCGTAAAAAACATTCTAATTCTGAAAAAAAAAACATCAAAAGTGGCTGTTGCCAAAATTAAAAGAGAAAAGTTAAAGTTCTAAAATAAATGTTCATGGAGGCTTGCGCTTTGCAATAATATTTATAAGGAAAAGCTTTGATTTAATGTAATTATATATTATTTAGAAAAACCATAATTTGACTTCGAATTATCATCTTTAATCATTCGGTCTTTCCCCACATCTCTTTTCTCGCACACTAAATTGGTAAAATTGTATTTAATGAAGGTTTTGAGCCCGCCCAATATTTTACAAAAGTTGGCGCTTCTGTTTTGAAAATCTTTTGTTATAGCTATGAAAGCATAAATGTCCTTTCGGATACAAGTAAGAAATATCTTCGTGAAGCACTTCACCCTTGCATAACAAATAATTTAAAGAGCTTCCGCTATTATTCCATTTGTAAAAAATAAGTGCAATTTAGTCGTTTTGCTGGATGGTTGCAGAATTACATATGTAAGAGATAATACACATCAAAATCATTAATATTTCTTGTTTTTTCCATGTGATTTAAAAGTTTCTATTCATTAAGGAATTCAATAAGCTGAGTTCCCGAGGTGGTCATCTCTGTTATAAAGAAATTCTGCTTAAAGACTTTCCATAGTAGGATTATATTTTAAACGCTGCCATAAATCTAGTCTTTCAGAACCGATTTCGTTTAATTTTCTTACCATAACTTCAGAAAATTCTGCCATTTCAACTTAACATCGGTCATCAGTTTTGATTGTGTCGATTTCGAAGTGATTATTGCAGTAGTTTAAATCTTCATTGTTACGGGTGTTTAAATTTTCGACATCCTCGATTTCTCAGAAAAGTGTCAGTTAATTTAGTTTCTAAATTTTTAGACAAAAAAAAGCAACACTTCGTAGTACTTTGTGAAATGCTGCCTAAGAAAAGATATCTGCTAAAGCTTGACCGTAAGAACAAATTTTCACTTAAAATCTTTTCAAGATACAAAAATAAAAAATCTTGCATACAAAAGAACATTTTTTTATATAGACCAAGAGCCGGCCGTCGAATTTCCTAGATAAAAGAGAAATTTGGCCGGCATAAGAAAGCCCTAACAAAGGCCTATAGGGAGCCACCTTTTATAATTATCTATTCCTGCCGGGTGACGGATTTTAAGTGTCACTTCTGGTGTCGATTTTGAGTGTTTACCTATGTATCGAGTTCAAGGACGGGACATGCATCAAAATGTAGGTTTCAAAGTGCACATAAAGAATTTCTCTGTCTACCAGGTCAATTCCTGCCGGAACCAGGTGGCATACTCACTTTTATGACGTCAATTTTCAATGTTTACAGGGTAATTCCAAATTTTTTTTACAATAAAAGAGGGGTGATAGTACACATCAGGACAAACAATATTAAATAGGAGACCAAGGGTCCAAAACGTTTTCCTAAGGAAATAGCCGCCATTAAAGTTTAGGGACCAAAATTTCAATCAAACACAAAAAACGAAAAAATCGGTCGATTGATTTGCGGTTTTCACTAAAATTCTTTATGTCGGCATTTTCTTGAAATCAAATTATGAAGATAAATTTCAAAAAATGTCGATAGAGGGCGCTTTAGACTTTGGAGTAACGAACAACTACTTTTTGCTAGCGTTGCAAAGGTTAGAAAAAACCCGGTTTAAACCCGGGAATAAACCGGGTTTTTAGGAATAAACCTGGAAAAAACCCGGGATTTTTTGGAATAATTCGGTTTTTTGGGAATAAACCTGGGAATAAACCTGGTCTATTGGAAATAAACCCGGGAATAAACCGACTTTTTGCAACTCTACTTTTTGCCGGTATTTTTTGCATCTCGTTAAATGTTTTCGTAAGCTTAGACTCAAACTTAAATTTTGAGCTCAAAATCTGTAGTTGGGAGTGGTTAAGTAACACAAACTGAGCTGTTTTCAGAGGGTTCAAATTTCAAATGATAAAAAAAAAAACGGAAAAATTGGTCGATTAATTTGCGGTTTTCACTAAAACTATTCTTTATTTAGGTATTTTCGTGAAAATAAATTATAAAGAAAAATTTCAAAAAATGCCGATAGAGGGCGCTTTAGATTTTGGAGTAATGAACAACTATTTTTTGCCGTTATTGTTTGCATTTCTTTAAATGATTTAGGAAGGTTAGACTTAAACTTAAATTTTGAGCTGAAAATCTGAATAGTAGGGAGTAAGTTAGGAGTAGGTTAGGTAAGTAGGGAGTTGGTTAAGTAGCACAAACTGAACTGTGTTCAAGGGGGAGGTTCAAATTTAAAGTGATTATAGAAAATGGAAAAATTGGTCGATTCGTTTGCGGTTTAAAATAAAACTATTCTTTAAGTCAGTATCTTCTTGAAAATATTTTTTAAAGATAAATCTCAAAAAATTCCATCAGAGGGCGCCTTAAACTTCAGAGTAACCAACAATTCATTTTAACCATTATTTTTTGGTTCTAATTAAATGCTTGCAAAAGCATTTTAAATGTTCTCGGAAGCTTAGATTTAAACTTAAATTTTGAGCTCAAATCCTGAATCGTTATGAGGAGTTAAAAAGCACAAACTGAAGTGTGTTCAGGAATTAAAATTTAACCCTCTTTCCTCCTCGACCACAATTCAATTTTTCGCTACTTAAACACTCCCAACGATTCAGAATTTCAGCCCAAAATTTAAGTCTATGCATTTGAAAGCATTTAATGAGATTTAAAAAATAACAGTTAAAAATAGTTGTACGATACTTCAAAGTCTAAGGCGCCCTCTATCGGCATTTTGTGAAATTTATCTTTAAAAATTATTTCCAAGAAAAAACTGATTGATCAAGAAAACTGCTGATTTAAAAATTAGTTTCAGCAAAAACCGCAAACGAATCGACCAATTTTTCCGTTTTTTACAATTATTTAAAATTTGAACCTTCTGAACACAGCTAAGTTTGTCTACTTAACCACTCCCAGCTATTCATATTTTGAGCTCAAAATTTAATTTCAAGCCTAAGCTTACGAAAGCATTTTATACGATGCAAAAAATAACGCCAAAAAAGAGTGTTTCGTTACTCCAAAGTCTAAAGCGCCCTCTATCGGCATTTTTTAAAATTTATCTTTATAATTTATTTTCACGAAAATACCTAAATAAAGAATAGTTTTAGTGAAATCCGCAAATCAATCGACCAATTTTTCCGTTTTTTTATAATCATTTGAAATTTGAACCCTCTGAACACAGCTCAGTTTGTGTTACTTAACCACTCCCAACTACAGATTTTGAGCTCAAAATTTAAGTTTGAGTCTAAGCTTACGAAAACATTTAATGAGATGCAAAAAATACCGGCAAAAAATAGTTGTTCGTTACTCCAAAGTCTAAAGCGCCCTCTATCGGCATTTTTCTAAATTCATCTTTATAATTTAATTTCAAGAAAATGTCGACATAAAGAATAATTTTAGTGAAAACCGCAAATCAATCGACCGATTTTTCCGTTTTTTATGTTTGATTGAAATTTTGGTCCCTAAACTTTAATGGCGGCTATTTCCTTAGGAAAACGTTTTGGACCCTTGGTCTCCTATTTAATATTGTCTGTCTTGATGTGTACTATCACCCCTCTTTTATTGTAAAAAAAATTCGGAATCACCCTGTATATAGATTTCAAGGAACGTACATACATCAAAATGTAGGTTTTAAAATGAACATTAAGAAAATATCGACCTGCTAGATCCAATCCTGTAGGAACCAGGTGGCAGACTCACTTTTATGACGTCAATTTTGAGTGTACCTGTGCATCGAGTTCAAGGACCGGACATACATAAAAATGTAGGTTTCAAAGTGCATATTAAGAACATCAGCCTGCCAGATCTAATCCTGCCGGAACCAAGTGGCAGACTCATTTTTATGACGACAGTTTTGAGTGATTACCTATGTATCGAGTTCAAGCAACGAAAGTTACAGTTTTCATTCAATAAATACTTTTTAGAGCTCCCAGAATGTTTTTAAGGCAAAAAAGTGACTTTGTTCAAATGACCACGTTTTTGTCAAATCATTTTTTTTAACTAAATGTAGGTATATCCGACTTTTTTTACTTAAAACCTTCTAAAAGAAACAAATTACAACAACCAGAAATCAAAATGGCTGATTGTTCTGAAAATTCAGCAAAAAGATTGTACCAGTACTGCTTTCTATTAGTAATTTTCTGATTTTTTTTTTCTTTTTTTACTTCAGATTAATTGAGTAAAATATGTACTGTTCACATGTGTCCCCCTTTCTCTTATGATGTAAACAAACTGAAATGCTTAAAAATAAATTATCTTTGTTGTCTTTATATACAGGGTATCCACTCTCAACGGTGGCCAATGGCTTATTTCTAAACTGTTAGTCATAGACATATAGTTCCAATTGCAAAAATTCTTTTAAAAAGATGAATTGTTTTTTAAGTGATTTAGGTCAGAAAATTTTTTTATCAAAAAAATTATCAAAATTAACTTCTTTTATGATCCTCCGGTCCTATAAGTGATATTTAGTAAAAATTTTCCATCACTCTAAAAAAGCAATACAAAAAAGATCCCATTCATCTAACATTAAAATTGACCGAGTTATGAAAATTTAAAATTCATGACTTAAACCACTTTTCTGTAACTGAAAACGGATGAATTGAACTAAGCTTTAAGGGAACGTACACTAAGTGCTTAAAGTATTATAAAGGCGTCCTCTTCCAACGTTGTCCAATGGCTAATTCCTAAACCACGATTAAAAAAAGCGATTTAACTGAAGCTGTGTTGCCATTGTATAAGTTTCATGGTAGTGTTAATTTATGTTCATTAAATTCCAGATTGGTTAAAATAATTGAAGATGTGAGTTTTAAAATTCTCTTTATCGAGAAAATCAAATTTTGGGAAATCGCAAAAATCTTTTAAATGCGTCCTTTGGTTTTCATTATAAATTTAGAGATTGTAGTGTTACAGTAATGCAGATTGGTATATAGCCTCTTAGAGAAAACAAAAGCGAAAAGGCGAGTTTTGAAATTCGCATCCTCGAGTGTTTTTTATGTGTTTTTTATTTTATAAGGAAATTAAGCTGTTTCTTTTCATGATTTTATTTTAAAAAATTGTGCTAATTTGATAAGCTTTTATTTTACTTGAAACGTTCGCATGTATGTTTTTCTTGTTCAAAATTTGTATTTAAATTTTATCTCATTAAATATCCGATCAAGGTTCAATTATGAACACATTTATATCCAACTAGCAGGCTATGCCCGCTGCGCTGGTCAATATTTCAAAATCAACCGTGGATGAAACGAACTGGTGAATTTAAATTTGCATTTTAAATAATTTGGACCTCCAGCAGCACCTTGCTCATTGCTGAAAACGATTTAGACACCATTATGATATTAAATTATCTTAAACGTTGGACAAAAACCAGCTATTTAGAAGTAACTATTTTAGTTTATTACTAACAGTGCACATTTGGAAGCGAAATGAGACCATTATGGCAACAGGATTTAAAATTTTCCCTTATCTGAAGAAATATTAATTATTACAGTCGTTACCACGGTACAACTTCTGAAAAATTTCTTCCCAACTTTTCATTATGTGAAGCCAGGAACCCAAAGCTACTCCCACCTAAAAACTTTATATATATATTAAATTTTGTCCGCGCGATAAAAGGCACACTTATGCAAGAATCATCTTCAAACTCATCAAGTACATTGAGATGGTTAATATCTCAGTGGGAATAGCAAATCAGCAAAATCGGCCCAAGGGGCTTGTAATTGGGAAGGGTTCAAAAATTTGAATACCACCTTAACATGGCTTTGACAAAACCAGCTCTTACAAAACAATGGCAGGAAAAAAAATAAACATTTTTCGTTACAAAAAATTGCCAAAAAAAAAAAAAAAAAAAAAACCAATAAAATTCTCACTACAGCAATTACTTTATTATTGCAAAATTTCCTCCTGAAAAATGAAATCAAAATTATTTGCTCTTTCGTATTTAAGCACTTTCTCTTTGTTATTTAAGATAAAATTATGTAAACTTGAATAATTTGGCGAACGATTTGGCGAAATTGGTTTACGTGATAATCAAGTAGTAGCCAAATTACACTTTTCATATTTCACAAAAGATTCCTACACAGACATCATATACGCAATAGGTTTAGCACGATTTTCTTGCAACTACAATGTGGCAGAATTCTCGTATTTGAATAGCAAAGAAATTTAGATATACTTTATTATTTTCTATCATTTTAAACAGCAATTAACAATAAATAAAAAAGTAACTGTAGAACAAAACAACAAATATCATTTCAAAAAAGAAAATGAAAGTAAATAAACAACTTATCAGATAAACAACTATAGCTGGGTTACCATATAGGGCAAATAATGCCATTTTGGCGCCAGTGAGATACCTTGATGAGTATATGACCAAATCTGTAACAAAATTTCCATATTTGGAAAAAACTTTAATCTGTATTTATACTGCATTTTCCCTACTTATGGAATGTAAAAAAACTTTGACACAGATGTTATGTACGCACCACATTGGCGCAATTTTTTTCTGGCGTCAATTTGGAGAAAACTTAATTTAATTACCAATTTCATAAATATTTTTTAATTATTTTCTATTATTTGAAAAAAAATTAATAAATAAAAAAGTTTAATTAATAGCTATAGAACAAAATGATTTATATTATTTTAAAAAACAAAATGAAAGTTAATAAATAGTTAAACAACCATAGTCGGTTTACCATGTGAGGCATAAAATCGCCATTTTTTTGCAATCGTGCGAATGTGGTGCATATATGACATCTGCGCCAAAACTTTAAAAAGTTGCAATTAAATTATTTTACAGTTTCCATGAGGAAGACATTTATACTAAAATTTAAACATTATACGCATTTTTTTTTTTTTGCTATAACTGCTATTTATATATTTACAATTAAACATAAAAAATATCCTAAAAATGCTCTCACACATTTAAAAGAGAGTGAGAGAATTTAGATATTGCGAACATCGCTCCGACTTATGCCTTCTTGGCATAAAATCGCATTGTTTGATGTCGAAAGTAAATTCAAACACCCAAATAAACAAATAAAATACAATTTACAGATAAAACCATTTTTAAAAGTAATTCTGTTATTTTGTCCTGTAAGACACATAATGGTAGAATTCGATTTTAAAAATATTTTTTTAAAAAATAGAAAAATGTATTTACGTTTTATCTAATAAAATATTTAAAATACATTTTTTAGCCTGCGCGAAAGAGAATAGCGAAATCTTGATTGAAGAAATATTGAAGAGGAAATGGTTAATTAAAAAGACTTGTAAATTTTATTCAGCGGGAATTTTTTATTTCAATTTCATTTCATTTTTATTGAATTTATCTATAGTAATAAAGCATAACTGCATAAATTTCCTTTGAATTGCAAAATTTTTCCTTCAGTACTACTTGGTTATGCCGTCGACCAATTTTGCCAAATTATACAAATCGCCAAACTATTAGCCAGATTATATAGATTAGCATAAATTTTCATTTAAATAACAAAAAACAAATTAGCAGAGCATATATAGAAGTAGAAATAAAATGTCGAATTAAAAATCACTTGGTGACATAATTAATATTTATATTATGCGTAATGTCAAGTGAATGTGACATTTACGATCATCCATTATTGACATTTAATCTTGGAATTTGGCGGTAGTTTTTTAATCGACGGGATAATCTTTCCTTCTTCAGTTTCTAAATTTTAAAACTGTAATTTTTCCTGTAAGTGAAAGTGACGAAATGGCGCAAGAAAAATTAAATTAACCCTAAAAACATTTGCAAAAAGAAATAAGAGTTATACTCATATCTATATAATTTACGATTAAATATTAAAATATACACTAAAAATTATCTTCACTTTAAAAAAAAAAAAAAAAAATTGTAGCGACCATTAAGAACCTATGTCAGGCATTAAATCAGTAGTGCATTTTCGGCTTAGAAACCCATTCTTTGGCGACAAAAGCAGGATGAAAATCGTATAGAAACGAATATGTAACTCACAACTTAGTGTCTTTTACAATCAAATCGGTTTTTTTCTGCTGTAAGTTATATTACACGGAAATTCGATAAAAAAAAAGGAAAGAAAATAATAAAAAGGGAAATAACTATCATTCAAAATTCATTTAATCAATTTCTGAAATTCATGTTTTTATTCTAACACCAGGGATAAGTCGCCAAAAGTTGAACCAATTGTTATATTTCGCGTTAATTTATTTTTTAAGCATTACAAATATTTTTTTCATTTTCAAGATAAATATATTTTTATAATATTACGCCTCATTTAAGCGGTCTTTCTTTATTGTTATTGATATTGTCAGTAGTTATTTTCTGCTATTATTTGCAGGATATTTGTAATATTTCTAATAGATATAGCCATTTTAATTCTTTTAGCAATTATATTTTTCGCCAAAAACTGGTCCTGGCAACCCTTTTGTCAAATATAACCGAAAAATACGAAATTTACTACGAAAAATAAGAGTTATCCCTGTAAATTTGAATCATAAACCTTCGGAAAAATATTTCCTATCGAATGATACAATCGGCAAGAAAATCCATCAGGTAGTTTTTGAAAACACTCGTTTGGAAGTTTCAGAACTTCTGCTTTATAATATACTAGCAGGCTATGCCCGCTGCGCTGGTCATTATTTCAAAATCAACCGTGGATAAAACAAACTGGTGAATTTAAATTTGTATTTTAAATAATTTGGACCTCCAGCAGCACCTTGCTCATTGCTGAAAACGATTCAGACACCATTGTGATATTAAATTATCTTAAACGTTGCACAAAAACCAGCTATTTAGAAGTAACTAATTTTAGTTTATTACTAACAGTGCACATTTAGAAGCGAAATGAGACCATTATGGCAACAGGATTTAAAATTTTCCCTTATCTGATGAAATATTAATTATTACAGTCGTTACGATGGTACAACTTCTGAAAAATTTCTTCACAACTTTTCATTATGTGAAGCCAGGAACCCAAAGCTATTCCGGCTCTTTGCTGCACCACCTACTTTTCAAAGATCTAATAATAATAATAAAAGCTACTCCCACCTAAAAAGTTTATATATATATATTAAAATTTGTCCGCGCGATAAAAGGCACAATTATGCAAGAATCATCTTCAAACTCGCCAAGTACATTGAGATGGTTAATATCTCAGTGGGGATTGCAAATGAGCAAAATCGGCCCAAAGGAGTGGTAATTGGGAAGGGTTCAAAAATTTGAATACCATCTTAACTTAGCTGGCTTTGGCAAAACCAGCTCTTACAAAACAATGGCAGGAAAAAAATAAACATTTTTCGTTACAGCAAGTTGCCAACGATAAAAAAAAAACACACACACATTAAAATTCTCACTACAACAATTACTTTATTATTGCAAAATTTCCTCCTGAAAAATGAAAACAAAATTATTTTCCCTTTCGTATTTAAGCATTTTCTCTTTAGTTATTTAAGGTAAAATTATGTAAATTTGTATAATTTGGTGAACAATTTGGCGAAATTGGTTGACGTGATAATCAAGTAGTAGCCAATTTACACTTTTCATATTTCACAAAAGATTCCTACACAGACATCATATACGCAATAGGTTTAGTGCGAGTTTCTTGCAACTATAATGTGGCAAAATCCTCGTTTTAGAATACCAAAGAAATTGATATATATTTTATTATTTTCTATCATTTTAAACAGCAATTAACAATAAATAAAAAAGTAACTGTAGAACAAAACAACAAATATCATTTCAAAAAAGAAAATGAAAGTAAATAAACAACTTATCATCAGATAAACAACTATAGCTGGGTTACCATATGAGGCAAATAATGCAATTTTGGCGCCAGTGAGATACCTCGATAAGTATATGACCAAATCTGTGATAAAATTTCCATATTTGGAAAAAACTTTAATCGGTATTTATACTGCATTTTCGCTACTTATGTATAGTGAAAAAACTTTGACACAGATGTCATGTATGCACCACATTGGCGCAATTTTTTTCTGGCGCCAATTTGGAGAACTTGGTTTTTAATTACCAATTTCATAAATATCTTTTAATTATTTTATATTATTTGAAAAAAAAATAATAAATAAAAAAGTTTAATTAATAGCTATAGAACAAAATGATTTATATTATTTTAAAAAACAAAATGAAAGTTAATAAATAGTTTATTAGTAAATGAAAAACCATAGTCGGTTTACCATGTGAGGCATAAAATCGCCATTTTGTTGCAATCGTGCGAATGTGGTGCGTATATGACATCTGCGCCAAAACTTTAAAAAGTTGCAATTAAATTATTTTACAGTTTAGATGAGAAAGACATTTATACTAAAAGTTAAACATTATACGCATTTTTTTTTTTTGCTATAACTGCTATTTATATATTTACAATTAAACATAAAAAAAAAAATCCTATAAATGCTCTCACACATTTAAAAGAGAGTGAGAGAATTTAGTAATTGTGAACATCGCTCCGGCTTATGCCTTCTTGGTATAAAATCGCATTGTTTGATGACAAAAGTAAATTCAAACACCCAAATAAACAAATAACATACAATTAACAGATAAAACCACTTTAAAAAGTAATTCTGCTATTTTGTCCTGTAAGACACATAATGGCAGAATTAGATTTTAAAAATATTTTTTTTAAAAATAGAAAAATGTTGTTTACGTTTTATCTAATAAAATATTTAAAATACATTTTTGTTAGCCTGCGCGAAAGAGAATAGCGAAAGTTTGATTGAAGAAATATTGAAGAGGAAATGGTCAATTAAAAAAGACTTGTAAATTTTATTCAGCAGGAATTTTTTATTTCAAAATGTTGAATTTATCTATAGTAATAACGCATTAATTACATAAATTTACTCTGAATTGCAAAAGTTTTCCTTCAGTTACTACTTGGTTATACCGTCGACCAATTTCGCCAAATTATACAAATCGCCAAACTATTAGCCAGATTATATAGATTAGCATAAATTTTCATTTAAATAACGAAAAACAAATTAGCAGAGCATATATAACAGACTAAATAAAATGTCGAATTAAAAATCACTTGATGACATAATTAATATTTATATTATGCTTAATGTCAAGTGAATGTGACATTTACGATCATCCATTATTGACATTTAATCTTGGAATTTGGCGATAGATTTTTAATCGATGGGGTAATCTTTCCTTCTTCAGTTTTTAAATTTTAAAACTGAAATTTTTCCTGTAAGTGAAATTGACGAAATGGCGCAAGAAAAATTAAATTAACAATAAAAACATTTGCAAAAAGAAATAAAAAAGTGTTATACTCATATCTATATAATTTACGATTGAATATTAAAATATACTCTAAAAATTATCTTCACTTGAAAAAAAAAACCATTATTGCGACCATTACGAATCTAAGTCAGGCATTAAGTCAGTAGTGCATTTTCGGCTTAAAAACACATTCTTTGGCGACAAAAGCAAGATGAAAATGGTATAGAAACGATTAGTAATTCACAACTTAGTGTCTTTTACAATCAGATCTGCTTTTTTCTGCTGTAAGTTATATTATATGGAAATTCGATAAAAAGAGAAAGAAAATAATAAAAAGGGAAATAACTATCATTCAAAATTCATTTAATCAATTTCTGAAATTCATGTTTTTATTCTAACGCCAGGGATAAGTCACCAAAAGTTGAACCAATTGTTATATTTCGCGTTAATTTATTTTTTAAGCATTACAAATATTTTTTTCATTTTCAAGATAAATATATTTTTATAATATTACGCCTCATTTAAGCGGTCTTTCTTTATTATTATTATCAGCAGTTATTTTCTGCTATTATTTGCGAGATATTTGTAATATTTCTAATAGATATATCTATTTAATTCTTTTAGCAACTATAATTTTCGCCAAAAACAGCTACTGGCAACCCTTTTGTCAAAAATAACTGAAAAATACGAAATTTACTACGAAAAATCAGAGTTATCCCTGTAAATTTGAATCGTAAACCTTCGGAAAAATATTTCATATCGAATGATACAATCGGCATAAAAATCCATTGGGTAGTTTATGAAAACACTCGTTTGGAAGTTTCAGAACTTCTGCTTTATAATATATATGATATGATGACAATGTACTATTAATACGATTTTAGGTGCGTACCATTTATTTATTTTATAGGACTAAATCAAATTCTATTAGGTTAAGTAACCTAATAGAATTTTAAATATGTATCATTTTGTAACGAATTGTGACTGTTGCTTTTCATAAATTTAACAAAATTTATTTTTTTTACTTATATTTTTAGTACAAGTTGCATATTTTGCTTTAATATGTAAACATCAACATAACTTTAAAAATAAATTGTAAAAATTATATTATTTTCAATGTTTAATGTTGAATTTTACATATGACGTTAATTTTTATTTTCAGTAAATTTGTGACTGACCCCAATTTTGCAGCAAAAAAGATTGCTTCAACTTTTAAACAGCTATTACTCGGTCAATTTTATTCGCACAGAACTGGAATTTTTTTTTTGTTGTTGTTGCCTTACTTGTTAGAGCAATGGCAAAAAAATTACTAAATAACTCTTATAGGACCGTATATTTTTTTCGTAATTTTTAATAAAAAAAAATACTTTTTTTAATTATTTTTTTAAATTATTTTTTTTAATTATTATTTACTCAATTTTTAATTTTTAATAAAAATTTTTGACCTTAATCGCTTAAAAACTACTTTACCTTTTTTAAAGCATTTTTGCAATTGAAACTATATGTCTACGATTAACGGTTTAGAAATTAGCCATTGGCCACCGTTGAGAGTGGGCACCCTGTATAGAAAAAAGTAACTATTTCAAAAAGAATTGATGAAAATCTGCGTAGATAACCGATGGACCAATGAAAATCTGCGTAGATATCACAGGAGGTGGGGCCCGGTTTTGTCGTCAACTTGGCGATATTTCGCCAGATTTGGCGACCAAAATTAATCGCCAAATTCCTATAGACATCCAATGAAAACCAATAGGTTTGTTTGCTTGCAGAAAATCAACAAATTGAGACATTTTAATGCAACAAAAACTAATATTAGCTTATGAATACAGCTTAATAGGATTATTTAAATTTTTAAGTACAAATACTATTTACAAAATTCATAACAATATATTTATGATAGATATATTTGAGTGAGAACTTCTTGGACAAATAAATCCGTATGCTAAAAATTATGGAGTATTGCATGAATTAACTATATGATATACTATATGTTACATCGGTAAATACCGAAAGACAAATTCTCTGTTTACTTTGTTCATTTAATATTTTCAAATTTATAACTAATTTTTTTTTAATCAAAGAATCAAACAATAAAACAGACTTTATATTTTCCAAGAGCGGCTAACTTTACCTTAAAAATCTCCAATCAAAGATAAAAGAATGGAAACCCTTTTGTAGGGAGATCGGTATTGCTCTTTTTAGGTGCGTTCGTAATTATATAATACGTAGCACCTATAGTGGTCGTTCAGTTTGTCCGTCCGTCTGTCCGCATATAACAATGCAAAAACTACCCAACCGAATCGTTTGAAATTTAAAATACATAATTATTACATAATTTTGTCGAGTCATTTCAAATTTTATGAAACTCGGATGCATAGATCAATTACAGGGGCAATCAAAAGTATTCCATTACATTACGGTCAATGGGGAAAAAAGTTTCAAATGCATTTTAATCGTTTGAAATTCAAATTACGCAATTATTATATAATTCTGTCGAGTTATTTCAAATATTTTGATAATCGTGTGCATAGATCAATTACAGGGGCAATCAAAAGTATTCAATTACATTATGGTCAATGGGGAAAATTTTTCAAATATATTCTACATGTTTGAAATTTAAAATACATAATTATTACATAATTTTGTCGAGTTATTTCAAATTTTATGAAAATCGGATGCATAGATCAATTACAGGGACAGTCAAAAGTATTCCGTTACATTACGGTCAATGGGAAAAAATGTTTCAAATGCATTTTAATCGTGTTACACTCATGCGAACTTAATAAAATTTATATGCATCTATAAAGTACATATTATAATATACATCATACATAATTTGTGGTGCAAAGAACATTTTTTATTGATTTACAAGGCCACACAAAAGTATTCCATTACATAATGGTATAGGGAGAACATTGTTTGATGAGCGTTTTAATTGTAATTCACTATTTACAATTTTATGAGATTGATATATGAAAGTAATATTTTTAAAACTTCGTTATCGTACGAACGCACCTAATTTGCTACGCTTCACGTGCAATTTCCAACTTGTTTATTATTATTATAATTCTAATTTTTTAAACCGGATGAAGCGGTTTAGTACAGCTTTCAGAATCTTGGATGCCTGAAAGGGAGGTTGACGAGCGTAGCTCGTAGGGGGCAGAGCCCTCAAGTCTTAGAAACAAAAGTAATATACCATTCAAAAGGAAGGGAATAAAAGATTCAAAATGTTAAAAACCAAAAATTTTTGCCTTTTTAAAACTGCCTTTTAGAGCTTTTTAGAAATTTTTCTCAATGAATGATTTTTGCTCATCTTAAAAGAAAGTATCTAGATCTCATCCTAGATTATGACTGCCAAATGAATCGATGAATCAATCGATAAATTTTTAAGGTACTTTAAGGTATAAATAGGTTAAATATCAATAATATACTTATTTTTTGTTACATTTTGCGTCATAACTGATTGCAGAATTTCTTGCTTTTATAGAATGGAAGAATTTTTTGAAGAACTCATCATTACGCATCATCAAGTAACATTTGATCAGTTCTGGGATAATCTTATCCTGCCAATCATCAGCAAAGCTTACTTTATTACTATAATCCAAAGAATTAGTCCTATAGAGGCTTACAGTGAAACGTTGCTATTTGCGATACACAACATTTTGACGAACAGATATTTAAATTCGCATGTTATGATCTTACTAGAGTTATTATACCTTACAACAGTATATTTATTCAGAAATATGATTTTGATATCCTGTGGAATCATTGGGTTCATCTTATTTATGTCAATGTTGTCTCAGTGTGTCGGGAACGACAACAATCCAAATACAATTATCTGGAAATGTTCAGTTTTCTTGGTTATGAAATATGCTTTTGCTGCTCCGGATAAAATATTAAATTTATTTTGGATTTTAAAAGTGGTTTGTGACTATAGATTTCACTTTCAAAAGAAGTCTGTATCTGATGTAATCCTATTTTTATCTATATGCGAAATTTTTACTGTTCTGATGTTTTTTCCAGACGTCAACGTATATTCATTTTTAGCTGTTTTGGTGTCTTATATTATGGTTTTTGTTTGGATTCTGTTAAAAGATTGTTAATTCAAACTTTAAAAGTCGATATTTGTTACAAATGATTAAACAAATAGACTATTCCTTTCAAAGAAAGTAGAATATCACTCTTCTGTTCAAATCATAATAAACAAAAATAAACACTTTTTACTTCAATTATTGGTGGTTATTTTTATCTTATCTGAACACTTACTTTGTAAGATACATTTGAAGTACAGGTTGGTTAAAATTCAATTGACGGTACTCAGAAGCTGACAGCTCCATATTCTATATATATTTCGGCTCTTTGCAGACAAAAAATGCTCAGAGCTTTTGAAAAAAATTTCACATTAACAAAGTCATTGAGACAAAACGACGATCAACAAACACAGTTTTGAAAGGCTCTTAATTCGCTCTGTATGGGTAAAATTTTAGACTACATCTTATCCTTTATGCAATGACGTATAATTACACTGCTTCCGCTAACTTGAATCATTTGAAAATTCCATGTACATTTTTTTTCAAACAAGCATGTTAAAGAACATAATCAAGAAGTACTTCTTAAATCAAAGTGTCCATTGACAAGAACTTAAGCAAACCATAATGGGGTCATTCCACATGAATTCAACCAATGGGTGTTGCATCATAGTCACAGTTTTTTTATCATAGACAGACACAGTAGTGAAACCCTCAAATCTGAAATTTAAAAGTAATTTTCACAGTATTGGCTGAGATATAGCCATTTGAAAACGGACCATTTTTACGAAATGGCGGCCATCTTGGAACTGTATCAGTGTCTAAATATGGCCATAACTTGACAACTAATGGCTCAAATTTTATATATATGGTACCAATTTGAAGCTATTTTTACAAAGAATGCATATTGCACATCAAAACAATATTACATTTTTATTTCTTTACTTTTTATTGTGTGCAAAGTGAAAATTTCACCCCAAAAAAGGGCAGATTATAATGGCTCATAAAACAAAAATGAATCATCATGAATTTTTCTGAAACTTGGTAAAAACATTGCTCCATCTGTGTGCTTTAAATAAAATAAAAATTGGAAAGGTAAAATTTGTTGTTTTAAAATAAATGGTTTTTTACACATAAGGTGTCATTAACCAAATAATGATCATTTTAGAATCTGTGTAAGCATTCCTGATTCAAAAAATAATGGTTAAAATAAAATTTTCTAACATCTAAATTAATGTAAAAGTATATTCAAAACCCCATTTGTACTAATTTTGTAGGAATCTGCCCCCCAGCCCCCCTCCCCCCCCCAAAAAAAAAAATTTAGACAATTGAAAAAATTTTACACTGAAAAAGATAAGAAAATAATTAAGGACTATAATGTATAATTATAAAATAAGTATAAATGAAATGCATATATATAATGATAATTTACTTCACATATAGGGGCGAGTGAGGTGGAATGGGACAGTAGGTTTTTATCTTTATGTATCATTTTAAATATTTCATCAATCACACATTAGGTGAAGTAATGGTACCCCAATCTTCAGTTAAAAAAAGCAGCTTATTTACATAAGCTTGCAATTATATAAAGAAAAAGATTATTTCAAAAATCAAAAGCAAATTTAGTTCATATACTTTCTACGCTTTTTGTATAATGGTTTGATTATGCATAGATATAACAGTTTCTCTATATATGGAACATTATACTGTAAAATTAGAGAGGTAAAATTTGTTGTTTTAAAATAAATGGTTTTCTACCCATAAGGTGTCATTGACCAAATAATGATTATTTTAAAATCTGTAAGTATTCTTAATTTAAGAAATATTGGTTAAAATGAAATTTTCTAGCATCTAATTACAGTATTGTGTGTATATTATATAATTCAATAAAGAAATATCAATTTGCAGTTATTTACACTAAATATTCATTTTTATAGTACTTTTTATTTCATTTCATTCAAAATATGATAATATAATTCTCAAAACATATTTACATAAATATTTTAAATACCTTACTATGGAATACATGAAAAAAAAGGTACATAATATTTTCTCCAGAAATGTTACTAGAAATACTATCTGTAAATTACAGAGTTGAATTATTCAATTGTGTAATTTAAATAAAATAAATATATATAAATGAGTTAATTGAGTTGACATTTGTTATTTTTTGTTCACACTGAGTTAAAATTTATATGAACAAAAATCTAGATACGATGAGACAAAAAAAAGTAAATAAATAATAACAATATAATACAAATCCAGGGCAAAACATTGAATATGATGAGAAATAAGCCAAAGTTTAAACTTACACATGGAACAAATCTAGACAAAATAAGAACAAAATATTTACTTACAGGCATATAACTTTATAATATAATAGTTTTTTCTTCAGATTTAAGCTGAAAAGGATTTAATCAGTTTTAAAGTTTAAAAATAATGCTTGAATTGTTCGAGTTTCCTCTGGTGCAACAGTATATGTTCTTCCTGTAGCAGTTACAGGAATAGACACTTCTTTTATTATTTGTTCATACAGAGTCCAACAAAAATCTGAGGATTTTGGCCATGAATATGAAGAATTAGCGCCATGAGGATACATGAACATAATTTTATAGTCGTTCAGTTCTTCACAGTAATCTAAAATTTTCCCAATCCACCAATTTATCCCATATACACATGCAACATATTGTTCAGTTTTAAATATCAATGGTCTGACAATTTCATTGATTCCCAAAGAAGCAATAAATTTTGTTGATGAACTGTCTGAAACCCTGGAAACCAGCATTTGGCAATCATTGACTGGTACAAAGCAGTGATTCAGTCTTGTTTCTATGATTGTATCTGCTTTTGCATACCTATCTGCTAATTGACTGTTTGAGGTTTCAATTTCAGATTTTGTTACAAAAAAACTTTCAATTCTTTTAACAGATTCTTTTGCAAAATTATAGAGATCAAATGCATTTAATATACCATCTTTAAATGGACGCTGAAGACTTGAAATAATCTTTTTCTTTATATAATTGCAAGTTTGTGTAAATTAGCTACTTTTTTCAAATGAAGATTGCAGTACCATTACTTTATCTAATATGTGATTGATGAAATATTTAGAATGATACATAAAGAGAAAAACCCTACTGTTCCATTCCACCCCACTCGCCCCTATATGTGAAGTAAATCACAATATGTATGCATTGCATTTATAGGTATTTTATAATTATACATTATATTCCTTAATTATTTTCTTATCTTTTTCAGTGTAAATTTTTTTCATCTGTCAATTTTTTTTTTTTTTTTGGGGGGGGGGGGCTGGGGCGCTGGGGGGCAGATTCTTACAAAATTAGTACAAATGAGGTTTTGAATATACTTTTACATTAATTTAGATGTTAGAAAATTTTATTTTAACCATTATTTTTTTAATCAGGAATGCTTACAGATTCTAAAATGATGATTATTTGGTTAATGACACCTTATGTGTAAAAAATCATTTATTTTAAAACAACAAATTTTACCTTTCCAATTTTTTTTTAATTTAAAGCACACAGATGGAGTAATGTTTTTACCAAGTTTCAGAAAAATTTATGATGATTCATTTTTTTTAAGAGCCATTACAATCTGCCCTTTTTGGGGGTGAAATTTTCACTTTGCACATAATAAAATGTAAAGAAATGAAAATTTATTATTGTTTTGATGTAAAATATGCATTCTTTGTACAAATAGCTTCAAATTGGTACCAGATATATAAAATTTGAGCCATTAGTTGTCAAGTTATGGCCATATTTAGACACTGATACAATTCCAAGACGGCCGCCATTTCGTAAAAATGGTCAGTTTTCAAATGACTATATCTCAGCCAATATTGTGAAAATTACTTTTAAATTTCAGATTTGAGGGTTTCACTACTATATCTATGATAAAAATTTAAAGAAAATCTGTGACTATGATGCAACAAGTTTTCTTTAAATTGGTTGATTTCACGTGGAATGACCCAATAATTAAATGACGAGAACTTTAGCAGACCATAATAATTGAATAGCAAGATGAAAGGAAAATGATCACTCATCTAAACTTTCCTCAGTAATTAATGCAGAGTTATGTTACATACTAATATCTGCGGACAGAATGATGATTGGTAAATGGTATACTGAGTACGAAAAAAGATATCTATTAGTGCTGTAAAAGAACGACAAAATGAATACCCGTATGATGTCGTTAATTTCGAACTCGCTACCGTTCGAAAGTACTCGTTACTTTCGCACTATTCAAAAACCGAGTATTAATAATCATCGCATCTACTACAGAACAGTAAATAGCAAATCTAATTATATACCGCACGAGACTTCGGAGGATTCCGATATGTGCTGTCATCTGTCCGTAAAACTTCTAGTTAAGTTTCTAAACTTTAAGGGAAAATTGCAACTAAATTAAAACTAGATGCATAATTGTATATAATGTCTAAATTGTACAATTTATTACTTATGAAATAAAGAATAATCGGAGAAAGAAATTTAAGAAGAGTAAAAATTTACCGAATTTTTACAGTAAAATTATGAAATATAATTACACAAACAAAATATGTTTACAAGCAAATCTACTTACTAATTTTACACAAAAGTAATTATGTATTACAAAAATTTAAAAAATATTTTAAAATTATTATGGAAATTAAACGTATGTTTAATTTCTTACGCGATCATCCTATCAAATAACCTTGAATTATGTTTTAAAATATTTTTGCTACTACTTTTGGTTATAATGAAGGGGGACTCAAAGCCGAATCTACCCTTTTTTTTTTTTTTTTTTTTTTTTTGCATCCGGGGCAAACATGAATTTTGTCCGCCAAATGATTTGAGAATAATTGATACAAACAGAATGATACGCATACACTGATACGGAAACAACTGAAACTGGCGCCTGTTGTCAGAGTACAAATTCAATTTCACATCTTATACCGCTTTCGACTGTCTGGCTGCATTCATGAATTAAACAAATGTAAGCAGCGTTTGAAGTTAGATTCACTTTGTTTGGTTGTATATGGACACAGTAACTACTAAAGAGTCGTATTTCTAAGTGGCGATTCAGTATTTCGTATCTTAGAGAATACCCGTTACTTAGTAAGGAATATGTGCGGTTTGCAACAGCTCTATTTATCTTGGCCCAAGATTTGGAGCTCGAAGCTTTCCACAAGCTATAAAGGTTCATTTTGATGATTATCATGGACCATTTCTGATTGAAAGGTTTTTTTCCCTTATCCAACCCATTTGTAAATATAGAAAAGAAGAAAAGGCCTCGTGCTCACAAGGTCAATTACTTTTGTCTGTTGTGTCCCTTGCCACCATACACAAATCCCAGAATTTAATTTTGCCAAAAACTACTGTGGGCATTGGTCTAAAGGTGTCACATAAAACAATTTGTCACTTTTAGTATAGTTTGTTATTTAGAGGAAGTTCTCATTGTAGCGGTTTTTGCTAAGGACAGGCTTGCCCAAATTAAAAGTATGGGAACTGTTGCTTAGATTAGTTTTTGAACATTACCTGAGGCAGTTGATGACGAAATTAAGCACTTTTCAATGAAGATTCGACGATTGTTATTTCAAATTTACATTTATTCTATGAAACTCTAATCTTGAAAATATTTTTTTTAATGACATCTTTGACGTTTATGCATCTTCATGCTCCGACATTTCATCTTGATGGATGCTAGTTATGTATTTTAAGATGCACTTCCCAAGATATTTAAGAATACAATGCGAATAACACTCGTCGTCGGTTATAGTATTGGTTATAAGCAATAATTACTGGAAGTACGTTTTCAATTGTGGTCCGCGTTTTTATGTTTAACCTTTTTTTTTCTATTTAGTGCCTGTAAATTCTATAAATCATACCCAGCACTGAACAAAACATCGCTAGCTGTTTGACAGAAATTACTGAAGGGGATTTTTTACCTGTGCTAGGTGTTTTCTAGCTGAACTAAATTTTAACGTTCTGTGTAATGTAATATATATATATACAAATCATTAGATGATATATAGGGCTGCACAAAATTGTTTAAATATTTTACCGACTATAGAATGGTAATTGCTGAAATTGTTTTTTCATGAGAGTTATGCGTTTTCCGAATTGTTTAATTGGACATAGGTGGGGCTTGTTGAGCTCAAGCCATATTGTAGGCCTCCCCACCTTGTTGAATTTGTTTACTTGGACACTTCGAGATCTACTTATACTTTAAAGTGAAATTTGAGTTCCTGAGATGGTTATCCTTTTATTTAAATATAATCTTCCACCTTAAAAGAGAAGTTTTGTTACAGTATGCTGAGTGTGTCGGGAAGTGTTTCATGATCTATTCCTGATTAATATTGCGTTCTTGTTATTCATGTACATGCTGTCACAAAAATAATTTCCACTATTATTCTTTCTGCATTATAAAAGAACTATTCTGTTTTACGAGTATCGCCACGATATTGTAAGCCATAAAGGACGACAAGCATTTTTGATAGCATACAACTTCACGATGGACTATTATTAAAAATTATTATTATAGTTAATCAACTACACCATTTTCCCACATGCATTAACCAAAACCCAATAAAATATCGCTATGCTTGTGGGAAATTTCCTACAAGCATTGCGCCACGGCCACCTTCAAGAGAAGCCACACAAGCTTTTGCTTGTTAAGGCGGGGCTTAGGACGGAGTTTATGATGTCAGATCGTGTGATCTCCGCCGACCGAATCTCGCGATTAAGCTGTTCTAGCAAAGGGGCCTTACAATCAAGAATTGTCTCTGTCGATGGGTTGGCCTTAAATCATATGATATGACATGATGTCATAAATTCCGTCCTAACAACCAAGAGCTTTCTAGGCCTTTAATGAAGTTGGCCGTGGCGCCACTCAATGCAGAATGGTGCCAATTTTTTTTCTCACGGAGCAGTGCAACTACTTACTGTCCAAAAATGCAAAATATGAATTTGTCCAAAAGAATATGATGGGTCATTCTCAGATAGGAAATTTTGCCTTTGAAAAAAAAAACTTTTTAATTTTTTATTTTTTTATTTTTTGTAATAATAAAATGTTTGCATGTCTGTCATTATGAGAAAAATGTCAGCAGAAATCGTTAGCTTTTTTATAGCCTTAATTTATAGAAACCCAAATTAATAATTGGAAGATCAAACTAATTACTTTATAATTCAATTTCAAAAATACAAGTACATTAAAAATTAAGAAATTTATATTTAATCATTGACCCACTTGTTATTCATGAAATAAATATAAACATCAATAATGTAAAAGAAAAATCATTTTTGTTCACAAAGATAAAAGAAAATGATTGTTTTGTAAAATCAGATTTAATTAATTTTTAAGCAATAAGTCAGTAAGTTTAAATCTTTATAGTAACTCAAATTCATGTTATTGATGATAACTTTTGTGAAATAATATTAGAAAAATACAAAAAGTCTTGAAATTTCTCATTTCCATGGCCTGTTGGCCATTACCCCCATGTTTGCGTAAAGACATGATAATGACTACCATGGTAATGACATTTTTAATGTTTAACCTCATTTTAGGATAAATTATAGCAATTAAAGGCTTACAGTATATTTACTTTCAAAATAGTCCTAGAGATCTATATCATTCAATTAATACAGTTAATAATTTGTATTATTATATTTTAATAAAATGAAACATGGTAATGGCACATAAAAAATACATTGTTCTCAGTTTTTGAATAAAAGTATCAAAATGAAACAGTACTATATCTATACAGTATATATATCGTAAAAAAGTTAGACACCACTGCTTTTAAGAACATGTGCTACTCTACAATACAGCACGTAAAAGTATAATACTCTGGCGCCCACTAGTGATGAGCTATGAAAGAAAACACTTTGCACCATAGAAATATCCATCAACTCCAGGGACAAAGTTTAATGAATTAAAATTAAAAGAAAAAAATTTTGAAGCTAAAATGTTAATTATATCATAAGTAGCGAGATAAAACTATTATATTGTTGTTGTTTTTGCTCAAAAGCTTTCCAACACTTCAATGTGTAATTTTGAATTATTAAATTTAAAGTTAGGGACATGCCATAGTAATGACTTTTGCACCTTTTTAATTTTTTTAATATTAAAATTATTTTTCCCATGTTTAAACTGTTGCACAATGTAGTTCTTTATCTATTTTTAAAACTAAAATTAAAACATTCATGATAGACTCATTAATTTTTCTTTTTTGGTCAAGGACACAAAATTTCCCTTTATCTGAGAATCACCCATATATTAATTCTTGTTTAAAGCAAAAACTCTCATAAATTGACAGAAAAAAACGGAGTCCTCTTCACATCACTTCCATTTTAAGGTCTCAATTGTAGTCTCAAAATTTTAAGCACAAGCATGAAATGTCGATTTTTAAAGAATTATAAAATGTCGAAACAAGTAACTTTTTTGCGGATTTTCAACTTCATTTAAATAAATAGTATCAAAAGTGGAAGAAAATAAATTGTATAATTTTAAAAAATTGAATTCAAAATATGTTCAAACAAAATTATCTCAAAAGTTTATTCATAATGCCAAAAACAACTATAAATATCATTTTTCTATAGCTGTTTTACACAAATTATTTTTAGATTTCGGAATAGTTTAAATTTTCTTGGATCCATCAAAATTCTTTTGTGGAGTCCCTGGTGAAAAAAGCTCCATCCTTTATCAATCAATCTCTTTGCTTTCTCTTGCTATAAACCTGTCGGGTTGAAACGCCTCAGACATTCTCAGTCGAGTTTATATCTAGATTTAAAGCTGCCCAATCAAGAATTTTAACATTTTTCTGGGAAAGCTGCAGTTTTGTAGAATGCGATGTGTGGATTCAGGCTGCTAAACACATGCTTGTTTTGTCCCGGTCAACTGAATTCTAGGAAAAAGTGTTGTATGCCTCTTGTATGGGACTCTTTTGCGGTTTTTTTTCGTGATAAAATGAGGGGGAATGAACAAAAAGTTAGGAGATAAGGAGTTCAACCCTACTTGATTCAAAGATTCCTGTTTTGCAGGTCATCAGTCCTCTTTTTGCAACAGTCATTAAAGATTAAACCCTCATAGCATGCATGGTCACTGTGGTCACATCACATCTGTGACCAGAATGCCACCACTCAGTGACGTCACATTGTGACTGAGATGTGACTTTCTTAAAAATCTTTAGAAAATTACAAAAATTCTTCAAAACATGTGTTTTTTTTTAAAAAAATACTTGTCACAACGTCGCTTTTGTCACAGTTTCGTCACGATGTTAATGTCAAAGTAGTCACAAATGACACATTTTTCACAAATTTGTCCCACTGTGGTCAAATGTGACAAAGTGGTCACAATGTGACGTCACAAACGCGCTCTAAAACGGCCATAACGACTTCACATTTTAGTCACTGTGACTTCACATCGACAATCGATGGTCACAAAGTCACAGTGTGATTTCTCAACGATGTCGCAGTGACGTCACATGTCTTACGGGAAAATACCGTGTCGCCACAACAAACAAGCCAACAGTTTGGTATGTTCATGTGTCTACACCTTTAGAGATTATCTTATTGAAAGATCCATTATGGACTCCCTCCCCAAAAAACAGTTACTGGATGGAAATAAATGTTGGTTTAGTCTCTTGATATTTTTGGAGATTTTCTTTCTTTTTAAAAAAGCCAGAGAGGTCTGGCCGTTGAGTCGAATGGATAACTAGACTAACAAAAATGCGCATATTATACAATGTAGTTTAAAACTCATTTATTAAAACGAGACTGCAAACTATCTCATTCCAAACCGAGTCTGATTTTTTTTTTTTTTTTTTTTTTTTTTCGGAACTTTAAAAATAATAAACTCTTTTAATGATTTTACAACAAATTTATTTTGTTTTATTAGCAGACAGGGCTCGAAATATACCGGAGCAAACCGTAACGCTGTTCCGGTTCATGAAATTATGACTAGCTTTGTTTCGATTCGTGAAATTATGGTAAATATTGTTCCGGTTCGCGTAGTTTTTAAAACATATTATTGCAGTTTTTTTTATGCGTATAGCTTATTGTGCTCTTTTTTGATGTACAATAGAATAACGAAAAATTATTGATTTTAATAAATATCATGATCAAAATTAACTCGTTTTTAGCCCGGATTAATTGACTGAAACAAAAGTTTAAGGCGAAAATCAAAGTTTGTATGGTATTGAACTAGTAATATTGAAATATTGAACTAACAATATCAAAGTATTAACATTTGTAACAATTTTTTGAAACATTAAGTTGTATGAGATAGATGAAAATTTTATCCAACTAACAGTGCCTAATTTACGACAGGGCATTCGGGGCACGGGCCCAGGGCCCCCGATTTTCAGGGGCTCCCAAATGTTGTTAAAGATTTTTCAAATGTTCAAAATCAAAACAATTACTTACAAAATCTAATGGAAATTTACATTTCATTCTACATTCTACTGTGTTTTTATTGTATTTTTTTAACATTGTATATTTTGCCTAAAACATCCGTATTCAATTACTTTGTTATAGTGAATATTTTCTTTTATCTTTATCACTTTAAAAATATATTGTATTTTTTATTCTTATTTAATCATGTTCCTGTTCTTGTCGAATTATTTGGTGTTGGTGAGTGCAGCTCATAAGCGGCAGAGCCCCATAATATTTTAAATATTTATAGTTTGGTATTACGGAAAATTTATGTTATTAGTTAGAAAATTTAATTGTTGCTCACTTTATCATTCCAGATATATAAACTTGCATTGGAAAAGATAATCATCCCTACACAATTTAACGTTCATTCAATCAAATTTCATGATTGTTAATAGTTATTTAAACTGTAAATTAATGATTATCATATTTAATTTTTTAAAGGTATTTCAAAATGTTTATTAAAGTCAATAAAGGTTATCTTAATAAGTAAATTTTTCAT
Source organism: Maratus speculifer (assembly GCA_964019185.1). Classification (NCBI taxonomy): domain Eukaryota; kingdom Metazoa; phylum Arthropoda; class Arachnida; order Araneae; family Salticidae; genus Maratus; species Maratus speculifer. The sequence continues at coordinate 200,316,249 of OZ025298.1, forward strand.
TTTTTTTTTTTACTTTATTTTCTTGTAAACAGGTATACCCAGGGCCCCCAAATTTGTAAATCTGTCCCTGCCAACTAATTTAAATTGTTATTATAATCTTAGATATATATTTTTTTCTAATTCAAAAACAGGTTTTAGCCAACAATACTTATGAATTAGTATTCCGGTTCGTGTATTTTTCCATTTCGAACTCTGTTTATAGAAATCTCATGCTGTCAGGATAAGTGACAGAAGCGCGCAGTCATCCAGTGGAGCCTAAGGAGCCAGTGGCATCTTATGTATACTGCCAGCTTCACTTCAGTGTCAATATTGTTTGGATACAAATAGTAATAATTCTAGTGATATCGCCTGTTTTACAAAAGGTAAAGCATGTCTGTTGAATATTTCGTTAAAACATCTTAATCCTGTAATGAAAATCAAGATTCTGGTTAGAACAAGGCACTATGTGCTTTCAACTAAATAGGTGAATTGTATTGTAAATTCTTTGCAAGCTAGTATAAATGCCCGTCATAGGACTGCGAGTATAAAAATTGTTTTTCATTTAAAATTTGAAAGAAAAGGAAAAAGAATTGACGATGTGGAAGCGTTTAGATGAGCAAAGTTCGGTTAGTTTATGCTCTAATAAACACACTATTCGCATTTACAATACTTCTAGATAAACCAGGCAATATAACAAAATTAAGATTTCTTATTAAAACAAAATATAACAAATATGCAATAAAACTGCGTAATTAAAACAGTCTTCTGACTATTGAAATGAAATTAATAATTAATACTAATTTTTAATAACAGTTTGAAATTGTATTTTTATCATTTATGCCTCCCCTCTCCACACACACACACACAAAAAAAAAAAAAAAAAAAAAAAAGCACGATTCATTTATATTGATCATACAGCACGATAGTGCTGTATAGTAGAGCTCAGCCGCATCTCTAATGTTAAAGTCCAAAATTTGCCTCTTAATAACTTTGGACCCAATCATCGAATCGTGACGAAATTGAAAAAGCGAAGTGTTCTACTCTAGACCTCGGTTTACAAAAAATCATCAAGATCCACCAATTAGTTATGGAGATCCAGAATTCCCTGTTTTGTCACTTTTTCTCGTCAAACAAGGAAAAAAAAGACAAACAACTTAATTTTAACCCGAACCAGGAAACATTCAGTGAGTGTAATAGCTTGTTCGAAAGCTTTTAATGTAGGTATTTCGAAATAATGTATTTCGAAAGTTCCGTCAAAAAATATCCAATATTAAGGAAATAGCACCCATTTAAAATTTATATAATGCTATACCTTTCATAATTTAGCATTATAGAAATATCTGCTTTTTAATTAATAATTCAATTGTTTCTTTCGAGTTGCCACCATCTAAAAAACAGTTCAATAATTTTAAAAAGAAATGATAACGCGTATTCTCTCTCTCTTTATATATATATATATATATATATATATATATATATATATATATATATATATATATATATATATATATATATATATAGATTAATAGAATTCTGAGTCTCGTGATAGATTTTTGAATTTCTGAAATTGACATCATTCGAAACAGAAAATACATATTTTTCATAAACATATATATAAACTGTAACTAAGTATGTGTTAAAACAATATCGCACCTTTATTTGAGTGTTTTCGACGTCAAAACAGTTACTACAAAACAGATATTTCAATTAAAAAGGGATAATTTATATTTTAAAAAAAATCTTCTATATTTATAAAAATAACGATGGCACAAATGTCATATAAGCACCATATTTGCACGTGCTTTTTTCTCCCGCCAATTTGGCATTTTGGTCCCTCCTCCTTCGCACAGATGATGTGCCAAGGAGAAGATCCATTTAATAACTTTATAACAACTAAGAATGTATTTGTTAAAAATACAAGTTTATAGCAATTGTTAGGAAAATAAAATGGGAAAAATTAAAGATTTCAGTAAAATGTGCTGATTAAATGATACAACTGTATGTATTCAACATGGCTATAAGTATTACTATTTACGATTTATTGTGATAATTATATTTACTGTTTTGTTACTTAAGTTCATTATTTATAATTGTTTATTTGTTTCCTTTTTTGTTAAATTCATGTTTATTTACTATTATTTTTTATTCTAATTCTTTAAATTATTTTTATTATATACATCAATAATTATTGATATCAAACTATCATTTATTTATTTTTATTATTTTCTCTCTTAAAATATTAGAATATTTTTTATTATTTCACGTTATTTTATTTTTATATTGCAATAAAAAATTGAGCCCTGTTATTGTGTGTAATTTGTAACTTATATTCAAAAACAAATTTTTTGTCAAGTTGGCAGGAGAAAAAAACACGTGCAAATATGGTGCGTATATGACATCTGTGCCATAACGATTTGAAAATGAAGCTATGAAAATCTGTGTAAATATTTATGGTCATAGGAAAATCTGAATAGATACCGAGAAACTGCGTGGGAATACCATCTGGGAAGGGGCGGTTCTGTCGCCAAGTTTTTCGCCAACTTGGCGATATATCGCCAAATCTGGCGTTCAAAAATACTCGTCAAAATTTAAGCCAACTTGGCGTTATTTCCAGTATTTCGCAAAACTAATATGCCTACTAATAACTTTAAACTGATACTAATAATAGTTTAGATTTGTTAGTTGAAGGTGATTGTTAAAATTCCTGAAAGGATCTGAAAAAGCTATGAAATCATATGAAAAACTGGTGGAACCCGAGAGAAAAGTAGAGCTCGATCAAAAAAAAATGCCACAGTAAAAATTGGGAAATATTTTCAATCTAAAAATGTGCGTAGTAAAGAAATGGAATCAGATGATCTGTAAAGCTCATGAAATAACCCAAATTTTTGTTAGCTGAAAATGTGGACTGAGCTTTACTGGTGCCTTATTATAGCAAAGGCGGCAGCGTTTGGTATAATATGTTTAAGAAATGGAAAATGCAAACGTCTTTTTGAAATTTCTAGTGAACCAGTTGACGTAGGATAGTGATTTTTTCCCTAAAGATAGAACTCGACGTGACGAATAAAATGATAGCATTAAAAAAATTATCGAAGTTTACTGTAATTTTTTATTTAACTTTTAACGAAAAAATGAAGACCTAAATTTCAACAAGCGATAGCTAACGATCTTATGGATGGATTAACTTCATTTTTGGTTTATTTTAATTCTTTTGGTAAAACCTAAAAACGATTTTTTTTTTCATCTTTGTATGTTTGACAATCGCTGAGAAAATCGAATTTGTCTTAAAGCTCCAGTTGAACATTGTTTCTTATTGTTGCTGTTGTAGATTCTCTTATTCATTGCCACCAAGTTTAAATAAGTATACATTTTTATGCATGTAACATAATTAATTCAAATTAAATAAATCACGTGAAAAACATAATTATTTGTTTTTATTGCGAAGCGTTTACTCTAAGTTTTTTGAATAAAGTTGTGAGTGTACTGTAATTATTTTCGTTCGACTCTTTTTTTATTTCTCAGACATCATGCATTTTATATAACAATGCAATAACTTTCTTAATTATTCTAATACAACAGTAAAAATTTGGCAGCAAATATTTTGCTTTTCAAGATATAAAAAAATCTTCAGTTTTTACCAAAAAATTTTAATGACAAGTATCATAGCAAACGCGGTAGCGTTTGGTATAATATGTTTAAGAAATAGAAAGTGCAAACAACTTTCTAAAATTTCTGGCGAACCAGTTGAGACACGACAGTGAATTTTTTTTTAAAAGATAGAACTCGACGAGACGAATAAAATGATAGCATTCAAAAAATTACTGCAGCTTACAATAGTTTTTTATTTAATTTTAAATGAAAAAATTGAGGCAAAAAGTTCAACTAAGTCTAGCTAACGTTTCCGTGGATGGATCAACTTCGTTTTTAGTTTATTTTAATCCTCACGGTAAAATTTAAAACACTTTTTTTTTTCATCTTTGTATGTTTGACGGTCGCTGAGAAAATCGAATTTTTGTCTGAAATTTCCAGCTGAACATAGTCTTTTTCTTATATTTGTTTCTTCTTCTAATTGTTGCACGTAAGTTTAAATGAACATAAAAATTGCTATGTATGTAACATAAACTAGCAAAAGCCATGCTTTGTTTGGATTCGCGAAGCATTATTTTATAAAACAGATATTTGAAAGTAACAATATTTTTTTTTATTATTATTTTTGCATCTTTATTAAACAAAAACGTTATTTTATGTTTTGGCGCATTTTAATTTTTTATTTATGATGTAAAACTGGCATAATAAGATATTTTCGAAGCAAACTTTTACAATTTTTTTTTAAATTTTCAACTAAAAGCTCTTTTAAAGATGTTTTTACAATTTCAAGTAGCCACTGGTGTTTTTTAATTGTTTGAAATATGCATGTTTCCAATCTTTGTAATCAACATCCGATAATCTTTGATAGCTATTTTTGAATAATATATTTGAAGAAAGCTTGAAGAAAGTAACTTCTTCAAAATCCTATTTTCTGGAAAAAACATTTGAAATCTGCTTTCGTTGATACTATGAATTTTTAACTGTAAAACATTTTAATTTCTTCGTTTTTATACATGTTAGCGTATGAGAATTGCTGTAATTCTCTCCGCGTGGGAGAACTTTTTACTTTCTGCGAATGGCAACTCAATTAATGGAATTACCTTTTAACGAAGCGCTCTCTCATTCTCGCAGTGACGTTTTCACGAATAATTATTGTTGTGTTTGCGAACTTATTAAAGTCTTATTTTTCTATAAAATCCTTCTGATTAATGAGTTGATATTATTTAGCCACAATACGACCTTCGCAAAAATATTTATAAAGAGCTTGAACCAACAACTTCAAGCAGATCTTTTAATTTTTCATTTATATAACAAATTTAAGAATTAATTTTATTTGTTTACAATTATTTTGTTGCCAATTTACTGTAAAAAAAATTATATTCTGCAAATCTACAGATCATAATTTATTTTTGTGTTTAATTTGAAGTTAAAATATTGAATAGTTTTTTTGTAAAGCGTACGACAAATTGTAATTTGAGTGGACTAGTAGAGGATTCGCTTCGCTCATCCTAATTAATAGATTAGATAAATCACGTGAAAAAAAAAATACTTATTTGTTGTTATTTTCATGTATCATATTCACTATCTATTTTGACGAGCGAAGTGAAATAGTTTTTTTTATTTGTTAAATTGTTATTTATTTAAGATACAAGCCGCCTCTGGCAAAAAGTTTAGTCTCTCTTAAATTTATGCTAGCCATTGTAATATGATACTTTTATTAATAATTTTATTTACTTGCTTATCTGAAGGTCCATATGATGAAATCAACAAATTTAGACGATCAGGGCAAGATTTTGCGGAAAAGTTCATTATCCTGTTCTGGTTGGTGTGTTTGGCGAATAAATCAAAAATGGCACCGAAAGACCGAATAGCAAATTTTTTTAACCGCTAACCGTGTTTTACCATCACGTAATATTTTATTTCAAAGACTAATTTAACACAAGATTGACACAAGATATTATTTTTTTTTAATTGTACAAGACAAAAAGATATGTAAAGTTATTAAGTACAAACGTTCATACCAATACTTTTCACAGTTATTATTTTATGAATAATTAGACATGAATGGAAAAATCTATAGGACATTTAAAAGATAAGCGTAAAAATATGGTTTTAAATTTTTATAAACATTTATTTGAGCCTTTGAGACATAAGGTAAGGGCGTACCGGTAAGAAATCCGGTTTGGCGCAACACAAGAGCGGTGAGTCGGGCGCTCCATGATGATTCGGACGTGAGACTGTGTCAGCTTTTTTTGAAGGCACGTTGAATGATTCTAAGTCAATTAAATTACTTATTTTATGAATGTCTGATTAATATACACCTGTTTGCCAAAGTTTGGTGCTATTTTGGCTTCAAAAAGGGAGGGTATGTAAAATATATAAATAATTCTGAAAACAAACCTGGTGAACTTTAATTTTTGTTTTCGTACGAATTATTTCTGTTTCTATATTAAAATGCGGCTCGAATATCATATACGAATCACATTGGCGTTAATTTTTTCTAAAGCCAATTTGGCGAAAATCTCGTTTTGGAATACCAGTTACATATATATTTTTTAAAAGGTAATAACAATAAATAAAAAAAAGATTTGTTTAATAACTATAGAACAAAACAATTTATATATTTTAAAAAAGAAAAAAATATTTATTAATAAGTAAAAACAACATCCGGGTTGCCATATCTAGCAAAATAACGACACTCTGGATTCAGTTAAATACTCCGATGCGCATATGACATTGGCATCAGAAAAAAATAATTCGCCAACGTGGTGCGTAAATGACATCTGTGCCAAAAATGCATACCTATTTTATTTACATTACGTACGGTGCTACTTGATTATCAGGTCGACCAATTTCACCCATTTATAGAAATCGCCAAATTATTCAAAAGGAAAAATGTTGCCATTAAAAAAATTTAAGTTTAGAAAATTAATGAATTTAGGTTAAAAAAAAAAAAAGTCATTAACGAAAAGGATTGCTTTAATGATGACGTTTACTTATGACGTCGAGACGTTCTAAATAAATTTGATTTATTCAGGCGATTTCGGACAAAAGAAATACTAATAAAAGTTTTCATATTTTAATGCAGAATTTATTAAATCAAACCATAAAGAGATATTTGTAAGATATCGCATATGTGAATAACATTGAAGTATTTTAAATGTAATATTAGAATTTATTAAGGAGCATAAAAAAATATGGTACTTACGTATTAACACCACAGCAGCAGAAGTTGCGCTAATGTGCCAATAAAGAGCAATCTTGTTCGCACGCGTACAAAAAATGGCGTCAAAAATAGGCTAAAAAAGTACTTAAGTACTGAAAATGACGTCAAAATGAGCAAAAAAAGAAACACTTAAAAGGCACGAACAACAAGATCGCTCTTTATTGGCGCATTAGCTCAACTTCTACTGCGATGGCATTAATACGTAAGTACCAAAAATATCAATGTTAGCGGAAATTTGTAAGGAGTTAAATGCTTTTTATTTAGCCAAATAATGTCGGCGGATATAACCATAAAATAACTTTAATAAAATATATTATATTTTTCTCAATATTAAGAGCTATTCGCTTATTGACATTAAATTTATATTAAATAACAAAAGAACAAATAAATTAGCAAAACATTCATAAAAATATAAATAAATCATCGAATTTAAAATCCTTTGATCATTTAACAAATAAGTATAGCGGGTTTAATGTCAAGAAAGTGTAACAAAGTTCACCCATTATTGGCTTATAATCTTACAGTTTGTCTATCGTTCTTTGGTCGACGGGATAATTAAGTAGTACCTTAAATACATTGTTATCGCATGAGAAAAAAAATGCTTGTGTATATGAAATAGTAAATAGGTTGCCAGAATATACGTTGCCAAACTTCTTTTTCCGCCAAGAACTTTTCGTTATGTACAACTACTGAAAAAGTTCCTTTATTTATTTACTTATAGTATTTTTAATAAAATGAAAGAAAAACGTGCAAGTTAAATACATCTCATATATGTATTTTTAATTTATGTGTTTTTTAATGAAAGTCATGTATTTTAAATAAAGCTAGTGACAGCTTTATATTTAAAATGAAATTATGGTGAAGGAAACCTATTTGGCGATTGTTTCGGGTAGCTAAAATAAGAGTAGAAAAATAGCCGCCGGGCATATAAAAAATAAAACAATCAGACCGGAGCTGTTGATGACAGTCACAAGACTTATACTGGTATTTATATAGGTACTATAGCAAAATTTACAGCATCTCTGGTGTTAGACTAGGACTCTCGAGGTAAGGCATTTGGCTACTCAGCAGCGGGTAGAGAGTTCAAATCCCGTTGGGTGTAAATTCGTTTTGTTTAGAAATGCTTTTGTGTTAAATTATTAGTCTTTCGGGAATATTCTTATGTTAATTGTTATTCAATTTCTAGAATTTTTCTTGTTGTGAATGTTTCATTCGAGAAATTACCTTGAATGTATTTAATTGGTATAGCTTTTAATTCTTTTAATAAAGTTCTGTACTTTTTTCGTTCGAATCCATGGTTTATTTTTCATATCATGCATTTTATATGATAATGCAACGACTATTTTAATTATTTTGATACATCAAAATTTTATGCTGGTATCATTTTATAAATTTTGACAGCAGCAATTATTTTTCTTTTTAAGATATTAGAAAATCTTCAGTTTTTTATCAAAAAATTAAATGACTAGTATTAAAAAATGCTCTGACGAGCACCAAACAAGGTTAATATGTTTTTAAGTATGAAAAAGGGTTTGACAAGTGCTTCTGTTAATTACTGAGCATGAGGAAGGACAAGGGATGCCTTCTTGGCTACAACTCACGTCAATGCCAACTTTGAAAAAATCATATTTACGCTTTTTCCATATAAAAGAAATTTGCGGTTCTTTAATAGAATTTTCCACCGTGCTTTAGATGTTAACCAGGGGTGTAGTCGTAAAAATAACATAAGATATATGATGTAAGCAGAGGGATATTCTAGAATGTGTATACTCTAAGCTTTCTTAAAAAACAGAGGGTATATGGTGTTCTATTAAAAAGTCCAGAAGGTATACGGCGTATAGCCTGCACTACATCCCTGATGTTAACTGCACTGTTCACTCTGCACTATACTACAAATCAATTTTCTGTGCAATTATACACTTAGGGCATGCTTGGTGGCAGTGCATGAATGTGATACCTGCAGGAACTAGGTATCTGGCATTATGTCGCCTTCCTTTACATTTATGTCTAATTAAGCTGCATCTTTACTGATTACGTCTTTACACTATACATTTTTATAGTAACTGCGACTGATTTGTTTTCACGGAAAAAGCGCAAATATGGTTTTTTCAAAGTTGGCATTGAAGTGAGTTGTAGCCAAGAAGGGATCCCTTGTCCTTCCTCATGCTCAGTAATTAACAGAAGCACTTGTCAAACCCTTTTTCATACTTAAAAACATATTAACCTTTTTTGGTGCTCGTCAGAGCATTTTTTAATACTAGTCAAAAAATGCTCTGGTGAGCAACAAAAAAGGGTAATATGTTTTTAAGTATGAAAAAGTGTTTGACAAGTGCTGCTAATTGAGCATGAGAAAGGACAAGGGGTCCCTTCTTGGCTGCAGCTCACTGTCAATGCCAAATTTGTAAAAAAAAAAAAAAAAAAAAAAAAAAAAAAAAAAAAACATATTTGCGCTTTTTCCACATACAAGAAATTTACGTAAAAATTTCCGTCTTTCTTTTTAGCAAAATTTTCAATCCTGCTTTACATGTGAACTCAGCTGTTGACTCTGCACTGTTGACTCTGTATTGTAATTGCATTACAAATCAGTCTTCTGTGCAGTTCTATGCTGCGGGCATGCTTAGTGGCACTGCATGAGTATAATACGCTACAGGAACTAAGGTTTCTTGTACATTTCGCCTTACATTCATGTTTAATTACGCTGCGTTTTTTCTGACTGTCTTTGCGCTACACATTTTTATTGTAATTGTGATTGATTTCTTCATGAAGATATTTCCTTTACACGGAAAAAGCGCAAAGAATGATTTTTTTTCAAATTTGGCATTGACAGTGAGCTGCATCCAAGAAGGGACCCCTTGTACTCTCTCATGCTCAGTTAAAAGAACTTGTCAAACACTTTTTCATACTTAAAAAACATATTACCCTTTTTTGTTGCTCACCAGAGCATTTTTTGATACTTGTATTCAGAATTATACTATTATCCATTCAAAATAATTATTGAGGAAAGTAGTCAGTAGAATGTATTTTTATGTTGTCTCAAATCAATTAAGTTCCTCAATGCTAAACTAATATAAACCATGAAGTAATAATTAAAGTATAACATTAATATAATCGGGTTGTTGAGGAATTGATGTAGATAAATAAGTCTGAGCACAAATATTTAGTATATGGTTGAATCGTATCTGTCCAAGTTTACTTGGAGCATTGATCTTCCATTTATCAAAACCGCTGGAATGGAATTATGTCCACACTTTGTATTGAACGAACCCTTCTCATATTTCATTGCATCAGCCTGTAACATATAGCTATGAACCCGAATTTGAAACTGATTATGGATGATTGAAATACGGAGTGAGTTGAAAATGCCTCTTTTTCTTTGATTGATTTTAAGGCACCAGTAAAGCTCAATCCTCATTTTCAGCTAACAAAAATTTGGGTTATTTCATGAGCTTTACAGATCATCTGATTCCATTTCTTTACTATGCACATATTTTTAGATTGACAATATTCCCCAATTTTTACTGTGGCATTTTTTTAGATCCAACTCTATTTTTTTAACCATTTGAAAAATGGTTGTTGTTTTCGGGAGAATGGACCCGATGATGTTACCACTTTTGAATGATGTTACCACTTTTGAATGATGTGGTCACTTTTGAATTTAAATTAATTTCTTTACTTTTAGAAGAGTTTTTATTTGAATTTAAATTAAATTCTTTACTTTTAGAAGAATTTTTATTTGAATAGTAAATTAAAATGGTTAAAATCATTGTAATAAAGGAGAAAACTAACAAATTTAAAAATGGGTAGACGGAAATTAACAGATACGGAAAAAGCCGAAGCCAAAGAAATGAATGAACGTGAATATCGCATTCAATGATATTAAACACAATACGCGTACTTAAACAATCATAAAGTGATTTTTATTTCTTCTTTTGCTATTTAAAATAAAAATTTAGTCAACATGTATAAGTTGCTTATTAGTTTGGCGATTCGTATCATTTGGCGAAATTGGTCGACGGGATAACTGAGTAATACTGTATTTGGTTTGGCGCAAAAACGTCTTTCAATGCAGAAAATGATAAAATCAAAAGATTATTGAGCCGCTGAAAACCAATTACGTGTTGAAAGGCGATCACGAAAAAGGAAGCAATTTAATGCCGAACCGATTAATTGTAAAACATCATGTCGCCAGGGCGACCAATCCACTAGCCATGGCGTTTTACTATCGGTCGGTTCTAACCAGGAAAATTTGAGTGCCAATAGTGATTCTAACAAGCCGGAAAATGTTATAGCTATTACTCTTGATTTTCCACCACCTAAAAAGAAAACTAAAAAGCAATCGGCTTGGGAAAAACTGGGAAAAAACTTTTTTGATTCGATGTCTGATGGACCCATTCACAGATGCATGTGCTGCGATCGATTTTGGTTTAAAACCTCCATCACCAAAATTCTGCTCTGTAAAATCAAACAATATATGCCAAAGTCTTACAAGTATAACAGTATATGCCAAAGCTGTATTTTAATAATGATTACTTTTGCACCAACAATGTTAAATAGTTTGAAATGTTTCTTTCGTCGCCAACTTTTATGCTTGGCGACAATAGAGTGATATAACTTAAACGAACCGTACCTTCAAATTGCAGCATGTATAAAGTCATTTATAGCAGTGGCACGGATAATACACAATAAAACAACTGGTATTTAGCTTAAAATGATAGATGAATGTATCGAGTGAAACATTTTTCAAATGGTTGGGGTAATTTCTTAAATTACAATTTTTTTTTTTTTCTCTCTGGTTTCACCAGTTTTTTTATATGATAATAAAAAATAGGATAAATTTTAAAGAAATACGAGTTTCATTGTGATTTAAATAAGTCAATAAAACTTCTAAGCAAAAGACAAAGCTTTTTTTATTCAAGTATAAGTTTTACAAATGTTTTTTAGTATTTCGCAAGACAGCTATTAAATTATTGAAGGATGTTAAATATGAGGAGCTCGACAAATTGTGCTATATAAATTAACTAAACTGTTTGATTTTTTTTTTCCGTATGCCATAAGCTTTCCAAAAATAAAGATTATAAATTGATGAGCATTTCTGTATTATTGAAGCTTCAGCAAACTTAAATTTGATAGTTAGATTAGCAGTGGTAGTAATACGGGAATATTTTATTAATCCTCCTCTTTTTTTTTATTTATTTTTGAATACCCACTCTATATATTTAACTTCTTTCTTTCACATCAATATTGAGGGAAATGAAGAAGCCGAAAAATCGGTTCTCGATTTAGCACCCATTTCTCTCAATGCTATCTATCATTGCTATTTTGAACTAAAACCGGGAATCACATGTAAAAAAAACCCCTGACATCTCTCTTAAGGTTTTTTACAAATAGCAGTTATCATTTGCATGATATTAACTTGTTAAATCAATCATTTTAGGACACACGTTATGTACCCAAGGACAGATTAAGCTTTGAAATTAGGGAAAACACAGTATTATTTCAAAATTCAATTGAACATTCAGATATTTTTTTATACCCCAAAAACTCGCACAAACTCATACGGCTATAAATATTTTCAAACGTATCTTAGTAGAATCTATATTTTATTAGACAGCTTCTTTCTTTATGCTGCCCATGTAAAAAAAACTGTGCTCAAATTATTTATAACAAAATTTAATTATAAATAACTAGCAGCCTTCGCCCGCTACGCTGGTCAGTTTTTTTTTTTTAAGAAACTTTGAATCAAACGAAATTTTTATATTATAGTAATTTTTAGTTTTATATCGTACTTTTGACTGTCTGTCATCGGTGAAAAATCAGTCATCTAAACGGAGATTTCAATGTTAGTCACCAATGAATGACGTAGCGCTCAACATGTTAACAAATTTAATCACATAAAAATTCATTCAGCGGAACTTTTAAAATAAAGCCAAACTTTTGTAATTGGGTTCATCTGATTAAAAAAAAAAACATTTCCTAAGTATTCAATTAAACAACGTAGAATGCTATATTTCATTTATTACAAAATTTCCGAAAAATTATCTAACTAACAATGTAAAATCCATTAAAATCTATCTTGTAGAACTTATGTTATAAGCGGCCGCAATGAAATTTCATTTTGCGTTATATATATATTGAGATAATTAAATATAGTTTACATAATCATGTTAACCTGATTATAGAACTCTTTCAAAATTGTAGGTTCAATAGAGTTTTTTGTGCTGTGATTAATACGAAATCTAGACTTTCTTTTTATATATATAGATAAGGATTGAAAATTTCAGGTTTTTGCGCCGAAGACACCGCCAAATCAGGAAAATGTGAAGTATTTCGCAAAATACTGAACTTAAACAATTTGCTTGGTACCATTCGATTCAGCATGAAAAAATACACTAAAATATGTTATCAGTTGAAAAATAACTACAAAAGCCGATTTTTAAGGCATTTTTTAAAAGTTCGTTCCTTTTTTTAACACCCTTAGGGGTGGAATTTTCGAAAATCAATTCTTAGCGGCACTCGATGTTATCAGAAGTATTTTTACCCCAATTTTCAAGATTATAGGTTCGGCAGATTTTTTTGTGCTGTGATTAATACGAAATCCAGACTTTCTTTTATATATATATAGATAAGCACTGAAAATTTCAGGTTTTTGCGCCGAAGACACCGCGAAATCAGGAAAATGTAAAGTATCTCGCGAACTACTGGACTTAAAAGAATTTGTTTGATACCATTCGATTCAGCATGAAAAAATACATCAAAATATGCTATCAGTTAAAAAATAACTACAAAAGCCGATTTTTAAGGAATTTCTTAAAAGTTCGTTCCTTTTTTTAACACCCTTAGGGGTGGAATTTTCGAAAATCAATTCTTAGCGGCACTCGATGTTATCAGAAGTATTTTTACCCCAATTTTCAAGATTATAGGTTCGGCAGATTTTTTTGTGCTGTGATTAATACGAAATCCAGACTTTCTTTTATATATATATAGATAAGCACTGAAAATTTCAGGTTTTTGCGCCGAAGACACCGCGAAATCAGGAAAATGTAAAGTATCTCGCGAACTACTGGACTTAAAAGAATTTGTTTGATACCATTCGATTCAGCATGAAAAAATACATCAAAATATGCTATCAGTTAAAAAATAACTACAAAAGCCGATTTTTAAGGAATTTCTTAAAAGTTCGTTCCTTTTTTTAACCCCCTTAGGGATGAAATTTTCGAAAATCCCTTCTTTAGCGGCACTCGATGTTATCAGAACAGGGTTGCCACTCTAATCTTGAAAAAAAATTCCCTGTATTTTCCCTGTACTGCAATGCATTTATTCCATGTTGAGAGCGAAAAAATATAGAGTAGATGTGCCAGTAATGGGCCACCTTCCAGTAATGGGCCACCTCGCACTTTTTGGTTTATAAAAAAATAATAAATAATAGTTAAGCTTTTATTATTTTTTTCTGAACTCTACCTTGCATGCTTTATAAGCTGGATTAATTTTTTACACTTTTCGTCAAAACAATTAGGAAGCAGAAAATAAAGTTTCACAGTTTTTCTGTTTTTCACTGAAAATCTTAATGAACATGCTAAGAGCAGACTTTACTTACTTAGTTTTATATCTTTTTTATTTTTCCGTAAAAATTGAGTGTTTTTGTTTGGTTAGCAATATAAAACATTGAATTTAATATACCAATGGCCATTTACAAAATGTTATTTATTTTTAAGATTTTAGGAGGGGTGGTCCATTACTGGATTGCTTATTTCTTGATTTGCCAGTAATGGGCCACCCAAATGATCAATACTAAAAGTGTAATTTCAGTAGTGATAAAATATTTTGATTTAACTGAAAACTAAATAAACAAATTTAATACTTAAATTTTACTTACTAGAATTTAATAAAAACAATTTCTTTATAAATACAGTCAAGTCTCTCTATAACGAAACTCCATACATCGAATTTCTCTATATAACGAATTTTTAGTAGGAATGTTCCTCTTTTCCCATGATTACATTAAAAACAGTCTCTATATAGCGAAATATCTATCTCCATATAACGAATATTTTCATAAAATGTTCTTTATTCAGTTGTAAAAAAATACTCCGAAATCACATGAAATCAAATTTCCATCTCTTATTCCTAATTTATCGTTCAGTGCTGAGTTTTTTTTTATATTACTCCTCTGCTTGAATTTTCTTGTTCCTTAAGTCCAACAAATTCATCAACCCCCTCCTTTCACACACCTTTCAACATCCTTCTCAAAACAGTGTTAATTGAATAGTTATACATATAAGAACGGGATCAATGGGGGTAATTGAAGAAAAAACAATTTCCAATTGCTTCAAAAAGGCCGAATTTTGTATACAAGAAAATAATGTGGATTCTGAGGAAGAAGAAGATGCGACTTACGCAGACATAAAAAGAACAAGTTGGAAATTGCACGTGAACGTAGCAAATGAGGTGCGTTCATACGATAACGAAGTTTTAAAAATATTCAGATCTTGCTTTTATAGTAAATAGTACTTCGGATACAGTATTATTGGTTGAAATTCTGTAAATATACAGGAATAGTAATTCTTATTACACCTCAGCAACGTATATCTTATTCATAAAATGTGAAATAGTTGAATATAATTAAAACACGTACCAAACCATGTTTCCCCGTATAGCATTATATAGTGGAATACTTTTGTGTAGCCCTGTAATTTAATAATAAAAATTATTTGCGCCACAGATTGTACAGAATGCATATTTTAGTATATATTTCATAGATTCATGCCAATTCTATTATGTTCGAATGAATGTAACATCATTAAAATGCATTTGAAACTTCTTCCCCATTGACCGTAATGTAACGGAATCCTTTTGATTGTCTCTGTAATTGATCTATGCATCCGATTTTCATAACATTTGAAATGACTCGACAAAATTACGCAATAATTATATGTTTTAAATTTCAAACGATTAAAATGCATTTAAAACTTTTTTCCCTATTGACCGTAATGTAACAGAATCCTTTTGAATGTCCCTGTAATTGATCTATCCATCCGATTTTCATAAAATTTGAAATGACTCGACAAAATTATGTAATAATTACGTATTTTAAATTTCAAACGATTCGGTTGGATAGTTTTCCGTTGTTATATGCGGACAGACAGACGGACAGACAAACGGACAGATAGACAGACTGTCAGACAAACGGACAGATAGATGGACAGACAGACGGACTGAACGACAATTATAGGTGCTACCTATTTACATAATTACGAATGCACCTAAAAATAATTATCTGTTATTTTTTGTAGGGTGGTCCATTACTGGAACATAGGCGGTCCATTACTGGAACATAGGTGGCCCATTACTGGGCATTTGGATGTTTAGACATATTTCTATTATTTAAAATGAAATTTTTATTTCTATTGGGAAATGTAACTGTGGGATTAGTTAAATATTGTTGAAAGATTAATCTAATATGAAAAAAATTGGAATACAATAATTATAACTATTAATAAAAAATTATTTTTTAGAGAAATTCCTTAAGGTGGCCCATTACTGGCACATCTACCCTAGGTGTGTATGAAGGCTAATTAGAAATGTTATAATTTGCCGTTACCAAATTCCCTGTGTTTTCCAGATTTTTTAGGTTTTTTTAAGAAATTCCCTGGATTTTCCCTGTTTTGGGAGAAGATTTAAAATTCGCTGTGTTTTCCCGGTTTTCCAGGTTCTCCAGGTTGCGTGGCAACCAGGGTTGGGTTTCTGACGTCAGAAACTGGTTTTTGACGTGACAAGTGTCAAAAACTGGTTTAAACCGTCACAAACTGGTTTAAACCGTCAAAAACTGGCTTAAACAGTCAAAAACGTGTAATGCGCTTTAAACATTTTAAGAACAAGATAGAAACATTGAGTATTTTTTTATTTAAAATTAATTATACTGTAATTTAATAATTACAAAAAAACTAAATTACTTTAAATGCAATAAAACATTGTTTTTTAGAATGTTCAAACAGAAGAAAATGATTTTGTATAGTTAATAATCTGGATCAATTTTACCCCACAGCATCCTATAGCACTTAACCAATTTAGCACATTTATTTACACCCAAATGGTTTATGAGTTTAGAGTGTATGAAGCCAAAGTTACAAAATACTCTCTCAATTGGTGCTGAGCTAGCAGGGCTTGATAGCAGCTAAGCACTGCTGGTTGAGCAAGTTTGGAGGCAAGCCAAATTTTCAGATTTATGACAATTTTTTTTTTTTTTTTTTTTTCCCAGAAATGATAATATACAATACAGTAAAAGTTAATTTTTAATATTACATCTAATATTGTATATTTGTGACAGATGTTTAATGTGAAATTTTACAGATCAGTGTAGTATTTGTGGTTTCTGACGAGGTTTTTGACAAGAGGTTTTAGCCATGACGGTTTAAACCACGGTTTTAACCGGATAAAACCGCACACTGTCAAAAACTTGCCAACCCTGGTGGCAACCCTGCAGAAGTATTTTTACCCCAATTTTCAAGATTATAGGTTCGGCAGAATTTTTTGTGCTGTGATTAATACGAAATCCAGAATTTCTTTTATCTATATAGATAAGGACTGAAAATTTCAGGTTTTTGCGCCGAAGACACCGCCAAATCAGGAAAATGTGAAGTAACTCGCGAACTACTGAACTTAAAAAAAAATTGCTTGGTACCATTCGATTCAGCATGAAAAAATACACCAAAATATGCTATCAGTTGAAAAATAACTACAAAAGCCGATTTTTAAGGAATTTTTTTAAAATTCGTTCCTTTTTTTTAACCCCCTTAGGGGTGGAATTTTCAAAAATCCCTTCTTAGTAGCACTCGATGTTATCAGAAGTATTTTTACCCCAATTTTCAAGATTTTAGGTTCAGCAGATTTTTTTTGTGCTGTGATTAATACGAAATCCAGACTTTCTTTTATATATATAGATAAGTACTGAAAATTTCAGGATTTTGCGCCGAAGACACCGCGAAATCAGGAAAATGTAAAGTATCTCGCGAACTACTGAACTTAAAAGAATTTGCTTGATACCATTAGATTCAGCATGAAAAAACACACCAAAATATGCTATCAGTTGAAAAATAACTACAAAAGCCGATTTTTAAGGAATTTCTTAAAAGTTCGTTCCTTTTTTTAACCCCCTTAGGGGTGAAATTTTCGAAAATCCTTTCTTAGCGGCATTCGATGTTATCAGAAGTATTTTTATCCCAATTTTCAAGATTTTAGGTTCGGCAGATTTTTTTGTGCTGTGATTAATACGAAATCCAGACTTTCTTTTATATATATAGATTATCTTGAAAGAAAGCATGCCATGATGCTTTAAAAATTCAAATAAATCAACATTTTCTGACATCAGGATCATGCCATATTATATATATAAAAACCCTCCGTGTATAACGTTTCCGGGGTTCACCGATCCACGAGAAAAAGAAACTTATTACGATTCGGCGTCCACGTTAGTCTTAAGTATTCTGAGCCGTATTAAGTATGCTGATACAAATATTTTAATCGTTGAACTTATGGAAATATACATGTAAAAGATTTATTCATCACTCAATTTCTTTAAAATCTACAAAAACTATCTAATTATACCTACAAAAACAAGTAATTATAATGTAAGTTCTAAATAAAACAACCAGCAATTGCGAGATAAACAAACGATTTAAGCAAGTTAATGCTGTTGCCATTCAAGCATGAAAAATTCCAAACCTATAAAAAAATGTTGTGAAAAGTTACCTCCAATTTTAAAGGCTATCAATTTCCTGACCAATGAAAACGTTCCACATTCGTAATGGAACGTTCTCATTTATCAGATTTACAGTAGGAGCTGTTAATGACGTCATTACATTTTAATGCACTTTGAAATCTTTTCAGGATTTAAAAAACAATATTTAATTAAAACTTTTTTTTAAGGAAAGCGAAGGTGTGTTTTAATGCAATATTGTTAAATTTTTTATATTCGGGTTGCTTTAATTTTTTTTCTGCCGTGAATGATTCTTGAGAATGACTCCTTTGTCACATCACGTTTCACGTGCGGATATTTACTCTTCGCTGTGTTGACATTTGTTTTCGATAGTGTAAAGTGTTTTTCTATTAAGTATTGGTTATAAGATATAAATTTTATGTCGTTATATGATTTTTTAATGCAATGAGCGTAGACGAAAGTCCTATTGCAAGAAGACGACGCTTGAATAATGCACGGCAAGCAAGGTGGTTAGCGCGGCAAAGCCAGGAGTCGCGTGATAGAATTCGGGCTGCAAATGCCTCATCCCAACAAGTTCGGCGCGAAAGAGAGGCAGAATCCCATTGTGTTCGGGAGTTTCAAATCCCTGAAAATGTTGAAGAGGAAGAACATTATTGCGGGTCGATGAACGTTATTTGCCAGTTCTGTGGTCCCAAAAATTTCAGAGTTGAACGTCCGCATGACGGAAAATTTACAAGTTGTTGCCGTAAAGGAAGATTGAAACTGGAAAAGCCTACAAATACTGAGGGAAATATTTTATCATACCCTACTTTTCTGTTTAACTTGCTTATGGGTCCGAGCAACCCTGACTACAAGAACTTTCGCGAAAATATTCGTTCATACAGCAGTGCAGTTTCATTTGCATCAATGGGAGCAAAAGTTGTTGATTTTAATGGTAGAGGACCATATGTTTTCAAAGTCCATGTTCAAATTTGCCACCGAACAAGCCACGTTCAACCGCTAAATGGTGAAGCTCCCCAGTTTGCTCATCTCTATGTCATTGACAGCACTCAAGCTAGAGGTCTGCACGGCCCGGCCCGTGGGCCGGGCTCGGGCCGATTTCCAATAATGGCATTCGGGCCGGGCCGGGCTCGGGCCTTACTTCTGAAGACTCGGACCGGGCCGGGCCTAGTCACTAATCCTTTCGGGTCGGGCCGGGCCGGGCCGGGCCTAGTCACTAATCTTTTCGGGCCGGGCTGGGCTGGGCTGGGCTCGGGCCTTAATTTTTTGGCTGGAGTATCGGGCCGGGACTAACTTTTTTTTCCGTACGAAGCCGAGACTGATTCCATTCTTCCTAGTTTTCATGGACCAAAATAATCAGTTCCTATTGAATCTTCCCATATGAAAATCCTTTTCTCAACTTTTTATAAATCAGTAATATTTGGCTTTGTCCAAAAATTTCTGCAAAAAAAGCATATACTTTTAAGCTGTCATTATTCATTATCTTATTATTCATTATCTGCGAGCAAAAATTGTGTGTGTGTGGGGGGGGGGGGGGGGGGGGGTAAATTTTATCTCAAAAACGGCTCTAACGATTTTCGCAAAAATTTGGATTTTACCATTTTCGGGCACGAGAAGACCATTGGGCTAGGTCCCATGTTCGGGAAAATTCGATTACTGGGTCATTTTGGGTCACAATGGGTCAGGATCAAGCTATTTATATCTAGAGAACGGCTGGATGGATTTTAAGGCAATTTTGTATCCAATCGTTTTTTGGCACGAGAAAGCTATTGGGCGGGGTCACATGTTCGAAAAAGTTCGATTAGTGGGTCATTTTGGGGTCATTATGGGTCAAGCCATTTTTATCTAAAAAACGGCTCTAACGATTTTGACCAAATTTTATATTGTATCGCTTTGGATTACAAGCAGACCATTGGGTTAGGTAACATGTTCGAGAAAATTCGGTTAGTGGGTCATTTTTGGGGTCATTGTGGGTCATGCTATTTTTATCTAGAGATCTTCTGACGCAATTTTGACTAAAAATTGCATTCTATGGTTTTCGGGCATGAGAAAAACATTGGCCTAGGTTACATGTTCGAGAAAAAAATTTAATGGGTCATATTGGGTCATTAAGGGTCTGGATCAAACTATTTATATTTAAAGAACGGCGTGATCGATTATAACGAAATTTTGTATGTAACAGTTTTTTGACATGAGAAAACTAATGGGCTAAATCACATGTTTGAGAGATTTCGACTATGTGGGTCATTGGTGGATCATGATGGGTCATAATGGGTCATGGTCAAGCTATACCTAAAGAACAGGTGGATCGATTTTAACGAAATTTTGTATGCAACATTTTTTTGGGACTATAAAATCATTGGACTAGGTTACATGTTCGAAAAATTTCGATTAATGGGTCATTTTGGGTCATTAAGAGTCTGGGTCAAGCTATTTATATTTAAAGAACGGCGTGATGGATTATAACGAAATTTTGTATGTAACAGTTTTTTGACATGAGAAAACTAATGGGCTAAATCACATGTTTGAGAGATTTTGACTATGAGGGTCATTTGTGGGTCATGATGGGTCATGGTCAAGCTATATCTAAAGAACAGGTGGATCGATTTTAACGAAACTTTGTATGCAACATTTTTTTGGCACGATAAAATCATTGGACTAGGTTATATGTTCGAAAAATTTCGATTAATGGGTCATTTTGGATCATAAAGGGTCTGGGTCAAGCTATATATAATTAAAGAACGGCAGGATCAATTTTAACGAAATTCTGTATGTAACAATTTTTAGAAACGAGAAAACTAATGGACTAAGTCGCATATTAGAGAGCTTTCGATTATAAGGGTCATTTGTGGGTCATGATGGGTCATGGTCAAGCTATATCTAAAGAACGGGTGTGGATCGATTTTAACGAAATTTTGTATACAGCATATTTTTGGCACGAGAAAATCACTGGGCTATGTCACATGTTCGAGAAATTTCGATCAGTGGGTCACTTTTGGGTTATTCTAATTTTATCTAGACAATGTCTCGCGCAAATTTGACTAAATTTTGTATTTTATCGTTTTCGGGCACAAGAAAATCATTGGGTTATGACAGATTTTTAAGAAAATTCGATCAATGGGTCATTTTGGATCATAAGGGGTCAGGGTCAAACTAACTATATCTAAAAAACGGCTGAATCGATTTTATCTAAATTTTGTATCTAATGTTTTTCGGCATGCTAAAACTAATGAGCTAGGCCCAACGTTCGAGAGATTTCGATTATAAGGGTCATTTGTTGGTCATGATGGGTCATGCTAATTTTATATAGAAAATGGTACTCACCATTTTGACTATACTTTGTATTATATCGTTTCTGAGCAAGAGAAAACCATTTGGCTTGGACACATGCTCGCGAAAATTCGATTAGTGGGTCATTTTGGGTCTTAATGAGCTAGGGTCATTCTAATTATATATAACAACGACTCAATCAATTTTACCTAATTTTGAAACAAAACGTTTTTTGTCACGAGAAGACTATTGGGCTGAGTCGCATGTTAAACAAAATTATATTAGTGGGTCATTTCGCTTCATTGCTGAATGCTGCCAAGCTAATTTTACCTAAAAAATGGCTTAAACGGTTTTGATTCAATTTTATATTCTACTGTTTTTGATTACCTGAAGACGATTGAGGTATGTCACATGCTTGATCAAATTTGATTAGTGGCTCATTTTGGGTAATACGGGTCAGGGTCACGAGAATATGGCAATAGGCAATAACTTGGTGATATTTGACAAAATATTGGCGACATATGGCCAAAAAATCGACTATAAAAATTACGAAAACCAAAACACGTATTTGGATCCAAATGAAAGAATGCCTCCAAATTTGGCTATATCAAACAAAAAATACTGTCATTCAGAATGTAAAGAATTTTTTTATACATTCTTAAGAGGATTCGAGATGCATGGTTAAACCAATCAGAGTCGAGCTAAAAAAGTGATTTAGATCGATGTCCCTTCGTTATAAACATGCGCATAAAAACATAGTTTTCTTATTGATTGTTTTTCTAAATAATACTATTATAAACATGTTTTACAGTAATAATACAGAGTTAATGATACAGTGAAAATACTATATCGAGTTGAACACAAAGTTAATTTTGACCGAGCTAAGCTCGGTCTCCCCTGCTAGTTAATTGTCTGAGCGAAGCGAAGTCTTTATACTCAGAGATACGTAACGATATTAAAATCCAAAAAAATTCTTTCGTCAAGCAAATCTCAAAAAGTACTTGTCGGATTTTGATTCTGTTTGTACCAATAGGTACCTATGAAGGTAATCTGGTGAATGCACCTACTTTTAAAAACTAATTCCAAATAGTTTAAAAGTTATATTAAAAAAACTGATAAAAAAGCACAATTTATGTGCATACGCCACAGAAATTTGGTGAGCGTGATTTTCACCGGCTGGACATTTTCGTAGATAACCGAATCAGTACATGGAGTAAATAGTAATCATTTTCGCCCTCAGAAATATTGAATGCAATAAAACATTTTAAAATTTAATCATGCA
Organism: Maratus speculifer; assembly: GCA_964019185.1. Lineage (NCBI taxonomy): Eukaryota > Metazoa > Arthropoda > Arachnida > Araneae > Salticidae > Maratus > Maratus speculifer. Next base: position 200,339,304 of record OZ025298.1, read on the forward strand.
GGAAAATAAAACTGTTATTTTTTTATATTAAAAAATGTCATAAAAACTTTAATTTTGAGATTTTGTGATAATCTCTTAACAGCACGTTTTGATCGCTAAAAGAATGTTTTACATATTTCGCGTGTGAAAATTTCACACCGTATAAAATACACTCCATTCTCTTCAAACATAATAGTTTATATTATTTATAGTTTCTCAAATCGGGGCGAAGCTTCTGTTTATGCTCATCACATCATTTCAAAGAGTTATATTTCCAATATAGGAAAATTTGGTGTTTTATTTTCTGTATTACTTTTAACATTTTGCATATTTCCAATTTTATATCCATGCATGGTTTGCTTTTCTTTTATAAAAACTAGTACATCGAACCCGGGGTTCCCGGGTCACAAAGTAAAGGTGAAAAACTTTTTTTAAATTTAAAATTGGAAAGTCTAATAAATTTTTTCTGCGTAATAGGCTTTTTAAACTGCCAACACATTCCAAATAGCAATTTTATATGAAACATTATTTATGTAATCATATACAGCTTTAAAAATTATCGGTACTTCCGATTAGCGGGGTCGTAGCTAAGGGGGCGCTATGGGCTGCTCAGCCCCCCCTCCCCCTGGAAAAGATTCCAAGATCACTCAATGAATTTCTGTTCCGAAAATTCAAATGAAATATTGTTTATAAATCTAATTTAGTTTTGAAACCTTTTCAGAGTTTTGCAGAGTTACTAAATTGTATCTAAAATAAGTGTTTCAACACTCCCTCATCCTATTTGTACATATGAAGCTAACATGATGGGCTATTTTGCACCAGTTATACACTCAAAACTTCATCATCATATACTTTTCTAAGCATAAAATGAAGTTATTTTAACAGTTTAATATGAAACAGAGTACCTACAATATGAATATGCACTAATTTATCTTTCTGCATCAGAGAGAGAGAAAAAAAACTATGACCCCCCCCCCCCCCTACATTCTCTTGAGCCCTCTATGGCCCTGCGTATTAGACGCAAGATAGCAGTTATTAGCCAAAGATTTCGCCAAAGAATAAAATGCATTCTCAGTTTTTAAAAACAACTTAGAAAATATGACACCCGGATATTCTTTAAAATCCATTTTTGTAAAGGTTAATTGATGTATCTTTTGTAAAGTAAGTTTACAACGAACTAAAAGTCACTAAATTCATAGATAAAAACGAAATAAAACCAACAACATTCACCGGGTTTTATAGCCGACGATATATTGACATAACAGGTTTTTAATTACTATTTTTTCAGTTGCTATGAAAAAATGACAACTAAAATATACAGTGATCTGCTATTTTCCATGGAGGAAAGAGATAGATGGAGGTACAGTATGCGATTAAAACGGTTTGATGAGCGTTATTCTTCCAATATAAGTGTCTCATTCGGCCCAAACAAAACAATCACATGGAACAGAGACCGAATTTTTTAACATTATTTTTTCTCTAAATGAAAAGGATCTGAATATATTTTAGCATTATAAAATAGCATTTCATTGCATTATGAATTAAAATTGCATCGCTAAAAGTTTTTTTTTTTTTTTTTTTTTTTTTTTTTTTTTGTGAAAGCACGCCGTTGTGTTTGATGCAATGCAGCGAATTTTAAAGTTACATTTTTGGCGTCGCCTCCAGCCACTAAACTGCATCTCTATTTTTTTTTCTTTTTTACTCTATGGCTATTTTTTCTCTTTTTCCCACATAAATGCGATACTCAAGTTGCCACCAACAGAGAAATTGAACCAAAAACTACAAAAAAATTAATATCTCAAAAACAAATTGAGATACAGTTTTCTAACAAACGGCATTTAAAAGTGCATTTTTTTCTCTAAACGATGGTATAAAGATTGAAAACGTGCAATGTCTAGAAGTTTAAAAATTTACAATAACGAAAATTGCAAAACCGAAATTTCATCGGAAAGTGTTGCCATTCAAAACATGACGTATGCGTTACGCACAGATACGTTTGGCTTTTATTATATAGATAGTATATGCAACTTTATATATAAGATTTTGTAATTCTATGATTCAATATGCTTATTTTCATCATATTTTATCACAATGAATGACCAATTAAAGGTAACATCTGATTTTCTTTACTTATCGCAAGTTATTAAATGTTTATTCTCAGCAATATCGCTCAGACTAATCCCTCTGAGGGAAGTTCCTAGTATATTAAACAGTTACATCTGTTAAGAAGGGAATGCATTTTTTTTTTCGTTCCAAAGCGATTTCGTCTTTGGAAATTTTATCATATACTGCATTTTAGATTTTTTGTCTCCATTACAGGGAATATGGATTAATAATATTAGTGATAACTGAAACATTTACATACAACAAACAAAGATTCATTTAAAAGCATAAATATCGCAGCCTACGGCACTGCTGCATAAATGGAGATTATAAACATGGAAAAAAAGACTAATACAATTTTTTTTGGTCAGAACTCTTCCATAAGATTAAAGATCAATGTTCTGTAGAAATTCACTCGAGCCGGGCCGGGTTCGGGCCGAATTTTATACTTTTTTCAGGACCGGGCCGAGCTCGGGCCGAAATTTTAACTTTCGGGCCGGGCCGGGTCAGGCCATTATTTTTTTCGTTCGGGCCGGGCCGGGCTCGGGCCGAAATTTTAACTTTCGGGCCGGGCTCGGGCCTGGAAATTTCGGCCCGTGCAGACCTCTAACTCAAGCTACTGAAATTAGTTACTCATCCTGCTAATGAACAGTGCATCACACGTATATTGGATCACGTTGATCGTTTTTTTCTGGCAGCACAATCGACTAACGAATACATACTGCATGCTTCGGAATGTTCAGGCTCGAGCAATTCAAGAAGCCTATAAGCAGGAGATAATATTCCTACTGTAAATATGGTGTTCAGACGAGACCGACACTCTGGTCGGCGACGATATAATGACCCAACTGCCAATGAAATTGCCATGGTCTTTGTGAATAATGATGGTGAACCTCCATTTGAGCGTGACATTCTTGTTTATCCATTCAATCCAGAAAATCCTCACAACCCTTCATTAATATTAATATCTTAAGTCCAAACTTAGATCCAATGTCTTATCCTATTTTGTTTCCTTATGGCGAACCTGGTTGGCAACCAAACTGGAGTTGTGAATCTTATGATGGAGCACCACAAGAAAATCGTAGCAGAGTTAATATAACAATGCTTCAGTACAAAGTTGCTTTAATTACCATTAGAGATGATTTTAATCCAATTATTAGTGCAGGAAAACTTACTCAACAATATATTGTTGATTCGTATCTTCAGCTGGAAGCCAATAATCTAAATTTTATAAGAATGAATCAGCAGAAGTTAAGAACTGAGCTCTATCAAGGACTTGCAGACCATGTTCAATTTGAAAATGGAAATGTTGAAATGACAACAGGAATTCCAGTTATTTTGCCATCATCATTTGAAGGATCACCTCGAAATATGAGAGAACGATGTGTTGATGCAATGTCCATCTTTGCTAAACATGGTGCACCATATCTTTTTCTCACGTTTACTGCAAACCCAAAGTGGCGAGAAATTGCTGAAAATTTGCGAACAGGCGAACAAGCATTTGATCGTCCAGATTTGGTGGCACAAGTTTTCAAGTTGAAGCTGAAATCTATTATGGAATATTTGACTGTTCACGGTGTCTTGGGTAAAACGGCAGCTCATGTATACACTGTAGAGTTTCAGAAAAGAGGACTGTTGCATGCACATATTTTGATTGCTCTACGAGCTGAAGATAAATTTTCTACTGCTGAACGTGTTGATCAATTTGAGTGTGCTGAGTTGCCATCGCCTGATCACAATCCGCATTTGCTTGATGTTGTTAAAAGATGTATGTTGCATGGCCCATGTGGTGTTCGAAATCCTGAAGCATCTTGCATGGAAGATGGAAAATGCAAAAAAAATGTTTCCCAAGGAATTTCAAACTGAAACCACGATCAACATTAATGGTTATCCACTGTATCGTAGGCGTCCAAATATGACAGTTGATGTCAGAGGAGCACCAATGGACAATAGATATGTTGTTCCATACAATCCATATCTACTGCTTAAATATAATGCGCATATCAATGTTGAAATTTGTATCTCTTTGCGAGCAGTTAAATACATTTACAAATATATATATAAAGGGTTTGACTGTGCCAATATGATTTTAACTGCGGGGCAATGCCAAAACAATGAAATTGCTAACTATATCGATGCACGATATGTAGGTGCACCAGAAGCAATGTGGAGATTGCTCGAATTGAAAATGCATGATCGTTCACATACAGTGAGGAGACTGCCAGTTCATCTTCCAAACCAACAGCGTATTATATTTACAGCTGGTCATGAGGTAGAAGCCTTGCAAGCTGCACAATCATCAAAAACGAAGCTTGAGTCATGGTTTGAACTAAATTCAACTGATCCTGATGCACGAGCATTGTTATACACAGATATTCCATATCACTATGTGTATATTCGTAATACTTGGCAAAAACGACAGCGTGGAGGAAATAAAATTATCTCAAGGATAAACAATGTTAGTACAAAAGATGAAGAGAGATTCTATTTACGCTTATTGCTACTTCACGTGCCTGGGGCCTTAAGCTTTGAATTTTTACGAACGGTTGACAATGTTGTTTTTGACACATTTAAGTAAGCGGCTTTCCATCGTCACTTGCTGGAGTCAGATGAAGAGTGGGATTCACATTTACAAGAGGCTTTAATCTTTCAAATGCCAAAACAATTACGGCAATCGTTTGCTTTTATTCTTTGCTTTGGTAATCCAACAAATGCATTAGATCTTTGGAATAAATACTCAATTGACATGGCTCTTGATTTTTTACGTAATAATTCTGAAGAAATAGCTCTTAACTTTGCACTACATGACATCAATGAAATTCTTCTACAACATGGATTGTTATATTCAGCTGGTCTACCTATTCCAATAAGAACTCCAGTCATAATTCAGAAGTTCAACCAATTTGAGGAAAAAGAAGCAGCAGATCGCCTCTTTCAATAATGAGCAGCTTGCTGCATTTATTAAAATTACTTCAGCTATAGACGATGTCAATGAAAATAATAGATATTTTTTCTTGGATGGTCCAGGAGGTTCTGGCAAAACTTACCTGTATTCAACGCTATTGTATTACGTTCGAGGTAAAGGGAAAATTGCTCTTCCATTTGCAACAACTGGCATTGCAGCAACGTTATTTAAAGGGGGTCGCACTGTTCACAGTGGATTTAAGTTACCAGTTCCTTTGCTTGACACACCAGTCTCATCAATAAGAACAACGTCACCAGAAGCTGAAAACCTTCGACAGGCTTTGCTCATTATTATTGATGAAATTACCATGCTAACTAAAGATGGTCTTTGTTGTATAGATGTGCTGTTACGTGAAGTAATGAGAAATAATCTCCCATTTGGCGGAAAAGTCATAGTACTTGGAGGCGATTTCAGGCAGACACTTCCAGTAGTCCCTAGAGGTACTTCACTTGATATTATCGAAAGCTGTATAAAATCAAGTCCACTTTGGAGGAAATTTACTCACCTTAGCCTTAAAATTAATATGCGTAGTATTGGCCAAAATGAACATAATAGATGGCTGTTGAACATTGGATCAGCCAATCTTCCTTTAATTCCAGATTTACCACATAATTCTGTTGAAATACCTGAGCAAATGATTGTACAGAACAATTTAATTGAAGCCATTTATAGTGAGCAATTGTGTAACATGCAAGCTGAAGAGCTGGCAAAAAGAGTTATTTTAGCTCCAACAAATAAGAAAACTCTGGAAATTAATCATGCCATCATTCAAAAAATTCAAGGAGATCTTCAAATATATTATAGTGCGGATTCTATCATATCTGAAGATGCAAATGATTTTTTAAATTACTCACCAGAATTTATTCATGAGTTGACTCCATCAAGTATGCCACCATACATGTTGTTGTTAAAAAAAGGAGTCATAATCATGTTGCTTCGTAATTTGAATCCCAAGAAAGGAACTTTGCAATGGTACTCGGCTGTTAGTAACAGGAGTTGTTACTAATTTCATCACTGCATAAATAGTTTCTGAATTCAACCGGGGAGATATTGTCTTTTTGCCAAGAATTTCATTAGCACCAAGTGACATTAATCTGTCATTCATCCTCAAAAGACGACAGTTTCCAATCATTCCGGCATATGCCATGACTATAAACAAATCACAAGGAAAAACATTTGAGCATGTTAGAATTTATCTTGATGAGCCTGTTTTCTCACATGGTCATCTCTATGTCGCTCTATCAAGATCTAGAAATACCCATCAAATTAAAGTTTATTTAAAAGAAAGCCATCAAAAAAAAAAAAAAAATTGTAATTTAAGAAATTACCCCAACCATTTGAAAAATGTTTCACTCGATACATTCATCTATCATTTTAAGCTAAATACCAGTTGTTTTATTGTGTATTATCCGTGCCACTGCTATAAATGACTTTATACATGCTGCAATTTGAAGGTACGGTTCGTTTAAGTTATATCACTCTATTGTCGCCAAGCATAAAAGTTGGCGACGAAAGAAACATTTCAAACTATTTAACATTGTTGGTGCAAAAGTAATCATTATTAAAATACAGCTTTGGCATATACTGTTATACTTGTAAGACTTTGGCATATATTGTTTGATTTTACAGAGCAGAATTTTGGTGATGGAGGTTTTAAACCAAAATCGATCGCAGCACATGCATCTGTGAATGGGTCCATCAGACATCGAATCAAAAAAGTTTTTTCCCAGTTTTTCCCAAGCCGATTGCTTTTTAGTTTTCTTTTTAGGTGGTGGAAAATCAAGAGTAATAGCTATAACATTTTCCGGCTTGTTAGAATCACTATTGGCACTCAAATTTTCCTGGTTAGAACCGACCGATAGTAAAACGCCATGGCTAGTGGATTGGTCGCCCTGGCGACATGATGTTTTACAATTAATCGGTTCGGCATTAAATTGCTTCCTTTTTCGTGATCGCCTTTCAACACGTAATTGGTTTTCAGCGGCTCAATAATCTTTTGATTTTATCATTTTCTGCATTGAAAGACGTTTTTGCGCCAAACCAAATACAGTATTACTCAGTTATCCCGTCGACCAATTTCGCCAAATGATACGAATCGCCAAACTAATAAGCAACTTATACATGTTGACTGTGTTTAATATCATTGAATGCGATATTCACGTTCATTCATTTCTTTGGCTTCGGCTTTTTCCGTATCTGTTAATTTCCGTCTACCCATTTTTAAATTTGTTAGTTTTCTCCTTTATTACAATGATTTTAACCATTTTAATTTACTATTCAAATAAAAATTCTTCTAAAAGTAAAGAATTTAATTTAAATTCAAATAAAAACTCTTCTAAAAGTAAAGAAATTAATTTAAATTCAAAAGTGACCACATCATCTAAACATGGTAACATCATCTAAAAGTGGTAACATCATCGGGTCCATTCTCCCGAAAACAACAACCATTTTTCAAATGGTTAACAAGGGAAACTGCTAAATGACAATAGATATTTCACACAAAACATTGTTTTTAAAAAAGTTTTCTGATTTTTTTTTTTTTTTTTTTTTTTTTTTTTTTTTTTTTTTTTTTTGCCTTATTATTTCAAGTTTTTTGGTGTCATAAAGGATGATATGCTGCTTCATGAGAAGTGTTTACAGTAGATTCCCTCAAATCCGCACATAATTTACGGATGTAAACAATAAAACATTCAATTTAGATGTAAGTGAAAAATTTGACTTTTTCAGTTTTATATCAATTCGATACATTTTTTTAATTTTTGTTAATGTTATTGAATTCATGTTTTTTCATGAATAAAGAGTAATTTATTTCTGAAAAAATAAAGATATTGCTGATATCATTGGTAATCACAATCTTACCAAATATATTTATGCATTAATCAAGCTTTTTTAGTTATTAAGTCTGGCTAAACCTGAAATAAAGCTTCGTTATTTTATGATCCTGATGAGAATTACTAATGTACCTTTATGAGGCAAGTTTCATGGAATAATTTAGGAAAAACACATTTAATCTTTATAATGAATATTTAATTCTATATTATTGATTATTGCCGAAACGTCAGTGAAGGCTTACTGTGGAGACACGAAATTTTTTGGTTTCTGTCTGTCTGTCTGTCTGTCAGTTTGTCAGTCTGTCTGTCAGTTTGTCAGTCTGTCTGTTCCGCGATAACTACCGCAAAAAACATCCGAAAGACTTGAAATTAAGTGTGTATATTGGTAAGGCACTCGGATTTAGCTGTATAGTTTTTTGTTATATTTTATTAATTCGTTCGTAAAATATAGAATATTTTATTTTGCGCAATAATGTTTTTCTATGGCAAATCCAACGATTTTCAAATTTTTATTTGTTGAGAGAAAATGACTCATTTGATTAATGGAATTCAACGATAAATGGATACTGAAATTTGCTAGTACGGGGCTTAAATTATTCATATTGTTTTGAAATTTTATCAATGCATATGTCAAATTTTTTAAATTATTGCTGTTAATCTTGGCCATTTTTTATAAATGTGTTCCAATAATATAAGCTAATTTGTTTTAGAGATTTACTTATTTCAAATGTATTTATTTCGTTTTCTTCATTTCTTTTAATAGTCGCTAAGCATAAGCAACCATTTATCCTAATTCTTATTCTTATAATATTATAAATTTTAAAATGTGTACGGAAGTTTGAATAACATAACTTCAATGCTTCAATAGCATAACTTCAACTTTGTATCTTTGCGTATAGATAATTATAGCCAGAAAAGAACAAAGGCTATGTATTATTTATTTTATTCGAATATTTTCGTTAATAATTCTGAATTTCATTATTTTTCATGCATAACCAATCGGCATTTTTTAGATAAAATTTAATCAATTTTCTTTCCGTTGCCAAGAAAATCAAAATTTCGAATATTAATTTTTCAGCGACGATAAATTTTCAATTGAGCAATTTCCATGCGAAAACTGAAACTAAGGAAAATTTAAAAGAAAAAAATAAATATGACGTCGTATTTGCAATAAAAATAAATATACTATTTTTTGTTAAATATTAAACACTGATATTTGTTTCGTTAACATGAATTTTTTTGTCAATATGGCGACATAATTAAAAATAAAAGGAATAAAAATATTTTAACTAAAATATTTATTTGGTAAACTATGACGTCATAATTGAAATAAAAGAGGTATTTTATAGTAGTCGTTAAAAATAAACGGGACATGGATAGCAGTAATTCATGGAGTTAGAAAAATAATGACGTCATATTTAAAATGGATAAGAAATATTTTTTACGAATACTAAATTATAAGTTACATACAGATAAAAAATTTCATTAAAAACTAAAAATTAGCAGTGGAAGGCTTTTTTTTTTGTCGTAAAAAAGGGGAAAATAAAACTGATTAATGTATTTTTGAAGCTATTTTTTTCTTTAAAGTTAAAAAGAATTAAGTTTCAATTTGTGCAGATGGTATAAAAATTAAAATAAATTTTCTAAAACTAAAAATATATTTTCAAACATTGACGTTTCATTAATGAACTTTTTCAACAGAAGCGAAAATCATCTGTCAGCAAATTAAAATTTACAACCAAGAATCTACACTATTAAAATCCGACCGTATGTATGTATGTAACGCTATCTCCTCCGATCCCGGATACTTAGAAAAGTCGCTTTTGTTTTGAATTGAAGGGAAAAGAATCCCGGGTTCCCGAGTTGCGCATTCGTCTCTCTGTCCGTCCCTCTGTTCGCATGTAGCAACTCAAAAACTACCCAACCGAATAGTTTGAAACATAAAATATATATAATTATTAGATGTCGAGTCATTTCAAATTTTATGAAAATCGTATGCACCTATGAATGGTAATTTATAACAATGTGATTTCAGTTGTTTTAAGAATGTTTTATTTTAAAATTAATTTTAGCTTCTTACTAACGTGTAATAAAAGTACAAGGTAAACTACAGGGCTGAAAAAAAGTTTTCAAGTATGTTTTCCATTTATTAGTGCAAATTGCTCAAAAAGAATTTTAAGCTTTTTTCTAGCTAAACTAAATTTTCCCATTATATAATATGTATATCAACTGATAGATCAAATACAGGGTTGTTCAAAAACATTGGAATACATATTTGGCTATATACCCCTTATTTCCCTAATTAAAGAAGTATTGTTAAAGATTTCATGAAGTGTTGGAAAGTGCTTCATAATCTATGATTAACGCATGATTTTTCTTACTGGTTTAATATAAAGGGAAATTTCTTTCGAAATAGAAAGTACGTAATTTTTATATTTTTGATAGCTCAATTCTTTTTTTAAACAATTTGTATTGCACTAGCAGATGCATTTAATGTATTATGATTACAATTCTCTGCTAAAAAATTTAAACAAGTAAGTCACAAAGTCTCTAAACGAGCACACATTTTGTCAAAGCGGGCAAAAAACATAATACATAAGTGGGCAGAATTCACAACAAGTAAGAAAAATCATACGTTAAGCATAGATTACGAAGCACTTTAAACACTTCATGAAATCTTTTACAAAAGTTTGTTATTTTGGGAAATAATAGTGTATAGCCAAATATACCCAAATATGTATTCTAGTACACATTACTTATATAAACAAAATAGTTGTGTTTGCTTAATTATTTTATCTTAACAGATGACTTATTGCCGAAACGTCAGTGAAGGCTTATTTTGGAGACACGAAATTTTTTGGTTTCTGTCTGTCTGTCTGTTCCGCGATAACTAATGCAAAAAACATCCGGTTGGCTTGAAATTAAGTGGGTATGTTAGTGAGGCACTGGAATTAAGCTGTATAGTTTTTTGTTAGATTTGATTCATTCGATCGGAAAATCTATACATATAATAAAACAGTAGGACCCGGTGTGTCTGTACATTGAAGATAATTGACAAAAATGGAGTCAGGGCGATAAAAGAAAACCAATGAAACACAAAAAAAAAATTTTTGAATTTTTTGTCTGTCTGTCTGTCTGTCTGTCTGTCTGTTTGTTCGAGGTTATCTTCGTAACTACTGAATGGATATTTATGCGGTTTTCACTAATGAAGAATGCACACTCCCGGGCAGTGTATAGGCTTTGTTTCATCAAAATCGGACAACAGACAAAAAAGTAACAAAAAGAAACAAAAGAAACTATTAGGTGCGCTGCTCAAGTTTTTTAGTACATAACGTTTTTTAGTACATATAAAATCCAATAGATGTCACTGTGCGATTTTAAAACGCGCTATCGTTATGTTTTCGCCAGTCTACTTAAGTATGAGAAAGTTTCAAGCTGGCTGTCGTTCCATGTGGTTTAGTCGGTAGAACGTCAGTGCGCCATACTGATGGCCCGGGTTCGATTCCCAGCATGGAATTTTTTTTCACTATGTTGGCATTAACGCCTATAAGCAATTAAAAGAATTTGAAATATTGTATTCAAGGCGAATTTTCTCTCTGGGAAAATTTCCTTGCATTAATATGTCAGTGAAATTTTTTTTTCGATTTAATTTTTTTTTTTTCGAAACTTTGTTTTTCTTAAAAAATTACAGTAAATATTTGATATTTCCCAACGTTTTTTGAATGATCGACTTGCTTTTTTTTTTTTTAATGTATGTCTGAACCTTATCTAACTACTTCTTCAAGATTTCTTTAGATAAACCGACCAGCGTAGCGGGCGAAGGCCGCTAGTATAGAATATTTTATTTTGCGCAATAATGCTTTTCTATGGCAAATCCAATGATTTTTAAATTTTTTTCCTTGAGAGAAAATGACACATTTCATTAATGGAATTCAATGTGATAAATGGATACTGAAATTTACCAGTTAAATTATTCGTATTGTTTTGAAATTTTGTCTGCGTATTTGTCAGATTTTTAAAGTTATTACTGTAAATTTTGGAGATTTTTTTATGAATGTTTTCCAATAATATAAACTGATTTGTTTCAGAGATTTACTTATTTCAAATGTATTTATTTCATTTTCTTTATTTTCTCTTAATGATTGCAAAGCAACCATTCATTCTAATCCTTATTTTTATAATGTTATAAATTTGAATGCGTGTACGAAAATTTAAATGAAGTCAGCGTCAAAACTAATGAATTAATTAATGTCTTTGTATCTTTGCGTATAAATATAACATAACCCAGAACAGAACATAGGCTATGTTTTATAAATTTTATTCAAATATTTTCTTTAATAATTCAAAATTTCTTTCTTTTTCATACAGAATCAATCGCAATTTTTTAGATAAAATTTAACCAATTTCTTTTATCGTTGCCAAAAAAATTCGAAATCTGGAATAATTTTTCAACGGCAATAAGTTTCAATTGAGCAATTTCCATTCGAAAAATTAAACAAAAAAATAAAAAATAAATAAATAAATAAAAAAAATAAACATGATGTCAGAATTAAAATAAAAATAAATATAGTACTTTGTTAAATATTAAACACGGAAATTTGTTTCGTTAATAAGAATTTTTCTGACAAAAATGGGGACATAATTAGAAGTAAAAGAAATAAAAAATAATTATATTTTAAACCAATATTTCACTTGGTAAAATTTGACGCCATAGTTGAAATAAAACAGGTATTTTATAATAGTCGTTAAAAATACAAGAAACATGGATAGCAATAACTCATGAATAATGACGTCATTGCCGAAACTTTAGTGAATGCTTTTTTTATCGACACAAAATTTATTGTTTTCCGCCTGTCAGTCTGTTCTTCTGTCTGTCTGTCCGCGATAACTGCCACAAAAATGCAATCAAAACTTCTTTTTTTCGGAAACAAAATTGTAAAACTCTAGATTACTGAGTTTACACTTTCAAAAGTTCCTGATACATCAGATATAATGTTTGTGGTGGGCAGGTGTGTAAAAGTATGAGGATAATGAAAATTGCTTATTAAAACTGTTACTTATCCTTATAATTCAAAATGTATAAAGAAATACAAGATATACGATAACCATTAGCAAATTGATAGAAAGTTACAAATTTAAATTTAATGAGACTACGGGGGGTTCAGGGGGGCGGAGCCCCCACTGAAGAAATCTACTATGTTATAATAAAAAAACAAAAATAATAGATCATGAAAATTTCAGAATGTCCTAGCATAGCTAACTCTTTAATTTACGCTTTTGATGGTTGAAAACTTCTTATTCTTATTTTATTCTTATAAATAATTACGTAATTTGAAAATTTTAAATTACAGTTTCCAGGAAGTTGAATATTACCCAAAGTGTGCTTAAAAAAAGATGCGCAAAGCTGGCGTTGAGGCTCCTGATCTGTAGATTTACTAGTTAACTTGACCTTTGCTTTTAGTATTTTAATCATTTAAAAAGTTATCTAAATTTTTATTATTTTAGTTTATTACTTATTTTAATATTTTAGTATATTGTAATCATTCATTATACTTTTGATTTCATTATTCATTACATTCAAATTACTTTTTTAAAAATATAAACAAAACAAAGACCAGAAATCTGCAAAATTCTAAGATCCACACAACCTCTGGTCTTAAGCTGTGTGGATTTGAGGGAGTCTACTGTATATGAATAATTTCAATACATGAACCAAAGAAACAAGCCTAATTGAAGTTTGACTGTATAAATCATGCATACTTAAATCATCACATTTCTAAAAAGGTAACAACTTGCCAAATTCAACCTGTTTATGTTCAGTTTTAATAGTCTTATTTTCTATTTATATTCAGTAGAATCCTTATTTTGTGTTTTTCTTCAGAAAGGTGAAAAAAAATGTACACCTCCAATAAATGCATGATTAGAAAAAAAAAATACTGTAATTTATTTCGACTAACAGGAAACTATGCTGTATTTAGAAAGTAAAGGCATAAGTATTTATAAATATTTTAAACTTAGTATTTTAAAATAATTTTTGTTTGATTTATGTTTATTTATTACCTTGGGCTATAATTTGGCTACTCTTGCATATTCGTCTGGAAATGGCCAAAATGGGAAATTTTTTTATACATTTTCAATCCTGGGGCGGGGGGGGGGTGAAATTCCATCTGGTCACACCTACATTGAGAAAGAAGACATTTATCCTTAAATTCTGCAGACTGTTTTTAAAGTTTCTGCTTGCATTGCAGATTACAGAAAAAAATTCTGCTTCTGGGCCTTTTAAAAATGCCAACACGTCATTTTGACGGGCTATCTTCTAGTAACTACTATATGGAAATATATTGATCGACATTATTAAAGGATGGGGCCAATTAAGTCATAATTAGGATTCCATACGTTAAAAAAAAATGGATGGGTCACTCCCAAAATTTTTCTATCTCATACGTACATTTTAATATTTCAAAATTTAGTTATGCATGTTAATGCGTTAATATTATTAATTCGATACAATACCAACTATGATTTTCATCTTAAATTTCTGTTCAAGCAATTAATCGGAATAAAAACGAGTTTCCGTATCTGCACGAACCGATGAACAGTAGAATGATAGGCAGATTTTTTTTCAAATTCAAAAAGGATCTACTCGCCATATCCAAAAAAATCATACACAAAATTTAGTTCAATTCTATGCATAACTTCGAACACTTTTTATTGGTAAAATAATAAAAATGTACAGACAAAGCGATTATAGAGCCTCCTTCTGGCGGATTTTTTTTTTTTTTTTAATTGAGGGAAATGTCTTCTGACCATAGCCAAACACTTATGCATAGAATTGAATGAAATTTTTTTTGTTTAACTTCATACACTTTTAGTCGGTACAATATTGAAAATGGCACAAAAATCACTATTGAAGCACCCCCTTCCGGCGGATTTTTTTCAAATTCAGGGAGGACCAATTAGCCATAGCCAAACTCTTACACAAAAAATTCGTTTAATTCGATGCATAAATTCATACATTTTTAGTAGGTACAATATTAAAAATGGCACAAAAATCGCTATTGCAGTGCCCTTTTCCGGCGGAATATTTCAAAATTGAAGGAAGACCTGCTCGCCACAGCCAAAAATATTCACAAAAAATTTGATTCAATTTTATGCATATCTTCATACACTTTTTGATGTTAGAATGGCGACACACGCACAGACAGACATTTTGTAAAAACATATTTTTTGGAATCTCTGACTCCTAAAACGTGTAAATCCGTCGAAAACCGGAAGTCAAAAAAAATTTCGATTACAATACTTTCTTTTATTGAAGATGGAAGATTTTCTTCTATTGAAGATAGAAGAAAGTAAAAATGAAACTTTTGCCTAGCTTTGAAAACCCCGACTATAGAAAATCCCATAATAAATCGACATAAACTTACAAGTTACTAATTTTCGTACTTTAAAACATTCGTTCGTGTCAAATTTCAATGGTCTAGGTTAACCCGAAATACCCCATGGATTTTAAGAATAAAACCTATAAAATATTTCTATCCGAATCTTTGAAGTTTTGGCACAAAAGAAGATCTTTGTGATTCATGTAGATGAAAAAATCGAAAAACCTTGATTTAGATCAATTTATTACATGACAAGAAATCCGTGCTTATGCCAAATTTACGCATTGCAATAGATTTTGTGAGTACAATGCAACAGCATTGTGCGAATCCTATTCTCACTTGTCCTAATTTTTTAAAAATCTGTTTCGAACCTTGTGGTGGTCATAATTAATATTTTCTACTTTTACAGAAAGATCAGATTGAAAATCTAAATACATATATATATATATATTCCAACATCCAGGATGTTGCCAAATTTGACCGACAATTTCAAAAAGGTGATAGTACGCATCAAGAGGTTGAAAATTTGCCATAGAACACATATCACTTATTTAGTCACAAATGCAGGGTGTTTCACTCTAACTGTAGTTGGATTGACTTTAATAATTTTGCACAAAGTAAAAATATTGCAATAAAAACGTAACGATAGGTACATAGCTTTTTATGAAATATGACAACATCGCAAAGTTCTGAAAAAATTCGGTGTTCACACAATCGTTTATACCATATGAACTGATAAGACGATGTGGAGCATCATGTTCCCATTATACTGCTCGCGCGTATAAGGGAAATTTTACCACTTTTTACTTACCCATCATACGTTGTATAGGGTAAATCTTGCAATCGTTTTGAAAATCGAAAAAAAATTTTTGACGGATTTACACGTTTTAGATAGTGGAGATTCCGAAAAACATATTTTTAGAAAAAAAATTTTGCCGTCTGTCTGTCTGTCTGTCAGTCTGTCTGTCTGTAAACGCTCTATCTCCCAAACAAATTGAGATAGAGACTTTAAATTTTGTATGTAGTTAGTATGTAAGAATGGGACGAAGCCTATTTAATATCAGCAACCTCGATTATCCGGAACTATTTTTTTCGGACTCTCGAAAAATTCGTTCTGATGAAAGGTATATAAAAATTTTCGAATTTTTTTGTTCTAAGGAATGGACGTAAAAGGCAATAAAATAACACACATTTTGCATATAAAACGAAATCGATCGGATTATTAGTTGCCGAGATATTTGTAATCCTGTTTTTCACATTCTTCGATTTTTCATGACCCTGTATTTCATTAAAATTTCAATTCAGAGGTATATTTTAATTGGAAATGAGACGCTTAATCCGACGTAGTTAATTGTTAGTTAATAGAATTATTATTTTTGGAGTTATAAAGATGTTTCTTTTACGCAGTTTGGTACTACTTGAGTAGTTTGGCGTTTTATATAATTTGTCGAAATTTGTACATCAGCAGTTCTTTAATATAGCTTTACTATGTATATTAACATATTTAAATTTTGTTTATGAATTGCAATGCATTGTATAAATAGTTTTCACATGTTTTATTTTCATATACATATCCATGATGGGTAAGTACTACGGAGGCCCCCAACGACTAGTTTATTATCATACTAGCAGGCTATGCCCGCTGCGCTGGTCCATTTTTCTAAACGAATCTTGACTCAAACAAAATGGTGATTTGAAATTTCGTTTTTAAAGCAGTGTATACCATCACCTGGAATGTCCTTCCGCAATGCTTAAAACGATGCCAGTGCCAATGACATTGCGATATTGCACTATTGTATGCATTGGACAAAATTTGGGTAATTAAGTACTATCTCTCTTGTTTTATCATTTATAGTAGAGTTTGATATGAAAATGAGACCGTTATGACAGCGGGAATCAAAATGTTCTCTACTCATCACATTATTTTGTTAGAAAGAATTGCAATGATTATCAAACTCTATTAATTTTCATATCGCACATTATCATATGTTAGTAAACTCCCGAATCTGAACTTGCAATATGTGTAGATCTGGTAGCCTAAATACAATCTCCATTACATGTTGCGTTACTTTTTTTAATAACCGTCCTCTCCTGGCAGGTCTACTACAATTTTCTCTCTACCTCGGTCTGTTCCAGCAAAGTACATAGGAAAATATGTAAAAAAGAGTGTTTAACTTATATATTTATTAGAACACTGAAGCATAAAAGGTGTGTTTTAAAGCTGAAATATTTGAGTAAAATTAAAATTACATCAGTTTCATTGCCTCTTCATTTTTTTAAACCAGTTGCAAACATGTAGCTTTTAAATAGGGGATAATCTTTATGCTAAATTTTGTAGAAAAATAAAACTTCAGCTTGTAATCAATTCCATTATGATTTTTGGCGTCAAACATTTATAACGATAGACTTATTTCGTGTCTATTGTCAAATGAAAGTGAAGTTTACAATAATCTATTATTGGCATTTAATCTTATACCTTGGCGATAGTTTTTTTGGGGCGGGGGTTCGACGGGGTAATGAAGTAGTATTTAATAGTTAATTTTTGATAAAATTCTGTTGATAGGGCTTAAATGTTAATTAAAACTGCAACATAAACATTAAAAAAAATTTTCTACTGTCGGTATTTCATGTATATTTTTTTCTTAGCCAATTTTAAAGTATTTTTTTTAACCTGAATGATTGATAAATTAATTGCAAATATTTTTTTTTAATTCGATATCATTGTTATTCCGAAGATTTTTCCTGCGCATTGCAAATATTGCTTTTTTAGTGATAGTAAAATAACTGCAGATGAAAAATACATAATAAGGCTAAAACCCAGAATTAACGACAGCTTAGCGAATGCCTCTACGGAGACTTGAAAAGTACGCGAGTTCTGTCAACTTAAATATCCAGATAGAATTTTAACAAATAATAGGTACTACTTTATTATTCCATAGATCAATTTCGCCAAATTATACATATTGCAAAACGATTCACCATATTATACAAACGGATATAACTTTTATTTTAAATAACAAAAGAATCAATAAATTACTAAAATATTTATGGAAATATAAATAAAACGTCGAATCAAAAAATAGTTGATAACGTAACAAACGCATGTAAAATGTTTAATGTCAAATGAATGTGATATTTACGATAATCCATTATTGACATTTAATCTTATATTTTAAATGCAGCAGTTTTTTGGTCGATGGGATAATTAAGTAGTACCAGTTAATATAAAAATATATAACTAATAATATAGCCAATAATATCTTGGCCAGGTGTCATGTATGTATCACGTTGGCGCGATTGCAACAAAATTGTGATTTTATGGATTGCGTAGTAATCTGGTTATTGTTGTTTATTTACTAATAAACTACTAATAATGTTTCTTTAATTTTCTTTATTGTTTTGTTCTATAGTTAATAATTAAACTTCACTTATTTATTATTGTTTCCTTTTTAAAATCATAGAAAATAATTGAAAGTAATATAATATGTAACTGGTATTTGAAAACTTAGTGTTTGCCAAACTAGTGTCAGATTACAACAACAAAAAAAAAAAAAAAAAAAAAAAAAAAAAACGCGCTAAGGTGATGCGTATATAAAAATGGAAAAAATGATTATAATAATGTAAACAAAAAAAGTAAACAAATAATTAAAAAATTGCCTTTTCGATTAAAAAAAAAAAACACCAAGCAGTCGTTAATTCTGTAGTTGCATCAATAGTAAAATTTCTTTTCTTCGTTTGTTTCATAATGAAAAACCATAAATTTAATAATCTCAAATAAAATATTCTGACAAATTCTCTATAACATCGTTGATGATCTAGAAGTCTCCTTAATACATAAACAAAACGGCAAAGATGTCATATGCGCCTAGTTTGGCGCGATAATTTTTTTATGCTAATTTGGCGGAAACATTGTTTTCGAATACCAGTTACATGTGTATATTTAAATTATTTTATATTATTTAAATAGTAATAAAACTTAATGAAAAAAGTTTAATTAATAAGTATATAACAAAACAATTTATACAATTTATAAAGTAAATAAACATTTTCCTTCTATAGTAAAAAAAACTAGCCTTAAAAGGAATGACTCCTGGAATGATGCTGATGTGGAAGATTTCCGGAAGTAACGAATCCGGGTTGTCCACTCCTTCCATGAGTCGAATAGACCAATCAGGAAAGGGCTCCGTCTATGCATCGCCGTATGGGTTACCATAAAGAGAGGAAAGGTTACCATCGCCAACAATCGCCAAGTTTGTCGCCAACTTGGCGATATATCGCCAAATTTGGCGACCAAAATTAGTTGTCAAAAGTGACGCCAACTTGGCGATAACTATAATATTTCGCCAAATTTTTAATTTCTTTACAACACCAGTCGTTTAATACATCATTTGAGAGGTTTGCAACTGCTTATTCATATAATAGATGTCTTGTATGTTATCCCCCATTCTGCTCCCCAGGGGGGACGCATTTTTAATTTCTTTGCAACACCAGTCGTGTTACACAAGATTTAAAAGGTCTGCAACTGCTTATTCATATTATGGATGTCTTGTGTGTCACCCCTACACTCTGCTCTCCCCAGGGGGATCACATTTTTAATTTCTTTACAACACAAGTTGTGTGACACATCATTTGAAAGGTCTGCAACTGCTTATTCATATTATGGATGTGTTGTGTGTCATCCCCCACTCTGCCCCCCAGGGGGGCACATTTTTAATTTCTTTATAACACCAATTGTGTGACACATCATTTGAGAGGTCTGCAACTGCTTATTCATATTATGTATATCTTGTGTGTAACACCCCCTCTGCCCTCAGAGGGGGCACATTTTGTAATTTATTTACAACACCAATTGTGTGACACATCCTTTGAAAGGTCTGCAACTGTTTATTCATTTTACGGATGTCTTGTGTGTCACCCCCACTCTGCCATACAGGGGGCACATTTTTAATTTCTTTACAACACCAGTCGTGTGACATATCATTTGAGAGGTCTGCAGCTGCTTATTCATATTATGGATGTCTTTTGTGTCGCCTCCCACTCTACCCCCCAGGGGGGCACATTTTTAATTTCTTTACAACACCAGTCGTGTGACACATCATTTGAAAGGTCTGCAACTGCTTATTCATACCATGGGGAATTGGCGAGCGCAGCAAGCAGGGGTAGCCAATAATTTGGAATCGCGAAGCGATTACGCGGGGGGTTGGCGAGCATAGTGAGCAGGGGGGCGGGGCCCCCCTAGTATTTATAAATAAATATTAATAGTCGGGTTAATATGTCAGACAAAATAATGCCAATTTAAAGTCTATTACTTACCTCGGTGATATATAATATCTGTGCCAGTAAAACTTTCAATAATATAGTACATATGCTACTTGGCGGTGTTCAATTATCGAAGATTAGTCCAATATCATTTTAAATATTACCTAACGCAGGAAAAAATATGAAGAAAAGTGAAGAAGAAATGGCTAATTAAAACAGATTTGTAAAATATTTTGGCACATATGCCATATATGCACCACATTTGTGCATTTTTTTTCTTTTTTTTTACACAAATTTGGCGAAAACTTCGTTTTTAAATATCAATTACATCTATATTTTTTTAATTGTTTTCTATTATTTTAAAAAGGAAATAAAAATAAATAAATAATGTTTTGTTAAAAATTATAAAATAAAAAAATTTACATCATTAAAAAAAAATAAATAAGAGTAAATAATTTATTAATAAATATACAATAGCCGAGCTACCATATGAACATAAAATCGACGTTTTGTTGCAATCGCGCCAATGTGGTGCATATATGACATCTGTGCCATTTTTTTCAGCAGGCAATTTTTATTTCAAAATGTTGAATTTATCGATAGTAATAACGCGAAATTGCATAAATTTCATTTAAATTGCATAGATTTCCTTGTTCAGTTTGTAAATTTTAAAACTAATTTTCCCTAGGAGAGAATTTGACAAAATGGCGCAAAAGAGTATGTTTGTTGATTACAATTTTCAAAATTACGGTGAAAAACTTTTGAAAAAGAATGACATTATTTTACAATATATATGTGTGTGGCAGAATTTCACACTGAAGCTAAAATTTAAATATTTGATTACAATTTTTAAAATATTAACTTATGTTTATTGAACTTACAATTGAATACTAAAATATACTCCAAAAAAATCTCCTTTTGGAAAAAACAACTTTATTGCGACCTAATGTTAGACATATGGATTTTTGGCTTAATTCTTTGCCGACAAAAGTAAAAAAAAATCTTAAAGAAACAAACAAATAACTCACAATTACTTTTATAATTAGATCTGCCTTTCTCTGGAGTAAGTTATATACTATCGAAATTTGATAAAAAAGAGAAAGGAAATAATAGAAAGGAAAATAAATATCGTTCAAAATTCATTTAATCAAATTTTCAAGTTATTTTTTTTATTCTAACGCAAGGATAAGTCGCCAAATGTTGCATTAAATGTAATAGTTCACGTTATTTTTTAAGCGTTACAAATATTTCTTTTATTTTTAAGATAAATATTTTTTTATGATATCATGTCTCATTAAATGGTTTTTCTTTATTATTATTATTATTATTATTATTGTTATCAATAGATGAAAGATGTTTGTAATATTTCTAACAGATATATCCTTTTTAATTTCTTTAGTAATGATAATTTTCGCCAAAAAATAAGTACTGGCAACCCTTTCGTCAAAAATAACCGAAAAATACGAAATTTAGTACGAAAAATCAGAGTTATCCCTGTATATTTGTATCATAAACCTCCGCAAAAATATTTCCTATCGAATGATATAATCTGCAAAAAGATCCATCGGGTAGTTTTTGAAAACACCCGTTTGGAAGTTTCAGAACTTCTGCTTTATAATATATATGATATGATATGATATGATTTATAACACAGATGAGCATATTTATTAAGTTTCATTATAATATACTTCAGTTTTCTGGAATTTATTACTGTCAACCAAAATTAGGTATGGGTAGAACCCTATTTTTCATGAAATGAGTGGTTTGCGACAACATGTTATGTCTTAAATTTTCATCCTCTTATTGCCTGCTATCACTTCTCTGAATATATTAGTCGTATTCGGCAACACCCTGTATATTAATATCTGTAGTGTAAGGTGCAGAAGATGGTTAATTTTTGTGACCATATAGGAAAGGACCACCGAATATATATTAGATACTGGAGTTCTTTGTCTTTATCTGTCCTTGGTCATTTTCTGGCAGCCTTATATTTTAGAGAGTAACCTTGTGTTCCTAGTACTTGATTCTCAATCAGGAACATAAAATAGGTTGTATGTATATAATAACATCCTCGTTTTGGTTGCAAGTGTTTAGGAACACTGCGTCAAAACATAGAGCAAAAATTGGGGAAAGGCTGTGAAATTTAATATGTTGGATTCAACACTATTTAGTTACTACCTTTCATGGATACTGAATTGAATCGGTGTTCTTAAAACTTCCTCAGTCCTGAGACAAATATTACATAAGGCTAAAAAAAAAAAAAAAAAAAAAAAAGTTGTCATATATTTTCAAATATGCACGAGTCTATATATCAATACTTAACCTCATCAGTCCTGATGTCGGCTGGAGGAGAGACTTAATAACACCTGTTAAACTCATTTAAATGCTTTTAAAATTCTTAAAATTACTTCTAGACTTCTTTACTAAATATATGCACATCATAGTCATCGATATACAGAATGATATATTTTTGGAAATGTTGTATAATAATTTTAAACAAGTTTTTGCGGTCCTTCGTAATATTTTTCTCATTAGGAGGTTATGATAAGCACACATTTATTAAACTATGTGTCAATCCCAAAACTTTCTTCTATCTCATAAGTACAGTTTAATATTTAAAAAAAAAAAAAGTGGTGTCCCCAAAGTTATCCACTATCGAATTTCCTCGAACATTTGATCTAGCCTAATGAGATTCTGGTATCCGAAAAGCCTAAAACGCAAAATTTAATTAATATTCTGAGAAAATGAGCTTAGTAGTGCCTCATGTTGGGTAATTTATACTAAAATCTAATAAGCATCTATAACAGAATCTGAAATTTGATGGAATTTCGTCCATTAGTTCTTGAGATACAGTTATAACAAAAAATTTGCAAAACGTAGCACAGCAACACTATATCTTGGACAATTTATGCCAAAACGTAAAAAAGCGTTTAATTATGTTATGGTGTAAAAGAATCTGAAGTTTGATGAAATTCTGTGCATTAGTTTTTGAGATATAGCTAGTTTTAAAAAAAAGTGTAAAATATAGCACAGCAGCACCATCAGTTGAAGGATTTATAACAAAACGTAATCATCGTGTAATTATGTTATATGTCATTTTGTAACAAAATCTGAAGTTAGATGAAATTCTGTGAGTTGGTTGTTGAGATATAGCTATCGGAAAAATCGTGCAAAATGCAGCATAGCTGCACCACCTGTTGCAAGGTTAATACCAAAATGTAATCAGCGTCTAATTATGTTATATATTCTAGTGTAACAGAATCTAAAATTTGATTAAGTTCTCTGCATTAGTTCTTGAGATAAAGCTATCGCAAAAATGGTGCAAAATGTAGCATAGCAGCGCCACCTATAGGGCAGTTCACACCAAAACCTTATCAGCGGCTATGTATCTCAGGGTATCGCGGAATCTGAAGTTTGGTGAAAATCTGTGCATTAGTTCTTGAGATATAGCTATCATGAAAATCATGAAAAACGTGGCATAGCAGCGCCACCTGCTGCCCAATTTACACCAAAACTTAATCAGCGTCTATGTATATCAAGGGATCACAGAATCTGAAGTTTGGTAAAATTCTGTGCATTAGTTCTTGAGATATAGCAATCTTGAAAATCATGAAAAACGTAGTATAGCAGCGCCACCTGCAGGCCAATTTTCACCAAAAACCAATAGGCACTAATTCATATCAAGGTCTAACTGAATATAAAATTTTATTAAATTTCGAGCATTAGTTCTTGAGATAGAGCGCCCACAAATTTTTTGTCACATACAGACAGACGGACAGACTCACAGACAGACATTTTCTAAAAATAGTCAAAACGTGTTCAGGACCTTCTAAAACGTATAAATTCATCGAAAACCGGAAATCGAAAATTTTCATGAATCCAATACTTTCTTCTTGTAAAGATAGAAGAAAGTAAAAAGTCTAGAAGTAATTTTCATAATTCTAAAAGGATTTAAGTTAATTTTAAAGGTGTTTTTTAGTATCTCCTACAGGCGACACCGGAACTTAGAGGTTGAAATCTTTAGTATTTTCTTCCGTGACGATGTTTTCCTCGACCGAAAATTGTAACTACAGTCGAGTCTCCCTATAACGAAACTCCATACATCGAATTTCTCTATATAACGAATTTTTTTTGTAGGAACGGTCCCCTTTCGCATGATTACATTAAAAACAGTCTCTACATAGCGAAATATCTATCTCCATATAACGAATTTTTTCATAAATTGGTCTTATTCAGTTTTAAAAAAGATTCGAAATCATATGGAATCAATTTTCCATCACTTATTTTTGATTTATCATTCAGTGCTGAGTTTTTTTAATATTACTTATCTTCTTGTCCTTTAAATCCAACGAGTTCATCCCACCTTCCACATACCTTTCAACATCCTTCTCAAAACAGAGTCAATTAGATTGTTACACATATGAGAAAGGAATCAATGACAGGCACATAAGAGAGGCCTTCAAAAGGAGGAAAATGTTAACTACAATTTTTCATTCCTTGCTAAAATTTGAGCTTTTTTTTTTGAGAGCGTAACAGTTTAGAAATTAAATTAGATTTCTTCGTCTGAAATTAATGCAAGTCTTTCTTATTTAATTTTCATTAAGTTTTCAAATAAATGTCTATTCTCTTTTTATGAAACTGCTTAAATAATTAAGAAATAGAATGTTAGGTTAATATTTACTTTTAAACTTTTCAAATTCTTAATTAAAAACATCAAAAATAATATTTGTCCAAAATTTACACATTAAATACGATTTTTAACATCATTCTCTATGCATCGAATTTCTCTATATAACGAATTTTTAAGCTATTGCATAGCTTTTATCGCGGGCTTTGAGCGCGGTGACCGAATCCAAAAATTCCGTAACGCGAAAAATCCTAACACATCCGTAACGAAAAAACCTAACACTCGGCTAACGTCGTTTCCGTTCGGAAAACTTCGGGACGGTATCCTTCGGTAGACTTCGGCAGACATTGAAGCGGTATTTTTCAGATATTAGGATATTAAGTCTCAAACTTATGTTTCTTATGATCTAATTTTCATAGCGCGACCAAATTTAGTTTGGTAATTTATTATGAGACAGTGTTTATTTTGGTGGTCTTATTTATTTTGGTGACAGGAGACCCCCCACCGTGAGGGTCGAAAAATTTAAAATGCTTATAACTCGCGATCTAATTTCGTAGCGCGGCCAAACTTTGTTTGGTAATTTATTACGAGACATTGTTAATTTCTGGTGACAGGAGACACCCCACGGTGAGGGTCGAAAAATTTAAAATGCTTATAACTCGCGATCTAATTTTCGTAGCGCGGCCAAACTTGTTTGGTAATTTATTATGAGACTGTGTTAATTTTTGGTGACAGGAGACCCCACACGGTGAGGATCGAAAAATTTAAAATGCGCATAACTCGCGATCTAATTTTCGTAGCGCGGCCAAATTTTGTTTGGTAATTTATTATGAGACATTTTTAATTGTTGGTGACAGAAGACACCCCACGGTGAGGGTCGAAAAATTAAAAATGCTTATAACTCGCGATCTAATTTTGGTAGCTTGGCAAAATATTGTTTGGTAATTTATTATAAGACAGTGTTAATTTTTGGTGACAGAAGACCTCCACGGTGAGGGTCGAAAAATTTAAAATGCTTATAATTCACGATCTAATTTTCGTAGCGTGGCCAAATTTTGTTTGGTAATTTATTATGAGACAGTGTTAATTTTTGGTGACAGGAGACCCCCCCACGGTGAGGGTAGAAAAACTTAAAATGCTTATAACTCGCGATCTAATTTTCGTAGCGCGGCCAAATTTTGTTTGGTAATTTATTATGTGGCAGTGTTAATTTTTGGGGACATTAGACCCCCCACCGTGAGGGTCGAAAAATTTAAAATGCTTATAACTCGCGATCTAATTTTCGTAGCGCGACCAAATTTTGTTTGGTAATTTATTAAGCTATTGCATAGCTTTTATCGCGGGCTTTGAGCGCGGCGACCGAATCTAGGAATTCCGTAACGAGAAAAATCCTAACACTCCGGCTAACGACGTGTTAGTTTGGCAGACTTCGGCACGGTATCCTTCGATAGACTTCAGCAGACATTGACCCGGTATTTTTGCATAAGTTGATAAAAAATGCTATGCAATAGCTTTACCGCGGCAGTCCCCGAGTGCCACACATAGTTTTTTACTGGAACGATGGATTTCGTTATATAGAGACTCGACTGTATTTTTTCTTCCAGAGTTTTCTATGAATTTATCATTCTCTTATATTATTTTATCTCATTTTATAATTAAAAAAATTAATTTTCGATTAATTCCAACCTAATTTTTTTAATCTATTTTCTGAAATTTAATTTCATTTTTTAATGTTATTGCTCTTAAAATACACATTTAATTCTAATAAATTTTAAAACTGTATTTGGTACTTTTCTAAATAATTGAATTGAATTTTCTGTTTGCAAATTTCTTATTTCAGTGACAATGGTGAAGAGTTTTATTTCTGAGATTCTTGTCAAGCCATTTGAAGGTTCAGAGGAGTACACAGAAAGCTTCTACTTTAAAGGACTAATAGTGTTAATGAAATCTTTTTTGACCTTCGCCGTGCTGAGTAAAGAAAATAGAAATTTCATCGTCAAAGATATCCTATTCTGTATCCTTTCTATTCAATTAAAAGAGAGATCCGATTTTGAATTGAAGCTCTTGTTCCTAGATACTCTGTGTTTTGGGCTATTACAACAAATTAATTCGTCGGTATTTGTGATTTTTCTATTCTCCGGTTTCTATGCCAATGAAAAATCCTCAGACTTCATGCATGTTTTAAATTTAAAAAGCTTTATTTCTTTTGTTTTGCGTTCCGTTCTAAGAATATCCGACAATGTTTTTATTATTTACTGTATTCTGAGTATTGTGATTTGTTATGTACACAAAAATAATCAGAAAACTATATTTGATCTGATGTTATGTATTGCTGTTGCTTTATGCGCATGTTCCATGTATCGTCCATTGTCATCTACTTCTATATTGTTTGATATCTTTATTTTATCTTGTACATGGATGACTTTTAAGTTTTAATATTGTATTGCCTTTTAATTTCCTTTATTTTTTTACATATATATCGCGAAGTTTATGTATTTTTAATGTAGGTATCAGTGAAAATTTTGGCAATGAAAGCTTGTGCAAATATAAATGGAGCTGTAAATGAGATGTGCATTTTAATTCTTGATACAGCACAATAAAATGTTTTACTTAAATCTCTTGTATCTGTTTCTGTAAGATATCTACTAAAGAATCTTTTTAAAGAAATTAAGAGAAGACACGACTGGCTGCAAAAGTATGGAAAAATATGCAAACTTTATAACCCGTTTCCTCAGAAACTATCTGACTGATTTTGATTAATTTTGGAATCTATATTCACTAGGTTATACTCGAGACTTATGGCACATGGTTTTTTTCTGCAATTAAAATTTTTTAGAGAAATGTCCATTTTTTATATTTTTTTCTGAAACTAGTTAATTTTTTTTAACTATCTGCCACATATGTGAATACTTCAATTGTTCGAAAGTTTATTATTAATTTCTTACTCAACTCAAAATTAATTACTCATATCTGGTTTTAAACAGTTTATTCTCATGAGAACACTCACCTCAAATTCTTTCGAACATAGATAATTTAACAAAACACAACTCCAATAAAAAACCGTAACATTTTTTCACATATACTCAAAAAACATTCTAATCAAACTCAAAAAACAAAAAGAATATTGTTTCACACAGCTTAGGTAAAAGCTGAAGAAATAAAGCAGATAATGTATTTACCATAAATTATCGTTTGGACAGAAAACTTTTTACATTTTGAAATAATTAGATATATCTTAGTTGCTAGGCGACACTGCCAGAAGAAAATTAAATAGCATTTTATCAAACATACCGCCCCTCTTGAAACCTCTGAGGGGGGTTTCAAACTAAAACACTGGAATTACAACCATTGCAAAAAATATAAATAACAATACAATTAAATACAATATAAATGAGTCACAGTTAAGTTAAATTTAAATAAATATCTAAACAATTTTACATAATACATAATAAATAAGCAATTTTACAACAATGTACACTTTCTTATAAAAACTGAATTACTTTTCAAGAGGTAATACAGCAATTTTGGGTACTGCTCTTTTATATATTCCATTTGGGGTTTTTATATTTACAACTCTTACTCTATTATCATTACCAAAAAATACCTCTACAATTCTTCCTAATAACCATTTAGACACTGGAAGATCATCTTCCTTTATTACAACCATATCTCCTATTTTGAGGTTGTTTTTTGATATCATCCACTTATGCCTTTGCTGCAATGTACTTAAATAACTATTTTTCCACTTTTTCCAGATGGTCTGAACCATTTTAGTGGTCTTTTGCCATAAGTTAAGTCTATTATCTTCAATATTACTCAGGTTAGATTCAGCAATGGCATTAAGTGGGCGACCAATAAGAAAATGTCCCGGGGTCAAGACCTCCAAGTCATCAATATCTGTACTCAAGGGAGTAAGCGGGCGCGAATTTAAGATACCTTCAATTTGGACAATTATAGTTAACATTTCTTCATAAGTTAATTTAGAGTTGCCCACAACACGTTTAAAGTGATACTTGAAGGACTTGACTCCCGATTCCCATAAACCTCCAAAATTTGGAGCTCTAGGGGGAATAAATTCCCAACCGATACCTTCAGATAACAAGTAATTAGTAAGGTTCTGGTCTGGTTTGTTTACCAATTCATGCAACTTTTTAAGCTCTACATTAGTCTTCGCAAAATTGCCTGCATTATCACTGAAAATTTTTCGAGGTTTGCCTCGTCTGGCAAAAAACCTCTTTAATGTGGCAATAAAAGCCTCAGACGTTAAATCAGTAACTAATTCCAAATGCACTGCCTTTGTTACCATACAAATAAAAATACAAACATAAACTTTATGATAAATACCTTTACGTTGACCTCTATATCTAATCAAAAATGGACCACAGAAATCAGTTCTTGTGCAATTAAAAACAAAGTCTACATTTATTCTTTCTTTCGGGAGCTCGCCCATAATTTGCTCTAACAATTTAGGTTTGGCCCTAAAGCATGTAATACATTTATGTACAATTTTTCAGCAAATAGCCCTACCGTTTAAAGGCCAAAATTCTCTTCGAATACATTAAATTTTGTGGTCCTATATGTAGATATTTTTTGTGATAAAACTCAATAATTAATTCTGTTAATTTGTGTTTAGCGGGCAGTACAATTGGATGTTTTTGGGCATAATTTACCGTGCTATTTTGGAGACGACCTCCAACTCTGATTAAATTATTTTTATCCAAGAAAGGATTTAATGAAAGTAATCTACCTATTTTTTGGTAACTCCTTACCCTTAGATAACAATGTGAATTCAGAACTGAACTCTTTTTCTTGAACAGATTTTATGATAAACTGCTCAGCTTTCTTCAATTCAGCAGATGTTAACTTACCTGAATACCTTTCTTTTGGCTTCTTGACATTCTGAATGAACCTGAAAACATAGCTAAGAATTCTTATTAATTTAGCATAATTATTACTCAATTGCAAAAAATAGTCAATAAAAGATGAACAGTCTGATATTAAAAGTGTAGTCTCTGTAAAAGTCTTTGAAGCTGTATTTTTAAGTTCACTTATGTATAGATCCTTATCATTTTGCTCAAGTTCAACAATATTTGAAGAATATTCAGTTTGTTGTGTTAGGAATAGTGGACCCTTCCACCATAAGCTACTCTGGAGAAGTTTGTCTGGATCTACACCTCGTGACACAAGATCAGCAGGATTGTCAGAAGAAGCCACATGTCCCCAATGACTGATATCAGAAAGATTCTGAATCGTAGCCACACGTGATGCTGCAAAGGTCTTTAAGTCACACGGCTGTTTTCGAATCCAACATAATACAATAGTACTATCTGAATAATAGTAAACAGCTTCTTTAGGAACTTTTAAGGTTTTGGCAACCTTATTCATCAATTTGGCTAATAAAACTGCACCACAGAGCTCCAAGCGAGGAATAGTGATTGTTTTGATTGGTGCAACTCGACTTTTACTGCAAAGCAACTGAGAAATTTGCTCTCCTGAAGAATTTGAAGACACAGCATACAATGCCACACCGTAGGCTTTCTCCGAAGCATCTGAAAAGACACAAATTTTAATTTGCACTGGATTATTTGTAAAAATGTATCTAACAGCACTTATATTGTTGATGGCTCTTAATGATTCTAAAAACTGCAACCAATCATCAAGGTCAGCTGTAGGGAGATTTTCATCCCAACCAATTTGCAGTCTCCACAGTCTTTGTAGGAAAATTTTTGCTTTCGTCACAACTGGTCCTAGTAGACCCAAGGGGTCGAAAATGCGAGCAATATTTGAGTCAACACACTTCTTTTAGTTACCTTGGTTTGCTCACTGAATGATACACTAAAAGTAAAAGTATCATCATTGTCATTCCAACAAAGTCCTAGTGCCTTAGTTTCACTCATATTTTCAAAAGTGTAATTCTCATTTTTAAAGGCTGGCTCCATTAATTCTGGATGGTTACTAAACCATTTATGTAAATTCATGCCGCACGTATTTAATAGTTGAAAAAGCTCAATTTGCAATCTCTTAGCCGATTTTAGGTCAGCTGCTCCAGTCAGGACATCGTCCGTATAAAAGTCTGATTGTACCACACCAGAAGCATACGGAAATTGAGATTCATCATCTATACCAAGCTGTTTAAAGCAGCGCATTGCTAAACAAGAGGCACTAGTTGTGCCATATGTGACTGTACATAGTCTGTAATATTTCATCTCACCATTTACACTATCTTTCCAAACTATGCGCTGTAAATCACGTTGACTTTTATCGATAAGTATCATGCGATACATCATTTTTACATCTGCTGTAAATGCATAGCGGTGTGTACGAAATCTAAGTATTATGCTAAACAAATCATCTTGAATGACACCTCCATTCAGCTGTATGGAATTTAGGGATTCTCCTGATGAAGTTGCATGTGAACCATTAAAGACAACTCTCAATTTTGTAGAACTTTTATCTGGGCGATAAACAGCATGATGAGGTAGATAATTCGCATATATTGACTCATCTGTTTTCTCTACTTCCTCCATATGGCCTAACTTTCTATACTCTGCCATAAATGCGCAGTATAACTCTAAAAGATTTGGATTTTTGACTAGCCTATTCCAAAGTGAATTTAATCTAATTTCCGCAAATTGCTTTGATTCTCTAGGATCTTTTTTCAACGGCTTTTGTACTATGAATTTGCCCGTTATATCTCTCTTATGTGTGTTTATAAAGTGGGTGTCGCATGCTAATTCTTCTGTATTTCTCAATGGTGTACTTTCTTCTACTCTTTCAATTTCCCAAAATTTTTTCATTTCGAAATTTAAATCTGTTTCAGTAATTAACCCACAATGTATTTGTTCCTGATCGTTACAATCGTAAACACTCCCACTTACTATGCAACCGAACACCGTATTTTGCAGTATTAATTTAGAATTTGGTAGCTTCATACGACCTACCTTTATCAATTCTAGAAATACTTCAGCTCCTAGCAAAAGATCTATTTTCCCTGGTCTATTAAATTCAGGATCAGCAAGAATAATAGACTCTGGAATTCCTAGCTCTGAAATATTAATATATTTCGAGGGCATAATTTGCGAAATCTTTGGTATGATAAGGAAATCTAACTCTCGGCTATAATCTCCCGAATTATTACTGATCAAGGCAGTAGTTTTATTTTTTACCGCTACAGAGGATCCACTTAAACACAATACCTGAATATTACTTTTTTCCTTTCGAATTCCTAATCTTTCAACTAACTGCAATGTTAAAAAATTGCTCATTTAACCATTGTCCAGTAAAGCACGCACCGGAACTTTATTTCTGAATTTATCTCTCATATAAACAATATCAGTGGAAAGAAGAACTGTTTTAACATTATTCGATCTCACATTTGAAGTACCAGTGAAATTTTGAATTTGGTTATTTAACTCAAATGGTATGGCTTCAGCATTTAATGTTGGTTTACTTTCATTCGTTGACAATGCATTTGGCACTTCCTTATCACTATAATTTTTTGTGTTTCCCACCGCATTGGAATTTCTCTTACGCCTATCAAAACAAAGAAGTACATTGTGGCGTTTATGGCATTTTGAACACGAGAATGTTGAGTTACATTTTTTGATGCAGTGGAATTCTGAAAGAAGTTAAAGCACATATTGTTTTTTTTTACAAATTCTACTCTTTCCTGTACATTAAATTTTTGAAACTTAGGACATTTAAAAACACTGATTTTCCTGGTTACATACAACACATTTGCGCATATTATTCTCATTTAAACTTGCAACCATGGATGTTACCTTTGAAAAGCTATGCTTTGTTTGGCTTTCGTTTTGAAAATTTCGTTTTGTATTTACTTGTTTGGACGCACTTAGTGTACGCGCGTGGTCTCTCAAGAATTCTAGCAACTCAGTTAAACTCTAAATTATCCCGCTTAAGATGTCTTTCCCACCACATTTTTGTATTTACATCTAATTTTTGAGCCAAAATATAAGCAAACATAGTAGTAGAAAACCCCTCAACTTTTTATTCTAAAATCTCTAACGACCTAATACATTCATTTGTTATATCTATTAAATTTAATAATGCTGCTGGGGACTCATTTTGAATAACGGGAATATTTAAAAAACGTTTTAAATGCGCGTAAACTTGTTCTCTCGAATTTGAAAACCGTTCTTCCAAAAGCGACCATGCAACTTCATAATTAGAATCCACGATTGAAATAGATTGGATTATACGAAAGGCATCTCTTCTCAATGAAGACTTCAAATATTGTAATTTCATTGCCCCTGACAAATTTGAATTTTCCGTTACGGTAGCCTTAAATATATCCTTAAAAGAAAGCCACTCATGCAAATTACCCGTAAATACAGGAAGAGTTAACTTTGGCAATTTTATGTTATTTTCAGCCTTTGTGGCATTTTCTAAATTAACAGTTTGCAATTTCATTTTTGATAACTTTTTGGTAAGTTCAAATTCCATTATTTCTAATATTTCATTAATTTCTTCGTTTTCCCTAATAAAATCCTCAATTTCATCTTCTTTACTTATCTTATAAATAGACTCAAATAACTCAGAAAAGTTTTTCTCTAATTTATTCCGTTTCTCCTTTATGAGAATTAATTCATTTAATTCTAGCTCAGAATTCGATTATTTTTCTTTTAATTTTGTCAAGTTTGTTTTGAAAATTTTCTTTTTTGCTTTTAATTCTTTCATACTCATTTTTAATGAATAAAAATTAAATGGGTGCACTTACCCCTCTTGACTCTTTAAAAGATGATTTCTAGATACGAAGAAATAGGAAAACACAACAAAATATTCACCATTTATCCTTCAGTCATTGACGTAGAACAACAACTCGCTGATTTTTCTCCGTAGAAACGGACCATATGAATACTTCAATTGTTCGAAAGTTTATTATTAATTTCTTACTCAACTCAAAATTAATTACTCATATCTGGTTTTAAACAGTTTTTTCTCATGAGAACACTCATCTCAAATTCTTTCGAACATAGATAATTTAACAAAACATAACTCCAATAAAAAACCGTAACATTTTTTCACATATACTCAAAAAACATTCTAATCAAACTCAAAAAACAAAAAGAATATCGTTTCACACAGCTTAGGGAAAAGCTGAAGAAATAAAGCAGATAATGTATTTACCACAAATTATCGTTTGCACAGAAAACTTTTTACATTTTGAAATAATTAGATACATCTTAGTTGCTAGGCGACACTGCCAGAAGAAAATTAAATAGCATTTTATCAAACAATATGATCTTCTGTTTAGGCTCTACAACTTTTTTTTATCGAAATCGCTCGAGTATTTTAGGAATTAATGAAGCTTTTAGCTGAAAAGTACAATTGAGCTAAAAACTTACACTTCTAGCTTGTGTGAAGTTCTTGCGCAGTTTTCTCAAACATATGAATTAATGTATATATAAACACTTGGATAAAATCTCGTTACATACTCTTATAGTAAATGAGTTTAAAATGTTACATGAAAATGAACGTGAATGGACATGGAGTCACAATCGTGTCTTTCCTTATTTACATACATATTTGAACTCGACAGTATACGATAAAATGCATGCAAATACGCTGTTCTGAGCATCACATTAAAGACAAATCCTTTTTATCATTTTCTAAAATAGCTGAAAAGTGTCCGAGTTCAGTTTGTCTGGCCGTTTAATCTAACGCGTATAAATATACTCTGATCGCCATGAAATCGATACATTTTCATAATCTCAGTATGGCAAATTCGTCTTTGAAGTGAGCAGTATTTAGTGCTCATTTATACCCGCATTCAAAAGAATTATGTGTCATAAGTTTATAAGAAAAATAATTTGCAATGCATTTTAATGATCTTAAACTATTTTAAACATATTGAAACTGAAATATATCACTATAAGACGCACTTCAAGAGGCTTATTCTGAAATAGGTTGCGTATGGCATCAACATACGTATCTATCGTTCATTTGCAGACACATACTTTATTACAATACTATTTATGAACAATTAAACTGTCGGAAGTGCGCTTTCTAATTGTGGTTATGTGTTTTGAAATGCAACTATTTCTTTCAATATTGTTTGATGAATATACTTTTTATAGATAAACATACAAATCTGTATTAAAGATCTCGAGTACGTATCCGCTTATTGACAAATATTGCTGAAGGGGATTTTCAACAAGCAATGTGTTTTCTAATTAAACCAAAACTTTGATGCACTTTTAAAAAAAGGAAAGGTTTCCGAAACTTTAGTACAAAATATGAATTACCGATTAAGTCTGAACTGTTATGCTTATTTCAGAGTAAAGTATTTGAAGCAAATATTCAGGTTTTCTACGCATGCCCAACATCTTCTGCAGATATCATGACCACTTGAATTTATTGTTCTGGGATTGAAACAAAAAGTCGTAACTATATTTTGAGGAAAGCAACCTTTTACACTTAATAGCCATCAATTTATGTTTAATGATAGAAAACCAACGATTATAAATGCACAAATAAAGTAAGAAAAGGGGTGCAAACAGCTGTTTCGAATCTACTAACGAGATTCTTCTTCAGTGCAAAAACTCAGTGAGCTAGACAAAGCAAAAGTGAGCAAAGGGACAGAGAGACGCAGGCTTATATACCCGCTACGGGAACGATCCCGCCTAAAGGAAAGCAACCAATGAGAAGCAAGCAGCCGGAACAACTGGGTGGACAAGTAGCGACATCTACCGGAGAACAAATAAAACAAAAACGAAGGGAAAAAAAGGAGAGAATTAAAGATTTCCAAATACTAGGAAAATAAGGAGTACTTGATAAGTCATTAACTAACAAAGAAGGTCTCCATACTGGGCATACTTAGAATTTTTTGAAAAAATTACAAATTAAACTACTCATGTATCTGATAAATGATCAGTAAAATTTAGCGGCGGAATTACAGTACTAACTCTGTAAAAAAATAAAATAATTTCGAATATTTGGCGCGAATGGATGAAAGTATCACGGGAATTGGCGAGCAGCAATTTCCCTCGCCAAAAGCAAACGATTTTAATGCATCTGAAAATGTCTTGCAATTCATTTTTTAAATGCGTGTAAATAGAAATGACTTTAAATTTGAACAATGAGAGAATTTAATTCTTACATACATTTTGTATTGTATATTTATGTTGCTTTAGCAGTAATTATTTAATTTTATCAATTTAAAAACAACTTTATACATAAAAAATAAAAAAATTATCTTCATATATTTAAGCGTATGACAAAATAAAGGCCAGACGAAGAATGATAGAGTAATGTATTTCAATGTTGGAGAAGTTTTTGTTTCCATAGCAACGAAATAGACTCAATAGTGTTCAACTGGATTGAACTTAATTTCGAGGTTGAAACAATTTTAATTAATTTAAATTTTGTTGTAATTTATAAAATTTCATAGTTAATTTTCGTTATAAATATATTATGACAAAACTATGGTTAATACAAATTAAAATTGACAAAATTAATGTTGTGACTGTTATTTGAAGAATCGAAGACTTAACGTCACAAAAACATTTATTTCACGAAACACAACAAACACACAAAAAACATACTACGATTACAGATGAGATTTTAGACACATACATAAAAGCATTCACCTTGGATAAGGTGTCGAACATTTTACATGTCAACGGTGCGACATGTTTCCAGTCGGGCTAACTCAGATCTCACCGGGGGGGGGGGGGTAAGAAAAAGTGTCCCGTGCAAGGAACCAGTGAACACAGCGCCCTCTGGGCTCTGGAAAAAATAGTGGAGTTGAGAGGTACGTTACATTCTCCCCCTCTGGTTCCGAAAACGTCCCGATGAGGAACCAGAAACCTTTGGCGGTCTACCACGCTTTCGTAGCGGTTGCACGGGCAGCTCGTCAGTACCTTGATATGGATTGAGTGCGGATGTGTGATAAGTACCTACCGGAATGTCCGGATTACTCGGATGAACAACCTCATAAGTTGTTAAGGATCTTTGAGTTAAGATGGTATAAGGACCATCTCTGCGCGGCATGAATTTGGCACTGCGTTTTTGTTTAGCGTTACTAACTGGATGCAAGGTCACCCACACCTGATCTCCAGGACCATAATTTGGACCTGGTCGACGCTTTTTATCTGCATAGAATTTCCGCTTATCTTGATTTTCTTCAACTAAATCGTGTACCCTAGATGAAAATTTTGCAAAATTTTTAAGGTACGGGGTAATTTCGGTAACAAAATTATCGTTATTTATTACAACCCTTAAATCATGTGTAACATCATCGAGTGTACGCATCTCACGCGCGAACTGCAAATACGCAGCAGTTTGACCTGTCGTCTCACATTTTGCTGAATTCATTGCGAATCTAACAGCTGGTAAACGCTCTTCCCAGGAGGCATGGTCATCTCCTACTAAAATGGCAAGTCGGGGTTTTAAGTCTGGATTTTTCCTCTCAACAGGGTTCGCTTGAGGATGGTAAACAGGTATTAAACTTTGTTTAATGTCCAATAAGTGACATAACTGTTGCATAACATCGCTCACAAATTGGGGTCCATTATCACTAATTAATCTTCTAGGTAACCCGTAACGTAAAAATATTTCATTTAGAAGTGTTAATGCACATTCCCTAGCGGTAGCCTGTGACAATGCGAACAGCTCCACCCACCGTGTTGCACAATCCTCAACAATGAAAATCCATCGTTTTCCTGTCTTGCTTTCAGGAAGGGGTCCAAATAAACCTATAGAAAGAGTTTCCAATCTTTGAGAATAAATTGGAGTTTGTAATAGTCCTGCAGGTTTTTGATTAGAGGCTTTATACTTGTTACAATCAGGGCAAGATTTAACATATTCTGTTATAAATTTTCTCATACCTGTCCAGTAATATCTTTTAATAATTCGCCGGAAAGTTCCTTCGGCGCCATAATGTCCAGCAGTCGGAGCATCATGGTATTCTTTCAAAATTCGTTCACGATCATGAGCTGGAACTACTAACTGAGCTTCTTCGACTTCAGAGTCAGGGGCATATCTGTACAGTACTCCCTGGTTCATTAAATAACCTCTTTCAGTCCAATTAACCAAATCCGTAGCAGGAGGGCTACTCTCAAAACATTCAATAATTTTCTTCAGCTCTGGATCTTTTAGTTGGTCTTCTCGAATGACTTTAGAACTTTCAATAGGAAAGTCCACTATAACAGCATTCACCTCACATGAATCTTGGGAATACTCTGGACGAGATAGCATATCAGCAACAACATTTGCTTTCCCTGGGATATATTCTATCTTCAGATTGTAGGACTGTATCTGTAATGCCCATCGGGCCAACCTACCTGATGGAGATTTTAGGCTCATCAGCCATCGGAGAGGTTGGTGATCAGAGGCTACGATGACTTCAGAACCTTCTATATACCCTCGAAATTTATTTAGAGCCCATACAACAGCTAAGGCTTCACGTTCTGTAGTAGAATAGTTACACTCAGCAGAATTAAGCAGTCGGCTGGCGTACTCGACGGGATGTTCCTCGGATCCTTCGCCTTGGAGTAAAACTGCACCGAGAGCGTATGCGCTAGCGTCTGTTCGAATAATGAAGGGTTTTGACATATCAGCTTGTTGTAATACAGGAGCGGTGACCAGACATTGTTTTAGAGTGACAAATGCGTTTTCTTCTTCAGGTCCCCATTTCCACTCAACATTCTTTTTAGTAAGATTACTTAGAGGACGCGAAACTTCAGCAAAATTAGAGATAAACCTGCGATACCAGGAACAAGTTTGTAAAAAAGATTGCACTTGTTTAACAGTCTTTGGGGAAGGTATATTCATAATGGATGCCACTTTTTCTTCGTCCACTTCAATTCCTTTGTTTGTAATCCAATGACCGAGATATTTGACACGTGAACAAACAAAATGACATTTATCACGGTTAGCATGAAGTTTAAATTTGGCCAGTCTTTCAAATACTAATCTCAAATCAGAAAGATGTTGCTCGAAGGTCGATGACAGAACAATCATATCATCTAGATATGTCAAAATTTTAACACTGCTAAGTCCACAGCGGAATTTATCTATTAATCTTTGAAATGTTGCCGGAGCGTTGCGCAATCCAAAAGGCATTCTTATATAACGAAACGTTCCGAATGGACAAACGAATGCCGTCTTATCTCTATCAGCAGGACAGACATTAACTTGGTGATAGCCAGACTTTAAGTCAATGGTTGACATGTACGCTGTAGGAGTAGTATCTTGCAATAAATCATCCAGTCTGGGAAGTGGATAAGTGTCCGGAGTCGTCTTCTCGTTGAGTTGTCTATAGTCTATGCAAAGACGCATCTCACCATTAGGTTTCTCTACAAGGACAACAGGAGCTGCATACGGAGATTCGCATTCTTCTATAATCCCCTGTTCTAGTAAAGTATCCAATTCTTTCTTCAAGAGCTCTTTTTTCATAGGTGACATTCGGTAGGGTGGTCCTGCTACTGGTGCATGATCCCCTGTGGGAATATGATGTTCTATATAAGGAGTAGGCTCTCCCCTTGGTTTGAACACATTTTCGTATTCTCTGATCAATTCACTCAATTCTTCTCTTTGGTCTTCAGATAGATGATTTCCTTCTTCGTCACGTAGCACGCATGAATTAAAAACATTTGGCAGGTTCTTCGGAGTCAATGGGTCATTGTTTATATAAAAATCAAAAGTTTGACGAGGACTGTCATGAAAATACCACCGTCGGTTCATTACATCAAGAACAATTCCTGCCTTTTGTAAAAAGTCCATGCCTAATAAAGTACGATTCCCTTTAGCTTTTGGTAAAACAAGGACTTCTAACTTGAAAGATTTTCCTTTTACTTCAACTGTTACCTCTGTATATAAGACTTCATTAGTTACTGTACTACCATTAGCTAAAGTCATTGTAATGACTTTGGTTTTAAAATCAATTCCCTGTGATTTTAATAAGTTATACAAAGCTTCTCCCGCAATGGAATTACTTGCACCTGTGTCAGTACACGCAGTTCCATAAAATCCATTTATGTGGACATCTATAATGGCAAGGTGGGTAGAGTCTGATACACACGTATACAAGACTATGCTATTAATTTCTGTTGATCCCTTTTTGTTCGAAGGATTACACTTGGGACATTTTGAGCGAATGAACCCAGGATACCCACACCCATAACACGTTAAAGGGGGTCTATGATCCGAACGCATTCTATTGTTATCTTGAAAATTTTCCCTTTTTGGCTTAAAAGTATCATCTTTAAATCTATCATGTTTGTCGTAAGTTTTATCTTTAACCGGGTATTTATTTTTAGGGATATTGCTATATGTTTCTTTTCTAGAATCTTTCCGAATACTATCGTAACTATCTAACTTTTCCGCTAGTTCTGCTGGAGATATCATATCACCCCATTGATCCAAAAAATGGTCCCAAAAATCAGGCGGAGCCCTTTTTTTGATCTGATCAGCTATCATGAGATCCCGTAATTGATCAAAAGTACTAATATTAAGACCTGAAATCCAGCCATTAAAATAATTTTGCAATTCAAAATAGAAATCTTTCCACGTACATTCTTGAGCTTTCCTGTGTTTGCTGAATAACTGTCTAAATTTTTCCGAACTCAATTTAAATCTTTTCAAAAGCATTGTTTTTATGTGTGCATAGTTTTGAGATAATTCTTCGGGTTCCCTGGCTATCAAATTAGCAATATCACTGGGGACCGAACCAATTAAATGTGTAACCCAAATATTTTCCGGAAATTTTAGAAATTTTAGCTGGCGTTCAAACAATGTTAGAAAAATACTAATATCGTCATTATTTGGATCGAACTTAGGAACTAATTTTTGCAATTCGAATTTGAGATTTTGCTCATCCGAAGTATGTAAAGTCGAATCACTAGAATCAATTTTATTCTCGATTCTCATTTTTGCAAGTTCGAAAGCTCTTTCTTGTTCTAACCGACGTTCTTTTTCAGCCTGTTCCTCTTTTCTAGTATTTATTATAGTATTTAACATTTCCTTTACAAAATCTTCTTTATAGTTAGGACTATTCTCTATTAAATTTCGTAAATCAACAATTTTATGCGACGCGTCTACAGTTTCTCCTAATTCCTCAGCCAAAATCTTTAAATCTTCCTTTTTCCCTTTAGCTAAAAACGCCATTTTTCTAACTTAATTTAAAACTCAACAAAATATGAAACAAATCGAAACAAACTTTGGTTCCCTGTACGGAAAATCACTTACCAAAAGTTAAACAAAATAATCAAAATAAACATATAAACAATATTGCAGTGAAATTTAAACAAAAATTATTCTTACTAAAGCAATAACCGGTTTTGATAACTAATAAATATATAAACAATATTGCAGTAAGATTCAAACAATAATTTTCGTACTAAAGCAAAAAACCTGTTTTGATAATACGAATGTAACTAA
Organism: Maratus speculifer; assembly: GCA_964019185.1. NCBI lineage: Eukaryota > Metazoa > Arthropoda > Arachnida > Araneae > Salticidae > Maratus > Maratus speculifer. The sequence continues at coordinate 200,380,848 of OZ025298.1, forward strand.
ATACTTAAGTAATTACCAACCAAATACTTTTTGTAAATTTAACGTGATCACGTTTCAGTTATTATACACATAAATACATTTTAAATCAATTAATATATCCCATAAATTCTCTTAAATAAACCATATCATTAAACACATATCAATAATAATAATAAAAAAAGCAATTTTCTAAGTTACTTTCGTTTACTGCTACCAGTTTCAATAACAGAAATGAAAACAAAAGTAAAAACTAGTTGGATGTGTCAATCCCAAAACTTTCTTCTATCTCATAAGTACATTTTAATATTTAAAAAAAAAAAAAAATGTGGTGACCCCAAAGTTACCCACTATCGAATTTCCTCGAACATTTGACCTAGCCTAATGAGATTCTGGTATCCGTAAAGCCTAAAATGCAAAATTTAATTAATATTCTGAGAAAATGAGCTTAGTAGTGCCTCATGTTGCGTAATTTATACTAAAACCTAATAAGCATCTATTTATGTCAAGACCTAACAGAATCTGAAATTTGATGGAATTTCGTCCATTAGTTCTTGAGATATAGTTATAACAAAAAAATTGCAAAACGTAGCACAGCAACACCATATCTTGGAAAATTTATGCCAAAACGTAAAAAAGCGTCTAATTATGTTATGGTGTAAAAGAATCTGAAGTTTGATGAAATTCTGTGCATTAGTTTTTGAGATATAGTTAGTTTTAAAAAAACCATGTAAAATATAGCACATCAGCACCATCAGTTGAAGGATTTATAAAAAAAACGTAATCATCGTGTAATTATGTTATATGTCATTTTGTAACGAAATCTGAAGTTTGATGAAATTCTGTGCGTTGGTTGTTGAGATATAGCTATCGGAAAATTCGTGCAAAATGCAGCATAGCTGCACCACTTGTTGCAAGGTTAATACCAAAGTGTAATCAGCGTCTAATTATGTTACATATTCTAGTGTAACAGAATCTAAAATTTGATAAAGTTCTCTGCATTAGTTCTTGAGATATAGCTATCGCAAAAATCGTGCAAAATGTAGCATAGCAGCGCCACCTATAGGGCAGTTCACACCAAAACCTTATCAGCGGCTATGTATCTCAAGGTATCGCAGAATCTGAAGTTTGGTGAAATTCTGTGCGATAGTTGTTGAGATATAGCTATCATGAAAATCTTGAAAAATGTGGCATAGCAGCGCCACCTGCAGGCCAATTTACACCAAAACTTAATCAGCGTCTATGTATATCAAGGGATCACAGAATCTGAAGTTTGGTGAAATTCTGTGCATTAGTTCTTGAGATATAGCAATCTTGAAAATCATGAAAAACGTAGTATAGCAGCGCCACCTGCAGGCCAATTTTCACCAAAAACCAATAGGCACTAATTCATATCAAGGTCTAACTGAATATAAAATTTTATTAAATTTCGAGCATTAGTTCTTGAGATAGAGCGCCCACAAATTTTTTGTCACATACAGACAGACACACAGACAGACAGACAGACGGACAGACAGACAGACAGACAGACAGACGGACAGACTCACAGACAGACATTTTCTAAAAATAGTCAAAACGTGTTTAGGATCTTCTAAAACGTATAAATCCGTCGAAAACCGGAAGTCGAAAATTTTCATGAATCCAATACTTTCTTCTTGTAAAGATAGAAGAAAGTAAAAAACATGTAATCTTTAAAGATATTTCGAACAGAATAAAATAAATAAAAATAAAATTATGTCATGACTTTTTTTTTTTTCATCTAAAACAAAAAGAAAATGAATCAAATAAATATTTCACAACACCAAAGAATAAAATTAATCAATGTTACTATGAAATAGAATTCTGTTCTTTTAATTTTATTTCACATGAAAGATTATTCAATAATCGTAGATCAAAAGTACTGCTTGCATTTTTATTTTATTTTCTGGCGAATAAACATCATTTCTTCAATAGATTTTCGAAGATTGTTGCTAGAACATTTTTGTTCTAAAATGCATCCATGACGTAACTACTTACTTCGTTTTGAATCAGGCATTCGCAAGAAGTTTTACATATGCAGCTTTTTTAATATATAAACTATTGTCGTGAGAATCGACGTCCCACTGACAACAACAAATATTTTATTTATAGAATATATGAAGATGAAGAATTATTTGCACTTTCAGAACGTGGTGTTCTATGCCCCGAGTTGGGCCGCCACTCTTTGTGACTGTTATTTGAAGAATCGAAGACTTAACGTCACAAAAACATTTATTTCACGAAACACAACAAACACACACAAAACATACCACGATTACAGATGAGATTTTAGACACATACATAAAAGCATTCACCTTGGATAAGGTGTCGAACATTTTACATGTCAACGGTGCGACATGTTTCCAGTCGGGCTAACTCGGATCTCACCGGGGGGGGGGGGGTGGTAAGAAAAAGAGTCCCGTGCAAGGAACCAGTGAACACAGCGCCCTCTGGGCTCTGGAAAAAATAGTGGAGTTGAGAGGTACGTTACAATGTTATTTAAGTAAAAGTTCTTTAAGCAAGTTCAATGTGAAACATCTTTACCTTAAAAAGTATTTGCATAAAAACGTATTTTATGAAATTTTATTTTGTCGCCAAACGATGATAAATCGCCAAATAAACGAAATGCTCATTATTTTTTTATGAATGTTCCATCGGGATTCCGCCGAAATTTTTTTTATAAATATATATAACCACATGAGAAGAACATTCTGTATTTTTTTCAAAATTTTCTGAGTATGTCCGTATGGAGACCTTCCTTGTAAGGAGTGAGAATTTTTAATGATGTGGTAAGCTTCCAGAAAAATCAAGATCAAGAATGGAAGGACACTTATGGATGATGGTGGCTGAAGAAAAGTTAAATTTATGTTGTGGAGACCAACAATGTTGAGCAATAGAAGAGTGTTTAAGCTGTTTCGTATATAGGGTTCTTTTGATCTTATGGTTAGACAACTTCACTCTTTTCTCTTAGAAAAGTAGAAAATAATTTATTTACAGATTTTCAGAACAAAAGAGTCTTCGAAACTCACAAATATTACTAGATATTTAAAAATAACTGTTCAAATCTATCGTACAAGTGTAGATATAGATCCCAGAGACTCTTTATACAACGTCTCAACACTAAAATCACATTCAAAATAACGTAAATAAGACTCAAGCAAACTTGCTTAAACAGTACCCTAGACGTTCACTCAATGACTGACTGGTAAATAATAACAGCAGCTCGTATTGCTCTCCTTATACACTATCTACCAAAAAGTATTTGTACACTTTCAGTTTTTGACATTTTGTCAAATATTTAAAAATATACTGGTCGGATTCTTCTGGAACTTCAGAAATATAAAGATTATGTTTCACTTTATATTTATTTACATTCATTTGTTAAGCGGGTAATTAGGGGGCCGGCAAAAAAGCAAAGAATAATAGAAATATTTGGGATCGCCCTGTACATGAAAATGCACGAAACGACTTATCGCTTTAGAATACAAATATATGAATACAGTAGAATATGTACACTAATTTTTGTGAGAATAGCATGTATATTTATGGCGATAGAGCGATTTTTTTGAAAAATTCAAAAAATTCTGGTGTGTTTTTTGTTTATATCATGCTGGGTTTTTGACCAAATTTAACGCAAATTTCAGAAAAATTGGCAAAATGCAGTAGAAAAAATGTAGCGCAATTGGAATATAAATATATTAAATATTTTATGAAATATGAGTAGTTGTATAAAATAATTTTTATCTGCGCATGCGCGAACTAGAAAAACATTTTTTTTACATCATTTAATAGTCAATTCTATGGAGTGACTTATAAAAAAAATCCAATCAAATATCGTGAAAATTCAAAAAGATATCATTATTTTAGTGAGATGTTTTTACTCTGCTCTCTAAAAACGGCTGAATCTTAAGGGATTCTCCACAAATTGACATTTTTTAATAACTGACTTTAAAAAAAAACTAGTATTGAATTAATACAATATCTAATACAATATTGCTGCTAATAAGTACTTGACAATTGTGATAGAAAAGAAAAAGAGCTTTATTCACATTCAGGGCCAAAACTAAGAGAGAGTTGGGGGAAAAGGGCATGTTCCCCGGGCGCTAGGATGAAAGTGTCCCAAATGTACATTTTGTTTGGAGTTTTTTTCCATGTCTATGTTTAGCATGATATTGTCAAAATCGTCCCATTCAAAGCATTTCTCCTATACCAAAGCATAGAAGAATCTAATGATGATGGCATAAAGATCCCGCATAAAGCAGATTTTTTTTTTCGTTTTGATTCGGTTTCACGATTTTAAGGTATCATTTTTTTTAAACAAAGCAGACTACTTTAATCAATATTACATATTTTAAGTTTTAAAATAAGTCGGCTATTAATAAATTAGAAAATTTTTTTCAATCGCCAAGTTTGTCGCCAACTTGGCGATATATCGCCAAATTTGGCGACAAACTTGGCGATTGTTGGCGATGGTAACCCTTCCCTCTCTATGGTAACCCCCCTATAGATATACTGATACATTGAATGTTGTTCCGTGGATTTTTCGAGATGGATTGTAGAAATTTCCAGCACATGCTGCGAACCTATATAAGGAGAGCAATACGAGCTGCTGTTATTATTATTTACCAGTCAGTCATTGAGTGAACTTCTAGGGTACTGTTTAAGCAAGTTTGCTTGAGTCTTATTTACGTTATTTTGAATGTGATTTTAGTGTTGAGACGTTGTATAAAGAGTCTCTGGGACCTATATCTGCACTTGTACGATAGATTTGAACAGTTATTTTTGAATATCTAGTAATATTTGTGAGTTTCGAAGACTCTGTTGTTCTGAAAATCTGTAAATAAATTATTTTCTACTTTTCTAAGAGAAAAGAGTTTGAAGTTGTCTAACCATAAGATCTAAAGAACCCTATATACGCAACATTTGGTGTCAGGAGTCGGGATCTTATGGCGAAAACAAGAGGCATGGACGGGCAAATGAAAGAACTATTAGATGCTATTAATGGTATAAAGACAGAATTGACGAATAAAATCGATAAAATTGATAAAGGCCAAGAAGAGTTGGCGGATAAAATGAATAAAGGCCAAGAAGAGTTGGCGGATAGAATGAATAAAGGCCAAGAAGAGTTGGAGGAAAAAATGAATAAAGGCCAAGAAGAGTTGGCGGAAAAAATGAATAAAGGCCAAGAAGAGTTGGCGGACAAAATGAATAAAGGCCAAGAAGAGTTGGCGGATAAAATGAATAAAAACGAAGAAAGAATGAAAGAGTTGACTGAAGAATTGAAGAAGGAAGTTAATAAAAGTCAAAAAGAAATGAAGAAAACTTTAGAAGAAAAGTTCTCGTCGGTAGATAGAAGAATAGATTCGGTAGAAGAGAAAATAGAGAATGAAATTAGTAAAGTAGAAGAGAAAATTCAGAATGAAGTTAGTAATATTGAAGAGAAAATAGTTGAAGTAGATGAAAAGCTAAATAAAAAAGTACAAGATCTTGAGAAGAAGCTTTCAGTGTCCAGTGGTAATTATGAAGAATTTACGAATCTGTCTGCTTCTCCTGTGCACGTTAAGCTGTCGACATACGACGGAAAGAGTTCCTGGCAAGTTTACAAGACCCAATTCACTATTGTAGCCGAAGCGAACAAATGGAGTGACGAGGTGAAAGCTTGTCAACTGGCAGCGTCTTTGAGAGGAGAAGCCGCCGACGTGATGCAAACATTGCCCGATATGACGCAACTCAATTTTGAGACTGAGTTGTGCACTTGAAATGAGATTCGGAGAAAAATTCTTCAAAGATTATACGAGAATACAAATGAAGAGCCGCCATCAAAAATCGAGTGAAACCTTTCAAGAGTTTGCCTCAGAAATAGAACGGCTGGCAAATTTAGCATTCATCGACTGCCCAACAAATGTACCGGAAATGCTCTCATTGCAGTACTTTGTAGACGGAATAAAAGATCCAGAAGTGCAGAGAGCGGTACGAATGGCAGATGTGCAGGATTTAAAGGCTGCATTACTATATGCCTTAAAGCTGGAAGCAGCTACACAAGCCAGCCGAAGAGATCGTCATTCAGTCCGAGCGGCAACGGTGAACAAAAGCTCAGACACTGAGAGCGACGTCTTGAAAGAAATTAGGAAAATAAATCAAGAGCTGGAAACATTAAGATATGGAAGAACAAGCTCAAGAAGACAGAATCTCACTTGCTGGGGATGCGGTGATACGGGACATCTCCGAAGAAATTGCCCCAAAATCCACGAACGTGAGATAAATTCAAACAGTCAGCAGGGAAACTAAATTTTGGCCATCTCGCGGGGCGGTGGTTGCCAGAGAATGAAAAGCCCCACCTGAAGATTCTCCAGATATCAAAAATGAGTGGCGGTGATAATGAATTATATGTGATAGGCTTTATTAACGGAATTCAGTGCCGTATGATTGTCGATACAGGAGCCAATGTGACAATAATAAGAGAAGATTTGGCTCGGAAATTGAAATCTAAACTCATCTGGACTCCACCATGCGTTACCTTGTAAACTGTGACGGGCGACAAGATAGGCATATATGGAATGCAAATTTAACCATCAACTTTGGAGGAACGAAATATTATCATACGGCATATGTGGCTGATATAACAGATCCTTGCTTAATCGGGCTAGATTTTCTGAAGAAGTTTGGCTTCAAACTTGATTTCAAAAATAATAAAATGCTCTCTAAATTTGAAGAAATAAGCCTTTTTGGATTAAATAACGAAACTGAATGCAAACAAATAGTAATAGCCAAAGAAGACATCCATCTAGATCCAAGAACAGAATTTTTAGTTCCTGCTGTAATTAAAAATGAAGCTAATTATCGATTTGGCCATATAGATTATCCCGAAGACAATAGTACACAAGCAGGAGTATTGGTGGCTTCTTCTGTAGTAGACCTCTCGAAAAAGACCATTCCAGTCAGAATTGCTAACATCAGTGATAAGACGAGGATTATCAAGAAAGGAGAGGTGATAGCATCGTGTGCTCCTGTGACGTGCATAAGTCAAAATTCCAGTCACTCTGAGAAATCTTCAGATAATTTAGTCAAGGATTTCTTACAAAATACAGACTTAGATCCAAATCAGAGAGATGCTGCTGAAAGTTTAATTAGGGAATTCCAAAGTTTATTTTCCCAAACATCTGAAGACTTTGGACGAACCAAAATCGCACAACATCGAATTGATACTGGAGATCACTCACCTATTAAACAACACCCAAGACGATGACCTTTTGCCAAGCAAGAAGAGGTGCAAAATTTAATTAAGGATATGGAAGAAAATGACGTCACCGAACCATCGACAAGTCCATGGGCGTCTCCCATTGTATTAGTAAAAAAGAAGGATGGTTCAACAAGATTTTGTGTAGACTACCGCCGACTGAATGACGTCACTAAAAAGGATAGTTACCGTCTACCAAGGATCGACGACACTCTCGACACACTTTCGGGCAACACTTGGTTCTCGACTCTGGATCTGAAGACTGGTTACTGGCAGGTAGAGATCCATCCGGACGACCGCGAGAAGACTGCCTTTACAACGAAACAAGGATTATGTCAGTTCAAGGTAATGCCTTTTGGTCTGTGTAACGCTCCTGCAACTTTCGAACGGCTTATGGAAACGGTTCTCCGGCGTCTGTCATATGAAGCATGTCTTGTTTATTTAGATGATATCATAATCATAGGAAAATCTTTTGATGAACATCTGACCAACCTCAGGCGGGTGCTACAAAAATTAAAGGAAGCTAATTTGAAGTTAAGCCCTACGAAGTGCAGTTTGTTTCGAAATGAAATCGCCTACCTTGGACACATCATTTCAGCGGAAGGAGTTAGGACTGATCCAGAGAAGATATCGACTGTGAAAAATTGGAATCGTCCAGCAGATGTTCACCAGCTTCGGAGCTTTCTAGGATTATGCACGTATTACAGAAAATTTGTCAAAGGCTTCTCGATGATTGCAAGACTACTTCATAAATTAACAGAAGTCAATCAAAAATTTATGTGGACACAGGAATGTGACGCTGCTTTCGAAAAGCTTAAGGAAGCCTTAACATCCACTCCAATTCTGTCATATTCTCAAATCGATAAACAGTTTATACTTGATACGGATGCAAGTAACGAAAGCATTGGCGCTGTACTGTCCCAGGAAATCGACGGCCAGGAGCGTGTTATCGCCTATTTCAGCAAGTGCTTATCAAAGGCAGAGCGAAACTACTGCGTAACAAGAAAAGAGCTTCTTGCTGTAGTGAAAGCCATAGACCATTTTCATCACTATCTTTATGGTCGAAAATTCCTGATCCGAACTGATCATGCTTCTCTAACTTGGCTATTGAATTTTAAGAACCCTGAAGGCCAGATAGCCAGGTGGATACAAAAGCTTCAAGAGTACGATATGGAGATACGCCATCGAAAAGGCTCATCACATGGAAATGCAGATGCTCTCTCAAGAAGACCCTGCTCAGAGAATTGTAGATACTGCGACCGGGTTGAGAAGAAATTTAATGTCAAAGGTCCTATAGTAAGACAAGTTACAACTGGGTCTACATCATCGCAAGATCCGTGGAGTGACGAGAGCCTGCGTAAAGATCACTTGCTGATCCTGAAATTAAGCCAATTCTAGAGATGAAAGAGGAGTCCAACAGGAAGCCCAGCTGGCAAGACATGGCCCATTACCATCCTACGACTAAACGTTATTGGGCCCTCTGGGATTCCCTACATTTGAAGAACGGTATTTTGTACCGAAAATGGGAGTCTGACGATGGAAAGACATGTAGATGGCAACTACTACTCCCTAAGTCGAGAATTTCTATGGTCCTTCAAGAACTTCATGGTAGTCCCACAGGAGGTCATTTTGGTGTAATGAAGACCCTGCAAAAGTTTCGAGAGCGTTTTTACTGGAATAATGTTCGCAATGATGTAGAGAAGTGGTGTCGAACTTGTGACACCTGTGTAGCACGTAAAGGTCCAAAGAGGCGCACCCGTGGACGATTGCAGCGTTATAATGTAGGAGCTCCTTTCGAACGAATTGCTCTAGACATCCTGGGTCCTCTTCCTATAACATCTGATGGCAATAAGTGCATCCTAGTTGTCATGGACTACTTCACTAAGTGGCCTGAAGCCTACGCCATTCCTAATCAAGAGGCGGTAACCGTAGCAGACATACTGGTTCAACACTGGGTTTCCAGATACGGAGTTCCTCTTCAAATCCATTCTGATCAAGGAAGAAACTTTGATTCGGCTGTGTTTAAGGAAATGTGTGGACTACTCGGCATGGACAAAACTCGAACTACACCTCTACATCCTCAATCGGACGGCATGGTGGAGCGTTTCAATCGTACCATCCTAAATAGCCTCTCTCTCCTGGTGTCTAGAGACCAACAGGACTGGGAGAAGAAATTGCCTCTTTTCCTGCTTGCCTACAGGAGTGCCACTCATGAGGCCACTGGTTACTCCCCTTCTCAAATGCTCTTTGGTCGTGATCTTCGTCTGCCTGCGGATCTTTTGTTTGGCCGTCCTCCTGACGCTCCTTTGTCGCCTGAAGAATACGTGGATGGACTCCAGGCATGGATTGAGGAGGTTCATTGTCTAGCGATTAACCGAATCGGACTAGCATCAGAAAAGATGAAGACACGGTACGACATAAAGGCAACTGGACATGAGTTCAACGAAGGTGACAAAGTTTGGTTGTGGAATCCTATACGTCGTAAGGGACTGTCGCCAAAACTACAAAGAAACTGGGACGTAAATTTGGTAAATACCCCAGTTATCTAAGCGATCAATGGGGTGCTTAAGATTTGAAAAAGCAATTTTATTAACAGGAGAAAAAATAGCATTGAAATCGAACCTTATTAAAATTTTAGCAACTTGCTGACTGATTTTGGGGAAAAAGGGCAAAACAACCAAAGTATTGCAGTTAGAATTAAAGTTTTTTCTTTCAGATTGGGTAGATTTTGTCAGTTTTCTATGAATTGAATCAATAATATTAGGGGAATAACCACGATCAACAGTTTATTTTCAAATTTGATTTTTAAAATAGCTTCGGTTAAAGAATTTATAGTGCATCATTAATTCATCCTATAAAGTATGAAGTTTATTTTAACAAGTTTTTTATTAGCTCACAGGCTATCATAGCCTGAGAGCTTATGTGCCCGTCCGTTCTGTATGTATGTGCGTATGTGCGTAACGCGATAACTCATGATAAAAATATCGGATCCACTTGAAATTTTGTATGTAGGTATATCCTGACAAGGCGCTTCCCTGATTAGTTTTTGGAGTTCATTCGATATGTATAAGAGGGGGAACGGGGGGCTCATGCCCCCCGTTAGTTGATATAAATGGGATTTTCATGCAGAATTAAGTTTTCGTTCAAAATTTAGATTAGGATCATTCTGATGAGGCGATTCCGTGACTGTTATTAGGTGTTCATTGAATAAGTATAAATAGGGGGACAGGGGTTCTAATGCCCCCCCCCTTAATTTATAGAAATGGGATTTTCATGCAGAATTAAGTTTTCGTTCAAAATTTAGATTAGGATCATTCTGATGAGGCGATTCCGTGACCGTTATTAGGTGTTCATTGAATAAGTATAAATAGGGGGAACAGGGGTTCTAATGCCCCCCCCCCGTTAGTTGATATAAATGGGATTTTCATGCAGAATTAAGTTTTCGTTTAAAATTTAGATTAGGATAATTCTGATAAGGCGATTCCGTGACTGTTATTAGGTGTTCATTGAATAAGTATAAATAGGGGGAACAGGGGCTCTAATGCCCCCCCCCGTTAGTTGATATAAATGGGATTTTCATGCAGAATTAAGTTTTCGTTCAAAATTTAGATTAGGATCATTCTGATGAGACGATTCCGTGACTGTTATTAGGTGTTCATTGAATAAGTATAAATAGGGGGAACAGGGGTTCTAATCCCCCCCCCCCCGTTAGTTGATATAAATGGGATTTTCATGCAGAATTAAGTTTTCGTTCAAAATTTAGATTAGGATCATTCTGATGAGGCGATTCCGTGACTGTTATTAGGTGTTTATTGAATAAGTATAAATAGGGGGAACAGGGGCTCTAATCCCCCCCCCGGTTAGTTGATATAAATGGGATTTTCATGTAGAATTAAGTTTTCGTTCAAAATTTAGATTAGGATCATTCTGATGAGACGATTCCGTGACTGTTATTAGGTGTTCATTGAATAAGTATAAATAGGGGGAACAGGGGTTCTAATCCCCCCCCCCCGTTAGTTGATATAAATGGGATTTTCATGCAGAATTAAGTTTTCGTTCAAAATTTAGATTAGGATCATTCAGATGAGGCGATTCAGTGACTGTTATTAGGTGTTCATTGTATAAGTATAAATAGGGGGAACAGGGGTTCTAATGCCCCCCCCCTTAATTTATATAAATGGGTTTTTCAAGCAGAATTTTCAGATTTCGTTCAAATCTCTGAATAGTTTTGGAAGTTTAATGGTTAAGTATAAAAGAGGGGGATAACTCCTTTTAAATTATATAAATGCTAAATGGGTTTTTATTAAGAATTATCTAATTTGCTCTGAATTTTGGATATAGATTTTTTATATGATAAAGCATGTCTTTGATAGTATAGGAGGTTCAATGATTAAGTATAAAAAAAGAGGAAAGAAGAGAGCTGTTTCCCTTTCTTAATTTTTTAACGGAATTAACCCTTGAAAATATAAGGCTTTAATGTACAATTAGTATTTGTAGCCTGTGAGCTCAATGCCATCAGTTTAACTGGGCAGTATTCTTTATTTTAATATAGCTATTCTCAGTTATCGTGTGGATTGAGACATTCCGTGTGAAAAAAATCCAGCAATATTGATTGAACTATAGTTTCTATTATAAGTGTTTATTTTTATATTTTATAAAATCTAAAGTATGGTTTATGCTTTACAAAGTTTTATGTAATTTCAATAAGTGTACACTACCTGGCCATTGATGAACGTCCACTTGCAATTTTAGACATTTTGTTAAATATCTAGAAAAATACATAAGGAATCATCCCCAAAATCGTAGTGTATAAATATAATAGTATAAGTCATACATTTCCGTGAAATTTTTTTCCCGAAATTCCATAGAGGACCGTCAACAAATTAAAAAATAATGAATATCTTTTGAATAACACTGTCAAAACTAATGTAGCAAGAGCGCTCAAACTCTAGATTATGATTAAGTGCCTTATTGTAATAAACTGTGTTGATTTGTATGCAAATAGCATGCATACTCGCAGAGATTAAGGTTTTTATAAAGATGGTCCCAAATTTTTCCAAGTTTTTTGCTTATAATTTTCAGAGTTCTTAATATAAAATAATATTTTTTCTGAAAATATGACAAACAACATTGCACACAATACTCTGTAATCAGAATTAAAAAGTCCTACCTGCAATGCCAAGAGGAAGAGGTAGCTTACATATGCTTATTCATTTATTTATTTTAAATTAAGTTATATTATTCAAAAATACGAAGCTCAAATTAGTAGAACTCGATTATATAAAATTGAATACTAGTTTTGTCAATACTGAATATTAATAGGAATTTTTAGAAATTAGGCATCTTTTATTCAACCTGGTTTTATTTTAAGTGAGTTAGAGAGTCGCCAAATTCTACGATATCATGAAATGTATGCCATTTTAAAGCATCATTATGGATAAAACAAACTAATGAGCTTGATCGAAATCTTAATTCATGTACACATGCACACTCATATTGAAATCGATTAAAAAAAGTCACCCACATTACAAATTCAAACTGCCATATCTCAGGCGTTTTTAAAGTAAAGACAAAGCAAAAGATACTTCGGAATTCATTATTAAGGGGCTGCCTCGCTCAAATGAAAAGACCCATTCGCTAATGCTAATCCTACGGAAGAAATTTATAAATATATCTCGGTTGCATTTTAATATTTTTAAATGATTCTTTTTGCATTGGATAGCTGTGACTGATCTGAATGCAGGCCGTTTTTTTACTTTTTCGATTTTGTTTACAGAAGAAACGGCCCGCATTCAGATCAATCTCAGCTATTCAATGCAAAAAGAATCCTTTAAAAATATTAAAATGCAACCGAGACATCTTTATAAATTTCTTTCATAGGATTAGCATTAGCGAACGAGTCTTTTCATTTGAGTGCAGCGGCTCCTTAAGATAAATACTTTAGAAAGAACCTTTTTTCAATTTCTAATTTTTTGCTTGTACATCATTATACATTTAAAAGATTTTTGACAAACTTAAATCTCCGCCTATTTGGAAAAATAGGGCGGATGAAGTTGGCCAATGAACTCGGTCAAGACATTGGTATTTACTATCTACACACGGAGTTATATGTAAATCAGTTTATAAATATGCGTATTATCACGTGACAAATTTCAGACCGTTTCAAAATGTCAACCACACTGGATATTGAAAGTGTTATAACTCAGCCATTTTTCAAGATATAGATGAAACAAAAAATGCTCTGGAATCTTTGTATTAAGGTGAAACACACAAAAAAAAAAATCTTTTTCAATTTTTTACTTTTTTGCAACTAATTTTAAAATTTAAATTTTTTAAAAATATTTAATATTCCGCCATTTTGAAATAAGATGATGGATGGACAGGGTTGGCAAGTTTATGACAGTGTGACGGTTTTATCCGGATTTAACCATGGTTTTAACCGTATGTCAAAAACCCCTTTTTGACATAGTTTTTGACGTAAGTGTCAAAAACCTAAAATTGAGTCCAAAAACTGTTTAATATTATTTTTAGAACAACATTAAATTTACAATTTTTCATAATTTCTACTTTTAGACACTTGAATAAATTTTTTGTCAGTTTTAATACAAGTTGCTTAGAAAATAGAAATTAACTGTAAGCTATAAATATAGAATAAAGAATAATCAGAAGTATTATTAGTTGTTACATTAAAAATATAAACTAATGAAACTACTAAATACTTTAATTTTTTAAAATGAAAGTACATGGTGAAAATATTTATAATTTAACATATAAAATTACAATATAAATAATACATATATTTTTATCTTATTTTAATGTTAATTATTATGTACAATGTTGTTTGTCATATTTTCAGAAAAAAATATTATTGTATCTTAAGAACTCCGAAAATTATAAGCAAAAAACTTGAAAAATTTGAGACCATTTTTATAAAAACCTTAATTTTTCTGCGAGTATGCATGCTATTTGCATAAAAATAAACAGTTTATTACAATAAGGCACTTAATCATAATCTAGAGTTTGAGCGCTCTTGCTACTTTAGTTATGACAGGGTTATTCAAAAGATATTCATTCTTATATAATTTGTTGACGATCCCCTATGGAGTTTCGGGAAAAAAATCTTCACGGAAATGTATGACATATACTATTATATTTATACACTAAGAGTTTCGGGAAGATTAATCCTGTATTTTTCTAGATATTTAACAAAATGTCTAAAATCGGAAGTGGACGTTCATCAATGGTCAGGTAGTGTATTAAAAGTTATGAGAACTCGAAACCATAACTTTTGCCTCCTGACGGATATTTTAAAAGTATGAGACTCCTTAAAATAATCTGCGGAAACGATAAAATCCCGAACCAGATCTAAGCCGAGTAAGTCAGCTAGTTATAAATAATTAAAACATGAATATCTAAAATATTTGTAGCATACAAAATATCCAAATAACTTTTATATAGAATGCTGCTAAGTTCTAAAGGGGTTCGGAAACGATAAAAACGTCGGAAACGATAAAATCCCGAACCAGATCTAAGCCGAGTAAGTCAGCTAGTTATAAATAATTAAAACATGAATATCTAAAATATTTGTAGCATACAAAATATCCAAATAACTTTTATATAGAATGCTGCTAAGTTCTAAAGGGGTTCGGAAACGATAAAAACGTCGGAAACGATAAAATCCCGAAAAGCCGAGTAAGTCAGCTAGTTATAAATAATTAAAACATGAATATCTAAAATATTTGTAGCATACAAAATATCCAAATAACTTTTATCTAGAATGCTGCTAAGTTCTAAAGGGGTTCGCTGAAATGTTTAAATAATTTTATCGCTTTTTTAATGACTTTAGTCTGTGTTAGACATTTATTAATTTGCATACTGAGATTTGAATGAAATTATTTAAATGAATAAATATAATTACAGAACGGTTTTTTTAATTGAAATTACTCATTTTCGGGGGTTTTCCAAAATCATTTTCTTATGCTTTTGTATGAAAATACATTACTTGAAATACAGTCGTTTTTCTTTAGTGTACAATTCGTCATATTTCTGATCTGAAGGTGATTTACCATTATTATTTACATTACATCCTTATTAATACGTCGCTGACAAAGAGATATGTTTTGCCAATAATGTTTTCTTTGGTAATACAGGGAGCTTGCAACCATGTTTTAAAAATGCATATCGACATGAGAATATCTTCAGTATCTTCTTCAAAATTTTTTTAGGTACGTGCATAGGGAATCGTTCCTTATTAATTTGAGTAGTTTTTATAAATTTTTCGTTTTCAGTAATCTATGATGGAATCTAAAAAAAGCTGCAAAATTTCTACTGAATCAAAAATTGACCGCATTCTGGTTGCGTATTTCTAAAATATTAAACTTTCAATCTTACGATTAGTTAGCTTGATTATTATGTTATAATAAACATAATATACATTGAATACATTAGCAGATTTTGCGCTGTTAGCAACACAAGATTGACTAATCAGAAGTCTGCATTTTTGTGGACTTTAAATAAGCAAATGCCGTGATCCAAATATATTTTGAGTTGTTAGCAAAACGACGAGATTAATCAATCAGAAAATATGTTCACTTAAAACAATGAAAAATTCGAAAAATGCTGGCTTCTGATTAATCGACCTTGTTTTGCAAACAGGGGAAATATCCATATAGGTCCCGAACATATTTTCTGATTGGTTATTCTCATTTCGCTAACAGCGGAAAATCTATCTGGATCCCGACCAGTGTGACCATTTTTTCAAGCTAAAAGCAGGCTAGATTTGAACTGACAACAAGCTAAAAATAAATCGATGATCCTGCCATTTATACCAGAATCTGTTAATTTCGAATCGATAGACTGACAACTATCTCTTAGCTCGAGCTTTTAGCTTGATTTAGCTTGTTGTAAGTCCTACAACAGTCCAGATTTCTTACAACAATCCAAAAACGGTCACACTGATCCCGAGGTATATCTTCTGCGCTGTTACCATTTGCTGTATCGTCACTTAACTGCTTTTATACTAGAATATCTCTATTGTAACCGATAAGAATGCTCCACAATACAGTAAGGTAACCGTTTTCTTTAAAAGCGGTCGAAGCTAACGACAAAGACAGGCTACCGTGGTGCATTCCAAGTATCTTTTTTTACAGACCGCTGGTGTCACGTGATGGTCGAATACACCAATGCGAGTGCACGAATAGAGCACTGCGTCATTCTAGCAGTTTGTAAAAAAAGATATTTGGCATGCACCGCGGTAGCCTGTCTTTTTCGTTAGCTTCGAAAAGCGGTGGAGTGACGCTGCAGAAAATGATACGGATTTTCAACAGTACACTGTTAAAAATCTGCAGCATTTGCTGGATACGCCCTCCGCCGTTTGTTTATCATATCGCTGTTCCGACCACTGAGCTCCATATATAATACGGAGAACCTACTTGCCGATACGGCCAAACCACTTTCTTCCGGAACCTCATGACACTTTTCAATGCGCACAAGTAATGAGTCCTCTATTTTTCTTAATGTAACAAGCATTTTTTGAAAAAAAAAATTGCAAACTTTTTATTATTTTTGTTTATTTCTATGTGTTTTTGATATTTTTATGAGCAATATTTAACAAATGTTTCTTGTTGGGTTTAATTAAAATTTCCTTCTTAGCTAATATCAAATTAAAAATTTGATATGAATTTAAGTAAAATCAATAGATTTTTAATAAAGGAATATATATCAGTGAAAATTGTAGCAATTTCGTCTTATTTTTCAAAGAGAATTCAATTTGAAAATATCTACCCTATACTATCCTATGGGAAAAAATCTACGTTTTGCCAAAGATTTTCGTCGGAAAATCTTTGGCATGGTATTCATGGGCGGACTGCTGAATTCAATGTATGAGTTAGCTCTCCGTGTTATTATCTCGGTCAGTGGTTCCGACCAACGACAAACCGTTTTCTGTACAAACTGCTGAGTGCGTATGCAGCAAATGCAGCAGATTTTTTAACAGGGTATGGATTGGACGAGATCCAGGCAGATTTTTCGCTGTTTAGCGAAACTAAATTGACCTATCAGAAACTTGTATTTTTCCAAACGATTAAAAATTCGCAAAAATGCAGGCTTCTGCTTCCGCATTATTTGACTTGCGTAAGTTGTCTTGTGCCGCTTGCCACTTCCCCAAATTCTTCTCGAGACGCAAGTAACTACATGGAACTAAAAAGGATAGGGAAGTAAGACGAAGCCTGTTACCCATTCGAAGAAGGGAGAGAGTCGATGCCACCAGATTTCTGTGAGGTTCACCCATATCCCAGCATTCCGTGAGCATGGCAATAGTTTGGCGCGCTTTATCGCGACGGTTATAAGTGACGGGTGCTGCTACAGCGGGAGGTAAAACGCGTAATTTTTTTCCGAAGCACCTTCGTCATTCCAAGCCCAAGCTCGCACTCTGATTGGTTGTTGCTCTCGGCACTGTTTTCATGTAACTTGGCGATAATCATACTTGGCGTAGCGGTAGATGCTTCCGTCGAGGAGTTTGATTTCCTTCCGAACCGAGTACAAAGTAACTTTTCTCTTGCAGCATTGGATTGGATGGAACGTGTCTTACTGAAAGCTGTACTCTTTAAAAGTTTTTACACACAACTTTTTACTTTGTACTCGGTTCGGAAGGAAATCAAACTCGACGGAAGCATCTATCACTACGCCAAGTTACGTGAAAACAATGCCGAGAGCAACAATCAATCAGAGTGCGAGCTTGGGCTTGGAACGACGAAGGTGCTTGGGAAAAAAAACTTCGCAGGTAAAACCGGTAAAACACATGCCAAGATATCGCCAATTGCCAATAGGGCAGTTGCAATTGACGTCACGCTGGAGGTAAAAGACTAAAATACGCAGTCTTGATTGGTTGGATTGCAACTTCCCTATACCAGCCGAGTTGGCTGCAGTTTCAGGATTACACCTACACTGGTGTCCAAAAGTTAAGCATAATTACTAATTAAGTAATTATTTTTAAGTAATGAAAGAAATATGAATCGGAATGTGCTGAAACTCCAGGTGTGTAAACAAAATAGTACGCGTTACATATTTTCGCGAAGAGTTTTCCCCGAAATCGAACAGGGGACCGTCAACAAATAGAAAAAGAACGAAGATCTTTTGGATAACCCTGTCAAAACTAATGTAGCAAAAGCGTTCAAACTGCACATTATGATTAATTGGCTTATTTTAATGTACTGTGTTAATTTTTACAAGGATAGCATGTATACTCGTTGAGAAATTAAGGTTTTTATAAAAACAGTCCTAAATTTTTCCAAGTTTTTTGCTCATAATTTGCAGAGTTTTTATTATAAAATAATGTTCTTTTCTGAAAATATGACAAACATCATTGTACACAATACCCTGTCATCAGAATTTAAAAATAATAAAAATTGTATGAAAAATGAGTATGTTTAGTAAATAATTATTCATTGCGCATGCGTCAACGATATCAAAATGTCATTTGCATATTGTGTTAGCTAAATGTATAGAGCAACTTCTGTAAAAGTTTCAAAAACATAGCTTGAAAATTCTGAAAATGGGAGCCTATAGAATCAACTCAAAATCCTTTATTCCCTAAATGAAGCAAAAAAATGAGGGGCTGTATCCATATTCCATTGTTTAGTGCCTACACAATATTGCACGTACAACTATATTTAGGTAAAACCCCTGATTGTTTTGCTTCCTTTAGGAATAACGGATTTTGAGTTGATTCTATAGGCTCCCATTTTCAGAATTTTCAAGCTATGTTTTTGAAACTTTTACAGAAGTTGCTCTATACATTTAGCTAACACAATATGCAAATGACATTTTGATATCGGTGACGCATGCGCAATGAAAAATTATTTACTAAACGTACTCATTTCTTCATACAATTTTTATTATTTTTAAATTCTGATGACAGGGTATTGTGTACAATGATGTTCGTCATATTTTCAGAAAAGAACATTATTTTATAATAAGAACTCTGCAAATTATGAGCAAAAAACTTGGAAAAATTTAGGACTGTTTTTATAAAAACCTTAATTTCTCAACGAGTATACATGCTATCCTTGTAAAAATTAACACAGTACATTAAAATAAGCCAATTAATCATAATGTGCAGTTTGAACGCTTTTGCTACATTAGTTTTGACAGGGTTATCCAAAAGATCTTCGTTCTTTTTCTATTTGTTGACGGTCCCCTGTTCGATTTCGGGGAAAACTCTTCGCGAAAATATGTAACGCGTACTATTTTGTTTACACACCTGGAGTTTCAGCACATTCCGATTCATATTTCTTTCATTACTTAAAAATAATTACTTAATTAGTAATTATGCTTAACTTTTGGACACCAGTGTAGGTGTAATCCTGAAACTGCAGCCAACTCGGCTGGTATAGGGAAGTTGCAATCCAACCAATCAAGACTGCGTATTTTAGTCTTTTACCTCCAGCGTGACGTCAATTGCAACTGCCCTATTGGCAATTGGCGATATCTTGGCATGTGTTTTACCGGTTTTACCTGCGAAGTTTTTTTTCCCAAGCACCTTCGTCGTTCCAAGCCCAAGCTCGCACTCTGATTGATTGTTGCTCTCGGCATTGTTTTCACGTAACTTGGCGTAGTGATAGATGCTTCCGTCGAGTTTGATTTCCTTCCGAACCGAGTACAAAGTAAAAAGTTGTGTGTAAAAACTTTTAAAGAGTACAGCTTTCAGTAAGACACGTTCCATCCAATCCAATGCTGCAAGAGAAAAGTTACTTTGTACTCGGTTCGGAAGGAAATCAAACTCCTCGACGGAAGCATCTACCGCTACGCCAAGTATGATTATCGCCAAGTTACATGAAAACAGTGCCGAGAGCAACAACCAATCAGAGTGCGAGCTTGGGCTTGGAATGACGAAGGTGCTTCGGAAAAAAATTACGCGTTTTACCTCCCGCTGTAGCAGCACCCGTCACTTATAACCGTCGCGATAAAGCGCGCCAAACTATTGCCATGCTCACGGAATGCTGGGATATGGGTGAACCTCACAGAAATCTGGTGGCATCGACTCTCTCCCTTCTTCGAATGGGTAACAGGCTTCGTCTTACTTCCCTATCCTTTTTAGTTCCATGTAGTTACTTGCGTCTCGAGAAGAATTTGGGGAAGTGGCAAGCGGCACAAGACAACTTACGCAAGTCAAATAATGCGGAAGCAGAAGCCTGCATTTTTGCGAATTTTTAATCGTTTGGAAAAATACAAGTTTCTGATAGGTCAATTTAGTTTCGCTAAACAGCGAAAAATCTGCCTGGATCTCGTCCAATCCATACCCTGTTAAAAAATCTGCTGCATTTGCTGCATACGCACTCAGCAGTTTGTACAGAAAACGGTTTGTCGTTGGTCGGAACCACTGACCGAGATAATAACACGGAGAGCTAACTCATACATTGAATTCAGCAGTCCGCCCATGAATACCATGCCAAAGATTTTCCGACGAAAATCTTTGGCAAAACGTAGATTTCCTCCCATAGGATAGTATAGGGTAGATATTTTCAAATTGAATTCTCTTTGAAAAATAAGACGAAATTGCTACAATTTTCACTGATATATATTCCTTTATTAAAAATCTATTGATTTTACTTAAATTCATATCAAATTTTTAATTTGATATTAGCTAAGAAGGAAATTTTAATTAAACCCAACAAGAAACATTTGTTAAATATTGCTCATAAAAATATCAAAAACACATAGAAATAAACAAAAATAATAAAAAGTTTGCAATTTTTTTTTCAAAAAATGCTTGTTACATTAAGAAAAATAGAGGACTCATTACTTGTGCGCATTGATATCGGTGACGCATGCGCAATGAAAAATTATTTACTAAACGTACTCATTTCTTCATACAATTTTTATTATTTTTAAATTCTTTAAATGATGTTCGTCATATTTTCAGAAAAGAACATTATTTTATAATAAGAACTCTGCAAATTATGAGCAAAAAACTTGGAAAAATTTAGGACTGTTTTTATAAAAACCTTAATTTCTCTACGAGTATACATGCTATCCTTGTAAAAATTAACACAGTACATTACAATAAGCCAATTAATCATAATGTGCAGTTTGAACGCTTTTGCTACATTAGTTTTGACAGGGTTATCCAAAAGATCTTCGTTCTTTTTCAATTTGTTGACGGTCCCCTGTTCCATTTCGGGGAAACTCTTCGCGAAAATATGTGACGCGTACTATTTTGTTTACACACCTGGAGTTTCAGCACATTCCGATTCATATTACTTTCATTACTTAAAAATAATTACTTAATTACCAATTATGCTTAACTTTTGGACACCAGTGTATCTCAGAATTCTCGGCTTTCTTCGGAGCTGATCCGTTGACCGGTATTCTTTCCTTATCCTTCTTAGTTCCATAGTTAACTACGGTAAAAGTCAAATATGGCGGACGCGAGAGGGGGGGGGGGGGGAGAACTCGTCTCTCAGCTTCTATTCTCATCACTATGCTAAATTGATAAGTCGTCCCCCTTATCTTAGCTCCATGCAACTGACGTACAAATCTCGCTGTTGAAGTGTTTCAATCTTTTATAAGGTTTTCAAACAGAAACTGATGATTAAATAATCATAAATCCAAGAATGAGCCAAAAAAAATGCTCTTTAAATTATTCAATCAATCGGAATTATTCAACCAATAGGGCAGTTGCAATGACGTCACGCTGGAGGGAAAAGACTAAAATACGCAGTCTTGATTGGTTGAACTACCCTTACCGTCGCTGTCTGTCAGATACTTGTTTTTGTCCAAAATACTTTCGACCAAAAAAATTGTACTGCTCGATGAAAAAATTTGACTGTACAGTTATTAAAAAAATCACACAAATTTATATTTTTGTGCCATGAAAAAAAATATTTCTAATGTTTACATTTTTCTTAACTGTAAAATAAACCTCGAAGAATGAGGAATTTTAATTTTGTTTGGCGGTTAATTTGCTTGTCACTTTAAATAATCTCTACAATGTATAATAATTATCGTCTTTATTAATTTGTTGTAAAAAAACTAGGTTCTTCGTAAAAACTTTCTGCATCTTATAACACTTTCCTGGTAATTATAATTATTTTATGGAAGTAATTTATTATGTGAGATACTAATGTTATTGTTAATTGTTGCCATCTGAATGTTTTGGTCTTAAATGTAAAATTCATTTAATTTTTAGATTTTAAGTTACGTAATTAAAAAACCGAAACTCTTTTAATTCTTTACTGCAAAGTTTAGGCCTATTTTTAATGTTTTCTCGATAAATTAATTTTAGCTTTCAGTGATTTACATTAACATTAAAAAAAAAAAAGTAATTCGAAGTTTTTCAGACAGATTATTTTTTTTAATTAAATTTCTGGACTTTAATATTGATTTTAAGCCAGTGGTAAACATTGAAGCTCGTGTCTGTTAACAAAAATCTTTGGTTGAGAGTGTTATTTACTAGGGATGCACCGAATAGCAATTGTTGGGCCGAATACCGAATATTCGGCTGTCCAAAATTTTTTCATATTTCAAAGTTTAAAGATATTAAAATGTTACTTTTTTAAACAATTTTACATAATATTTTAATAAAAGAAATTTACATTTTGATAAACAAGAGCTTTTTATAAGTTACATTTAGAATTGAAAAAAAAACCTGCCTTGAGTTATTTAATAAGGACAATTATAAGGCTTTTTAATTTATTAAATTTTTAATTTTATAGTCTCTTCTATGAATTTGTTACAAACATTTTAAATTCAAAGCGAAACAATGAAAAAATAGGAAGAAAAACCTTACAGTCTCATAATTGACCTTTTTAAACAACTGAAGGCACATTTTTTTTTTTCAATATAAAGTTTACTTATAAAAAGCACTTGTTTATCAAAATGTAAGTTTCTCATAATAATATTTGTCATGAAGAAACTAAAGTAAAATCAAATGGTGGCAATTTTTTAAAAATAACTTTTCTACTTCTTTTGATTTAGCAAGTAAGTTTTAAAAGCATCTTACATCAATGTCTGGATCTGGACTAAGTGATCATTTTCAGAGGTTGTAAAAAATCAAGTTTTTCTTAAAATTGTGCTTCAGACTTTCAATATATTATATAGTCAAGACAAACATTATTTTAACAAAAAATAATGTCTCGGTCTATTTATTTCATCAATATTGCAATGTATATTGTCTGTGTTTTGCAGTAAAGATGCAAGGCACAAACAGAGCCCGATCAAGCCCCCCTCTTTACCTACCCATTTTCAACGACACTTTCTCAAAAAAAAAAAAAAAAGTTTATTTGAGTTGACTAAGTTGTTTGGGTGAAAATTGCCTAGGTTAAAAACTTCTAAAAATTTTATTGAGTCATTCAGAATATTTAAATTTTACGTTTCATATTTTATAAAACAATATTACTTGAAAAGTATTTGATTAAGGGGAAAAAAAAAAAAAAATCAGCCACATAATTTCTGGGCCCCTGAAATTGGTGGATCGAGGTCCCGGGCACAAATGATAATTTGTTCAGGAGAGCCAAAATGAAGAATCTTTCACCCTGTAATTGTTATTTTGTAAAAGCTGAATTAAGGAAAGACAACCATTTATCGAACAAGCTAGTTATGAAAATATGAACATTGATGGAAAAAAGTTTAAAGTTTTCATTCACAAAAATAACATGTTTTAACCTTGAACTTGTGTGAAGTTCTTGCATAATTTTATTAAATGCGTAAAACAAAGTAGTATTGTAAACATTGGGCTGAATATAAATTAGTCACAAATAAGATTTTGCAATCATTGATCCCCAGAAAATTAAAAAGAGAACTGTTTCATTTGGCATTATTTATATAAATTATTACTTTTTAAATAATATTACCATAAAATCCCATTAGTCTTCCCCTCCCAAACAAGACTTTTCAAAATGCTACATTTTCAAAAAGAATTTGAAGTTAAAAAAAAACAAATCCTGAGTTAGTGTCCCACTCCCTAAACATCTCAGAAAAAAATGTAAATTAAGTCAAAAGATCCCAAAAACATAAATAACGTCAAAGAACCACGAAAAAGGTTTATCTAATGATCTCTTGAAAAAAAAAAAAAAAAGAAACTTTTAATTTTATCAAAGAATCGCAAAAAAAACCTGCAAATTTCTTCAAAAGATCACAAAAAAAAAAAAAAAAAAAAAATCATAAATTTTTTCCAAGGATTTTCAAAGTATGCACATTTTGTCAAAAGATTCCAGAAAAAAAAAAACAACAAAAAAAAAAAAACAAACAAATTATGTCAAATAGGGCTGGGCGATATCAGAATTTTAATATCGTGATATATCGCTGACCAAATATCGATAATTTTCGATATATCGATATATTTCGATTCATATGTCACTCCATTATAGGGTTATAAATGTAACTGTCCTCTGTATAAAATACTACAAACACATAATAGTCTATATATTTATGTGTGTGTGTATGTTAATTATCAAGAAAAAACAAAAATATCAATATCTTAACATATTCCAAGGAACTTAAATTTTAATTTTTATGTATTGATTCAAAATATGGAAACCCTTTACCTGCAAATCTGATCTAAAATATGTGTTATTGAAAACTCTTAGAAAGTTAAACATTATAAATCATTAAAATGAAACAAGAAAATGTATATAAGACAACAAATAGACATTAGATATATTGAAAGAAAATACTTTAATTACCTATAAACTTAGAATTTTTTTTATTACAATACAAAAAAAAAAAAATTGCATTTCTGCAATTTTGGGCAGTAAGGAACACCTTCTTTTCGTTGTTATCATAAATAATTCTATTATTAGTCAGAATACAAATGAAAGCATTAGAATAATCAAATAATTTTAAGAAAACACGAAATTTCTTTAATAGAGTACGAAGTCCCAAATCAGGACGTTTTGCTAACTACTGTTTTTTTTTCTTCTTTTAATAATAATGCTGAATTAATCTCTATAATGATCTTTTACTTTTTCGATTTTGTTTACAGATTTTTTTTCTAGGATGCTTTTACTTTCGAAACCAGTTTCAAAAATGAAAGTATTCCAGTAAAGAAAAAAAAAACTTGAAAACAAATATTAAACGGCTTTTGTTGAAAGAGATGAACCTCAGATGTGCAATGCAAAAACAAAAAATAAATAAATAAATAAACAAACAAAAATATGGAAATGCAAACGAGGTATAAAAAAATTAAGATTGACATTGAGCGGATGTTTTTGCATTTGTGAACTCTTGAAATAAAAAGGAGCCATGATATTCAAAATCAAAACTATCCTTATTCTTTTATGAGAGATAAACTGTTCGATTTTTTTTTTTTTTTAACTTACAAAAAGGGTTTTGTGACAGTATCAACTAGTTTCAGTTGTTTAAGTGCGCGAAAAACACATTCAACGGCACATACAAACGAAAAAGGGGGGGGGGAAGAAAAACAAAACCTTTTATTCTTTACCATTAAAAGGGAAAAAAATTCATAACTCCTAAGTTAATTTACCGATTTTTTTCAAATTTTCAGCAATTTGCAATAATAGTAAATTAGGCTGTGTGACAAATTTTTATTAAAATATAATAAGTTATTACAAAATTTGAGCATTTTTTACAAGTGTCCAGTACTGAAGAACCTCAAAGAAAACGTAGGAAACTATCCATCATTTGTTTTTGTTTATCGAACTCAGCGAAATCGAAACTTGAATGTTTATACAATAATCATATTGTCATCTGCTGTGGATGGGTAATATGTTTTGCCAAGCAGAAAGACACCATCCATAGAGTTTTAGCGATCTTTCAAAATGAAAAGTATTTTCTTTCCTAATTTGAGAAAGATTTTCATTTTTCTTTGGGGGGGGGGGGGGGATTTTTTTTAAAAACCCGTACGCAAAACGGGTAAAAATACTAGTATCCAATAAACTCTAAAACTAAGGTGAATAACAATGAAAAAACAAAAAACTTCCGCTTTAAGTAAAATTTCTGCTTAAAATAAATGACATAATAGAATTACCATACATGTAAATTATTAATGTTATTAATAAAAATGTAAAATATGTGATTTAATATAATTATTTATTAATGCTATTAATAAATGAAAAACAAACATACAAGAAATATCGATTGTGCTCACATTCTTGAAAATATGGCAATCAATTCTGCATTCCGGCAGCAATAACTGTACACAAGCTCACAGGAAAACAACAGTCAGCCATCGACAGCGTTAGAATTCCTAAAAAAAAGTCGCTGGTCCCAAGGACCAGTAAGCATGAGAATTTACTGGTCCGCAGACATCAGCACTGGTCCGTTACATAAAACTCTATTAAATAATTTTAACACTTAGAGTGGTCTCCCCCCCCCCTCCCCACACACACACACTCTCTGGAAAATAAATCAATCTTACTTTGCATTTATCCAAAATTTTCAGCATAATAAAATGTAAAACATAATTTGTTAAAAAATAAATAAACAGTACGTAAAGAAAAACTATCAAATTATTTATTAGATATTTTATTTGCCATTACTTATTTCAACTGACTGTAGGGTTTAATGTAATTTTTTTTTTTTGATTTTTCTCCAGATTCTAGCCAGAGTGGTGGAATTGTAGCTAGTGTCATTGATGCAGTTGGACTTGAAAAATCCTGGGTCCCCGGGACCCAGGACTTCTAAAATACTGGGTCCTTTTTCTACAAATGCGGGTCCCCACTAAGTCATATTTTTCGATGCAAAAATTGAACTTGTTCATTTGCACAAGAAAAAGAAAATGCAATAATTGTTTTAATAATAATAAATAATTAAAACCAATATTAATTTAAGAGAAATTTTCTGTACTTTTTAAAGAATAAATGTGCAAGATACAAATTTAATTATAAAATAATGCTTATTTAAGTGTTGAAGATAACAAGTATCACTATTGTTTGCATTTCTTTTAAAATGGGGCACAACAGGTTTATTGAAAAATACTTTTTTGCTGAAAAAAGGGATATTTTTGTTGAGTAAATGGGTACTTTGCTTAATGAAATGCTGCTTTCAGGAGTCACATTCACTCAGAAAGATTTGGAGCAATAAAAAACCGATTGGGAAGCAGGAAAATCAGTTTTTGGAGCAGCAATAACAATTTTGAAGTTGGAAAATTAGGTTTTAAAACAGAAAAATTCTCTCCCGGCATTCATATATATTTTTTGTGCTTTTTTTTTTTGTCGAAATTTCCGTTTTTTCGCATTATTTTGACGAAATCTTTTGTTTTTTCAGGATTTATTGACGAAATATACCGTTTTTTGCGATCTTTCGAAGAAATCTGCCATTTTTTCGGGTTTTAGGATGAAATTAGCCATTTTTTCGTGAATTTTTTGACAATATTTACCGGAAATTAGTTGTTATTTAGCACTTTTTAAACAAAATTTGTCTTTTTTTTCGCAATCTTTTGAAGAAGTTTTTCGTTTTTCATGATTTTTTTTGACAAATTTTGCCGTTTTTTCGCGATTTTCGGACAAAATTTGTCGTTTTTTTGCACTTTTTTGAAGAGATCTGCCATTGTTTTGCAATAGTTTTGAAAAATCTGCCTTTTTTTCGCAATTTTTTGAAAAAAATCTGCCGTTTTTCGCAATTTTTTGGGCGAAATTTGCCGTTTTTTATCTTTAGAAGAAATCTGCCTTCTGTTTCGGGTTTTGGAATGAAATTAGCCATTTTTTCGAGAATTGTTTAACAAAATTTGCCGAAAATTAGTCGTTATTTCATGATTTTTTAATGAAATTTGCCGTTTTTTCGCGATCTTTTAACAGAATTATGCGGCCCGTGGGACGCGTAAGAGCAATTTTTTTGCGTCCTATGGCGCGTTTGCGGCATCGCTGATAATTAAAAAAATCATGTGCGATCGGTTTTGGTTTTCTAAGGGCCTGAAAAAAGGCACTGGTCCTGCGGACCACTAAGTTTTTCAAATTAGTGGTCCGATTGAATTATCGGTGGTCTCGGACCAGCGGACCACCAAGGATTTCGAACGCTGATCGATATGGAGTCAACAAGTGATTGTAGCGGAAATGCCCGATCCTCGAACGAGTGTTTCAACTTCGATTCTCGAACGAACTCCAATAAATAAAGCAGTACATCAGAATAGTAGACTGTTCGGCCATATTCCGGTATGTGCGCGACACCAGCGCAAAAAGTAGACGGTTCGCCCATATTCCGGTATGTGTGCGACACCAGCGCAAAAGGTAGACGGTTCGCCCATATTCCGGTATGTGCGCGACACCAGCACAAAAAGTAGACTGTTCGCCCATATTCCGTTGTGTGCGCGACACCGGCTCAAAACCGGAAGTATCATGCAATTGCCGATTACAGCGCAAACATTGTTAGGAAAATATATTTATATTTTCCCCTATTCTTATCACTCCACTCAAACTCTGTCCCATTCCATTCTTCCCCATTTCATCCAACTTACCTTCTATAGATGTGTTTATCCTTTATACTTATCAGTAAATAATTATAATTTCTGGCTAAATCACTTTAAGTTTCAATAGTGTAAGTCTAATTTAAATACTTTTATTATCTTTATTTCAGCATTTAAATATATTTTATTCTAAATAAAATATAACTTAATGTTTGGTCACTTCTGTTTAACTTACGTTCATCCTTCACTTGCTGACTTGTATCACGGTAAACATATTTCCATCCTATCATCATGAACAGCGGCGAACATCGTCACGGCAAATCGTAATCTGTAAGGTTACGGCAGTTTTAGGTAGATGGTATAGGTGAAAACTGGGAAATTCGATTAGTAGCCAGTGGCCGGTAGACCCAGTTTCATTAGTGGCCACTTTTTAAAAGTTAGTAGCCACTTTTTAAAAATAGGTCAAAATGGCTTTTTTATATTTATTTAGCGGCTAGTGAGTTACAAAATTACACATATTTGGTTAAAAATAAAACTGTCATTCCACTGAATGAAAAAATATGAATTGGTGATTAATACTGCAACTAAAATTATAAGTGATAAACTATATTTAAATATATATTAATGCATTGTATAAAACAAACAAGGAAATTGTATTTTTAAATTTAAAAATAATTTCACATCTTTCTTGGATATTCTATTCTTATTTAAAATTGGTGGTAATTCTTAAGTTTGACGAGTGTACAGATAAATATAAATATTCTTTGTTTTGGCTGAGATTTCAAAACTCCGGATGTCTTATTAAGGCAAAATCAGAGAGTGCCAATGTGTTGGTGAGGTGGGGAAGTCTGCTTGGTAGCAGTAAAGTCAGATGCTAAATTTGCAGTATTATTCGCCTAAGTGGCGAGTGCTAATTTTGTCCTATATTTTTTAAGTAATTGGCTATAATGTTTCAGTCTTTCTTGACACCTACATAAACTTTAATCATAAATTTAAAAAAAAAATTGTACCAGCCAACTATCACTGGTACAAGTAGTGAGCATATGGCAAAAGTGAAAGATTTAAGATACAGCAATGTCCTTAAAATCTCCTTCCATCCAGAGGTAAAAATGGTATAATTTATTTGAAATGCGTGAGGATTTGAAATTGATGACTATATTTTGTAGGAAAAAAACTATTTCTTGAAAACATAATCCAAATAAAGAGTTCATGGTAAAAAGCCAAAATATAGAAAATACAACAAAGTTGCTAAATATGCTTGCATCCGATAGAAAGAAAGAATTAACCAATTCACTAATTAGATGCAAACAAAGTAGAGATGCATATATTCATGAAAAGAGCCATATTTCACAAAGCAAATTAATAAGATTTTTTAATCACTGAGTGGCGACTAGGGTGGCGATCGATGGTCGAGTTTTAATTTAAAGAATTAACCAATTCACTAATTAGATGCAAACAAAATAGAGATGAATATATCCAAGAAAAAAATTTGTATTTCACAAAGCAAATTAATAAGATTTTTCAATCGCCGAGTGGCGACTAGGGTGGCGATCGATGGCCGATTTTGAATTTAAAGAATTAACCAATTCACTAATTAGATGCAAACAAAGTAGACATGCATATCTCCATGAAAAAAGTTGTATTTCACAAAGCAAATTAATAAAAAATTTTTAATCGCCGAGTGGCGACTAGGGTGGCGATCGATAGCCGATTTTTAATCGCCACTTTTACAACTTTAATCGCCATGTGGCGAGTGGCAACCGTTAATTTACACCTATAGTAGATGGCGTTACCTGTTTGGATGCACGTGCCTACCTGTCGTGGATGATTGCTATTGGTTCTTCCGCTCAGGTATGTTCTAGAGGCCGGAGGTGGGGTTTGGATGTCGTCATAGGAAATGACGTAAGTGGGCGGTGACTGAGGATGGGAGAGCTATTTATAGCTCAGTGGAAAGACCGTGAGTACGCTTGCTTTTGCCTGCATGTCCGTTGTTATAGTTTTGTTTTGTCGTCGTCATGTTTGTTTATAGTGAAGTTCTGGAGACTGTTACCGGTGTATGTAATGAGTTGAGAAAGTTTTTGGAAAGTCTTTTTGATTAAATGATAAGTGAACTTTGTTTACTTTGGTCAGTACCAGGATTATAAACAAGAGTGTTTCTCTGAATAAATGCATCAGGAGTTCGTCAAGTCTTGAACTTTAATTTTCACGAAATAGGCGAAGACAGCCACGTCACCAGCGACATATGTTTTTATTAATTGGTATTTTATTTTTTTTTATTTCTTTTAAATTGGAAATAGTTTATTTTTAAAGTTTCTTTTTCTCCTTCCCTTAAGGTAACTTCTTTCTTTCTTAAATGGTTTTCCCGTACTGTGGTAATGTGACCAGGCCTAAAGGGAACCAGGTCAACTTCTTTTTAGGACTCTATAGACGGATTTCGCTGCTGAG
Organism: Maratus speculifer; assembly: GCA_964019185.1. Classification (NCBI taxonomy): domain Eukaryota; kingdom Metazoa; phylum Arthropoda; class Arachnida; order Araneae; family Salticidae; genus Maratus; species Maratus speculifer. The sequence goes on from OZ025298.1 coordinate 200,411,882, forward strand.
TCTTTGTTAAGATTTTGTTTTGCTGCGGTATGGGGAATCTTTAGACTTTTCTTTCTCGCCCTCCAAGTATAGTCTCATGTGGCAGATACGGGATTTCTTGGAGTACACCGCTAGTGGCAGTAGCCGGTGTTATGGATAACATTCCTAGTGGCAGTAGGGATTAGCTACAGAGAAAGTTTTTGTAGTTCAGTATGGTTAGTAGAATCTTTCGGGAGGGGAAAAACATTAATGTAATTTATTTTTATTTTAATTGAAAGTTTAATATGGGCTGGATTGGAAATTGAGGTTTAATTTAAAGATAAATTTAAAGTTAATTATTATTGACAGTTTTAAGATGGAATTTTGAAATACAATAGTTTACTTTTGGTGCTCCGGTTCATTGTTTCAATTAAGCACATAATATAATTTGATTATTTATTTGACTTTTATATAATTTGGTTTTAATTTGATTTTATATGTTTTTAATTATGAATTAAATAAAAGTTGTTTGTTTACAAATCTGTTTGGTTATTTTTCCTCATTACATTTTTCTTAACTCTATGGGCAAGTTCCACAGCAAAGTTTCACACTGCGTATATCTGCTGATGTAATGTCATTTTAAGACTTGTCCTTGATTTATCAAGGACAACAAACATTTGCAAAAGTAAACAACTTTTGCGCCGACAGAGGTAGATTCGAAATTCCGTAACTCCGTAATTCCGAAAGTAGGATGAAATATCGTTTGAAACGATATATCGGAAGGATTGAAATCTCAATATCGTTACCGTGGTCTTAAAGAAATATCGATATATAACGATATTATGGTATATCGCCCAGCCCTAATGTCAAATCTAAAAAATGTAATCAAAGGATTGCTGTAAAAAATGCAAATTGCATGAAAAAAATCTGTGGAGAAAAAAATACGAATTGCATTAAAAGATTGCATAAAAATCGTAAATTTCATGAAAAATGCAAATTTTCTCAAGATTTCAGGAAAAAACACGAGTGTCTGATCTATTAAAAAAAAAAAACTAGTCAAACAATTACTAAAACAAATTTTGTCAAAATATCATGGAAAAAACATAATTTCGTTAAAAAGAAAAAGATGCAAAAACATTAATTCCATTAAAGAATTGCAAATAAAGCACATTTCATCAAAGGATCACAAAAGAAGTGCACATCTTGACAAAAAATTGCATAAAAAGCACAAATTTTGTCAAAAGATCACAGGAAAATTATTTTCACTATAGAATCGCAAAAAAAAAAAAAAAAAAAAAAAAATCTAGAAAAGTTTGTGAAAAATCCTCTGTTAGTGTCTCCTCTGATTATTTTAAGTTTTTTGTTATGTTTAGGAAGGCAGATTAATGGTATGTCATGCAAGAACTAAGAATATAATAAGTTTCATATACATTTACTGTAAAAATTTAAAAACAGCTAGCCTTATACATTAGCTATTCTTTGTATCTGCATGTAAGCTTAATTTTCCCTGTACTTATTCATAAACTTTTTGTGTTCCTCTTTCTTTACAACATGTGCTTGTACTCTTTTCACATAGTCAAATTAACTCAAACTGTTACGAAAAACTGAATCGTACCCTGATTTTTGGTCTTGGAAGAAATAAAATCGCTACACGTCCTTGGATTTTTTTACTAATTTAAATTAATCAGATTGCTAAGTGGGCAGACATACCTTTAAATTCTGTTATAGCACATAGAATCTTTAATTTCGGTACTACTTGGTTATTCCATCAACCAAAAATCTACTGTCAAACTACAAGATTAAATGCCAATAACGGATGATCGTAAATGTCACATTCACTTAACATTAAGCACAATATACATGTTTATTATGTCATCAAGTGATTTTTAATTAGTTTTTCTTTTTTTATTAAGGTTCAACTAATTTATTTGCTTTTTAGTTATTTAAATGAACAATTACATTAATTTGTATAATTTGGCTAATAGCAGGGGTGCAGAAAATGTTTCTACTCCCAACACTTCCCCCAATCCACAAGAAAATTTCCCCAACATTCCAAGGTTTGTTATGAATAAATGCAGTATTACCGTACGTATAGAAAGTTTATTTTTGTATATATATACCAACTTATGCGCAAGTATATATGCTAGAGGCTATTCTGAATAATAATTAAAAAAAATCTGAAATTTACGTATAAAGCGATTTTCTGACGAAATTTGAGATTATTTAGCAATCTTTTAATAAGTTTTGCGTTTATTTCCCCTTCATATGATAAAATTCACTGTTATTTTAGAAATCTGTGACGAAATTAGCTGTTTTGCGCTCATATGATGAAATTCGCAATTGTTTTGTGATCGTTTAACGAAAGTTGCGGCTCTTTCGTGATCTTTTTACAAAATTTGCGATTGTTTTCTGATTTTCTGAAGAAATGTCCGTTCATTTCGTGATCTTTGCACGAAATTTACGGGTTTTTTTTTCGCATTCCTTTGACATTTGCGATTATTTCGCCATGTTTTAACAAAAATCGCGATTATTTTGCCTTTTTTGACGAAATTTCCTGTTTTGCAATCTTTTGACGAAATGTGCCTTTATTTCCCGATCTTTTGTCAAAATTTGCATTCATTCTGCGATCATTTGGCAAAAGTTGCGCTTCTTTCACGATCTTTTGACGAAATTTGCGGTTATTTTGCTATCTTTTTGTGACAAAATTCGCGTTTTTCTGTAATTCTTGAACGAAATCCGCGGCATTTTACTGTCCGAATTTTCAAATTGATAACCAATTTTTTTTTATATTTTCGGGACCAATTACCTTAAATTTTCGAAAAATTCGGAAGAGAATCATTCTTGAGTACAATCCATATTATTCTGAGATGATGAAGGTCGCCATAGGTATCTTTTTATTTGTAGAGATTTTTTTCTTTTTTTGAAAAAAAAAAATGGAATTAATTGTTAAAGTCGAAATTAATTGTATATTTTCTGAAAAATTTCCCCAGGTGCTTAAAATTTCCCCTGATCCTAGATCGCCGGATCGGACATATTCTGCACCCCTGGCTAATAGTTTGGCGATTTGTATATTTTGGCAAAATTGGTCGACGGGATAACCAAGTAGTACCTTAATTTCTTTATTATTCATGGATACACCTTTTGAAATTTCTTCAGTATACCTTTAATAGATGTAGGTATTCATATTTTAAATATTTTCAAGGTACTGTGTTCCCTTAAACATATGTAAAAGTGTTAATAAACTTGTAAATGTTACATTGAGAATATATGACATAATTGTTATACAAACAATATCTGGCTATTAAATGTAATGTTGTATAATAGTGCTTTATATAAAGAATTATCCTGTTTAAAATAATTTCAGATTCTTAAAGATGTCTGGTCAAGAAACAATTGCTAGTCGTTTTGTCAAATTGAACCAAATAATTCTTGGCAAATCAGGAATTAATTTACCAAACAAGTATCTTGCCCATCGAGATGGTTTATTGGATGTTCTTTTTGCTTTATATGAGGAATGTAATGTGGATTACATGAGAAAAGATAAGCATATTGCAGCTTTTGTTGATAAATGTAAGTCATTAAATTATTTTGTTGTGAATTTCATATGTACTTCTTTAAAAAGAAATGTAAATGATTAAAATGTCATTTTATGATCATAGCTCATTTTTCAAATCTAAACATTTTTGTTGTATTTTTATGTATGAAATTTAAAATTCTGTTTCTTTATAGATAAGAACTAGTATGGTCAAAATAAATCTAATTGGGTCATTCCATGTCAAATCAACCAAAAAAATTCAATATTCAACCTGACCATTTCAGATTTCAACGAAACTGCTAGGGATCATTCTCTATGATGATATAAATAAGAGCATGTTTTTATTTTTTGTTTATCTCTTTAAATTTTTATACAATTAATTATTTAAATTTTGAAAAATTATTTTTTGACATGCATAAATATTTTCAATTTCTCAAGTTCTATCAAACATAGAAAATTTTATGACCACTCATTTCAAAGAGGAGTTTATAAGGTTTAATTTGATATGCTAATCGACTATGTATAATTAAAATAAATAAAAAATTTTTAAAAATTGAAAAATTTTCAGATAGTCATTTTTAAAATTTTTTTAAAATTTTTGTTTGTTGTAATATTATAAGTTTTAAATTCTGAAATTTTTAGAGTGGGATCTCAATGGGATCAGGAGTTATGAAATAAAAGCTGAAAATGACCATACAAATCATAAATAACGAAATAGGCAGAATTAAATTGCTATTTTAATGGTAAATTTTGCTTTTATTTAATAACTCCTGATCCCATCGAGATCCCACTCTAAAAATTTCAGAATTTAAAGCTTATAATATTACAACAAACATACAATTTTTTCAAAAATTTTCAAAATGACTATCTAAAAAATTTTCAAATTTCAAATTTAAATTTTTTTTTATTTTATTTATTTTAACTATACATAGTTGACTTGCATATCAAATTAAACCTTATAAACTCATCTTTAAAATGAGTGGTCATAAAATTTTCTCTCTTTGACAGAACTTGAGAAATTCAAAATTGAAAATATTTATGCAGGTCAAAAAATGATAATTTTTCAAAATTTATATAATTAATTGTATAAAAATTTAAAGCAATAAACAAAAAATAAAAATATGCTCTAATTTATATCATCATAGAGAATGATCCCTAGCAGTTTCATTGAAATCGGAAAGGGTCAGGTTGAGTCATTGGTTGATTTGGCATGGAATGACCCAATTATTCTTATGTAAAAATGATTTATCAGCATCTTTATATTTTTCATGATAAATAAAATGCTGTTAATAAACCAAGATTGATATCAACATATTACAAGATTTATTTGTAATCTACTATGCTGGGTGAATTTCAATGGAATTTGTGCTATTGGACAATTTTTCAGAGGAAGTTTTGTATATATATTTCTTAATTGTTTGCATATTTTATTATTATGTGTATATAAAGGTTAAAATTCGCGGTCGCCACCGGCCACAGGTAAAGATGAAAATAAGCACTCGGCGACTAAATGTGAAAAACTGGCGACTAAAAATGTGGAAAGTACCGGCCAATATGCAGGTTTCTCCAAATGGTGTTTTATGAAAAGAATCGTGGAAAAAACCCTGCTAATTTCGACAAATAGATTGAAAAAAATCCAAATTTCAAAAAAAGATCGCGGAAAATTAGGAATTTCGTGTAAGTATCGCGAAAAGACATCGTCTAAGGATCGCGAAAAGACATCGTCTAAGGATCGCAAAAAGAATGCAAATATCTTCAAAGAATCGCTAATATCATCGAAGAATCGCGAAAGAACCGTAAATATTATTAGAGAATTACAAAAAAAGCAATTATCGTAAAAAAAAAACCCGCGTATTTTGTCAAAAAAATCAACGAAAACAAACGCGGTTTTTGTCAAAAAACGTAAAAACGAATGGAAAAAAACGCGAATTTTATCAAAAAACATGCAAAAAATGTGAATACCGTCAAAAAATCGCGATAACGAACGCTATTTTCGTCAAAAACATGAAAACGAACGCAAAAATTACGAATTTTATCGAAAAAAGAGACGAAAAAAGCGAATACCGCCAAAAAATGGCGATAGCAAACGAATACCATCAAAAAATTGCGATAACAAACGCGAATTACCGTCAAAAATCACGATAACGAACGAATATCGTCAAAAATCGCAATAAAAAACGCAAATTACCGTAAAAAAATCGCGATAACGAATGCGAATACCGTCAAAAATCGCGATAACGAACGCGATTTTCGTCAAAAAACGTAAAAACGAACGCAAAAACGCGAATTTTATATAAAAAAAAACCCACGAAAAAGTTAATACCGTCAAAAAATCGCGATAACGAACGAATACCGTCAAAAAATCGCCATAGCGAACGCGAATTACCGTCAAAAAATGGCGATAACGAACGCGAATACCGTAAAAAAATCGCGATAACGAACGCGAATACCGTCCGAAAATCGCGATAACAAACGCGAATACAGTCCAAAAAGTCGTGAAAACAATCGCCAATACCGTTAAAAAGTTTTGAAAACGCACGCGATTTACGTTAAAAAGTTTCGAAAACGCACGCGATTTTCGTTAAAAAGTCGCTAAAACGAACGCAAATTTTATCAAAAGATCGCAAAAAAGATAAAAAATGCACATTATGTCAAAGGATTCTGGAAAAAATCATATAATATTAGTTTTATGAGAGCCCCCCCCCCCTTTTTTATTTTTTAGAAAATTTAATGTTTTTTTTTTTTTTTAATCAAACCTGCTAGTTAGTGGAAAAACTTTTTTTTTTTTGGGGGGGGGGGGGGAGGGGTTACTTCTTAATTCTAGACAAATAATTACAAAAAAATTTTGGAGTTTATTTATGTCGTTAGCTACGCAAGTGCCTAAGCATAGTTGAACTTGAGTAGCTAACTACACATATGCATGTTACATATAACTTTGCTATTAATTTAAAACAGATTTGAAATTAGTATCTCAAGTTTATTCCAAACAAGTCTAAGCTCGTATATATCTTGTAATTAAATATTCAGTAACATAAATGTCCCGACTGGCTACTAAAGAAATTATTCTCACTAGCCAATAACTGGCTACTAAAAAAAGACAACCTACCGGCCAGTGGCCACTAAGCAAAATTCCTTATTTTCATCTTTAGCCACAGGGCGACTAAATGTAAAAAATTGGCGACTTTATGTTATGCACCTGATCGCCATTTTGGCGATAATCATTTCGGGAAAAAAAAAAAAAGTCGGTCATAAATCCGAAAATTAGGACATAATCTCAAATTTTGACAAAAAGTCGCCGAAAATAACCAATTTTGCCAATCGTTCGAAGAACAATAGCTAATTTCGTCAAAGGATCGCGGAAAACGCAAATTTTATCAAAAAATTTCGACAAATATCTGTAAAAAATCGCCGAATAAAAGTAAATTTCACCGAGAAATGATGAAAATACGACAAATTTCATCAAAATATCGCAGAAAAAAAAGTAGATTTCGTCAAAATATTGCGAAAAAACGGCAGATTTTGTCAAAAAAATCGCGAAAATAGGCCAATTTCGTCAAAAAAAATCGCGAAAATAGGCCAATTTCATAAAAAAATCGGCTTATTTCGCCAAAAGATCGCGAAAAAACGGCAGATTTCTTCAAAAGATAACGGAAAATCGGTGTATTTCGCCATGAGATCGCGAAAAAACGGCAGAATTCGTTAAAAAATTGCAAAAAAGGCAGAATTCGTTAAAGAATCGCGAAAAAACGGCAGATTTCGTCAAAAAATCTCGAAAAAACGGTAATCTTTATCAATAATTGCAAGAAAAAAAAAAGCTAATTTCATCAAAAGATCGCGGAAAAACGGCAGATCTCATCAATAGATCACGAAAAATTGGCATATTTCGTTAAAAGATCGCGAAAAACGGCTGATTTCGTCATAAATCGCGAAAAAACGAAAGATTTGGCTTTAAAAAAAAAATCACTAAAAAACGGAATATTCATCAAAAAAATCGCGAAAAAAATGGCTGATTTCGTCAAAAAATCTCGAAAAAACGGTGTAATCCTTGCCAAAAATTGCAAAAAAAAAAAAGCTAATTTCATCAAAATATCACGAAAAAACGGCAGATTTCATCAAAAGATCGCAGAAAAAAGGTAGATCTCCTCAAAAAATTGCGAAAAAACTGCAAATTCTGCCAAAAAAAAAAAAAGAAGCAAATTTAGATTAAAAACGCGGAAAAACAATCAATTTTGTCCAAAAATCGCGAAGATACGATAAATTTCGTCAAAAAATTGCGAAAAAACAGCAAATTTCTTCATTTCTTCCATTTTCGAAAAGCGGAAAATATTACTAAATTCATCAAGTGGTCGAAAAAAAAAAAAAAACAAACCATTTTCATTATCTGTAATGGGGAAAAAATCGAAGTTTGAATGAAGTTATGGTTTTCTTTACATATAAAATAATTATTAACTATTTAATATTCTGATTAGAATTAATACGATACTTGGTGGCATCTATGATAGTAATTAGTGGCCACTAACTTGACAATAGTGGCTACTAAACATTCAGCCTCTACTGGCCACTGGCTACTAATACAAATATTGCATTTTAACCTTTATGTGTATAACAGACCAAAATATATCTTAAAACATGAGAAATACATGACATTCAAAATCATGTTAGTATAAGCAAAATACTTATGATTTCAGTAGAAAATTTATAAACATTCTAATTATATTTTATTTATTACAAAACTAAAAGGCATACCCCATATATTATATATCTTTAAAAAACATATGTACAGATATTTTAAATTAAAATTATGTGCATATAGTACATATTTTCTATGTGTTTTTTAATACCTTATAATATTATTTGCATCCTAAATTCATTTCTAAAGTACTCAAAGAAAGAAAGGAAAATATATAATTTTGAAACAATACTTTAAATTTTAAAAGAAGTTTAAATGTAAAACTTTCATCACAAAATATCTCATTTTCTCATATTTAAATAAGTATTTTATTGTTTTTATAGAAATATGTATGCTTCTGTATTATTAATATAAAAATTTATCTTTATAAAAAAAATCTTATTGTTCAGTGCTCTATCCATCGGCCATCTAGCTCACATTCATTTTCAACAGATTATCTATATAATTAACACCATAATTAATCAAATCCATGATCTGTTCATAGTTTGTTCCTGAATGCACGGAACTGAGTACTGAACAGGGCTGCGGAGTCGGTAGGAAAAATGTCAGACTCCAGAATTTTTAACGACTCCAACTCCGACTCTGAAATTTTAATGACTCCTGGCTTCCTGGCTAGCTAATATACTAATGTTGATGCTGGTTAAAGTTATGAGAAAACGAAAAAAAAAATAAGGCAAAAAGTCATTATTTCGGTATTCAGTTCTTAGAGCTTTGGAAAAAAAGTGTCCGTTTTACAAATTCTTTAATTTCACGTACCACAAACCTGAAAAATTAAATTACCGAAATCTAAAAGAGATAACAAAACGGATATTTTACTATTTCGGATCTGTGGCCTCGTAAAGGGGAAATCTGCACAATTTTTATGTTAACTAGTGCTCTTTAGAGCAGAAAAATTTCAATGGAAAGGGGAAAAAAATCAGATGTGTTAATCTTAGAACTTTCTTCAATATCACATGTTAATACTTCCTGAAAAATGCAGCATAGCAGTGCCACCTCTTATGTGATTTACACCAAAATCTAGTCAACAAGTTATATCAATTTCTGACTGAATTTGAAGTTTGGTGAAAATCAGTACATTAATTTCTGAGATAGTTATAGTAGAAATCTTAAAATTCTGCATAACAATGCTACATGTTGGGTGATGTACATCAAAAACGAATCAGGATCAATTTCTATCGGATACTAACTGAATCTAAAGTTTAATGAACATCCATGCATTAGTGATTGAGCCACAGCTATTTCAAAATTGTAAAAAATGCAGCATATCAGCACTACCTGTAGGGCGATTTACACCAAACACTAAACTATACTAATCTAGATTACAAACTAATTAAATATAAAGTTTAATGAAAATTCGAGCATTTGTTTTTGAGATAGCGCTGTTGTAATATCATGAGCAATGCAGTATAGCAGCGCCACCTATTGAGCGATTTGCACCAAAAAATTTACAGCACTTAATTATATCAAGGACTAACTGAATCTAAAGTTTTATAAAAATCCATGCATTAATTTTTATGATATAGCTACTCTGGGAATTGTGAATAACGCAGCATAGCAAAGCCACCTGTCGAGTGATATACACCAAAAATTAATCAGATCCAGTTTCTATCAAGATCTAACAAAATCTAAAGTTTTGTGAAATTCCATCCATTAGTTTTTGAGATAGAGCACTCGAAAATTTTTGTCGCATGCAGGCTCACAAAGTGACAGTCACTGACAGACATTTTCGAAAAACTATCAAATCGTGTTCAGTTCAGGATCTTCTAAAACGTAAAGTCCATCGAATGCCGGAAATCGAAATTTTTCAAGAATCCAATACTTTAAAGATCTTGTAAAGATTTTCTATCTTTACAAGAATAGTTTGCAAATAATCTGGGATCTACTAGAGTTTTTAATTAAAAACAATTTTCATATCCTGTGTACGCTGGGCAGTTTATTGGGATTCTTTAACTTGGGTACTCCGATATAATCCAAAAATAGCAATAAAAATTCCTTCTATGGATTTAAAATTACATTTTGTTGGTTTAATTTCACTTCAAACTGTCTAAGAAAAAAGCCGGAGTCGGGTTGTTTTTTAAGACTCTGACTCCTTTTTCTCAAAAATGGGCCCGACTCAGACTCCACGACTCCGACTCTGCAGCCCTGGTACTGAACGCTTTTTTCATCCACGATAATCAATAAAGATCCGCTCCATGTTTCTGCTTCCTGTATTCTGGCACATTTTACCTTGAATAGACCCATATAATCAAAGTATGATCAGGTATTCCTTCATGACTTAAAATTCATTGTTATGCATAAAATTGCCACTAAGAGTTAGATTTTAATGAGACGCATGATTAAAGGTTGCAGGTTGGATTTACTCAGACAATTTTACAAATTATGCAACATGTTTGTAGGTTAAAATATGCAAGGTTTCAAATATGTTACTTTTCTCATTTTTAGTTACTTTTATAAAAAGCTGCTCTTTTATTTAGTCACCTTTCAGTCACTACTTTTTAAAGTCACTTTTTCTGGCTAATAGTGATGATGATTAAAAGTTTGTCAGCCCACGAAAGTTGACTCTGACATTTTCACAATTTGTTTGCCAAATTTGCAGTTTTTTTTTGGGGGGGGGGGGGATTTCTTGATTTGCCATTTTATCTGTATCTTTAAAATAAATTTCATGATCTTTTGATAAAATTTGCATTTTTTTTTTTTTTTTTTTTTCAATCCTTTGAAAAAATTTACATTTTCCCCAAAATCTATGTCAAAATTGACAATTTTTTTTTTTTTTTTTTTTTTTTTTTTTTTTTTTTTTTTAACGATAGATAAAATAGATTTTCTTTTTGAGAGCATTTGTTGAAATTTGCTATACATTTTATGTCTGAATTTTCGAATGTATGACCGATTTTTAAGTTTTGGAGATGGCCTTAATTTTTTGGAAATTATGGATACAAGGAAGAACCCGTCAAATTTTGACGAAAGAAAATGTTTAAGAAGGAACTGTTTCATTATTAACTTATAATAAACCTACAAAATTAGTTATAGTAAAAAATACATTTTATATTGTTACGTCTAACTCTTAAACAAGCGATATTTATTGTCAAATTAACAAAATACTATTTCTATAAAACGCAGTTGTAGAAATTGTTAAAATTAAACTTTAATCGTATATGTAAGATGTAAAAAATAATAAAGATATGATAAAGTTATCAATTAAGTTTATGCTAGTACTCCAAAATGATAAAAAGCAAAATTTATTCAACTTTGACTCATTCATAGAATTTTTTTTCCCCGTGAAATCTAAACCCGGCGTCATTTTCACCATATCAAAATTTACAAATGCACATTTCACATCTGTATTCATGTTTTAAAAAAATTGGCATTTTAATTTGATGATTTTGATTCAAAACTTGAAGTCTCAATGGACTGTTAGCTGAAATAGATATTAAACTTTTGATATTCTTTTACATGTAAATCAAATTTTGTAAATGAACTCAAAATTCACCGCGTTTTATAACAGAAGATATTTAAATTTCTATTTTTTCACTTTTAATGAAAATATGGCAACAGAAAGATACATCCGAAATCAGAAAGAGATTTTTCCCTTTTTTTCCTTTACTTTAGATAGAAATGGAGTACTCCTGTTGTTATGATTAAAAAAGAGGTATTAAAAACTACAAAAAAATTAATCTTTCAAAAACAAATCAAGATACAGCTTTCAAACAAATTTCATTTAAAAGTACATTTTTTTTCCTACACGATGGTGTAAAAATGAAAAATGTGCGACATTAAGAAGTTAAAAAACTTAGTAGCAAAAATTGCAATACTGAAATTCATTTAAAATTTGAAAGTGTTGCCATGCGCGAAATGACGTATGCGTTACGCACAGATACGTTTGGCCTTTATAATATAGATTGTCCCTAGTTTATAGCTTAATGTGAATTGGAGCTTTGATAATTGCATGTGTTGCAGATTAAATTAGAATGGCACAAGCCAAATAATTTCTAACAAACTTTTTTCTAAATTTTACCAGTTAAAAAATAGTCTACAGACATTCTCAAGAGTCTGTGATGTGCGTCGCAACCAGGATTCTCACTGTCGCTTGCCATTGCGACAAAATGCTCCATTTGGCGAGTTAAAAAACAATTAGACTCGCCAAATTGCAAGTTTTCAATTTCTGCTCCTTTTTTTTTCTTGCATGTGTTTGCCAATACAGATTTTTATTTGCGTTGTTGAAGGATTGGATATAGCTTTACATGTTCAAACTCACTGTGCCATTTAGATTTTTCTATTTATAGACATACTGACTCAACATCAATTTATTTTAGCAACAACCAAAGATAAAAGTTATGGGATATATATTTATTTATTTATTGTCGGTTACTATCTAAATTCTTTCGTCGTGCCGTAAAAAAACAAAATAATTCGAATCAAGCCTTAAATAAAGAAAAGTTTTACTGCAATCCAATGTTGAAATTAGCCATTTACCGTACTATTTATTAGTTGTATTTAAAAAAATCTTTGATCTGTCAAACTTTTTCTATAGAGTCAGAATCTCATAACAATTTATAGCTTATATTTTCAAAACGGTAGATCAACAATTACTGTTTTTAATTTTCATTTATTTTGCTAAAAGAATGTAAAAAACATTTAGAATTGGGAGACATTTAGAATGTATTTATATTATATTTTTTCTAGCAGATAGTTGAATATATATTTTATAAGCAATTACAAAAAAAAAAAAAAAGGTTAGAACATTAGGAAAAAAGGGATACAATAAGAGTTTAAAGATACATTTTTCAAATTTTCCTGCTGTATCTATTTTGCTAACATTTCTTTTCATTTGGCGACTGTTTTTTATTTCTTATTCGCTAAATCACTAATGTTGGTTAAAAGTCAGCGAGAACCCTGGTCACAGTGTTGTGCTGATTCTGCACCTGGGAAAAAAATTTTGATATTTATTGCATTTTAAATATTTTATTGAGGCAAACTTAAAAGTGTGTGGTGTTAAACTTCTGCTTCCATCAGTGTGCATTTTGAGTGTAAGCACACAAGTGTACTGTGATTGTACAAGCAATGATTTTAATAAATTTAAATAAAAAGAATACTGCCCAGTTAAACTTATGGCATTGAGCTCACAGGCTATGCATACTAATTGCACATTACAGCCTTATATTTTCAAGGGTTATTTCCAATCGGAAAAAAAAAAAAAAAAAAAAATCAAAGGAGGAGAAACAGCTTCCCCTTTCTCCCTTTTATACTTAATCATTGAACCCCCTAAACTAATCAGGGACATGCTTTATCATATAAAAAATCTATATCCAAAATTCAGAGCAAATCGGAAAATTCTTAATAAAAACCCTTTTATATAATGTAAGAAGAGTTATCCCCCTCTCTTTTATACTTAACCATTAAACTACCAAAATTATTCAGAGATTTGAACGAAATCTGATTATTCTGCATCAGGGTTGGGTTTTTGATGTCAAAAAGTGGTTTTTGACATGACATGTCGAAAACCTGTCTAAAAGTGTCAAAAACCTTATACAAATTTTGTTAATCAATCATTAGTGTTATTTTATATTAAATAAAGCTAAAAACTGGTTAAATAATAATTTATATATTATGTAAATAATTTTTATTTAGTTATACTATGAGTTGTAATAAAATTATGTATCACAATTTAAATTATATGTCAATTGTCATGTATAGGAAAATAGCTAAAAACATTGAAGCTACTGTACATTTTTCAAAGTACTATTTATGTTTGTATCTTTATTACTATTAAGTGTTCAGTTTGATGCAAAAAAATTTCAGTCTAATTTGTGCTTTAAAAAAAAAAAAAAAAGCTTGTATAAATATAAAGTGATTGCTATTCAATGACTGATTATAAGTTCCTTCTATTTTTATTGATTCTAAATGTTTGTTTTCATACATAGATATAAACTACAATTGCAACACAGAGAGTAATTAAATTAATTATAATATGACATAAATATAATTTAATTCTAAGAGTAATTAAATTAATTATAGTATGAAATCAATATAATTAAATGTTCTTTAAATCAATATGTTAAAAGAAGGTGTTTTATTTTCAGTTACCCATATATATCTTCATTTTACTATGTCAGTTTCAGTTTAATTCTTCAGAACAATTTGTTTATGTTAAATTTTTCTTTTATGCATTATAAAATAACCCACCAACCCCTCCAAATCTGGCTTCACACTATGATGTAATTACAGAGTGTATGGAATCTTATCTACAACCTTTTCATTATCTGGCGTACATGACGCATCCAGCATACAAAGGTGCTAAACGATGAACAGAGGGAAGCAGCTCGGACACAGCTGCTTGAAAGAAACTCGGATTTTCTCGGATTTATCATTGCTTTTGAAGCTGAATCTCCATTATACCCTAAAAGTTTTTTCTCAGCTCAAGATGTTCCAGCAGCAGTATGGTGAAAAGGCTTGAAGAAAAACAATATACCAAGTGAATTCATACTGCTCATGGTGCGTTTGCATTCCAGTCCATGCAGCTCAGCCTCAATTGAGCGAATATCTTCAAATTTTGGATTTATCCACTCCAAATTACGAAACAAACTTGAAGTACAGAAGGCATCAAAACTAGTATTTTGCTACTGCATGCTTCGTGGAAAAAAAGTTTTAGAATGGGATTAACATTAAAATAAAATAAAAATATTATTTATATTGTAATTTTATATGTTAAATTATAAGTATTTTCACCATGTACTTTCATTTTTAATTAAAGCATTTAGTAGTTTCATTAGTTTATAATTTTAATGTAACAACTAACAATACTTCTGATTATTCTTTATTCTATATTTATAGCTTACAGTTAATTTCTATTTTCTAAGCAACTTGTATTAAAACTGTCAAAAAATTTATTCAAGTGTCTAAAACTAAAAATTATGAAAAATTGCAATTTAATGTTGTTCTAAAAATAATATTAAACAGTTTTTGGACTCAATTTTAGGTTTTTGACACTTACTGTCAAAAACTGTCAAAAAGGGGTTTTTGACATGACGGTTAAAACCATGGTTAAGTCCGGATAAAACCATCACACTGTCAAAAACTTGCCAACCCTGTTCTGCATGTAAAACCCATTTTTATTAATTAAGGGGAGGGACATTAGAACCTCCGTTCCCCCTGTTTATACTTATACAATGAACACCTAATACCAATCACTGAGGCACCTCATTAGAATGATCTTATACCTAAATTTTGAATGAAAACTAATAATTCTGAATGAAAAATCCATTTATATCAATTAAGGGGAGGGGCATGAGCCCCCCGTTCCCCCTCTTATACTTATCGAATGAACTCCAAAAACTAATCAGGGAAGCGCCTTATCAGGATATACCTGTATACAAAATTTCAAGTGGATAGGATACTTTTATTGTGAGTTATCGCACTACGTACGTACATACAGAACAGGCGGGCGCATAAGCTCTCAGGCTATGATAGCCTGTGAGCTAAAAACAGTTACTTTAAAAATGTCAATCCAAACTGACTATAATTGGTGCTGTAGAAATTTAAAAGAATAAATAAGACTGCATATAAATGCTTGCTTTGCCATCCTTCTACAGTTTTCTGGGAAATCTTTTGTTCTGGATTCTTCTGCAGTTTGAGGATAAGGTCAGGACAATGTCTACAATGGGTCAGGAGAAAAGGAGCTCAACCTACTTGATGGAAAGGTTTCTCTTTTACAGGACATCAGTCCCTTTCCTTTTAAAGTCATTAAAGATAAAAAAAACACCATGTAGCCACAAGAAAAGACTTTGATACTGATAACAGAAGGATGATCTATTTGCACACTTAGTTTAATTTTACAGAAGACTACCATATTTGCAGCAATTAAAATTTCAAATTTAATCCAAAACTTGAAAAGATTCTAATATTTATATGGTATCTGAAGTTATATCTTTTCTTTTTTCTTTTAGTTAAAGGTTTGATGATTGAACTAAAGTCACTCAGAGTTAATGTTAAAGATTTTGAAGTTAAGAAAATTATTGGCCGTGGGCATTTTGGAGAAGTGCAAGTTGTGCGAGAAAAAGCAACTGGTGATGTCTATGCAATGAAGACTTTACGTAAAGAAGATACTTTATCGCAACAAAATGTAAGTTTTTATAAAAATAAGAAAATATTTGTTTTGCAACATTGATTATCTTTAAGTTGGTTTTAAGAAGTGGAAAATATACGTATACACAAAACAGTAAAATTAAACTCTCCAAACATTTTAATGAATTTTTCTTTACTGGTTTTATTTACATAAGAACCTTATTTGGAATTGCCTTATCACTGCCAAAAATGATTTTTCGTAAAGGTGCTTGGTTCTTTTTTTCCTTATAAATTGTACATTCTTTAGGCTTATTATACAGTAGACTCCCTCAAATCCGCACAGCTTGGGACCAGAGATTGTGCGGATTTCTGGTCATGGCTTTGTTTAAATTTTTTAAACAATAATTTGAGTGCAATTACTATATGCACTATTTATTGCATTACTATTAAATGCAATTGGAACTATAATGAATGCTTACAATATAATAAAATATTAAAAGAAGTAATAAACTAAAATAATAAAAATTTAGATAGTTTTAAAAAGTACTAATAACAAAGGTCAAGTTAATATATAAGTTAAAAAATACTTCATACTGCAACATTTTTTAGTATGTATTCCAAAAATCTTACAAAAATGATAGAATTTTATTTCTTAAGAAAAAAAGAAAGAAGATATTATTAAGACATGCCATTTAGTTGTATTTTTAATTTGTAATTTATAAAATAATTAACATTTTTTAAATTTATTATATTAAATTTATATGCTTTTTTAAAATTGTTGCTAAACATAGAAATACAGTGAAACCTCCAAATAAGGGACACTCCGAATAAAGGACACCTATTTAAGGGACGAAAATTGCGGTCCCATGGGTGTTCCTTATTTGGAGGTTTCACTGTAATGAGTTTCCTTATGAAATAGGGTTTATTTTGGAACTAGCATTCCTGTCCTTTTCTTTTAGAATGAATGCTTAATTATCATTGTAATAATTAAAGCATAAAAAATGTGTTATATACCTAGTTAGATATTGTTTAATAATAATTATTTTTGAGCAATATCAACTATTTAATATTTAATGCAGCTACTGATAATTTTAATAAATATAAATATTACTAGTATTTAATATAATTTTACATAATAATTGCAAAATGTTAATGTGTACATAATTTAACTGTATTTTCTAACTAATGAAGCTACTAATTTGCTGTTTTCATAATTTCTGTAATTACTAATAATTAAATTTTATTAAAGTGTGAAAACATAGATTATACAGTCAAACCTCGTTAACATGAACATGCTTAATATGAATTGTTTTCACAGTCCCCTATGAAAATGAATACAAGGAATTGATACTGATAACATGAATAAAATTTTGATTCCCCTTGAGATTCATGTTAACGAGGTTCAACTGTATTAGCATTTTAGGTTTGTTTTGGAAACCTAAACCTCACAATATCTATTCAGTATTTAATCACTGAGAAAAAAAGAACAATTTTTTTTTAATTAATTTTTTTACATTCAACTTTTGACACAGTTTAGAAGTTTGACTAATCAGCAAAATTATTGTAGCTAATCGGAGGTTTGGGGGGGGGGGGGGGTATATTCCCAGATTAAATAATTATTTCATTAACGCAGATTGTAAAATCATTCTTTAACCTCTCTTTTTCATTAGGCTTGATACCTTGTGCCAGTACCTAAAACCAGCAGTTAAAACCGGCATGGCAGAAACTAAGAGAATAGTAATAAGCCCAATGGCAGAACTAGCTTCAAATGTCTGAAATGCTAATATTTTCAAAAATAGTCTGCAAGATGCAATGTGTTATATAAATATATTATTTGTGCTATTGTAGTACTAATTAATAATGGTAACGTATGTGTAAACTATTTTCAACATTTATAAAACATAATAAGAAGAAAACAGGAAAAATCCACTTCCAGCAATTTTTTTTTCTTGCCTCTTTGACAAAATTTGTTATTTTTTGGTGAAATTTGCAGTTTTTTTGTTATCTTTTGATGAAATTTGTTTAGGGCTGGATTTTTGCCGGTAAAAAATGGTTTCTACCGTGCCAGTGGGCAAAAAGTGGTTACAACCGGTTTTAACTGGCAGAAACTGGCAATAATTGGCAGTGATGCCGCTGGACTTGAAAAATCCTGGGTCCCGGGGAGCCAGGATTTCTAAAATTGTGGGTCCCTTTTTTACAAAAGCGGGTCCCCACTAATAATAAGTCATATTTTTTAGGCGCAAAAATTAAACTTGTTCATTTGCAAAAGAAAAATTAAATGCAATAATTATTGTTTTAATAATAATGTATAAATTATTAAAGCCAATATTAATTAAAGTCAATAGTAAATTAATGTGTTTTTGGAGCCCCCCCCCCCCCCCCAAAAAAAAAAAAAAAAATTGGAAGCAGGAAAGTTAGTTTTTGGAACAGAAAAATTCTATCCTGGCATTAACTTTTTTTTCGTGCCCCTTTAACGAAAATTGCATTTTAAAGCGATTTTTTGACGAAATTTGCCGCTTTTTCGCGATCTTTTAACGAAATGTGCCGATTTTTCGCGATCTTTTGACGAAAGTTACCGTTTTATCACGATTTTTTAAATAAAATTTCCGTTTTTCGCGAAATTTTTGACAATTTTCCGTTTTATCGCCATTTTTTGGACAAAATTTTCCGTTTTATCGCGATTTTCGGACGAAATTTGTCGTTTTTTTGAAGAAATCTGCCACTTTTCGGGATTTTGTAACAAAATCAGCCTTTTTTTCACGAATTTTTTAACGAAATTTTCCGGAAATTATTCGCTATTTCGCGATTTTTTAACGATATTTGCCTTTTTTGCGATTCTTTGACGAAATGTGCCGGTTTTTCGTGAATCTTTTCACGAAAGTTACCGTTTTATCACGATTATTTGATGAAAATTTCCGTTTTTCGCGAATGTTTTGACAAAAATTGCCGTTTTATCACGATTTTTGGACGGAATTTGTCGTTTTTTCGCAATTTTTTGAGGAAACCTGCCTTTTTTTCGGGATTTTGTAGCAAAATTAGGCATTTTTTCGCGAACTTTTTGACAAAATTTGCCGGAAATTATTCGTTATTTCGCGATTTTTTAACGCTATTTGCCTTTTTTTGCGATATTTTGACGAAAATTACGTGTCCCACGGGACGCGTAAGCTTGAATTTTTTGCGTCCCGTCGCCGATTTTTTGCGTATTTTACGCGCTATAGCGCATCCGCAGCATCCCTGATTGGCATAAA
Organism: Maratus speculifer; assembly: GCA_964019185.1. NCBI lineage: Eukaryota > Metazoa > Arthropoda > Arachnida > Araneae > Salticidae > Maratus > Maratus speculifer. The sequence continues at coordinate 200,431,371 of OZ025298.1, forward strand.
CTCATTTCATGAACTAATCCAACACTTTTTTATTGGTATTAAATTCTTACATACATTTTATTCAGGATAAATAACAAATAAAATACTGTGAATAGTTTTAATTAAAAAATAAATTTGTATTAGAATTTGATAGACAAATGAGCATAAAGAAAGGACAAGAAAAATGTCTTTTAATATTAATCCAAATTTTGTGCCGTATGTAACAATACTTAGTAGCAAAATTGCCTCCTTTCCCAGTAACATTTCTCCAAGAAGTCCTAGAATTTTTCAAATTTTACATCCTCAATAGTAATATTACCAGCAAGTAACGCTGGTCTTGAAAGAATATTTTTTACTTTTCTTTCATTCAGAACAAAATAAAAAGCAGTCTAGATTAAGAACGTTTAGCAAAATTAATCCTATATTATGGAATGCTCTTAGTATAGTATTACTTTTTTCCCCCACAAAAAATAAATTTGTTCTTTCATTTTTGCATAATAATTGTATAAGATATTTCATTTAAATTTTTTTCTGTTATTTTTGTGTACAATTATTTATTTATATATTTTCACATGAACCATTTCTCTTTATAAATAGTAGTAGATATTTTTTAAGTTGTTGCAGTGTATTTATTTAAAAATACTCTGAAAAGTGATGTTAAAATATAGTTTTTTGTAATTTTCTTTTTTTAATATTTTATTTTTAAATCGAAATCTAATTATAAAAACAATAATAACAACAGTTAAATTAGAACAGCATCAGATTACCATTATGAAAATTTCTGTTTTTTAAGTGACAGAAAATTATTATATAAACAAAGAATATTTATATGATCCTTTTAAAACTTGTTACTACTTTGAATAACATTAAAACCATTATTTTAAACTTTTAACTTTTCTTTATATATTAAATACATGTGTGAATTATGAATCAGTGCAAATACTATTTCTTAGTTTCTGCCAGTTTTTGCCACTTACTGGCAGAAATTAGTTTCTGCCATGCCGGTTTTAACCGGTTATAACCACTGGTTTTAACCACCCTGGCAGAAACCTGCCAACCCTGAATTTGTTATTTTTCTCTCCAATTATTTGATGAAATTTGCTGTTTTTTCACAATTTTTTTTGAAAAAATCAGCTATTTTGGTGGGATTTTCAATTAAATTTAACATTTTTTGCGATATTTTGATGAAATTTGGCATCAAGATCTTTTAACAAAATTTACAGTTTATTCACGATCTTTTGACGAAATTTGCCATTTTTGTTTGCAATCTTTTGACGAAATCTGCCGTTTTTTCAGGATTTTTTTGTCAAAATTTGTTTTTTTTTTCTGGAATTTTTGTTGAAATCTGCCATTTTCCCGCGATCTTTTGATGAAACCTACTGTTTTTGTGATACTTTTTAATGAAATTTGCTGTTTTTTTTTTGCAATCTTTTGATGAAATCTGTCGCTTTTTGCAGGATTTTTGACGAAATTTGACTTTTTTTTTAAAATTTTTTTTGACTAAATTTGCCATTTTCAGTGTTTTTTTAAAAGAAATTTGCCAATTTCAGCAATGTTATGATGAAATTGTTTCTTTCCATGATCCCTTGAAGAAATTTGGACTTTTTTCAATACTTATTAGTGAAATTTGTAGTTTTTTCTGACATTTTTAAAAAGAAACTTGCTGTTTTTTCATGATGCTTTGATGATACGAATTGAATATTTCCAGCTGAGCGTATGTTAACTTTACCAATCTGTTTGATTGTGTTAAAAATAATAGTATGCTTTGATGATATTTGCATTTTTTCTTGTGATCTTTGAACAAAATTCAGGCTTATTCCGTGATATTTTGACGAAATTAAGGGTTCCACAGGATACGCAAAAGCTATTTTTTGCATCCCATCACCGATTTCTTTGCGTAACTTATGTGCTATTATTATTGCGCGTCCATGCCATTGCTGAGTCTGCAGGTGTCCTTAAAAGTCTGCGATGCCCGTCACAATGTCGCACACATTCTGCCACAGGGCTAATAAGAACTTTAACTTGAAATGATTCGTAATTCACATGTAGCGGCCGTGGATCTTCGGACGCGCTAACATTTTGTTTTACCGGCGATCGGCTCTTCGCCGATGAGAGAGAAAGAACTCACATCCACACAATGAATCACAGAACAAGAACTAAACTTTATTTACAGGAAAAAATATTTACAGCATATAAAAGAAATTCTCATTGGTTGAGAACAAACATTCCAGGAGCTCTCATTGGACTCCTCATAAGGCGCGCGCCGTATAACGTCACATGACGTCATGCTCCGAATTTTACGTTCGGCTGCAACAAAGAACCAGAGGAGGAATGTTTCGAGGGAAAAAGCAACTTTACGGCCGTTTACCGAGCCGCGATTAAAAACCCCACAATTCTCCCCCTTTCCCTCGAATCATCCTCAAAAAAAATATTTAAGCATATGACACATAAAATTATACACATGAAAATAAAATACTACAATAATATTCAAGTTTATCAAAAGACACTACCTTGGTTAATATGTCAGCAACATTTTGTTTTCCAGATACATGGTTCAATACAAACAAATCTTTCATTAAATAGTCCTTAGCAAAAAAATATCTTGTGTCGATATGCTTTGTACGCTTATTTTCTACATTATTTCTTGAAAAATAAATAGCACTTTGGCTGTCACAATATATTACAGGTTTCAAAATGTTTAAATTCATAATACACGAGAGCCACAAGATTTCCTTAACTAATTCTGATAGAGCAATGAATTCCGATTCCATGGTTGACAATGCCACAGATTGTTGCTTAGAGGACAACCATGAAATCGGAACATTTCCCATCATAACTACAAAACCGTTAACAGATTTTCTATCATCTCTATCAGCAGCCCAACTCGCATCACAATATCCAGTAATGAAACAGTCTTTTGCATTAGACAAATTTATACAATAATTCGATGTATTTACTACATATTGAAATATTTGACAAAGTAATTTCCAATGAGTTTCAGAAGGTGCATTACAGTATTTTGACAACATTGTAACAGAGAACATAATATCTGGTCTTGTTCTGGATGCTAAAAATAATAAACTTCCAATTAAGGATCTATAAGGAACATCATTTACAATACAACTTGGATCATGCACTTTTTCCACAATAATACCTGTACTCATTGGTAATTTACATTTTGTTTTAGGAATGTTCTTAAAAGCATCACATATTTTCTTAATATAACTCATTTGATGCATTAACAAACATCCATTTTTCATTTCAAATTCTACACCAAGAAATTTTGAAATAGGACCTAGATTTTTAATATCAAACTTTTCATTTAACATTTTAAACACATAATTCATATAATAAGTATCCTTGGCAAACACTGCAAAATCATCACCATAAACAAGCACGATAACATTCCAATTTAAATGATACACACAATTACAATTTTTCATTTTCTCGAAACCCATTTCAATAAAATTTTTGTGCAATTCTAGGTACCATTCCCTACCTGATTGATGTAGACCATACAAGGCCTTTTTCAATTTCCATACATAAGCTTTGTTGTCGCATTCAGTAAAACCTTGTGGTTGTTCGACATAGATTTCTTCATTTATTTTACTATACAAATAAGCACATTTTACATCTAGATGATTGTGTTTCCAGCCCAATAGTACAACTAATAAAATCATAAAATATCTAACCAATGTAAAATTAACAACCGGTGAAAATGTATCTACATAGTTAATGCCTTCAATTTGTCTGTATCCCTGAGTAACTAACCGTGCTTTAAATCTCTGAATTTTCCCATCAGAATCTGTCAACTAACTCTAAGTTAGTGACTTAAAAAGTGAGCTTAAAATAAACAGAGATGAGCTCAATGAAAGCTGGTCTGGCAAAGGAGTGTAGAACGTGGTAAAATTAAAACAGTTCAAGTTGACATCAAAACCTCTTTTATTATGACTTCAGATGAAACAGCATGAAAGTGAACTTACACACTTTGATAAACTTCATGACAGCAGAAAAACTAGCAGCGTTTTAACAAAGATGATATCAATAAAAGATTCGGAAAAACACAATTAAAATAGGTTAAAATCATTCATACTAACTAAACACAAACTCCATGAACGACGGTAACTTTCTTCGTGCGTTCAAGTTTCTTGATACATCGCGTCCTTCATAGCGAAGGAACGGAGAAAGGCGAAACTGTCTTGACATAGCAGAGCATATATACTCTGGCCGAAACGGCATGTGCTAACGTGAGCCAATGAACGGCCGATATCGTTTTTGATATGCAAATATCAAAAACGATAAATCGATTAAATTCGATTAAAAGAGACGTATGCTGCCATCTAGCGGGAAAAAGACTGCCGATCGATTAAAATAATCGTATCGTCCGATGTTACAAGAAAGCAAAACACGCGGATGAAGTACTGTGAAATTAACGATGTTTATTTTAGATAAACGTAAATTAAAAGATATTTAACGAGTGGAAATAACTTAGAAAAAGGTAAGTAATTAATATATTTAAGTAATTTAATAAAAGTAAAAGTGAATTTTGAATATTGTTGTAATAAATATTATGTAAACAAAGGAACTAGGGAACTATTAACTTAGGTTGAAATGAAGTATGCAAAAGGTAAGTTTATGGAGGCAATGAGAACAAGTTTGATGTTCCCATCAATGCCCCCCCTCTCATTGCTTTATATAATAAGAGCTATCTGTATACAGGATAAAGCTCTTTAATAAAAGAAATCCCGAAGCCAAAAAAAAAAATTTTTATGTTACTATAAATAAAAACATTAAAAAAAAATTTAAAAACACGAGTAACTAATTTTTAAATTTAATTCTATCAAATTCTCAAAAAGATTCTAAAAGAATCAAAACTTTTAAATTTTCCTAACAAGATAAAAAATGATCCAAAAATTTAAATTTAAATTTCAAGATTTCCTCGTCTCCACAATCACTCACAACTCTTTTCTTTCACACAGTATAAATTTTACAACACAATGTGAAATACATTTTAGAATTACAAAAGTTTTAGTATTTAAATACGTACCAAAAATACATTGCAATTTCCAATTTGGAAAATTACATAACAAATCTTCCTCCATCGATGAGTACCCTTGATCATCACAAAAAAAAAAAAATTTAAACTTTATTCAAAAAAAATTAAGTCCATGAAAACTTTGAAGACTATAACTTATGGCGAGAACACTTCCACTACAGCATCCAGAATTTGGAACATGACAAAAAGACGACGGCAACTTTCAAACCTGGTGATTACACCATACCTTGCTTCCATCACCTGTCTTACATATCCATCAAAAATGAATATAAATCTCATCTATTCATCATCACTCAGTCTTCTGGCCGGAACAGAAAAACAAGCATACACAAAAATTGGTGATTCTAGATGCCTGGAAGTAAAAGAAATATATTAATAAAATGAAATTAAAGAATTTTAAATAAACTGCATTAAATTTAATACCATCCGCAGGATGAACAAACTGTAGGTACCATAGGCTGAACAAGACTACGGAAATGGTTACCACAAAAACTGATGATCAAGGATAAGGAGGGAAAATATATATACTGTTGGTTATGAAAATTGAAAATATGCACATGCACGTATGTATGCCATTTACAAAGTACAATTTTTTAAAACAATGTATGATCAAAATTTAGCTAAAACAATGTGCAAGCAAATTTGGCTAACACAATGTGCATTCAATAGTGACATAACAGTTAAAACAATGTGCAGTAATTTCAGAAAATACCAACAATACAAAAAGATTAACAAAGAAAAATGGTACGCATAAAAAGTTTACATGAAAAATGTAACTTAAGTTACAAAAATTGAATTTACAAACTTTAACAATTCATATTTGGTCAAGGGTTTAGTGAAAACATCTGCAAGATTGGACTTACTGCGAACATGCCTCAAAGTAAATTCCCCTTTATAAAACAGGTCCCTAATGAAAAATAACTTGACGTCTATATGCTTAGATTTATAATTTTCTACAGGAGATTTTACAAAATCAATTGCAGCCTGGTTATCAACCAACATAATTGCTTTATTGTCATTATGGGGAAAAATATTGAATTTCTGACATTCGCGGCGTATTCGATCAAACCAGACCAAGTTCTTGACGGCCTCAGTCATTGCGACAAATTCCGACTCCATGGTCGATAAGCTGACGCACTTTTCTTTAAAAGTGCGCCAGTCGATGGGAGCTTTGTCTATCATGACTATTTGGCTGCCTATCGAGGTCCGATCGTCACGATTAGCCGCGAAGTCAGCATCTGAAAAAATAGAAAGAAAATTGGAACTGCAAGAAAGCTTTAATTTATAATGATTGGTATCTTTAACATAAACCAAAAGTCTTAAAAGGCCATCCCAATGAACAATGCCAGGATTGGACTGAAATTGTGATAAAATATTTACTGTATAGCATATGTCTGGTCGAGTCCGGTTAGCAATAAAAGAAAGGCATCCTAAAATACTCCTGTAGGGAAGATGAGACATAAATTCTTTTTCGGAATCTGAAGTAGGACAATTGGATCGAGAAAAGACAACACCCTTGCTAATTGGTAAAGACGCATGCGGAGTTTTAAAATTACAGAACCTTTGACAAACTTCAGTAATGTAATTACTTTGATGTAGAAATAAACCTTGATCGGTCTCCTCAAATTCTACTCCTAAAAGTTTACGAGTTCTGCCCAAAACTTTAATGTCAAATTCCTTCTTTAGCAAGGATAAAGCCCTTTCAATAAGATGCTGATGTTTCCCAAAAATCACTATATCGTCAACATACAAAAGCAAAACTACCCCAGATCCAAAAATATATACGCAATTACAAGACGACAATTTTCTGAAACACAACTTTAAAAGAACCTCATGTATTTCATAAAACCATTCCCTTCGGCTTTGATGCAGGCCATAAAGAGCCCGATCTAGCTTGCAAACTTGGTGCTCTTTTCCGGGGATTACGAAACCAGGAGGTTGAAGCATATACACGTCTTCTCTCAAAGGTGCATACAAGTAGGCGCAGGTTACGTCACACTGAGTATGTGACCACCCGCTACACGAGACAAGAAGGGAGAAAAAGAACCGGATTACTCCGAAATTGACCACAGGGCTGAAGGTGTCTTCATAAGAGACTCCCTTCACTTGTTTAAAGCCCTGGGCAACAAGCCGTGCTTTATAACGGGAAATCCTTCCAAATTCATCCCTTTTTGCTGTGTAAACCCACCGGCAACCTACTGGAGTAACGTGGACAGGTAAATCAGTCAAATGCCACACCTTCCTGTTTCTCATCATCTGGATTTCTTGCTCCATTGCTTTCCGCCAGATCGCACTCTTATCGGACCTGCAAGCTTGCTTGTACGTTCTGGGAATATCATCTACAACGTCTAGTCATGCGGAAGGGCGTACATAATTTGAGGTTACTGAATCAGATTCTGAGTCAGAATTATCAGAAAAATTACCAGAATTAGATGAAACGGATGGAACAGGGACTAAACCAGCATATTTATTAGAAGCAGAAAAATCAAAAAGTTCAGGTTTAAAAACAATATTATTATTTTTACAATACTGCTCTACTTCGTTGTGAGACCTGAGACGCTGGGTACTACCTTCTTCAAAATAATAGATGTCAGTCCTATTCCCAGTTTTGCGAGCAATAGGCCTCCTTTCCCATCTAACCTCTCTAAGTTGGGGGGTTAGTGGAAGGCTGATCTAACACACTGGACTCCGATTCCATGTCCTCCTCTTCCTCACGAGGTAGTTCACTGGATGATCTGGAGTCAAACCAGATGCTACTCCACCAGTGCTTTCTGGATTTACTCCACCATCGTGAGAAAAGAGGGCATAATCCTCGGTGCCCAGTGCAGCTCCACTGTGTCCCAAGCCACAACGCGATTCATCAAAAGTTACATTAGATGTTTCTATGATTTCATTAGTATCGGGAAGCCAGATCCTATATCCTCTGGTCCTGAAGGCATAGCCTATCATGTAGCCGCGCCTAGCCTTAGGATGTAGTTTAAGTCTTTTCTGACTAGGCACGCCCACATATGCCACAATACCAAAAGGCCTGAGGTGTCGGACTGACGGCTTCCTTCCACCATATAGTTCAAAAGGAGTTTTATTTAAAAGTTTAGGACATACCCTGTTCCAATTATAGTCAAAATATTTTAAAGCTTCTGGCCAAAAACTCGGATCTAGTTGGCTTTCAATTAATAAGGTTCTGATGCCATCTGCAGCAGTTGCCATAAAACGTTCCGCGACTCCGTTCTGCTGGGGGGTATAAACGTTAGTGAACTCATGGTGAAGGCCTTTACTCTCAAAAAAATTTTCAAATTCATAGTTTTTAAATTCTGAGCCATTATCAGATCTAAAATTTTTAACTTTAAGATTGAGGAAATTTTCTGCTCTTAGAATGTGATTTTTAGTAATATTAAAAACTTCTGACTTTAATTTAATTGGATATACGGAAACACGTCTCGAAAAATCATCAATGATTGGGAGAAAATAGCGTTCACCATTTCGACCCACTGAATGACACGGACCCTAGAGGTCGGCGTATAAAAGCTCTAACGGCCTCGTACGAATGGTCTTAAATGATTTGTGGGACACGCTGCGAAATTTGCCAAGTTTACAAGGCTCACAGACCAAAGATGTCTCTTTTAAATTAGGCATACCACTAACACTTTGCTGGCGGCTGGTATTAGTTAGGATTGACTGGCTTATATGACCACAACGGCGGTGCCACTGAACCATAGGGTCAATTTTGTTGGCTGCAGAAATTTCAAAACTTACAGAATTAGATTTGGGAATCTTAGGAAAAAGTTTATACACCCTATTTTTGAGCGAGGCTCTAAATAAAAAGTTGTCCCCCCTGCAGATGTTCACCCTCTTTCTACCTCCATGAAAAGATAAACCACATAAGTCCAATCGGGGCCCAGATATCAAATTTCTACGTAATTGAGGAGAATACATTACATTCGTTAAAGTAAAAATTCTTTGACCAAATCTCAGCTTAATTTCACCCTTTCCAATTATTGGGAACAAAACATCTTTAACAGCTACTGACAATTTATCATTTAAAGGTTCAAATTTAGTGAACAAACTTCTGTCATGACTAAAATGGTGGCTTGCACCCGTATCAAAAACCCAAGTTTTACTGTTAACACAAGTACTAATACTAGCTTGGGAAATGAAAAATGACTTACGTGAAGATTCACTATAATTTGCATCATCAAGGTAGCTGTCGGGTGTCTGGAACGATGGCGATTCTGGAACCTCCTTCTGGACTGGCTGGACGAGGACTCTCTTCGGTTCGGGTTCGGAACTTCACTGCTGCCGCTGCTACTCCGCCGTCGGTAGGAACCATCAGGGCTAGTTGATCTTGAAGATGTGCTACTGGAACGACGAGAAGGAAATCTATCTCTGGACGATGAGGCACGACGAAAATGTGACTTCTTCCTTTCAAAACATTTTGCATATAAGTGACCTGAACGGCCACAGAACCAGCATTTTTTACTTTTAAATTTATGTGATGACTGCTTTTTAGACGTAGAAGGGGAAACAGGAACTTCAGATTGAATACTTAATGCAGCTATTTTCTTACTATTGTTCAAGTCACGCAATTTCAATCTTGCCTCCTCAGCCACTACTTCTGTTACGATTAAATCAAACTTAAAAGACTTATCTTCCCTTCTTAGGAGGTGCTGGACACAACTGTCGAAATAGGTAGGCAGATACCTTAAAAATTGATAAGATAAATAATTTTCAGAAAAGTTCTTATCAATTGCTTTGACATTCAAAAAATTTTCTTTAATCGTGTTGCAAAGAGATTTATACTTTAGCCGTTCTTGATTCTACTCTCCATTAGCTCAGAAAACAAAGCCATATGATGTGCTCTTGTATCCGGGTGAAAATTATCTTTTAACCGCTTCCAGGCTGTTATCGGATCTGTGCAATCATCTATTATTCGCTTAAACTCTGGTTCTATATTCAAGTAGATAAGGGACAGGACTTGATTATGTTTAGCTTTAACCGCATTCACAGCGTCTATTGTGACAGTCGTGCTAACTTCTGGAATTGGAGTTTCGTTTTCAATTATCTCCCAAATTCTTTTTTCTACAACAATATTTAATGTCACAAGACCAAGTTCCATAATTACTGGAATTCAACTTTTCAATTGCAATTGACGTTGTCGCCATTATTCTTCAAAAGGAAAAAAAATTTTCAAGAAAACACCAATTTTACACTTTTCTTCACCTGCACCCCCTACTTTTTCAAAAAAACGATCTTAATTGACGAACCTCATTTCTTATTCAAAGTTCAAATCATAAAAATATGGCTTGATAAAGTTCAAAAATAAAAAGTTCAAAAGTACAAGTTCAAAAATAAAAGTTCAAAAACGTAAATCAAATTCTTCATAAAGTCAAAATATATAGTCCAGCAACTCAAAAAGTTCAAATAAAATATGCAGAGAAAACTAATTATGTTCTGTAAATAAAGTCATAATTCAAATCATAAAAATAAATCCAAGTCCAACTTAAACTAAATCTTCAAAGAAAAATAAACTTGAAATGAAGCACATCAATTACTATCTTCAGTTATGGACACTCCTTATTCGCCCATAACCCATAATTTGTCAACTAACTCTAAGTTAGTGACTTAAAAAGTGAGCTTAAAATAAACAGAGATGAGCACAGTGAAAGCTGGTCTGGCAAAGGAGTGTAGAACGTGTTAAAATTAAAACAGTTCAAGTTGACATCAAGACCTCTTTTATTATGACTTCAGATGAAACAGCATGAAAGTGAACTTACACACTTTGATAAACTTCATGACAGCAGAAAAACTAGCAGCGTTTTAACAAAGATGATATCAATAAAAGATTCGGAAAAACACAATTAAAATAGGTTAAAATCATTCATACTAACTAAACACAAACTCCATGAACGACGGTAACTTTCTTCGTGCGTTCAAGTTTCTTGATACATCGCGTCCTTCTTAGCGAAGGAACGGAGAAAGGCGAAACTGTCTTGACATCGCAGAGCATATATACTCTGGCCGAAACGGCACGTGCTAACGTGAGTCAATGAACGGCCGATATCGTTTTTGATATGCAAATATCAAAAACGATAAATCGATTAAATTCGATTAAAAGAGACGTATGCTGCCATCTAGCGGGAAAAAGACTGCCGATCGATTAAAATAATCGTATCGTCCGATGTTACAAGAAAGCAAAACACGCGGATGAAGTACTGTGAAATTAACGATGTTTATTTTAGATAAACATAAATTAAAAGATATTTAACGAGTGGAAATAACTTAGAAAAAGGTAAGTAATTAATATATTTAAGTAAATTAATAAAAGTAAAAGTGAATTTTGAATATATATTGTAATAAATATTATGTAAACAAAGGAACTAGGGAACTATTAACTTAGGTTGAAATGAAGTATGCAAAAGGTAAGTTTATGGAGGCAATGAGAACAAGTTTGATGTTCCCATCAGAATCTCTTTTTAAGTTGTATACCCACTTACTTCCCAATACTTTATGCTTTTCAGGCCTAGGAACTATATCGTAAACTTCCCTGCTTTTTAATGTGTCAATTTCCTCAGTCATGGCTTCATGCCAATTTTTACTTTCTGCTAATGTCTGAGATTCTAAGAATGATGAAGGTATTTTCACCTCAACACAGTGTGCTTCAGCATCACTGTCCTCATCTGAACTTTGTTCAGTTTGCCTTTCAGTAAAATTAAAGTCCTCAGATTTGAAATTTATCTGTTTTGATCTACAATATTCCTTTACATCATTTAAGCTTCTCAATTTAACATTACTCTCGGGATAATAATATACATCCTTTTTCCCTTTTGTTTTCCCACTTTTTCTTACTTTTACAATTCTTTCCCAATGAATTTGTTTATCGTCAGATGTCACATCATTGTCAGGAGGAGTGATTTCGAAAGGATCCTCTACGGAACTTTCATTTTCATCTGGTGAATTTAATGGTATTGTGAAATCAGAACTATCCCCATTTGTTGATTTATTAAATTTTGACAGAATGTTAGAATCATCAAATCTTACATGTTTGGTCTCAATTACTTCTCTTGTACCTATTTTCCAAATTCGATAGCCCTTGGTTTTTATTGCATACCCAATTAAAATTCCCTTCTGTGCACTTTCATCTAGTTTGTGCCTGTTTTGTTTGGGAGTATGATAATATGCGACACTGCCTATTACTTTTAGATGTCTAACTGAAACTTTCCTGCCTGTCCATATATTTAAAGGTACTTTTCCCCCTAAACTTCTATGTGGAAAACGATTCTTTAGATAGTTCTGTGTGTTTACTAACTCTGCCCATAATGTTTTTGGCAAATTTCCCTGATAAAGCAAAGTTCTCACCCCTTCTATAATTGTTCTATTAAACCTCTCAGCGATCCCATTCATTTCTGGTGAGTACGGGTTCGTTCTTTCTACTCTAATACCTTGTTTTTTCAGATTTTGCTCAAAATAATTAGCACAAAATTCCATGCCATTGTCAGTCCTTATTCTCTTTATCTTTTTCCCTGTCTGTCTTTCCATTTCTGTCTGATATTGTTTGAAATACTCAAATGCCTCATTTTTATGTTTTAGAAAATAAACAGTAGAATATCTCGAGAAATCATCAATTACACTCATGAAATATTTTGATCCCCCTATGGATTCACAGGAGCTGGCCCCCAAATATCTAAATGCAACAATTCTAGAATTCCCTTAGTAGATATTCTATTTATGGGCTTAAAAGATTCCCTATGAGATTTACACATGTCACAAGTGTCACAACTTTCAATTTTACCCTTTACATTTTCTAAACCATATACAACATCAGATTTCATTAAAGTACACAAATCTTTTACACTTTGATGCCCAAATTTAACATGCCAAGACATAATGTTATCATTTGCAACATAAGCTTCAGGTACAACAATATTTTCAATTACATTTGCATTAATTACATAAAAATTATTACTCAAAAATGGGTCATTCCACATGAATTCAACCAATGGGTGTTGCATCATAGTCACAGATTTTTTTTTAATTTTTATCATAGACAGACATAGTAGTGAAACCCTCAAATCTGAAATTTAAAAGTAATTTTTGCAATATTGGCTGAGATATAGCCATTTGAAAACTGACCATTTTTACAAAATGGCGGCCATCTTGAAATTTTATCGACGTCTAAAAGTGGGCATAACTTAACAACTAAAGGCTCAAATTTTATATATTTGGTACCAATTTGAAGCTATTTGTACAAAAAATGCATATTTCACATCAAAACAATAATAAATTTTCATTTCTTTATTTTTTATTACGTGCAAACTGAAAATTTCACCCAAAAGAAGGGCAGATTGTAATGGCTCATAAAAAAAAATGAATCATCATGAATTTTTCTGAAACTTGCTGAAAACATTGCTCCATCTGTGTGCTTTAAATAAAAGAAAAATTGAAAAGGTAAAATTTGTTGTTTTAAAATAAATGGTTTTTTACACATAAGGTGTCATTAACCAAATAATGATCATTTTAGAATCTGTAAGCATTCCTAATTCAAAAAATTATGGCTAAAATAAAATTTTCTAGCATCTAAATTAATGTAAAAGTATATTCAAAACCTCATTTGTACTAATTTTGTAGGAATCTGCCCCCCAGCCCCCCTTCCCCCCCCCCCAAAAAAAAAAATAATAAATTAGACAATGGAAAAAATTTTACACTGAAAAAGAAAAGAAAATAATTAAGGAATATAATGTATAATTATAAAATACCTATAAATGCATCGCATATATATGATGATTTACTTCACATATAGGGGCGAGTGGGGTGAAATGGGAGAGTAGGTTTTTCTCTTTATGTATCATTCTAAATATTTCATCAATCACACATTAGATGAAGTAATGGTACCCCAATCTTCAGTTGAAAAAAGTAGCTGATTTACATAAGCTTGTAATTATATAAAGAAAAAGATTATTTCAAAAATCAAAAGTAAATTTAGTTCATATACTTTTTATGCTTTCTGTATAATGATTTGATTATGCATAGATGTAACAGTTTCTCTATATATGGAACATTATACTGTAAAATTAGAGAGGTAAAATTTGTTGTTTTAAAATAAATGGTTTTCTACACATAAGGTGTCACTGACCAAATAATGAATATTTTAAAATCTGTAAGTATTCTTTTTCTTAATTTAAGAAATATTGGTTAAAATGAAATTTTCTAGCATCTAAATTAAAGTATTTTGTGTATATTATACAATTCAATAAAGAAATATCAATTTGCAGTTATTTACACTAAATATTCATATATTGTATTAAAATACTAGTAAATTTTCATTTTTATAGTACTTTTTATTTCATTTTATTCAAAATATGATAATATAATTCTCAAAATATATTTCCATAAATACTTTACTATGGAATACATGAAAAAAAAAAAAAGGCACATAATATTTTCTCCAGAAATGTTGGAGAAATATTAGCTGTAAATTACAGAGTTGAATTATTCAATTGTGTAATTTAAATAAAATAAATATATATAAATGAGTTAATTGAGTTGACATTTGTTATTTTTTGTTCACACTGAGTTAAAATTTATATGAACAAAAATCTAGATACGATGAGACAAAAAAAAAAAAAAAAAAAAAATAATAATAATAACAATAATATAATACAAATCCAGGGCAAAACATTGAATATCATGAGAAATTAGCCAAAGTTTAAACTTACACATGGAACAAATCTAGACAAAATAAGAAAAAAAATATTTCCTTACATGCATATAACTTTATAATATAATAGTTTTTTTCTTAATTTAAGTTAAAAAGGATTTAATCAATTTTAAAGTTTAAAAATAATACTTGAATTGTTCAAGTTTCCTCTGGTGCAACAGTATATGTTCTTCCTGTAGCAGTTACAGGAATAAACACTTCTTTTATTATTTGTTCATATGGAATCCAACAAACATCTGAGGATTTTGGCCATGAATATGAAGAATTAGGGTCATGAGAATGCATGAACATAATTTTATAGTCGTTGAGTTTTTCACAGTAATCTAAAGTTTTCCCAATCCACCAATTCATCCCATATACACATGCAACATATTGTTCACTTTTAAATGTGAATGGTCTGATAATTTCATTGATTCCCAAAGTAGCAATAAATGTTGTTGATGAACTGTCGGACATCCTGGAAACCAGTATTTGGCCTATATGTGAAGTAAATCGTCATATATATGCATTGCATTTATAGGTATTTTATAATTATACATTATATTCCTTAATTATTTTCTTATCTTTTTCAGTGTAAAATTTTTCAATTGTCTCCATTTTTTTTTTTTTTTTGGGGGGGGGGGGGGGGCAGATTCCTACAAAATTAGTACAAATGAGGTTTTGAATATACTTTTACATTAATTTAGATGTTATAAAATTTTATTTTAACCATAATTTTTTGAATTAGGAATGCTTACAGATTCTAAAATGATCATTATTTGGTTAATGACACCTTATGTGTAAAAAACCATTTATTTTAAAACAACAAATTTTACCTTTTCAATTTTTCTTTTATTTAAAGTGCACAGATGGAGCAATGTTTTTAGCAAGTTTAAAAAAAATTCATGATGATTCTTTTTTTTTATGAGCCATTACAATCTGCCCTTTTTTAGGGTGAAATTTTCAGTTTGCACGTAATAAAAAGTAAAGAAATGAAAATTTATTATTGTTTTGATGTGAAATATGCATTTTTTGTACAAATAGCTTCAAATTGGTACCAGATATATAAAATTTGAGCCTTTAGTTGTCAAGTTATGCCCACTTTTAGACGTCGATAAAATTTCAAGATGGCCGCCATTTTGTAAAAATGGTCAGTTTTCAAATGGCTATATCTCAGCCAATATTGCGAATATCAGATTTAAATTTCAGATTTGAGGGTTTCACTACTATGCCTGTCTATGATAAAAATTTAAAAAAAATCTGTGACTATGATGCAACAAGTTTTCTTTAAATTGGTTGATTTCATGTGGAATGACCCAAATGACACAATGAAAAAAGAACCATTTGGCCTTCTAATGACCAATTTACCATTTCTGATAATGATGTTATACCCAGCATTGTCAATTAAACGTGCAGAAATTAAATTTCGCGACATTTTTGGAGCATACAGCACTTTATTTAATATCAAAGGAAACCTTACCTCCATCTTGATGAACTAATAATTTTACCTGACCATATCCACATATAGGTGTAGATCCTTCAGAAATGTTCGCAGATTCAGAGTTCTTGAGTTCACTAAAAGTACTAAATAAGTTCATATCGTTACAAAAATGTTCTGTAGCCGCAGAATCAATCACGAATTCAGTCACTTTTGGTTTCGAGTTCGTAAACACCGCCAATGACGTCGCCGCTAAGAAAACATCACCCTTCTTAGGATTACTTTCGGATTTGGCCAGAAGTACTTTCGGTGGAAAATTCTTTGTATTCTTCTTGCAGTATTTCATAACATGTCCAGGTAAGCCACATTTGAAGCAGTTTCGATCCTTGGAACATTTATTCTCGGTTTTGTTACCGAATTTCGTTTTATTCTTTCCTTCGGTTTCGGAAGCTAACGCCGTAGAACTACCATCATGCGATCCGGAAACAGTCTCTGTACAATGACTAAGACGATCATATTCAGCAATAAGTGCTTTACGCACATTTTCTGATGTAAAACTCTCATCATCTAATTGGTAAAGCTGAATAACTACATTATCATAATGGGATGGCAGTTGGTACAACATCTGGTACGCGATTTCATCATCCGGAACAGTTTTTCCCGCTAGTTCTAAATCTTTTGCAGATCTTAGAAGACAACTCAGGAATACCGACATTGACTCATTTTTCTTTAATTTTACATTCATAAAATCAGCACGCAATGATGCAATTCGAGTGCAGGTAGTCGGCTCGAAGTTTTGTTTTAGAATCTTCCATGCAGCTTCCGCCGATTCGCAATCTATTACTAAGCTTTTGAACTCATCTTCGATGCTTAAACATATTGTTGATAAAACACGGGCATCTTTTTTAATCCATTCGGCGATTTTCGTATCACCTGTTTCTGGTTTCTTTTCGGTTCCTTCGATAAGTCCATATAATCCTTGATGCATTAAAAGCATCTTTACGTTGAATTTCCATTGCCGGTAGTTTTCTCTGTCTAGTTTTTGTATACGAAAAACACTACTTTCTTCCGCTGAATTCATTTTTCTTTACGAAAAAAGTTCACACAAATAAAACAAACGCGCAGGCACTCTCTTGCTACCATATGTAGCGGCCGTGGATCTTCGGACGCGCTAACATTTTGTTTTACCGGCGATCGGCTCTTCACCGATGAGAGAAAAAAAACTCACATCCACACAGGTGAATCACAGAACAAGAACTAAACTTTATTTACAGAAAAAAATATTTACAGCATATAAAAGAAATTCTCATTGGTTGCGAACAAACATTCCAGGAGCTCTCATTGGACTCCTCATAAGGTGCGCGCCGTAACATCACATGACATCATGCTCCGAATTTTACGTTCGGCTGCAACGAAGAACCAGAGGAGGAATGTTTCGAGGGAAAAAGCAACTTTATGGCCGTTTACCGAGTCGCGATTAAAAACCCCACAATTCACACATGTATTTAATATGTAAAGAGTTTAGTTTAAAAATTAAAATAGATTATGAATGTTGTTCAAAGTACCAAAAATTTTCAAAATGATCATATAAATAGAAATTTTCGTAACAGTAATCTGATGCTGTACGAGTTTAACTATTAATATTACTGTTTACGATTAAATTTTTATTTTTAAATAAAAAAAAATTAACATTTTTAAGAGTATTTTTAAATAAATAATACACTGCTGTAAATTATAAATTATCTGCAAAGAGATCTTACAAAGAGAAATGGTTCTTGTGAAAATATGTAGGTAAATAATTGTAGCACAAAAATAACAGAAAAAAATTAATGAAATATTTTGTCTTTTGTGCAATTATTTTACAATATTGAAAGAACAAATCTATTTTTACGGAAAAAGTAATAGTCAGGGTTGGCAAGTTTTTGACAGTGTGCGGTTTTATCCGGTTAAAACTGTGGTTTAAACCGTCATGGCTAAAACCTCTTGTCAAAAACCTCGTCAGAAACCTTAAATACTACACTGATCTGTAAAATTTCACATTAAACATCTGTCACACATATACAACATTAGGTGTAATATTAAATATTCACTTTTACTGTATTGTATATTATCATTTCTGGGAAAAAAAAAAAAAAAAGAAAAAAAGAATCTCTCATAAATCTGAAAATTTAGCCTGCCTCCAAACTTGTTCAACTAGCAATGCATCTGCTAGCACAGCACCAATTGAGAGAGTATTTTGTAACTTTGGCTTCATCTAAACTCAGAAACCATTTGGATGTTAATAAATGTGCTAAATTGATTATGTGCTATAGGATGCGTAATTTTTTTTCCCAACCACCTTCGTCGTTCCAAGGCCAAGCTCACACTCTGATTGGTTGTTACTCTCGGCACTGTTTTCACGTAACTTGGCGATAATCATACTTAGCGTAGCAATAGACGCTTCCGTGGAGTTTGATTTCCTTCCGAACCGAGTACGAAGTAACTTTTCTCTTGCAGCATTGGATTGGATGAAATGTCTTTTACTGAAAGCTGTACTCTTTAAAAGTTTTTGCACACAACTTTTTACTTTGTACTCGGTTTACTTCGTACTCGGTTTGGAAGGAAATCAAAGTAAACCGAGTACAAAGTAAAAAGTTGCTTGTAAAAACTTTTAAAGAGTACAGCTTTCAGTAAGACACATTCCATCCAATCCAATGCTGCAAGAGAAAAGTTACTTCGTACTCGGTTTGGAAGGAAATCAAACTCCTCGACGGAAGCATCTATCGCTGCGCCAAGTATGATTATCGCCAAGTTACATGAAAACAGTGCCGAGAGCAACAACCAATCAGAGTGCGAGCTTGGGCTTGGAACGATGAAGGTGGTTGGAAAAAAAAATATTACGCCTATAGGATACTGTGGGGTAAAATTGATCCAGATTATAACTGTACAAAATCATTTTCTTCTGTTTGAACATTCTAAAAAAACAATGTTTTATTGCAATTAAAGTAATTTAATTTTTTTGTAGTTATTAAATTACAGTATAATTAATTTTAAATAAAAAATTATTTAAATCATTAAGACTTATTCAATGTTTCTGTCTTGTTCTTAAAATGTTTGAAGTGAATTACACATTTTTGACGGTTTAAGCCAGTTTTTGACGGTTTAAACCAGTTTTTGACGGTTTAAACCAGTTTTTGACGGTTTAAACCAGTTTCTGACACTTGTCATGTCAAAATCCAGTTTCTGACGTCAGAAACCCATCCCTGGTAATAGTATACTAAAAGTCTAAGAGCATTCCATAAAATAGGATTGATTTTACCATGTTTTCTTAACCTAGACTGCTCTTTAATTTGTTCTGAATGAAAAAAAATTTGAAAATATTCTTTCAAGACTAGCATTACTTGCTGATGTCATTATTGAGGATGTCAGGGATGCCACTTTTCCGTAAAATGGCAGATTTTAGCTTTTCTTTATTTTTAAGAACTCGCGATTTTCATTAAACGATCACGAAATAAAATAACGATTTTTGTTGAATGATTGTGAAATAAAACAGGAATTTTTGTCAAACGATTGCGAAATTACACAGCAATTTTCATAAAACGATCGCAAAATACATCTTTTTTTGTCACGTGATTGTGAACTATAGCAGCGATTTTCCTTAAAATATTGCGAATTATAACGGTGATTTTTGTCAAAAGATCGTAAAATAAAACTGCTATTTTCATCAAATAGTTGCGATATAAAACAGCAATTTTCATCAAACGATTGCGAAATGAGACTGCAATTTTCATCAAACGATCTCAATGTGAAACGTCAATTTTCGTCAAACAATCGCAATGTGAAACGATGATTTTCATTGAATGATCATGATGTGAAACGCCGATTTTCGGCAAATGATTGCAATGTAAAACAGATTTGTGTCAAACGATTGCGAAATAAAATGACGATTTGCAGATTGTGGCAACATTGTAAAACCCGAAGAAAATTGCAGTTTTTATGATAAAGATTAACATCAATGAATCTGAATCAGTTGGCCTACACATATACATTTAATATTCTTTGCTGCTTTTTATTTTGTGTTTACATGTTACATATATTATTGGAGTAAAACATAAATAAAAAATTAATAACTTTAACTAGAAATTTATTCAGAGAAAACAGCGTAGATAAATTTGGATCTATTTGGGTGCACAGTCTTCTATCAAACTGTTATTCCCCATTATATTACAGGTTATACAGAGGCCAATTGTGGTGATATTAAATTTTGGGGAATGTTCTCATGGGTTTCCTGGGATCTGTGGTTGTTGTAGAACAGGCCATGAGTGCCGTGGACTGTCTAAACATTATTGCTGATAATTTGCATCCTTACTTGGTATATGTCTTTCAAAATGGGAATGAAGTCTTTGACCAAGACTAAGACAACACCTCATGTCACATGACTTGAATTGTGCTCAATTGGTTTCAGGAACATAATATTGAATTCCAGTTAATATCCTGGTCGCCTTATGCGACAAATCTTAATCCAACAGAGACATTTTGGGTGTCATTTAATTGCTGCTCGGAGCTCAAACTATTTTGGAACAGTATAAAGTTTGACAGTTATTTCATTAGAAATACTCATTACTGTTGATTCTAATACTGTAACTGCTTTTAATTCGATATGAAGACGGTGGTATAAAATCCTTTTAGTAGATGGGATTTAGTGGAATGGAAAGTAAATTGCTTTTTCCAATAAATGATATCGGAGGATGGTAATAATTGTGGTTTTGTTGAATTGGCAGAGTTAGTTCAAAAGTCATGTTTGACCAGGTGGTGTTTTCTTTAAATTTGAATGTTTAAAAAGGGTCAGAGGATGAGAATTTTGATTTTGTTGTGTTTTTGGCAGAGCTATTGAGGTAGCCATTTTTGATTGGTGATTTATTTAAATTTGAATGTTTAAAAAGGATATAGATCATAATTTGAAAGGTTTTTTTCTTTTTTATTTGGCACTAGATATTTTTAGAAAGGAAGGCATATGTTTTATATTTACTTATTGGTTTATAAATGTGTTTTTAGAAAATAAGAGCTAGAAACTTTTTTATTTCTGCGATGTTACTTCTCTGCAAATAAAAGAAAGACAATAGCATCGCATTTTTATGCAAGCGCTTAATTTTAATACACTTGTACTTGTAACTGTAACTATACAAATTAAATATTGCAAACAAACAAACACTTGTAACTAATTTGATGAACATAATAAAAATCTATTTGGATAAACTGCTTTTTGATTAAAAGTAAATAAATATTTTCAGGTTTTTGTGGATTATCTCTAAATAGGTGTTGATAAAGAGGGCTGCAATAAAGTTGGGGATCAAATTTCTTTTTTTACATATATTGTTAAAATATTGTTTATTTTAATATAACATGTCCTTTCTCATCGTTTGTCTTTTAAACACTTAGTTTTAGAGATATAGTTCCAGTTGCAAAAATGTTTTGAATTTGTTTGTGCATCATAAAAAAAAAACAGATTTATCTTAAAATAATTGCTTTTTTAAATACTTAAGAAATTAAAAATATATATATAATGTCTGGCCCTTATAAGTTTTTGTACGTTTTAATATATAAAACAATAAAATTTATTCTTCTATGACTGAAACTTAGTGATTTATGATACTTGCAATTTAATGAATTTTCAGATTTTTAGTCACAAATATAGAAAAACCTGTTTTTAGTATTGTCTGATAAATTGCTTTTGATTAAATATATAAATAATATTTTCATGTTCTTGTGGTGTTCGTTATGCATATACGCTGATACATATGGCAGCAATGAAGTTGGAAAAATATTTTTTATATTAGAAATCATGTTGTTAAAACTGTGTTTATTTTTATACAGGCTGTTTCTTCTTATTGTTTACCAAAAGCTAATTTCTAAACCATTAGTTTTAGTAGTATTGTTCCAGTAACCAAAATTTTCCAGATTTTGCTATGCATAATTTAAAATCCAATTTATATTAAAATGGATCTTTTTAAAATAGTTAAATAATTAAAAAAAATTTTGTAATAAGCTTCATTCCCCCCCCCCCCTCTTCCAAAAAAAAAAAAAAAAAAAAAAAACTTTTTAATGTTTTAAGTACTAAAACAGCAAAAGTTTTTTTCTTCTATAGATAAAACTTACTGATACTTAGAAGTTGTGATAGATAGAATTTTTTTGACATTTTAGTCACCATAAACAGAAAATGTATTTATAGTGCCGATAAGCTGGAAAATGCATGAGATTAAAAATATATCTAGGTAAATTTTCTTCTTTAAAAATTAAGTTTTTAACCAAAAACCGATTTTAATGGCATGAATTCAATTCAATAAGAAGTAGCATCTATAAGTATGTCCCAAAATTATTTCAAACATTAAAAAATTCTTTTAATTAAAATACCCATTTTGACTGTATGCACTACTGTCATTATTTATATGTTAAAAAAATAATAGGTTGTTGGAACCTGTTATTTGTGGAAGTGTGGAACAATGCAACTTGTTACTCCAAAATAATGCTTTTTCCCATCTGTACAAATTTATATTTTCCTCTGAGACTTAAAGTATTAATAATTTTTTTTTTTTTTTGGGGGGGGGGGGGGGGGGGTTATTGTTTGCTTAGGCCGATATGAAATATCCTGGCAAATATATATACATATAATTTTTTTTCTACTAAGACATTCCCGACTAGAATATAGTCTGCAATGTCCAAACACTTTTTATTAAAATCTGCAAATTCAATTGTTATTTAATAACTTTTACAAAACTTGTGAAATTTTAATCAATTATCTTTTTAATGACCGTTTATTAATTTCATTCAATTATAATTTATCTTTTAGTGTGTCATTTCACCTCTGACTAAAATATTTTTTCATTTTTAATAAGTTGTCTGATAGACTTAAAATTTTGTTTAAAAAAAGTGTTATGTTATACCAATGTCTTTGAATTTTAGGTAGCATTTTACAAAGAAGAGCGAGACATAATGTCAATTTCTTCAAGTCCATGGTTGACTAAACTTCAATATGCTTTTCAAGATACTCAAAATATATACCTGGTCATGGAATTTCATCCTGGTGGTGACATGTTATCTTTACTGGAAAAGTATGATAATGTCTTACCTGAAGATATGTGTCGATTTTATTTAGCTGAGTTAGTATTAGCTATTCACAGCTTGCACCACATGGGATATGTTCACAGGTATGCACTCATTTTATGTATTTCTATAGTTTTCCTTATTCTTTCAAAATATTGATTGAATACTAGTTTTTTAAAGGGTGAGGCATGAGTGTGGAATGAAGGATACTTTAAAAATCAGTCTATTTTTGAAAAATATCGAAATAAACATTCTCAAATTTTCAAACTGTTATCTTGTACAGTTGTTGATAGAGAAATATATGTATTGATTATAAGTTTTTAAAGAAATAAAATAATCTATTTAAAACTACAGTTGAATAACTATGAGGATGAAAAGACCAACGCCTTTGCTTTGTTACAACCAATTTTCTTGTGCTGTGCAAATTCAAATCTTTATTCAATTATTCCAATTTGAAATTGGAGAATATATGAAGGTATCAATAAATCACCAAAAACAGCTGACTTTACAAACTTATAGAAGTAACTTAGTCTTAAATTTATTAATTACTATTTTAAAATGGGTCTTAATGCTTTGCTGTTAGAAAGGGAAGGTTTTGTTATAATTTAGTAGAGGTTCCATGGCAATAAATGTATTGAGAGTTTTGAATGACTCATCTATTTTACAATTTACCAGACTTAAAAACTTTAAAATTGTGCACACATACTCAGTTTTCTCTTTCAGAATTTAATTTTTTTTCTTCCACCGAAAATTCCATATAGAAATGGTAAAAATCTAGTAAAAATAGATTTATATAAACTGATTTTATTTCCCTTCAAATAACATAGGTGTTGGAGATATATTTCATATTCAGATGACTGTTGCTGATAAAACAACAGAATTTAATAATTCAAATTTTTTTAGAATGGTAAAATTTTTTGCAAATAATGCATTTTACAGATTTTAAACTTATGCATATATTATTTTTTTATGGTGATTTAAAAAATCTAATTTTCTTAAAAATAATTAAAAACTTTATTTTATAAAAATGACTATTGGAGGGGGAAAAAAACCCTTAATTTTAAATTTTAAATCATTTCTTTAGTAACTACCATTTTCTTTTGTTGGATTTTTTTTTAATTTTAAAATTTCAGATATTTGATAACATTTAAATTTAAAACAAGCGGAATTTGAATTTCAAGAGTAAAGGAAGGCGCATGAACAAATTTTTTAAATCGTAGCATTTCAACAATAAATATAATAATTCTTTTTTTTAAAATAAGGAACTGTAATAAATATTATTTATTAAGCATAAAAATTTCAAAGAGTAGTTGGGATTTCTGTGGTATGGGAGAGTGGATTACACTCAGGGAAAAAGAGTTCCTAAATATTTCAGAATCGTCATGCAGTGTTCTTGCTGCCACTTGCCATTGCACCAAATTACAATAAAATGTTTCATTTGGCGAGTAAAAGAACAACCAGACCCTCCAAATTGCTAGTGCTCAATTTTTGCTTTCTTTTTGTGTGTGTATATGTGTGCCAATACAGTGAAGATTCTTATTTGCATTGCTAAACAATTGAATGTCACTTTGTGTTTAATCGCTTGCATTTGCATTGTTCTATTATAGAGATATTGACTGAACACCAATTAAGTTTAGCAATAGCCGAAGACAGAAATAATTATACATACATTTATTGTCAGTTAAATTTATGTACCGGAGTAGCATCGTGCTGGTAAAAACATAAAGAAAATTGCTCTCATCAAACATGAAATAGAGAAGTTTTGCTCCAATGAAGGATTGAAATTAGCCATTTACCATAATATTTATTAGTTGTATGCAAAGTAAGCATTTGTCGGTCATTTTTTATCAATTAAGAGTCGAAATCTAATAGCAATTTTTAGAGTATATTTTCACGTTAGTAAATCAACTATACCTGTTTTTAATTTTTATTTAGACTGATGAAGGAATGTTTGAAACATTTACAAGTTTAAGAGACATTTAGAATGTACTTATTTTGAATAGTTTGTGTTGGGTAGTAGAATTGTTATTTTATAAGCAATTATAGAAAAAAAAAAAGTTTTTAGAACATTTGGAAAAAGAAAAGATACAATAAGGGGTTAAAGATACATTTTTCAGTGTCTCCACACTGAATCTATTTTTCTAACATTTCTTTTCATTTGGCGATTGTTTATTTCTTATTCGCCAAATTGCTAATGTTGGCCAAAAGCCAGTGAGAACCTTGCCATCATGTGATATATCATTGATAAGATCTTTGACAACTTTTTAATACTATAAGCATCCCTTAACTTCTATGTTGCTTTTTAATCCTTGCAGACTCTAACTTATATATTTTAAGCAATTTTTTTAACACAGCCCCTAATTAAGCTACAGCATGCTACGGCCCTTTTTGAAGGCTTGATCAAAGATGTATCCTGTGATGCTCTTTTGATTGGTGAAATCTATGACCTATATATTACTAAGCATCCACTCTGCTGCCTTTTAATTACTTTTTTCATCAGAAGGTGTTTTAAGTTTTAGTTTGATCATTCAATAATTCTTCACACTATAATTTTTTCTAAAAATTTGCATATTCATGTAATACCTTGCATGAAAGGCTAATAATTTTAAAGATTATATTTAATGGTGATGCCATCTATTGTTATTGAAAAAAATTAAGGATTTAATAATTATAAATTAATGATATGCATGTAGAATGCAAATTTCATGTGTTGATGAACATATCTGAAGCTCTAAAGAAAATGCTTAAATTATGTAAATTTAGCAAAATATAAGATAGATTAAAAATATGCAATGTTTAGAAAAAAAGTCTTCCTTTGATAAACAAAAATTTACAGTTAATAACATAAAATAACCTTTAAGATTTCAGTCAAACTCGGAAAGAAAATTATCTTGATTGGCAAGGGTTATCTTTTAAGAATAAAAAAGAAACTGACAAAAAGACATTAAAAAATTAGGTGCTAGTGAAGCATTTGTTTACATTTAACTAAAATGTGCAATAAGGTATATTTATATCTTCTATTGCACAGCCAAGCCCACTACTTAGCAAATTTAAGGTACATGTCATATACCTTCTGGATTTTTTAAGGAACACTGTATACCCTCTGTTTCTCAAGAAAGCTATAATATATATAATTTAGGGTATACGGTCTGCCTAGAGTGAATACCTTCTATATTTTCTACGACTACATCACTGATAATCAGTGTTTTCTGGCACTGGTGTTTACCAATGAAAGCTTCTATATCATGTCTATATCTAAAACTTGTAAATTTTAGTCTTAATTCACTTTTAACACGGTTTTTACTATATTTGTTTTTCAAAAAAAGCCAAGTACAAAAAGCATGCTCACACGAGTATGTTATGTTGAACGACTTGAACGCCATCAAGAAATTCAAAGCTCATTTAGATTTTTCTGGATATTCTGCTTGTATATTTCTTTATATGGAAATAAAGGAATTTCCCTTGAAATATTATTTGCTGGTGAAATTGTTATGTTTCTAACAGATGAAATACAAAGTATATTTTTATGAGAAACCTCTGTTCTTTCCGCGACCCATTAAGATAGCCACCTCGGCCCATAGTTTGGGTACCACTGCTTTAGACTATATCAAAAAAATGACTTTATAAAAGATTTATGTCACAGTAAGATGAAAAATAAAAATAAATTTAATTAGCTAAGTGTGTGAAACAAGTTGGAATAAACCACAATGTGGTTATGATAGGGCTGCACATATGCCCACTTGTGGCATGTGACAGATTAACTTGTGGCCTGCAAATTTCATCAATTTATAACTAGAAAAATCAATTTTTGTCCATGGTCACAGGAAAAATTGCAAATTTCATCAGTCACTTAAAAATTACTAATTTAGTTAATCGGCCATCCGATATCATAGATATCAAAATGCAAAATTTTCATGTTCTGAATTTTTTCAGTCGCTAGTTGAAAAATATCTCAAATTTCATAGACCAGTCTCATAAAAACAGTTTGTAGATCGGGTGCTGAAAAACCGTGAGTTTTATAGATCAGGTGTAGAAAAATTGCAGATCAATTGAAAAATTGTAGATGTCATCACTTTGCTGCTAGAAACACATACAAATTTAGTCATTTAAGAATTGTGAATTTCATTGATAGTGTACAGAAAAATCAGAAATTTTGTAGAGCAAGCGTGGCAAAACTGCAAATTTTTTTGATAGGTGTGAAAAAAATCACTTATTTTGTTGATATGGGTAAAAAAATTGTAAATTTTGTTGATGAGGCATGAAAAAATTGCAGAATTCGTTGATAAGACATTGAAAAATCAGAATTTTCCTTTATCGGGCATGAAAAAAAAAAAAATCTGTTGATCAGACTTAGAAAAATTGCAACTTTTGTCGAAATTTGCTTTTTTTCACAACTTATCAGGCAGATTTGCAATTTTTCCTGCAACTGAAAATTCACAATTTTTACTTGCAAAATGAGAAATTCTGGCGTTTTTGAAGAGTCCGCGTATCAGTGGTCTCTGCTGGTTGATTAACAAGTTTTCCATGCTGAATTGACAAATTCGTGATTTTTTTTTTTTTTTTTTTTTCAATCGATGAAGTTCTTATTTTTCTGTATTTGATCAACAAAATATTGCATCTGATAAACAAGATTTGAGAATTTTCCTGGGATTGATTGACAAAATCCTTGATTTTAATTTGTGAAATCAGCAAATCTGAATTTTCAAAGAAATAAAATTTTTTCAATAGACAAAATTAGTGATTTTTACATAAAAAATTGGTAAAATTCTTTTTTTTTTTTTTTTTTTTTTTTTTTTTTTGCATAATCGATTGCCAAGATTTTTTTTTTTTTTTTATAACCAATTGACAAAAATTTGTAAAATTAGCAGCACCAAAAATTTTGAAGATTTTGAATATTGATGTTCTTTGCGAACCACAGTACATTCCTATGTTAATAAAAAAGAAAATTGATATTAAGACACTTGACGTAAAATTGTCAGAAAATATTTCAGAATAAAAAATAATTTGTACTTTTCAGATAGCCGGGCACCCAGTATTGTATGCAAGGTGATTAAAAAAAAGTTGACAAAATGCTATGACAAATCAGGCATAAGACAAGGATAAAAAATCACATAGAAACATAGGGCC
The DNA here is from genome assembly GCA_964019185.1 of Maratus speculifer. NCBI lineage: Eukaryota > Metazoa > Arthropoda > Arachnida > Araneae > Salticidae > Maratus > Maratus speculifer. The sequence continues at coordinate 200,459,742 of OZ025298.1, forward strand.
ACAAACCACTTGTTGAGTCATAAATACTATTTGGTCAAAAGATTGCAAGAAAACAGTAAAATTCACCAAAAATTCATTTTTTTTTTAATGTAAGCGGGGGAAAAAAAACAATAAATTACTTATTGCCTTTAATAGATTTTTCTGTTCCAAAAACTGATTTTCATGCTCCAAAATTGTTTATTTATGCTCCAAAAATGGATTCTCATCTTCCAAATCTTTTTGAGTGAATGGGATTCCTGTAATTGTGAAATGGTGAGGGGGGCAGGGGGGGAAACTTGAGCATAAGCACTCCACCCTGGCCAAAATATTAACTGGGAAAATTTCCTGGTCTAAAAATTTTAAAAAAGCGGAACATCCTCAATTCAAGAAAGAACAAATCATCTCTTTTAAGAAATCCTTCAAGTTAGATGATTAAAAGTGATAAGCAAAATCTGATGAGAATGCATCATGTTTACCATGTTTTTTAAAAAAGGTTAATACTTAGTTTGTGTTATTTATTTATTAAAATTACTTGCAAAATTTGCAGACAGATTTTGAAATTTTAAAAGCTTGTTGCAGACAGATACAAAACTTTTTGCCACTAGGCATGGCATCTTATACATCGCTTAAAAATCACCTAAGCAGGTTTCATGTTTTTACAATTAAAAATGAGTGAAAATATATTAGGAAATTTAGAATGTTGAGGGTGGAAAATTACACCCTTAAAGGTCATGTCATGAAATGTCACACAAATCTTATTTAAAAATTAAAAAAAAGTATAGAAAATTACTGGAACAATCCAGATTTTCAAACCAAATTATCAATGCGAATTTAGATTATCTTATTTCATTAAAATGGCAGTTGTAACTAGCAAAAATCTATTTTTAATTAAATAATACATTTCCAACTGTTAGCAACCTTTTTTTCCCCTCAATAGGCTTGCACACTCTTTCAAAAGTCATCAAAGTTATCTCTGGACTATTTATGTTTACAACTTTATATCATTTTTTTGCTTTATTTATGTCATTTCAACATTTCAACAGAAAATAAATATGTGAACATTTTGTTTCTACATCAAAGTGATGTATTAACTCATTTTCCATAAAAAAATGCACAAGCAATTTTTTTTTTTTTTTTTTTTTTTTAACTTAGGGGAGTCACAATAGCAAGAAGTTTGAAAATTCTGTGCGCAGTTTAATTACTATTGTATTATGCAACATTTTATGAAATTGTTAATTTGTGTTTGCATGTGTATGAATATAATAGTTTGTATAACAAATGTATGTTTATGAGATGCATTTTTTAAATTATTGCAGAGATATTAAGCCAGATAATATACTCATTGACAGAACTGGCCATATCAAGCTTGCAGATTTTGGTTCTGCTTCAAAACTGAATCCCCACAAACAAGTAAGCTTCTTTATAAATTTTTACTTTTGTAAATGGGGAAAAAAAAATTTTTTTTTTTAGTGCCACATTACAAAATAAAACAATTGTCTTAGAGCTGGGATTGTATTACATCACATTTGTTTTCTATCATTGAATATGCGTTCTTATTTAACAATCTAGGAAATCTTTCTTCAGATAGTTTTAACTTTCAATAACTATAGTACCCATCAAGATTTGGCAACAATTTGAATGTTCCATCAATCAAAAAAGTTTGAATTTTTAATTAGTTGTTTTTAAATTAAGACTTAAACTTGATAAATTGTCATTGCCATATTGTATTCTTATTAGCAATTGCTATGCATATAAGGTGTAAATGGAACTCTTCAGTCAGACTATTTCAATGAAGTGAAAGAATTTTAAGTTTGTAATTAAATTTATGCTTGCTTTTTAGCAAAAAATAACTAAAGATATTAGTTGAATGGGTAGTGCCAGGCATAAATTGCCACTTAATTATATAGCACTGCAATAATAAATTTTGAAGTATAAACATATATGGGATAGAAGAAAGTTTGATTGGCACATCTGACTAGTTTTAATTTATAGTTCATAAAATTATTGAAAATTAACATTGCTTATCATACTTAAAAATCACTTTCAATAAAACATACATATATGTATTTTTAATAGCATCTTTATTTCTTCTAAAAGTACAATGTATAATTATTAGAATTTATCATAATAAAACAACATTTATCATAATAAAATTTCAAAGATTGTTTGAAAACATATCCATAGCAAAATCTGGTGAAGTATTAATTTATATAGTTTTCTCTTTATTCTTTATGGTTGGGTCTGTATCTTAAGTCTCATTTGCTTTATGGTTTAAAAAATTCCGAGTATTTATGGGAATTCTATGATGGCATATTATTTTACTTTTCAAGAAAATGAATTATTCAGTTTGTTCTATGTATAAAAATATAGTGTTCAGTCTAGGCCATTTTTGAAAGATGCAGCACCCTGCCCTTTTTCAAATTTACAAAATGCACCCTGCCTTTTTTAAAAGTAATAAAATTCCCCTCTGGTTTTATCCAGAGATTTTTAATAAATGTTTTTTTATTCTGTAGTATTTCTAAATTTATGTGCCCAAAAATGATAGAATTTTTTCATTTCTTTAAGAAAAAGAACATCAAACAATTCAATCATGTTTTAATTTAATTGTATTTTTAATTTGTATATCATAAAATCATTCAAAATTAATGTTACTTGATTTATATCATACTTAAAAATTATGTATTTTGCTGTTTTCTTTTATACCTTTCTAAAGGCAATAAAAAAAAAAAAAAAAAAAATTCTTGCATAAGTGCCCTTTTCTGCAGTAGTGCCATTTTTAGTGAATAGCACCATGCCCTTTTTATTTCTAGAGTGAACACTAAAAATATGTACACCTAATTTATTACTATTTTTAAATTTTCAGGTTAGTAGTTGTATGCCTGTTGGAACTCCTGATTATGTTGCACCAGAAGTTCTTTCAGCCATGAATTCTGGTCCTGCCTCTAGTAGAAGCTATGGCATTGAATGTGATTGGTGGTCATTGGGTGTTGTGGCTTATGAAATGGTTTTTGGTTCAACACCTTTTACTAATGATAGTGTCCTCATCACCTACAATAATATTATGAATTTTAAGGTAATCTTTTTACTTAATTTATGTAATAACTGATATATTTTTATGATTTGATGTGTCTTGAAAATTTTAAAATCCCCCCCCCCCCCCACCCAAAAAGGGATACCCTGCTTAGGTATTCACAGGATTCTCAATCCCAGGCACCCCTAGTGATATTTTTTCCCCCTTTCCTTTTATTTCTCTTGTCTTTTTTTCATCTTTGTTTCACTCTCATTGTGGTTTCCTCTTTGCAGCCAAATGCAGTTCTGCATAAGCAGAATCATCCTATTTATATCGATTTATAGAAAATCATAAACCACCCATGTGTTTGTCGTGTATGGCGACCCTTATCCTCCAGAAAACAGAGATCCTGGTAATTTAGGGAAACCAATACACTACTTTGCCCTCTGCTTCAAGTAGATGGGAGGTGCATATTGATCAGCTGACTTATGTCATTAATGGATCAAGTGAGCAGGCAATTACTAATTATTTCATTATGGGTGGGGATTGACTTAGGATTGTCTTGTGACCTCTCGGGGATTCTGCCCTTTACGAGTTTTACTCGCCAATCCCCATTCAAACATCTCATATTCTAAAAGCATGCTAAAGTATGTTTCCATCTATTAGTATAAATTTCTGAAAGAGAACTTTCAACCTGTTATGCATTTTCTTGCTAAACTAAGTTTTTCAATTATTATATAGTACATAAATCAACCTATAGATCAAATACAGGGCTGTTCAAAAGTATTGCAATACATATTTGGCCATGACAGTAACACTTTTTATTTCTCTAAATAATGAAGTTTTGTAAATATTTCAGAAAGTGTTTCATAATCTATGCTTAGTGCATGATTTTTCTTAATTGATGTATTTGAGTAGAGAGTTAACTTAATTTCTTAGAATTACATATATCACTATCTGGTGGAAAATGGGAAAACAAGGTACTAAAAAAGTAGCATTCTTAATGTAGACACATTCTTCCATTATTCAGAATTCGTTGTTGGGAGGTTTTGTGTAATATTTCTATGGAAGAGATTCGGTAATACTAAAACATGGCCAGTATTCAGAGGTTATCATTCAGAGTGACTGTTGTTGGAGGTTTTATTGTATATTGAATGAAATCGTATAAATATCCAGAAAGCTTTATTAATTTTCCTGAAATCTTTATTTTGGTGTGCAGAATAAATCAAAGTTCTCTTCAAAAACTAGTTTCAGTAACTTTTGAATACTAATTCTATATTTTTTATGAAAATGTTTTTTAATTTAAGAGATTTAGATTATAATTTTTTATAAGCTTACAATTTGTCTTCAGTGGTCTCTCTTTAAGGTAAAATTAACGTATGTTATCGTAAATATGTATGTAATTATGAATGTTAACATCTGTTCTAATGTCTTGTTTTTCAAAGAATGTAAATTCTATAGTCAGTAAAACAACTTTGATTATAAAATTTAAAACCTAACATTGTGTTTCACATGCTAAGATCTGGTATCCGAACAGTACATTTTGTTTTCGTACAGTACATTACTACTTATATTCTGTAATATGAATAAGTTCTATAATAAAATTCTGTAATAAGTTAGAGAAAAAACATACACTATTTCTTTCATTATTTTCCAGAACTTTAAATGCATTAAAAGAAGAAATTGGCAAAGAATTGTTAAAAAAGGGTTTCATTTTAAACATTTACCAAATTAGAAAATTTGATTCAAGAAATTAAATAGATGATGCTTTAATAGAGACTATGATAGATGGTGATCAATGTAACAAAGAAACAATTAATAAAAATGAGTGAAAAACAAAAGGTATTCGGATGAATCCATAACTATTAAGTGTAAAATTAGAGAAACATTGGGTACAAAAATGCATAAGGTGATAATGGCATAAATAAGAATTACACTTCTTTGAAGAATTATAAATTGCTTAAGCTTAATATTAGTTCATTTGATTTGCATTTAATAAATTATCTTTTGTTTTAGTCCCAATTTGAAAAAATTCATGAAGACATAGATTTGGATAAGTTTGTTTCTTATTCAATCTGTAGAACCTGGAATGAGTGCCAAATTTTTGTTAGAAAGCTACCCAATGACTTCAGTAAATAATCCAAAAGCTATAAAGGCATTTCAAGATTGTTTTGGAAATAAAGATTTATTGATAGAAGTATATGTTGAAGAATTTTTAAAATTTGCTGTAACTAATGTACAGGTACACAGGAAAGGATAAACTTCCATTATTCGGATCTACTCACAAAAGTCGAGGCATATTTAAAATTGTTATAATTTATGATTTTAAGTTTATAAAGCCATTCCACTTGGCTGTGTCCCATGAAAGAAGCTAACTTTTCTTATTGTATACGTATACTGAAAGTATGATAACGATATAATATTTCAAATGGATCAAACTTTGATAATACTTGTAATACATTGTTAATAAAATAAAAAATTTGATTTTATAGAGCTAGTCTCTAAAGACAAACCTAAAAAATGTTCAGAAAAGGAGAAAATAAACTAGCCATGTTGGCTAGTTTATTTAAGCACAAAGGAACGTACAGTTTATTTTCCGATAAGTCACATGAGTTGATGTTTTAAGTCTAGATCTCTTCCCTTTTAAGAACAGAAAATAAAATTAGAGATAAAAAATATATTGTTTAAAGTGTCTCCATTTTGCTCACCTCATGAAAATTTGCAGATTTTTTGTTACCCCGTATGCTTTAAATGCCATACTGAGCTATACCCTAAAATAAATTTCAATGCCTAAATAACTAGAAAATACAGCTAAGATCCCAGAAGTAATGCACAGTACCATTGCAAATAAATAGTGTTCTGGTGAAATATCTCTTATGATTTTGGAAATAGTTATTAAAGGTCGAATAACAAAATAAGAGCGTTATTAGATTGTGGATCGCAAAAGAGCTATCTGTGAAAAAATACAGCTAAATAACTAGGTTTACATCCCATTTCTTTTCAAGTTATTGTACACACATTGTTTGGTGATATACAAACAGAAGCACGTCTCTTGATAAATTCCTAGTTAAGTGTTATGGATGGACGAAAACAACTTTAAGAAGTCTTAGAAATTCTGGATTAAGGTATAATTTTCAATAATATTCCTTGCATACTGGAAGAGTCTGTATTTAAAGATCTAAAAAAAAGAAGCTGAGAATCAGATATAGAAATATGTAGTCCAAAAATTGAAATTTTGATAGGAAGTGATAACTATGGTCAACTTCTCACAGGTTGAGTGAAACAGTTAAAATGGTCTTACTGCAGTCCAGATGAAATTTCAATATATACTTTGTGGTCATTTAGAAAATACGTTACAATCATGTTTGAATCGTAGAAATATGTTGATTATGAACTTAGTATAAAAGAGATGCTTATGGAAATTAGTGCTGTAAAAGAAATGATAAAATGAAAACCCATGTCATTAATTTCCAACTCGCTACCTGTTTAGAAAGTATTCGTTACTCGTTACTTTCATACTATTCAGAAACTGGGTATTAACAATCATCCACATGTACTACAGAATTGTAGCAAATCTATTGTATGAGTCTTTGGAAGATTCTGATATGTGCTGCCATCTGTTATAATTTTATCAAAGTTTACATCATTCATTACATATTACATTCATTACTTTGATCTGTGTTTAAAAATATTATTTTTTTCACTATTTTTGTTTTTAATGAAAGGGACATCAGGGCCGAAATTACTTTTTTTGCACCCTGGGCAAACAAATTTTGGTGTGTGTCCCCCCCCCCTCCCCTCTTCTCCAAAAAGTATATTTACAAGGAGAATTTTACTAAATTTTTTATGAGCTACTTATTTTAATATTTAAAATACATAATCATAAAATATATAATAGTGAACTATATAATTGGCTTTGTCAAATATTGATTCATTAAAATCTTGAAAATAGAATTGAAAAGAATTCTACATATACTACAGAACTGTAGCAAATCTACCGTACAAGTCTTTGGAAGATTCCAATATGTGCTGCCATCTGTTATGTTATCAAACAAAGTTTACATCATTCACATTATTATTTCTGAATTCTTTGATCTATGTTTAAAAATATTTTTTCCCCCGCTATTTTTGGTATTAATGAAGGGGGTTTCAGTGCCAAAATTATCCTTTTTTGCACTCAAACTTGGTGTCCCCCTTCCCTTTCCTCCGTAAAGTATATTTACAATGAAAAATTTGCTAATTTTCTAATGATCTACTTATTTTAATATTTCAAGTATGTAATTATAAAATATATAATACTGAACAATATAATTGGATTCGTCAAATATTGATTCATTAAAATCTTGATAACGGAATCGAAAAGAATTCTTTATACAGCCTTCTTATGCTATATCATTCTTAGATTCTTGTATGCTTTGGCATACCCCAGACAGGATGATTTTAACTATACCATGCTAAACATAGACGTGAGAAAAATTGGCAAAATAATCGTCATTTGGCACCCTTTCGTTCTACTGCCCGGGGCACATGAGTCATCTGCTCTTCCCTTAGTTTTGGCCTTGGGGGGGGGGGGGAGATGTCTTTCAGATGATAAATAACCTTATTTTGAAGGGAAAAAAAAATTAGGTGATACTAATATAATACATCACTCATAAATACTTTTTTGCTAAATAAGAAAGTTCTGAGATAATTTACCAATATTTTATTTATTTTCAATCCATTGTTGAATTTCTTTTAACTGAATTCTCCGCTTGGCATAAATATGAATCTCATTTTGCTTTATCATTTTTGATGCTTCAGAAAACTGTATCCACCATTTTATTTCTCTTTCTTGTCATAATAAAGTAAATAAATGAATTAACAAGCTGCATATAAACATATTAGGACAAATTAACGTATTAGAGTGGTTGCAAACTGCATGTATTCGTTGATAAGTGATGAGAATACAACTGATATACTAATACGACATACTGAAGAGTTTCTTTTGAATTTATCTCGTTACTGCATCAATGTACTAAAAAACTAAATGAAATGAATTTCAAATGCTACCTTCATTTCATTATTCATATGGAGACAGGATGTCTGAAAGATGAGAGTTTGTGTCGGACTTCAGATTCTGAATAAGTTTTTTCCGTATTAGTATCACATATGGGTTTTTTATTTTGTCGTTTCTTTACTCAGTGTGATATGAATCTCACAGTGTTTAGTTTGTCGTAGCCTTTTTATTCCTTTCTTCATTTAAGCAGCGAGAATTCCTTAAATATAAGTCCGTATTTTTGATTTTACGATTGCACATTGTGAGTTTGACGCTCTTTGCTGTTTTGTCGGAGCGTGCTGTCCGCTTGCTCCTGCGTCGCGATGTATTATGATGACGTCACGGTAGGCTTTGATCCGCCCTCGCTTCTTCATTGCGCCGATTGCAGCACATAAGGGCGTTCCGTTGCGCGCGTAAAACAAATTGAAATAATCCTTTTAAAATGATTTCTTTTAATTTGCCTTTTAAGAGAGTGACGAAATATTAATTCTCTAATCAATTTAAACTTAGCGTCCTTTTACTTTTGACTCCCCGTAGAATGCATTTAAATACTAAACGCGGTTAATTTTAAAGCAGAATTAAGTCTGATGACAAGTTAAAGGAATGTAGATTGGAACGGTAGCCGCCGGCCGTGCCGTGCGCATTCGGCGAATCGCAAGAACAACTCGTAATATAATTTCGCCTGTTATAGAATTCTTACAGATTTTCCCGTATTCATTTTAAATTAACTGATGGGCTGCTCCTTCAAGTGCATGTGGATTAAAATCTCTCCGAAGCATTTTCGCAGATCTTAGGGTCGGTGACCAAAGTTAATTTTCTTGACAAGAATATAATAAAGAAGTGGATGTTCTCTTCAAAGTCTGTCTTTTTTTACGGCTTCTGTCTTCATTCTTCAGTCATCGTATCTCAAGTAAGAATTATCCAACTTTATTTTATTAATCTAGATTATCTTGATCTTAAAAATAACGATCACATTAACAAACTTAACGACACAAGGCAACAACACCCTTAAACTTTTTTTAATGGCACACTCAGAGGAGAGATAAGTCTGTGTTTCATTATTACTGCAACATCAGTTCACTCACCGAATATGTAAGTGTGAATTTGTAGGGAGTTTTTGAAGTCATGAGGTCAATAGCAGAAAAAATGTTTTTAACAGAACGATTGCTTTGAAATTGTTTAATCTTTCAGGAATTGTACTATTTATCTTACAGATATAAAGTGTTATATTGATTTTTAAAACATGGACAAAATAATTGCAATTTTTATAGATTATTAACATATCATGTATTAAATTTTTCATTTAAAAAAGAACCATCGATCTAAGCAATAAAAGAACAACGCATGTTTATCATTTAAGATTTTAGACTAATTTTATGTTCATTTAATCTGTTTTTTTTTATTTTTTTATAATTTAACTGTAAAAAAGAATGGAAGCTTATAGTAGGATAAAATATTAGATAAGTATTAGATATAAAAGTATTGGATTATAGCTTGAACTTCAATAAAAAATGCTATTTGATTTGATATCAGTTTTTGTCATCAGTGCCAATTTTATGATTTCATGCATTAGATTGAGTCTGATGAAAATTTTTACGATGTTAAACAGGTGAAAATCTTTTTGAGAACTGGCTTACTGCTACTTTCTGTTAGAGACAGGTTTTGTGATCGCATGTTTCACTAAGTAGTGGACATCTCTAGTAATGTACGCAATTAATATTTTTCTTTTTACTCTTTAATATGTAATTCGTATTTATTGAGGCGAACTCGCGAGAAACCACCAAAACATTCCATTTTAGATATTTTTGTCTTAGTAGATGAAACTCCATTGTATTTTCATGAAAACTTACTTTGAAATATTTCCATTCAAGGTGGAATTTGTTTCATAAGATGAATTTATTGATATATTGAAATATATTTTTATGCAAATTTCCGTTACAGAAAAGTTTTATACAAAATTCCATTATGAGTCTAGGTGACGGTAATGAATTCTTGCAAAAGAGCTCACATATGGTATACAATTACATTTACTGCAGTCTTGTGACCATATATTTCATATGTAGTATTTTAAATGCCCAGCTTTATGCATTATGAAATTTTAAATTACTGCAAGTTTATAAATTTAACTATAACTTAAAATAATCTAATAAAACAATGCTCTAAAGATTAGAAAATACATCAAATATATTTGTTATTTTTAATATTCATTTTCTAAAAAGTAACAAGTAAAGAATACTTTCTAACAGGTAGTGAATATGGAAGTAACTAATACCTACGTGTGCTCATTTTGTCGTATTTTTTACTGCACTAATACATATACACTAGGGGTGCACAACCTTTTCAAGTGAAGGGCCACTTACAAATATGTCTGGGTGGTCGTGGGCCACATCAATAACAAGGAGATAATTCGAGTTAAAGGAGGTGATCTGTGGCCTATAATCGGATAAAAAATATGATTTCAGAGGGGAGTGGCAGCGGGTGTTACCCCATTAAGTTTGCTTACCCAGACAAAATATTCAATTCATTTGGTAAGACTATATCAGCAGATTTTAGTTTATATATAACAGATGTAGCAAGGATTATTTTCAAGATGTAAAAATATTCCTTGACTTTTTTTCAGGAGAGCAAGTTTTGTTTTATTAAAAGTGCTAGGAAACAAGCATAAATTGCTGGTACCGAAAAAAATGTGAATTTTATGAACGAAAGAGAGAGAAGGAGCCGATCAACAAGAATTTGAATGCCTGATCGATCAATAAAATTCCAGATTTTCTGTGCCTGATCAATGAAATTTGTAATTCTTCCACGCCTGACTGAGCATATTTACACATTTGACAAAACCAATCGACAAAATTTTCAATTTTTATGAAGCTGATCGAGAAAATTTGCATGATTTCCTCACCTGATCAACAAAATTCTCAATTCTTATGAAACCGATCGAGAAAATGCAGGATTTTTCCGCACCTGATAAACAAAATTCACTATTTTTACAAAGCTGATTGACGAAATTAGTGATTTTTTTTTTCCTCGCATGATCAACGAAATTCGCGATTTTTTTTCCGCACATGATCGATGAGATTCGCGATTTTTCCACACATGAACAACAAAATTCGAATGTTTATGAGCTTGATCAACAAATTTCGCGATTATTACTAAGCAAATCTACAAATTTCTCGATTTTTCCACACATGATCAACAAAATTCGCAATTTTTCCGAATCTTGTCGACGAAATTTGCGATTTTTCCAAAACTGGTCGACGAAATTTGAGAATTTTGCAAAACCAATTGATGAAATTCAAGATTTTTCTTAACATGATTGACAAAATTTGCAATTTTCCTTTGCAGGATCGACGAAACAGGCGACTTCTCTTCGCATGATCGGCAAAATTCGCAATTTTTCCGAGACTGATCTACAAAATTTGGAATTTTTACGAAGCCGATCGAAAAAATTCAGGATCTTTTCACTCCTGATCAACAAAATTCGAAATTTTTACGAAGCTGATCAAGAAAATTTAAGATTTTTCCTCGTCTGATTAACAAAATTCATTTTTTTCAAAGCTGATCAACGATATTCGCAATTTTTCAAAGCTTCGCATGATCAATAAAATTCACATTTTTTTCCGAGTCTAATCAACAAAATTCATAAATGTCACGTGCCTGACAGACGAAATTCCGCAATTTTTACGCAGACGATCAATGAAATTAGCAATTTTTCTCACTTGATCGACAAATTTCGCGATTTTTCACAGCTGATCGAGGAAATCGACGATTTTATTAGTTGCCTGATCGACGTAATCAGCAATTTTTCCTCTCCCGATCGAGGATATTTGAGATTTTATTCGAGCCTAATCGACGTAATTAGCAATTTTTACGCGTGTGATCAACAAAATTCGCAATATTCCCGTTTCCGATCAACGAAATTTGCGGTTTTCTATAACACTCATGATTTTTCGGTGTCGAATCCATGAAATGTGCACTTTTTCCACCCATTATTCACGAAATCTGCATTTTTTGCGCGGTAAGATGAAACTCGTATTTTTTCTCTCTGGATAAATTGCAAAATTCGCGATTTTTCTATGCCTGATCGACAAAACTTGCGATTTTTCTGTACCCGATCGGGGAAATTAGTTATTTTTTTTTTTTTTTCCCCAAACTTCATGGATAAAATTCGCGATTTTTCAATATCTGATGAGTGAAACTTCCAATTTTTGCAAGTCTCATCGATAAAATTCCCTTTTTATCCGCAATTAAGGGTAAATGTTAGGGGACGGTAGACGTTAAAAATTTTTATTTTTAATTTTCATCATAGCAGTACGAAATTTTGTGCATATATACGTTTCACCAAAAGCACATAGAACACCTTCAAAAAATTTCCAATCTTATTAAAAATTTTAAATTTAAAAAAAAAAAATTAATTTTTAAATGACATTTTAAATTGCTCCTTGTGTTTAAATTTTTGAGATATTTTCTTGCTTTTGCATTTTTATCATTTAAAATTCTATTATAAACAAAGCAGATTTTTTTAATGTCTTGAATAGTTAATATTTTGCAGACTTTTTTCGAAATTCCATATCAATTTTCATCAAATTTTTGCCTTTTAATAAGTAAAAAATCAAATTTGACTATCTTAATGAAGACGAATTTTAAAAAGCTTACACAGTTTCTTTCTAAATTATATGGAGATTCTTCCTTACCAATTTCATAAATATTGATCAAAAATTATGACGCAAGAAGCATTTCAAAAATCTAAAAACTCTGAAAAATTAGTTTTAAGAAAAAACATATTTAAAGTGTATATCAATACACTTACCTTTATTATTTACTTCTTAAAACCTTCATAAATGGTATTTTAATAAGAAAAATCTGTTTTGATACTATTATACCACAGAAGTAGACTTTTTTTGCGATGATTTTGCTGAAATAAAGGTCCACCATCTCCTTAATCAACGAAATTCGCGATTTTTTAGGTGACGATTAATGAAATTTGCGATTCTTAAGTGACGAAATTTTTAATTTTCCCGCAGAAAATTGACGAAATTTAAGATTTTTTCCTGTCACATATGCACAAATATTGCAATTTTTTCCAGTTGTAAATTGACAGAACTCGCGGGCCACATGTTAACCCGTCGCGGGCCACAGGCTGTGCATCCCTAATATACACTGATACAAAAACAGTTGAAACTGCCTCCTATTGTTAGAGTCTAAATACAATTTCGCATCTTATACAATACAAAGTCCAAAATCTGGAATCCTCCAGACCTCGACGATTCCGAATTTCGGACTTTTCCGAATTTCAGATCATTTTTAGAATCTACCCCCCCCCCCCCTTTCTAAAAAAAAAGTATGTGATTTATATCAAAATTGCATTTTTAGCACTGAAAAATAATAATATTAAAGAAGATATTTTAAATAATAATAAGATAACCTTAAAAAAAGTTTTTTAAATGAAAATAAATAAATAAATAAATAAATATCCACATTGAATCCCTTTCCCCACGAATTATTTACACCAGAAACACATTTACAATACTGGAAAAAAATATAAAACTGAAGTAGATAAGCTTTTATTTATTTTTATTAAAATAATAATCTATCTGAATCGCAACAAATGTTAGTTAATAAATTCAATTTTTCACTATTGTCTTTTGAACATGTCCGTTATTTTGCACTGCTTCATTAATTTCGATTTCTCGGCGAAAACTTTTTCTTTGATTCTGTAAATAGTAGGGATGCAACGGATATCCGGCATATCCGGCTGATTTTTCAATATCCAAAATATCATCGGATATCCGAATCACAATCACCGGATATCCGACTTCTCTATCGGATATCCGGCAGAATGCAACAAACCAAATATATATTAAAAACAGTAATCGTTTGATCCCAAACAATGCAAAAAACTTTTGTTTATAATGCAAAAGATGAAATATTATTATAAGTTCCCTATCGATGAATAAAAGGTAATTCTCAAAAGTTTAAAGAATTGCCAGCTTTCCAACTATTTATATTTAAACTCTGTAACAAATTTAAAAGTTTACATTTACATCTTTTAGAAAATTGTATCTACTTTCAGATTGTAAAACAAAATTTGAAGTCAAAATTGCAAATGAAGCTTTTGTACAAAAATGTATAAAGATAAAAAACCAACATTGAGAAATGCACAAATAATGCATGAAAAAAATAGAAAACAGCCGTTTCGAATCTACTATCGAGATTCTTCATCAGTATAAGACTCAGCGTGCTAGAAAAAGCTAAGCTGAGCAAAGCGACAGGGAAGCACAGTCTTATATACCTATTACGGGAGCGAATGCTAATAGATTCGAAACAGCTGTTTGCTACCTTACATGCATTTCTAAACGTTGGTTTTCTATCTTCATAAAATTTGAAGTTGTTTATTAAACTGTGATTTTACTAATTTTCTTTCTTTCTTTTAATTTAAACAATGGGTTAATTGGTTATTAAGTTACACATCTAAACAAACCTATTTTTAATTTCTCCTATCTTTCAAAGAAGAAATTATTGTAATCAAATTTTTTTTTTTTTTGACGAATTCGCGTGTTTTAGGGATCAAATATCCCCAAAAACATGTTTATTCAAAACATCTGTCTGTCCCAGTGTCGCCATCATACTATAAAAAAATGTATGAAGTTATGCATAGAATGATCCAAATATTTTGTGCATATTTTTGACTGTAACCAGCAGGTTCTTCTTCAATATGGAAACATTTCGCTGTAAGGCGGTGCTGTAATCGCAATTTTTGTGCCATTTTCATTGTTCTACCATCAAATACTGTATGAAGTTATGCATAGAATTGAACCAAATTTCTTTGGATACATTTCTGGGAATGACTGTCTGGTCTTCCTTCAATTTGAAAATAGTTTGCCTAAAGATGGTACTGTAATAATGATCTTTGTAAAATTATTTTGATTTTTCATAATCCTTACAGAAAATTGGTGGTTCGTGCAGCGATGCGAACTTCGCTTCTTTCTAAAACTGGCTATTCGCAAACAACTGATGTATAGCAGAACAGAAAAGAATATTGATTTTAATAAATATCATGATCGAGATTAACTCATTCTTAATCTAATTAACTGACTGCAGCAAAAATTCTAGATGAAAATAAAAGTTGGTATAGTACTCAACTAACAATATTGAAGTAGTATTAATACAGTTGACTCTCTCTACAACAAAACTCTATCTAGCAAATTTCTCTATTTAACGAATTTTTTGTAGGAACGGTCAATTTTTTTCATGATTACATTAAAACTTATCTACATATAGGGAAATATATATCTCAATTTAACGAAATTTTTAAAAAATGTTCTTTTATATGTCCTGAAAACGCTTCAAATTATTTGTAGAATAAATTTTTTTCATTGATTTCTCGTTTATAAGTCATAGCTACATAGCATCCTCTACCTTATTCCTTATGTCAAAAAAAGGCATTCAACCCCCCCCCCCCAAAAAAAAAAAATTGCATGGCTATACTTGATTTTGTTTTAGCCAAGGTGAGCTTGCGTTCTTGGAAAAGAGACTGAACATTTGCTTGCTATTGGAACGATTTGCAATAATCACAAAGCATCCTAAAAGATAAAACTATTCCATTGTCGTCTTGAAAATGGTGTTTATTTCTTGGTTTGGATAGTAAGTCAGCAATAAGGAAGGGGTGAGGGGGCAATTGCAGAAAAGGTTGTTTTTTTCAGCAAGTTTTCATCTACCTAAACTAACTCTCATTAATTTTAGAGTTTAGAGTTTATGTTTGATGTTTGTGGCGACTTGGAACAGTTTTTGTTGTCAGAGCTCATTTGAATGAAGAATTGTTACTAAACGCCATCTATGCTGGTGTTATCTTCTACTGCATCTGCATAAACTCCTTTGGGATAAGCATAACGCTTTCTTATAAAGTACAAAATTTTTTACCATTTTCCATTCAACAAATTTTTTGACTGAACGATGGATTTCGTTTATAGAGTTTCGACTGTATTTGTAAATATTTTTTGAAACATTCAGATATATGGAATAGAAGAGTTTTGGGATTGGTGCATCCAACTAGTTATTTTCATGATTTCATTATAAATATTTAAAATTAAAAGTTTTGTTTATAAATTTGAAAGTGATTTAACTTAAAGTAAAATTAAATGTAGCTTAAGGTAAAACAGTATTAAATAATTAAAACATGAAAAAAATCATTAAATAAACCTATGTTTGGAAATAACTCTTCAACCATTGGTATATTTGTAAGCTTTTTTATATTTACATTATAAATGGAAGCTATGTATTTCTTTGTGAAATTACTTTACAATTATAAAATAAACATATTGATAAATGTGTAAAATTTGTTCTATAAATTATCTGCATTTCATTGTACAAATTATTAGCAATTATCAGCATTTCATTGTAATTATTAGCCATTATCAGCGTTTCATTGACAAATAAGCAGAATATTTAAATGTTTGAAGTACATTTTTTATTCAATATTATTAATATACACATACAGGGCTTGAACTTTGGCATGGGATGGCTGGATTCATGCCTTAAAATATCTTTTGGCCAAAACATTTCTGTTTCCAAAAAAAAAAAAAAAATCCCTTTTTGATTTTTTTTTTCTTTTGTTAAATGGCGATCAAATCTCAGGACTGACTGACTATTTTTGTGATATTTTCTGCTAGCAATTGGCAAATCTCAGTTTTCTCTTACGGCAATTATACAAAATTCATGATTGGTTTTTTGCATTTGATTGAAAAACTTTGTAATTTTTCTCACAATTTTCTCGCTTGCTCGCCTCACAAACTTTTGCAACTTTTTTCTCGAGACCGATTGGCAAGTTTCACAATTTTTTTCTCTCAACTGAATGACAAATTTAGCTATTTTATTCTGCGACTGATTGGAAAATTTCCCTTTTTGTTTTAGTGACATTCTGCTGAAATTAATAATTATTTTCCTGTGTCCAGCTGAAATTTTTTTTTTTCTCTGTTACCTGCTGATGATTTTCATGATATTTGCTTGTGACAGGCTAACAAATTTCACAATATGAATTTCGCTGTATTTTCCCACTGTCCAAGTTCCCTCAAACTTCAAATTTTTTCAGACCGATTGACTATTTTTAAAAATTTATTTTTGCCATGGCATGGTGGACAAAATCAGCGATATTTTTTCTATGGCCGATTTCCGTATTTTGTGAATTTATTTTTCTAATTTATTTTGTCTCTTTTGCCGAAACAAGAAATTTCTAAAAGGGCAGTAATGGTCACTAGAGTCTGAGCTCTATCTAATTAGCCTGGAATCAGCACTAAACAAAATGAGATTAGATCTTGTGTTGCACATTAGGAAAAGAAAAAAAAAAACATTTTTTTTTTTGTTTTTACAATTAATGGTTTAGTATTAGATTTTTTTCATTTTTTGAAATCATCGCACATTTTGTAATCAATGGGCTTGATAATCATACTTCTTTTTTCATTTAAGAGATGATCTTTCATACAATGTTTCTGTTTGGATTTTTTTTTTTT
The DNA here is from genome assembly GCA_964019185.1 of Maratus speculifer. Classification (NCBI taxonomy): domain Eukaryota; kingdom Metazoa; phylum Arthropoda; class Arachnida; order Araneae; family Salticidae; genus Maratus; species Maratus speculifer. The sequence goes on from OZ025298.1 coordinate 200,477,269, forward strand.
TTTTTTTTTTTTTTTCATATCTGATAATTTGCATCTGCCCATTTTGTAACTTTTTATTTTCTTCTTTATTAAAAATGACATTTTGATTTCCTATTCAAATAAAAATTCTTCTAAATTTAAAGAATTTTGTAAAAAAATATTAATAAATAAATGAATAAAATGAGGACATCCATTGTCCAAAGCAAGATGTTTAAATGTTTCCCATTGAGTTAATGAAAATCGGTAAAAACATTATATTTTTATGATGATCAAAACATGACTCATGTAATAAGAGTCACATACTACATACGTCATGGATTTCCTGGACCAATAATAAACAAAATAAAATGCAGACACCACAAGGTCCATTCTCAACCGATAACATCAACTGCTTTCCAAATGATTGAAAAAAAAAAATGGCAAACTTTAAGGAAACACATTTAGAAACAATAAATAGTTTATGTGCATAGTTCACAGAAATTAGGACATGACCTTTTTTAATAAACCATTTCTCATGGAATAGAGGAAACCTACTAATTATGTCCTTTTCAGAATTTCATATGGGTTTAAAATTCCATTGCATGGAAGAACATAATTCAATTAGCTAAAATGTCAGAAATTACAGTATTGACGATAATTCCACTAAGTGGTATACAATCACCGCAGGATATTGACAATACAATCATCTAAATGCATTATTCTTGCAAGTAAATTAAAAATGAATGCCCATCAGATTTTACAAAATTAAAAAAATAATAATAATTAAAAGGGGTAACTTGCAAAAGATTCTAAACCACACAAAATCGAATAAAATCTAAATTAAAATATTCATTTAGCAACTCAATTATTAATTGTCCATAACACTGAGTGAAAATTGAAAAATAGATATGATATATATAAGGCTTGATTCTTTTAGTTTGTTTTAATTAAAATAGACATTTTGGATAATTATCTTGTTGTTGATTTAAATTATTTCAATGGAATTTTGTCATGCTGGTATAAATTAAATATTTAAATGGCATGTAAAAAATAATAGTTTTTTTTTTTTTTTTTTTTTTTAATTTCTTCCTTCTCATATAGTTTAACCCCTGCATTTACAAATGTTATGAGGAAAACTCTCTCTGCCTGGGAAAACCTGAATTTCAAGTCCTGATAGTCAAAGATATATAGTTTCTGTAAATTATATTTTAATATGTTTAAAAGTTGTAATGGTGTGTAAAACACGTTTGCAATTTATTATTTGAGATGGTATTGCATAAAGAAATATACAAACATTCACCATAACTAAAAACATTTAGTACCGGATATCCGAATCCGGCAGGCAAATCAGATACCGGATATCCGATATCCGGCAAAATCAATATCCGTTGCATCCCTAGTAAATAGACATCAGTTCCTGTCCTGTTACGATGTTCTTCTGCTCCAATCCTTTGATTACATCATCTAATGAATTGAGGACTTTTCATGCTGATCCCAAACTTTCGTTAGGGCCTATAAGAATTGTTATAGTAGTGGACAAGTTTTCAATCATTTTAAGAATTCAAAATTTTATACTTACCGTAATTTAGGGAAGAAACGCCGCACCCGTTGTAATCGCCGCAGCCTCAAATATTGGTATCGTTTTGAAAAAAATCGGCATAATCGCCGCACCCTTCGTAAACGCCGCAGTCAAAAGAAATTGTGCGGGGTTATGGAGCCCCTTACTTATTACTAGAAAAGTTTAGCAGAGTTGTAGAAAATGTAGTAGAGAAAATGTGTACTTTGAAGTTATTTTTTCATAATTAGGGAAAACTTCTAATATCGATTTAACTTCTTGTAAATAAAATAAATGCAAAATACTTACAGTAAACGATGACTCAAAAAAAATTCTTTTCATAATATTTATTGAAGATATTAGACACCTTGAAAAAACACACCTGGTTATATCACAGATGAAACTCATAACAGGGGCCAAAAATGGAACTTGCTCTTAACTTTAGAGTAACTTTCCTATACCTTTTTAAACATAGCTTTTCGTGAGTTACGCGGAACTTCTTATACTTCAAAATATTGTTACATTTACTAAACTTATCGAAAAAAAATCTTTAAACAGAGCGTTAAATTAAGAAACATCTTTTAAAAAAACACCGCTCGAATTGCTCACACACTTCATACCACACCAAAACATGAAAACTGTCCTTTTAAATTGGAACGAAAACCTACTAGCCAATCACAAGCGACTATGCAATTTGCATAAGTCAGACGATAATTAACATTTTACATTAAACATTTTTTTTCATTCATTAAATACATTTAGAAAAATTACTTTAAGCATGAAAATTACTTTAAAATGCTTTTGTTACTTAATTAAATCAAAATAATATTTGTAACTTAAAAGAAACTTTAATACAGGCGAATGCGATCGCAAGTAGTAATTCCTGAATACGCTCCATGACTGAGCGCGACATGAAACAACTCAACTGTGCCATTGAAAACATAAACAAACGCCGATTCGATGGGGAAAATGTAAGCAAGAATTGCAGGTTCCATTTTGGCTTTACAAAATATATTTAAATTATAATAAAAATAGAAATGGATGGGAAAAACTTTTCCCCACAGAATGCCCCCCTTTCCCATTCATTTTGATTTTTCACTGCAAATAGTTCTCTGCAACAGTTTATGCAAATGCAGGATCAAAAAAAGTTTTTTTTTTTCTGTTGTTGGTGGCAAAGTTCATCACCATAAGTAGGCGTCACGGAACATTTTAAACGAGTCTTTGACTAAGGATTTTGTCAAAAGATCAGCGACATTTTCTTTGGAGAGGACATGTTTGACATCGAAAAGTCCTTGACTGTACCAGTCTCTGATAAATTTGTACTTCAAATCAATGTAACGATTCTTGATCGTATCAGTTTTGTGCTTCATAAAAGAAATGGCTGCAGTATTGTCGCAAAAAAGAATGGGACGTTGAATAATGATGTCATTCAGTTGTAGACACTTTTCTAGTTCAGTAATAGACATCTGTAAAAATTTTAAGTCTTTGACAGCTTCTGTTGCAGCGATGAATTCAGCTTCCATGGGGCTTAAGGCGACACAGCTTTGTTTTGCAACTCTCCAAGTTACTGGCATATTGTTTACGAAGGCGGTGTATCCAGTCCATGACTTTCGGTCAGTGGTGTTACTTGCCCAAGAAGCATCCACATAGACAGCTAACTGGATGGGAGAGTCAGACCTTGCAAGTTTCAATCCAAGAGATTTCGTTGAAGACAGGTACATCAGGATTCGAAGAAGTGCTCTGTAATGCGAAAGATTTGGCTTTTCAGCAAATTGTGAAAGTGCAGCAACTGGCCATGAGATATCAGGACGGCATCAATGAGCAATATATTGTAGACAGCCAAGCAAACTTCTGTAAGGCAGATTCTCAGGGAATTCATCTTCTTCCGCAGCTGGAGCAGGAGTATACCCAGGTGGAGAAGGAAGAGAAACATTAGTACAATCAGGAACATCAAATTTCTTTAAACACTTTTCTATATAATGTTGACAATTGATATTAAAAACTTCATTATCTTCTACTTTAAAGTTTATGCCTAATAACATTGTGATAGGACCTAAATTCTAACTTCATAAATTGATTTAATTAATTCTACTACTTCTTTTAAAACTTCATCATTTTTAGCGAATATTTGTAAATCATCCACATAAACTATCACAATTGCTTGACTTTTATAAGAATAGACACATGTTAACCCTGGAACTTCAGTAAAACCATTTGAAATTAATTTACTATGCAAGTCATTGTACCAACATTTTCCATCGTGATGAAGGCCATATATTGCCTTCTTTAACTTTAAGACAAAATGTTCTTTCCCTGGAATAGTGTAATCTTGGGGTTGCTTTATGCAAATATCTTTGTCAATTTCACCATATAAATAGGCACACTTTACATCAAGTAGACAATGTATCCAATTAAAAATTTTAATGAAAAGGGCAATGAAAAGACGAATAAGTGTGAAATTTACAACAGGACTGAATGTGTCGTTGTAATCCAAGCCTTCTCTTTGATTATTTCCTAATGCAACTAGACGTGCTTTAAATATATTTCTTTTTCCCTCACTATTTTCTTTTACTGTATAAACCCATTTGGTTCCGATCACCTTTTGATTAAGTTTTGGGACAGGTGTCCAAACGTTTCTATCTAACATAGTTTGAATCTCTTGATCCATTGCCTCTTTCCATTTCTGAGCTTCTGGAAGTTGTTTTGCTTGTAAAGGACCTTGAGGTATAATTATTTCGGTTAATAGTGCTTCTTCAGCCAATTCGCTTTCAGGTTCTTTTTCTAACTTAATGGGACCTTCATAAGTATTTGCTGAACTAAAATTTGCCAAGGTGTCATCTAAAATAATTTTATTTGCTTTACAATATTCTAAAAGTTCAGGCGTTGACCTAAGTGTTGAACCAGTAGGAGATAATAAATAAACATCTAATTTACCTTTAGTTATCCCTTTCTTTCTTGTCTTAAGATAACTGTAAAATGTGGCTTTTCCTTCTTCCTTTTCTTCTGAAATTTCTGGAACTTCATCTTCAGATGACACATTATCCTCCAACTTTTTCAGAGAGCCTGGTTCCATCAAATTCTCTTCTTGAGTGGAAGTTTTTGAAGTAGAGGGTAACTGTTTAACAGATTCGTCAGTTATGGGTAGATTATCTGGACCTGTAAAGAAGTCATCATCACTTGTAAAATCAACAAAAGAACGATGTGTTACTTTCTGCTCAGGATAGCCATGTAATTGGGCCTCATCAAACGTTACATGTTTTGACTCTACTATAGTGTTTTCTCTTGGGAAATAAATTCGATAACCACATGATCCTAAGCCATATCCTACAAATATTCCCTTCTTCGCTCGAGACTGGAACTTGTTCCTTTTCGCCTTTGGTTGATGTACATAAGCGATACAACCATAACGCTTTAAGTGTCGAATGGATGGTTTAGTTCCATACCATCTTTGAAAAGGTATAGCTTCAATACCGGTATGAAAAACCCTGTTTCGTATGTAGTTTATGGTCATAACAGCTTCAACCCATAAATTATCTGGCATATTTGCTGCTTTCATAACGGTTCTCATTCCGTCGAACAATACTCTATTGTAATGTTCCGCTGTTCCGTTCATTTGCGGACTGTATATCGTGGTTCGTTCATGTTTAATTCCTAATTTATTTAGCATATCTTTGACCTGTTGATTGCAATACTCTAAGCCGTTATCTGTTCTTATCGCTTTAACTTTCTTATTAGTTTGGCATTCTACAAAAGTTATAAATTGCTTTAATTTAATGAAAACTTCATCTTTAGAGCGTAGCGGATAGCAAAATGCTCTTCTGCTATAGTCATCGATAAAAGTAAGTATGTAACGTTGCCCGTTCCTTGAAGTGACTGGGGCTGGCCCCCATATGTCACTATGAATCAACTCTCAAATTTCTTTAGATCGAATGTTTTGTAACCTAGGATGAGTTGACCTAGTATTTTTGGCAAGAATACAAGGTTCACAAGGAGATTCCTTCCCCTGTAATGGACTACAGCCTTGAACCAAGTTTTCTCAAAACATTTTCTTAATCAAGTTAACATTACAATGTCCCAACCTTTCATGTCATAGCATTATATTATTACGATCATTGGCATATGAAATATTGTAAAGACAATTTGACTCTTGTGTATTAGCTTTATTTTGAGTATAAACTCTTTTAGGATTAGTGTTACAAGATTCAGTACGTGCAAAAACTTTCACTTTATCTGAACTTAGCGAAGAAGGTTTACTAGAAGGTTGTAAACATGGATTTTTAACATTAGGTTTAACCTCAGTATCATCATAATTTCTAATTGCTTTTAAAACATAAAAATTTTCTTTTAGAGTGGCTGTGTATAAATATTTCCAATTCTTATCAAACACTTTAAACCCATGGTCCATAGTAGCATGAAGACCTGCTTTATCCATTTTTGACATAGAGATTAAATTTTTATGTATGTTTGGAACATATAAAACATTATGTAAATTTACAATTGATACTTTATCTTTTTCTTTAATTTTAAAACTAACTTTACCAATTCCTTTAACCTTATGAGGTGTGGTTCCCATTCTAACTACTGCACCCTCTGGTGGTTCTCTTAGATGAGTAAAAAAATTCTTATTCTGACAGACATGGGAGGTAGACGCTGAATCTAAAGTCCATTCCCAACAAGGGGGGGAAATTTTGCAACAATCATTACTTTTATACTTTAATTCAGTAACATATGAATCTAAATCTACTTCTTGAACCCTTTTACTTATCTTTTGATTTCTACAGTTTCTACCTAAATGACCATTTTTCCTGCAGTTTTCACATTTTAAATTATTTCTACTTTGAAAATGAGATTCGGGAGAAGTTTTTCCTGACATATGAGCGCTTCTATCAGCCATAAGGGTTTCATTACGCAATCTTTCTCTTAGATCTCGTCTCGAACATTCTTTTAAAATTTCATCTTTAACATCGTTACATTTAAATTTATCTTCAGAAAGACGGTCTAATTCCCTAATTAAATAATCATAATTTTCTGGTAAGCTTTCTATTAACTGGTAACACCTATGTTTTTCGGCAATTTCTTCTCCGGAATCAATTACACGGCGATATGCTTCTTCAAATCTAGCAATATATGATGGAATATCTTCGTCCGGATTTATTTTTAAATTTCCAAATTCATTTACATGAAAGGATTTTAATGCTCTACCAGGAATTTCTAGGGTTAATTTCAAAGTTTCCCAAATTTCAGAGGGATCATCTAAATGCCCTATTGTTAATGCAATTTCTGGACTAACATATGTTTTAAGAATTCCTACTGCTCTCTGTTTTGATTGGTTAAGTTTAAACTTGTCAAGAGGTTTTAAATCGGTAAATTCTGGCCGTTCACTTTTCTTTACCCATGTAAATAACCCTTCAGTTTGCAATATACATTTTATAAATCTTATCCATGTTTGGTAGTTATCTTTAGTTAATATTACTGTATCAGGTGCAGTGGCCATTCTTCATTTAATTTCAAACAATAAATATATATATTAGAATTCATACACATAAATTACACATTCAGATACTTCAATAATATATATTTTCAACAAGAAATTTTTTTCAAAACCATTTTCTCTTACATATATAATAAATTTTTCGCAGTTGCAAGAGCTTCTGGGCCCATAACCTCTGTGCGGGGTTATGGAGCCCTTTACTTATTACTAGAAAAGTTTAGCAGAGTTGTAGAAAATGTAGTAGAGAAAATGTGTACTTTGAAGTTATTTTTTCATAATTAGGGAAAACTTCTAATATCGATTTAACTTCTTGTAAATAAAATAAATGCAAAATACTTACAGTAAACGATGACTCAAAAAAAATTCTTTTCATAATATTTATTGAAGATATTAGACACCTTGAAAAAACACACCTGGTTATATCACAGATGAAACTCATAACAGGGGCCAAAAATGGAACTTGCTCTTAACTTTAGAGTAACTTTCCTATACCTTTTAAACATAGCTTTTCGTGAGTTACGCGGAACTTCTTATACTTCAAAATATTGTTACATTTACTAAACTTATCGAAAAAAAAATCTTTAAACAGAGCGTTAAATTAAGAAACATCTTTAAAAAAAACACCGCTCGAATTGCTCACACACTTCATACCACACCAAAACATGAAAACTGTCCTTTTAAATTGGAACGAAAACCTACTAGCCAATCACAAGCGACTATGCAATTTGCATAAGTCAGACGATAATTAACATTTTACATTAAACATTTTTTTTCATTCATTAAATACATTTAGAAAAATTACTTTAAACATGAAAATTACTTTAAAATGCTTTTGTTACTTAATTAAATCAAAATAATATTTGTAACTTAAAAGAAACTTTAATACAGGCGAATGCGATCGCAAGTAGTAATTCCTGAATACGCTCCATGACTGAGCGCGACACGAAACAACTCAACCGTGCCATTGAAAACGTAAACAAACGCCGATTCGGCGGGGAAAATGTAAGCAAGAATTGAGGTTCCATTTTGGCTTTACAAAATATATTTAAATTATAATAAAAATAGAAATGGATGGGAAAAACTTTTCCCCACAGAAATTATTTTCTTTTATTAAGGATGCTATAACATACCCAAAATATCGCATAAATACGGCAAAAAATGGAATTATTAAACTAATTAAATTATTAAAATAACTAATTGTCAAAAAAAAATGTAGGAATAGAATATTTATATTACAGAACCAATTTTCCGGAACTTCCGGATCCGGAATTTTTTCCTGAAAATTTTTTGATATGTTGTTTTTCTTACTTTAAATACATACTGTAAAATCTCAAAAACACCGTTCCCAATATTGAACATATTTCATTTTTCGAAATGTAAATTTGTAAACCCGCCACCAAAAATATTTTTTCTTTAACAATAACAAAAAAGAAAAAAAAAACAAATCCAAGCACAATTCCTTTTTGCAGGCCTAAACACATTTTACCACTTCTTGAAGTTCGGTGTCGGCTCGTTTGTCGTGGCGTTTTTGATCTTAATGAGTTTTGCAGGAAATGAGCGGTTGTCCGGTAAAAGAAAAACCTTTCCGTCAAGTAGGACGGATTGCTTATCTGCCGATTCTTTTGTTAATTCCCCTTGTTTCTATTATGTAGAAACTGCAAGCAGATCCTATACAAAAGGACTTCCACACTTTTTCCAAGGATTCAGTTGAAGGGAAGAGTATTGCAATCTGAACGGAGCCTTATTCTGATAATGTTGACTTTCGAAAAACTGCAGAGCACTTGTTACTTACCCATCATACGTAGTATAGGGTAAGTCTTGCAATCGTTTTGAAAATTGAAAAAATTTTTTGACAGATTTACACGTTTTAGACAGTGGAGATTCCAAAAAACACATTTTTAGAAAAAAATTTTTGCCGTCCGTCTGTCTGTCAGTCTGTCTGTCTGTAAACGCTCTATCTCCCGAACAAATTGAGATAGAGACTTGAAATTTTGTATGTAGTTAGTATGTAAGAATGGGACGAACCCTATTTAATATCAGCAACCTCGATTATCCAGAAGTATTTTTTTCGGACTCTCAAAAAATTCGTTCTGATGAATGGTATATAAAAATTTTCGAATTTTTTTGTTTTAAGGAATGGACGTAAAAGGCAATAAAATAACACACATTTTGCATATAGAACGAAGTCAATCGGATTATTAGTTGCCGAGATATTTGTACTCCTGTTTTCCACATTCTTTGATTTTTCATGACCCTGTATTTCATTCAAATTTCAATTCGGAGGTATATTTTAATTGGAAATGAGACGCTTAATCCGACGCAGTTAATTGTTAGTTAATAGAATTATTATTTTTGGAGTTATAAGGATGTTTCTTTTACGCAGTTCGGTACTACTTGAGTAGTTTGGCGTTTTATATAATTTGTCGAAATTGGTACATCAGCAGTTCTTTAATAAAGCATTACTATGTATATTAACAATATTTAAATTTTGTTTGTGAATTGCAATGCATTGTATGAATAGTTTTTACATGTTTTATTTTCATATACGTTTCCATGATGGGTAAGTATTACGGTGGCCCCCAACGACTAGTTTTTCTTTGGAGTTGCTACATACTGGACCTTTTTGTAGGATGTTGTAACTTTTGAATAACTTATTATATTTTAATAAAAAATTATTACACACCCTAATTCACTATCATTGCAACTTGCTGAAAATTTGAACGGAATCGGTAAATTATCAGAGAAGATATCGATTTATTTTTAATAATAAAAAGAAACCTTGTTTTGCTTATCCTGTCTTTCTGTTTGCTTTTTTTTTTTCGCTTGTTTGCAGCTCATTAATTTCTTTTTCCACACTCAAACATCGCGGTTTTGATGACACATTCACGAGGTCCTTTTTAAATATAAAAGAATAGAATTTAAATAATTTCTCACTTTTTTTTCTTTATTAGAAAATTTTTATAAACTTTCTTGGAATTTTTTTTTATACGTTTACAGAATATGAATTAAAGTTCATCAATAAATATCTTATCAGTTGTCATAAGAAGGAAATTACAAAATTTCGCTCTTATTATTAGATAAATATATAGATATTTTTTTTAATGTAAATCATCTTAAGAATGAGAACTAGAAAATCTTGCACTGATAGGGGATCGAAAATATTGTAGTTTTTGTAACAGAATTAAAATGTACCAACAAAAGAGACATTTCAATTGTGAAATTAAAAAAAAAAACCTTTCCAATCAGCGCCATGCGAAAGGGGGGGGGGGGCAATCGCCCCAAGCGTGAAAATTTAAAGTGCGCCAAATTTATACTATCAACTTCATTTTTGGCGTGTCATAAAAAAAAAAAAAAAAAAAAAAAAAAAAGTTGGGAGAAGGAAGCGCCAAAATGCAACTTTGCCCCGTGGGCAGTTTTCTTTTCGCATGTCCCTGTTTCCAATACTTTGTTTCTACAACGAAGTGCAATAAAAGCAGGCAACTATTGTCCCTTCCTGTTGACTCCAGTCACCGTATTTCTTAGAAAAGGATGATTCATGATGCATTGCATTTGTTGATTTACGATCGGTAACATCGGGAACACAGGGAAAAGGGAAAAGAAAAGTGATTTTTTTTTTCTTTTGAAGCACTGAATAATTTGCTCAAAATTTTCGTAAACGCCGCATACATGAAAATTTTAACTTTTAAACTCATAAACGCTGCGGCGTTTATTCCATAAATTACGGTACCAAAAAAAAAAAAAAAAAAAAAAAAAAAAAAAAAAAAAAAAAAAGCTAGTTAGAAAAATGTCCGGATTTGAGACTTTGTACTGTACCGCATTCAACTGTCTTACTGCATTCATGAATTAAGTAAGCAGTGTTTGAAATTAGTTTCACTTTGGTTGTATATGGACACAGTAATGATTAAGGAGTCATATTTCTAAGTAACAATTCTGTATTTCGCATTTTACAGAATACCTTTTACTTAGTAATGAATATATGCTGTTTGCAACAGCTCTAGTGACAATTGGCATTCCCAATTGGCAGATCCCAGTCAAACTTTGTCTAAATCGAATAATTCACTCATGACACTTTTATAAAAGAAATCGACAGAAATAGAGAAGGTCTTCCTTGGATAAATGGCAAATAACACAAGATTCCTTAAATTGGCATCTGAAAGAAGATTGATTTCAATGGAGAAATTAAAATCAAGGTGAAAAATTTTTGAAGAATACACTAAGATTTCCTGTGGCTGGGAAGAAGGGGAAAAAGTTTAAATCTAATCTTTATCTAAAATGTCACATTACTTTTTTTTCCTTACCACAAACCTCACTTTCATAAAAACTTTAGTCTGAAAGATTTATATTTATACTTAATTATACATTTTGCATTTTCATGTTCTTTAATTTAAGTTTAATTAGTATAGTTTTTAATTGCTTATTTTCAGTTTTGATCTATTTTAAGTATTTTGATGCTTTATTTATTAGATTTTATTTCTCTTTTGAGAATGTTCAATAATAAAAGATCAGACTTTTAAAAGCATGCCATTGAGAGGAAAATAATAGTATAAAATATTCTTATGTAAAAAGAACTTAAGAAAGACACCTAAGATCTCATTTTATGATTATAATTTATATGTTCTTACCTTTATGTTGCTTTCCTGAACATGTTCAATGTACTTAAATTTAGTGACGAATTAAGTCTTTATCTGTGTCAGATAAGTGTGTTGTATATTGAATATTTATGCAAATAATAATATTCTGTAATCTAAAAACAATAAAGTAATATAGTTTCTCCCTTTGAAAACAAGTTTTTAGTTTTAAAATATTTAACGTTAAACATAACAAAGTGATAATGTAGATATGCTAAAATATCTTTATTAATCTTCCCCCCCCCCCCCTCCCAACTTGTTGCATCAATATTAGTTTTATGTAAATGTGGATATTATTTTGGTTTGACATTGGATGCAAAAAAGAAATAGATTAAACCCTCATTCACTTAAAATGTTATTGAAATATCTGAAATCCAGTAAAAATATAAGTATATTTGTTTTATGTTGAATAGATGTGTGGAATAGTTATTTAATTTTTCTTTAGAGAAAAATATTTGAGTTTAATTGATTGTTTATTATTTTTTTCTTTTTTATTAAAGAATTCCTTACAATTTCCACCTGAAGCTGAAGAAGTTTCAGAAACATTAATTAGTTTTATAAAAGATTTACTGAAAGATGCTGAAAGTCGTCTGGGTTATGATCAACTAGTTGTTCATCCTTATTTTACAGATATTGACTGGAATAATATTCGTCATAGTATGTATTAATTGAATCAATATCACTGAAATATCTGTTTTAATTTTAATCAATTTCTTTTAATTGCTAATTTGAGTTATTTGAGGTTATTTTTGCTTTCTTATTCCATAGATATGATTAAATCAAAGTGTTATTCTTACAATTTGTAACTAATATTTTCTTTGTTATAGATCAAATATGGAGTTATTTGGGACTTTTAGAAAGTGGCATTTTCATGCTGTCATTTTTTTATTTTATTTTTTTTTTTTTTTGCTACTACTGTGCTAAAAGAATTGAAATGAAACTGGTGTGAAATAATAAGAAATAAAAAAACAAATTATGAAATACCATCAAAATATTTCAAATGCGCTAGGCCTTTCAAAAGAAATTAGTCTTTTATCAAGAAATTTCTAAACATTCCATTGCTAAGCATTCCTGGGATTCTGGCTATAGTTCCGGTAACAGAAAGTTTGAAACGGGACACAGTAGTCAAAGATTTTTTTTTATCTCTTGCAGATTCTTTTTTCATTGAACTTTTATTTTGGCTTCATATGTTTAACTCTTTATAACTTACTATAAAAAAAGGTAAAATTATTGTTAATAAAAATTAAAAATGCCTCGCTACAGGCAAATGATTAATTAATGTTTCAATTGTAAAAATATTTACCTGTAGATTATTTTTTGGTCCCTGAGGTATCTATCACATACACTTGGAGAATTTTCTGCTATTGGGGTCATAGTTTTTACTTTTCAAAATGTTAATTATCTTTAATGCCAATAGTATATCTGAATTGAACTTTCTTGACAATTTAATTATTTATTTTAACCGTCAAGTTATTGTTATGGTAGATCTGAATATACAATGCTCTCTGCAGCTTGGAAAAATCTTTTCAGTCCTACCATGTATTTTTGCATTAATATTAGTTTTTCTTTTTTTGCTTGTTATGTGTTCCCATTTATTTTATGTGTGTGTATATTCATTTTTACTGTAATTTATTTTTTATTTTTATATTTGCTACCTTATTGCCCTTTTGTGTTCTTTTATCCGGGTTATACTCTTCACAATTGGCTTTGTTTTCTGCTTTCCTATTGGTTGTTTCTTTTTCCATTTCATTTCAGTCTTGCTGCTGTTTTATTTAATAGAAACACGTCTTCTTTGCACCTGACAAAAAAAGGCTGTTTTTCAAAAGGCTTAGCACATTTGAATTTTTTTTATGGTGTTTTAAGATTTTTTAGTTCAGCACTGTGATAACCCATACTATTAGGCATTTTCTATGCTTAAAGTTGCTATTGTCTTCTTTTTTTTATAGTTCAAAAGTGAACTGGTAGTTTGTAGACCTTAAAAAAAAAAAAAAAAGTTTCTAGTCTAAAAGATTAATAGAATATTTAAAAAAATGCATGTAATGACATGCATAAAACTGAATATTTCATTTTGGTTGTATGTAATGTAGATGTAATTTTCTGATTTTGCCTGTTGTATAGCTGGTAAAAAAAAAAAAAAAAAAAAAAAAAAACCTACTGTCTGTATAAATTGGCTTAAATGGCTGTAAAATTTGAATATAAATCAGTATAAATAAATATCTGATATAAATTGCAATAAGTGCGTTTCAGAAAAATTTCCCAAAATTTTATGGTACTTTGTAGGTAAATGCTGTATTGCCATAGGCACAGATAATTAATTTTTCCAATATTTCTCAACTTATGTGAGAGAGTATATATGATAAGGGTTATTCTGTGTGAAAAAAAAAAAAAAAAAAAAAAAAAAAATCTAAATTCCCAACAAATTTTCTGAAAGGTTATAGTAGCATAGGGGAAGAGGAGTAGGTAAATCCATTCTCAGCAAAAAAACTTTTTGATTTTCAAAGCCCTCTGACAAAATCACCTTTTTTCTTGATCCTTTGGCAAAATTTTCATTTTTTTTTTTTTTTTAAATCTTTTAACGAAATTACCTTTTTTTAGAGACCTTGTGATTAAATTTGTAGTTATTTTGTGATCTTTTGACACGTTTTACAGTTATTTCTCAATCTTTTGATGTGTTTTTTGGTTGTTTTGCCCTCTTTTGATGAAATTTGCAGTTCTTTCATGATCTTTCGACAAAATTTGCATTTCTTTTGCAATCTTTTGACAAGATTTGTAGTCATTTTGTAATGTTTTGACGAAATTTGCTGGCCTTTCGCAATGTTTTGATGAAAGGCGTGGTTGTTTTGCGATCTTTTGACAAAATTTGCGTTCATTTCGCAATTTTTTGGCGAAATTTATGTGTGTGTGTGGGGGGGTGGGGGGGGGGGGTTCTGCATTCATTTGATGAAATTTGTGATTATTTTGCCACACTTTGATGAAATTTGTGGGAAATTCCTTTTCGACAAAATTCATGGTTATTTCGTGATCTTTTGACAAAGTTTGTGGGCTCTTTTTCACATTCCCTTGACAAAATTCGTAGTAATTTCAAGGTATTTTAATGAATTTTTCGGTTGTTTCTCAATTTGTTCACAAAATTGATGGTTCTTTTGCAATCTTTTGATGAAATTCGCAGTTATTTTGCAATCTTGTTACAAAATTTGCATTTCCCCATAATTTTTGAACAAAATTAACATTTTTTATGTCGGAACTTTCATATTGATAACCAATTTTAATTTTTGTAACAAAATGCATTAAATTTTCAGAAAATGTAGAACTGAATCACTCCTGATGTATGGTACCTATTATTATTCTGAGATCGAATTTTTGAAGATTGCCATATGGATGTTTTTATTTGTAGTGAAATTTGTCTTATCTTAGGGAATTATGGAATTCGTTGTTAAAATTCAAATCAATTGTATATATTTCTGCAAAATTTCCTTCGATTCTAGATCCCCGGATTGGACATATTCTGCACCCCTGTGTTACATTACAATAATATCAAAGCAGTCTACAAGTTTATTTTTTTGTTATTAAAAAATTACTTCTATAATCTAGAAATTTTATTAAGTATTCTTCAAAAAGCTATTCTTAATACCTGCCTATCTAAAACCACTACCACTAGCGTTGAACAATTAAGAAAAAAGAAATTACTAGCTCTTATTGACTTAATTAGTAGCAGCAGAAACTAACAATTGTTTTGAAGTTACATACAATATTTTTATGTAATTTTAATTTTATTTCTAGCTTCAGTTATTTATTGTGTTAATATATATGGCCATTATTGGAACAGTAACATTTATTTCAGCATTTATGCTGAAAAAGACTGCTAACTGCTGTTAATTTAAATCAAATGTTTGAATAATGCAAAAAAGTATTGCAATAAAAACAAATTTGCCACGTTTTTAGAAAATGCATCTAAACCAATTATGAACAATCACAATTGTCAATAAAGCCAAAAAGTACCAAGCCCATATAAAAAAAGAAAGGTTTGAAATGGGAATCTGTTCCCATAAATCCTGGTTTTGAGATTCTTTTTGCTAATTTTGAGTTCTTTTGTGAGTGTTGCTTAGTGAAATATAAAATGTAAATTTTAGTTTGTGCTCATTGTGTGAAAAGCTGTTAAAGAATTCTTTAATAAATTTATTTAAAAGTTATATTGAATTTTTTATTTTTGCAAGACGTCTGCAATCAAAAGACTTAATACAGATATGTAAACTATTTAATAATAAATTATGGTTACTTTACCTTTCAATTGAATCCTTTTTTGTTAAAATCTGTCATCACACAATGACTTATCAATAAAGCATGACATCAAAACATACTCACAATGTTTCACATGTTTCATGTAGCACAGATTAATTTTTGCAAAGCCAATTTCTTAATATTTCAGTTAGATGTGCAAATATTAAACAGAATCTGTTACTAAACAATTTGATTCAACTTGAATAACAATTGAACTTGGAAGGAGAGTTGTTTTTTAATTACTCGATTGGAAAATAGATAAATACGAGTATCAGATATAACATATTTTTTCCTCATTTAGCCAGTGTTATTTTTATCAGTTGTAAAATAAAGAAAAACTTCGCTGCAAATTATAAATGCAATTTTTGAGCTGTCAAATTGTTTTCCTTTTTAGTATATTACACACAAGTTTAAACTATCACAAAAAATTTTTTTTTGCATGTCATTACCTTTATTTTAAAGTTTTATTTTCTGTTAACACATAGAAAGCCCCAATTTTTTTCCAAAATGCAAGAGAGAATTGGAAGATTAGCAATTAACCTATATCCTTCATTTCAAAAATTAAACTGACTCATCTACAATATTTAAATTATATTCTGTTTCAAGATAAAAATGTTTGTTATAATAATTTTTCACCAAATTAAAATTCTTCATTATATCTTAATCTGTTGCTTCCTGTTTTTTCTTTTCCTTATTTTACATGCACCAGATTTTCTCTTTTAGTTGCCCCACCATATGTGCCTACTGTAACAAGTGGTGATGATACTTCTAACTTTGATGAATTTGAGCCTGAAAGCAGACCTTACATCGGAGACTTAAAAAGCAAAAAGGAATTTACTGGGAAAAATTTACCTTTCGTTGGTTTTACTTATACAGCTCCTTTTCAGATGAATACTGAAAGGTAAATCAAAATTGCTTACTAGTTTATTAACTTCGATTGTATCGGGGCTCACAAAGCTGGGCCCAGTTCGAAAAAGCCCACTGAAGCTCAGTTAGATGTAGTGGGTTTTTTCAAAATGGGCCCACTTGAAAAAGCCCACTGAAAAAACCATACTGTGGGTTTTTTCAATTTTCAGAAATATAAAAATGTTGAACAATATATGAATTTAAGTCATTTCAGTTAATTTTGAAAAAAAAAATATATATATATATATATACAGTTGGCAAAATAATTATTTGTAAACTCTAATATGTTTAATTAACTAAATAAAAACAGATATTTTAACGCGAATGGTTTTAATAGAGTATTTTTACTGTTTGTTTTAAATTAAACAACAGAAATTTTCGATCAAGGTGTAAAATAAATTTTATAACTGGAAAAGTTTAAAATTTTCTTGAAAAAAAGTATTTGTACATTTCCACAGCAAGATTCGCACTGTGTTTATAATGTTTGTGGTTCAAAGTTGTAACATAATTTGGTAGTTTTTAATAATTATTAACTTCATATTATGTTTGTCTGACATTTAATCTAATTTGCCCTTGAAGGAATTGAGAATGGACTTAAAACTAGAGAGGTACCTTTGAACATAAGAAATCATATCTTTGAGCTTCATAAAAATAAAAATCATACCAAGAAATCAGAAAAGCTGTTAAATTACCATTTACAACTACTGGATACATGATGAGAAAGTATGAAGAAATTGGATGCATCGAAATTCAATAAAAACCAGGACTTCTCAGCAAATTAACAATGAGGGGAAAAAAGGAGTGTTAAAACAGCTTTAAAAAATCCTATTGGTTCAGTTCAAAAATTTGCTGAAGACCTTGCAACATCTTCTAACATCAGAGTATTACCTCAAACAATAAGAAATATTCTTATCAATGCAGGTTTAAAAGGAAGAACCTCAAGGTGAAACCTCATTCATCAGTGAAACAAATAGGCGAAAATGCATAAAATTCGCTTTCGCATACAGAAGCAAATCATTAGATTTTTGGAAAACAGTAATTTTTTCTGATGAGAGAAAATTTGGAATTTTCTTCCCACCAAGCATTCGAAAAATTTGGCGTAAAAATAAGACTGTTCTAGATCCGAAACGTATACTTCAAACTATCAAGCATGGTGGGGGGAATATTATAGTTTTGGGGTGTATAGCTTCTAATGGAGCAGAATATTTGGAATTTATTGACTTTGGAATGACAGCTTTAACATATATTGATGTGTCGCGGTATAATTTATTAAACAGTGCTAAGAAATTACGTGTAGGGGAAGCTTTTCACTTTCTGTAAGATAACAACCAAAGCATACTGCTGTGATCACCAGCACATGGTTACTCTACAATGCTCGAAGACGACTGGTAACTCCTCTGCAATCTCTATACTTGAATCCAATAGAAAATTTGTGGATGCTGTTGGAAGCAAAAAAAAAAAAAAAAAAAAAAATGTATCAGCGAAAAACAGTTTTAAAGAAGCTCTTATTGAGTCATAGAATAAAATAAACCAGACTGCTACAAAAAAGTTGAAATCTATGTCACACCATCTAGAAGTAGTCAAAACGCTAAAGGAATTCACACAAAATATTATTTTGTATCATTTAACTAAATTTTCATTAATTATAGTACATTAATGTAGTGTACAAATACTTTTTTTGCATTACATTTTTGTATATTTGTTTATTATAATGTAAAAAATCAATTCATTTTATTTTGTTTTTGCTTTTATATTATTAAAATGCATTAAATGTATTACAGTATTTTTTTGCTTAAATCTTTTAATTTCATTATAATTTAAAAAAATGAGTGTACAAATATTTTTTTGCCAACCGTATATATATATATATATATATATATATATATATATATATATATATATATATATATAATTAGAATGTCTTTATATTTAAAAAAAAAAAATCGTACCAACTAAACTCATGAAAATAAAGGATATGTATTTTTACTTTTTTCTATCCTTCCAAGAAGAAAGTATCGGATTTGCGAAAAAAAATGTCTAGTTTACAAGGTATTTATGCATTTAAAAAAAGCTCCTGAAAATGATTTGATGTTTTTTAGAAAATGTCTGTCTGTATGTAAACAAAAATTTCGTGGGTGCTCTATCTGAAGAACTAATACATGAAATTCCACAAAACTTTAAATTCGGTTGGACTTTAAAATTCAACTTTAATATAAAATGGTGCTGGTTAATTTTTGGTGTATATTGCCTAATAGATGGCACTGATAGCTTTATTTCAAAATTTTTATCTAATTTCAGATTCAGTTGCAAGTTGACTTAACTTGTGCCTAATAAATTTTGGTGTATGTTGCCCAACAAGTGATGATTCTATGTTGCTTTTTTTAATTTTATTAATAATTCTTATCTCAAGAACTAATGTATAGAATTTATAAAAATTTAGATTCGGTTAAATCTTGATGTTTGTAAACTGTTGCTGATTAGTACTTGGTGTATATCGTCCAGTAGTGGTACTCTTGTTCTACATTTTGTACGATTTCTACAATAGCTCTCTCAAGAACAAATGCACCGATTTTCATCAAACTTCAGATTCAGTTAGATGTTGGCATAAGCAATTAGTGATAAAATTTTGGTGTAAATTGTACTACAAGTAGTGTTGGTATGCTGAATTTTACATGATTTTTGCAAAATCTATATTTCCAAAACTAATGTACACAATTTAATCATACTCAATACTCTGTTGCATTTTCACATAAATATCCTTATTAGACTTAGATGTGTATTGAACAACAATATTAATTTTATACTCTTTGAATTGGAAATTTTGGTTACATACATTTAAGAAGGTGAGTTCCAGACTTCGAGTCAATTATGGTGGGCTGTAATCGATTAAGATTACGATTATTTTCAGTTTCAAAAACCAGATTAGGATTATGTCTTTATTTATGCAAGTTGGATTACGTTTAGATTACGATTAATATTTTTATATTGGATTACAATTACATTTAGATTATAATTAATATTTTTTGTTGGATTACGACTACCAAACGATTACGATTACAGTTCAATTCCACTGATTTCATAATCTACATGTTACTAATTAGAGACTTTTGGCATTGTGTTGCATAACCTGATTTTATCTAAACCAGATCTGACACAAAGTTCTGGTCTGATTAAAGCTAATTTAAAAGCTAATTTCCATTTAAAGCTAAAAAAACTGCATTCTTGAATATTAATGAGTAAATTAATTGTAAAACAATATATATCGATAAAACAGGAAATATATGTATAAATTATTTATGAAAAAGATGAAATTGATATTAAAGATATAATTAAAACTAATATTCAATAAATGTATTAAAATAAGGATTTCATAAATTTTGGGTTGAAGTTAGAATATGTTGGGTCGAGTCGCATTTTGGGTTTACTAAATTTTAAATTTAGGATTAGATATAACTGACTTGTGCAGGATTCTATTATAAATCTTCTTACTTCTGATTCGTTATTTAACCATATGCAATGTAATTTCACTTTCATTTTACAATTTAGTGAAATATGTCATGCAAAATTCTGATTTGAAATTCATGAATATCAGAGTACGTAGGATGAGATCCACCCCCTCCTCCTCTTTTACATGCACACACATATGCACAGTTAAGAATAAAAGCAAAACAAAATTTTTAAATACTCAAAAAAGTTTCTACGAAAATTTTAGAAGTAGGACAATTGAAACAATTCGTTCTTTTTTCTTTCATTTCATTGGTACTGTCCCCTTGACCCACAGGTTTAAAACAAAATTAAAACACGAGAACGTTAACAAGCAAAAACATAAAATGAAATAAAATATTGTCTTCTGGTAGAAGAGTTTTTTTTTTTTTTTTTTTTTTTTTTGGTTGGGGGGGGGGGGGGGGAGGGGGCAGAGGAGTAGGCAAGCAAACCTTCAGGGGAAAAATTGAAAAAAAAAAAAAAAAACCCTTTCTTCTAGTATTTATTTCTAACACATTTAGAAAGAATAAATGTTCTGAAAGTTTTTTTCTTTTTAAAATAATCAGAGATAAAGAAAATTTAATGGTTACATTTCAAAATTCAATGGGCAGTTATTACATATTTTGACATATGTGCCAGCACATATATCAAGAAAATTTACCAACAACTAAATAACCATTAGGCCTGTTTATTTATTGACAAACCAGTCTTAGTTTCTCTTTTCTTTGGATTCTGTTAAATACATATAAAGAAACAATCTTTTATTATTAGTGCTTTTGTAAGAAAACTGATCTATATGTTTCTTATCCAGATATATTAAAATACAAATTTTGAATAAACAAATGACTTTATACTTATGATTAAAATCACTGTATAATAAATTTGATATATATATATATATATATATAATACCCTTCACTACAATTTTAAAGAAAAAGACAAGCAAAAATATGCAATATTTCTAAAATAAATTTATACTACATATATTTAAAAAATTATCTGCATGTGGGTGTTCAAGTTAAATTTTGTTTTCATGGATAGTCTGACATCTGACTTGCACAATTTACATTTATACAGGGATGCCACTTTTCTGCCAAAAGGCGGATTTCCGCTTTTTTTAATTTTTAAGAATTCGCGATTTTTGCTAAGCAATCACGGAATAAAATAACGATTTTCGTCGAGCGATTGCGAAATAAAACAGCGATTTTCACTAAAAGATCGCAAAATACAAAAGCCTTTTTCATCAAGCGATCGCGAAATATAACAGCGATTTTTGTTAAAAAGATCGGGAAAAAAACTGATATTTTCATCAAACGTCCGCAATATAAAGCAGCAATTTTCATCACACGATCGCGAAACAAAACGGTGATTTTTGTGAAACGAATCGCAATGTAAAACGGCGATTTTCGTCAAAAAAAAAATCATGATGTAAAACGGCGATTTCCGTTGCAAGATCGCGATGTGAAACGGCGATTTCCGTCACACGATCGCAAAATAAAATGGCAATTTTCATCAAACGATCGCGAAACAAAGCGGTGCTTTATGTGAAACGGCGATTTTTGTCAAAGGATTGCGATGTAGAACGATGATTTTGTCAGGATATATGCTCTGTGGTCTCATCACTGTACATGCTTGTGGAAATAAGCTAAGTCTGGAGGAGCTCTATATAACCTGTTTTACTTGCCTTTTATTTCTAATATGAATGAACTTTTCCGTTATTTATATTCTATAATCCAGTCTTTAAATTCATCCTACTTTTATTTACAATAGACGAATATTTCAGCTCACGGCATCTTTGTTTTGCTTCTGGCTCACTAGCTTTTCTCATATTTAGCCGACAACTGCTTTAGTACAAGTGATCCCTAATAGATGGCATAAGCAGCTCTATTTGATCACGGTCATTAGTGATACTACTATGCATGACCGGAAGTGTACTGTGAGAACCTGCAGTAGGGGGAGCTGGTGATACATGCGTAGAATTCTTTTCTGCGTGACTGAATCGTATATATACCGAGAGTTCATTGACCTCAAGTGCAGTTGACGTTCTCCTTCATTTAAGAGATGTTGGTGGAGCTTGTTGTTAAAGTGCTGTTTTGAAAGACTTCATATTCCTTTGCTATGAGTTTGTTTGATACCCGGTGAAACATTTTTTTTCGTTCTTTATGACTTTTAAATTAAACAAGTTGCTGGTAGACTAGAAACTTTTCAAAGATGGTTTTTCCCTCTTTTTCTTGGAGCTCGTTTGTCAAGTTAAAAGCCATGGCATGCTTTAGTTTTGCTGCAATGACTCATTGGGAAATACCTATGTAATTCAATAATAAGAACTGATATCCCTTTTGACGTCCAAATGATGTGGTCCAGTGTTAAGATGGTTTCTGTTATTTGTCAAGCCCGGTGTTTTTCGTACGACTCCGAAGGAAGTGGATATTGGACTTGTTGTTTTTCTGAAGATATCGTGGATGATGTTTTTGGTTTCGCCGGTGACGTGCCTTTTCTGGTAGCGGAGGTATTTACAAATTAAATCTTTCAGGTTGCCATGTTTTCTCACATATAGTTTTATTTTATTAAACATTGAATTAAAAATAAGTTTTTCGGTTTGAGCTCCGGGGTAAATATACTTTATTATTATGAAATACCTTTTGCTTAGGTTATATATTGTTAATGTAATTAAATGGTTTAAGTCAACTATTGTTATTGAAATGAAAGAATTAATTGATAGTGTTTAAATGATATTTTAATTATATTTTATATAAATCTGTATTAAATTGTTGTTTATACATAGACATATTTTTATCTTTGCTTTTAAATAAAAATATCTTTGTTTAATTTAACTTGCTGTCTTTACTTTTCCACCACTACATATTTTTTACAGGTTTAATCAATAGATTAATACTTTAATACAGTTTCTAATTTACAATGGATCAACCTTATATGTGTTAGGCTATGTCGGAAGGTCAGCTTATGTTTAACCTTTCACTGTGTGTGTTAAGCTCTGCTTATAGATTGGATATTACTAATGTAATATCCAACAGATTTTCGTCAAACGATCATGATGTGAAAGGCGATTTTCGACAAACGATCGGTAAATAAAACGGCCATTTTCGGTGAACGATCGCGATGTAAAACAGTGATTTTTGTGAAACGATCGCAATGTGAAACGGTGATTTTCGTCAAACGATCACTGAATAGGTGATTTTTGTCAAACGATCATGAAATAAAACAGTTATTTTCGTCCCAAAAAAAACAAAACAAACCTGCAAAATTTTGCTATTTACTTGTGGAATAATCATCGAATCTATTGCTGAGTTACTTGAATTGGTTTAAAATGATGTGATACATAAAATTCCTCACTGAACCTGCTGCTGGGTTACTTTAATTGATGTAAAATGCTGTGAATTAAAGAAAAATCATTTTTACCTACTCTTATAAAAGTTTACAACAAAAATAAAAGCTGTAATTCTTTATTTAGTTTATTATAAACAATATAATTTACAAAATTCACACATAAATGTTGTGAAAAATGTCATAAATTTTACTTTACACATAATTTCCTTTTTTTTGCTGTTTTCTGAGTGGCATCCCTGTTTATACTTTATAAAATTCATGCCTTTTCCATTTAAATCTGATCCAGATACATTGAAATAATCTTCAAATTTTTTACAGTTACAATTTTTTACAGTTTTCTCTTATAGACATTTCTAGAATACTAAAAACAACCACCAAGAAATTCAAAATGCGAACGAACTGGTAGATGAATTGTTGCATGCAATTTAAGCTTTTTCATTTTTTGTTATTTTCAGATATCCACATTTGAAAAAGCCTGGTGTCTAACTCATTAGAGCCCATGATAAAACCTTAAATATAGTATTTTTCTTTGTCTTTTTTATCCTTCATCACTCCCATTCAATAACCCATGAAACATAAACCCTCGAATGACCCCATATTGAGTTTATATCTTCCCAATTCCCATATATTTCAACAAAGTCAAACTATTATACTATGTACAGTGTAGAGTATACATTCTGTTTACTCGAACTACTCTCTCATGACCCCTGACCTCTTCACTTCAACCTTAAGGGAGATTTAATGAGTTGCAAACATGAGCTTTTTTTTTTCTTGGTGCAGTGTTTAGTTAACGGACCAAGTATTTCATGGATTGGGCAGAATGAAAAAGTAGAAAAAGAAGAAAAAAAGGATGTAATCATAGAACATAATCGTATATTTGTGTGAGACTACGATTACATTGCATTGCGATTATGTTTAGACTATGTGTTATGTCATGTTATGTTTAACTTGTTAGTTTATTAAATTTTGTTTAACATGACATACCTGTGTTTTTATCATCCCCAAGTCAAAACAATGTTTTGAAAAGTACGCACGGCGCCATTGATTCAATCGTCGTTCTGAAGTAAATAGAGTGATCCTGTAAAGTTAGTTCTACTGTGATTTTGGATCACTGTGAATCGCCGTTCACGGCCTTGCCGCGGTCGATGTTTGACGTCATAGTTAATGAGCCAATGGCGCTTGGCGTACGTAGTTTTTCTTTTGATATTTTCAGAGTTTTTTCTCCTCGGATAGTGGCAACATGGACTTTGTGGAAAATATGTAAATATTCAAGAACAGATTTGTATAAAACGAAGAGATGCAGTTTTGTTCTTCGCCCATGTTTTTCGTTATGATTGTATGAAGCACGTTTTGTCTTTTTGATAGCAGCTGGTCTGTCTATGCCTTGTCATGACGGCATGTAGTTAGTTGAAATATGATGCTGCTTGAGTTTTAAGACTTTAATTATTTATGTTTTTAACCTTTTATTTTTCGGCATAGTTTGCTGAAGTTTTTGCTGTATAATTATGTTTCTTCATTAAAGTTTGTTGTTGTTGAAATTTACGCCTTTTCAATAAGTCTTCCACAATTACATTTCCACTACATTCAGATTCCACTGCGTAATTTAGATTGAATCTATATCACTATGATTGCAATTGAAGTTACATCTCTTGATTATGATTACAGTGCGATTAATTTCAAAATTAAAATTTATAATTACGATTACAATGTGATTACACAGTTTTTGTAGTCGAATATAATCGATTATAATTACAGGATTACGATTACTCAAAGTCTGGTGGGTTCAGAAATTCAACAATTTGAAACTGATATTTGCATCCAATATTTTATAAACCTCATGATGGGCATATATTGTCATTTAATTTTATCACTGTGATAACAAATTTTGAATTAACATGTATGATGTAGAGGAAAGTTTTGATATTAGCACATTCAACTTGTTTATGGTTTATCCCTTTTATTCATCCTACTTATATATTTTAAATTTTAATATTCTATTCATTATTTGATTTTAAAGCAAAATAGCAGTTTTATCTTATTTTTATAACTAATTTGTTAGAAACATGCCATTTTATTAATTTTTACAATTTATAATACGCAAAATAGCATTACAATTATATTGTATATAAGGAAGCAATTTATATATATACAGTAGAATCCCACTAATTTGGACCCCGTTAATCAGGATCAGTTTGGTAATTTTTTTTCCAAGTTTGAGAAGCAATTGACTAATTTCCATGACATTAATTTGTTTAGTCATATTCTGAATTTAAAAAAAAAATTCTGAAATCTTTTCGGAAGAATTAAGCAAAGTGAACATTTTTACTGTCTGTAAATATTCAATAAGTTTAACATAAAGTAATTTTCTTTAAATGTTTTGTTTTATTTAATTTTTTTCTAATTCTCCGGATATTTCGGATTTTTGATAATCCGGATTGGGTCTGGTCCCAATTAATCCGAATTATCGGGGTTCTACTGTATATATTTATGTGTAGTATATATATTATATAAATAATAATACACAATAATATAACAATATTGCATATATTATAATTTTGAAAAAACAGATTTTCCCTAGGGAGAACTGGGTTTTTCATGGAAAAAAAAAAAAAAAAAAACCTCTCAAAAAACTTTCAGAAAAATATTGGTTTTTGCGAACCCTGGATTGTATGCTTCCAATTTAAAGTATTGTACTGTTTTTAATATGTAATTTTATGAATTGTACTTTTATATTTACCTCCTAGACTTTAGAGACTATTTCCAGTCTCAAATATAATGAACCTAGTACACAAGGAAGTGTTATTTGTTATATATTTAAAATGTTAAAGTATTGCATGTTATAAATTCCAAATGCAAGTCAAAATTTCATATTTAAAAGTCTTAGAATAAAGTTTTTTCCATTCAAATTATTTTCATTATCTATGTTAGTATTATAAATAAATGTTTGTGTGTCTGAGATAATTTCTGTAATTATTAAGCAGATTTAAAAAATGATGGCAAGGTGATGGAGATAAAATATCTGCTACAACACAGGCTATTTTATGTATCTGTATTCTTCTCTGCAAGGGGATGTGAGAGTGAAAACATTCTAAAATAATTCCTTTTTAAATTTATGGTTCAAAACTCTAGGTACTAGTTTAATAGAAAAAGACATTATTACAGGATAAAATGAGTTATTGACAAGTAATGTCTCTATACTGGGCATACTCAGAATATTTTGAAAAAGAATACGAATTAAACTACTCGTGTAGGTAATAAAGGATAAGTCAAATTTAGCGGCGGAATTACAATTGCAGATATGTAAAAAAAAAATAAAATACTTTGGAATAATTGCCGTGAAAAGCTGAAAGCGACGTGCGATTTTGCGAGCAGCACATTTCCTTGCCAAAAGCAGACGATTTTAACCAATCTGAAAATTGATTTTAATTGATTTGTAGAATGTGCAATATTTAATGAATTTAAACTTAAACATGAAATAATTCATTATTTTTGTTACTATTTTTATTTTGTATTATGCATGTTGCTAGTTGCTGCAGCCATTTAATTTTATTATTGAAAAAAAATATTTGTGTGTATTATGATTAGCAAATATCTATTTTAAGTTATAGGCAACCCGACACTTCTTTTCAATTATTCAATTTATTTCTTTTATATTTTAAAAGTTTCAGAAATTTACTTTCAGTTAACTTTTAAGATTTTGTTTTAGTATCTGGGATATTATATCGTTTTCTGTTTTTGTTTAAAATAATTTTTTTGAGAATGAACACATATGTTGTTTGAATGTTATTTAAAGAATATATGGAAAGGAATATAAGGCTGACAAATGTTACAGAAGAGGAAATGCAATTAAAAAATCACAGTCGAAATTTTAAAAGAATATGAATGTGAAAGACATCTTAATGTAAATCACGAATGTATTGTTAATGCATATTTCTCATCGAACAAAGTATTGCAAAATTCCAATGATAGTGAACTCTCTAGCATATTATCTTATGATGAATCAAAGATACAAATATAAAACCTGTATCGTTGGATTATAAAAGAGAGGCCGTAAATTTCTGGTGTAATGAGTATTCGCGAAAATCAAATCGCAGTTTTAAAAGTGTACAAACGAAGTTTAAATATGTAAAAAGTTTACGGGAACCATTCAAATGGGAAAAACAAATTAAAAATGTAACTTCTAGTAAGAAAAATTGGGAGGGGGAAAAAAGTGTATTTTAAAAGTTTCAGGAAGCAAGAAAACATAAAATAAATATACACGACTGCAACCTGCAACGCTGTTCTTGTATTAATGCTACTGAATTTAACATATGGTTTCATGCTCCTAAAACGCGGTTAGCAAAATTCAAAAAAGATTTTCATTGCTATTTTTACAACTCCTGTTATTCAGAATAATTTCCATTTTTTGTACAACATTTTCAACTTTCTGAACATTTGCAGTAATACTAATTTGAAATGCTCCGTAAAGAAGGTTGAATAAATATTTCATCTTTTTTTTTTCTATTTATTACTAGTTTGAATGAAATTTTGTCATTGTCTTATTCTCCAATTCCTAATTTTTTTTTTTAAATTTAACAGTCTTTACCTGTTATAAAAATCACTTTTAAGGAAACTGTCATTGTATATTTCCAATCCAAAAAAGATGTTTCCATAGCAACAATGTCTAATCGTCTGTGTCATATTTTTCTGTTTGGAACAATTTTAATCAATTATAATTGTGTTTTAAATCTTAAAATATTAGTTAAATTTTGTTATAAAAACATATACAGTAGACTCCCTTAAATCTGCACAACTTGGGACCAGAGGTTGTGCAGATTTTAGAATTTTGCAGATTTCTGGTCGTTGCTTTGTTTACATTTTTTAAACAGTAATTTGAGGCAATAAATAGTGCAATTGGAACTATAATGAATGCTTACAATATGATAAAATATTAAAATAAGTAATAAACTAAAATAATCAAAATTTAAAATGATTAAAGCAGTAATAGCAAAGGTCAAGTTAATAATCTATAGTGTATGATTAAAAATTTATTATAAAGATTAAACGTACTTTTTCCAAAATTATTCAACAAAACTTGCCTCATAAAAGCACATTACTAATTCACATCAAAATCATAAAATAAGGATTTTTCTTTTCAAGTTTAGCCAGGCTTAATAACCAAAAATCCTTGATTAAAGCATAACTATATTTGGTAAGAAGATTGTGATTACCAGTAATATCAGAAATATCTTGAATTTTTTCCAAAAAAATCATTCTTCCTTCATGGAAAAAACATGAATACAGTATTATTAAGAAAATTACAAATTAAAAGATATATGGAACTGATACAAAACTAAAAAAATCAAATTTTGCCCCAATATCCGAACTGAAAATTTCATTGTTTACATCCGTAAAATATGTGCGGATTTTAGAGAGTTGCGGATTTCTGGTTTGCGGATTTGAGGGAGTCTACTGTAAATGTATATGACAAAACTATACTTAAAGAAAACTAAAAATGCAAAACTAAAATTACTTAAACTAAACTTATTTAAACAAATAAACAAATAACAACATAACAACATAAAGTATTTTCTTTAAAAAAATATTCAAAGCGTAAAAGTGTATTTTTAAAAATTTTGTTTTTTCGCCAATCGGAGATAAACCAAAAAAAAAAAAGAAAAAAAACCCAGAATTTTTATTATTTTTTTACAGATGTTGTATGGAGTAGAGGTCTGCACAGGCCGAAATTTCCAGGCCTGAGCATGGCCCGAAAGTAAAAATTTTGGCCCGGGCCGAACCAAAGACATATTGGCCCGACCCGGCCCGGCTGAAAAAAATATTGGCCCGACCCAGCCCGGTCCAGTCCGAGAGTTAAAATTTCGGCCTGAACCCGGCCTGGCTGAATTTCTACAGAACATTGATCTTTACTCTAACGGAAGTGTTCAGACAAAAAAAAAACTTATCTTAGTCTTTTATTTTCTTCCATGTTTATAATCTCTATTTAAGCAGAAATGCCATAGGCTGCGATATTTACGCTTTTAATGAACCTTTGTTTGTAGTATGTAAATGTTTCAGTTATCATTAGTATTATTAGTACATAAAAAAAATCTAAAAAATGGTATATGGTAAAAGTATAAAATCTTCTAAGATGCTGAAAAAAAAAAATACGTTTCTTTCTTAGCAGATGTAAATGTTTAATATATATATTTTTTTTTCGCATATTGTTGCATTCATTTTGCATGAATGAACAGTTTAAAAGAAATTTGCAGTTTTCAGTTTAAACAAAAATTCCGTCAAAATCATGTTTTTTTTTTTTTTTTTTTTTTTTTTTAAATGTGTTAAATTTTATTTTAAGACGCCTAGTGATCTACGATACTTTAAAAAGAATAAATTCTAATGTTTAATTGTAGAATAATGACAACTTAAAAGTATATGTGATTTTTTTTAAACCGAAAAGTTTCATTGAGGATGGTCAATATATTGTTTAGGTTCAATATGGTTTTTGAAATTATAACAAATGTTATAGAAGTACTTTGAATATTATATTGATAGATGGAATGTGTCCTTTTTGATTCTGCAAGTATAACGTTAAAATTTTTATCAACAATTTGCTGATGTGGATATGAGGATTCTTGTAAGAGTTTGAATACAAATTGAAAAAAGGTGTAATTTCATTAAAAACAAATTTTATAAATGAAAAAATTAAGGTAGAATGTGTAGCTAGATGTGCTTGGTTTATAGTCTAAATTTGGTCAGAATTTCAGCACCTGGGATGGCCTTCTGCCCTTTGCCTCCCCGCTTTGTACGGCCCTGGCATTGTTATACAATATTTCTGTTTTGCAAAGCAATGGCAAAACTGTGAGCCAAGGATGTAGATATTTAAACTGCTGTTGAAATGTTGACATCTTTTCTTACCTTTTTAACTGAAATACAGACCTTATTTACAAAGATTTGGGTGAAAAGAAACCGAGACAATTAGCCTGGAATCTCTCCCATCGTCTATGGATGATTAAATTTCAAGGCAGAATGATCAAAATAAATCTAAGCAATGTTTTAATGAATCATCCAAGTTAAATGTAGAATAAGAAAATGAAACAAAATTACATTGAATCAAAAGTGACGACAAAATCTGAGGGAGAATTGAAGTTTTATATTGTAAGATAACAAATCTTTAGTGTTGTTTACTGAATAAAGTTTTCCTACAAAATGCATTATTTAAGATTTTTATTCTATTTTAAATATTATTTTACCAGAAGTTACTTAAATGTTTCAAAGAAATGTAGAGCCATTTGTTTCTGACATACAGGTAAATCAGTATACACTGGGTGATATCATTCATTAAAATCCTTGGGCGCCAGCATAGTACTTACCCATCATGGATATGTATAATGTAAAATATGAAAATTATAACATGTGTAAACTATTTATAAAATGCATTGCGATTCCAAAATAAAATTCAAAAGTATATTTAAATATTTTTTTTTAGCACATAGTAATTCTTTACTGATGAACTAATTTTGACAAATTACATAAAATGCCAAACTACTTAAGTAATACAGAATTGCGCAAAAGAAACATCCTTATAATTCCAAGAATAATTATCATATTAACTAACGGTATACTGCATTTTATTAAGCATCTCATATCCAATTAAAATATATCTTTGAATTGAAATTTAAATGAAATAAAGGGTCACCAAAAATCAAAGAGTATGGAAAATAGGAATACAAATATCTCGGCAACTAATTATATGATTGACTTTGTTCTTTATGGAAAATTTGTGTTGTTTTATTGCCTTTTACATTCACACATTAAGAGAAGAAACTTTTGTATATCTTTCATAAGAATAAATATTTTGAGTGCCCGAAAAAAATGGTTCCGGATAATTGAGATTACTGATGTTAAATAGGCTTCCTCCGATTATTACGTACTATATACACACCAAATTTCAAATCTCTATCTTAATTTGTTCAGGAGCTAGAGTGTTTAGAGACACAGATGGATGGCAATTTTTTTTTCCTAAAAATGTTTTTTGGAATCTCCAGTGTCAGAAACATGTAAATATGTCATTTTTTTTTTTTTTTTTTCAAAACAATTTTAACATTTATCTCTAACTACAAATGATGGGTAAGTAAAAAAAAAAAAAAAAAAAAAAAAAAACTGTAAAATGTGAAAAAAAAGTCACAAATCACATAAAAAATAAATAGAAACAATCTGACCTTAAAATATATATTCCAAACAACCGTCAACATATATCAAAACATATTTAGTTGCTTATGATATCCATTTTATAAAAATACATTAAAAATATTAAAATTGACATGTTTAAAATTATCTACCTTCAAATTCCTAATTAATTAGGGGGGAAGGATCAATTATATGATTCAAATTCATTGATTAGATGATCAGATTGCTATTAATAATCGGTTTCAAGTAAAGCTCATTAATAAAATTAATTCAGACCTTCATTAGTAAAATGTGTGCAGATTGCTTCTAGAAATAAAACTGATAGTGATGTACGGATGAAAAGGGTGGTTATAAATTACTACTTGGACTTCTTTGAATATATAAATTTATAAAAACTACTTTAAAAGAATTTGGTTTGTGTTAAATGGACAAGGCCACCATCAAAGTTAAAGATGATTTCAACTGAATTCCATCAATATGAATTCCATCAATTATTGAAATTTATCCAGTTGATAAATCTCAGGAGTTTACATGCTCAAGTACAAATAAGTTTTTAAAACAAAAATTAATGTAAAAAAAAGCTAGGTGTCAAATTTGACAACTAAGTATAATTTTGTGGTCATCAAATACAATAATATAATTACATTTGACGACTAATGTCCACTAAGTTTCTAATTGTTTTGAGGTGCATAACTACATACATAAAGGTACCTTTCTGCCAAATTTAATAGCTCTTTTTGCAATGATCTCTTTAGAACACAGTAGACACATGCAAATTTCTTTCCCTGTAATTGTAATTGTAGATTATTTAAACTTATTTTTTATGTATTGTGTGTATGATACATTTTATTTGAAATTTATTAATGAAAGTAATTGAAATTGTTTTAAGGTGTACTAATGTAATTTTTTAGGTTATCTTCAATTGATGATACTAGTATCATGTCCCCATCCTCTTCTTTCTGTGAAACCGATTCTAGTTCAAAGAAGAAAGAAATTGTTGCTTTACAAAACAAAATAGCAATGATGGTTTCTGCTGAAGAGTCTTTGAAAAAGGAAAATAGTAAGCTAAAACAACATTTAGAAAATAAAGACAAAGAAACTGATAAATTCAAGGATGAAAAAGTAGTTATGGAACAAATTATACAAGAACTTCGTGCTGAAGTACAAGTATGTAATATCTTAGTTCTTGGGTGTTCATTTATCGTTTGTATTATACATTCCTGGATAAAATTATAAACTAAAAAAATTTTTAATTTCTTTAATTGTAATATAAATAAGTTTAGCTTTAAATTAATAAAATAAAGATGAATATTTATAATAAGACATCTAAATTTAATGTAACTCATAAATAAAATAGAGCAACTAATTTAAATAAGAATATACATTACTTAAAACATGTGAGACCTGGACAAAAATATAAAACCAAAGTTATGAATTCTTACACTCTGGTATTTTTGATATAAATAAAGGTGCACTACTAATTCACATCAAAAACGTAAAATAAAGAAGTTTTATTTCAGGTTTAGCCCGAGTGGAGAATCAGCGCAAAATGCTGCGACGCATGTCACTGACTCTTGAGAAAGTCTGCAGACTATTTTTTAACTGTTAAAAATGTAGCAAAAAATTTTTAAATTTCGGTCCTAAGTCCAAAAATTTGGGCTTAAAATGTATTGCGAATCTCGACAAATAGTGTTTGAAAACAAATGAATTTCATCATAGATTGTGGAAAACACGCAAATTTCGTCCAAAAATTTTGTTGAAAAATCACGAAAAAAAGGCAAATTTCTTCAAAAGATCATGAAAAAAACGGCAGTTTTTGTCAAAAAAAAAAAAAATAAATAAAATAAAATAAAAAAAAAAATAATAAATAAATAAAATCACAAAAACGGCAAATTTTCTCAATAAATTGTGAAAAAAACGGCAAATTTCTTAAATTATCTTAAATGCCTTAGGTGTATAATTAGTGCCTTTTTTCTATCAACACCTGGTCCAGCATGGATATCTGCAGTAACCAAAAGAATAACCAATCTTTCTCTAAATTGATGTTACTCATTATATATATATTCAATGTTGAATTTGGAATGTCAGGGAGAGGGGAGCATTCATCGAGAACATTTATATGTAACTACACTGATAATTTGAAAATTTTTTTAGTTTAGAAATTCAGTACTCCACCCCTCCCTACATACACTCCCAGCACAGAGCAATGTCCCACCAGCGGGAAAATGTCCAACTTCAATATTGTGGAATTTAACTTCTGTTGATTTTAATTTTTATATAGTACTTTTAATGAAATTTAAAATTCCTTTAATATTAATTACGGAAATTTATTTCCAGTGGCAATTGAATCAATTTCTTGGATCACATTTGTTGTCCACAATCAACGCCTGATTCATATGAAGAATTAGCATTTTCAGTTTAGCTGGAATGTATGTTAAATCATCCCAGCTATCATCAGAAACACCAAAAGACTGATCATCATTATCAGATGCAAATAATATTCCATTGATTTAAACTTGTGTTACCCCTTTGCGCGACATTTTACATTAGTGTTTCATGAGCTTTATGCTCTATGTTCCATATCTGACACAAACACAAAAACAAGATTTCAAGCTGGTGTACTGAAGTATTTTAGTTTTAAGCAAACTTGATTACAAATATATGATATACTCGAAAGTCAAAAATTTTATCTTGCGATACTTTCAATATTTTTAAGTGAAAAAGTTGAAGTAAATTCTACTAGTGTGTACGATGCAGACTGGAATTTTTTTAAAAATAAAAACTTAATAAGTAGTTAGGTACTACTATCAAGAAAGAAAAACTGGTACAAAACTTTGTTTGAATGTTTTACATATGCCACAAAGCTCAGATAACTTTAAGATCCTTAAGAAAATAGAAGGTTTTTATCGGTATGTTCCATATATGGCATACTGTGCAGTGAAGGGTTAAATATGTTTTCAAATACATTTTTCACTTTCGTATATATTTATAAGCAGTAAGTTTACAATACGCATAGACTTTTCTAGGCACAGTAAAATTTCTTCTGGGACTTCAACTTTTTTGTTTTGCACCATCTATTGGCATCAATATAAATTAATTTTAGTTTGAAATGAAAGAAAAAAAAATGCAGGATGTAAAAATGTAGAGAATAACGTAATTCCAGATTATTTTTTTTGACATTTCCGTCATATAATTTAAAAATATCAATCGATAGGTATTAATAAAATGAATAGTTTTATTATGATTTCTTTGATAGATTTTTAATTTAGTTTTATTATTTTTTTAAGAAGTTAATATTTATCAGCTTTTTTCCAATTTTGTTTTATAATATAAATAAAACAAGTTTAATTTTCAAGATACAATGAAAATATAAGATGTTATCATGACCATATTATTAATACTGAATTTTTTATTTTTTCATGTTATCTTATTAAATTTTTGTTTACTTTACAAAGTTATATTCAAAAGTTACTATGCTAAAAATCAAAATTTTATGATTGATGCAAAACTTCAGTAAAATCACCAATTCATAGTTTTTGCTATATATATGTGTACACATGTCAATATTATGATTACATTGTATTGAGTTATGACATTTGTTTTTTGTCTTCCTTGAACTTTCACGGTTGTTTTATGAAAGATTAGTGCAGTCTCGTTTAATGCTTATGTTCTATGGGATAACTTGGAAATGCTTATCTAGTATATTAAATTTTCAGACTTATTTTAAAATTCAAACTTTATAAGAAAACAAAGTAAACTAAAATGTTATATTTTATACTTTTAGCAAGTGAAACAGCTATTATCTTATGAACGTGAGCATAGAGTAATAACTGAGCAGAAGGCTGCTCAACTTGTTCGCTGCATGAAAACAAAGCATAAACAAGATGCTCTTCGTCTACGTGCTAAAAGGTAAAAAAAATTCTAGAGTTATCTAATGCCACATTGACTTTTTCATTTATGATTTTTAAGTGACACACATAATTTTAAAATGCTATTTGAGAAATATATGTAGCATATCTAGCTAAAATCATTTATTACTAGGATTTCCCTCAAAAGGATTAGTCTGAGTGATTTTCCTGCGAACATGGATTTAATTTGTGACAAGTGACAACACAGATTTCTGAAATAACCTTTTACAAATACAGAATATGAGCACTTTTAATTCATTAAATTTGTACACAAATTCAAAAAACAAAACGAGCAAAATAAAATTGTTAGAATTCAAAATAGCACATTGATTCATATATTTTTAGCAGCTATTATAATTCTTTGAGTAATCCTTATTTAATGTTAATACATATTACATATCTAGGTGCTGTTGACCGTTATTATAATAAAGAAAATTTTCTGAGAAACTTGTCTGTATAAAACACTTTTATTGTTCCTTAGGAAATTGGTAAAATCAGCACAAGTCATTAATGTTTTCCCTCTACTGAGCCCAACATAAACTAATCCTGGTATCACCTCTGCCTTTGGTCACCGAAATATATGTTAACAAAGTTATTAAAATATTTCTATATACCTTGTTACAGAAATAATACAATGTCTATGAATATCTTCTGTTGATGAAAATGACTTACTTTAAATTTTCATGATGTATGTAGATAAAATTGTGCTTTTTTAATATTTTTTTATATAATTATTTAATTATTGGAGCTTATTTTTTATTGTAAGTGCATTCAGTATGTTACTCTCATATGTGCCTTCTGGTATATGCATCCAAATCTAACAAATATTTTTTGTGCTTTGCTTGACGAAAGTTTAATATTGTTTGTAGCTGTTTAGGTGAAGAAAATAATATTGCGCTGTGTATTAGCATTTGCTTCGCTCAAACAGTTATAATGCATACTTTATATGAGGATGTGAATTTCAAAACCCACTTTATTCCAAATATAAAAAATGGTTTTCTCTATCAATCTAGTCTATTTGTAAACATAGCACTGAAAAAACACTACAATCTGCTAAAAAAAAAAAAAAAAAAGGTTTATCCTAATTTCCGACACTGTAAAATCTTAGTTTGTCATGAAAACTAATGGATGCAGTCAAGGATTGTTCGCAATTTCACAAAATGGTATTTTTTGGATAAATAGAATTTTAAAACTCATGTCCTCATATATATTACTACAATTAATAATTATCATTCTTTCCGAATTTTCATCTTTTCATGTATCATTTCATTCTAAAATTTACAATGAATAAGATTACTTTGAATTTATTTCCTTGATTCATTTAATCCAGTCAAATTGTTTTTTTCTGGGCATAATTCTGAAAGTTTTGAAACTTTGCAATATTGTTTGAAATGGTCTACTAATGAACATACTAAAAGTCCTGATGATGAATTGGCAGTTAGTGCGAGGAGGGGGAAGGAAAAGAAGGTGCCTTTTTTGCTTTTTTGTTAATATCTCATAATCTATAAGTGCAACAGAAAATTTTTAAATACAAAAAAAAAAAAAAAAAGACAATTAAATTTTCTACAAAAAATGTCATTTACATTTTTCCCTAGAATCCATAGTTAACAAAATTTCATTCAAAAATGAAGTTTGAAAAAATTCACACCTGTGCCAGAGAGCGAGCCAACAACACTTATGGTACCTCCTTAACTAAAATTTAAACAAGCGTTAGTAAATGTTGTGGTCAGGTGAATGTAATTCTAACAATAATTTCAACAAATGACATTTTTCTTAACTCTAGATTATGTTATATAGGTTATATGTTCTGTAATCAGGTTTACTGTCATTTTAAAAAGAGTGGCCTGATGCAAATTTAGTTTCCTTATGTTACTTTCTTTTGGTATACTTTTTTTTACATAGATTATAGTAGACATGTTGAGACTTCAATCTGTAATGACCAAATAGAAATACGACAAGCTTGTTCGACAGGGCTATTTCACGATCCGATGAAGCAAAAAGTTTTGGACAAGAGTTTTGTCTAATATAACTACTGGGCAAACACTAATGCGATCTATGACATGCTCTAGAGGATGCACACAATGACAAGGGGTAAATGACAGCTTTTTGAGTAGGTGAGTTCTTAATGCCATAGTTACCTTTAATATTTTCTAACACCCTGGAAGAATTCAGTGATTTGACTCTTTCTTCTGGTGAACAACATGAGGATTTTCGTGAATCTCGGATGAATAGAGATGCTGCAGATATCTCCAAACTTTCAACTTGATTTGAAAATCACCCGCCCTTTTCTCAGACAAATAAAATTATATCAATGACTTCTGGGCTTATTGAAGATGAAATTGTCACCTACTTCAAAACTTTGGAAATCTGGAGTAAAAAAGATGATTCACGTGTCTGGCAAATGCAACTCAGATGTGAAACTAATTTGGCTAGGTGCAGCATAATCTCTCACAGTATGCATAATTCAATTAAATTTCATGATACCACTGTAAATGTAAATTGTCTAATTATATTCCCGCAAATTTCTTTGTGCAAACTTAATAATGGCAATTTTTAAAGATAAAAAACCAACGATTATAAATGCACAAATAAAGTAAGAAAAGGTAGCAAACAGCCGTTTCGAATCTACTATGGAGATTCGTCATCAGTGCAAAACTCAGCGATCTAGAAAAAGCAAAACTGAGCTAAGAGACAGAGAGACGCAGGCTTATATACCAGCTATGGAAACGATCCTGCCTAAAAGAAAGCAACCAAGGATCGGGTTAGGCGGGATCGTTTCCGTAGCGGGTATATAAGCCTGCGTCTCTCTGTCTCTTAGCTCAGTTTTGCTTTTTCTAGCTCGCTGAGTTTTGCACTGATGAAGAATCTCCATAGTAGATTCGAAACGGCTGTTTGCTACCTTTTCTTACTTTATTTGTGCATTTATAATCGTTGGTTTTTTATCTTTAAACATTTTTGCACAAAGGCTTTATTTGCTATTTTAATGGCAATTTAACAAATTACTTACAATATGAATTAACTCCTTATCCTCTCTCTCACTTTTCAAGGACTGTGAAATGTGCAAGGCACAGAAAATGTGCTTTGTATCAAATATTTGAACAATCAGATGAGAATAGGCCTCCAATAACAAAAAAATAGTTGTGGGTGGTGGCTTCTTGCTACGTAAAGTGGTACGGAAGAAGGAATCAACAATACAAGATATTTGCAACACTCTAAACGTAATCTCTCATAAAGTACGTTGAGAAGTACTATTCTGGAAAGAGCTGCAGAATCGTTTTCAATGGATATACTTACCTTGTAAACAGTATAAAAGCAGATAGATAAAATAGAAAGTGCTCAGTTCAAACATCAGTTGATATACATTTTGAAGAGCATATCATCATCAGTGTGCCCCAAAATCAGTTTCTCTCAAATAAGACAATGTTGTTTCCCCTTCAATCTTCAAATTTAATTGACAAAGAAGTCTCAAGCCAACAAAGTGCTAAGGGTGCTGACACTCTGATTGTTCAGATTGCTATAGATGCACTTAATGAAAGTTATAATTGTTGGGCAGAATGTGGATATACTTGTTCTTCTTACAGCCTTAATCCCTTCAGATAAAAATGTATATTTACAGATACAGCTGTCGCAAGGAAATTAACTGTCTCCTAATATCTGAGGTTGGAAAAGCAAGTTCGCTCATACGTTATTGCCAAACAACCACCAATTTGATTGCTCCTATACATTACTAAACCATATCTTCTGCCTGTGCACAATGGTTCGAGGCACAATTGTCGATGTAAAAAAATAGGAATCATATGCTTTTCCATCTACTACTATCATGGAGAGTGCTCAAACAGTCCATCACCTATTGACAAAGATCTCTTAAAGTAGGGGTGCACAACCTTTTCAAGTGAAGGGCCACTTAGAAATATGTCTGAGTGGTCGAGGGCCACATCAATAATAAGGAAATAATTCGATTTAAGGGAGGTGATCTGTGACCTATAATCGGATAAAAAATATGATTTTGGAGGGGAATGGTGTGGGGGGGGGGGGTGTTACCCCTTTAAGTTTGCTTACCCAGTCAAAAAATTTAATTCACATGGTAAGGATATATCAGCAGATTTTAGTATATATATAACAGATGTTTCAAGTTTTATTTTCAAGATGTAAAAATATTCTTTGACTTTTTTCACGAGAGTAAATTTTGATTTATTAAAAGTGCTAAAAAATAAGCATTAATTGCTGGTACTGAAAAAAAATGTGAACTTTATAAACGAAAGAGAAAGAAGGAGCCAATTAACAAGAATTTTCGTGCCTGAACAACAAAATTCCCGATTTTCTGTGCCCGATTAACGAAATTTGTAATTCTTTTACGCCTGATCGACCAAATTTGCACATTTTACAAAACCAGTCGACAAAATTTGCAATTTTTATGAAGCTGAACGAGAAAATTTGCATCATTTTCTCGCCTGATCAACAAGATTCGCAATTTTTATGAAACCGATCGAGAAAATGCAGGATTTTTTCGAACCTGATAAAAAAAATTCACTATTTTTACAAAGCTGATTGACGAAATTGGTGATTTTTCCTCACATGATCAACGAAATTTTCGATTTTTTTCCACACCTGTACAACAAAATTCATGATTATTACTAAGCAAATGGACGAAATTCTCGATTTTTCTTCACATGATCGGCGAAATTCACGATTTTTCCGCACCTGATCGGCGAAATTTGTGATTTTTCAGCACTTGATCGGCGAAATTCGCGATTTTTCAACACTTGATCGGCGAAATTCGCGATTTTTCAACACTTGATCGACAAAATTTGCGATTTTTCCGAACCTGATCGGCAAAATTCGCAGTTTTTTCTAACCTCGTTGACAAAAACAAGATTTTTCTGAAGCCATTTGACAAAATTCGCTATTTTTCAGCACCTGATCGACGAAATTCGCGATTTTTACGAAAACCGATCAATGATATTCACGATTTTTTTTTTTGCATGATCGACAAAATTCGCGATTTTCCTTCACAGGATCGATGAAATAGACGACTTTTCTTCGCATAATCGGCAAAATTCACAATTTTTTCGAGCCTGATCGACAAAATTCGCAATTTTTACGAAGCCGATCGAAAAAATTCAGGATCTTTCCGCTCCTGATCAACAAAATTCGAAATTTTTATGAAGCTGATCGATGAAAATCACGATTTTTCCTTGCATGATCAACAAAATTCGTTTTTTTAC
Source organism: Maratus speculifer (assembly GCA_964019185.1). Taxonomy (NCBI): domain Eukaryota; kingdom Metazoa; phylum Arthropoda; class Arachnida; order Araneae; family Salticidae; genus Maratus; species Maratus speculifer. The sequence continues at coordinate 200,518,212 of OZ025298.1, forward strand.
AAAGTTGATCAACGATATCCGTGATTTTTCAAAGCTGATTTACGAAATTCGCGATTTTTCCTAGCACGATCAATAATATTCACAATTTTTTCGAGACTAATCAACAAAATTCGTGAATGTCCCGCGCCTGACCAACGAAATTCGCAATTTTTATGCATACAATCGACAAAATTCGAGAATCATGATTTTAACAAAGCCATTCGACGAAATTAGAGATTTTTCTAGCTTGATCGACAAATTTCGCGATTTTCCACAGCCGATCGAGGCAATTAGCGATTTTTCCTCTCCCAATGGAGGAAATTTGAGATTTTATTAGAGCCTAATCGACGTAATTAGCAATTTTTATGTGAGTGATCAACAAAATTCGCAATATTCCCGTCTCCGATCAACGAAATTTGTGATTTTCCGGAATCCGATCTATAACACGCACGATTTTCGGTGTCCGATCGATGAAATGTGCACTTTTTCCACCTTTAATTCAAGAAATACGCATTTTTTGCGCCAGATCAACGAAATTCGCGATTTTTGTACTAATCGACGAAATCTGCATTTGTTTACGCGGGAAGATGAAACTCGCAATTTTTTTTTCTCTGGATAAATTGATAAAATTCACGATTATTTCACAGCCTATTAACTAAATTTTCATTTTTTCCTCACGTCATCGATAAATTCGCGATTTCCCCGTGCTTTATCAACGAAATTTGCAATTTTTTTCGTCCGTGCCTGATCAACCATATTCGCGTTTTTTTTACATGCGGTAAACTGAGAAAACATGCAATTGTTTTTTGTAACCGATGAATTTAATTTGCAATTTTTTTCGAGCATCATCTAGAAAATTTACGATTTTTTCTTGCCTGATCAACGAAATGTGCGATTTTTTGAGTAAGACCGACAAAATTCACGATTTTTCTATGCCTGATCGACAAAACTTGCGATTTTTCTGTGCCTGATCGGAGAAATTTGCTACTTTTTGCCTAACTTCATGGACAAAATTAGCGATTTTTCAATATCCGATGAGTGAAACTTGCGATGTTTACAAGCCTCATCGACAAAATTCCCTTTTTTTTCCACACTTATCTAATGAAATTCGCATATTTCAGTACCGATCAATGAAATTTGCGATTCTTAAGTGACGAAAATTTATATTTTCCCGTTGAAAATTGACGAAATTTACAATTTTTTCCTATCACATATACACAAAAATTGCAGTTTTTTCAGTTGTAATTTGACAGAGCTCGCGGGCCACAGGTTATGCATCCCTATCTTAAAGGAAATGCAACACAAACAATATCTTTTGAATTTTCTCGTTCAACCTTGGTTCTTTAAAATGGTCATGGAGTTGAGTTCATTGTTTATTCCTACATGATAGTATTTTATGCATTTTTCATTCTTGTAAAGTTTTATGTTAGCAAAAGTATGTTGAAGTCAGTGCAGGCTACCATTCTCTTAACCACAAGTTTTATTATCTTTTGTTTAAACATAAGTAGGTGCAATGTAAATCTGCAGACTCGCTCTCTGGCATATGCGGGTCATTCCATGTCAAATCAACGAAGAAAAATATACTTTTGAGATTGACATCAAGTAATTTTAATGAAATTCACAGGATTGTTTCTACTTATGTAATAATGCAATAAAATATTTTTTGTCGATTTTTTTTTTGCAGCTTTTTTTAGAGAGGAGGGCTTCATGAAAAAGTGGAAAACTCGTAAAAAATGACATTCTAGTAATTACAAAAATATAATTTTCTCAACTCCTATGATAGATATAGAATTTATCTTGATGATGTTTTGAAGGTCTTTGTGTGGGCTTTCATATGACATATCACTTGACAGGATTTATTAAATTTAATATTTCAAGGTCATTGAATATTGTCTGACCTTGAAAATATTAAAAAGTCCATTTTTGAAAAATCTGAAAAAAATATATTTTTTACTTCTTAATGTGACAGACATCTGTAAAACTTTCATATTGGGATTGCAATGGGATCACATAAAAATTAAATAAGAAGCAACTTACATTACAGGTAACTGTCATTTGTAGCTTTGTGTTGTGGCCATTCTAATCCTCACTGTTTGATTGCAGTTATTCAGACGAATATTGTAATACTATATTTTGCAATTAAATGGGCTTAAATTAATTCATTTTATCTGCTTAGCATTCTGCAACTTTTGTAATATTTGTATGAAGTATTCAGTAAAAATAAAAGTAAATTTTACTTAATAAGATGATTTTTTTTTAACAACTTCTTAACAGGAGAGGGACTTATGTCAAGTGTAATGTCTCCCTTAGAACAAAACCACATGGCCCCATATGATTCAGCTATATGGGGAACTACCATTTCAGTGTTGCTTAAAAATAAAGATTTTCTTGCACAGAAACAACATACTTAATCTCAGAATAATTCTTATTGTACAAAACTTTAAAAAATTAAAAGATATTATTAAAAAAAGTTTTATATGAAAAATATATGTTTATTTTAAATTTCTTGTAACAAAGTAAAAAAATTAAACATGACTTTTGTTAAAATTGAAAATATATTAGAGTAGCGGTTCCCAAACTATGGGTTGCGACCCACTGGTGGTTCATGGCTGTTGTTTTGGTGGGTCGCGAAACAATGTAGGTTTGTCAAAAAATATATCTTTTATGTCATCTGTTAAAAAAGATATGACAATATCAACAGGAAATGATATTTCAAGGGAACATCCTTAATTTCCTTCTCGATTAATATGTGAACAGAATATCCAGAAATATTTAAATCAGTTTTGGGTTAAAATCAACACTTCATGCTTATGAAAACATGCTTTTTTTACTTTGCTGTTTTTGAAAGACAAGTACTGAGACAAACTGTGTGTTAATACATGTTCCCACATTGGTAACTATCAATGTCAGAAATCTCATTGATTATAGAGTTATGTTTTCATAATAACTAAACGTATTTTCATCTATTGTTGTAGTTTGTGCATTGTTTTAAATACTATTCACTTACACACATTGAGATTACCGATTCTTGTTTTTGTTGATAATGTATCTTCCTTATGAAATTTTACGCTTTTCGTAGGATAGGATAGCCGAGATCGAAGAAAAATTGCTATACTGATATACAACTTTTTCTTGGGTGGGTCACGAAATTTTTTTTTTAAACTGAAAGGTGGGTCTCAAAATTTTTTTTCATTGATAGGTGGGTTACGTACCAAGAAAGTTTGGGAATTGCTGTACTAGAGCATTTTTTTTTTTTTAAGTATCTAATGCCATTGCTTTGTTTTGAATGTGAATACATTTTTTCAACTTAGAAAGAAAAAAAGCACTGAAAAAATAAAATGGATATTGATAACAATAACTTTTCCCTAAATACTGACTGTTAAAAATATTGATTTGTGGACCAAAAACAGTCTTAACTTCTTCTGAGGCATCCAAAGCCTGAGCCTCAAATTTCAGTTCCCCCCTCCCCCCCCAAAAAATATAATTTTGTTATATGTATGGATTATTTGTTGATACCAAATCAATCGGCAGATGATTTAAGTAAGGCAAGATACATAGGAGCCTCTAATCATGGTTATACCTACCCTTCTCCCCACCCCCCTAACTTACTTTCAAGCCAGGCTTTGAATTAAATTTATTGGTACCCAAAAAGTCATTATTTTACAAAGTTGTTTGAAGCTGATTTAATATTTTGCTTGAATTTATGTATACAAATTTGCTATACACAGACACTAAATCAAATTAAATCTAAATTACTTAAAATTACCATATAATATCAAATTTTTTAAATCAAAGTAAAATAAATAGAAGTAATAATGTATTGTTTTCAAATGATCACCTGTAATACAAACAATTATTTTAATGCTTGTTTGGGAATTTCCAAAGCCATTTGTATACAGTTGCTTTTTTCAGCATTTATTTTTATTATTTATTTTTTAGTTTGTGATCCATAAAATATATTTGCACCCAAAAAGCCATTTTTTTCCCCAGTCTTTCAGTTTATGGATTTATGTATAATTTTAAAGAAAACGGATTGTTTAACTGCTATGTCTTTTTCAAAAAATGAGATTTGAAAATCATTTTTCTTACAAAATTCTTTTTTGAAAACAAACTTTAGACAATTTTGAAAGGTCTTAAATTAAAATATGATCATCAAACCTTTTTTTTTTTCTTATATCTTCATCCTTTTGTGTACATTTTAATGCAAATTTCAACTTGATATGTTAATAAATAGTAAAACTATGATTTTTTTTTTTTTTTCTAAAACAATGTTTTTTAAATATGGATCTTTTGAAGTATCACTTATGCACCTTTTCTGCTTATTTCAGTATTTTTTTTTTTTTTTTTTTTTTTCCAAAAAGTACTTGAGATATTGAAGTATTATTTTAAGTTGTTAATAAGGGTGGTAAAAGAAACAACTACAAAATTTTTTATCAAAATCTGAGACCATGGGTTTCATGATCTGGATGAAGTGATATGGAATGATCCAACAATATATATATATATAAATGTGATCCCATTGCAATCCCAATATGAAATTTTTACAGAATGTCTGTCACATTAAGAAGTAAAAAATAAATTTTTTTTTTAGATTTTTCAAAAATGGACTTTTTAATATTTTCAAGGTTAAAGACAATATTTGATGACCTTGAAATATTAAATTTAATAAATCCTGTCAAGTGATGTGTCACATGAAAGCCCACACAAAGACCTTCAAAACAACACCAAGATAAATTTTATACCTATCATAGGAGTTGAGAAAATTGTATTTTTGTAACTACCAGAATGTCATTTTTTACATGTTTTCTACTTTTTCATGAAGCCCCCCCCCCCCCCCCCTAAAAAAAAAGGTTGCAAAAAAATCTACAAAAAATATTTTATTGCATTATTACATAAGTAGAAACAATCCTGTGAATTTCATAAAAATTGGAAATGGTCAGGTTGTGGGCCTCGTTAATTTGACATGGAATGACCCATGTGCGACTTTTTTCAAATTTCTTTATTTTTGGATGCAATTATGTCATTAACTATGGACTCAAAAAGTGTATGACATTTTTATTGTACTCAAAATTTTTCTGTTGCACTTATAGATTATGATATATTAACAACAACAAAAAAAAAAGGGTACCTATATTTACCTCTCCCTCCTCACGCTCACTCTCTATTCATAAGGACTTTTAGTATGTTCATTAGTAGAAGACCCTCCCAAACAATATTACCAAGTTTCAAAACTTTTGGAATTTTGTCCCAAAATTACCCAAATTCTGCCTAATTTGTCTGGACTAATTTTTTACTTTTATTTTTTCTTTTCTTGAAATTCAACAATATTCAGACTAAAAAATTAAGGGTATATTTTATTTACATTAAAAAAAAAAAAAAAAAAAAAAGCAGTTAAGATTAATAAAATTGTTTTTTAGTTTTAAAATTACTTTCATGTCTAACTCCATACTTACATAGGTCATTCTTTGAAGGGGCCTTGATGCCTTTTGAACTTACATTTAATGCATTTATTTATGTACAGTTTATACTTTTTTAGCATATTATTGAATTTTTTATGAAGGAAAGGCTTTTGAAAAGAGAGATGTGTAAAAAAATAAATGTATAAATGCATTTATTTATGTACAGTTTATACTTTTTTAGCATATTATTGAATTTTTTTTATGAAGGAAAGGCTTTTGAAAAAAGAGATGTGTAATCCCCCCCCCCCCCCCCCCCCCCCCCCCCCCCCGCTTACAATTGCATTTCATGGGTGTAAAGATCTGATTCCCAAAAGGTTGATTAATTTAAAAAAAATAAAATGTTATATAAATAAAAATGCATTAAAACTGGCTCCTTACTTGAAGTTTTTATTTTAAAACTGAACATTTATATTACCTAAAATGTTACTTGTCGTTTTATGAAATGCACCTTTATTTAGAGAATGGATTATTTAGTTCCCATATTTAGTGATTTTAATTTGGTGTTCAATGAGTAAAAATAACTAAATTTTGTATTTTTGAATGAAAAATATGTAAAATTAACACTTTGTGTATAATTATGAAATATTGCCGCAATTAGAAATTGTAAACAAGGAAAATAATTTTGTAAATTTCTCTCTAAAATCCCACTTCATTGCAGTCTTTAGTTGTGAATGTGTTAAAAAAATGTTTTAAAGAACAAATGCAATGGGAGGGGGAGGGAAAGAAAATTTATTGCAAAGTGTATGTTTTAACTTTAAGATTTTGATTATTATTGATATTAGAAAATCGAACCAGGGCTTCTCAGATTCAGAGTATACGGTCACAGCAAAAAAAATCTTGACATTTGCGATTTCAGACATTTTGTTAAATATCTAGAAATATACATAAGAAATGACTCTGAAACTCCATATGTGTAAACAAAATAGTATAGATCATATATTTTTGAAAAGATTTTTTTCCAAAATCCAATAAGGGACCTTCAACAAATTGAAAAAGAACAAATATCTTTTGAATAACCTTGACAAAACTAATGTAGCAAAGCTTTCAAACTGCAGATTATGATTAAGCAGTTTATGGTAATAAACTGTGTTTAACATTTTTCGGATAGCATGTATACTCGTAGAGAAATTAAGGTTTTTATAAAAACGGTCCCAAATTTTGCCAAGTTTTTTGCTTATAATCTGCAGAGTTCTTAATAAAAAACTGTTCTTTTCAAAAAATATGAGAAACGACATTGTACATAATACTCTATAAACAAAATTAAAAAATATTAATTGTATGAAAAATGAGCAGATTTACTAAATAAATTTTCACTGCACATCCGTCAACTCTATAAAAATTTCGTTTGCATTTTGTGTTCGCTAAACGTATAGAGCAACTTTTGTTAAAGTTTCAAAATCTTAGTTTGAAAATTCTGAAAATTATCGTCAAAAGAATAAGATCAAAACCCAATATTCCCAAAATGAAACAAAAAAATAAGGTGCTGTATCCATATTCCATTGATTACTGTCTACCCAATACTGCAATACTGTGGATAGAGCTCCTCATCCTTTTGCTTCATTTTGCGAATAACAGATTTTGAATTTATTCTATCAACGATAATTTTCAGAATTTTCTAGGTATGATTTTGAAACTTTAACAAAAGTTGCTCTATACATTTAGCTAACACAATATGCAAATGAAATTTTTATAGAGATGACGCATGCAGAGTGAAAATTTATTTAGTAAATCTGGTCATTTTTCATACAATTATTAAATTTTTTTAGATTTTGATTACAGAGTATTATGTACAATGTCGTTTCTCATATTTTCTGAAAAGAACATTGTTTTTTATTAAGAATTCTGCAAATTATAAGTAAAAAACTTGGCAAAATTTGGGACTGTTTTTATAAAAACTTTAATGTCTCTATGAGTATACATGCTATCCGCATAAAAATGAACACAGTTTATTACCATAAACCACTTAATCATAATCTGAAGTTTGAATGCTTTTGCTACATTAGTTTTGACAGGGTTATTCAAAAGATATTCATTCATTTTCAATTTGTTGACAGTCCCCTATAGGATTTTAGAAAAAAATCTTCTCAAAAATGTATGGTCTGTACTATTTTGTTTATACATCTGGAGATTCAGAGTCATTCCTCATGTATATTTCTTGATATTTGACAAAACATCTGAAATCGCAAATGTCAAGATTTTTTTTTTGCTGTGATTGTATACTACCCAGTATACAGAGAGATTAGATGAAAAAATTTTAATTAAAAGCTCTAATAGATATTTTGCATATATTTAAGATTGCGCCAATGTGCCAAATTGCTACTAAATTTTTCATTTGGCGAGTAAACAAGCAATTAGATTCGCCAAATTGCTAGTGCTCAATTTTTGCTTTTTCTTTTTTTCTTTTTCGTTTTTCATACATATGCATATATATTTACTGTAAAATGGGGTGAATCTGAACACTTTTAAACTTTAATGTTAAAAAAAAGCAACAACTGATTTTTTTTATTTTTCTACTAAAAACTTCGGTCTTATTTGGTTCTTTACTTTTTAAGCAAAACCGAAACATTTTTACTGTTTATATATATATATTATTTTTTTAATGGTCTTCCTATTCACCCTGCAGATAGGGGTGAATCGGAACAAATGTTATAATCTTTATTTATTCCGATTCAAACTTTAATCTATACTAATAAAATCCGTGTGCCTCTGTCTGTCTATCTGCTTGTAGCCCATTACAGTCCGCAACGCGGGCGAGTTGGAAGTCGCGAGAGGTGTCTTTCGATTCGAAAAATTCCGTTAAAGTCATTTCGGGCATTTTCGAGACAGTGGGACCAAAATTAAAAAAGTTATGAATTAAAAACCGGTCGGGAATCGGAACGGAAAACATGTCATTTCCCAAACAGAGCTCAAACAGAGCTCTTAGGCAGAACACTGCGCCACCTTACGGTGAAGGACAGGAACTTTTCCCCTTTGGCTAAAAGAAGAAGCAGCCGAAAACTTCTTTTTCTCCCGTCATTTTGTCAAAGAACTAACTGGTAAAAAATGTTAAACACTGTTTAATTAATATAAGTACAACAATTTAAGCACAGCAAGATATGTTCACTAAGAGGTAATAGTGTTGCTAATTAATATTTTGAGGATCTCAGATGTAACTGGCTATTCATATATTTATTCTGTATGTGAGTATTAATCTTTGTAGCTCATTTTCATACTTTTTCTTTTTGGTAGCATACACGAATATTGTGTAACCTAAGATTTACGCGATTAATACTAATTTCTATTAGTACAAACGGAAAACGAGCTGCCAAAATTATTTGTTAGTTATGTTGTTTGTGATATTAATGAAATTACTTATTTTTTTTAATAGCAGTCTTTTGCAGTTTTTAATACCCAAACTTTTTTTTGCGCATTTTTTCTTAAACCATCTTGCAGACAGTTTTTAAAGTAGGAAAAAACTGATTACATATTCAGAATCTGCGTAAAAGTCTGCTTCTGATGAACCAAAAAATACGAGAAAATGTCTTATGGGCGTGCAGCGCAACTGTACAAAACCAAATATTTTTAATGGTGTCAGCATACTCACTACCCTTAACACTCTATGGGCATATATATACATATTGTAATAGGATAAAAGTTTGTTTTGGAAATTTTTATATTTCATATTTCAATATTTCGAGATGCACGTGGTCCGGACATCGAGTGGTGTATTCATACACGGCAGGTGTCCGATATTTTGAAGGACAGCATGGTTTTCCTTTCATGGAAAATTTATTATAACAAAGAAAAATTGTAAACGGCAATGCCGTTCTTTTGTTTAAAAATAATGTGAAATTTTGTTGAACAACCCAAATATCTAAAATACATGTGAGACATCAAGCGGATTATTTTACTACGCAATGGAAACGAAGTGATGCGGCACGGAGATAAAAAGGGGAACGGAGGAAGATCGTGGAGGCTTTTGGGAGAATTCTGCAAGTGGCAAGAAGAACAGCGTATTCGGGCTTCGTTACGGCGGCAGTGGAAGGTTTCGTCTCTCGTGACGGGAAGGAGCGAAGCGGAGGTTTGGATCTCGGCGAATTTCGAGGAGAAGAATGGGCTGCCTGAACGAGAGTTATGTCTAAGAGGAGGTCGGATAATTGGAAGATCTACTTGTTGAAAAGTCCATGTTTAATTGAAGATTTTAAAATTGTTACCATGGGGTAATATTTAAGGTACCTTTATTTTCTTTCTTCCCCGAGGTAGTAAAGCATATGCTTATTTTTATTTCATGTTAAACGCTAGTATTATTTTTGTAATTCTTTAATGTTAACTTAATTTTCATTTAATATTTAAATAAAATGTTAGTTATAATTTATTCAATGATTTAAGTCTTTATTTACCTTCTTCCCACAGCAGCTTATGTTCTTTGAGATTGTTTTTTTTTTTGTTTATGCAACTGAGAATATTTACTAATTACTATACGATCAGACTTTTGATGTTAATTGAAGATTTATTTAAATTTAGTTTAATTTTTATGTTAAAGTTCGGTAGAATATATTTTATTCTACCACGTGTTCGTGTCTAACCATCTTAATTTGGGGATCGACACAACACATTTTGGTGCCTCGTGACCTTTGCCATTTTGGCGTCGCGATTTATTTTTTTTATTTTATTTATTTATTTATTTATTTTTTTTTTTCATGGTACCGCGGATTTAGCCATTTTCGGCGCCGTCACCTGGTAGAATTTTTTTTTTTTTTTCTTAATTACTTTCGGCTGCTGTGGTTATTAAAATATGGTGTTTAACTGGAGTAATTAATGGTTTAACTGGAGTAATTTAACAAGAAAAAAAAAAAAAATGATGAAATTTTGAATAAGAGAAATTTTAATAAGGTTACGATTTTTATTTTTTCATTATTTTTGTATGTTACATGAATTTTTAAATTGCAATTTATTTGATATTTTATTGTATTTTGTGGGTAAAATTATTATTTTGAGGTTAGAAAATGGCTTTAGATTCTGACAGTTTTGAGCATGAGGTGGAAGAGAGTGGGTCCGGGCAGAATGAGACTCATAAAGAGTCTAATATGAGTAGTATAGGGACGAATACGGGCAATGAGTATAGTCAGTCACCATCTCCACCAATGCTGACCCCAATTAAGGAATCAGAGACAATTAGAAGTGTAAATAATCAGGTGTCTCTGGTACCTAACCTCACTTTTAATTTTAACCAATTTATAGGAAATATTCCAAATTTTTCGGGGGAAAACCCTGGCATTACTGTGGGGGACTTTATTGACAAAATTTTAGAAATTAAAGACTTCGCAGGATGGCAAGAAGCGCAATGCGTTTTTGCCATCAAGTTAAAATGCATAGGAGAAGCGCAAAAATTTCTAAAATCGCAACCCCATTTGAAAAAAACACAAAGTTTCTTAATTTTGAGGGAAGCGTTAACTAACAGGTTTAGTAAAACCGTAGATGAAGCATGCCATTTACACGAATTCACTATGGCTAGACAATTCCCAAGAGAAACCAATAGAGCATTTTTATCCAGAGTTTTGGGGTTGTCGTACAAATGCTTCGCTGACCAAGAAACTATCAGAGAAAAACTCTTAGTTCAAAAATGTCTCCAAGGCTTACAACCGGAAGTAAGAAAATTCATTATGCCTCATTCTCCAACCACATATCAACAAATTTGGGATTTGGCTATATGCCACGAGAAGTGTGCAGAATACGATGACACACAAATGACGGTAAATGTTGCACAGGCCGGTAGTAGTTCTTCCAATGAGCTACAGGAAATAAAAAATTTAATTCAAACTGTAGTTAGTGAGAATGATAGAAAAATCGCCGAGTTAAGCAACCAAGTACAAACGTTATTACAAATCACACAGTCACAGGGACACAATTCTCAAAATACTAACACTGGTCACACACAAAGACACTTTCGACCGAGGAGACCAATCACTTGTTATAGATGTAATCAACAAGGACACTTAAAAAGAAATTGTACCACAGTATTGACTCAAAATACCAATGAAGGGTCGTTAAACCAGTAAGGGGGCAAAACGGGAGTGTACCACTGTCTTTGGATTCTCCCCCTAAAACGGTACGCATCGATACTATTAATGCAAAAGTGGGACAATTACCAATCATTTCATTAAATGTAAATAAAAAGAAAATTGATTGTCTCGTGGATTCTGGAGCTGCAATAAATTTAATTTCGAATGAATTTTTAGACCAATATTTACCAAATTGGGTTGAAAAGAGTGAGCCTTGTGCAATACAAGTAGTCGGGGTTAATAATGATGTAATGAATTTAGACAAAAAAATTATACTGTGTTTAAATGATGGAGAAGTTAAATTTGAAGTAAATTTTATTATCAGTTATACCTTAAAGGCTAACTATAATGCAATTCTAGGATCTGAATTCTTAAAATCTTATAATATTATTATGGACTATAGAAATGAAACCTTAAAATATTTAAATCACACAATTTTATGGAACAATATCAAAAACATAGAAGTTAATTCAATAAATTTACATAAATTCGAAGGTGTGGGAAGTACTGTAACAAAGAATGTCATTGAACCTAGATCTGAGCAATTCGTTAAAATTAAAATTAATGGTCTTCCGCAAACGCATAAGTTAATTTTTGTTCAACCTTCGGCTAAATCTCTAAACAATTCTTGGTTAGTAGCGAATGGAATATATAACTATGAGGGCAATAAAGATATATGGATTAAAATAGCAAATGTTACTGAAAAGAAAATTCATATCAACAAAAATTGTCAGATAGCCAAAATCGAATTTGTTAAGGAAGTTAATGTTCAGAATACTACGGTAAATAATTTAGAAGTAGAGAATGAGATTACAGAATTTAACCCTTGTGGAGGAAAATTTGATTTAAATCATTTAAATGATTCCCAGAAGCAGGCGGTTATGAAGATAATAAATAAAAATAAAGCCATTTTTGCACAGTCTGTCAAGGATTTAACGGGTTGTAACACAACTAGCCATAGAATTTATCTCACTGATGATATTCCTGTCCGTTCGAAACCGTATAGGACTCCGTATGCCTTAAGAAAAGAATTAAAACAACAAATTGATGACCTAATCGAAGCAGACATTATTACCCCTTCTGATTCTCCTTACGCATCCCCTGTAATTCTAGTAAAAAAGAAAAATGGAACTTACCGTTTAGTATGTGATTATAGGAAATTAAATTTAAAGACTAAGCCCTTACCGTTTCCTTTCCCGCATATTTCTGATTTATTAGATAAATTAAATGGTGCTCTTTACTATACATCTTTAGATTTATGCTCGGGATACTGGCAAATGAACTTGCATCCCGAGGACAGACACAAGACTGCGTTTTGTACGGAATTCGGTTTATTTGAATGGAAACGTTTACCTCAAGGTCTTGTCAATGCCGCTGCCTCTTTTCAACGGCTAGTTGCCACGATTTTACTAGGTTTAGATACGAATACTTACATTGATGACATAATTATTGGTTCGGCAACTTTTGAAGAGCACATCGATAAATTAGATATGGTTTTTAGGAGACTAAATTCTCACAATTTAAAAATCAATCCTGAAAAATGTCAAATAGCAAAAAATTCTATCACTTACTTGGGATTCCAAATTAAAAACGGTGTGGTCTCTCCAGATGAAAGAAATATAAAAGCTGTAGAAAACTTTCCAATTCCAAAAAATAAAAAGGCAGTTCGTAGTTTTCTAGGAATATGTAATTTTTATAGGAAATTTATTGATCATTTTGCTGATATCGCAAAACCTTTAACAGAGTTAACTAAATTGAAAACTCCTTTCATATGGAGTCAGGAAGCAAACTCTGCATTTAATAAATTAAAACAATGTTTGACTACTTACCCGGTTTTATTATTACCAAATGTTGAGCAGCCTTTCTTTTTACATACCGATGCATCTGGCTTCGCGTTAGGTGCAGTTCTTAGCCAAAAAGATGAGTCAGGTGATTTACATCCTGTCGCTTATGCGAGCAGAACCCTAAAAGATGCTGAAACAAGATATAGTACTTTTGAAAGGGAACTCCTGGGAGTAGTATGGGGAATTAGTAATTTTAGACACTACCTTTACGGGAGGGAATTCACTTTATATTGTGATCAGCAAGCAATTTCACAGGTGTTGAGAATCCAGGACAGTAGTCGGGTTTCCCGTTGGGCTCTTGCACTGCAAAACTATAACATAAAATACTGCCATACTCCAGGGAAATGCAATATTCCAGCTGATGTGCTATCTAGGAATGTAAATGTAATACAGGAAGTAAATGTTCATCCAAATTTTTCACCAGAATTTGTTAGGTCTTCACAAGATCAAGATGCTAAATGCAAAGACATAATTGACCAGTTGAAAAATCACAATGAAGTACAAATACATGATTTAACTTTCTTTTTAAAGGATAATCTACTATATTGCGTTAACAAACGAGATTCGTATAACGACAATCACACTAAATTAGTTATACCTAAAACTTTAATTTCTCAAATACTAAATTTAGCACACGATTCAGTCACGTCAGCACACCCTGGTTTTAAAAGAACTCTAATTAAGACAAAGAAGAATTATTTTTGATGGGGACAATATAAACATACACTTAATCATGTCAAATCTTGTGTCCAATGTGCCATTAGAAAAGGATATAAATCTAAACAAAAAGCTCCATTACAGAGAGTAGAAATTACTTCACGTCCGTTTGAAAAGATTGCGGTCGATGCAGTGGGTCCACTAAGTACTACAATGGAGGGAAACAAACACATTATTGTCATGACAGACTATTTTACAAGATGGGCTGAGGCGTATCCGGTACCTGACTTAAAATCAGAAACCATAATATCAGTTTTAGAAAAATTCATTTCTACTCATGGTATTCCGGAACACCTCACCACAGACAAAGGAAAATCTTTCCTATCTGAAGCAATACTAAAAGTATATGAGAAGCTTCACATAAAAAAGCATACTACAACTAGTTATCATCCTAGCGCTAACGGGGTTGTGGAACGAGCAAATGGTACTATAGTTAATATGCTAAAACATTTAGTTGATTCTTCAAATGAAGATTGGGACAAACTTTTACATTTTGCACTATTGGCTTACAGAACAGCTTATCACGCGGCTATAGGTGATACTCCGGCACATTTAGTATATGGTAGGGATCTGCTTTTACCTGTTGATCTCATAGCTAAACCCATTCAGAGATCTTATGCAGATACCCGTGAGCTTAGCGAAGATTTACAATTAAGGCTAGGCAAAGTTTTTCGTATGGTTAAACAAAATTTAACAAAAGCCGCAGAAAAGCAGGAGGAGTACAGATTAAAATTTGCCACTGATAAAAAATTACGGGTGGGGGATTTAGTACTTTTATACACTCCAGTAGTTAAGCCAGGGGCAAACAAAAAACTTTCACAATTTAACAAAGGACCTTATCGTATCATTCAACAAACTAATACAGTGAACTTTAAAATTGTACACATACAAAACCCCAAAGATGAACAATTAGTACATGTTGATAGATTATCCCGAATCACAGAGAGAATTATATTTCCTGCACTTTTTGAGGAAGAAATTAAGGACGAGGATGTACAGGACACAAATCAACACATAGATGACAGGGATGTTAGGGATTTTCAATTTGGGGACTTTGATGACCAACTCCCGGTATTTGATGTCATATATAACGGTAATATTTGTGACAATAACAATAATTCTAGGGACAGTAATCACATGTTAAACAACAATCACATATTAAATATTGATAGTAGCAATGATAATGAACAAAACATTGTTGTTAGGGACAATAATAATCATTTGCTAGACATTGATATTAATGCTAATAATGATCAAATAAATACAGACGTTCCCTCTCAGTCGCATGTGGGGTCTGGGCAAAAGTCGAGGCAGTATAGGAGTACTGAAATTGTTAGTGATTATCAGTTACGTCCCAGAGACACTCATGGTTTTGTTGTGAGACAATAGTTCTCTTACTTGTATTAAATACATATTGTATAATTGTAATAATAATGTATTGTATAGTATCATGTATATATATTTTTTTTTTATATTTGTGTATTTGTGTCATGTTTTTTTGTGTAATATTTGGTTAATCAGGAACAAATTTACCTTATAATCAACTGTATATTTCATATTGTGTACATTGTATCTGAATCCTAGTTGGGTCAATTGTTGGAGATAATGGGTACTATAGACTAGTGTTACTTGAATTTCATTAAATTTAGTTTCTCGGGTTTTTGTTTGCGATTATAGTTTCTTTTAGTAATAGACGTGCTTTTGCTTTGTTTCCAAAAAAATTTTCTTTGGGCAATAAAATTTTTTTTGAGGGGACGGAAATGTAATGTGTTATGTTGATTATTTTGGGTCTAAAATAATGTAAAATAATTTAAAATAATAATAATAATAATAATAATAAGTTATTTTATTTAAATAATTTAGTTTTGCTCACTAATAAGATATATCTCCTTTTTATCAAATAATTTACAAATTACTCCATATAATATCTGAAAAATATATTTAATGTTTAATAATATTTTAATATTTTTGAGAGGGTTTTGCTGTGTCGGCAAGGCGCCGGCCGATACATCGATATTTTCTCGAAAGATATTTAAAATATATGTGTAATTCTAATTTAAAAAAAAAAAAAAAAAAAAAAAAAAAAAAAAAAAAAAAAAGTTTGTTTTGGAAATTTTTATATTTCATATTTCAATATTTCGAGATGCACGTGGTCCGGACATCGAGTGGTGTATTCATACACGGCAGGTGTCCGATATTTTGAAGGACAGCATGGTTTTCCTTTCATGGAAAATTTATTATAACAAAGAAAAATTGTAAACGGCAATGCCGTTCTTTTGTTTAAAAATAATGTGAAATTTTGTTGAACAACCCAAATATCTAAAATACATGTGAGACATCAAGCGGATTATTTTACTACGCAATGGAAACGAAGTGATGCGGCACGGAGATAAAAAGGGGAACGGAGGAAGATCGTGGAGGCTTTTGGGAGAATTCTGCAAGTGGCAAGAAGAACAGCGTATTCGGGCTTCGTTACGGCGGCAGTGGAAGGTTTCGTCTCTCGTGACGGGAAGGAGCGAAGCGGAGGTTTGGATCTCGGCGAATTTCGAGGAGAAGAATGGGCTGCCTGAACGAGAGTTATGTCTAAGAGGAGGTCGGATAATTGGAAGATCTACTTGTTGAAAAGTCCATGTTTAATTGAAGATTTTAAAATTGTTACCATGGGGTAATATTTAAGGTACCTTTATTTTCTTTCTTCCCCGGGGTAGTAAAGCATATGCTTATTTTTATTTCATGTTAAACGCTAGTATTATTTTTGTAATTCTTTAATGTTAACTTAATTTTCATTTAATATTTAAATAAAATGTTAGTTATAATTTATTCAATGATTTAAGTCTTTATTTACCTTCTTCCCACAGCAGCTTATGTTCTTTGAGATTGTTTTTTTTTTTGTTTATGCAACCGAGAATATTTACTAATTACTATACGATCAGACTTTTGATGTTAATTGAAGATTTATTTAAATTTAGTTTAATTTTTATGTTAAAGTTCGGTAGAATATATTTTATTCTACCACGTGTTCGTGTCTAACCATCTTAATTTGGGGATCGACACAACAATATAGCATGACTTACAGGTTTTATTTTATTCCAATCTTATCTTATTTCCAATCTCTTTATTTTGTTTTCCTGGTTCCATGGCATATTCCATTTTTAAATCGGTTACTTATTTGTTTACTTTCGGTTTGAACACTTACATGTGCATTCATGATCGTTTTCTTCCGTCTGATCGCGATTTGCGATCTTCGCAAATCGCAACTTACGAGTAGCCGTATCTCCCTTTCGCAAAGCAGGAACGCATCCGCTCAACTCGGCAGACGCAAAGGGGGCGTTGTCCTCTGGCGATGTATAGAACGGCGAGGGGTATTTAAATCAGTCGGATTGTTTTGACTGCGGGTGGTCTGACAATGTTTTGGTCTAGTAAAGGCCGTACTTTATTTTAATTCCAGTTATGGAAGTTTACATTTGTAGTTTGTTTTAGTTCTGAAAGACGATGTTGTTTTAAAGATGAACCCAGTATATAGATAGTGAAAATATCTTTGAACTTTTGTTGTGATGAGACAAGACTTCTATTTCTTTTGGACATTTGCTGGACTTTGTTTTTTCAGGGGTCAGAGTTGTCCTATATTTCCTATATATCCTATATTTATAAAATAATCTTCAAAAATGTCCTATATTGTCCTATATTTCTTTAACTGTCCTATATTTCCTATATTTATTTACTTTTTTATATAATTCATATTAATATCATTACCTACTAGCATTTACCATTGCTTCTGTTTTTTTTTTCCTCTCTGTATCTCCATGCAACAGCAACAGTTTAATCCTGCACACATTGCTCATACTTTCAGTCAGTACGCAAAGTACAAATGAGCAGAAGGCTGTGGCATAGATTGCTGAATTTTTAAACATGACTGTATCCAGGGAGATTAAACATTGATGTCTCTGCTTTATTTCCTCGGCTTCAGTGTCCATTTTTTTCTCTTTTGGATGTGACATTAGTAAAGAAATATTTTTGAATGACTTGATGTTTTCATGCACATTGGTTTGCTTGCTGAATTAGCTCTAATGTTCAGTGTTTTTTTGTGTTTCACTGCAGCGCCATGCGAAAGGGACAGTCGCCCCAAGGGTGCCAAATTTATTCTACAAATGTCTTTTTTGGTCTGTCAGAAGAAAAAGTCGGAAGGGGGGGGGGGGCAAACTGACACTTTGCCCCGGGCACAGTTTTCTCTTCGCATGCCCCTGTTTCATTGCGATTATTTTATTTCTCTTATCCTTATCCTGTATTCAGCTGCAATATACGGTTTTTATTTATTTTAAATTTTATTTTAATCTAGAAAAAGTATATTTATTTCATTACATTAACGCAATGACACAATGTGAACATAGATTGGTGAAATTCTCTGATGCTTGGATAGATCAGATTGATGGGTGTGTAAAGAAAGAAAAAATCATCGAATTATGTGGTAAGGATAAAAATGATTACCATGTCTGGTTCTCATCAGCAAGAGTGATTATTCACAGTTAACGCATCATGTCGAAGCACAAAGAAAATTCAGAAAAACAAAGTGAAAAGTCTTAATTTCACTTCATGGATTCTAGTGATAGAGAAAGCTAAAGTTTTAATATCAAATTAAAAAAAAAGAGTTGATTGAGTACTTGGATTTTAAATGAGGAAGGGTTTGTCGTTCCAAGATTTTATGGATAATTTGTATGGCTCTAAATATTAATTTCAGTCATCAGATGGAATACAAAATTTATTTTGTGAAATTTTAAGATTCTTTTTTGCCACAATGTACACAGTTAAGGTCAAAGAAAGTATCATATGCCATATCTCATGACCTTGGTTCATTTTTTAAAAGAAATTAGTGATGATTTCAAGCAGGAGACTGAAGAACAACAATGGAAAAATTCATCTTATATTTGTTTTTTAATATTTCATCTTGATTTAATATCGTTAATTAGTGAAAATTTTTAAACTAACATGGATAATGTGCTAAAAATGTATTATATAGTAAAATATTTTCAATAACATTATTTTCTAAATGTCTTATATTTGTCCTATATTTTTTACGAAAAATGTCCTATATTTTATGAATTGCTCACTCCTACCCCTGTTTTTTCGTCATCATTCGATTTGAAAGATCTGTTTTTCTTCCAATTATGCTATGGTGAGTTGTTAGTTTTGCTACCTGTACATGTCATTTAAACTTTACCTTACGTCATGCTGTTTCAATTAATTAAGTGTTTTTTATTGTGTTAAAGTATGACTTTAATTTTATAGATAATATAATTTCAGAAATTATTTTTTCTATGGTTGATTTTACCAGATATAATTTCTCTTTGTTTATTATTTCATATATACATATATTTTTATTTTTTTTTAATGTTTTTTTTGAAAAATAAACGTTAGCTTAACTTTTAAATAAATGCTTCTTTACTGACTTTATTACACTACCACAGATTGCCAATATTTATTTCAGGTCACCAATTTTTAATTTCTCTATCTCTGCTTAAGTTTTATTTAATTTTAGAACGGTTCTGGCTTCAGAACCGATCACGGGTTATGGGCCAAAGCTACTACGCTTTTTAACCTGTTATGGTGGCCATAACCTTCGTTGGCAATATCGTAAACTGGTGGTAGCATGCGGCCATTAGACCTCCAAGTGATTTCTAGTGGGGGGGGGGGGCGCAATAGCATTTTTTAGTTTTGCTAAACTTTTAATTATTCTGGTATGAAATAGAAAGGTTTTTTTTGTTGTAAAAAAATTTTTTTTGTCGTACTATCTGACTGTTTTAGAGTACGTCTCCTTTTGAAAAAAAAAATTTTTTCTTTTCCTTTCTGTTTAAATTTAATAAAGTCTAGTTAAGAGCATGGCAATGACCAATGTACAGGTTAGCATAAACAAACTAAATTCTCACAACTATGCAACCTGGGCAGCGGACGTAAAATACCTGCTGCTAGATAAAAATGCTTGGGGCATCGTAAATGGTACTGAAGAGGCTCCGAATACCAGTGATGCAGTGGCAACAAAAGAATATCAGGCACGGCTCAGGTCAGCACTGTCCATAGTATACTTAAACGTCGAAACTGAGTTCCGGAGAATAATAGAAAACATCGACGACCCTCATGAGGCATGGACAAAGCTTAAGACCCACTTTCAACCTGATAACCGTGCACGCCATATGCAGTTATTCGGCGAGATCCTATCCTGCAGAATACAGCCTGATGAGCCGGTCGACATGTTTGCTGCATGCATACAGAGACTAGCTGATCAACTGGCTGCCATGAATGAGCCGATAAAGGAAATCTATCTGACATTCCAGTTGCTGAGATGGCTCCCTAAGAAATTTGATAATCTCGTCCAGGGAATTTTGCGATGGCCCGAACAGCAGTTCAAGTTTAAAGATGTCCTGACCGAGTTAGTAGCAGAAGAATCCCGCATTAAATTACGAGAAGAAGACAGAGGTAGCCTGGTCCAATCCCATTTTTCCCGAGCTCGAACACCCAAGAGGTCCGCATATAAGCCTAAGTTCAAGGGAAGATGCCACAGGTGTGGTCAAGCCGGCCATGTGCTTCGTCAGTGTAAATTGCCTCAACAAGCTTCCAGTCCCGAATCCTGCCTCCATACTACTTCGAGAGACTCCTCAGACTCCTCATTCCAGAATTCCTCGGTATCCAGAGGATCATCGGTGTCCAGTCCAGTTCGAGTCCAACCCAGTAATTCCAGACCTAGCAGAGATGTGCCTCGCAATAGAGCCAGAAACCAACGTCAACGTAAGCCAACAAGCCAGGTAAAT
This sequence comes from Maratus speculifer, assembly GCA_964019185.1. Classification (NCBI taxonomy): domain Eukaryota; kingdom Metazoa; phylum Arthropoda; class Arachnida; order Araneae; family Salticidae; genus Maratus; species Maratus speculifer. The sequence continues at coordinate 200,539,052 of OZ025298.1, forward strand.
TACCTCATTCAATCTAATCTTAGTAATATTAAATGTGGTGGAGACGCCTGGGTCTTTGACACAGGTGCCTCCCACCACTTTTGCAAAGATAAAAACCTGTATGTAAAATTTAAACCTTTGCAAAATGAGGAGTTGGCTGTTGCCGTTGACGGAGCAACTTTTCCTATTGAAGGAACTGGTCTAGTGGACTTAAAAATAAATGGGGAGATAGTTCGCTTCGGCGATGTTATGTATTGCCCAAGTTTAAGGCACAATTTGATATCTGGCCCTAGGCTTGATAAAACTGGTGCCAAGTTCAGAGGAGGTGAGGGTCACGTTTCGTCATCATTCGATTTGAAAGATCTGTTTTTCTTCCAATTATGCTATGGTGAGTTGTTAGTTTTGCTACCTGTACATGTCATTTAAACTTTACCTTACGTCATGCTGTTTCAATTAAGTGTTTTTTATTGTGTTAAAGTATGACTTTAATTTTATAGATAATATAATTTCAGAAATTATTTTTTTTATGGTTGATTTTACCAGATATAATTTCTCTTTGTTTATTATTTCATATATACATAAATTTTTATTTTTTTTGAAAAATAAACGTTAGCTTAACTTTTAAATAAATGCTTCTTTACTGACTTTATTACACTACCACAGATTGCCAATATTTATTTCAGGTCACCAATTTTTAATTTCTCTATCTCTGCTTAAGTTTTATTTAATTTTAGAACGGTTCTGGCTTCAGAACCGATCAAATGGGACGATGGCGGCCATGGCGCGTAACGCCGGTGGGCCGGCTTTGTTCCCTTGCAAGCAGTGGAACTTCATGGAAATTTCTCCACTTTATATTTATGTATATTATTGATGAATCAAGATATCTTCACTTGTTAAAGATCATACTTTTGTAAATCCTAATTCATGTCATGACTGAGTATATTTATATTTAATTAAAGAGTTAGTTTGGTAATTTTAAAGTAAATATAATATAAATTAAAGTTATATAAAAGTTTAAATAAGTTTATTAAGTAAATGAATTAAAAGTAACCTAATAGTTAAATGTTTATTTACCAGTTTCAAGTTATGTGGGCGGTTTTAATTTCCGCTGATAAGATCGCGGAGATGTGTGGTTAATCGTAACCGAGGAATATGCAAAAACAGCAGGAGAGGTGGAGCATTACGTAATCGCCGCTTGAACTAATCAGGTGTCGCCGTCTGGCCAGCGGACGATTACCGGTATGTAGTTCGCGTGCGTTTATAAGCAGGTAGTTTCACCTGCTCATTCTCTTCACTCTTACTTTCTCAGTCTCGTAGTTTCCGCGCCATGACGTAACCTCGCATCAGTTGTTCTTTCCTGCGGGAGCTGGTCTCTCGGTTAGCGGCAGGTGTTTAAATATTTATGGTTTTTCTTGTTTATAATTAAGCATAGTTAGATGAATTGGGTAATAGCTTTGCACGTAGGCAGTATGTCACACTATAGTAGGAAGTTTAGTTTTAATTCGTATTTCACTACGTAGTTACTGCCGAAGCTATTTAATTATCTAAAGCTTGATTAATTTATTCGTATATTTCTCAGTCATGTATTGATAAGGATTTTTCCCTGTCAGTTAACTTTATATCAATATATTATATTCTGTTAGTCGTGTTTATAATAAATTTGTTGAGTTTTACAAGTTTGTATTTATTGAATCTGATGGTCACTCTGCATCTTCACATATCTCATTGGGTCAGAAGGATCTCATTGTTGCAATAAATGATTGAGAGTTTATATTTTAAATCGTTAAACCACCGAAACTCTTATCAAGGGTTATGGGCCCAGAAATGGGCTCCTCTGACCCGATTTATTTGAAGATTAAGGAAGAGTTGGAATAAGTTTTAAAATTTAAATTGAAATTTCGAGTGACTTTGGGATTACGGAAATGAAAAAAAAAAATTGAATTTAATTGTGAAATTTTTGGTAAATTTTGAAGAAGTTTTTTTGAACTGACTGGTTGAATTTTCGAGTTTAAGAAGAAATTTAAGTGAATACCTGAAAAATTTTACGAGGTTTCGTATGAAAAGGTGCTTTATGGTGAGAAAAATTTTAGAGACTGTGTGTGTTTGTCTTTAAAGAAGATTTATTTTAAGAAGTTTTATGAATATTTTGAGAAAAATTTGTTTAATTTATGAAGATTTTGTTTAAAGATTTGATTTATATTGCAAGTCACTCAGAAAAAGAGGGAAATTTTTTTAAAATTTTGCAGTTTCTTATCGGATGTTCACGAGTTAACTAGGAAATATGGCAACTGCGACTAATTTTTCGATTGAGAGCCTGAATTCCAATAACTATAATAGCTGGGCGAGAGACATGAAATTTTTATTAATAGATAAGAACTGTTACAAGATTGTAACCGGTGTAGAAAAGGAACCGAGTGGCGATAAAGTTACTCCTGAAACGTTAATTGGTTTTTATAACAGACAGCGTACAGCCCTAGCAACAATTTACTTGAATATCCATGCTGATTATCGCAGAATTATCGGAGAATATAGTGACCCTGCTGAAATCTGGTCGTTCTTGAAAGAAAATTTCCAGCCAACTAATCGATCCTACCATCTTCAACTATTTTCTGAATTTATTACTTGTTCAATGAAGATTAACAAATCTGTAAATTTATATGCATCTCGCTTAAAGAATCTTTTTAATAAATTAAAAGAAGCTGGAGAAGAAATTGATGAAGTTTATTTAATATACCAGTTTATTCGTAATTTACCTCAGAAATATGAAAATATAGCACAGAATGTTATGCGCTGGGAAGATAAGAAGTTTACATTTAAGGGGGTTGTGCTGGAAGCTGTCGCTGAGGAGTCAAGAATTCGTTTTAAAGAAAAGGATAAAAGCCATCATTCCAGTGCTGAAATGTTTTCAATCTCTAGCTCTCGAGTCACCTGTTATTATTGTGGTCGCCGTGGACATATAAAGAGAAATTGCCGGGAATATTTATCTAAGGGCAAGTTTAAAGATAATTATCAGGATTTTTCTCGAGTACATTGCCAGAATTCATCGGCAGGAAGACAGGAGCGTCGAGATCGCAGTTTTCTACGTCTGCATCTCCCCCCCTGAAAGGTCGTTCACCTGCTGATTTTTCTCCCTCCAAGAACTTTCGTTCGAAGGAATTTTCCTCGTCGCACAAGAGAAGAGCTCGTCCGAGACGCTACCGTGCTGGATCTCCGAGTGGTTCATCTGTGGAATCTGACGGAGTTGACTCTCAAAGAAGTAGTGACCGGAGCTTTTCCCCCTCTTCTTCTAAATCGTTTAAAGGTAAAGTTTCATTCTTTCTTGCTGATTCTAATCCTAATCTGTTTAGTTGTAATAGTAATGTACTAGATGTTTGGCTTTTTGATACCGCAGCTAACTCTCATTTCTGTAAAGATAGAGATTTGTTTATTAATTATCAGGACATTGAGGGGGAAGAAATGATTTTAGCAATTGATGAAATGGTTTTTCCGATAGAGGGAAAAGGGGATGTAATTGTAAATTTTGGTAGTGTTGAATGCACGTTACATATGTATTGTATTCACCCAAATTAAGACGTAACATTGTCGCTGGCCCCAAGCTGGACCAGAAAGGGTTTAAGTTTATAGGGGGGAACGGTAAAATTAAAGTTTACTATAAAGATTTGATTGCTTTTGAAGCAAAATTAATAAATGGGTTGTATTATGTAAATGCAAAGCCTCCTAATATCTGTAGTTCAATAAGTAAAAAGGATTTAAAGAGTTTAGGTTTTTGGCATGATATTTTAGGACATGCAAATACAGAATGTATTTTAAAAACAAGTCGATTTAATGCTGTCCATGGTTTACCGAAAGTTGAAAATGATCCAAAATTTTCTTCTGAAGCATGTAAATTACAGAAACACCGTAGAGTGTCTTTTAAAACAGTTGAATTTAAAAAGGCCAATTGCCCTTTATTTTTGTTAGGAATGGACTTATGGGGGCCGATAAACATTCCTGGTCGTAAAGGTGAGAGATACTATTTATCAGTAATTGACGATTACTCAGGGTATATCTCGGTTTATCCATTAATACATAAAAGTGACACCTTTGATGTTGTTTCTAGACATATAAATTGTGCAGAAAGGTATCTAGGCCGAAAAATTAAAATTATAAGAACCGATAACGGTTCTGAGTTTTTGAATGAAAATATGACCGAATTCTGTGACAATCTAGGTATACATCACGAAAGAACTAATATTTATACGCCTGAGATGAATGGTTCGCCGGAAAGGCTGAACCAGACGGTCGTTAATGGTGCTAGGACCATGATGTATAAAGGAAACGTGGACTGCAGTTTTTGGCCTGAAGCCATTTTAGCGTTTGTCTATATTTGGAACAGATTATGTCACAGTGGTCAACAGAAAACACCCATAGAACTTTATTTCGGCTATAAACCATCGATTAAACATTTACGGAAATATGGATCAGTAGCATATGTAGGAATACCGAGCCAATTAAGACATAAACTCGATCCAAAGGTACAAAAAGGAATTTTGGTGGGGTATGCCTTGAGTACTAAAGGTTACCGAATTTATTTACCTGAACGTGACAAAGTAATAGAAACATGTAATGTTGTTTTCTCAGATAAACAGGATGATATAAACGGAACTGTTTCTGAACCAGAGAGTCGATTAGAAACTCAAAGTAACGGAGATGTCCCCGAAAGGAGGGAATACTTTTTCGAACCAGAAACTGAGGGTTTAACAGGTACTGAAAATGTTGATTTACGTCCGACACAATCTACTAGCAGTCCATCGGAAACAGATTCTGAATCTGATGTTGAGAGCGAAAGTGAGGACACAGACAGTTTACCGGGAAATTCTCAAGATTCTGGTTTAACTGACGTAAAGTGGGTTAGATACGCAGTTCCGAGGCCAGATGGTAAACGAACAGATATTCATTATAAAATAGAAGGTAAAAATACTAGATTTAATACATTAAAGTTAATTAAAGATTATTGTATTCAAAATAATATTAAATATCACGATAATTTATTCAATTTTAGTAGTAAAGATACTTCTCAAGGTGTTGTTAATCCCCAACCAAGTTCTTCGGGAATACAGGCTAATTTAGATAACAATTCAGAAATCACGATTCCTCGCACTTATAAGCAGATGCTGAAATCCAGGGAAAGGGTTAATTGGGAAAAAGCAATGCAAGAAGAAATGGCAAATTTGAATAAACGCGATGTTTGGTATCTAACCGAGCTCCCTCACGGAAAGCAAGCTCTGGAATGCCGTTGGGTATTCAATTTGAAACGAAATGAAAATGGGGATGTAGTTAGATACAAGGTGAGGCTCATCGCTCAAGGATTTAACCAAATTAAAGGAGAATCCTATGACGAGACATTCTTGCCGGTCGTTAACTTTACCCTCATTAGGTTTTTCTTTGCCATTCTAGTTAATTTCCTTGGTTGGGTTCACGCACAATGCGACGTGACCTGTGCATATCTTTATGCAAAGCTTAATGAGGAAATCTATTTGAGGCAACCTCCCGGATATGAGATAAAAGAAAAGGGGGAAAAAGTTTATCGACTCAAACGAGCCCTTTATGGGCTCCATCAGAGTGGTCGCGCGTGGTATTACGAATTAGTATCTACGTTTGAAGAAATTGGCCTAAAGAAATTAAATTGGGGAAATTGCATTTTCGTCTTGAGTAATTCTGTATTGGTTTTAGTTTATGTCGACGACATCGTTTTGTTCGGGAAAAGTGACTTGCATATTAAAGTTGTTTTAGAGAAACTGAAAAGTAAATTTGACCTAAAAGAACTTGGACGTACACGTAGATTGTTAGGAGTCGAATTCGAAGAAATAAATGGTCAGTTATTTTTGCATCAATTGTCTTATATAAATGACATTCATAAAAGATTCGAAAATTTCGACATACCAATCACATCGTTACCCATTTCTAAGGGTCAAATATTTAGTAAGAGTCAATGCCCTGTAAGCGATGAAGATATCGATCAGATGAAGAAATTACCATATAGAAGCGTGCTAGGTTGTTTGTCTTTCCTAGCGAATCGGATGCGACCGGATATATGCTATGCAATCAATATCTTCTCGCAGTTTCAGTCAAACCCAGGATTACAACATTGGTTGGGATTATTGAAAGTACTCGGGTATGTTTTGAAAACAAGACATTTTAAATTAAGATTATCTTGCAATGGCTGTAATTTAGTTGCTTACACCGATTCCGATTACGCCGTAAGCAGAGACGATCGTGTTTCCATGGGAGGGCAATTTATAAGCGTTGGCAAAGCTCCAATTGCGTGGAGAACTTTTAAAGAGAAAACCGTTGCACTTTCCACAATGGAGGCAGAATTTGTTGCAATAGTTGAGGGAATACGTGAAGTTACCTGGCTAGACAAAATATTAAAGGAATGTGTCGAACATCGGTTATTGGAGTATAATCACAAACCGATGGTATTAGTCGACAATTAGGCGGCAATCGAGTTTACCAAATCTCCAATAGAAAATCATAAAACGAAACATATAGACGTTAAATTGTTTTTCGTACGTGATTTGTATTTAAATAATAAATTCGACATTAAATTTATTCGCAGTAAAGAGAACTTAGCCGATGTTTTCACAAAACCCCTCACTGGTTTTGAGTTGAATAAGTTTAACGAAAATGTATTTAAAACGTAATAGTTATTTAGGGGCTTTGCATATCTCTTTTATAATTCTATATGTATTTAAATGAAATATTTTTTAACGTATTTTTAGAAATGTTTAGTAATGTACCTATAATTGATGTTTAGTATCAGTAAAGTTTAAATTGTATTAAGTACTGTATTTTTATTATATGAAATTTAATTGACTTGGTATTGCACTGGTTTTAGAATTTAAATGTTTGAATCTATATATATATATTAATTACCGTTTTTGAACGTGACGAGAATAATTTAAATATGGACTTTGAAAGTTTGTTAACGAAGTTTAACGATGTTAGTTTACTAGAAATCACTATTCGAGTTACAAGGGTTCTTGAACTCTGATTAATCACTAGATAACGTGAAAAACGTTGTGTTTGAGATTTGAAATGAATGTTCAAGGTTAATTTCGAATGAAAAGATTTATTTTTAAAGGTTAAACTAGAATTGGGATCCTGAATTAGTAATGTGTAAATTGAATCATTTAATCATTTCCTTCGTCTCCCCGGGGAGGGTTCATTAGTCATATTTGTGAATTCATTAATTTTTTTTTGCATAATTGGTTTATTAAGTATAATCATATGTTTTCAGTAATCAGTCTTTCATTTTTCATTAGTTTAAGATCGTTTTTACGATCGTTTTTCATTGATCATTAAAGATCGTTTTTCATAAATCATCTTTTGAAAATTAAATTTAAATTTGAATCATAGAAATTTTAAGTTATAATAATAAATAAATTTAAATTTGGAAATTTCTCATTGTTAAATGAATTTTGGACTTTGAAACTTAACTGGAAGGGGGATTTTCCCCCTCGGGTTAAATTGTGTTTAGAGTTTAACTTTAATTAATAGAATTTAAAATAAGTAGTAATTGAATTCTGAATAGTGTATTTTTTCATGATTTTGTACATAATGAAATCATTTTTTTTTGGATATTTTTATATTCATAGAATTTCATATTTTTAGGTGGTAAGGATCCTGGTTCATAGTATTTGAAGGTAATTGAAGTTTAAGTAAAGAAATTATATGTATTGTATTGTAAATGGTCAATTGAAATGTAATGGTAATTGTAAATTTAAATGAATTATTAATCTTGTTCCAGTCTTGGTGGTTCAGGACAGGTAATTAGTAAAAAAAAAAAAAAAAAAAAAAAAAAAAAAAAAAAGTGAATTTTTTGTATTAATTTAAGATTTGTCTCTGTATATATATATATGTAAGAAATCTCTGAGTGTTCTTGCAATTTACTAATATTTGGTTTTTTGTTTCTTTGAGTTCTAGATAACTTCTGTTTTTTTTTTGATCTTGTGAAGCTGACTGGTCTCTGTGATATGTTTTTGATCTTAGTGAAGAAATTTGGGGGGAAGTTGTTCCCTTGCAAGCAGTGGAACTTCATGGAAATTTCTCCACTTTATATTTATGTATATTATTGATGAATCAAGATATCTTCACTTGTTAAAGATCATACTTTTGTAAATCCTAATTCATGTCATGACTGAGTATATTTATATTTAATTAAAGAGTTAGTTTGGTAATTTTAAAGTAAATATAATATAAATTAAAGTTATATAAAAGTTTAAATAAGTTTATTAAGTAAATGAATTAAAAGTAACCTAATAGTTAAATGTTTATTTACCAGTTTCAAGTTACGTGGGCGGTTTTAATTTCCGCTGATAAGATCGCGGAGATGTGTGGTTAATCGTAACCGAGGAATATGCAAAAACAGCAGGAGAGGTGGAGCATTACGTAATCGCCGCTTGAACTAATCAGGTGTTGCCGTCTGGCCAGCGGACGATTACCGGTATGTAGTTCGCGTGCGTTTATAAGCAGGTAGTTTCACCTGCTCATTCTCTTCACTCTTACTTTCTCAGTCTCGTAGTTTCCGCGCCATGACGTAACCTCGCATCAGTTGTTCTTTGCTGCGGGAGCTGGTCTCTCGGTTAGCGGCAGGTGTTTAAATATTTATGGTTTTTCTTGTTTATAATTAAGCATAGTTAGATGAATTGAGTAATAGCTTTGCACGTAGGCAGTATGTCACACTATAGTAGGAAGTTTAGTTTTAATTCGTATTTCACTACGTAGTTACTGTCGAAGCTATTTAATTATCTAAAGCTTGATTAATTTATTCGTATATTTCTCAGTCATGTATTGATAAGGATTTTTCCCAGTCAGTTAACTTTATATCAATATATTACATTCTGTTAGTCGTGTTTATAATAAATTTGTTGAGTTTTACAAGTTTGTATTTATTGAATCTGATGGTCACTCTGCATCTTCACATATCTCATTGGGTCAGAAGGATCTCATTGTTGCAATAAATGATTGAGAGTTTATATTTTAAATCGTTAAACCACCGAAACTCTTATCAGGCTTCGCAAGGTGGGTGTGTAGCGCCCACTGTGCGAAATCACATATTTTTAACGGGATAATGGGCGCATAACAACCATAGCTCTTTAATTTACTTTTTTTGTGCTTGAGGATTCGAACACCAAGACTTGCTTATTAAATGAATTTTTTGCTTATTATGTACTGCTTAATATCGAGGTTCGTTTGGAAAAAGTGGCCCAGCTAGCGGGCGTAGCTCGCTAGTAGGGTTAATAAAAACAGATAATAATGATGAGGGAGGAATAGGAACACGTATTTACTGTGAAACCAAGCTTTTATTTTATATAGAAGTAAAGATATGCCTTTCTAAAAACTAGAAAACAACTTTGAAATCAAGAAAAATTAAAATTTATTTTAAGAAATTATATTCGAATTGCAGAAGTAGAATTTAATACAAATTGATCCCTGTTCTGTGTTATCCTTTACCAGTAGTCATTGGGTAAGTGAATCTATTGAGTAGCCCCAATCGCTGCCTGTATTAATACGATCTACTTATATGCCCTCATCCCCAGCCCTTATTACTGTTTACATCCCTCTCTTTTTTAATTGGTTTTTCATTTTGAGATGTTTGTGTAATGTTGAGTATTCCATGTCTGGTGGATTAGGCATTGACTTTTTTGTTTCACCAAGTAATGTCTTGGCACCTTTTAAACTCTTCAAGTAATTAGAATAAAAAAAATATTGTTACAATACATATTCATACATATGTTTTCATATATTATATGAAACTATTACTGTATAGAAAAAAAAAACCCATGAGAGAATACATGTTCCGATTCGCCCCGTAAATCTTAAACTTCTGATGTTACAAGCCATTTTTCATTGTTTCATTATGTAGTTTAGAAATAAGTAGAATTTTATAGTGCATACTGTTTACAGGTCTAGCCTTAATTAAAAATCCCCTCTCTTAGGTTTAGAATAGAATAAAAATACTGTAGTTATATACAAAGTTTTGAAGACGTTGAAAAAATGAGGTTTTTGAGGATCCTTTTGAAGTTTTTTTTATATACCTCAGTAGTAGTGTCAACATGTCAAATCTGAATTTCCCAAATCTTAATGTCATTACCTTCTTAAAAAAAAATTAACAACTAAAAATATCATCACATATATTTATAATGAATTTATTTATATAACCGAGAAGTTTCATTCCTATTCACCCCATTTTACGGTAATGTATACATATTTTTTATATTTGTAGCGGATAGTTTAAATTAGATTAATAACAATCGCTGTCACAGTTATAAAAACTTGAGTTGTTTTAGAACATATTAAAAAAAAGGGACTACATTAAAGGATTAAAGTTTTTTTGGCTACACGGCGAATCTATTTTGCTAATTAATACTTTTCTCATTTGGCGAATGTTTATTTTTAGTTAGCCACATTACTAACATTGGTTAAATGTCAGTGAGAACACTGGGGAAGGGGCTCATATTATTAAAATATATGCTTCAAATAATACAAGCACTTGCCAAAAAAAAAAAAAAAAATCTTCTCTTTTTTTTGTATTGTTTTTAATATTTTCCTATGTGTACTTTAGAAATGATGAGCCTTCCTTGAGTTTTTCACAAAGTTAGAAGAAAATCCTGAAATTTTTCATTTTTCTGTGAGTCAAGACATAATTGAAAAAACAAAAAAAAATGTATATATATAGAAGAAGCTTATTTTTTAATTTTTTATGTTTGTCAAAGCTAGTCAAAAATCACTATAGTGTCAGTTCTTTCTCTTGTAAGTTTAAGGAATTTTGTTGAGGGAAATTAAGTTATTTTTATAGAGTTTCAAAACAGTGCCATTGTGTTGTGTTTGTAGCACTTCTTATGTATCAGCATTTTGCCTATCTTTGGTTGATGTCTGTTGTTTTCATTACTAGATTTATAATTTCAAATATTTTTTATTATATTTAAATTTTTTTACTTATTGAACAAAAATTTTCATTTTGTTATAAAATTTTGCATCACAGAGTTTGGTTATTACACTAGTTTACAGTACATCTGTTGCCAAAAAAATTTTAGCTGTTGCTGACTACATATGATATGCTATTTTTAAAAATATAATAAGAATATTTTAATCAGCTCTAGTTTCTGAGTTTTAGCTATGTAGGTATTAAACAGAAAAAACATGTATTTACTAAGAAAAACTTTACTAAAAAAATAATCATTGAGTTCTAAAACACTTCGTTTTAAAACTGTTCTTTGATGTGTAAACTTCGGAAAATGATGTATCAGAGACCAACAATAGTCAGACATCATATTCGTATCCCAGAAACTCTAATAGTGCTCTTCCATGACACGTAAGTCCTGATACATACGCTCTCCCTGCTCTTTGCTCATATCTCCTAAATTTTTCGGGAACCTGTCCTGGTGACTATGGAGGAAGTGGAGTTTCATGCTCATATTGCACCCCATATTTTTTAATTGTAGCAGAAGGTCTTCTACAAGTTCAATGTAATTTTCAATTTTTTTTTATTTCCGAGAACTTTCTGCGCCACAGATATTTTTTCTTTTATTTTTGATGCTAACATTTCTAAAGCTTGTTGAGAAAGATTTAAATCTCTTACAAGATCATCTAACTCATTTTAAGAAAAGCATTTTGGCTTATTTGACATAAACAGCATCATTTTGTGATGAGCTTGGTCCTTCAATATCTTGTTCTAATAATTCAGATATATTTTTAGGCTCTGAAGAATCAGGTGAACGCTGCACTGGACGTTGAACACATCTAGTACTTGGGTACTGCCATTTAGCTCGATTTTTAGTGTCTAAACCGTTTTCGTTCATGCTACAAAAATAAATGTCTTCGAGAATGATTTCGTGGTTCTCGCCAAATAGTCGGTGTTCCAAATTTAAAGACACTTCTTTTACCCCTTTTCCATAATCTTAAATATTCCACACATGATTTAAAAACGCAATTGGGAGCCCAAGACTTCTTATTTTTATCCAAGAGCATCTCAAAATACACAAAATATGTATTTTTCACCAACTCTGATATAACTTTTCTACAATTGTTAAACACATATTCTCCGCGTATATAGCAAAAATGATCTGGATTGTTTAAGAGACGTCTCCTTGAACTACTCATGTCGCAAAAACTTGAGAAACTAATCTTAATACAGTAAAATATGCCTGTTATCAATTTATATATATGCTTAAATGATAAAAATAAAAAACAAAGTAACTCGAGCTGCTCAAAACATTTTCCGGTTAGATTTGACAAAAACAAGTCATAAGTGTGAACATTATCAACCACAAAATTCACGGCAACAGACAAAAAGTTTAATTTTGTAAACTAGTGTTATTAGTGATATTGGTGTTTATGATAGTAATTTTCCTGAAATAATGTACGTATGTGTAATGCACAAAATATGCCTTTTTATTAACTATGCAGGCTTATGTAATGCTTCCTGTTTTTAAAATGCTTTTATCTCTTTCAATGCAACCTGACGACAGTTGTAAATGATTCTATGGTATGAAATATTTTTCATAGCTTGATTGTTTAGCGTAAATCTTTATTGTTATTATTTTTTCTCCCTTTTTTTTTTTTTTTTTTTTTTTTTTTTTTTTTTTTTTTTCTTGCATTATGTGCACAAGTTTTCCAAACTTGTATCTTCTAGAAAAGGAAGAGAAAAAAAAAATTAGGGGGCGATTTTGATTTTTAACTTTAAAATATTTTTGTGTATTTATTTTTTTTTTTTTAATTTAAAATAATTTTTTAGCTTTTTCTAATTTATCCATAATCATAACATTTTCGTAATCGATTTTTTGTGTGATTAATTCTTAAATAATGCAGTATACTTTTTGTGTAATACTAATATTTATAAAATAATTGATTTCTTTCAGGTAGCTGATATTTCAGTATTTGAAAAATGCCATTGTTCCATTTTAAGTTTATCTATAATTATAGAGGAAAAAAAAATTGTCTTTCTCTCTCTCTGTGTGTGGCAGGGATAATTCTCTTCTAAACTTTTTGAAAATCAAGGCATTTGGTTCAGATATTTTTCAAAAATGTTATCAGTTCAAAAATTAAAATATATATATATATATATATATAAGGTCACGAAACAAAAAAATAATTTTATCAATTGTTTGTTGAAAAAAATTAAATTTTTGTCTAAGAACTGAAGAAAAAGCATGCATTTAATCAAACAATTGCTGAAACACAACAAATTTCAAAGACAAAACTCTTAAGTTTGTCAAAAGATTGCAAAAAAAGTGCAAAATACATCAAAGAATTACAGAGAAAGTGTGAATTTTTCAATCATGAAATAACTGCAAATTTTGTCAGAAGGTTGTAGGAATAAACATGAATTTTGTCAAGTCAAGAGATCAAAGGAAAAAAAGATGAATATGTGAAAATCACTTAAAAAATGTGTTTACAAGGCAAATAATTCCAATTGACATATATCATTGTTTTGATGGCAATATTCTCAAATCATCCATAATAATGCAAATAATTTTGAAAAAAAAAAAATGAAAACTGTAAAGAACCAAAATAATACTGTCTTTATGCATGATGAAATTAACTGCAATATTTAAAGTGGATATTTGTTAATTTGAATTATTTTATACTATTGTTTCATTTTTCTGCAGAACATTTCTCTCCGAATTTAAAATAGCTCCATACAGGCTAAATCATTGCATATATTGTCATATGTATTAATTATGAGCACGCAAAATAAGAAAAGTAATTTCAATAAGCAAAATTCTAAGTTATCCTTTTCCTTTTATAGTTTTTTTGAAAGATCGAAACATAAACTCAATACATCCATTATTGCAAAACCTTCCATAAAAGGAAACTTAATATGTAAGAAAAGAAAATAGACCCAGTAGTGTTGCAAATTTGATTGTTTAGTAATTGTTGACAGAGGGCGGCACAATGCAGAGCTGTACATATTCAAATGAAAAGACCCACTTTTGTCTCTGGCAGTTAGAAAGAGTTAAAATCCTTATTGCCACAAAAGCAGAAATAAAATGTTGAGTTGTATTATGAAATGATTATAGCATTTATTTTGCAGAAACAAATTATTTTCACGCATTGATTTTTATGCTGATGTCATGTTTATGTTTATTTTCGGGTAGATGTCATTGATTGCCATTTGTCTACAATAAGTAGAACCAAATAAATTATTAAGGTTATGTGAAATAAATACTAAAGAAGTTGGAGTAATATAATTTTATTTAGAAATGTTAAACAGAAAACTTTAAAAAGTAGGATCGAAGAACATATAATACGCAACAATTAAACTACAATACTGGCCAGACTATATGACAAAGAACCTTTATAGAATTATTTATTCATCAAGATTTTATTTGCCATTTACTATCCAAAAATCAATAGACATCTTTTTATCCAATAAGATTATATGCAATGAATGTAGACTCTAAGTAGATGTGAAAATTTTGGAAAGAAATGCTCAGAATGCAGAATAATGAAGCAATAGTATAAAATAACTAGCATTTACAAATATTTATTTGTAATATTGCAGTTAATTTCATTATGCATGAGAGTGCATGACTTTTGTTTACCAGTTTTCAATTAAAAATTTTTTGTGAAAATATATTTATTCTTATACATTTTGAGAATGTTGTCATCAAAATGATGAAACATGTCGATTGATCTGAATAAAAATATTTATTTGCCTTGTAAATGTATTTTTATCATTTTTAGCAAATATTAAGTTAGCTTAACATAAATTTTGTCAAAGGATCATTGAAAAAGTATAAATTTCATCCCATGATAAAAAATAAACACGTTTTACGAAAGAAGTTGGGAAAAAGTGCAAGTTTTATCAAAGGGTTGTGGAAAACATTCAAATTTCGTCAAAAGATCAAGAAGGGAGGAGGAGATGTTAATTTCATCAAAAGGCAACAGAAAAATGCAAATCTTCTACCAGGATCATGGGGGAAAAAACTAAATTTGTCAAAAGGCCATGGGGGAAAAATGTGAATTTCATCAAAGGATCATAGGTAAAAACATATTTTGTCAAAGGATCATGAAAAAAAATGCATTTGTCAAAGAGTATTTTATCCTGACAGAGACAGCAAAAGCAGAAATAGTGAATCGGTTGAAGGAAGAATATTATCAAATTTATCGATCTGTTGTAGGATAAAATTGAAAAATTCATTGATCTGTCATGGGATAAAATTGCAAAATTTGTCTATTTCTGACAAGAAAAAAAAATCTCAATTGGTCATGAGAAAAATCTACAAAGTTCGTAAATCTGCCACAAAAAAAAAAGTCTAAATTCATCAGTCAGTCGCAAGGAAAAAATCATAAATTATGTTAGTTCATTTGAAAATAATTCGGTATATTATTTTAGATTAAAAACTATCTATAGCTATTTATATGTATGTGCTGTTTTCTAAAAAGACCGCTGTGTTTTCTGCAACTCAATGACAGGGTTGGAAAAAAAAGTTTTTTTTTTTTCGAAAAAACCCCAAAAAAGTTTTTTTTTGGGTTTAAACCGGGTTTTTTTAAAAACATTTTTCTTATGACATATACATGCATATTTACTGATAAACAGACATTATTGGTTTATAAGCAGTATAATTTCATATAAAATAATTTAATTAATTATAATAATAATTAATTATTAATAATATTAATTATAGTGTGAATTTATGCTGAAAATTGAAAAAATTCATTTTTCAATTTAAACAGTTTTGGCAAACAGTCTTATGTTGAAAGTTTTAACTGTTCTACACAGTGAACCATTGATGCCCTGTAAATTTTTATAAACAATCTTTTTATTTCTAATAATAAACGTTTGTATGTAGTTTGATAAATATTCTTTTCCACAATTATTCAAATAATAAATTACAAATACTACTTAGGATTTTTTCTTTCTGAGTGACAATTTGAAGTTGACATTTTTAGTCGTTAGATTCAGCAGATAGCAGACGGGGGAAAAATTTTTACTAAAATGCTATAACTAGCAACCAGTTTTTGCTTTTAATTCTTCAAGATAATCTCCCAAAAGAAAAATTTATTTTATAGCTTGTTCAAAATCTTAGAAGGTCATTGTGTTACATTATTAATTGAATTAAATATTTTGCATTATTAAAAAAATTAAAATATTTTATACTAAATATTGAATCTATTTTATCTTTGATCAATTCACATGTTTGAAGTTTTTTCTTTAGAGCAATAGATATGTTCACCAATGTGTACTGATTTGAATTCTATGCATAAATAAATGATGTAAACCCAATATACCTAATGCTTATTGCTGAAATAAAGTGTTAAAAGTAGAAATTATTTATATCCAATAATCTGAAGCTCATTAATTATAAAGAAAGAGTGAAAATGTCATTACATTTCTTATAAAAAAAACGATAGAAATTATTTATGTCTAATAATCTGAAACTTGTAAATTATAAAGAAAAAAAGAAAATGTCATTAGATTTCTTCTAGAAAACAAATTGCATTTTTTTTTTATACAAAAAACCAATTGGTTTAATCCTATGCATAAAAAAGACCTAACCCCTCTATATATAATACTTATTACTGAAATAAAGTGTAAAAAGTAGAAATTATTTATGTCCAATAATCTGAAACACGTAAATTATAAAGAAAAGAAAATGTCATTAGATTTCTTCTAAAAAAAACCATTTAGTTTAAACCGTGGTTTAAACCATGGTTAAAACCAATTGGTTTAAACCGTGCCAACCCTGCTCAATGATGAAATTGGCATTTCTTCTGTGATCCTTTGACTAAATTGCTGGTTTTTATTTTGCTATCCTTTGTGGAAATTACCATTTTTTTTTTTTTTTTTTTTTTTTTTTTCCGCCATCCTTTGACAAAATTCATTTTTTCTTTCTGCTGCTTTTCTTTGACGAGTTTACTTTTATTTATTTTTTCTTTTGTGATATGTTGAAAATATTTGTGATCCTTTGACTAAATTTGCATTTTTTCTGTGTTTTTCTCTGTTGAAATTAGTGTTTTTCTGTGTTCCTTTGATGAAATTAGTTTTTTTTTTTTGTGATCCTTTGATGAAATTAGTGTTTTATCACTATCTTTTGGCAAAACAATGTTTTTTATAATCCTTTTGGCTATGGGTGCACTGGATATCCGGCCAATATCCGATACCCTGCATATCCGGCTGATTTTTCAATATCCGAATCACAATCACCGGATATCCGACTTTTCTATCGGATATCCGGCAGAATGCAGCAAAGCAAATATAGATGAATAACAATAATTGTTTGATCCCAAATAATGTGAAAACTTTTGTTTATAATGCAAAAGATGAAATATTATAAGTTCCCTATTAATGTGTAAAAGGCAATTCTGAAAAGTTTAAAGAATTGCCAGTTTTCCTACAATTTATATTTAAATTCTGAAATAAATTCAAGAATTCACGTTTATATCTTTTAGAAAATTCTATCTTTACTTTCAGATTGTAAAACAAAATTTGAAGCCAAAATAGCAAATAAAGTTTTTTTTGCAAAAATATATAAAGATAGAAAACTAACATTTAGAAATGCAAAAATAATGCATGAAAAGGTAGCAAATAGCCGTTTCGAATCTACTACGGTAAAACCTCCATAACGGACACTCCCGAATAGCAGACACCTCTATTTAACGGACAGTTTTCAATTCCCCACTCCAAAACATCTTGGAGGCACAGGGCTGTAACTACCGCCGGGGCACTGCTCCGGGGCCCCCAAGCCTGAGGGGCCCCAAACTGGTAGTTTAAAAAAAACTATTGATTTTAGTTTCTCGTCTAACTTCTTATAAAATGCCCAGCACCTAGCTAAAAATTAATAATAATAATAATAAAATCAAAGTTCTAGAGTAAATGTTTCTGCGTGTCCGTTGGTATACTCCATACACTTCGCATCCAAAAGTAGCTCTAGAGTAGACAGCAGAATGTAGAGTTGAACAGGGCCTGATTAATGTACAGGCCTCCGTAACCTCAGTCCTGGGCCCAACAATTTCAAGGGCCCACAAATTATGTGGCTGATTTTTTGCCTTATTCAAATACTTTTTAAATAATATTGTTTTATAAAATGTGAAACGTAAAATTTAAATATTCTGAATGACCCCAAAAAATTTTTAGAAGCTTTTAACCTAGGCACTTTTCAACTAACAACTTTGTCAACTCATCAAATAAACTTTTTTCTGAAATTGTCGCCGAAAATGGGTAGGTAAGGGGCCCAACTTCAACTTTATCGGGCTCTGGAGTCATGGGTCTGAAGTCTGGAGGCGAATGCGTCATGTCGCACCATCATGTTTGCTGATCCCACTGAAGCTATAGTATAAGGAAGAAAATATGGGTTTCTGATCGGTTGAATAATA
Source organism: Maratus speculifer (assembly GCA_964019185.1). Lineage (NCBI taxonomy): Eukaryota > Metazoa > Arthropoda > Arachnida > Araneae > Salticidae > Maratus > Maratus speculifer. The sequence goes on from OZ025298.1 coordinate 200,557,394, forward strand.
TAAAAAGCATCTAAAAAATCTCGAAAATATTTCTTTTTTATCTGTTAATAAAATCAAAAAATCAAAATCCATATTTCATCTTTCTAGGCTTATCATACTGTGTACGTTTAAATAGCGGTGTGCGAAAAAAAAAAAAAACTGCACCCGGGGCAATGTTTAAATTTCCCCCGAGTGGGAGGGGGCAAATTAAAGCCTGGGGCAAACTATAAACTAGTTTGCCCCGGGGCCCCCAAGTGTATAGTTACGGCTCTGTAGAGGCAGAATCTTCCCAAGAGCCGCCATTTTTGCAGCAGTTTTCTGCAATCTTTTGGCAAAATTCCTAATTTTTTTCTAAACTTTTAACCTAATTAGCACATTTATTCATTGACCAATTGAAAATAATCACTCTTTCAAAGATTTTTGAAGAAATACCCAACAGTTTTTTTTACAATTTGTTTCATGAATTCTAAATTTTTTTCATGACAAATTATAAATTGATTTAAGGAAAATCCATAAAAGGAAAAAATTGCCAATTTCTAAGGGACTTTAAAATATACTCGCCAAAGAATCAAAAGTCTTTGGAACAATTTGTTGGGGAAATCATTTCTCATTATTCAGGACTTTTCTGTCTGCAAATTGTGCAATGCCGCACAATATTTTAAAGCCTGACCCTCAAAGATCCCCCCCCCCCCCCAACATAAAGAAGTTTTTTAAATGGCACTCTTGTGTCTAAGGAAGGGAATTGTTTCATAAATAGACACACAATTCACTTGTGGTTGACATCCATTAATAGAATTTTATGTTAAAAAGTTTGTTTTGCAGTTTTTTTTTTTTTAAACTATTGAACATTATTTAATGACTGAATTTTTGAACTAATCATCTCCCCCCCCCTCTTTTTTTTTCTTTTTTCCCCCCAAAAATGAATACTTTAAAATTTTGAAACAGAATCTTTTATGAAAAATATGCTGCTAAAAATCACAACTAGGGGGGGGGGGGGGGGGGATATTGTGAGTTTAGCAAAAATTTGTACTTTAAGACAGATATTTATAGTCTCTTAGATTATAGCTCCAAATCGTACAAACTACAATTTTTTTCATAGCAGTTAGCAGGTTTGCATTGATGAAAGAGTTCTGGTCTACAATGTTTAAAAAGTCTATTACTAAATTTTTTTGCTTGCATTTTGTAATATTTTAGGTTTTTTATTAATTTTTTTTTAATGAAATTTTTAGCATTTTATATTTATGTGGCGATTTTTCCACATTAGTAAAAATAAATCTGGTTTTAAACTTTTCACAATGTTATTATTTTTCAATAGTCAGCAATTTTTGAATTTTTTTGCATTTTGCAGCAATTTTTATCATTCATAAAAGCAATCTTGTTGTAAAGTTTTTTAGTCTGACACCTGCAAGTTTTTTTTTTACTGATTTTTAATATAATTTTTAACATTTTTTGTTGTCTACTGTGGTTTTTAGCATTTGTTAAAAGAATAAGGTTTCAGACTGAGCCTAATACAGTAAATTTTGTCTGCTGTGATTTTTGTAGTTTTTGAGATTTTTTTTTTATTTTATTTTAATGTCAACTTGATCATTCTTTTGTGCTCCTCAGCAGCTGTTTGACAATCATAAAAACAATTCAGTTTTAAACATGTAGTGTAATATAGTATGTCTTGTCTTCCACAATTTCTAAATTTGTTGTCATTCTAATGCAATTTTTGGCTTTCTATGCTCTGAGCAGAATCTTTTTTTACATTTAAGAAAAGTTTCCGTTTGTGTTATACCACTGTGCTAAATTTTATCATGTGACTTTTAAAAATCCTTTTCAATTATTAGCATTTTTTCTCTCCCCCCCCCCCCTCCCCCATCCTCCCTCTTGATTTCTACATTTTTGTAAATGTTTTTAAAAATAGAAGAGCTGTGAGGTGTTATTTTGATCCCTATTAAATGAGTATATTTCTGTTTGAACCAGAAATTTCTTCACGAAATACATTTAAAAAAAAACAATAAAGAAAACAAATAAGTCAGTTTTAAAGAAAAATACTGATATAATTATTTTTTCTCTTTATATGAAATTCTTGACAAATTTGTACTTTGGTTTTTGACATCTTGCAGATTTTTAGCATTTTTCTAAAATTAGCTGTGATTTTTTTCCATATTAATAAAAAGTCCAGTTTGTAATATCTTGTATCCTAAAATAGTTAATTTTGCTCTCTTTTTAATATAGTTTATTAGGAATCAGTGCTGTAACTTTTAATTTTTAACTATTTTTTAATATAATTTTAAAAGATTTTTCATATTTTGTATGAATTTTTAGTTGACTAAGCAGTTGTCAGTGTGTCAATTGGTGAATGAATAACAAAAAATATACATACTATGTAAAACGAACTTTGGATTAATTTTGGATTAAGTTTATGATTAATTTTTCATTAAAAATTTCATATCTTTATTTCATGAATGATCAGTAATTTTTTTTTTTTTTTTTAATTCTAGCTTTGAACTAAACAGAGGAGAAGGAGAAGTGTCGAATCTAGAAGAGCGTCTGGAAGAAGCACTTTCAAAAATTGATGATTTTGTGCGTGAACGAACTGATTTACTTGAAGATTTAGAAGCTACAAAACATTCTCTATTGCAGATCCAACATAAATTGAAAGAGGTTATTTTTACAACTTGTATTACTCTAATTAAATCATATGATATATATTTTTGATAATAATCAATTTCTCAATTAATTTTCAGCAGTGAAATTACGCTTGAAATTCTAGATACGTGAATATTCATACTTCTATTAAGCGTAATACCAACTTAGTGAAAAATGTCCAAGCCGGGGGTTGATCCCAGAATCTTTGCAATAGTGCTCAAAGTGCTCTACCATTTAAGCTATGAGGACAATGCCCAGCTTAGCTTTTTTCACTTCACATGTTGGTTAAACTGCAAATCGCAGCACTAAATCCGTCTTCATGAGCACACAATTCTGTAGCGTAACATGAGACACAAGAAACCCAGCATTGGTAAATCATATTTTTTATATTCATCAATCTCTCAATAAATTTTCAGCAGTGAAATTACGCTTGAAATTCTAGATGCGTGAATATTCATACTAGATACGTGAATATTCATTCTAGAATTTCAAGCATAATTTCACTGCTGAAAATTGAGAAATTGATTAATATAAAAATATGTGATTTACCAGTGCTGGGTCTCTTGTGTCTCATGTTACGCTGCAGAATTGTGTGCTCATGAAGACGGATTTAGTGCTGCAATTTGCAGCTTAACCAATATATGAAGTGAAAAATGCTAAGCTGGGCATCGTCCTCGTAGCTTAAATGGTAGAGCACTTGGAGCGCTATTCCAAGGGTTCCGGGTTTGATCTCCGCATTGACATTTTTCACTAAGTTGGTATTACGCTTAGTAGAAGTATGAATATTCACGTATCTAAATCATATGAGTTTTTCAGAAATGAAAGTGTAACTAAAATGAAAAACCTAGAAAATTATTGAATTGATTTTAATGAAATTTAATAAAGTTGAAATTTTATATTTTATAAAATTACATAACTAGCTTGAGAAATTAAGATTTTAAAAATTTCGTTTAATTTTTCAGTTAAAATTTTTAACTGTGAACAATTGTTTTTATAATACAGAATTTAAGCTATATTCTGCCGAAATATTTTTTTTTCTTCTAATCAGCAAAATTCTATATCAGTAATTCACAAAATTTTCTCTTTTCTGTACTGTTTTTCCCCTTATACTTTTCTTGTTTTTCCCTTACGTGATTTTGTTCCTTTTTATTTAGTCATTAATCCAAAATTTTGTCATTAATCCCCCCCCCCCCCCCCCCAAAAAAAAAAAAAGAAATTTTTTATGAATTTTAACATAGTTGCTGGAAAAAAAAAATTTCATCAATTGTTGCAAAAAAAAAAGCAATGAATTTTGTCAAAAAATCACGCGAAAGAACAAGGATCATGAGATAAACACAAATTTCGTCGGAGAATCCCAGAAAAAACACAATTTTGTCAGTTGCAAATTTCATCAAAAATCTTGAAAAAGAAAGAAAGAAAAAGATGTAACACATTTTATTTTTGTATTACCGTATTTTCGGGTGTATAGTTCGCGGCTTATACAAGAAAAAAAACCTCCCAAAAAGCCACTGCGGCTTATACACGGTGCGGGTTATTCAAAGATTTTTATTGGAAATCGTGATATTTTTTCTACAATTTTTAAACCTTAAAAAATTTAAAAAAAAAACATCGAAATTTGTAAATTTTTTTCACTATGCCGCGAAATTTAGAGAGTTCTCCCACGTTTGGAAAGGCTTTTTTTTACTGCTTAAATACAGTTATTTCTGGATTTGGAAGAACTGTTGCAACTATCGCCAAGTATTGCACTGATAGATGTATAATAGCCATTGTGTTTGTAGAGTACAAAATCCAAAATCCGGAACCCTTCCAATCTCGACAATTCTGAATTTAAGATCATTTTTAGTTTATTTTTCAAAAAAAAAAAAATAATCTACTGACCCTGTTGCAAAGAACCCAAAAAAAAAAAAAAAAAAAAAAAAAAAAAAAAAAAAATGCGTGATTTATATCATTTTGGAACGATTCAGAGTAGTTGTTCTTTTTCGAAATGATTCCGAGGAATCGTTCCTTTACAGAGTTTTTCATTTCAGAAGGAGTTCAAGGAATCGAACTTTTCCGGAGTCGTTTCATTTCAGATAGAGTCCGAGGAATCATTCCTTTTCGGAGTTGGTACCTTACCCTGCTGCAAAGAATTTAAAAAAGTGCGTGATTTATGTCATTTTGGAACGATTCAGAGCAGTCAGTCTTTTTCGAAATGATTCCGAGGAATTGTTCTTTTACAGAGTCGTTTCATTTCGGAACGAGTTCTAGGAATCGAACTTTTCCTGAGTCGTTTCATTTCAGATAGAGTCCGAGGAATCGTTCCTCTTCGGAGTTGGCGCATTTCGGATCGATTCTGAGGATTCGATCCTTTTGGGAACTAATGACCTAAGATACGTATACATTTTATGTCTGAAATTTTGAATTTATCACCAATTTTTTTTTAATTTTCGGAAAAATTAAAAAAAATATATCATGCTTCCTTGGAAAAAAAAAAAAAAAAAAAAAAAAAAAAAATGCACGTAAACGCTGCGGCGTTTCTTCCGAAAATTACAGTACTGATAATTGTTATGTTTAATTAAAATTTTTTTCTAACCATTTTTCATTATAATTATAAAGTAAAGTAAATGCAAATATAATAAAGTAGAAAAAAATGTTTTATCCCAAATAGTTTTCCCAGTTCTCTCCATAACCAATTAGCATGCATGTTTTTAAAAGATGTTTGTTTACTTAAAACATGCTATTTATTTTCAAAGTGCTTTTATAAATTTAATGAAGTTTCATAAACTGTTTTGAATAAAAGATTTAAAGTATAACAGCTAAAGTTTCCTTAAGATAAATTATGCAATATATTTATTAAAGCAAATGTAATTGCAAGTGTTACCTGCAACTTGCAGTGGTGTGACAGGTTATCAAATGTAAACAAATGATTGTTGCCACTGCTGGTTTAGAAACTCTGCAATGCTGGACTTGTAAATAATTAACTGTAGCTTTGATATGGTAAGTGGGTGTGTCCAGTTAAACTGGCTTTAGTTTTTGCACAATTTTTGTGTCTGACTGTAACTGTAATTAATCAAGTTGACTTTAACTGATTTCATTTTTGATAGTATATAAGGAACAAGCTGTTGGTGGAGAGAGGTGTGTAGTACTAGCATGGCAGTAGTGATGGTAGCATCAATGGAATAGCACTTATGAGAATTGTTTTTTTTTTCCAGAGTTGGATGGAGATGAGTGTTTTTAAGAAAGTTTTTGTGTTTGTGTGCCCTAGTGGCAGATATGAGCTGTGCTCATTTTAGTTCACTTTTAATAAGTTTTTAATGCAATAGTTTATTTGATTAACATAGTTTAAATAAAGAAATCTAGTTTGAAAATTTTTGAATATTTTTCTCTTGCCATGATTCACCAACATATGGTCTCATCAACATAGAAATGATCCACGGCCTAACAATAATCTTAATTTTTTAGCCCAATTACTGTAGATATTATGCATCACGAAAAAAATTGGTAAATTTGTGTTAAAAATTATGACTAATGGCTTCTAATTTCGAACCCTGGTCAAAATATATGTTCGTAAATGGTGTGTAGCCCGCGGACTATATACTGATGCATCTCCGCAGGTTATACACGAACCTTTTTTACTGCACTGCTCGATTTAGGGATGCGGGTTGTACACAGGGTGCGGGCTATACACCCGAAAATACAGTAATAGTGCCCATTAGTGGGAAAATGGGTAAGTAAATTTGTTTACAGTAGACTTCCTCAAATCTGCAAGTCTTGGGACTAGGGGTTTTGCGGATTTCTGGTCATTGCTTTGTTTACATTTTTTTAAAGGTTAATTTAAATATAATTAATAATGCAGTAGAAACTTACTTACTACATAGTAAAATATTAAAATAAGTAGAATTAAATTCCACAAAATAAAATAAAAACATTCTAAATTATAATTCAAATTAAAAAAATAACATAAGACTTGTTCAGTTGAAAAATATCAGTAGCTTATTTGAAATTTTGCTACTTACTTCATTCTGCTTATCATCATTACTTTCATTAGACACATCATTTGTCATTATGTCACACACTTCACTTCCAGTCATCAGATGACTTACAAAAGTATCATCATCAGCAAGGACAATTTTACACTGATCTAACAATTAAGAATCGGGTCATTCCATGTCAATTCAACCAAAAAAATGACATTTTGACACCCACCATCACGGATTTTGATGAAACTTGGCGAGTTTAGTCCTTTTATATAGAAAAGTATCCACATCAATTTTTTTTTCTCAATCTGGTTTAGTTTTCATTTTACAGCCAATCGAAATTTTGACTGTTTGGTATTTTCCGAATTTTGATGATTCTGTTCTTTGATTGAAAACAATTTATATTTCGTTTATTTTTCAGTCAATTTTTATGAAAATTTACAATAATATTAGTGAAAACATGAGGATTCTAGAAAAAAATGTGAAAAAATTCTAAGTAATATTTAAAAAATAGAAAAAAAATTATTTTCATGAATTTTTTTCTGAAAGTGTGTAATACGTTAAAGTCAATATCAACCAAAGGGAATATGATAACCAAAAAAATTCTTTTTTCCTAATGATACTAGAAGTGTGTTCTGTCATTAAAAAAAATAAAATTAATGGCTTTTTCATTTCTTTATATTATTTTAAGTTAAATATGATTTTTAAAAATTTTTCATTATCCAATTTGTTTATGTAGCTATATATTATTTGTTGGGCAAAAAGAGTTGTAAACACAATTTTTAATGTATTAATTTATTAAACATTGAGTATCTCTCAGATCAGTTTGCTATTTCTATTATTTACAAAATATTTTTTTACTTACTTTTTTTTTCTCTGAAACATTGATTCAACTTCATTTTTTTTTTTCCAACTTCTTTTATGTAATATGATGATTAATATTTTATTAACCTTTATAGATTCCATTTTAAGTAGATTTGACAAATAGAAAATGCTTATATATACAACACATAATATTTCAAAACAATTTAACTATAATACCACAACAGATATTTTTTGCTGGTTATTTCCATTGGTTGTTTTCCTATTCATCGGTACCATGTCAAACTATCCAATGTTAACAGTGGGCTACATTTTTTAATTCAGATTTCTTGATTGGCACCACTTTTCTGAAATAGTAAAATTCTTTTTATTAATTATCCCTTTTTGCCTTGATTAATATGTCATTAAATAAGTCGAATTTTACTATTTCAAAAAAGTGGTGCAAATCAAGAAACCTGAATTTTAAAAAAAAAGTAGCTCACTGTTTTCACATTGGATAGTTTAACATGGTACCAGCGATATAGTACTATTTACTTCTTTAATCTGACTCATCCTTTCTTGGATATTCTTCATACAGTCTGTAGGAAATTGATAAACTCTTCTAGTTGGTCTTGCTGTGGGCTCTATAACAGCAAGCAGATGTGGAATTGGCACAGGGCAGATATCTTTTTGTTTTTGCCTGTAAAATGGTGGTGAGGGTCCTTGGGGATGCAAAAACTTAATTGTAGCATCCCCTTCTTCATTAATGTTTGTAACAATCCCAAAATACCAAAAATGATCATACATACAAGCAACATAGCAAGTGATGAAAGCTCATTTACGGTCACATATGTTGTACATTTGTCTTTCAATTTATAAGTTAAACTGCTGTCGTCACTGCTGATTCTTCTAGCCTCAACAGTTCCTGTACTGTCTAGTGGCTTAAAATTGTGGAAACTTCTTGTCCCTGGAATTGTTGCAACATCTTTAAAACGATTTTCAAGATTAGATCGAATTAAGTCTACAGTCTTTATAAATAAAATAAAAATTTATATTTGCAATATTATCCTTACAAAAAGGAAAAAAAATCACTTGGTGTCGTTACTTGTTTTTCTAAAGATCTTTGGAGACTTTCTTTTCTAGCTAATCTTTTCACTGTTCCTCCAATCCCATCACACTCAGTTTTGCCATGACTATTAGCAAAAAAGGACCATTGTCCTTTTATGTTAAAGTCTTTTTCATGTAGGTTCATAAAATTGAATTTGTTTTTGCACTGTCTTGCACAACCGTCACTGAAATAGTGAATTTCTTTGATAAGTGAGTAGGTTTTTTTTTTTTTTTTATGAATTCAACAATAGTCTTTTTTTAAGTTCCATACACCATGGAAACATGTTTTAAATCATCCGATATGACACAGTTCGATTACATTACTTTTTCTCCATCAGCGTCTCTGCAGTGTATTATTACAGGATGGACAGTACATGAAGCAGATGTCCAATGGTACCCCTGAGCTTCGCCCTGTATTGTAAATGAATAATTTTCACTGAAGTCCAATGAAACTGTGGCAATATCTTTAGAACTTTATTTAAAGCTTTTAAAATATGAAGATTGGGACTTGGAAATGAACGAGTGTGGAATTAGTTTTTCTAATTTGGTTGTCAGAACTTCAATAAAGACAAATTTTGGATGATCAACTTATCATTTCTGTCCCATCAGTAGAAAACCATTGTTTATACTCAATAGTGTCATTTTCATCATTACTGTGTTCACCGAGAGTATGTAATTTTAGAAGAGAAGAACCAGCTTCTGTAAAAGATGCATTTAACAGATTTAATGTTTTTTTTCTTTTCTAATTCAGGAAATTCTTCGGGTGGTAATTCTATATCATCAGTATCATGACTGATTTCATCACTATCGTTTTGACTTAAACATTCCTTTCCATCACTACTTACAGCTTTACTTTCTTTACTTTTCAATAAAAGATTTCTACAGGATGAGCAGAGTTTCTGCCCTAGTTTGATTTTGTATCCTTTCGACATTATGATTTCACTCTGTTGAACATTTACAGGGCCGTGCTTAGAACTTTGGCGGCCCTGGGCGAAATATATTTTGGCAACCTTTTTTTCTGAAATTTTTTAAATGGATATAAAATGGTATAAACTGTACAAAATATATCACGAGTGAAATCAGTATGAACTTTTTAACACAAAAAATTTTAAAAAAGAGATCATAAAAAATATTACCAAAAAAATCAAATTTCTCTTACACATCAGAATTTATAATAATCATTTTACATTACCATTTTTTGGCTTTTCATGATAAATTTCCGTTTGTTAAAATTTATAGGTTTTAGCATCATAAATCGCACGTAATTTATACCTATATTATAAAGAGGTAAAGTTTGTTTAAAAATATGGGCTGGAACTACCAAACCGATTTGAAAAGTAATGACACCGAAATTATGGTATTCTTCCCTGTTCAAACATAGACTCTATTTATGAAACGCGAAAATCATCTATGACGCGAAAATCGTCCTAAAAACGTTCTAAATGGCGATTTGTAAATAATCTTAATAAGTATCAAACCGATTCCGAAAGTAAATTGGTGGTGATAGAAATTATTAAAACGTAACAAACATCAGCTATATTTTATGTTAGCGATGCTATCAACAGAGGGTTGCAGTAGAAGAAAATTCGAAATACCTTTTATTCTAAATTGTAAAAAAGGTCAAATAAATAAAATGTAATAATTTAATTAAAAAACCATAAACCGGAAGTTATACCCGGTTTGGTTTATCTCGGGCTCAGTAGAATGAAAAAGATTAAAGACTTGATGCTTGAAATTTGTGCTAATTTTACCAATTTCTAAAGGAATAGTAAAAATGTTTTATACAGAGAAGAATTTCTCAGAAAATTTCTTTTAATTATAGTAACGATCAACAGTGCCTAGATATGTATTAACATTGAACCAGGATTACTGACAGTATCTATATTATAAAGGCCAAACGTATCTGTGCATAACGCATACGTCATTTTGCGCATGGCAACACTTTAAAATTTTAAATGAACTTTCGGTATTGCAATTTTTGCTACTAACAAATTTTAAACTTCTAAATGCCGCACATTTTCAATTTTTACACCATCGTGTAGGGGAAAAAATGTACTTTTAAATGAAATTTGTTTGAAAGCTGTACCTTAATTTGTTTTTGAAATATTAATTTTTTTATAGCTTTTAATACTGCTTTTCTAATTGTGGCAACAGGAGTACTCCATTTCTGTTAAAAGCAAAGGGAAAAAAGGAAAAAAATCCTTGCTGTATCTTTATGTTGCCATTTTTCTCATTAAAAGGGAAAAAAAATAATTTAAATATCTTCCGTTTTAAAACCCGGTGAATTTTGATTTAATTTACAAAATTTGATTTACACATAAAAGAACCAGCAGTTTAATATCTGTTTCAGCTAATAGTATTGAGACTTCAAGTTTTGAATCAAAATGATCTAATTAAAATGCCAATTTTTTTTAAAAGGAGAATGCAGATGCGAAGCATTTGGAAATTTTGATATGGTGAAAATGATGCCGGGTTTAGATTTCACGGAGAAAAAAAATCTATGATCGAGTCAAAATTGAATAAATTTTGCTTTTTTTTTTTTTTTTTTTTTTGGAATACTATAGCATAAGAACTTTAATTGATAACTTTATCATAATAACATATCTTTATTATTTTTTACTGCTTACATATACGATTAAAGTTTAATTTTGACAATTTCTACAACTGCGTTTTATAGAAATAGTATTTTGTTAATTTGACGATAAATATCCTTTGTTTTAAAGTTAGACGTAACAATATAAAATGCATTTTTTACTATAACTAATTTTGTAGGTTTATTATATGTTAATGAAACAACTCCTTAAACATTTTCTTTCGTCAAAATTTGACGGGTTCTACCTCGTTATCATAATAGCTAAAAATATATGAATTGATATGTACTTCTTTGAATTCTAACATTTTTATTTTGCTCATTTTTATTTTTTGAAATTGTTTACTAATTTAGTCAATTAAAAGTAGCTCATTTACTGCACCTGTAAGAAGTTATATCAGAGAACTGTGTCGTCACTTGTCACAAATTAAATCGATTTTCTCAACAAAATCTCTCAGACAATCCCTATGAGGGATGTCCTAGTCAAAAATATATTTACAAGTTGACATTAAAATAGATTGAGAACATTGAACCAAATAATACGGACGAAACGCATTTAATGACGAACATTACGACACAGATTTCGAAAAATTTACTTTTTTAATACTTTACAACAAAGTTGAAAAGTGTTTATGATTTCGGTTTACCTGTCCGTCTGTCCGTGCTCTAACTTCAGTAAATATACTTGGATTTTTCTGAAATTTTTGGACTTTACTGACATTTACCCTAGCACGAACCTTATTTGAAGTGAAGTATTTAGCATGATTAGTTTATTTACAGGGACAGTCAAAAGTTTACTGTTATGTTATGGCGTATGGGGGAAGATCGTTTCAAATGAATTTTAAAGGTGTTACACCCTGTCAAATATATTACAATTTATATGCATTTGCGATGTCCACTAAAATATGCATTCTGTAAAATATGCGGTGAAAAAAATAGCTATTATTCATTTACAGGGCACACAAAAGAATTCCATTACATAATGGTAAAAAAGGGAATCGTGTGCGGCATATTTTGATTATATTAAATTATTTCACACATAATAAAATTCATATACATCACTGAAACTTAATATAAGTTATACGATATAATCATGTATAATACGAAATGCACAGCATTTCCAGGGACACACAAAATATTTCGAATAGTATATTCTTTCCGAAGTACTGTATATGTATTAGATGATGGCTGATGGATGGATGACATGCATTTTATTCATGATATGCGCTTTTAAGTTTCGCTAAATCTATGCATATTATATGGAGTGTATAAATACTATAGTTGATATACAGGGCTATATAAAAGCAATCGCAAACGTTACTAAATATGAGCGTAAATTACTTAAAGGTGGTTTTTAAATAAATTAAGCATTTTTACGCTGTTTATTAAGGGGATTGCAGTTTTAAGGGGTATCGACAAACCAAAAATTTTTTCTTTAAAGCTGAAATCCTCTTCTAATCGATAATGTCATTCCTTTTAAAAAACAAGAATTTTAACCCTTTCTAATGTACCAAAAATCACAGAGATCATTTTTTCTACACTAAAAGAAACTAAGCACCCGTGTTTTAATACAATCTTTTTAGAGCATCCCTATAGACCAGATTTAATCATTTACAAAAATTTTGAAACCTGACAGTAGAAAAATTTTTTACAAAATAAAATTAGCGAAAATTTCGATGAAATCTGTAAAAATTTTAATATTTCGCCGTGGCTTCGCCCTTTTCTACAGCACAGTTTTACAGTTTTCAAGAAAGCAAAAGTATATTCTTACAGATGAAATCCTCTAATCTATGGTGCAACTAGTTGTAAAATGTATAAATTTTACGATAATCCTTTTAAAATACACTGGCGAACCTAAGTAACTTCGTGCCTAACGGAAACGATATTTCCTGTACTAAAAATAACTAAACGTCCGCAGTTTAACAACGTTCGGACGGTTATATATATATATATATATATATTTCTTTTTTTTTTTTTACAAAATGAAATATGGAAGACTTCGACAAAATCGGTAAAAATCTGAGTGCTTTCTTGCGGTTTCACTCAGTTTTGGTACGCAATGACTCTAACAATTAAATTAAGCAGAAAATAAAATACAAAATAGCAGACACTTTCAATTCAATATTTTTTCACTTAAAAATATAAATTTAACCGAATGGAGTCTTAAGATATACATTTCTACAAATTTAAGGTCAGTTTAAAGGTCATTCATAACGGACTCGGATTGCGCCGGGCAGGTCAACTAGATTCTTCATAAAAACTGCTGAAATGTAAAAAAAACATCAATTTTCTGCGGCCCCAAATTTTGGCGGCCCTGGGCATATGTCCGGCTCGCCCCCCCTTAAGCACGGCCCTGACATTTATTACACATAATGCTTTTTTAATAGGTTTCTATTATGTCTTTTGATAGGATCACAACATAGTTTTTATAGAAATTCAAACTTTTTTAAAAATATACTTATGTGATGCAGAAAAATAGTATGCAATTTCTGTTCAGATTCAGTTCTTAGCTTTAGAAAAATTTTTTCATCTTCAAACAAATCATTAACATTTTCTATAGCTTTTTGTGCTCCATAACTAAATTGGTGACAATCAGGGAAGCTCCCTTTTTCTTCCCTTTTTACTGAATTATGATTAGTGTAGAAAAAGGGGAATTTGTCTCATGTCTGAAATTGGAGAACATTTTATAAGCTGGGAAAAAGATTACAAGAGAACACTTTTGAATAGGCTGCTATGTAATGGGTTCTGTAAAAAGCAGCATTTTTGTAATTCAAATAAAAATTAAAAGCATTATATAAGCAAGTTTTGAGGATATTTGTTTTTAAATACATTCATTTGTTTGGTAATAGTATCAAGGAAAAAAAAAAACCCATAATTTTCTTAAAAAATGAAACATATTTTTAAGCTAAAAATATAAAGAAATGAAAAAGCCATTAATTTTATTTTTTTTAATGACAGAACACATGTCTAGTATCATTAGGAAAAAAGAATTTTTTTGGTTATTATATTCCCTTTGGTTGATATTGACTTTAACGTATTACACACTTTCAGAAAAAAATTCATGAAAATAATTTTTTTCTATTTTTTAAATATTACTTAGAATTTTTTCATATTTTTTTCTAGAATCCTCATGCTTTCATTAATATTATTGTAAATTTTCATAAAAATTGACTGAAAAATAAACGAAATATAAATTGTTTTCAATCAAAGAACAGAATCATCAAAATTTGGAAAATACCAAACATTCAAAATTTCAATTGGCTGTAAAATGAAAACTAAACCAGATTGAGAAAAAAAAATTGATGTGTATACTTATCTATATAAAAAGACTAAACTCACCAAGTTTGATCAAAATCTCTGTCGGTGGGTGTCATGGCTTGGTTGAATTGACATGGAATGACCCAATCTGAACATAAGTCTCTTAGCTTAGTTCAGCAGATCTGTAACAATTTCCTTCTTAAAAATTTTTGTCTTCCACTTCATGTTAATTCACGCGATCAAAAAATATCACAGATGGCCACAAATTGTATTACTTTTGGATATCTGTTTATCTGTCTATTATATTCCATGCTTGATGTAAAATATATCTTTAATTTTTACCTTCTTCTATCTTCAGTAGAAGAAAGTATAGTAATAAAAAAATTTTTATTCCTGGTTTTTGACGGATTTACATGTTTAAAGGTCAGATATTCCAAAAAACATGTTTTTACAAAATGTCTGTCTGTATGTCGCCATTCTATCATTAAAAAGTGTATGAAGATATGCATAGATCTAAACCAAATTTTTTGTGAATGTTTTTGGCTGTGGCAAGCAGGGTTCTCCTTTAATTTTGAAAGATTCTGCCATAAGGGGGCGCTACAATCATAATTTTTGTGCCATTTTCAATATTGTACTGACTAAAAGTGTATGAAGTTAAGCACCGAATTGAATCAATTTTTTTGTGTAGGTGTATGGCTATGGCTAAATGGTCCTCTATGAATTTGAAAAAAAACTGCCAGAAGGGGGCGCTGCAATAGCAATTTTTGTGCCATTTTCAATATTTTACCACCTAAAAGTGTATGAAGTTATGCATAGAATTGAGCCAAATTTTTTGTGTAAGTGTTTGGCTATGGCAAATAGGTCCGCCCTGAATTTGAAAAAAAAAATCTGCCAGAAGGGGGAGCTATAATTACAATGTCTGTGCAATTTTCATTATTTTACCTAAAAGAAAGTGTAAAGTTATGCATAGAACTGAACTAAAATTTTTGTGTATGATTAATTTTGGATATGGCAAGTAGGTTCTCCTTGAATCTGAAAAAAAATCCGCCTATCATTTTATTGTCCATCGGCTCATGCAGAGACGGAAACTCATTTTTACTCTGATTTATTGAAGCAGAAATTTAAGATGAAAATCAAAGTTGGTATGATATTGAATTAAAATTATTAAAGGCATTAACATGTGTAACTATTTTTTTTTTTTTTTAAATATTAAAATGTGCATATGAGATAGAAGAAAGTTTTGGGATTGGCACATCCATTTAGTTTGTTGTTGTTGCGGGTCCATTTGGGTCCATTTCAGATTTTGGGCTGAGAATAAAACTGAATTTTTGGCCAATTTATATTTAATATAGATGCTTGCAATATAATTTGCTCTTAGAAATTCTTGAAATAGTTGATTGTCGAAAAATAAAAAATGTGATTTTCAGATTCATTAGACTTGTCGTGAACTATCCTAGAAATCTCTTTCAGACGATAAAATTTTGTCTAATTCTATGATAAAATTATTGGCCTTATATGATTATATTTCCTTCAACCACTTTCTTTCACCAAATCTTACAAGGGGAAAATTATGGTCACCAGCTTAATAATAATCACATGTGGAGTGCATCATTGCATGCTTTAATGTTCAAGATATCACAAAGAATCACATTATTTCGAAAACAAAAAAAATTCTTATTTTCAATAAATGAATATATTCCTATGTTCTTTATGAATATATAATTTTCTTATGCCGTTATTTATTTATTTATTTATTTATTTATTATTATTTTAATTTAGAAAGAAATGAATACTTCTGCTTCAACTTTGGACACCCCACAAAAGAGTAGTCTAAATTTTAATAACTCTCAGAACAGCAGCTTAGAAAACAGTGTAAGAATTTAGCTCATTTTATTCTTCACATTTTTTAAAGTCAATTCTAAAATTAACATTAACTTTCTGAAATTCTTATTTTTTACAAAAAGTGTGTAGTTTTTATTATATATATATGCAATTCCATTTTTTATTGTGAACTTAAAGCTACATGTTTAAAAAAATGTATGTAAAATTTCCAATCAAGCAGTTTCAGGCTTTCAAATATGGGATTATTTTTCATGTGACAACTGTTTAGTCAATCATTAGATTAGTATAGTAAGTATCGTAAGTTGAAACAATAATGCCATTTACTAATGCTAGGTGCAATTACAGATAGCTTTTGGGTTTGTTGTCACCTAAGAAAAATGGTTGGCTGAAGAAAGATCCAATTTACCTTTATTTTACAAAAAACTATTTTTAGAAAAGATGTAATAGCAATATGCAAATAGTGTAGTGATAAAATAATGGGAATTGTGACAAGAATGTAAAAACACAAAATTGCAGTCTACATGATAAAGATAATATTAATAAATCTGAATTAATTGAAATGCATATATACATTTAGCATTCTTTACTGCATTTATTATGTGTTTATTAGAGTATAATACATAAATGAAAAATTAATAACTAAATTTAATAGTAGAATAATAAAATTTTAAGTTTTAAATTAATCTTAAATTTATTTGCAACAATTTTTATTTAAAATATCTTTAATTCTTATGTAGAAAATGTGATGAAATTAAAAGAAATGTGTAAATTTATACAGAAAAATAAATTGATACATGTTCGTTTTGTAAATAAATGTCCAAATAATATTAATAAAAAAAAAGCTGTTTTAAATTTTAAAAAAATCAGAATTAAATTAAATAAATCTTATTTTTTTATATATATTTTTTAAAAATTGTGATTTTTAATAACCCTGATTAAAACCGAAGCTTTGTAATAAACTTTTATCTTTATAAAAAAGACCTTCACAAAAATACTTTGCCTTAAAAATAAATCTTTCATTTTCCTATTAAATTTTTACAAATTAATTACTTAAAAATAAAGTTAATAACAAAATCAACTTAAGTTGCCAAAAAAACCCTATTACATACAATTTTTAAATATCTAAATAATCAATCTTGTTAAAAACACAAATAAAAACCTATATATAATGATAAATTAAAGTTCATAAAAGTGTGAAAGAGATTTTTTTTAATTAAAAAAACATTATAAAAACAAGACACATAAATACTGAACAGACCCATGAATGAGGTAAATAATATTTTTTTATATTTTCTATTGCCATAAGTAAGAAATTCTAGGAAGAGAAAGGAAAAAGGGATTAGTCCCAGCTATGAATGTATTTTCAGTTATAGAGGAAAGATGAAAATGGAATTCTGTAATTCTGTGTTAGACAAACAGTCAAAAAAATTATCATGCTATAATTAGTTCAATTATTGATTATATTACTTACAGCAATCACTAACAAATGGGATATGATAATTTGCAGGTCTTAATAATTAAACATAAAATAAACACATGAATTGTGTCATTGTGTGTAATCTACTTCAAAGGAAGTATCTCTCCACTGAAAATACTATTATGTTAAATACTCATATGTTAAACAGATTTAACTATAGTTTAAGCATCTAACTTTTAAATATGAGAATTTAAAAATGAGAGTGCATTTATCAGTATTTTTTTTTAAAAGGTTCTACAGATGGATAATATTTTTAATACAGTTGCATTTACTTTCATAAAATAATATTTTGAATTTATAAAAGTTTTATATAATGTTATTAAGGGGAAAATTTTAATCTGACATGAGTGATAACTTTTCTTATAACAAAATGAATATTATTCTTTTTTACCCTTAAATGTCAATAAAAAAAGAAAACTGATTTAAATCAATGATTTTTTTTAATCATTTGATTTAAATTAAGGTTTAACTCTTTATCTACAGATGGTACTTATAAAGTACCATTAAAATTACTTATTATAAAAAAATTTTAATATGTCATCAATTAGTTGTAATACTACTTAAAATGAATTACAGATACACTATTTTATCTTCTTCCAAAAGCATTATTGGTTACAGAAAGCAAAAATAGTTTTAAAAAGGATGATTTCTTTTGCCTTTGTATCTTTTCAGCTTTCTTGGGGATGGGGGAAATCTGGAAATGAAAAATATTCAGAAACTTTTTAATTTTGTAAATTTTTACTATAAAATTTTGTAATTTCTGAAAATTTTCAAAAGTTTTACAGATTTTTTTTTTTTTTTTTTTTTTTAAGTCTATTGTTTTAAAGTAAAATAACTTATTTCATCGGCGGGGGAACATGTAACACCCCTCCGTCCCGCTCCTGAAATTAGGAGAAAAATGTCTTTTGTCAAATTTTAGTTTATTTTGTATTACGATTTGTTGTGTCCCCTCCCCCCTTAAATTGTCAGTTATTTCACCCTAAAAAATATATTATGACAACACCATTGTATTACTTGAATACACATATCATTGGAGAATTCTGATTATTTTCTTGTATCCTCCTTCCCTTCTTAGACATTCCAGAATGGTCTATCTGCTCACAACTTCTAAATTTTCTCTGACGGAATTTGCAAAGGCAGTTAAAAATCACATGAAAAAGTTTTCCTGCATAATCAACAAAACACCCAAATTTTACATTAAAAAAACATTAAACTTGTGTCTCAGTTGATAAATAATGTGAACACTAATACAAAACAAAATGTAAGTGTTGTTAATTTGAAAAAGCAATGTAAGAAAATGTTTTGCTGTTTAATTACTTCAGTGGGCATGCAACTATATATATAAAAAAAAAAAAAAAATCGATAATCGATAATAATAATAATAGATTTAAATATTCGAATCGAGGTTCAAATAATTCTTATAAATTTTTCAAAGAATTTACAGTTATAATTATTTTATTATGAAAACTAATTACAACGAATTTACTGATTTCTGTAGATACAGTACAAAGTACAAAGTCCAAAATCCAGAACCCTCCAGACCTCAGGGATTTCCATTTTCAGTTTATTTGTAAAATAATAATAATAAAGTAAAAAAAATAATCTACCGCCCTTCCTTTACAAAATAAGGGGAGCATGATTTATGTCAAGAATGCATTTTCAATACCAAAAAACTAAAACAGATATTTTAATAGAGAATTAAAAAAAATAAAAATAGTTAGCTATCTGCATTGAACACCCCCATCTTCCTACGAAATATTTATGTTCATAATGCATTTGCAATAAAGAAGAAATATGCTTAAAAATGTTAAAAGAATAGAAAATTTGAGATTTTTTTTTTTAATGAAAGATGAATATAAGTTTTTATAAAAGTATCTTTAGTTCAGAAGAGATTCTGTTCCAATTTTTCAGAAAAATCAAGGCAAAAATTTTCTGAAAATTAAAAAAAAAATCTATTATGAATCTGAAAATTTTACTATAAAATCTATCGTTATATTTGACAAATTGTCAATCGTTATATTAAAGGGGGGGAAAAAAAACAAAAAAAACAAAAAAAAAACAAATATTGTCAAAGAATTACATAAAAAACAGGATCAAACTATCATGAAAAATTTCAAATTTCATCCATAGATCACAAAACAAACTCTAATTACTTCAAAAAATTGCGAATTATGTTAAAAAACGGCAAATTTTATCAAAAAATTGCAGAAAAAAATGCCAGATTTTATCAAAAGATCACAAAAAGAAAAAAGTGTCGAGTGGATGCCACCCCGAGTCTGTTACAGTATTTCTGAAAAATTGCTGCAGATTTCAAAAAATATATTTTTACTCAGAATTGTACCTTAAAATCACCTCTTAATTAAAAAGAGAAAAAAGAAATAAAAAAGAATCTAGCCATGGTTCCTTTCTGCATAGCAAAACATTATCCATCCAAAGTTTTGATGATCTGATGAATAAACATCAGATATTCGATTTCACTTAGCCTGGTGAATAAACAACTCCTTCTTCACAGCTTCTGTATAGTGGGCATTTTTGGCAGGCATTGTAATTTTCTAAAAATTGGTTATATTTTAACAAAATTTATTATACAGCCTAACTTACTATTATTTCAACTTGCTAAAAATTTGAAAGAAATTTGTCAACTTACACAGGAGATATGGATCTTTTTGTTTGCAACTCGTTTTTTCTTTTTTTCCTCTGTACTTAAACATTGCAAACTGGTTGATACATTTATAGGAAAATTTGTATATTTTGAAGAGGCTTTCAATAGTTAATTCTCTTGGAGAGAGAAAAAAAAATAATAATATAGTATAAAATATCATTACGTCAAGCCGCAAGAGCAGATCTTACGGCCATTTTGCTGGTAGACTTATGAAATAAAAAGAATATTGATATCTTACAAGGAAAGTCTCCATACTGGGCATACTCAGAATTTTATGAAAAAAATACTAATTAAAGTACTTAAGTGTGTAATAAAGGATCAGTCAAAATTAGCGGCGGAATCACATTAGAAAATATGTAAAAAAATAAAATATTTTCAAATATTTGGCGTGAAAAGACGAAAGAGTCACTCGATTTGGCGAGCTGCCCTTTTCCACGCCAAAAGCAAACGATTATAATGCAACCCAAAACTATTGGATATTTAGAATGCTTGTAAATGGTATTTAATGAATTTAAACATCAATCAGACTTTAATATATTATATACATATATATGCATATTGTATTACATATATGTATTACTTGTTGAAGTAGTTATTTAATTAATCACTGGAAAAAATGTTTTCATGTATTAAAAAAAATTATATTGAGAAAAAAATCTTCATACATTGAAACTTTTTTCATTCATGTATTCAAAAATAAAAGGGAGATGTTTCCATAGCAACAAAGTCTAATCGGCAATTCTCAATTGGACTTTGAGCTTGAAACAAATTTAATTAATTTAAACTATGAATTTCGTTTTAAATCTCAAATTTTGAAGATTAAGTTTGAATATAAATGGACATAAATATAGATATAACAAAATTATACTTAAAACAACCTAAAACTTACAAAATTTAAGTTATTTAAATTAAATTTATCAAAACAAGTTCAACATGGAACTTTTTTTTTCTTCAAGTGTATTTGACATAAAGTATTTTTTGAAATTACATTCCATCGCCAACCAGCGATAAATCGGCAAATAACGAAATGTTCACTATTTTTTTGCGGATACTGAAATGAGGTTCCGCCAAAATTTTTTTTATAAACGTATATATCCTCACGAGAAAAACATTCTGTAATTTTTTCAGATTTTTCGGGGTATGCCCGTATGGAGACCTTCCTTGTTAGTTATTTTTTTAAATGAGTGCAAAGGTTTTTGAATCTGTTTTAAGAATTCAAAATTTTTATATGAATTAATAAATATATATATATACAGGGTGATTATAATAAAAGTCCGAGTTTCAAAACGCTCTAAAAAGCGAACTACTCGTTAGAATGGCGTCAAAATTTAACAGCGTATTATTGAAGAAGGGGGAAAGAACATGAACCAAAAAAAAAAAAAAAAGCAAAGTTCCAAATTTGAGTGACAGGTGGCACTCTAAGCATCAGTATATGTAAATTAAAATACCTGGCATGCGCACGACAATTTCAGGTGTTATAAAAGCGTTGGGTAAACGGCGTTTCCTCATTTCGCTTCTCAGACGTTGGCCATGAGTGTCTCAATGAAGGATCGTGCTCTGCTTGTAAAGCTTTATTACAAGAACGGTGATTCTGCACCAGTGGCTCTGCAGAAGTTCAGGACTCTCAAGAGTATGAAAAAAAGCACTGGACCGATGACTGTCAGAGGTCTGGTGAAAATGATGCAAAAAATTCGAAAATACCGATTTTTCCCATCCGATGTGGTACAACCTTACCATGGTGGACGGGCTTACGTAACTAATAGTATGCGTACAGTCATGCACACTGAACAATACAGTTGGTTTATATCGTGTAACTTACACCTTAGCCGTTGTTTTACGATTTGTCCTTTGTAGTCGAAATTCTGATGCTTAAAGCGCCATCTGTCGCTAAAATTTGGAACTTCTTTTTTTGGGGGGGGGTTCATGTTCTTTCCCCCTTCTTCAATAATACACTGTTAAATTTTGACGCCATTCTAACGAGTGGTTCGCTTTTTAGAGCGTTTTGAAACTCGGACTTTAATTATAATCACCCTGTATATCAAAACTTCTGGATTTTGAAGAGTTTCAAATTTTGAATGTCCGGATTTGAGACTTTGTACTGTAGTACAAGAGTCAGTCATAGCATAGTGTTTTTCCACAGTCTTCTCATACAACACACTTTTCATTCATATTCTAGATGGCAGTATTATAATTTTGTTATTATTCTTAAATTTTCAGAGTTTTTTTTTTTTTTTTTTTTTTTTTTTTGAGAGGGGGGTGTCCAAATTCCGGATGGAAAGCTCTCCGTATCAATGATTCCTGATAATAAGTCGTCTACTGTAATCCAAAATAAATTGAGCATCTGGTTAAGTTTAGAGACAATTACAAAACTTGTAATCATCTTTTAAATTCAACACATTGCATAAACTTATAAGGGGGAATTTCAAATGAACTGCCGGTTTGATATCCTAATGTTTAAAAATCTAAATTTCATGTTAATAAATTTATTTTTTGATACTCTAAAAACAGATAATAACACATCTTTTTATGCTTAATTCAATGCATTCATTACATTTTATCAGAGTTGTGAAATAGTGGTCTTTTTCTAGTGCTTTAGTTAGCAAGTAATGGGAATATTTACTTGTCCTGAATAAAAAAATTGCTAAATTTCAGTCTTTTTTTTATGCTTCCAAACTTTTTTAAAATTTTATATATGGATTAAAAGTAAAATGCATGTGTTAAGTAAACAAGTAGCCAACTTATATCACTAAAATACATATTGAATAGTTTAAAATTTAGATGTATTTTGTGTCTTCATATGCAGAACATAAGTTTTACCTCAGGGAAGTTATTTGTTTTCAAAATATTTGTATATTGCAGTTGGCAACAGTAGTGTGAAAACAATATTGTTTCTTTTTTACACTGTGCTAATTTAGATCTGAAAAATTTTGTTCTATAATTGCTATATATTGAAATGTTCATTTCTACATAGTGAGTATTTTTATTTTCTTATAGGAGTGTTACCCATTTATTTATTATTATTTTTTAATGCACAAAAATGTTCAGTTAGGAAAGGCTGTGTATTTTGTTAAGGAATTAAGACCTAAATAAAATTTCAAGAAAACAGTTAGAATTTATTTTCGTGAAGAATTCTTCAATAAATGTCATGAGTGTTACCGTACATGAGTGTTACTTGAAAAAGTAACACTTATGATTTAAAGCAACCTATTAATAAATAAATCTACAACTATAGCTATTGTATAAGATTTAAGTTATAATTAATTCATAATTCAGGAATATATTATGTCATATATATTAAGTATTTAAAAATAGTAACAGGATTTTCCTGTCTGCACAAGTTTTGAAAGTGCTATTTAAGATTCAAATTTTAATTCTTAATAATTTTCAAAAGACTATCTATTTTAAACAAATTATAATCTGAACTTTCCAAAAAAAATTTTATTATTTTTTTTTTTTTTCAATAATTGCAAAGTTTTCCATTTTAATACTTTCATACAAAGTTAAAAAGTGTGTATTATTTCGGTTTCTTTGGCCCCCTGTTTGCGATTTAACTATTCTAAGTATACTCCGGTTGCTCTGAAATTTTTGGAGCTTATTGACATTTATCGTAGCATGAACACTAATTCAAATTAAGTTTCAGGGATCATTAGTTTATTTACAGGGACAGTCAAAACTTTTCTGTTATTAGGGCCTATCGAAAAAAATCATTTCAAATGAATTTTAAAGATGTGACACTCTGTCAAACACATTAAAATTTATGTGAATTTACGAAATGCACTGAAACATGCATTATGTAAAACTACAGGGTTGCCACGCCACCTGGAAAACCGGGAAAACACAGGGAATTTTAATTCTCCTCCCAAAACAGGGAAAATCCAGAGAATTTCTTTAAAAATCCTAAAAAATCTGGAAAGCACAGGGAATTTGGTAATGGCAAATTATAACATTTCTAATTAGCCTTCATACACGCATATATTTTTTCGCACTCAACATGGAATAAATGCATTGCAGTACAGGGAAAATACAGGGAATTTTTTTTCAAGAATAGAGTGGCAACCCTGAACTACTTTTAAGTAATTTACGCTCATGCTTAGTAACGCTGGCGAGCTCTTATGGATAGCCCTGTATATCAACTATAACATTTATACACACCTTTATAATGTACAAAGATTTAGTGAAACTTTTTAATGCATATATCATAATTAAAATGAATTACATCCATCCATCAGCCATCATCAGAAACATATACAGTCTGTTGGAAGGAATGTACTATTTGAAATCTTTTGTGTGTCCCTGTAATTGCAATGTACTTCATATTATGCAAGACAGTATCATATAATTTATATTAAGCCTCAGTCATAGGAGCCTAGTTTGGTCAAAAAGCTGGGTCTGCCACAAGGGCAGTTGTTTGACAGGATGTTGGTGAACACGCGATGTGCCGTGCTAGAAAACGAGCTGAATGAACTAGGGGGTCTGGGTCATAGTCCCGGAAACTGATGCAATTAGAGCATTTTAATGCAAATTCAGAGCACTTTAGACTTCTTACCATTTTAAGACGAAATTCAAGATTTTCCTTCACATGATCGACGAAATTCGCAATTTTTCTTCGCATGATTGACAAAATTCAAGATTTTTCCGCACTTGATCGACGAGATTTGCGATTTTTTTTCTGCGCTTGATCGGCAGAATTTGCGATTTTTCCAACCCTGATCGACGGAATTCATGATTTTTACGAAGTCGATCTACGAAATTTGAGATTTTTACAAAACTGATCGACGAAATTCATGATTTTTCTTCGCATGATCGATAAAATTCGCGATTTCTCTTTGCATGATCGTCGAAATTCGCAATTTTTCCGTGCTCGATAGACGAATTTTGTGATTTTTCCGCTCTTGATCGACTAAATTTGCAATTTTTCCGTGCTTTATTGACGAAATTTGAGAATTTTTTTGTCCCTGATCAACAAAATTTTGACTTTTTTGTGTTCGATCAACGAAATTCAACATGCTTTTTTTTTTTTTTTTTTTTTTTTTTTTGCAACCAACGAATTTAATTTGCAATTTTTTCGAGCATTATAAACAAGTGAAGATTTTTTTTTCTTGCCTGTTCAACGAAATGTGCGATTTTTCGTGTCTGACTGACAAAATTTGCGAATTTTCCGTGTTTGATCAACAAATCTCACGAATTTTCCGTGCCCGATTGGGAAATTTCTTATTTTTTTCCGTGCCTTATGAGCGAAACTTGCGATTTTCTTGAGCCATATCGACAAAGTTCGCCTTTTCCACCCATGATCAATGAATTTCGCGATTTTTCCGTGCCGATTAATGAAATTTCCAATTCTTAAGTGACGAAATTTTGTTTTCCCCAATAAAATGATGAAATTTACGATTTTTTCTCACAACATATGCACAAAAATTGCAAGTGCACAGTGAATTTTTTCCAGTTCTAAACTGACGAAATTCGCGGGCGATACGTTAACCCATTGCGGGCCACAGATTGTACATCCCTAGTTTAACACTTAAATTGCAGAAAAATGGGTATGAGACAAAAATTTTAGTTTATTACACGTGAAAAATAACAGTTTGCTCAATCATCTCAGGAATAAATATCAAATCAAATAAAAGTATCTTAAAGGAAATTTTTTTAAAAAGTCAAAGAATACTGCAATACAAATTACATTGAAGATAGAAGTATAAATTACAGTAAATGAAATTATTCAAGTTTATCATAGTTTCATTTTATTTCTCCTTTTTCGCTGCTATCTTTGAGCAAATAAGAATTTTTTACTCTATTTTGCTAAAATTCGGGATTTTTCAGAATTTGCATTTTTCCTCTCAATCTTTTGCCGAATTTCGCGTTGTTCCCACTATCCTCTGACAGAATTTCCTTTTTTCCTGCTATATATCTTTAAACGAAATTAAAATTTTTTCCACGATTATTTACGTTTTCATCACTATTTTTTGACAAAATTCACATCTTTACCGGATTTTTTTAGACTTTATGCCAAAATTCACAATTTTCTCGCGATTTTTCGGCACAATATGCGTTTTTTCTGCGATTCATTGAAAGAATCTGTGTTTTTCCCGCTATTATTTGTGAAAATCGCAATTTTCTACGATCTGTTGCGAAAATCCGCATTCATCTCTGGATTCTTTGACAGATTTTGCGTTTCCCCCCACTAACTTAGAATGAATTTCGCATTTTTTTCTGTAATTCTTTGACAGAAGTGTGTTTTTCACACTACTTTTTGATGAAATTTTCTGCAATCTTTTGACGATTTTCGTGTTTTTCCCACGATTCTTTCAAAAAATTGATGTTTTTTCGCGACCCTTTGACAAAATTGGTGTTTTTCCGCAAACTTTTGACGAAATTGGAAATTTTTTCCCGCTATTTTTTGACATTGTTCACGTTTATTACGCGATCTTTTGACAAAATTGAGTTTTTTTCGTGATCTTTTTTCCGAATTTTCGGATTGATGACTTACTTTCTTAAATTTCGAAACAAATCACTCCTACAAAAAAGCAAATCATGGAAAATCGCGAATTTTCGGAAAAGTCTCATACCTGCATTTTTCAGGGTCTGCCAAGATATTGCAAGGTCTGCAGAAATTTTTCAGAGTCTGCGCGGCAGACCCGCAGACCCGGAAGTCGGCGCCACTGGCCTCAGTGACATATATCAATTTTCTTATACATGAATCAGTTTAATATATTTTTAAAATGTCACACACTATTTTCCCCCTTTACCATTATCCAATGGAATTCTTTTGTGTGGCCCTGTAAAGGAATAATAGCTATATTTTCACAGCATATTTTATAGATTGCATATTTTAGTGCACTTCTTAAATGCATGTAAATTTTAATATGTTTGACAGGGTGTAACATCCTTAAAACGCATTTGAAACGATTTTTCAGCATAGGCCATAATGTAATGGAAAAATTTTGTCTCTCCCTGTAAATAAACTAATCATGGTAGAAACTTCATTTTCAATAGAGTTTGTGCTAAGGTAAACATCAATAACATACAAAAATTTCAGGGCAATTCGAGTATATTTACAGGTGCTAGAGTGCGAACAGACGGATAGACTGACATAAGGACAGACAAACTGAATGCATAAGCACTTTTCAAACTTTTGGAAACATTAAAAACATTATTTATATTATTATTTATAAACGTTATTTATAAACATTAAAATTCATGTGAAACGATTTTTCCCTATAGGCCATAATGTAATGGAAAGCTTTTAACTGTTCCTGTAAATAAATTAATCATGATAGAAACTTCATTTTCAATAGGGTTCGTGCTAGGGTAAACCTAAATTTCATGTCCAAAAATTTCATGGCAATCAGAGTATATTTATGAGAGTTAAAGCTCAGACAGATGGCCAGACAAACTGAATGCATAAGCACTTTTCAACTTTGTTGGAAAAGGCTAAAAAAGAAAAGAATAGTGAATATTCTATCCAAATGAAGAAACAATAAAGTATTCGCAATGGAAAATTTGAGATTTTAGAAAACACTTTAATTCAGTTATTCAGAAAAATGAGAGCTTCTAATCTGGCTGTGATACTCAGTATAGGAGTGCAGTAATGAGAGCTTCTAATTCTTCTTGTGGTGAGTTAATCAAAGAAAAATAGCTCACTTTGTCATCAAAAATGGGAATTAAAAAATCTTTTTCTTTTTGGGAACGGCTAGAAAAACTTAAGTCACAATTAAGTTTGATGTTAAGAACATTTTTGAGTGATGAAACAGATTAATTTTAGTCTTTTACCTAATGAAGCGCTGTATTTTAAGAGAGAATCATGACATGATGGCAAACTCAGCAAAGTAAGAATGACTATCTTTTTATGATTCAATGTGGACTGGTCAGAAAAGTTATTGTCAATAATGATTTATAAATCCAAGAAACCAGTGCTTTATAATATGTAATCTAGGCTTTGGTGCCACTTGCATGGGATCACGGTAATATCATGGAAAAAAAAATAATATAAAGATGGCTAAAAAAAATTCTGTTTTTTTTGTGGATCAGTATTTTTTTTTTCTTTCTTTCTCTCCTCTCAAAAATTGTACTAGCAGACTCCAGCCATTATATATTAATATAATAAGGTCAGCTAAAATGCAGTATAGGAAAGATTTGGTGAGAAGAATGTTTATATCCCCAGAGCAGAAATATGAATTCAATAAAATTTGGATTCTGGATGCTATGTATATGTCTGCTTGCTTTTGAAATTATGTAACAGCCGCAACAATTTTTAATTGAATTAGAAAAGTGAGTTTTGTTCATTCAAATGTTTCTAAATTTTATTCCATTACAATAAAGTTAAAACAACAGCTATGATTTTAACATAAACAAAGGAAAATGGAACAGTATAAGCATTCTTTTCAAAATTTCGTTAATGTTAACATCAATGGCAATAAAAGATATTGAAACTATTTTTGATGATGCGAAGGCTGAGAAAGAAGAAAAGTATGATAATGATGAAACTGATGCTGTAAATGTCTCATTTTATGTTATTGCTTCAGGAACCCTGGGCACTTCAAGATGTTATCTTCAAAAGGTTGATGTAGCATCAAATACAACGATGCACTTCAATGTGCAGTTACTAATTAGAAATGCGTTGTACAACTTGACCTACACATGAACAAACTAACATTGATGATTTCTTAAAAAAGAGCTAATTGGCTTTTTTTTTAATATAAGCATACCTTTTTTGATATAAAATGAAATTTTACATTTATTCTGTTTTTAATTAAACTTTATAATGAAAAGGTAAGTTTTTTTTAACTACACTATACTAATATTACACAACTTTTGTCTTACAAAAATGCTATTAATCATAATTCTTATATTTCAAATTGTTTTTCTTTCCCATAATGTTTCTAATGAATTATTACATTAATGAGTTATTACATAAAACATCCTCACAATTATATATGATTTTCAGTCAATCCTTTCAAATGCATATTAGTGAGTTATGACTGCATATTAAGGTGGGCCGAAAAAAACTTTTTTTCGATTTTCGATGATGGCGGGTGCGGAAAAGTGGCCACTAGTGGCACTCAGTTCACACAAAAAAAATTGAGATTTTTTGGACATTTCCTTACCCTGCCACAAATGGCTTGAAGTTTAGAAAAAATGCTGATTTTTTAACTTTTTTAACAGAAAATTTAAAAATGTTAAACTAAGTTCATTATGGTTGTATTTAATTGAAAAGATATATTTAACGAGTCAAATGTTTAAAAACCCTCTAAATATGCATTATTTTAATGCTATGTTCTTTAAAAATGTACAGCTTTTAGTCTGTTTTGCGTTCGGTACTAACACTAAACAACCCAGAACTCACCTCGAGGAGGTAGCTGCATGCCGAGTTTTACCTGCCCTCCTACCCACAGAATGTTATATTCAAAATGCACTGAATCGAATTTATGCTACAAAGTCTTTTTTAGAAATGAATTTTGATATCTTTTTCCGTGCTGGCAGTTTTACTCTAATGAAGGTATGTCTTCCTTTACTCCCTCATATCTTTCATGCAGCTTCTGTCCCAATTTTAATGACTCTTTCCACAGTCTGGGAGTGACTTGAAAAGCAGACTATTGATTCATCCAACATGGATCCTGAAATTACGTTCTCTCTACCTTTTTCTAGTGAAAAGTATTTTGTTATAAGAGGTTCGCTGATTTTGGCGACAACTCACTTGATACACTCATAGTGTTCCGTTGTTTTAAAGTTTAGCTTTAGAACTTTAACCCCTTGTGGGGCAGTGGTTTCATAGATATACCACTTAATTTTAATTCCCAAACGCCACATTCGCACTGGAATTCTGTTACAGAAAATTACGGTTTATTGAATGCGTGAAATATAGCATTTTCTTATTTAGGAATAAAGTTGTTTTCAAATTCCGGTGTCACTCATTAATTTCAATACTTAAGCAATGAATTTGCCCTGCCCCGTAAAGGGTTAAACTCTCGCACTATGTTGTTTTTTAATTTATTTAAATTGCGGCATACTTTTTCGTTCCATGCCATTCTTCTATATGTTGTTTATCATCAGTTGCCGTTGCTATCAATAAATTCTCGGGTTGACCAGAGTATCCATTTGTTTAAATGACTAAATACACTGTCTCCTTTAGGTCAACTGGTAAAAACGTTGAAAGTTTAACTATCTGCCACTTATGTCTAGGTCCATCCGCGTAACCTAGCCTTTTCCTTACAGAAAACCACAGGGGCGCATAAACTCGTTTCACGTATCTGAGCGAGATATTTTAACGCTTTATCAGGATTTAACCACTTGAGGGGCAAAGCACTTCTGTTCCTAAAATGTTCAAATGATTGATTGACACCGGGATTCATGAACAAATTTATATGATAGTAAATAAAAGCTGTTTTTCACGTACATTGTAAAAAACAAAACTTAATACTAAAATTCCGGTGCCAATGTGGCTTAACGGAATTAAAATTAAGAGGTATATATAATATACCAGTGCCCTTCAAGGGGTTAAACTGCTAACTCATGAGTGTGAAATTCTGCAAGCAGTTGTGATCCATTTCGATTTCACAGTTGGTCCAGATTATCTGTTTTCCATTTCTCAAGGACATACTCCGATTGAAACTGCTGCATAAATAACAAATAAGCACTTTTGATCGGTACTTATATCTTCAGTATTTTCCATTTCTGATATCCATGAAACAGTAATAGGCTCGAACAAAGTGACACGTAGATTTTTCACACCCCATTAGTCTAGCACCGATTGGTTTGACAAAGGTCTTAGGTCCCGTGGTTTCACCATCAAGTTTTGAAAGTAGATGTCGAAGTGGCATATCGCTCATATGAAGAATACATATCAAATGTTGCAGCTCTCTTCCTAGTTGGTTTTTTTTTTTTTTTTTTCCCCAAGATTCCTAGTTGGTTTTTTTTTTTTTTTTTTTTTTTTTTTTTTTTTCCTCAAGACAAGCAATGACACCATTGTGTTTTCCTGTATTAACAGTGATGCCATCACATCCAAGTGCTGTCAGTTCAAAAAAGTCTAACCTGTGGTGACTTGGAAGATTATATAATGATTTTGTTATTTCTTTTCCGTGACCATAACGAGGTATCAAGTGACCCAAGGGTCATTCCACACGAATTCAACCAATGGGTGTTGCATCATAGTCACAGATTTTTTTTACATTTTTACCATAGACAGACATAGTAGTGAAACCCTCAAATCTGAAATTTAAAAGTAATTTTTGCAATATTGGCTGAGATATAGCCATTTGAAAACTCACCATTTTTGCTAAATGGCAGCCATCTTGGAATCTTATCATTATCTGAAAGAGGCCATAACTTGACAACTAAGGGTTCAATTTTTATATATCTAGTACCAATTTGAAGCTATTTGTACAAAGAATGCAAATTTCACATCAAAACAATAATAAATTTTCATTTATTTACTTTTTATTATGGTCAAACTGAAAATATCACCCAAAAAAAGGGCTGACTGTAATGGCCCATAAAAAAAATGAATCATCATGAATTTTTCTAAAACTTGGTAAAAACATTGTTCCATCTGTGGGCTTTAAATAATAAAAAAATTGGAGAGGTAAAATCTTTTGTTTAAAAATAAATGATTTTTTACACATAAGGTGTCATTAACTAAATAACGATAATTTTAGAATCTGTAACTATTGCTAATTCAAGAAATAATGGTTAAAATAATTTTTTTTTAACATTTAAATTAGTATATTGTGTGTTTATTATATAATTCAATGAAGAGATATCAATTTGCAGCTATTTATACTAAATATTCATATATTAAAATACAAGTAAATTTTCATTTCTACAATGCTTTTTATTTCATTTAAAATATGAGAATATGATTCTCAAAACATATTTATATAAATATTAAATACCTTATTATAATGAACTACATTCTAAAAAAAAAAAAAAAAAAAAAGCACCACAATATTTTTTCCTGAAATATTACAGAAATACTAGCTGTAAATCACACTTGAATTCATTCAATTGTGTGATTTAAATAAAATAACAAAATATAAAAATTATATACATATATAAATCTGGCCACATAAATTTCATTTTTTAAGTGGAAAAAAATGTCTTAAATAGGTTCTATATATAGGGGAGAGTGGGGAGAAACAGGACACTTTTTACAAAAATTAGACAATTTTTTTTTTTTTTTTTTTTTTTTTTTTTTTTTTTTTTTTTTGGTTACACAAAAACAAAAAAAATTGATTTTTTGAATACAAAATAAAATACTTTCTAATGTTCTTGAACAATATAGCTAAACAATTTTATAATTAAAGAAATTGTAAATTTCAAAATGTGTCCCATACCTCTGCACTAACAAGCAAGAATGAGACAACTATAAAACAATGTATTAAAGGAAACAAATTATTATAGTGGGTATATTTACTATCTAACAAAGATTATAGGTTGATAATGTTTGTGCTACAACATCAAATTCCAGTATCTTCATCACTGGAAAGATGATTCAGAATTGTTAGAGATAAGATTTTCTAATTTTTGTAAAAAGTGTCCTATTTCTCCCCCACTCTCCCCTATATATAGAACCTGTTTAAGACTTTTTTTTTTCCCACTTAAAAGATGAAATTTATGTGGCCAGATTTATATATATAGTATATATATATATATATATATATATATATATATATATTTTTTAAATCACACAATTGAATGAATTCAACTGTGATTTACAGCTAGTATTTCTCAAATATTTCAGGAAAAAATATTATGTGGCTTTTTTTTAATGTAGTTTTATAGTAAGGTATTTAATATTTATGTAAATATGTTTTGAGAATCATATTCTCATATTTTAAATGAAATAAAAAGCATTGTAGAAATGAAAATTTACTTGTATTTTAATATATGAATATTTAGTATAAATAGCTGCAAATTGATATCTCTTCATTGAATTATATAATAAACACACAATATACTAATTTAAATGTTA
Source organism: Maratus speculifer (assembly GCA_964019185.1). Lineage (NCBI taxonomy): Eukaryota > Metazoa > Arthropoda > Arachnida > Araneae > Salticidae > Maratus > Maratus speculifer. The sequence goes on from OZ025298.1 coordinate 200,590,664, forward strand.
AAAAAAAATTATTTTAACCATTATTTCTTGAATTAGCAATAGTTACAGATTCTAAAATTATCGTTATTTAGTTAATGACACCTTATGTGTAAAAAATCATTTATTTTTAAACAAAAGATTTTACCTCTCCAATTTTTTTATTATTTAAAGCCCACAGATGGAACAATGTTTTTACCAAGTTTTAGAAAAATTCATGATGATTCATTTTTTTATGGGCCATTACAGTCAGCCCTTTTTTTGGGTGATATTTTCAGTTTGACCATAATAAAAAGTAAATAAATGAAAATTTATTATTGTTTTGATGTGAAATTTGCATTCTTTGTAAAAATAGCTTCAAATTGGTACCAGATATATAAAAATTGAACCCTTAGTTGTCAAGTTATGGCCTCTTTCAGATAATGATAAGATTCCAAGATGGCTGCCATTTAGCAAAAATGGTCAGTTTTCAAATGGCTATATCTCAGCCAATATTGCAAAAATTACTTTTAAATTTCAGATTTGAGGGTTTCACTACTATGTCTGTCTATGATAAAAATTTTAAAAAAATCTGTGACTATGATGCAACATGTTTTCTTTAAATTGGTTGATTTCACGTGGAATGACCCCCAAGTATATTCCTAACCAGGTTCAAACAACACGGTGATGTATTCCTCGCCTTTCTCTCGACGGTGCCGCTTGTTCTTTTTCCCCTCTAAACATACTTTTATCCTTTCTACCATAAAAAAAATATGCTTTTTATTTTCCTTCTTGCAAGAACTTCTTTTGCCTGTATCTTCTTTCCAAGTTTCTATTTCTCTCTTCTGACTTTGTTTTTATCGAAGACGAGATTCGTATCCTCTGCTGTCACAACTTCTACATGGTGAAGCAACCAGTAGTAGTGGCGCGTGATTATCAGCATAAGTTGGCAATTGCAATATTTTCAATATGCATGATGCCTCCAAAAGACTACTTTTCACGCTATCGCGTCTCTTTACATTACCATAGTCCTTCATACTAACCATTTCTAAGCTTTTCGTAATAAAATGCACAAAACACTATGATGGAACATTAAAAGATTCAAAAAGCACTGTATCTCACTAAAAAAGGGTTTCGCGTTCAAAATGAACAAATGTTGCAGGTAACTGAGCATGGAGAAATAATAAGAATCCTTTATCGCATTTTGGCTCTCATCTATTTCGTCCTTCACTCCCTCAGTATAATTACCAGTCATTGCGCTCGCTTAGAGTCCTGCTTCATCCTTTTCTCACCTTCCAGGTTTGTTTTGGAAGTATAATGCTGTCCTTTGTCCAAATATATGACCTTTGACACATAGAAGAAATATAAAGACCAAGGGACATAAATAAGAGGGAAACTAATGATCGATTCAAACAAATACAACTTTTGCCTATTATATGAGAAAAAGCTATAAAAATAGGCTAAGTTTTAATACACATATATATTAAAACAGATCTTATTTAAATGATCAGATCTTATTTAAACATTTGGTACATTAAATATGCCTTTTCAAGTAAATACAACCAAAATAAATTTAATTTGAAATTTTTTAATTTTTTTCTAAAAAAGTTCAAAAATGAGCATTTTTGCAAAACTTCAAGCCGTTTGCGGCAGGGTAAGGAAATGTCCAAAAAATCTCAAATTTTTTGTATGAACTGAGTACCACTAGTGGCCACTTTTCCGCACCCGCCATCATCGAAAATCGAAAAGTTTTTTTCGGCCCACCCTACTGTATATCTATATAGATAAATTAGATTTCTGATGTTAAATCTAAATTAGTATTATACAGGGCTTGCATTACTGCTAAAATTTATATTATTTTCCCCAAAAAAATTCACCTAAAATTTCATTCTTGTTCCTAAAAAAGTGCATTTTTCATGGGCAGTCTGCAAATCTTTAAATATTTCAAGACCATCAAAGCACTGTCAGTTTAATTGATTATATTTAATAAATTTTATTCTTCATTTTTTTTTCCTCTAGACATTTTTTGTCCCGTCCTTTTTTTAAACTTAATAAATTCTGCTTATAGAAAACTGAAAATGGAGTCCAAGCTTACAAGAGATTGATAATGAAATTGGAAAAGAAAAATGTTGAATTGGAAAAAGATTTAGAAAATGCTTTATCATTAAAAAATGAAAAGGAAGCGTCCAATTTTGCATTGCAGAACACAGTATGTCAGTTGGAAGAAAAGATTAAAGAACTGGAAAATCAGTTGTCTGTTCTAGTCAAGCAAAACTCAAAGAATGAAGTATGTATTTCTATGTTTAGTTCAATCTGGTTTTTGTATTTAAAGATTGGATTTTGTAATCTATTTTTAACCTTTTTCCTGATAAGCTGTAATAACAAAAATTATGTACAATGATATATTCTTGATGACAATACAACATTGTAATATGTTTCCAGTTTAATTGTTTGTAAAAATATGAATTTTAAGGCACTTTTCAATTAACCTGTCTCAGGTGACAAATTGTCAAACATTGGATTTAATTATGCACTAGTAAATGCTCACCAAGATATACTAAAACACTTTGAAACTGCTGCAATGAAACATTTAAAAATTTGAAAATGAATTATAAAAAAAAAAAAAAAAAAAAAGAATAAATAAGTGTAATATTAAAAAATATTTTAATAAATAGTAATCAAATATTAATTAGTTTATATGGTGAGAAATCATTCTAGAAATCCTTAAAGAGATATCTTAAATAATACTTTGTCTTGAATTTTTTTCACTAATTTCCTCGGCCTTTCACAATTTTCTGTTTTATGTAATTTTGTGGATATACTCAAAAATATATAAGATTTTTCTTTATCATTTTTAAAATTTTGAAATATGTACCTCTTTTTAATACTTTTTTAATTTAACAGTTGCCTAGTAACTGCATTTTATAGTATATCAAAAAGAAATAAGTAAAATTAGGCTAATTAAACATTCTTAAAAATTAGATTATCTGAACTTTTACAAAAAATTATGCTTATAAATTATGCTTATTAATTTTGGATTTTAAAATGCCATATGTTATGTGAAGCAAGATGAAAATTGATTTGAAAAATTGATGGTGAGATCTCTGATTTGAAGATTTACTAGTTTAAGAATTATAGAATTATTAAACTTTTTTTATGTATTGCATTTATGGATGAAACATAAATATTTTATTTTACATAGTTAATATGATGCATATGAAAAGTTAATGTAAGCATTAAGAAAGCATATTTCATAAGCATTATATTAAATCTTGTAATTATAAAAAAGTCAAAATTTGCTGTAATTATTCTAGAGGCTATAAATCACTTATGTCATTCAAAATAGCAACAAAATAATCTTTCCTCTAAATTAAATGCCATATATAAAGAGTTAAAAACATGAATCCAAATATTGATGTACTGCTGCAATTATTTCTTATTTCACCATTAGTTGAGCCCCAAAGGCATTTGATGTTTCTTGTATGTGCACCATTAACTAGATATACAAAATTATTATGATGTTATGAATCCTGCAGCGTTTAATTTAGGCAGTTTTATAAACCTGTCATGAATCTGAAAAAATGATAGCATCTTCTATATATTCTATTTCTCCCATACATTCATCAATCTCTCGAAATAATCCACCAAACATCCATTGCTTAGGAAGAATTTGACCACTTTCTTTTTTATTTTGAAGAAGCTTTTATCAATATCTATAACTTTGTTTGGCCCTCCAATTTTTTCAGATTTTCATGTTAGAAGGTTAGATATACAAATTTCTCTGAGATAATTATTTCACAACTATAACTATACAATGACTTAAATCAGATTGCTTTTCCCTCCATTTTATTAATGTTGATTCATCAGACTAACTATATGAACTTTAGTGTAGTAACAAATGTTAATTCTGAGCCATTCAGCCAGATTCCTTTTCTAATGGATATTCTTTTATTGTAGTTTTACACATTAGATCATTACTGTTTATCAGTTTGTACAGTCTCATATCATGCCCATTAATACTCTTTTTCATGGCAGAATTCATTATTTTTGTAAATAGTTTGTTGCTTTCTTTAGATGGCAGGTCATAGATCTGTGTCATTTTTTCTTAATATGCAAGAAAAAGCATAGAAGTAAAAATTAACTAATATCATCCATTAGAAACCCTAAACTGACTTTTCCAAAATAGACAAAAATAGAAAGTGTATATCACATGCTAGCACTGCATTTAAAGTCAAATATATTTTACTCTTTTGTTATTTTGGACTTAAATCTAATATTTCTTAGTTAATTTTCCTCAATTATTTCAGTTTCTTGATAAATGTTTGTGATGCTAGTTGCAAATGATAGATTCTGTGCTTCACAATATTTTTTGCAGTGTTTTTTCGATTTTATCATGACTCCTAACATCATTGACATAATTTTATTTTAATTAACAAATAACTAAAAAATTAGTAAAACCTCATTAAAAATATATTGGAAACATTGAATTAAAAATCTCTTGATGGGTACTAGTGATGTCCCAGATATAAAGCTGATTTTTCAATATCCGAAATATCATCGGATATCCGACTTCTCTATCAGATATTCGGCAGAATGCAGCAAAGCAAATATAGATGAATAACAGTAATCGTTTGATCCCAAACAATGCCGAAAAACTTTAGTTTATAATGCAAAAGATGAAATAAGTTCCCTATCAATGAGTAAAAAGTAATTCTCAAAAGCTTAAAAAATTGCGAACTTTCCTTACCATTAATATTTAAACTCTGTAATAAATTCAAGAATTTACGTTTATACCTTTTAGAAAATTGTATTTTTATTTTCAGATTGTAAAAAAAAAATTGAAGTTAAAATAGCAAATAAAGCCTTTTTGTAAAAATGTATAAAGATAGAAAACCAACATTTAAAAATGTTCAAATAATACATGAAAAGGTAACAAACAGCCGTTTCGAATCTATTATCGACATTCTTCATCAGTACAAAACTCATCATGTAGAAAAAAATAAGCTGAGTAAAGCGACAGAGAAGCATAGTCTTATATATCAGTCACAGGAGCGAATGATAGTAGATTCGAAACGGCTGTTTGCTACCTCTACAAGCATTATTTATGCATTTCTAAATATGTTTTCTGTCTTTAGTCTTTATAAAATTTGAAATTGTTTAATAAACTATGATTTTATTAATTTTCTTTCTTTCACTTAATTTAAAAAAATGGGTTAATTGGTTTTTAAGTTAAACAATTAAACATTTTTTACTTTTTTCTGTCCTTGATAGAAGAAAGTAATGTAATCATTTTTTTTTTCGACGAATTTATATGTTTTAGGGATCTAATATCCCAAAAAACATGTTTATTCAAAACCTATCTGTCCCAGTGTTGCCATCATATCATCATAAAGTGTATGAAGTTATACATGAATGAAGCAAATATTTATGCGTGTTTTTGGCTATAGCCAGCAGGTACATCTTCAATATGGAAACATTTTGCTGTAAGGTGGTGCTGTAATCACAATTTTTGTGCCATTTACATTATTCTACACCAAACACTGTATGAAGTTATGCATAGAATTGAGCCAAATTTCTTTGAATGTTTCTGGGAATGGTTGTCAGGTCTTCCTTCAATTTGAAAATATTTCGTCACAAGATGGTACTGTAATAATTTTTAACTCACGGGCTATCGAAGCCTGAGAGCTTATGTGCTCGCTCATTCTGTATGTAAGTATGTATGTACCGAGTGTCCCAAAAATGACTGATGGATTTTAAAATTCAATAACTTGCAAACTGTGACAGCTATTTAAAAAATTTTTGCAGGAGGGTTATGTATAATGTCAGGAGTTTTTTTACCGTAATTTATTTTAGTTTGGATTTCAAACAATAGGTGGCACTGACGACGATTAAAGGCCAGGTCGATGCTTCACTCAGCACTGATCACCTGGCCTTCAATTGCTGTCAGCACCACCTATTGTTTTAAATTTGAACTAAAATAAAAAATTATGGTAAAAAAATTCCTGACATTATACATAACCCTCCTGCAAAAATTTTTTAAATAGCTGTCACCGTTTGCAAGTTATTGAATTTTAAAATCCATCAGTCATTTTTGGGACACCCAGTACATGCGTAATGCCACAACTCCTGATAAAAATATGCAATTCACTTGAAATTGTGGGTATAGGTATATTCTGATAAGGCACTTCCCTGATTAATTTTGAAAGTTCAATCGATAAGTATAAGCTGGGGAATGGGGGCTAATACTCCTCCCCTTAATTTATATCAATGGGTATTTCATCGAGAATTATCAGTTTTCGTTCAAAATTTAGACATTGGATCATTCTGATGAGGCGCCTCTGTGATTAGTATTAGCTGCTCATTGGATAAGTATAAAGATGCAAAATGAGGGGCTAATTCCCCACCCTTAACTTCGATAATAGGGTTTTTCATGCAGATTTATCAGATTTCATACAAATTTTAGATATAGTATCATTGTGATGAGCGAACCGTGATAATTAGTTTTGGAAGTTCATTGGATAAGTATAAAGGGGGGCAAAGGAGCTAATCCCCCAACCTTAATTTCGATAAATGGGTTTTTCATGCAGATTTATCAGATTTCATTGAAATTTTAGACATAAGATCATTCTAATGAGGCCACTGCCATAATTAGTTTTGTTCATATGTATAAAGAGGAGGAACAGGGGGCCAATCCTGCCTTTAATTTAGATAAATGGATTTTTCATACAAAATTATCAGATTCCATTCAAGTTTTAGACATAGGATCATTCTGATGAGGACACCTCCATGATCAGTTTTGCAAGTTCATTGGATAAGTCAAAGAGGGTGGGAAATGGGAGTTAACTCCCCCCCCCCCTATTAATTTAGCTTAGTGGGTTTTTCACACAGAATGGACCATTTTGCTTCAAAATTTGGATATAGGTTCATTCTGATATGGCACTTCCCTAATTTTTTTTGGGAGTTTATTTGATTAACAAGTATAAATGGGGGATCGGTGAGACTACCCCTTTTAATTTAGGTAAATGATATTTCTTGCAGAATCAACCGATTTGCTTTAATACTTGGATACAGGTTCACAGTGATAAGATACTTCCCTAATTAGCTGCAGGGTTCTTTTGTTAAGCATAAAAGAGATACGAGCGATTACATCAAACCCCCTTAAATTTGATAAATGTGTTTTTATGCAGAATTATCCTATATGCTTTAAATTTTGAATGTACATTCTTTATGATAAGGCGAATCTGAGTGATTTTTGAAGTTTAATGGTTAAGCATAAAGAAGGGGGGTATAAGTCCTCTTAAATTATGTAAATGAATGTTTTTAGAATTATTCGATTTGCTATGAATTTTGGATATAGATTTTTTATGTGATAAAGCATATCCTTGATTAGTTTAGGGGATTCAATGATTAGGTAGAAAAAGGGGAAATGGGGAAAGAGCTATTTCCCCCCTTAATTTGTTTTTCGAACATTTTTGAATTGGTAGTTCATGCAGCAATGGGAATTTCGTAACTTGCTAAAACTGGCTATTCGCAAACAGCTGATGTATAGTGGAATAAAAAAAAATATTAATTTTAATAAATATCATGATCGAGATTAACTCATTCTTAATCTAATTAATTGACTGCAGCAAAAATTCTAGATAAAATCAAAGTTTGTATGATATTGAACTAACAATATTGATGTAGTATTAATATTTGTAAATATTTTTTGAAATATTGAGATATTTGAAATAGAAGAGAGTCTTGGGATTGGTGCATTCAACTAGTTATTTTCGTGACTGCATTATAAATATTTAAAATTAAATGTAGCTTGAGGTAAAACAGTATTGAATAATTGAAACATGAAAAAAAAAAAAAATCAATTAAACCTTTGTTTGAAGATAACTCATCAACCATAGGTATATTAGTAAGATTTTTATGTTTACCTTATAAAAGAATGCTATGTATTTCTTCGTGAAAATGTTTTAAAATTATAGACATATTAATAAATGTGTAAAACTTGTTCTAAAAATTATCAGCATTTCATTAGACATATTATTAGCAATTTTCAGCGGTTCATTGACAAATAAGCAGAGTATTTAAATTGAAGATAAAAAACTTCTTTAAACACCATAAATAAATTAAATTGCGCAAGGCCTTCCGAAAGAACTTAGTTTTTCTTCATCAGGCGCAAAAAGACGAGCGTCTACTATGAAGGTAGCGGCCCGACTGAAGTGAAAAAGTGGGAAAGGGAGCAAGCTGAAGGAACAGGCAATGGGAAAGTAGAAGGCAACAGCCAATCACGGAAGAGCATAAACAAACAATGGATACAATGAAGGAAGGGAAGGAAAATGGTAACATGGGGGGGGGGGGAAGTTAAAAGTAAGTAAAAAGGCAGATTATATTAAAAGTAAATACCCACACACATAAAATAATAATAATAATAATAATTAGCATTAAAAAAAAAAAAATGTACAATCAGAAACAGGATATCCGGTATCCGATATCCAGCAAAATCAGTATCCGGTGCATCCCTAATGGGTACCAGTCGGTATAAATTGTAAATATTTAAATGGCATGTAAAAAATAATGGGATTTAAAAAATATTTTCCCCCCTCTCATATAATTTAACTCCCCTGCATTTACAAATGTTATGAGGGAATATCTCTCCTCCTGGGGAAACCTGAATTTCAAGCCCTGATAGTCAAAGAGTCATAGTTTCTGTAAAACATATTGCAATATGTTTTAAAATGTTATAATGGCGTGTGAAACATGTTTGCAATTTATTATGAGATGGCATTGTATAAAGAAATAATCGAACATTCACCATAACTAAAAACATATTTAGTACCGGATATCCGGCAAAATCAGTATCCGATGCATCCCTAATGGGTACTGCTTGATGACATAACAAACACTTATCTTTTATTTATTTTTCTATGAAAAGTGGTTGATGGAATAATAAACAAATACTAATTATCCTTTTTAAAAGTTTGCCTTTATTGCCATTACTGATATGCACAGTTATTTTTCATTCAGATCCTTACTATATGTTGTTTTGATCTGACAACATTTTTACACTGTACAGTACCATGAAATCCAACAAGCAATAATGTCTATTTTTGATTAACCATGCAAAAACTGTATTGTGATTTTTGTTGTTGTTAGTATAAACTTTTACTAAGTAATGACTGTATTAGAATCAGGGTTGGCAAGTTTTTGACAGTGTACGGTTTTATCCAGTTAAAACCGTGGTTTAAACCGTCATGGCTAAAACCTCTTGTCAAAAACCTCGTCAGAAACCTCAAATACTACGCTGATCTGTAAAATTTCACATTAAAAATCTGTCACAAATATACAATATTAGATATAATATTAAAAATTCACTTTTACTGTATTGTATATTATCATTTCCGGAAAAAAAAAACTGTCATAAATCTGAAAATTTGGCCTGCCTCCAAACTTGCTCAACTAGCAATGCTTCTGCTATCAAGCCCTGCTAGCTTAGCACCAATTGAGAGAGTATTTTGTAACTTTGGCTTCATACACTCTAAACTCATAAACCATTTGGGTGTAAATAAATGTGCTAAATTGGTTAAGTGCTATAGGATGCTGTGGGGTAAAACTGATCCAGATTATTTGCTGTACAAAATCATTTTCTATTGTTTGAACATTCTAAAAAACAATGTTTTATTGCAATTAAAGTAATTTAATTTTTTTGTAATTATTAAATTACAGTATAATTAATTTTAAATAAAAAATTACTCAATGTTTCTCTCTTGTTCTTAATATGTTTAAAGTGCATTACACGTTTTTGACGGTTTAAGCCAGTTTTTGACGGTTTAAACCAGTTTTTGACAGTTTAAACCAGTTTTTGACACTTGTCATGTCAAAAACCAGTTTCTGACGTCAGAAACCCAACCCTGATTAGAATAATGTTGTAAAACAAATTATCTATGAAAATTCCATTATTTTAACATTAATCTGGAAATATCAGGGAATTTTAATATTTGTGGCTATTCTGTAATAACTTTTCTTACAAATGTTAATTTTAGAATTTATATGCATCAATTTTATAGTGTAGTGTAGTGTATTTTTCTTGAAATAAATTTTTGTTCTGATATTTAATATTTCTTTCTGTCAGTTTTCTTGGTTTCTGTTTTTAAATTGATTTCTTATGGAACAAAATAAAGAAAAAGCTTAGTTTTGCTTCTGAAAAAAACTAGGAAAAAAATTAAGAACCCTCAATTTTCTATATTAGTATTTTGTAATATTTAGGTTTTTTGAAACTCTAGTGTTATATGGCAAGTAGATTTTTAGAAATTTTATCAACAATACATGTATATTGTCTGTTGAAATTTCCATTAGTTTTAACGAATTTTGTGATTTAATTTTTATTGTGTGATTTTTAACTTAGCCGGCTGTTGTTACCTCATCTGATGAAGTTGAAGAAAATTATGCTTCTGATTCTAAAGAAAACACTGTTACTGAAACTTCTGGGTTTTCTGATGATGCTAATTCAGAATATCGCGAAACAGGTCCACAGGTAAAACTTAGGCTTATATTTCTAATTGCAATTTTTAATTTTTCGCTATAATTTCAATATTTTTTGTATAAAGATATTTGTCATTTTAGAAACTTTTCAGCTTTTTAATTTAAATTATGAAAACAATTAAAAAGTTGGATATTTTGTTGTCCCCAAAATAAGTTATAATTTGTACATTTTCTGTGCTTTTATATTTGCACCATGTTGTTTCAAATTTGAGTTTTATGTAATTTGCTTCAAAATAAAATTGTATAAAAATTTATTTTTAATCGGTGTTTTTTATTAGATGTTTAAGTTAGCTATGGGAAAATTTTAATTTTCTGTTATTTATAACCTTCACTTTTTTTAAGAAAAAATTTAGGTACTAATTATGGAATAGTATATAATAAACAAGTCAATAAGGAATAATGTCCTAGTATTAATTTTAGCATTTTTAAAAACCCTTTCAAGAGCCCAAAAGCAATATTGAACAAGTCTTGCTTGATATTTCTGTTTACAAAGGTTTTTCTTTATGTGCATTTGTTGATTGGCTATATAGTTTTAAAATGGCTAATTTGACAATAAGTTTTAAGCAACACTATGTAGCATAAATAGCATATGGCATTAATTAATAATTAGCAGATAAATAGCATTAAAATATAAATAATGCACAATATTCTTTAACTAGATCCCATCTGAAAAAAGAGACAATCTTTTTTTCCCTTCAATATCATACTAGACTAGCATAAAAGCAGCAATTGCAACAATGCAAGACCTTCATTAATATGTAAAAGAATTATGCAGTGATAGCTGCATGTAGAATCAATAGGATCCTATCCTTCATCATGGTAGCCTTCATCATTGTATTTATGGTCTGGGTGAGAAGGTAAGATAGGGTTTTAAGTCACTATATAAGTTGGCTTCACTTAATTTATTTTAAATTTGTTGTGTGTATCTTATTTAAAAATTAATTTTTAGAAAGATTTCCTTTAAAAGAGAAACCATTTGTGATATTTCAATTTTATTTTTGCATTTTAATTAAATGTAATTTTTAAATTCCCCTTTCTCCTCACATTCAGAGTGTAGAAATCCAACTTAATGTTGCTGATTACACTTCAAAGGTTGAAAAGAAAAACTGTTTGTCCTTGGCACCCTTTCAGGTGAGCATAATTTAATGTATATTTTTCTCATTATGATAAAGGTTTTAGAAAATTTTTGGAAAAAAATATTTTGTTTCTATTGAACTAAATAACTTGAAACACAGTTTAACCTTAGTGTTGATAATAAAGAACAAGAAATTTGTGGTTCTTGTTTTTGTTCCATACATTAAAAAATGTGATTTTATGAAACTTTGGCTTAACACATCTTGTGAATGAAAACCTCTTGTATTCAGTGTTCTCACTGACATTTGACCAACATTAGTAATTTGGCTAATTAAAAATGAAAAACATTGGCCAAATGAGAAAAGTATTAGCAAAATAGATTCGCCATGTTGCACACACACACACACAAAAAAAAACATTTAATTCTTTAATGTATTCCCTTTTTTTCAATATGTTCTAAAATAACCCAAGTTTTTATAGCTGTGACAGCGATTGTTATTAATCTAATTTCAACTAATCCGCTACAAACATTTAAAAAAACAAATGTATACATTAAAAATATATGCATATGTATGAAAAGCGAAAAAGAAAAAGCAAAAATTGAGCACTAGCAATTTGGCGAATCTAATTGCTTGTTTACTCGCCAAATGAAGAATTTAGTCGAAATTTGGCTCATTGGTGAGTGACAGCGAGAACACTGCTTGTATTCACTAGCTGCACCCGTCGAGATTCGACAGAAAGGAATGTGTATAAGATGAGTATGTTACATTTAAAGCTTATAAATAATAAAAATGAATGAAATAAAAAAAAGTCTACTTAGAAGAAAATATAAATTTTATTCAGTTTTACCTATAATAAGTATGAAATCAGTTTTCATATTGGTTCAATGATAGGTTTTTCTTTTCTTTTGGAGTTAAGATTTTAATTTTCTTTTCGAGTTAAAGTATTTCCTTATATACCACATTAATTGTTTTGTTGCTTTTTGGAACTATTTGCACTTTCAAATTTTTAAATGAACGTACTCTAGACATCGCGACATATAACTGACTGTGGCTAAATACTGGCTCAGGTAAATAAATGCCAACAGAATCCATTGTCTGTCCTTGTGCTTTATTAATTGTCATACAAAACGCAAAATGAATTGGAAATTGGCGTCTTCTAAATGAAAATGGAAGAGTTGTATCTGATGGCATTAAATCGATTCTAGGAATCAAAACTCTTTCTCCAGCTCTGTCGCCAGTAATAACTGCTAGATCCAAACAATTATCGTACATATTTCGTAAAGTCAACCTGGTCCCATTTAAAAGACCTTCGTGAGGACTTAAATTTCTTAGTAATATTACTATTGCTCCGATTTTTAAGGTGAGTATGTGTGGAGGCAATCCACTTAATTCTAAGCAATTTAAAAATTCTGTTGGAAATTGGAGGATTTCATTTTCAGTCATTGAATTATTTATGCTCATGTATGTTCTGGATGTGCCAGGTATAAGGTTTATAACTTTATGGTTCATTTCATTGTAATGTTCGTTTTTTGGAGCTAGAATTGAAACTAGCAAATTTAGTCATATTATTTGAAGATGAAAATCCTTTTCCAAAAATTTCCGATACAATGTCATTTTCTGCTTTAATAGACGGTGGTAAACATACTTTATTTGAGTCTCCAGGGAATTCTTCATTCATGCAAAAATTTTCTCCATTACCTATTTTAAGCAAAAATTCCGATTCTTCTGGTCTTAATCGCATATTTTTTTGCAATTTAAATATTTTAAATTCTGACCAAAGAGTCGAAAACTTGATGCAGTTTTGAACTATGTTTTGTCTTGAAGCATGTGGAATCACTGGTAAAACTTGCCTGAAATCACCTCCAAGGACAATTATTTTTCCTCCAAAAGGAACATTATTGTTCATAATGTCTTGCAGAAGTCTGTTCGCGCACATTAATGCATATACATTGGCCATGGGTGCTTCATCCCATATAATTAGTCGAGCAGACTTAATGTCAGATACAGCCTTACTATTGATGTTTAGGGATGATATGGAATTCTCATGTAGATTTAAAGGTAGTTTAAATCTGCTATGCACTGTTCGACCGTTTGGTAACTGCAAAGCGGCGATACCAGTCCATGCAACTGGTATAACTTCAAATCCCAGATCAAAACATTTTTTTATTAAACATTGATATACAAATGTTTTACCAGTTCCTCCTGACCCATCTATGAAGTATGCATTACTTTTATTCGTATTGTTCTGTTGCATCACATAAATAATTTCGTTAATGAAAATGAGTTGTTCTCCGTTAGCTTGTTGTATCATTAAATCATAATTTAGATTCGGATTTGTAGAAGGTTCAATAGCAGCAGTTCGTCTATTAATATTATATTTAGTAGCCGGTAATTCAAAAGTAGAAAGAGAAAATCCATGGGATTTGAGTATTTTTTCAATATCTTTGAGAGTTAACTCATATGCACTTGCTTGACTATGATGTTGTAGATAATCCTCACTAAGAAAGTCTTTAAATGTATTCCATAATTGAAGCACATTAGTAGGTTGCTGAAATATGCAAATGAAAGAAAATAATTGTCTCAATTGTTGCGCATTTGAACGGATGATGTTTCCTTTAAACAATGATACCATTCATTATCATCTTGAAGCAATCCTCGTTGCATTGCAGCTTCTTTGAAAGTTGAATAAGTAATGTTCTTATATGTTCTGATATCTTCAAAACTCGTAGCACCCACTACATGAAGCAGCAATAGCCGAAGATGATATCTTTCAGATTCTTTTGGTGAAACATTATACATTTTACCTATAATTTTAATCAAATTGACGTGTTATTTCCAAATTCGTTTCTTTCTATCAAATGAATAATAAAATGGCGTTTCTGGATATATATGAGGACTTCTTGTTGCCGGATCACTTTTCAATTTAAGCCAAGCGATCAACTTTGTGTTTTTCAGTTCCGCTCGAAGTAAAGCTTCAGTGGCATTATCGTTATGAAAATATACTTGTTATTCGTCGAGTAAATGTTCCTGTAATCGCATTACTGAATGAGATTGTTGGTGCATAGGATAGGCGAAAATTCTATAAGCAGTTTCAGATGGACTCACATATCGGGTGTTTAGAAATGAAGAAACTTCATCGTGGTGAATTAAACAGTCTTTTTCAGAAACAACTTGCAAATTAGCGCAGTCATGTCCTTTATAAACGTACTTATGGATATATTTTATACTGTGTACTGTTGCACACTTTTCCACATTAATGTGTGTTTGAAAGTAAAGTAGAAGAAATGAATTGTAAGGAACCACAAAACAATTGTCAACTTCTATGGCAGTTCCTTTAACATGTTTTGTAATTGTCCTACCATTATTTCTTCTTCTATATAGAGGGTAACCATTGACATTATTATTTGTTTCAGAAGTAAATTCTTTAGGAAATCCTTTTTTACACTTACCGTCGTTCATACAAACTGAATTCTTGTTACGATTGCCACACGGGCCGTGGAGCATATGACATTTAACTAAATTGTATAATGTTTCATCTTTAACATCTGGAATTTCTGCTGAAATAACATTATCAATATCTGAGACGTCTCTAAACTTACAATCATCTTGGAGGCATAATAATAAGTGAATGAGGTAATTCTCTTTTTTGAAATTCTACAGTGTAAAGGTATGTTTGTACAGCCCCAAATATATTCTTTTGATTTATTAATCGTAAGAGTTCTTTAACTTTTGCATGAAAAACTCTAACTGTAATGTCTGGTCTATTGTAAGCTGTTTCATGAGAATGTATACTTTTTGTAATCTCAGGCCATAAAGGGTTGCATGTAAACGTCAGAAAAATATCGTGTTTACCAAACTTCCTCACCATGGCCATAGCATCCTGATAATTTTGTATCATATTTTGAGGGCTTCCAATGAAAGTTGATGGTAAAATAATAACACGCCCAGTCCTTAACTTCTCATATTCAGCCCTTACATGTAAAGCATCTGCTAGGCCGGCATATGTTTCCATTCTCAACTTTGACTGCTGACTTCGAATGAATTTTAATTGGTCGCCTTCAATTTGACAATAATAAACCACAATCAGCTGTTGAGTTAATTTTCCAGAATCGATTATTAGGTTAAAATTTCCTTTAGGGACACAACCTCGAATCATAAGTCTGTATGATACATATTCCCGCATAGATAAGTTTTGGCGAACTTTAATCTGATGCTCTCCACTAGATGGCATTGAAATATGCCATCCGGGCTCTCCATATGGCCATATTAGAATGTAAGACATTGAGTCACAGTGCATACTGTCAAAATATATGGTTTTCAATTCTCCGCTCTTAGCATAAACTGCAATATGTCTATGAGAAGGTGGAGCACCATCAGCTGACTCAAATACCGCTGCGACTTCAGAACATGCAGAGTCATTATACCGTCAAGAATCCTCTTGGGGCTCATGATAAAGTCACATTACTAAATTTATAGGTACGCGATTTTCTTTCAATGGTATTTCTTTTTCTTCACTCATTTTCTGATGCATTGTTTTATATAATCGTATATATGGGTTGTATTTGTCTAATATAGAGGTTATTCTTTCCAGAATGTCTTTCCTTAAAGAATTGTTAGCGGAATGATGCAGTCTGATTTCATTAGCCTCAGAAAAATCTAGAATATATAATTGCCCATAAGAAGCTGTAGTTTTACTTTGAGGGTACAATGGAGAAATTCTATGATGTATTACGCCAAGAATTTTAAAACAATAAGGACCCTGTCCAGGTGGCAATGTTACATTAGCTACGAATGATAAAGCGTTGTTATATTGGCGAATGTTTTCTCTAAAGTTTTTAGATAACTCATTATTCCTGCAGAATAATTCTTCGATATCTTTAGAAATACGAAATTCAGGTAATTTGATTTTTTTTTTTTTTTTTTTTTTTGTTACAACAGAATAAATTAAAATAGCCTGATGAATTTTTTTCATCTTTAAAATATAGAGCAGAGCAGTAATTACATTTATTGTTTAATTCACCTAACCTAAATGGTTGTATATTACAAACTACTTTAGAAACAGCACATCTATATTGAATAGAAAAGGATTTTCGTTCTTTGTTTTTCATACGTTTGATTATGATTTCTTTACGTCCTGTTAAACTTTTTTTCTTTTTTTGACATTTTTTGAAACAATTTGTTGTGCAAAATTAGATTTAGGACGAAATTCCAAAACATCATAATGACCTGAATCAACATTTCCAGAAAAGAGTAAATTACATATTATATTTCCAGACCCATAATCGAAAGTATTATTGCTAGTATTATTTCTATATTTTCTAAAGGTATAATTCGGAAACAACTGGCTTAAGCAAAGTAATTCTACATGATCGGCATATTCACTATCTAATGACATCAAATTTTCATAATCAACAGAAGTAGTTACCGGAATCCTATAAGAGTTATCACCAATTATAAAATTTTCATACTGTTCCCAATTATCCTTGACTATTTTCACTACTTGCAATCGAAGTTCACGGTGATATATATCAGTCTTATATACACAATATGATACTGACCGAAATAAACAATTGCCATCTCTTAAAATAGGGATAACATAACGTTCCATGATAAAGATACGCAAACTTCAGAAAAAAAATAAGGACATAAATTATAAAGTATTATGGTAGCTTAAATTCAGCTACAAATCTCATTATTTGAATGCGAAATTATTCAGGAAATTATTATACCTAAGACGACGAATTCAAAATTTCTGCATAAATTTTTTTTTCTCTGTTTAAATATCGCTTGGTAAATGTACCATAATTATACTATCAACAAAACATTTTAATTATAATAGTAACAGGGAGTTAACAAACTGCATTACTGACCCACTACACATTTATGGCACTTGCAATAAATTATTTATTGGTTTGTAGCCTCCATGACTTACTTTGTCAAAATTAATCTTATTGTCATGACAACGAAAAGAAAAACGATATCTTTGTTATTAAAAAAGAATAAAAAATTTGTATTTGTTATTGATTTATAGAAAACGTTTTATTTATTTTTATTTTATATAATAACTTAATACTGCGGAATGATTTTTATTAATTTTTGATATCATGTAAAATAGAATTATCGTAATACCCGCATATCACATATTTTATTCTTTTTTTTTCTAATATGACATCATTTACACTTTCAGAAACACTAATCTTTTCCGAAATAAAATGCAATGCTTGCATTTTATGCAATTATTAAAAAAGTCTTTAGTCTCATAACATATTTATTATAATTAAATGAAAATGGCACAATTTATAGAAATATTTTCATTTGTGCATACCAAAGACATTTAAATAAATAAAATAAGTTCTTTTTATTTAGATGAAGGAATAAAAGTCACTGAATGTGACATCATCACTGATACAGCTATAACAATCTGTATTAGATTCATGGATCAAATTTATCTGGTTCCTGAATGGCGACATTTTCTCCACCAAAGAAATTTCGCTGTAGATATTTTATTTTATTAAAGTTTATTTACATAATACTTAATAATATTATTCAGTAAATAATCTGTGTATTGTACCGCGATTAGTGAATAATTATGCACAATCATTTTATTAGGATTAAATTTTACAAAAACCATTAGTTTTTCTTTTTTTTTTTTTATGCGATGACACATTCACCGATGAGATTACGCTCCTGTTTTGGTGGAAAGTAATAAAGTAAAATAAATTTTTATTTTACTGAGAAAAGCTTAATCTGTTGCCACTGTTTTGAAGAAATATCACAAAAAAGCTTATAAAATTAAAAATAAAATATAAAAATGGAAATAAACTAAAAATTAGCCTTAATGGGCAAATCTACACATAAACGGCTTTCATTTAAAAAAAATAATCATCAAAATCGGGCCAGTAGAAAGCTCAGGGCTGATGACTAAACAAACAGCCAGCTGTTTTAAATATATATATTATTTTCTGAAATCTGCTCTGCACAGGTGTATTAAATTTGGCAGGAAGATACCTTTGTGTGAAGTAGTATTTTTTCACATTTTGTGGAGATTTTTTTTTTTACATTTATAAAGGAAATCTATTTTCAGTGTTTTTTGTATTTTGCAAAATTTCATTTTTCTTAAATCAAATTTTTCTAATTAAAAAAACTCTTAAATTTTGCTTCTGTCATTTTTAAAATTCAACGTGAACAAATGCCAAATTTGTTCTTATAGAAACATGAATGATGATGAGAATTAAATTTAATCTGGATTGAAATAAAAATAAAGGTTTGTTTGATTAGAGACTGGACCGGGTATAGTCTGCACAAGTGTATGCTGGGCCTCCAACCCTAGCTTCGTTTAGGAAAACTGACGAAAGCTCTACTAGTTACTAAATATTTTTACCAGTGCTTCTGCTAAACACTGATATTCTGTGGGTGTGAATCACCATCACTTAAACCTTTAAGTGTCTTAATTGTGTATTTTGGTTATTTAAGCCTTGAATTTGAAATATGGTTTAACCAAAAAAAAAAAAAAAAATTTTTTTGCATTGCATAAGATAAATAAATGTGTAAGGTAGTAATGATCCAATCTTCGTACAAATACTTTTTATAGTTACAGGATGGTCAAGATCTGGAGAACATGGAAATACAGTAGAATCTCTATTAATCAAGGTGTCTATTAAACGAGCCAATAAGTCTTTTGTGAATCAACCTTGAAAAAAAAAAAAATCACTTTTTAGTTTACTGTCCATGCTATAAACTTTCTTAGATATCTGCATGGATCTGTACCTGGCCCAGTAGTATTAGAATAATTTTTTCCACAGGCCGTGTCTTCAAAAATTTTGATGGACTTACTGGCCCAATATAAAAGCTTACACAAAAGCAATAAAATAAGAGTCATTTTCAATAAATGACTTTTTTGCGAATAAGCATAAATGTATGTGACAAGCCAATGCTAATTTAACAAGATTGATACAGAAATATAACATGTCCAGTGAGAGATCAGCATCAAACAATTACATGGTGTGTAAGACGAGGCATTATTTTTTTCAACAAACATGTGTCAGGCTTAAATAATGCTTGCATTTTTTTCTACATAATCAGGCCTGTAATTATTCTTCGGATGCATAGGTAGGATATATGCTTTGTGAAAACACTAACACTATAAACTTCTGTTAATGAAATCTTTTGAAAGTTTTTATTGTTGAACTGCGTTAGATAAAATTGTGTAAGCTTATTTTCATCATTTAAAAAACATTCTATTGTATTTTGTTTTAAGTATTTCTATTGTATTTTGTTTTAAGGGTTGCCGGCTTTTAGCCGAGCCCCCCCCCCCCCCCCCCCCCCCAAAAAAAAAAAATAAATAAATAAGTAAATAAAAGCCAGCTTTTATTTTTAAAGTGTTAATTTGTATCGAATCCATATTAAATATGGATTGCTTTATTTTTAATAAATTTTTAATTATTTACTACTAAAAAAGTTCAAATAAATAAGTCTTTATAACTGCTAGAAGTCAACTGTGAAGGCATTATGCCTGAAAAAGTATATAAATCTTGGAAAAAAGAAAATATACTCAAAAAATGTGTTTTAAATTTCTATATTTCATATTTCTACTTATATTACACATTCTTAAAAATTATAGTTAATTGAATTGCGACAAAATGTAACACATCAAAACATTCATGGAAACATTCTTACTTATCAATATGTAAAGATTAAGTCATAGAATAAACAATGTTGAAAGAGAAATTAGGAAGGATTCAGTATTTGAGGAGATTTTAATACATAATTATATAAAATTAAACAACAACAAAAAATATTCTAATA
The DNA here is from genome assembly GCA_964019185.1 of Maratus speculifer. NCBI lineage: Eukaryota > Metazoa > Arthropoda > Arachnida > Araneae > Salticidae > Maratus > Maratus speculifer. The sequence goes on from OZ025298.1 coordinate 200,611,033, forward strand.
TAATTTGTTGAATTAAAATTTTGATTGGCTCTTTATTATTTCAAAGTGCATATATGCCCTCTTGCATGAATATATCCATGCATATGCAAACTGAGAATACTGAAATAGATTCAACATATATTATGAAATATGCATAATTCATAATACTATTTTTAATAATGAGAAATAGTGTTTATGTATGATTTTAAATGTTTATAGGGAATAAAACATGACATTTTAGTAACTCTTAAAATTAGTTAAATAATGAAACATGTAACTAAGTTACCATTGTCCTCTTTAATTTTATAAAGCAGGAAAAATAAGGGTGGGATTAAAGGTCTATGTAAATCAAGAAAAACACTTGGTATGGCCATTTTATAATTTAGCTGACATATTTGCAATTCTGACTATAAACCACTGGCAATTCCATCAATGTGTTATTCTAGTATTGATGTCTTCATTATTGAAAAATTGGGTTATAACCCAAAATGAATCTGAATTAAAATCCCAGTTTTTCATTTTAATAAATTTATTAAATTCAAAGTAAATTAACAATCATCAAAACTACTTAAAAGACACTTAAAAATGTGTATTTTATAATTAAAAAGCTTTACTGTATAAAAGCCAATTATGGCCAAAAAAGGCCAATTTCGGCCAAAAAAAAAAAAAAAAAAAAAAAAAAGCCAGTTAAAATCAATAAAAGCCACTGGCCTGGCTTTTTTAAAATTTTAGCCAGCTTTTTTGAAACCCTGGGGGAAGGGGTGTTTGTCTTATGATATCGTTAGCATTTTTAATTCAGAGTTTTTTATCCATTAAAAAACCTTAATTACTTTTTTCTATCTACTTTTATGAAAATTCAAATTTAATATTATAAATCAATCATAATCATTAATCAAATCATCGCCCTCCTCTCCCCCTTATTAAAATTAAACTCCAAGAGGAGAAAAATTCATAATATGAAAAAGTTGTCCGAAATATTTCCAATAATAATTCACATGATGGTTCAAAAATTGTTTGAAATTTACTCCTCACCTGTGAATTCACTTTTTCTTCCCAGAATACACCCTGAAATGATGCAGCCCCCACTTTAAAATTTTTATATTTAATAAATGATATTTACAGTATGTTTACTTAAAAGCAAAACCCAGATCTAAAATGAAATTTGCTGTTGAAATAAGTAAGATTTAAAAAAATCAGTCCCTCGTTGCACCCCCTCTCCCCCTGCCTGCTAAAATTCAGTTCCAGGAGAGAAAGTGTTATAATATGAAAGACAACTCTCGAAAACTTTCCGTTGATATATTACATGATGGGTCCAGAAAAAGTTTGAAATTTACTTCTTACTCGTAGCCATGGGTTTACTTACATCCTAGAATACACCCGGAAATCACGCAGTCTCGACTTTAAAATTTTATATTTAAAAAATAATGATTTACCAGATTGTTCCATCTAAAATTATAGTCATTGTATCAATAACTACTGTTTAATAAATTCAACCCCTCAATTTTAAATCCAGGTAGTGGCCCAGGGGGGGGTCCCCCCCTCCCTTAAAGCATTGGAATGTCTCCACCCCACCCCTCGAAATTTTGAGATTTTGTGTTTTCATTGGTGAAAATGGGCATTTTTTTACATTATATCTGGCTTATTTTGGTAAATTTATCACAATACCAAAGAAGTCATTCAGTCAAATAGTTTAATCATTATGAAGATTTAAAGTTTGAAACGGTTATTGTTAAATTCATCTGTAATCATTGTAAAACAGATATGTTACTGGAGGTTTTAAATAAAACTCAAACTACTTGGTGAGAATGAGCTTTAACTTTTTATATGTTTAGTATATTTGATGCTTCTAGAAATAGATTTCATATAAAAAAACTTAGATTACAATTTATATTTGTTTCAAGAATTTAAAGAAAAATGAAATTGAATTTTTTGATAATTGGAATTGTAATTGATTTTTTCGGCTTGCTTTAATTTTTAGAAGCTTCAAAAATGCGAATTTTAAACTATATCAAATTTTATCAATTAGTTCTTGATAGGTTGAAAAAACTACATTAAAATCTGTTATGTAATGACTATAAATGAAACATTATCACTCCTAACTTTAAACTTTCAAAATTTCTAAACTTTGACCAAATAACTTCAGATTTAGTTTCTTATGGTAAAATTTATCAAAAAGATGATAAGGATGTTATATTAGGCATTTGCATTGAAAATTTCCATTTGGTACAATTTCAGTTTAAAAATGACTGCCTAAACTTATTTTTTTATTTTATTACATAAAATGAGAAAATGATGCAGTTCTTAGTTAATGATTACCTTCCCCCCCCCCCTTTTTTTTTTCTTTTCTCTGACAATTTGAAGATATGGAAAGTTTATTTTATTACTTTTAGTTAGATGCAATTTGATTTGTGCGATATTTGATTCTTTTATGTTAATGCCAAGCTGTGTTCATTTAACATTCAAATAGATTTAAATATACAATTCACTATTTTCATATTCTTATTATACTTCGGAAAGGGTGAAAATTGCTGCTTTTTTATAAGGATTAAAATATTTTTATTTCAGTAAGCTATGCTTTTGAAAACACTTAGATTAAAATCTTTGTCTTGATATATTTATCTTTTAATTAGCACCATTTATCTCTGTAGTATTTATTTAATATTTGTATATGTACCAAATTTCTTTTTTGTGTGTGTATATAAATGTCATTCTCATGCATTATTTTGCTCCTCTTGCAGAATATTGACATTCCAAGTGAAAACTTAGAATTAACTGAGGAGTCTGTGCTAGAAAATAAAAATATTTTTGATGTCAGTAATAGAAGGTATGTTTTATGTTGATAAAATGTAAGTTATTTTTGTAATAAAATTGATTTGCACAGTATTTTTTATTATATTTTTAATTTAAAGATAGTTTTAAATACTGCAATTTATTTTCTCTTTTCTCACTTTTCCAAGCTTTCTATTTTACAGAAGTACTTTTTTTGCAAACATATATTAATAATAGTTGATATTGCATTGAGCATTGGCTCTAAAAAAGCACACATACTAGTCATATTTCCATAGCTATGCTCTGGGATATTCACTTTAAATTTTGAATTCATATAATTTCACTTTTGCTGGAGAAGTCCTTCGCCACTTATCAGAACATTCTGAGGCAACAACTTCATTTTGAATAAATTTTCTTTATGACATTTATCCACAGTTTTAACTGCACAATTTTTTCAGTGTAGTTTTTTTTCCTTATAAATTTTGTACTGTAAATTCATTTTTGAAAGAATGGAAAGTAAGACTAATGATTATTTTTGCTGTCTGTGTATATCTCCATTTATATATTTTCCCCTTTTATTAAACATATCAATTCACTGTTTCACTAAACTAATATCTTTATTATATTCGAATAATATTTATTTTATTTACCTTGTTTTTTACTATTATTTCATCTTTAAAACTACTTAATTTATTTACCTTCTCTTTCTTGTTGCATGTATTTATCATTTTAAAATCTCAGCCAGCATTTCTCTTCCAATCAGGAACATGTTACACTCTCAAATGACACAAAGTTTGTCATGGCCACTACTAAATGACATTGTCCATTTGCTTTAACTGCACATCATTTGTTTGCTGTTATGCCATGCTGTCTTCCTTTCGAGAATCATTGGCAGCTGCTTCTTGCATTAAGTAATAGGACATTGTTTAAACAACCAGACTATATAAATACTTTTCAGTTCACACTTTTCTTATGTTCTTTACTTAACTTTTCATGCTAATTAGCAAATGCTTTTATAGGTCTTTGAACATGATGCTGATTGGTTTAACTAAAAAGTTCTTTTCCATCACCCTTTGTTAATTTAAAATTTAGTTGCATTGTTTCGCTTTGTGAATGAAGCTGATAATTTACTGATGTTAGTAATTATTTAAGTTGAGATTGCATTGGACTCTGTTCTCTTGCATATTCAAATATAGATATTGAGTTTTGTGCATGGTGGTATTTATTATTGCAAGACATATATATATATTGTAAACATAATTTAATAGTAAAATATAATATAAAGCAGCAAAGCTATTAAAAATGCTTAAAATATTGTTTTTCAGTATGCTAAATTTTATTCGTTTTATCTTTTTAGATTTCATTTTATTAAATAAATTATAGTTTTTATACTTGTTTTTATTTCATCACCCTATGCTTCATGTAACGTTTATTACTTGCTTGAATTTAATGCTTGTTTTACAGATTTCAATTTAAAAAAATTAATCTCACATTGCCAATGGCCCCCCCCCCAAAAAAAAAAAAAAAAAAAAAAAAAATTCAGCTATATATTTTTTAATTTATACTTACCTATTACATTTTTTTTTTCTTTTGCCAAGATTAATCTTATACTATATTAATTTCCCTTTAATAATATTCCATGCTTATTTAAGCCTTTTAAATTTTTTTAAATTAAATTATCATTTGTGAAATAACATTTTTTAGCTGCCATCTTGATGCGAGGGGTTAATTTTTATTTATATGTCACACATCTGGTTTGAAATTTTCAAAAATTCCAGAAACACTATTTGTGCCAAGGAAGTTGTTTCTTATAAAGATTAAAGCGCCAGAAATCATGAAATATTTCCTCTTTATGATACTAATAGGGTAATATGGTCAATTGATTTTTTAATTGTATTATTACATGAAAGAACATTTAATACAGATGTCCCAGTCAGAATTGTCTGGTAGTTGGATAGTTGATGGGCTGTTGGTTGATTTGGAGATAAGACTGGGAGCCTGTGCCTAATGTTTTTTTTTTTTTTATGTTCAACTTGCTATGCATGGTCATTTGTGTCTGTGGAGTTGATTATGTTATGAGGTGTCTTAATTAAATGGAATGCAGTGGCAATCAAAATGAAAATTTTAGAAACTTATTTTAATTTAGTAATGATATAGGGCATTTCCTTCAGACACGTTTATTGCATTACAATAAAGTTTTGGGCTTGTTTATCAACTGTTTATTCTCCCCCCACAAGTTATCTACTTTTACTTCTTGGCCCATATCCTGTGCTTAATAGTGGGAAACCTTTATAGAATGATGAGTTTTACAGCTTTTTTTTTTAAGCTCCTAATATCATTTTACTATATATATATATATATACAGTGATGCTGCTGGACTTGAAAAATCCTGGGTCTCGGGGACCCAGGACTTCTAAAATTCTGGGTCCCTTTATCAAAAAAGCGGGTCCCCACTAATAAGTCATATTTTTAGACGCAAAAATTGAACTTTTTCATTTGCAAAAGAAAAGTTAAATGCAATAATTATTGTTTTAATTAATGTATAAATAATTAAAGCCAATATTATTTTTTTTAAACTATTAAGAGATATTTACTTTACATTTTTAAAAAATAAATGCGCAAGATACAAATTATAAAATAATGTTTATTTGAGTTTAGAAGATAACAAGTATCCCTATTGCTCACATTTCTTTTAAAAAGGTGTAGAACTGATTCATTGAAAAAGACATTTTTTCTAAAAGAGGAATACTTTTCAAAATAATCAGAACAATCAAAAACAGATTGTGAAGCAGGAAAATCTGTTTTTGGAGCAGAAAAAAAAAACTTTGGAAGCAGGGAAGTTAGTTTTTGGAAAAGAAAAATTCTATCCTGTCATTAACTTTTTTTTTCGTACTCCTTTGACGAAAACTGCATTTTAGAGCTATTTTTTTCACGAAATTTGCCGTTTTTTCGCGATCTTTTGGCGAAAATTGCCGGGTTTTTTTCGCGATATTTTGACGAAATTTGCTGTTTTTTCGCGATCTTTTAACGAAATGAGCCGGTTTTTCACGATCTTTTGACGAAATGTGCTATTTTATCACTTTTTTTATGTAAATTGCTGTTTTTGCGAATTTTTTGACAAAATTTGTCGTTTTATCACGATTTTTGGATGAAATTTGTCGTTTTTTCGCGATTTTTTTTGAGGAAATCTGTTATTTGTTCGAGATTTTGTAATAAAATTAGTCATTTTTTGCGAATCTTTTGACGAAATTCGCCGAAAATTATTCGTTATTTCGCGATTTTTTAAACGAAATTTGTCTTTTTTGCGATTTTTTGATGAAATGTGCCGTTTTTTCGCGAACTTTTGACGAAATGTGCCGATTTTTTGCGATCTTTAGACGAAATGTGCCATTTTATCACGATTTTTTCATGTAAATTGCCGTTTTTCGCGAATCTTTAGACAAAATTTGCCGTTTTATTATGATTTTTGGACGAAATATGTCGTTTTTTTCGCGATTTTTTGAGAAAATCTGCCTTTTTTCGGGATTTTGTAACAAAATTAGTCATTTTTTTTCGCAAAATTTTTTACGAAATTTGCTGGAAATTATTCGGTTTTTCGCGATTTTTTTAATGAAGTTTGCCGTTTTGACAAAAATTACGCGTCCCGCGGGACGCGTAAGCTCCGTTTTTTGCGTCCCGTCGCCGATTTTTTGCATATTTTACGCCCTATAGCGCGTCCGCGGCATTCCTGTATATATATAGATTTTAATGAATGAGGAATTTGCACATGTCGAGAAATCAATCAGCTGCATGTTTTTCTGGTGATTACAGACTCATACATTCCAAAAATTTAATCGAAAATGTAAAAAAATTTGGTCAAAAGCTTTTAAATTAAGCTTAAAATTGATAGAAAAGCGCGCGACTAGAAAACGCTGCGTGGTCATAGTTCACGATATCCCAGTGGAAGGCGAAACAGAGAAAGCAAGCAAGCGGTTTTATGTTTTTATAAACCTGTATTTTTCAAGCATTTAAAATTTTTCTTACACCCAATTTTATTTATTCTTTGATCTTTAATAGATTTGATCAATGTATCGTAAAAATGGAAATAAAATGGAATTATTTCCGGCATTAAAGAAAAGTTTTGATTTAAAAAGAAATCAGCTATATTCGTCTGTTTCTTTTTAACAAATTAAAAACATAAATTCTCCTTGTAAAATATTAGTTAAAATTTTTTAATGTTACAGTTCGGAAAAATTACACGCACGCACACACACACATGTATATATAACAATAAAAAGTAAAACAATTGTCTTAAATCTGCACCAAGGCAATGCGCATATTTGAGAGGGCCTATCATGTTTTTTAAAATTTAAAAGATGTTGTTATCGTGCATAAATTGCTTTAAAACATTCAATTCTTATGATTGCCATTTGTCACAAACTACATTTTTAAATATTTTAAAACAACTTGCATGGTAAATTCCTAGTAGAAAGGTTACTATTTGGAAGTATTTGTCCTGATCTCTAGGTTAGATTTTTTTTTTTTTTTTTTTACAATATATTTACTATACAATGAATATTGAACTAAAAATATATATATTAATTTTTTTTCGCTGGTCTAATTTTCGCATTTCTTAGCAAGTCAAATTTTAAAACAAACTCAAATTTAAATGTACACTTAAATGCAAAATAACCTGGCTTCAGAGTCAGATAACCTTGAATATAAAATCAAAAAATATTTAAAAAAAAATAGAGGTAAATGAAATCAGAGCACAAACATTGGGTGCAACACTGATTTTGGAATCCATGGTGCACAGATCACTATCTTGATATGTAATTCTAAAAAATTGATCTGTGCAGTTTTCTCCCTGCTCCTTCCCCTACATATTTAACATTGTACCATGTCGAAATAATTTTATGCAATAAAAAACAAAAGTAGTAGTAAATTATCTTGGATTCCATCATGTTTTTCTATTTTTTCTGGTTGCAGTATGTTTATAAGTAGCATATTTATTTGTGCCATTCAGTTTTATATTATTGCTAATAGAAATTTGACAAAAGTTTACTGTTTAGTATTTTTAAATAGAAAAGTGACTGGCAGTTCAAAGAAAATGAGCAGTTATAAAACTGATACTACTGGCAACTGGCCAGTAATGAAATTTTTCAGTTTTGCCCTTTATTAAGGCTGTTCTGTGTTATGTTTAATTAAAATTTTTTCTAACCATTTTTCATTATAATTATAAAGTAGAGTAAATGCAAATACAATAAAGTAGAAAAAAAATGTTTTATCCCAATTAGTTTTCCCAGTTCTCTCCATAACCAATTAGCATGCATGTTTTAAAAGATGTTTGTTTACTTAAAACATGCTATTTGTTTTCAAAGTGCTTTCATAAATTTAATGAAATTTCATAAACTGTTTTGAATAAAAGATTTAAAGTATAACAGCCAAAGTTTCCTTAAGATAAATTATGCAATATATTTATTAAAGCAAATGTAATTGCAAGTGTTACCTGCAACTTGCAGTGGTGTGACAGGTTGTCAAATGTAAACAAATGATTGTTGCCACTGCTGGTTTAGAAACTCTGCAATGCTGGACTTGTAAGTAATTAACTGTAGCTTTGACATGATAAGTGGTTGTGTCCAGTTAAACTGGCTTTAGTTTTTGCATAATTTTTGTGTCTGACTGTAACTGTAATTAATCAAGTTGACTTTGACTTTAACTGTTTTCATTTTTGATAGTATTTAAAGACCAAGCTGTTGGTGAGATAGTGTAGCACTAGCCTGGCAGTAGTGATGGTAGCATCAGTGAAATGGCACTTATGAGAATTGTTGTTTTTTCCAGAGTTGGATGGAGATGAGTGTTTTTAAGAAAGTTTTTGCGTTTGTGTGCCTTAGAGGCGGATATGAGCTGTGCTCATTTTAGTTCATTTTTAACAAGTTTTTAATGCAATAGTTTAATTAACATAGTTTAAATAGAAGAAATTTAGTTTGAAAATTTTTGAATATTTTTCTCTTGCCATGATTCACCAACATATGGTCTCATCAACATACAAAAGATCCACGGCCTAACATTCTGAAATCAAAAAGAGCAACTTTGAGACATATGCTTTAATTTATTTTTGTTCGGAAATGCATGAAAATAGCAGGTGTTATTATCCAGAAACTGTCTATTTGCAATCAATTTTCTGTTTTTTTAAAAACACGATAGATCTATCATAACAAGCCTACAAATTTGACGTTTCTGAGCACATTTCCCGAAGAAAGCAGAAAATTGGTCGAAAAGAAGGAGAAAAACGGATGATCACGTGATCGAAATAGCTTAGAACTGGATAGGTAATTTAATTATCATAAAGTGGGAAAATAAGTTCGATTCAAAATCACTTCCATAGTCAGGCATTCCAATTTTATATCTTTGTGTTATAAAATGAATTTGTAAATGTGTCAAAACGTTTTGCGCTTGTTGAGCGGAGCAGTTGAGAACACCCTTAAGGCTGTTTTCAGCTGCTGAACAAGCGCAAAATATCTTGACACATTTACAAATTAATTTCTTAACTGGAAGATATAAAATGGGAAAGAATGACTATGGAAGCGATTTTGAATCGAGCTATATTTTCCACTTTTTGATAAATAAAAAATGCCTATTGAATTATAAGTAATTTTGACCATGTGGTAAACACTATTTTCACCTCTTTTTGAGTGGTTATACTTCTTACTAACAGAAATGCGGTTTAAAATGCTCATTTTGATAATATTTTCTAAATCTACTGTGTTTGCCCCCCCCCCTCCAAAAAAAAGAGCGAGAGAGAAAATGAGTTTGATTATATAGTTTCTGAATAGCAAAACTTCCTAGTTTCATGCATTTCCGAACAGAAGTAAATTAAAACTTGTGTCACAAAGTTGCCATTTTGGATTTAACTGTGTGTGCGTTATTTTTTTCTTTTCTTTTAAGGAGGATTTAAAAAAAAATCTTATTTCCTAATCAATAAATCGGAATTTTGACTCATTTTTCAATTTGAAAATATACCAATTTCAGGTATGATTACGGAAGCGATTCGTAACTGAACAAATTTTTATTTTTTCATTAAATTATTTATTTAAATCTTGATCTATAAGTGATTGTTGTTTCATTAAAGCAGTTTTTTTCTTTTCCTGTCTTATAAGGCCAGGAAATTTCTTTCTAAACATTAACTTAACTGCATTTTTCTGCTTTTACACCTCCCTCCACCTTGAGTGTCTTATCATCTGCTTAAAAAGTACCCCCCCCCCCTCCTTTTTTTTCCGACTACACCACTGCATATAAATTTGCTTTATGGTCATTGTGATAACATATAATGGAAAAACACTGGATTTAAAATAATTAAATAAAAATATTAAATAATATATAAATATATTATTATAATATTATTTATATAAAATAATTAAATAAAATCCGCAAAATAAATCATTGCATCTGTTTCAAATAAGAAATTTAGACAATATGTCTTAATTTGCATACATGTACTAAAAATTAGACAAAATATTAACAAATATACATGTTTATGATGAGAGTATAATGTCAGTCATGATAATTAATGCAATACACATGGATTTTATAATGGGAGAAAAAGAAAATCGGTAGATCATGATCGCAATCGCAGTAATCAACACAGTCCTTCCGAACGCGTGTGTGTTATCATGAACGATGACATCACAACCGACGGCGTAGGAAAAGTGCCGTTTTCGTGACACGGTAAATAGTGCCATGTAAACACCGTTGTAAATCAATAATTACAGCTCAAAATCAAAAAAAAATTTTTCACTGCCCATCATATCTTTTAGTTTTCTATTGTTTTTAGCTAAAATTAGAAAACGTGAAAATTCCTCATTGTGTATATGCAATGAACCCTCATTAATGTAAACTTTTCAGATTGACCATTTTTTTTTTTTTTTTTTTTTTTTTTTTTTTTTTTTTTGTCTGTTTTAATCAGTGTAAAAATTTTAATGATGTCAAGTAATTCTTTATTGATTGAATTAAGTTGTTTTGACAGATGTTAAATAGTGTATCAACCATATGATAAGACAAATTTTTCTTTAATTTGCACTTTTAGCATAAAAATATATTTTTCTGTTTAAGGTCTGTGAGTTTAGAAGATAAATCTGACCTAAAGCAGGAGATTGAGTACATGAAAACAAGAATTGAAGTTCTTGGTGCTGATATAACTCGTTTGCAAGGAGAATTGAAAGAGATGGAGAATTCAAATTTAGATTTAAAAACTCAGTTGAAAGAGGTATTTTTCTATTATTTAAATGTTTTAATTATCAACAAATTGTTTTAACAAAATGTTTTAATTATCACAATTCAATTCTCTAGCATAAATAATACCTATAAATTATGTTGCATGAAAACATGATAAAAGTAAGGAAATAATATTATGTGCAGTAAGAAGCTTTAAAGCGAATTTTGTGTGGTGTTTAACATGAAATAACGCACCAATCAGCAGATTGCATTTGTGTCATGTGATAAGAACTATTTCAGTGTTTTCAAATCTATGCAAAAGCTGGGAGAAAAGTGAAAGGAAGGTTGAAATTTTGAAGGTCAAAGATGTCATATGACATTTATTCGTCACTGCATTTGTTATGAATTTCACAAAGGAAAAAGTGCTTCAAAAGCATATTAATCAATCTGTTCTGTTCTTGGAGAGGAAATCATATCGAAAAGCACATGCAAATTTTGGTTTCGGCATTTTAAAGACGGTGATTTTGATGTTAGCAATCGAGAACGTAGCGCCGCTCCACTGAAGGCTAGTCATGACGATTTGCAATCTCTACTTGATGAAGATGCATCTCAGATGCAAAAAGAACTTATCAAACAATTAGGGGTATCCCAAAAAACTATTTGTAATCGTTTACAGGCAATGGGAAAGATTCAGAAGGCAGGAAGATGGGTGCCACATGCATTGAGCCAGAAAAAGAAGGATGAGCGTGTCTTCAAGTGCATGAATCTGCTAAACAGGCAACAGAGAAAATATTTCTTGTGGAAAATCATGACGAGAGTTTAAAAATGGATATGTTATGATAATTCGAAACGGAAACGCAAAAAATATTGGTTGAATCCTGGCGAATCAGCAAAATCAACGCCGAAACTATCCATTTACTTCAAAAAAGATCTCCTCTGCATCTGGTGGGATATGAAGGGTGTGCTCTATTGTGAACTGTTGGAGCTTGGTATAAGTGTGACAGCTGAACGTTTCAAGCAACAATTGCTTCAACTGAACCAGGAAATCAGTCAAAAACGTCCATTTACTGCAAAAGGTTTGCACCCCGTGAAATTGCTCCATGACAATGTCAGGCCTCATGTTGCAAAACTAGTCAAGGACATTTTAGTAACTCTTGGCTGGGAAGTTTTGGAACACCTGGCATATAGTCCCGACATAGCCCCTTCAGACTATCATTTGTTTCGGTTGATACAGAATGCTTTGTCTTCCGTATATTTCCGGACAGTGGACAAAGTGCGAAATTGGGTTGATGACTCCATCGTGTCAAAAGACTAATTATTCTCACAGCTGGCATCCATCAACTGCCTGAACGATTTCAAAAGGTGTTAGGTAATGATGGAGATTATTTTGATTAGGGATGGGACGAATAGTGATTTGGCCGAATAGCCGAATACCGAATATTCGGCCAAATTTTAGGCCGAATACCGAATATTCGGCCGGCCGAATAGTAAAATTTTTTTTCCAATAAAGAAAATTAATTTTTATTATATATAATTAAAAAAATAGGAGCTCATTAATAATTATTACTCTTAAATGTGCTTTTAAATGTATTTTTAAATTTGAAAAACTTATTTTAACACAAAAAATTATGAAATTGCATTATATCCTTTATTCTAATGTACATCAAATTGATTTTCAGTAAGTCAAAATGGGAAAATATTTCCATTAAAATATGAAGAATGTACTTCACTTTTACTATCAATTGATACTTCTTGTATCCAAAATCAATAATATTCTTAATCTCTCTCTCTCTCAGAACTCAAAAGGACATATTTTCTGAAATAACCCTTAATGAAGTAAATTTGATCATTTAAAGTTTGTGTCCCTAGTGATAAGCAAATTTGTAAGAATGAGACTGTTCTGAAATCAGATGCCAAGCTTTAAATTACAAATTACGTTAAAGCAAAGGTTATGCTTAAAGTAGAATGCATATGTTAACAAAATCTTTGACATTTGAATTGGCACATACAATATTCAACTTCAATATTCCACTTATTCAACAAGCATTAAAAGGATAAACAGAAATTGATAACAACATGAAGGAAGGAAGATTAAATTAAAATATATACATAATAATGTTACATATTTAAGTCAGTAATTATGCAAATAATTATTTAAAAGTGAAAACTATAGAATGAAAAAAATATTTTATTGAGTATTTAGAATTTATATTAAAATATTTATAAAACCATCTTCATAAAGCAAGTTGTGTCATCTAATGTGTATCGAGTTTGACACCAGTTCTGCTTTCAGATGTACCGTTGTATTTGGAATGGTGATATATTTAATTTTGAAAATGAATCTTCATTAACACACCTAGTAAATAAATTTTTTCATTTCTTACTTTATAGAAAATAAGTTATGAATTTCATAAGAGCCTTTTTTATATGTGCATGGAATTTGCAGACATTAATAAATATTCGAGCGTTTTAGAATAAGGCAGTATTTTTATATTTTGAATTGTAATATATCATTCTCTAATGATGACATTTCCCGTACAATTAAATCTCCAACATGGGCAGCATTTTCTAGAATATCACTAACTTTTATAGGAAATACAGAAAGGCTGTATATTTTTTAGTATCTGAATAACTCTATATTTTGTAAGTAAGAGTGAGAATGACTTCATAAATGAAGTAGTCAATTTGGATTAGAAAAAAAAAAAAAAAAAATTGCAAGAATGAAATTCTTTAAATTCGAAATTTATTTGGCAAGACATCTTTCACTATTTCCGAGATTTTAGCAATATTTGGCAAGATATCTCTAAATATTCGGCTACAGGTATTCGGCCGAAGTATTCGGTCAACAAGCCTTCAATATTCGGCCAACCGAATATTCGGCAAAAGGGCCGAATAGGCCAAATACCGAATAGTGGCCGAATATTCGTCCCATCCCTAATTTTGATGAATAAAGATATTATTCTCAGCTTTTAATTGCACATTTATTTCTCTGAAAAACACTTTAAAACATCTTACTACATCTAATATGTTGTGCATAAGGGTGCAGATATATTTTGCAGATTTTATATTTTGTATAGTGCATCGTACTTTTTATCAGATATTCTTTTTTTCTAAAGATAGAAAAGAGATTAATAAACATTGTTTTTTGGTCTCCTGATAGGCTAAAAAACTTTTTTCCTAAGATTTGTTATTGATTTAATATTACTTAGTGAGTTTGAAAAATTTCTTCTGTATGTAAATTAATCATTATAACTTTCTGCTATTTCCTTTGAATGTCTGGAATAGCTCCTCAGGGTTCGTACAGACTCCTTAGAAACTACTTAGAAATGAAAACATTCCCAAGTAGTACTTAGAACTACTTAGATAAACAAAATACTCCTTAGTTACTCCTTAAATTGTATTGCAGTTTTGCACACAAGCAATATTGCTTCTGGGGGAAAAAAAAAAAAAATCGTGATTGTAAAACGCACGGTAAATTGGAAGCAGGACATTTTGGTCCCAAGACATTTTGGTCCCTTCTCCTGCAAACTGAAATTTTGTGAAATAAGGCATAATTTTATAGGGAACATTGCAGAGTTTTTAAACTGAAGACCATAAAATTTTAATATAATGCGATTATAAGTGCCCGAAAACCGCACACACATATAACTCTTATCCAAAATATTATAATTCACACAGATTTTGTATAGTAATCCTAATCATAATTGGTAATCCTAATGATAATTGGTAATTGTAATTCTCAAAACAGTTAATTTTAATATAAAAATCAAATTAATATTTTATTAAATATATTTATTATTAATAACATGATTAATTTAAATAATGAATTTTATTTTAAAATAAGCTCTACATAATCCATTTTATATTCAATACATCATTATATTTCCTAGTAACTGAAATTTATTTTTTACTTGTTTATTTATTGTATATTTAAAACTACAGACATTTAAAACAATTCGTATAATTAAAAATAAAACTAAAATAAGAATTATTATTTTTTCTGGGAAAGTAAGAGCGAAAAGGTAATACAAATAAATAAATAAATAAAAGCTTAATTTTGTCACTTAAAAATTTAAAATAAAATTACTTAAAATATTACATTTCAATATATTTTATTAAATTATATATTATATTTTATAGATAATATTTATACTATTATGCTTTAAAATATTGTTACATAAATTTTATGTAATAAAAATAAAAAATAATCATTTTATTAGAATGAAATAGACACAGTTTCAATAAAATTAAGTTACAAAAATTGTCTTCATGGAGACTGTGAGAAAACTGTTAAAAATGCAATCAAAAAATATTATTATTATTTTAAGTGGCGGAGGCAAATTTCTAAAAAAAATTTTCATAGCATGCCCCGCTATGAAATCACTGTTACTTTCGCAATGTTAATAATGGAAAGTAACTTGTGAAAACAAATTTATAAGTTGCAACTTTGTATTATAAAGATAACAAAAAAAAAAAAAAAAAAATTCTTCAATAAATATATCTCATTTCTGAATTATCAAAGGAGAGGGTGAAGATGAGTGATTTGAGGAAATATGTAATATATTATAACTTATAACTGTCTAATTGAATTATTAAAGACATTTATTATCAAACTAATTGGAAGAAGGGAAAATAAGCAGTTTTTTTTATTATTTAATTAATGCTAATTTAAAGGTTTTAAAAAATGTACGTAAACAGCCAAAAAAAATATTTATGGGAGTTAATAAAATACTAAAATATATAAAATTTTTAGTTTATATAGTTTATAGAAGTTTATATAAAATACTAATACTAATAATTAATAATAAAATTTAAAATATTCATTCTGATTAATAATACTACTAAAAAAAGACAATATCCCCTAAATTTATATCACATTGTTTAACCAAACAAAATTTTCAGCTCACTGTGATTTCATTGTCACGAGTTATAAAAATTTAAATTTATCGGACTCCTATATTCAACTTTTTGTAAAACTTGGGGGGAGGGAAGGGGCAGAATTAAAAAATAATAATAATAAAATGACCGAATAATGTTGAACTATACCATTTGGCAGGCTCACAACAATTAGAATCCGACTCATAAGATAGCGAGCAAAGAAATAACAAGAGACTGAAATGACTAAAGACCGAAATGGCAAGGGACCAAACTTGATGTTGACCGAAATGTCGTGTACCTCGGTAAACCCTTTATGCATGTCATTCATCAGAAGTACAGCAGTGATTGTTTGGGATCATACTAATAGCCACCAAAGTGATTTACTTTTCACGGCTGTAAGGGAAAGAAAAGTGAAAAAAAATAATCCAGACAATCTCTAAGCTTCTAATTTCAAAAAGTGATTACACTGTTTAATTCCTTCACAGCTAGATATACAACTTTGATTTCTTCTTCATAATACTATTCATCATCCTCAAATTTGTTGATAACTGAGGATTCAGGTGGATTCAGGGGCGATTCTCATAAATAAAAGAGAGATCTCTTTTTTGAGAAAATAGCGTGTAAAAATGCAAATTTTGTCGAAAAATCGTCAAAAAACATAGATTTAAAAAAAAAAAAAAAAAAAAACTGGAAAATGCAGGTTTTGTCAAAAGATTGCAGGAAAACCGCTGATTTCGTCTGAAGATCGCGGATACCCCACCCCTCTCACAGGGGTGTGGTGGTGGTATGTGTGTGTGTGTGTGTGGGGGGGGGGGTAACTGCGGAATCCCTGCAGAATTGGGGCTGTGTAAGTGCATGCCACATAAATAACAACAAAAGTGGCAAGTCCTTAAAATTTTTTGAACTCCATGGATTTTTTTCTTCCCAACTCTGTATGAACCCTGTTCCTACCTGTTGCTATTATGACAAACATCCTAAGAAATATAACATTTTCCAAAAGGTTGAATAAAATAAGTGGGCCAAACTGGTTAGATCAATCTGCATGAAAATGTATAGAATTGAAGAAATTTTTTGCTGTTATCAGTTGGTGTTAAAAAGGTCTTTTCATTAAGAAAGTATCCATTTTTGACATGATTATTAATCTTGCAAATGGTTCATAAACTGTTTCAATTTCTGTATATTAATGTAATCCAATCCAACATTTCCTGTTTCTTCCAGAGTCAAATCAAAATAAACATGTTTTGAACCAGAAAATATTCTTAAGAAAATGTGCCTTAAGCTATATGTTAACATCTGAATTTTCCCTTTTTTTTATGTTGGTTTAAATGGCAAAAAAGAAAAAAAATGCACAAGATCTATTCTCATATTTAGAATTGTATGAAAATATATAGAAAAAAGGTCCAGATTATCCAAATAAATGTTTGTATAAATTAAAAATTATAGATATTAATATATAACTTGATGAAATATTAATATATAACTTTATAAAAATAACACAATTAAATTTTAAAATTTATTGCATTGTTTTGCTTTGTGAATGAAGCTGATAATTTACTGATGTTAGTAATTATTTGAGTTGAGATTGCATTGGACTCTGTTCACTTGCATATTCCAATGTAAATATTGCGAGTTATTGTGCTTGTTAGTATTATTGCAAGACTAAAACAAACAGCTTTTTTCTTATTTAAAGAAAGTAATGAATGTATGATAAATATTAAGTGCTCTGGCAATATTGTTCACTCAATGATAGTTCATATAGGATTCCATATGCCTTAAAATTTGTTTCTCTGTATCTTTCTTTTATTATATAAAAATAACACAATTAAATTTTAAAATTTATTGCATTGTTTTGCTTTGTGAATGAAGCTGATAATTTACTGATGTTAGTAATTATTTGAGTTGAGATTGCATTGGACTCTGTTCACTTGCATATTCCAATGTAAATATTGCGAGTTATTGTGCTTGTTAGTATTATTGCAAGACTAAAACAAACAGCTTTTTTCTTATTTAAAGAAAGTAATGAATGTATGATAAATATTAAGTGCTCTGGCAATATTGTTCACTCAATGATAGTTCATATAGGATTCCATATGCCTTAAAATTTGTTTCTCTGTATCTTTCTTTTATTTTTTTTAAACATAATTTAATAGTAAAATTTAATATAAAGTAGCAAAACAATTGTATAAGATTCTTTAAATACTAAAAAGTTCTAATTTTTTACTTTTTTCTATCTTTGCAAGAAGAAAGTACAGTAGAAGCCTGATATAACACAGTCTAATGTTCTGCGAATTCAGATTAAACACGGGAAAAAGTATGTTCCCCAGAAGAAAAAAAAAAAGATCAATTTTAGGGTAAATTTTGCGTTTAAAATTGCAGTGAAACATAAAGAAGAATTTGCAATCTGCTGTTAGTGCTATGCATCTCCATATTTCTGTTGACGATTTAAATGACTAGATAGAAATTGAGAACAGTGGACCATTTTCAGAGATCATACTTGATTGCTCAGGACTTGTGCTGTAAAATCATAAGCGAAGTGACATCCGCTTTCAACAGTCGATGAGTTTTAAGTCATAAAATAATCACTTGAAATTGGTTTCTCTTGTTCACTTCCCTGATACGCTCTTTCTTTTGAACAACAATTAAAGTGTTGTCACTAAAAAATAATGTTATAAATCTAGCCATAAAATGAAGCATATGTGTCATTGTATGGTTAAATACTGATAATTTCTACTGCAATCTTTTTTAACTTTTAAGCATCGCACATTTTCAATTTTTACATCTTTGTGTAGGAGAGAGGGGAGGATACTTTTAAATGTTATTTGTTTGAAAACTTAATCTCGGTTCATTTTTTAGAATTTTCGTAGTTTTGAATGCCCTTTCTGTAATAGTAGAAACTGAAGTTCTCCATTTCTGTGGAAAGTAAAGGGAAAATAGAACACGGTTGAAATCACAAATTGATAAAATGCAGAATTTTTCAAATGTTTTGTAGTAAACTTATATGTAAAAATAATATTTGAGAGTTAAGACTAATAGAGAGTTAATTTAAAGTTAGACCAATGTAAGATGCAGTTTTTTATTACAACTGATTTTGTAAATTTATTATAAATTAGTAAAACAGTTCTTTCTCTTAAACATTTTCTTTTTAGAAATTTGATAGGGTCTCCTCTCCTTCATAACATTTCCTTTCTTTTCTCATCAAGAGTGACACTAAATTCTGAAAAAACAGACATCTTACCTGTTTTTTATGTATATTAAAAATACATTTTCATTATTGTTTTCGTTTTATTTTTCTTGGAAATGCAAATATTATTGATAAATGACTTATTTGCCATTATCTCAGTTAGTGACCATTTGTAAGTAGTACTATTTTTTGTTTTAGAAAGAAGCTGCTCTGTCAGAAGCTAAGCTTGATGTCAGAATATCGAATAGAAAAGAACAGCAAGCAGATAGTATTACATCTTCACTTCGAGACCGAAATAAGGAATTGAGGGAGAAAATAAAATCTCTTGAAGAGACCATTGAAGAAAAAATAAAAGCTGAAAACGAACTAAGAGAGAAGGTTAATAATTTAGAAATTCAGCTATCCAAATCAATAAAAGAAGCAGATGATAAGCAGAAAAGACTTGAAGTAAAATTTTTTACTGTATTTATACATTTTCATTAATACTATAGTATATATTTGTCACATAACAAGTCTTAAAATTCAATTTTTCTGAGCAGGAGTCTCCTTCAGCATTTATAAATGAAGGGGAGTTTAGCTAATTGGGAGGGAGAAAAAAAATCTTTAAAACGCACCATTATTTTATATGCTATTTAAAGAATTACAAGAATACAGGCATGACAAAATACCACTGAAACAATTTTTATCAACAACTCAGAATAATTATGCATAATGTATTTTAGTTCAAGCCTTTATATAGTCTAATCTTTACAGGGGGTAGATTCCCTTCTGGGGCTAATTATTTTTGTTACAGGTGTAGTAAACTCAGTTTTTGGCTTGGCTCGATTTTAGATTGAGTGTATATTCCTGCAAGTTGGGTTCAGATTAAAACCAATTTTAGAAAAGTTTAATAATGTGTTCTAGTTTAATAACGCTAGGTGGGGTAATAATGCCAAGTGCTATTACTACACATAATAATGAAATAATCTTTAAAATGGCACCTGTGGGGTCTGCGCAAAACGGCTCCGAGTCATATAATACGCAAGCAACTGCTTAAAGTTAATTTATTCCATTTGTAGGTCTTATCGCTTTTAGAAGCAACTAAAATTAATGCTTGATTTAAAATTTGCAAGGTAAATTATGTGATGTGAAGACTATATTTTTAACAGGGAATATTTTGTTTACTATTTAAATTTGTAGTGCATTTCATGTACTTTCAAAATGTTGTAGAAGATTTTAGATCTGTTCGCAAGATAGTTTGTAATTTAATATGAACTGCACAGTAAGTATATTGTCATAACACCATTTCTTGGCTCAGTTTCTTGGACCATTCCGTTTCTTCCACCATTTCTTGGATACTCCGGTGATTCCTTACAGTGGCGGAACTACAACCGAAGAGGGTTTATTTTTTACCTTACGTATAAGACAGCATTATTGTTATTGTTGAAATGGTTAAACTAAATGTGTCTGATACCCACAACTGATCTTTCTTTTTTAATTCTAATGTAAAAACTTTTATAAACTCTTATAAATTAAACTATATCAAATAATTTTCGATATTCTAATTCAAACATTTTCAAAATCAGGTTTCTATTAAATTCCCACTTGATTGTTTAACTGAATTCTAAATTTTAACTGTCTGCTTTCTCAGCGTTCTGTTTTTCAAAATTTTCACAATTTAACCTTTAACTGGTGGGATATAAACTAATTTGTAACTAATTTGAAGGGGTCTGTGAGACTGTAAGATTAAAAGATGAATAAAAGCAGGGTTGCTATGCCACCTAGAGAACCTGGAAAACCGGGAAAACACAGGGAATTTTAAAATCCCCTCTCAAAACAGGGAAAATCTAGGAAATTTTGAAAAAATCTGAAAAACACAGGGATTTTTTTTCCCTACTCTATCCAAACATAATTTTTTTTTTTTTTTCCGGCTTTCATTTTGAAAGCCGAATATTATCTTATGATATTTTTTAAGATAAAAAATAAACCAGTGTTGTGTATCAAAGTTATCCTATATTTTATGTGTTCTGTATTTTAATATAAATATTAATTTGAATGCATAAAATAAGTAGCTTTTCCTCTTTTCTTTTTTATTTCTACAATTTTTGTGATATTATGTTCAAGGTAATTGATTTTTAGGTAAGATTCTTTAAAATTTTATATTCTTTAAATTATTAGATACAAAGTTTTTAGATATTTTAATATTCATTTACAAATATTTCAAAGTATTTTTTAGCAGAATGTTTGAGTACTGTTTTTATTATTATCAATGTAAAATGTGGGATTTAATAATAAGTGTAACAACTTTAAAGGGTTTTTTCATTTGTTCATATCATATAATGTATTATTTGTTCAATTAATTTGGTAATGGTAAATTATACACGATTATAATTAATATTCATCTATTTAAAAGTGTCTGGTAATAGTACTAAAGTTCAAAATGAAACAAAACTTTGATAGTTATTTTAGTTAAACTGGAAATTACAAGTTAAACTATAAAAATTGCAAAAAGAAATGGTCTGCGAGACTGGTAACATCAGTTAAAAGTTAAAAGGCGATCTATGATTAAAACTCATAGAGTACTATTTCTGCTCATAACTTTTTGTACAGGATTAAATCTAATTACAGGGTTCGTACAGACTCCTTGGACTCCTTAGAAACTACTTAGAAATGAAAACGTTCCCAAGTAGTACTTAGAACTACTTAAACAAAATACTCCTTAGAAACTCCTTAAATTGTACTGCAGTTTCGCATGCAAGCAATATTGCTCCTGGGGGAAAAAAAATGCGATTTTTAAACAAATGGTAAAGCCTTAAAGCAGGTCATTCATCAGAAGCACACCAGTGATTGGTTGGGATCATACTAATAGCTACCAAAGTGATTTGCTTTTCATAGCCTTAAGGGAAAGAAAAGTGAAAAGAATAATCCAGACACACCTTTAAGCTTCTAATTTCAAAAAGTAATTACACTGTTTAATTCCTTCACAGCTAGATATACAACTTTGATTTCTTCTTCATAATATGATTCATCATCCTCAGTTTGCTGATAACGGTAGATTCAGAGGTGATTCTCGTCCGAAAATTTGAAATTGGGTTATCACTTCCACATAGTTGCCAACTTGTATGGTTTTGGGTGCGGAAAAAAACAATCACATAAAAATTTAAATTTCGTGAAAGGATCACCGAAAAAGCACACATTTTGTCAATATTTCATGAAAAAACAATTTCGTCAATGTTTTTGTCAATGAACTTTGTCAAAAGATAGCTGAAAAACGCGAATTTCCTGTGCGAATCGCGGTTAAAACGACAATTTCACCAAATATCGTAGATAAAACGCTAATTTCGTCTGAAGACCGAGGGAAAATGTCGATTTCGTTTATCGATTGCGATTATAATGTCAATTTCATTAAAAGATCACGGGAAAAAATGCCGTTTTTGATAAAAGATCGCTTACAAATATTTTGTCCAAAGATCATTGAAAAAAAATGCCGATTTCACCAAAAGATCACGGAAAAAAACTCAGATTTTGTCAAAAGATTGCGGGGATAAAATGCCGTTTTCGAGAAAAGATTGTATGAAAATGCAAATTTTGTCTAAAAATTGTCAAAAAAAAACGTTGATTTCATATATAAAAAAAAAAAAAAAAAAAAAAAAAAAAGAGAAAATGCCGCTTTTGTCAAAAGATCACAGAAAAATTGCCGATTTTGACATAAAATTGCAAAGAATTCGCCGATTTTTCTAAAATATATCAGATAAATTGCTGATTTTGTCTGAAGATCGCAGGAAAGCGGCGATTTTGTCAGAAGATCATTTATACCACCACCCCCCCCCTCTCGCAGGATCCCTGCGGAATTGGGGCTGTGCAAATGCATGCCACATAAATAACAGCAAAAGTGGCAAGTCCTTAAAATTTTTTGGACTCCTTGGATTTTTTCTTTCCAACTCTGTATGAACTCTGAATTAAATTTAATGTATTTAAATATTTCTAACAATAGTACGAGGAGTTCCAACGAAAGAGAATTTCAGTTGTACCAATAGTTAAATTGAGAACTAAAAGTTGAAATCTGAAATTTACCCCCCCCCCCCCCCCCCCCAAAAAAAAAAAAAAAAAAAAAAAAAATCAGCATTTAGTGAGATTGCTTACAGCAGTTAAAGGTTAATTTTGTTACTAATGTAAAGATAATGAAATATAACCACATGAATAAAGTGTAAAATTAAATAAGAGATCACACAGAGATATTGATAATAGGGAAATCTTATTTACTTAAAAACACATTTATTAAAGAATGTTTAATATAACGCTGACATTTTAACTTTAAGTTTGAGCTAACCGACATTCATGTGTGGTTTACGGGTTAAAAAGCATTTAAAAGACTTTTATACAGGGATGAGATTCTTCAGACTTTAGTCTGAATTTCAGACTTTTCTTCAATTTTTAAAGAAATTTCACCAATTAAATTTTTGGGGGAATTTTATATTTTTCTTTAATTTTTTACTTTTGTTTTTGTATTTTGATATAATAGTCCTTTTTTTATGTAATATATAAATTTAATAGCAATTATAATATTTATTCTGCTTGAAATTCATGTTTAAATGTCGCTCGCGCAGTTTTCAGACTTTTTACTTTTTTGTCAATCTCATCCCTGTTTATAACAGTGTTAAAAATATTTATTACACATAACTCTAGTTATTATAAAATTTCAAATGATAAAAATATTACGTTATGATTACAAATAAGGATAAATGTGCAATGTTTCCTATAATTATATTTAACAGGCATGAGATTCTTCCGCGGATCTGCGGTTTTCCGCTTTTTTGTCATTTTTTGCGTTTTCGGTTTTTTATATCGTCAAGAATCGTAGGAAAAAACGAGATTTTTGACAAAATATCGCGGGAAAAAAAGCAATTTTCGTCAAAATATTGCGGAATAAAAACGTGATTTTCGCCAAAAGGTCGCAAAAATAGCTATTTTCGTCAAATTATTGCGAGACAAACTCGGTTTTTGTCAAAAATCGCAAGAAAAACGCGGTTTTCGACAAGACATCGCGAGCAAAACGCGATTCCATCGAAAGATCGCGGAAAAAAAATCCATTTTCGTCGAAAAATCACTGAAAAAACGCTATTTTCATCGAAAGATCACGGAAGAATTCTGTTTTCGTAATAATATCACAAAAAAACACGGTTTTCGTCGAAATATCGCGAGAAAATCGCAGTTTTTGTCAAAATATCTCGAGAAAAACGTGGATTCCTTCAAAATATCACAAGATTAACGCGGATTTCGTCATAAGATCGCTAGAAAAATGCGGATTCTGTCAAAAGATCGCAAAAAAAACGCGGACTCCATCAAAAGTGTCAGAAAAATGGTTATTTTTCTCTCCTTATTTTTCTTATCACTCCACTCAAACTGTCCCATACAAACCTATTTCTTTCAACTTACATCATTCTGTCAGCATACTCACTACCCTTAACACTCTATAATATATACATATTGTAATAGTATAATGTAGCATGACTTACTGGTTTTTATTTTATTCCAGTACTATTCTATCATTATTTTACTTCCAATCTCTTTATTTTGTTTTTCCTGGTTCCATGGCATATTCCATTTTTAAATCGGTTACTTATTTGTTTACTTTCGATTTGAACATCTTACATGTGCGTTCATGGTCGCTTTCTTCCGTCTGATCGCGATTTGCGATCTTCGCAAATCGCAACTTACGAGTAGCCGTATCTCCCTTTCGCAAAGCAGGAACGCATCCGCTCAACTCGGCAGACGCAAAGGGGGCGTCGTCCTCTGGCGATGTATAGAACGGCGAGGGGTATTTAAATCAGTCGGATTGTTTTGAATGCTGATGGTCTGACGATGTTTTGGTCTAGTAAAGGCCGTTTGTTGTCATAAATATTAGTTATGTAAGTTCAGTTGTAGTTTATCTTAAGTAGTGAAAGATGGTGTTGTCTTATGGAATATTTCTGTTAGTCGATAGCGGGAATGTGATGATAAATATGTTGCTGTCATGAACTGTGTTAACATCCAAGGGTTTTTTTTTTTACTGTCTTTGAACTATTCCTGGACTTTATTTTTTCGTCATCGTCCGATTTGAAAATTTCTTCTGCCAGTTATGCCATGGTGAGTTGTTCGTTTTGCAACCTGTACCGGTCATTTGGGCTTTACTTTATGTCATGCTATTTGTTTAATTAAGTATTTTTATTGTGTCAAATATGACTTTAATTTTATAGATAACATAATTTCAGAAATTATTTTTTTTGGTTGAATCTTACCAGATATGATTTCTCTTTGTTTATTATTTCATATATACATATATTTTTATTTTGAATATGTTTTTTTCTTGAAAAATAAACGTTAGTTTATATTTTAATTAAATGCTTCTTTACTGACTTTATAACGCAACCACATATTGCCAATATTTATTTTCAGGTCACCAATTTTAATTTCTTTATCTCTGCTTGAGTTTTATTTAATTTTAGAACGGTTCTGGCCTCAGAACCGATCACGGGTTATGGGCCCAGGCTACTACGCTTTTTAACCTGTTATGGTGGCCATAACTTTCGTTGGCAATATCGTAAACTAGTGGTAGCATGCGGCCATTAGACCTCCAAGTGATTTCTAGTGGGGGGGGCCGCAATAGCATTTTTCTTTTAATTTATAATCATATCTAATTATTCTGGTATAAAATAGAAAGGTTCTTTTGTAAAAAAAAAAAAAAAAAAAAAATTTTTTTTTTTTTTTTTTTTGTCGTACTATTTGACTGTTTTAAAGTACGTTTTTTTGAAAAAAAAAATTCTTTTCCTTTCTGGTTAAATTTCATAAAGTCTAGTTAAGAGCATGGCAATGACCAACGTACAGGTTAGCATAAACAAACTGAACTCTCACAACTATGCAACCTGGGCAGCGGACGTAAAATACCTGCTGCTCGACAAAAATGCTTGGGGCATCGTGAATGGTACTGAAGAGGCTCCGAATACCAGTGATGCAGTGGCAACAAAAGAATATCAGGCACGGCTCAGGTCAGCACTGTCCATAGTATACTTAAACGTCGAAACTGAGTTCCGGAGAATAATAGAAAACATCGACGACCCTCATGAGGCATGGACAAAGCTGAAGACTCACTTTCAACCTGATAACCGTGCACGCCACATGCAGTTGTTTGGCGAGATCCTGTCCTGCAGAATACAGCCTGATGAGCCAGTCGACATGTTTGCTGCACGCCTACAGAGACTAGCTGATCAACTGGCTGCCATGAATGAGCCGATAAAGGAAATCTATCTAACATTCCAGTTGCTGAGATGGCTTCCTAAGAAGTTTGATAATCTCGTCCAGGGAATTTTGCGATGGCCCGAACAGCAGTTCAAGTTTAAAGATGTCCTGACCGAGTTAGTAGCAGAAGAATCCCGCATTAAATTACGAGAAAAAGACAGAGGTAGCCTGGTCCAATCCCATTTTTCCCGAGCTCGAACACCCAAGAGGTCCGCATATAAGCCTAAGTTCAAGGGAAGATGCCACAGGTGTGGTCAAGCCGGCCATGTGCTTCGTCAGTGTAAATTGCCTCAACAAGCTTCCAGTCCCGAATCCTGCCTCCATACTACTTTGAGAGACTCCTCAGACTCCTCATTCCAGAACTCCTCGGTATCCAGAGGATCATCGGTGTCCAGTCCAGTTCGAGTCCAACCCTGTAATTCCAGACCTAGCAGAGATGTGCCTCGCAATAGAGCTAGAAACCAACGTCAACATAAGCCAACAAGCCAGGTAAATTACCTCATTCAATCTAATCTTAGTAATATTAAATGTGGTGGAGACGCCTGGGTCTTTGACACAGGTGCCTCCCACCACTTTTGCAAAGATAAAAACCTGTATGTAAAATTTAAACCTTTGCAAAATGAGGAGTTGGCTGTTGCCGTTGACGGAGCAACTTTTCCTATTGAAGGAACTGGTCTAGTGGACTTAAAAATAAATGGGGAAATGGTTCGCTTCGGCGATGTTATGTATTGCCCAAGTTTAAGGCACAATTTGATATCTGGCCCTAGGCTTGATAAAACTGGTGCCAAGTTCAGAGGAGGTGAGGGCAGGGTTAGAGCATATCGTGACAGTGGTACCCTATTTCGTGCTTTTCTTAAAGATGGCATTTACTGCCTGTACCCAGATCCTAGCCCTAAAAATAAAACTAAAACTCAAAATAGTCAAAGTCCTAAAAAGGTGCGTTTTCAAGCCTCTACTGTCCAGAAAGACGACTTTAAGTTATGGCATAGACGTTTCGGACACATTAGCTCCACTTTAATTGAACACACTGTAAAATGTAATGGTGTAAGGGGCTTACCACCTATTAAAAGTAAAGACTTTGAATGTGAGACATGTAAAATTAACAAACACAGGCGAACTTCCTTCCGTCCTATAAATCAAATAAGATCAAAACGACCCCTTGAATTACTTCATACTGACTTGTGGGGACCGACACAAATAACAGGTAGAAACGGCGAGAAGTACTTTTTAACTATAACTGACGACTTCTCACGGAAAGTATCAGTCTATCCCTTATGTAACAAATCACAAGTATTCAAGGTGTTCACTAATCATGTAAAAAGAGCTGAAAGATTTTTAGGCACTAAGGTAAAAGAAGTCCGTAGCGACAATGGGCGGGAGTTTGACAATGAAGCATTTACAAGATACTTTGAGGAAAACGGGATACACCATGAGTTTACCAACGTGTATTCTCCGGAACAAAATGGGGTCTCGGAATGTTTAAATCAGACTATAATGGACAGGGCACGCTCAATACTTAATGAGAGTAAACTTAGTTTAAAATTCTGGCCGGAAGCAGTTCTATACATCGCGTACACACTAAACAGGATATGTCATAAAACACAGAAAAAGACACCTTTCGAGTATTACTGTGGTAACAAACCCTCAATAAAACATTTACGCCCTTTTGGTACTGTGGCATACGTAGGAGTGCCCAAACAGTTAAGAAACTCAAAGTTTGATGCTAAGGCCAAAAAGGGGGTGTTAGTGGGTTACGCGATGTCAACCAAAGGCTACAGGGTATGGATCCCCGATACAAATAAAATAATAGAAACCATAAATGTTAGATTTGGGGATGAATCTGTACCAAGAAATGTTCATAGACATAGCGAGCAAGGCCCAAGTTATTCAATAGGCACAAACCCTTTTACAACTTCAGAACAGCACAACGGAAGCGACCTGGGACCCACATACATTTTAAGTTCAGAACAACCAGAAATTGACCCTTTGACCGACCTTCAACCTGACAGATTTCCTTTGGCAAGATCTCCATCACCTAAGCCAGGCACCTCAAAAACTGTTGAACCTGCCTCCGTTCACTCATCTGAAGATGAAAGTGACGAGGAGGGCGAGGAACTCTCGAGAACACTGAGGGATTCTGTATGGTTCCGTAAGGCCATAACTAGGCCTGATAAGTCGAGAACCGACATCTATTATTATGAGATGGGTGAAACGCAACGTTTAAGATCACTCAGAGAAGTGCGGGAATACTGTCAGTCTAATGGTATAAAATTTGATCCAACCATGTTCAGTTTCAAAGGGGAAAATAAATACCAGGGTATTGTAAAATCTACTTCCAGTGCTAGTTCAAGTCCTAGTTACACACCTCCACACACATCTTTATCAGAAACACGTAAAAACAATATATGACTAGAAGACTCCATACCAAACACATATAAGCAAGCCTTAAAATCCCCTCAGTGGGAACTCTGGAGACAGGCAATGCAGGAGGAAATAGACGTAATAAATAAAAGACATGTATGGGAATTAACATTACTACCACCCAACACTGAACCTCTAGGCTGCAGATGGGTCTTCACCATCAAACGAGACGATAAAGGGCATGTGGCAAGATACAAAGCAAGACTAGTAGCCCAAGGCTACAAACAGGTCAGGGGTGAAACTTATGACGAGACTTTTTCACCAGTCGTAAATTTTAGTCTAATCCGCTTTTTCTTTGCCGCCCTTGTCTCATGTCTCGGATGGATTCACACGCAATGCGATGTGAAAGGAGCCTATCTGTACGCCCCTCTCTCAGATAACATATACATGAAACAGCCTCCAGGTTTTGAAATAAAAGGGAAAGAGCACTTGGTCTGTAAACTCCAGAGGGCACTGTATGGCCTCCATCAGAGTGGCCGGGTGTGGTTTTATGAATTACATAAAGTTTTAATTTCTCTTGGTTTTAACAAACTGGATTGGTGTAATTGCATCTATACATTTTCTAACTACGCTGTTTTATTATTATATGTTGATGACTTTGTTGTTTTAAGTAACCATCAGAAACACATAAATGAAATTTTAAAATTATTAGCTGAACATTTTGACATCAAAATCCTGGGGAAAACACGTAAACTCCTTGGAGTTGAGTTTGAGGAGGATAGGGAAGGTGTAGTGTCAATCCATCAAAGGCAATATATTGATGATATCTGCACATGTTTTAAGGAATATAACTTTCCCATCACATCACTTCCCATAAGTAAAGGAGTAGTGTACTCCAAAGCACAGTGCCCTCAAACAGATACTGAAATCCAGGAGATGTCAAAATATCCGTACCGAAGTGTTTTGGGTTGCTTATCTTTTCTTACAAGCAGGACTCGCCCCGACATATCCTATGCAGTAAATATCTTCAGTCAATTCCAGAGTAATCCAGGAATAATCCACTGGAATGGTCTTTTAAAATTACTAGGATATGTACAAAGCACCAAACACTACAAATTGAAGCTACCTTGTCATAACATAAATCTAATAACATATACTGATGCTGATTTCGCCGCCAATCGTGATGACAGGACGTCAATGGGGGGACATCTTTTAATGTTAGACAAATCTCCTATCATGTGGAGGGCTTTTAAACAAAAATCTGTCTGCTTGTCTACCATGGAATCAGAGTTTGTGGCTTTAACAGAAGCAACTAAAGAGCTTCTTTGGTTCAGTAGAATCATAACTGAGTGTTATGATAAACACATTTTTACAGGCCCACAAACTAAACCAACCTTGTTAGTAGACAATATGGCCTCCATTGATTTCCTTAAGTCTCCCATAGAAAACTACAGAACAAAACACATTGACATTAAATTATTTTTTGTTAGAGACCTTTTAAACCAAGAGATATTTAATGTAAAACACGTAACTAGTAAAGCTAATCTCTCAGACATCTTTACAAAACCCTTAACGAAGTTTGATCTTAAAAGATTCATTGAAGTGATCTTTAGTTATAAGTAATATATAGTGTTTTTAAATATGTTTTATTTAAAAGTAAAAAGTAAAATGTATAAAGATGTTAAAGGTATAAGGTGAAAAAAAAACTCCCCCTCCTTTGGACTTGGGTCAAGTATTAAGATGCTTGTTTAGTTTTTTTTTAAGTTAAACCCTGAAGTTTAACAAGTTTCATTTTTCAAATCTGAGATTTTGTATATTTCAGTGTTTTCTTTTTATAATGTTTGAATATGTGATTATACACTTGTTTTTCTTGTTATTTCATTTTTTTTTGTCTCATATGCATATGTTCTATTTTTATACATAAGTTTTTCAATACCCTCATTTCCAACATCGCGGACAATTTAACTCCTGCTGGAATGTGATCAGACCTCAGGATGGTTCATCCTCCGGGGTTCGAGCAGCCCCAGGAAGCGGCTCGCAGGGGTGCAATTGTAAATAGCCAGAGTAGCCTGCAGGGGGTAGTGGCCTTCTTGAGTGTTCTGATCACAGGAAGGCCTGTCGCGGGCATCGTTTCTTTTAAGTTTGTAAGTCCCTATTTTTTGAACAATGGAAATGTCACATAGGTCCCGTCCGTAGTATTGAAAATTGAGCTGTATTTTTTTTGCATATATAAATATGAAAGGGGTTGTTTTACGTTAAGAAATTGCATAACAAGTGTCTTTCACATTTTAAATCTTTGTTAAAACATTTGCAAATGTGTATTATTTCGAAAGTTTAAGCATGCATGTTGTTGTTGTTGTTGTTTGTTTTTGTGTGAGCGCTCACCGTCCTTATCATTATCATATTCACAGTCATTATCATGATCATGATCGTTAGTGTAATTATCATTAAATGTGTCTATTTTGCATATCATGAATTTCCCATACATTATCAAAGTGTTTTTGCATAGTAATTCATGTTTTGCTATTCTTTATATTTGTAATGTTTATGAATCTGTCGTATGATAATCATTTACTCTAGTGTAATTATGCAAATGTTTGTAAATGTAATCGTGTATTGTCAAGGCAAGGATCAAGAATCGACATACTAAAGAATGTTATGGTATGTACCGGTAATCGTAGTCACTTGCATGTGACGAGGTAAAACGGTAACAAATTTTCATGAACTCTTTTGAAATGTTTGTGTACCTGAAAGACTTTGAAATTTTTAAGTTACTATGGTAACTAAAGACTCTTGTGTTGTGAAAGAAAGTTGTTAATCTTGTTGTTGTATAGTTATTAAATTGTTATTCATATTGTGTGGTTATTAACATTGTTAAAAAGTTGTTCATTTTTGGAAATTAACCTTGTTATATGATATTGTGAATTTGTTGCATTTATGCACGATAATATTGATTGTTCTTCATTAGTAACTGTCAAAGTATGATAGTAGATATAATGATATCCTATGTTGTTAAATGATAAATATGACCTTTGATGTTATTTATATTAATTGGTAATACTTGGTAATTAGTTTTTTTTGTAGTACGAGTGTTAAGGGGGGGGGGGGCGATTGTCAGCATACTCACTACCCTTAACACTCTATAATATATACATATTGTAATAGTATAATGTAGCATGACTTACTGGTTTTTATTTTATTCCAATACTATTCTATCATTATTTTACTTCCAATCTCTTTATTTTGTTTTTCCTGGTTCCATGGCATATTCCATTTTTAAATCGGTTACTTATTTGTTTACTTTCGATTTGAACATCTTACATGTGCGTTCATGGTCGCTTTCTTCCGTCTGATCGCGATTTGCGATCTTTGCAAATCGCAACTTACGAGTAGCCGTATCTCCCTTTCGCAAAGCAGGAACGCATCCGCTCAACTCGGCAGACGCAAAGGGGGCGTTATCCTCTGGCGATGTATAGAACGGCGAGGGGTATTTAAATCAGTCGGATTGTTTTGACTGCTGATGGTCTGACGATGTTTTGGTCTAGTAAAGGCCGTTTGTTGTCATAAATATTAGTTATGTAAGTTCAGTTGTAGTTTATCTTAAGTGGTGAAAGATGGTGTTGTCTTATGGAATATTCCTGTTAGTCGATAGCGGGAATGTGATGATAAATATGTTGCTGTCATGAACTGTGTTAACATCCAAGGTTTTTTTTTTTACTGTCTTTGAACTATTCCTGGACTTTATTTTTTCGTCATCGTCCGATTTGAAAATTTCTTCTGCCAGTTATGCCATGGTGAGTTGTTCGTTTTGCAACCTGTACCGGTCATTTGGGCTTTACTTTATGTCATGCTATTTGTTTAATTAAGTATTTTTATTGTGTCAAATATGACTTTAATTTTATAGATAACATAATTTCAGAAATTATTTTTTTTGGTTGAATCTTACCAGATATGATTTCTCTTTGTTTATTATTTCATATATACATATATTTTTATTTTGAATATGTTTTTTTCTTGAAAAATAAACGTTAGTTTATATTTTAATTAAATGCTTCTTTACTGACTTTATAACGCAACCACATATTGCCAATATTTATTTTCAAGTCACCAATTTTAATTTCTTTATCTCTGCTTGAGTTTTATTTAATTTTAGAACGGTTCTGGCCTCAGAACCGATCACATTCAACTAACCTTTTATAATCTTTATTTTTATTTAATTATTCCTTAAATAAACCCAGAAATAAATACCTTTTACTTTTATGTTTCAGTTTCAATAGTTTGTTTCTAATTTAAATACATTCAATATCTTTATTTTAGTATATAAATATAACAGAAAGAAATATCTTTATTTTTACCTTGATTCATTCTCTTAAACATCAACATTAACTTACGTAACAATCATATTTCCCGGCATTTGTTTTTCATTCCATTCACTAAGCTTACCGGCAAACATCGTCACATCGATATTGTTAACTGACAAGTTACGGAGAAAGGTGATAGATGGCGTGACATGTCCGATGGCACGAGACCTTTTCTTAGCGTGGCCGATCGGCATTGGTCCGATCTCACAGGTAACTTCTAGAAACCGAAGGTGGCGTTTCCCGTCAATGAAAGGTGACGTAAGTGGGCGTTGCCGGTAGCTATTTATAGCAGAAGGAAGGAACGGGGAATGATGCTTTTACGCTCTGGTTTTAAACTTTTTCTTACGTTTTTGGTGTCTGATGTTTCGTCCTTATATTTTGAGAATGTGAATACATCGCCGGTGCGGTATAGATAAAGTTATTAAGCTGCTATGAATTAAATGGTGAGAAAGCTCAAACGAAGTAATGGCCTGGAAGTTGGAGATCAGGGGATCAGCGTATGTAAAGAATATTTTTGGAAACTGATTTATTAAGTTGGACTGTCGCTGATGTAGTTATGGAAATTCAGGATTCATAAGAAACTCCTTAAGGGCGAAAACAGCCATTGCCGCCGACAGCGTGTATTTTTAAACAGGTTTTTCCTTTTTAAATGTTTTTGGAAATAGTTACTTTTACCTTGTCTTTTTCTTCTCCTATTTTCAAAGTATAGTTTTTCTTTGTCCCAGATATTGGTCTGGTCGAATATTAATCTAGCCAAGCCTATCTTTTTATCAAAAAATGATTCCTTTAATGCTTTAGTGTTGTGGACTGGATCCAAAGGAACCAGCGGATGTTTACTCCGGTTTTGGTGCTATGGATCGACCCCGGCAAGAGTAGTTTCGGACCCGTGCTTTCTGGATAGCCGTGCCGGGTACTGGAAGTTGTTGTGTGTCGGTAGCATTGAAATTCTTTTTCAACTTTTAAGGAATTCTAAAGACGGTTCTCGCTATGAATTTCCTTATAAGATCTTTTTACTAAAGTATAGGAATTCATTTTTGTATTCTTTTTTTCTCTCCCCCCAAATGAAGTCCTAGGTGGCAGTAACAGGACAAAGTTGGGGAATACCATTAGTGGCAGTAATGGTATTATAGGAAAACATTCCTAGTGGCAGCGTGGAACGTTTTAGAGAAATTTCTTTTTCATAATTTAGTTTGGCTAGCCTGAAGTTTACTTTTTAGGGGAGGAGATGACATGGGTAAAATAGAATCCTTTAAATTTAATTAAGCTTAATATAAGTTGATATAGGAATAATATTTGGATAAATTTAAATGCAGTTTGGTTTCTTATTGAAAAGAATTAATTAAATGGATTTAATATAAGATTTAAATTATAATAGATAGTTTATTGGTGCTCTGGTCCATCCAATTTGAATAAACATTATTGGTCTTTATTTTTTTAAGTGTTAAGTTATTTGAGCATATGTTAATGTCTTTTAATTTTGATACTTTTAAATCTATTATGTTTTTATTTGATTAAATAAAACTAGTTATTTGTTGATAAATATGTTTGATTATTTTTCTTTCAAATACACTTCTTTAATTACAAGGGCATACTTTACAGCCTAAGTGCTCTGCATGCATCCTTGCTCTGCTTGTGTAAATACTTTTTAGACTATCCTTGACTTCAAGGATATCAAAAAGATTGCGAAAAAACGCGCATTGCTTTAAAAGATCGCGAAAAAAACCATGATTTTCGTCAAACTATCGCAAAAAAAAGTGATTTTCGGCAAAAGATCGTGTGAAAAAATGAGATTTTCGACAAAAGATCGCGGAAAAATACAAATTTTTTGAAGCAATCGCGGAAAAAATACGAATTTCGCGATAGAATTGCAGAAAATTTGCTGTAATAATGTTTTCAACAACTTTTTTGCAATTGAGTGGCAAATTTAACATTAGCTTGCATGTTTGTTAATTGATATTTTAATTGAAAACATGTTAAAATTTAAATTGGACAACTAGCTAAGATTGCTGTGCAAAACATTGCTTCAGAAGTATGAACTTAAAATAGAAACTTTAATTTCAGAACTACTTATAATATTTGCATAAATGGATTCACTCTGACCCTCTTCTCCCCCCTCCTCCTCCCCAAAAAATAAAATAAAACACTATTTAAACAAAACTATTGACAATTTTGTTGGGAATAAAATAAGCTTCTTAATTGTCTTACACGCGAGCTATTTAAAAAAATTTCTCATTTTCCGGTTCACGCGCTTTTCCTCTTTTTTTAACTTTTTGCAATCTCATGTCTGATTTAAGCAGGACTTTTTAGGAAAAAGAAGCTCAGGGTATGATATTCTTTTGTCTACCTTCCCCCCCCCCCCCTTCTTTTTCTTGCACTTTCACAAAAAATTAAACATTTTCTATTGCCTAGAAAACTTTTTGTCAATTTCTAGGGCTGTGGAGTTTGTATTTTTAGAAATGGGCAATCTACATGGGATTATTCCATCTTATTTTATAGATTTGTTTGCATGGCTTTATTATCCGCATAGGTGGGTAATAATGCCAAATAGCATTGGTAAAGAAATCCCACCATTACATTTTATAAATGCATATATATATGTAATAAAATAAAAAAAAATTTGTGCCATTTTTGTTCTCTCTTAGCTTCAGTTCTAAATTTGTGGATCATATTTCAATCTTAGTTTCGTAACTTGTAACAGCTAAAATTCTTTTTCTTACTTTAGTTATTAATAAATTATTGCTTGCTTCTCAAAACGGCGGGAGATATTTCGTAACCTTTTTACTTTCTGGAATATTCCTGGGATTTTAATTTTATTTTTTATTTTAACATCACGTGACAGGTGTTAATACGCGTTGCTAAAGGGCTTGTTACTTCCGAGGAAAAAATATAGTTCTTGCCAAGGACCGCCTGCTAAGACCAATCAGAATTGATCATTTTTGTCCGTTGAGGCTCGAGTTCATCCTAATTGGATTTTTAAAATGATTGACGCGGAGTAGGAGGGAGCTAGTTTGTCGTGGAAATGTCCCATATTCATTTGGTTTTTTAGGAGGTTAGAATGTGATTGCCCTTCAAACTATCAAGACGCACATTTCATTTCTCCGCTGAATTAGAATATCAGATGATGTGGACTAGATAACCGAAGTTGTAGTGTCGATGTGTGTTAAGGTGATTGCGGGGAAGATTTTATCTATTTTATGAGTTCATTAATAAAGAACTTGAAGACTGGTGGTGTCTGTTTTTATAATGGGGAAATACCCCAATGAAATTCTTCTACTGCTCGCCAACTGTCGGAGCGACTACTCTGCCCGTGCTGCTAAAAATTCCTAGAATTTATGCAACATAGTTTATTTTCGTCGAGTTCAACATATATTTATTACATACATATATATATATATATATATATACAGGGTGCCCCTAAACAAATGGTATATACGCTAGGGGGTTATAGAACACATCAAGACGTGTAATAGTAAATAGAAAACCAAGGGTTCCAAACGTTTTCCAAAGGAGATAGCCACCATTAAAGTTTGGGGTCCAAAATTTCAAATACTTAAAAAACGGAAAAATTGATCAATTGATTTGCAGTTTTCACTAAAATTATTCTTTGTTGATATTTTCTTGAAAATAAATTATAAAGATAAATTTCAAAAAATGCCGATAGAGGGCGCTTTAAACTTTGGAGTAACGAACAACTACTTTTTACGTTTTTTTACATTTGATTAAATGTTTTCATAAATTTAGACTTAAACTAAAATTTTGAGCTCAAAATCAGAATAGTTGGGAGTGGTTAAGTAGTACAAATTGAACTGTGTTCAGAGGGTTCAAATTTCAAATGATAATAAAAAACGAAAAAATTGGTCGATTCGTTTGCGGTTTAAAGTAAAACTATTCTTTAAGTCAGTATCTTCTTAAAAATGAATTTTAAGATAAATTTCAAAAAATTCTGTTAGAGGGCGCCTTAAACTTGAGAGTAACCAACAACAAATTTTAACCGTTATTTTTTGTATCTAATTAAATGCTTTCCAAAACTTGTTAAATGTTTTCAAAATCTTAGATTTAAACTTAAATTTTGAACTCAAATTCTGAATCGTTGGGAAGGGTTAAGAAGCGCAAACTGAAGTGTGTTCAGGAGTTGAAATTTAACTCCCCCCCCCCCCCCTCGAACACAATTCACTTATGCGCTACTTAAACACTCGCAACGACTCAGAATTTTATCTCAAACGTTAAATCTAAGCATTTGAGAGCATTTAATGAGATAAAAAAATAACGGTTAAAAATAGTTGTACGCTACTCCAATGTCTAAGGCGCCCTCTATCGGCATTTTTTGAAAATTATCTTTAAAATTTATTTTCAAAAAACACTGATTTAAAGAGTAGTTTTAGCAAAAACCGCAAACGAATCGACTAATTTTTCAGTTTTTTTTTAAAATTGTGTTCCGTTTCGTTTGAAATTTAAACCCTCTGAACACAGTTCTGCACTCCCAACTATTCAGATTTTGAGCTCAAAATTTAAGTTTAAATCTAAGCCTACGAAACCATTTAATGAGGTGCAAAAATAGTATTAGGATGGATTTTTTTGTTAATCCAAAGTCTAAAGCGCCCTCTATCGGCATTTTTTGAAATTTATTTTTATAATTCATTTTTAATAAAATACCGACATAAAGAATAATTTTAATGAAAACCGCAAATCAATCGACCAATTTTTCCGTTTTTTATAATCATTTGAAATTTAAACCCTCTGAACACAGTTAAGTTTGTGCTACTTAACTGCTTCCAGCTATTCAGATTTTGAGCTCAAAATTTAAGTTTAAGTCTAAGCTTACGAAACCATTTAATGAGATGCAAAAAATCACGGCAAAAAATAGTTTTTCATTACTTCAAAGTCTAAAGCGCCCTCTATCGGCATTTTTCGAAATTTATCTTTATAATTTATTTTCAAGAAAATAC
Organism: Maratus speculifer; assembly: GCA_964019185.1. Classification (NCBI taxonomy): domain Eukaryota; kingdom Metazoa; phylum Arthropoda; class Arachnida; order Araneae; family Salticidae; genus Maratus; species Maratus speculifer. The sequence continues at coordinate 200,648,955 of OZ025298.1, forward strand.
CAACATAAAGAATAATTTTAGTGAAAACTGCAAATCAATCGACCAATTTTTCCGTTTTTTATGTGTATTTAAAATTTTGGACCCCAAACTTTAATGGCGACTATCTCCTTTGGAAAACTTGGTTTCCTATTTACTATTACTCGTCTTGATTTGTTCTATCACCCCCTAGCGTATATACCATTTGTTTAGGGACACCCTGTATATTTTTTATAGATAGACAATGAGTTGCTGTATCAATTCCTATATTTGTTTGAAAATAATCTAAAGTTAAGCTGTGAAAATTAGTAGAACCTTAACGTGGCGTTATTACCCCAGGATACCTTATTATTTCCAATTCCAAACTATGCATATAATAAACATGTGTGTGTGTGCGTTTTTCTAACGAGACGGCTGCATTTTCTGCGACCCTCTGACAAAATTCACATTTTTGTTCTTGATTCTTTGACAAAGTTCACCTTTTCTTTGATTAAATTTGTGTTCATTTGTGCTTATGTAATTTAAATTTGTGTTTGACGAAATTCTTGTTTTTGCAAATTTTTTAATGAAATTCACATATTTATTTCACGATACTTAGTCAAAGTTTGCATTTCTTCCACAATACTGAAACGAAATTTCCATTCAGTAATCAACCCAAGGGTGATCCTGTTCTAAATTTTCCAAAAATTTAAGATATTTGGTTCCGAAAACTTTTTATAAAAAAGTCAAAAATCTGAAAAAAAAAAAAAAATTGCGAATTTTTACAAATGGTTGCTGAAAGAAATCAATTTTGTAAATTGCTCACAGAAAAATCGTCAGAGGATCAGTGGAATCAAATTTTGTCAAAAGATCGTTGAAAAAAACACAAATTTTATCAGATCCTAGAAAAACACAAATTTTGTCAGAAGATTGTACAAGAAAAAAACAAAATTTTATCAGAAGATCGTAGAAGAAAAAAACACAAATTTTGTCAGATGTTTTTAGAAGAAAAAAAACACAAATTTTGTCAGAAGTTTGTTGGGGGGGAAAAAAAAAACACAAATCTTGTCAGAAAATTGTGTGTGTGTGTGGGGGGGGGACAAATTTTGTCAGAAGATCCAAGGGAAAAAACAAAATTTTCAAAGAATAATGAAAAATGCAAATCTCATCAAAGTATCAAGAAAAGATGCAAATTTTGTTCAGAGATTAGAGAAGAAATTCAAAAATCTTTTAAAGAATCATGGAAAAGGCAAACAATCACAAAAAAACACTGCAAATTTCATCAAAAAACCTGAAATTTTCATCACAAAAATCGCAAAAAGTCCTCAAAGATCTTAAACATTCTGCAAATTTCATCAAAAAACCTGAAATTTTCATCACAAAAATCGCATAAGTCCTCAAAAGATCTTGAACATTCTGCAAATTTTGGAAAGGGCTTCAGGAAAAATACATTGTGTGAAAATTGGATTTCCCCCCACCTCCAACACACACAGCTGAAACCTATCAGAAAGTTTGGTGTGAATTTCAGTTTTTCCTTACCTAATCACCCTTGGAGTGATCATTTCACAAATTTGATGTTTTTCCTTCAATCCTTTAAAGAAATTTGCAGTTTTTTGCACTCCTACAATAAAAGTGTTGAGTTTATTTTTTTCAGCGACCATTTGTCAAAATTTGTTATATCTGTAAGTCTGAATTTCCGATCTGATAACAGATTTTTCATAACTTTTAGAATTGAATGTGTTAATTTTTTTTTTTTTTTTTTTTGGAAAGTTCTGAACAGAATCACATTTTTTTCACTGTGGAAAATAGTACAAAACTTGCCAATCAATCGCACTAAAAAAATTGCGAAGTTTGTCGATTGGTTGAGGAAAAAATTATGAATTTAAACAGTCTTTCAAAAAAAAACTTGCAAAATGTGTCAATCAGTCGCACGAAAATATCACAAAATTGGCAAAATGGTCATGAGAGTTGATTGTAGTTTTAAAATGCAAGATTTCTTTTTTTTTTGGGGGGGGGGGGGGGGGGGGGGGGCAGGATTTCAAAATTTTGGGCACAAATCCCATTATCCTGAAATTTTAAGTACCTATGGAAATTTCGCAGAAATGTATATAATTGGATTCAATTTAACAAAGAATTCCATAATTTAATTTGATAGAAAAAATTCACTACAAATAAAAAGATCCATATGGTGACTATCTCAAAATCTATTTTGAAATAATATATACTGTATATTAAAGATAATTCTGTCCCAAATTTTTCGAAATTAAAAGAAAGTCATCAATCTGAAAATTCGTATATAAAATTACCTTGAATTTTGGCTAAGAATTTTTGATTCAAAATAATAGTTTAAAAAATTATCCAAAACCTACCTATGCGTAAAAGATGTTATATTATATGCTGAGTATGAGGAAAATAATTAAAAAAATTAATTTCAAAATTTAAAGCTGCCGCAATGTGGCTCAAATTTATGTATTTAAACGTTTTTAAGGTAAAAAAATAATTTTTTTTTTTTTTTTTTTTTTTTTTTTTTACTGTAAAATATATGAAGTTTAGAATTTTTAAAGTTTATTGCAATGAGGGGATATTTGATTGATTACAAGATAAAAACTTTAGTTTCTTATTTAACAGCTTCATTAGTATTAAATTACGAAAAATCGTCAACATTGCAGTTGGCGATAATGACGTTCGGTATTGAAAATCGACATAAGATTTTGTAAATCAATTTGATTTTTATAAAACTGTCTCTTATATACTATGGTCCATACACAGCAGAAATACTTCCATGACTGTTTTGATTATTAGTTTTGTAGAATGAGCGCTGCGTGAATAGATATTATTGAACTTAGATGTTATTGCCACTGGAATGATTGCTGGATTTACCTATTGCTTCTGAAATCATGTCGTTACTAAATCCGTCAGTTAATAGAGGTTTGACACATTTTCCTATTTAATTAAATCTATGTAATCTGTCGCAAAAGGTCAAAAAGCTGGTAATTGGAAAATATAGATATTTTTAATGTAATGATTAGGATTACAGCAGATCGTTTGAATTCACTCGCGCTCTTTTAGAATCCATATACTGACATGAATGAAAATACAAAAAGCTTCTAACATGCTACGAATAATCTTTCTAGTTCAGCAGTGAAACATTTGTGCCCAGCCGTGGTTCCATCCACCCTGCAAAAAGATGACATAGTGGTACCTCATTGGTGTGTAACTATCACAAAAACCATTGTAGTGGACGCTTGAAGATCAGTTCCGTATTTCGAATAACACATCCTTTAACATCTATGTTAACAGATATTCCGTCACAACCGATCGCGACCAACTTTGTTACATGTATATTATTGTTAACACATGACAAAAAAATGTACGTCATGTTTTCAAATTGTTTGGTACTCTCCCAGAATTTACATACAGGGTGTCAGAAAAGTCTGGAAACGGTCGAATAACTCGAAAAATACATATGAGATTGAAAAACGTAAATATACGTGTTAAATATTTTTAAATAAGCTACTCAGTGATATCAAATTTGACCTTCGTAACTGACCTCCTGGGGGTCAGAGGGGGTCCAACTTTGAAATCTTAAATTATAACCCCCATTTTTTATTGCAGATTCGGATTCTACGGACAAAAATACATAACTTTTGTATTTGATGTTTATTTCGAATCCTCGTTTATCACGGTGTAATTGAGCATATTAAATCGATACATATTTCGGCTTTTCCAACGGGATTTTCCCTAATCGAAACTAATTGGGGAGAATTTATGACATCAAATTCCTCGTCTTTTGCAATAATAGCGTTTCCTGAAAATCACCCATGCCGATTATTTCGGTAGTGCTACACAGTTAAAAATTTGATCCATTTGCTTTAGCGTCACTCCACAGCTTTTATAGAATATCTCTTTCTATATCAATGAGAATGTTCCATAACACAGTAAAGTACACTGTAAAAAAATTGACCCTTTTACTGCATCGTCACTCCACCGCTTTTATAGAAAACGATTACGTTACTGTGTTATGGAGCATTCTCATTGGTCACAAAAGAGATATTCTATAATAGCTGTGGAGTGACTCTGCAGCAAATGGGTCAAATTTTTAACAGTGTAGCACTATTGAAATAATCACCACGGGTGATTTTCAGGAAACTCTATTCCTACAAAAGACAAGGAATTTGAAGTCAAAAATTCTGCCCAATCAGTTTCGATTAGGGAAAATCACATTGGAAAAACAGGAATATGTATCGATTTAATATGCTCGATTACACCCTGATAAACGAAGATTTGAAATAAACATCAAATACCAAAGTTACGTATTTTTGTCCGTAGAATCCGAATCTGCAATAAAAAATGGGGGTTATAATTTAAGATTTCAAAGTTGGACCCCCTCTTACCCCCAGGGGGTCGGTTTCGAAGGTCAAATTTGGTATCACAGAGTAGCTTATTTAAAAATATTTAGCACGTATATTTACGTTTTTCAATCTCATATGTATTTCTCGAGTTATTCGGCCATTTCCAGACTTTTCGGACACCCTGTATATGTGGCCGATGTATTCAGAACCAAGTTCTTTTTTCAAGCTCAAGTCTGCTTCTATTATGATTTTTCTTCTGTTGTTTTCTAGTGATGTCTTTACAGCATGTCTTTCTAGTGTCTTTACACCCATCAAAGTTTAAAGAAAATGGCCATGATCATAATCTTTTACAAATGACTAAAGAGAATGACTAAAACAATGGAGTGGTCTTTGGTTTGTTTTGTCATACCGATTTTTTTCTGTCAATAGCATTCTATTCATAGTTTTTTGAGATAATGCCTACATCTTGAAGTGCACCAGACACGATGGCAGCACCTGCTTGGTCGGAAATGCCCAAACTGTCCAATAGTCTGGCTGATGCAATCTTCGTCACTACAGGTGATGTGACACCTAGCTCGGCAGCATTTTGGCTTTTCAATGATAGTTGATGCAGAAAAGTGAGTTTGCTCTCAATACGTCAGTTTAGTTTACACTCAATATTCATATTCAAATCTATTGAACTGAAAAGAAATAGGCAGTACTTTCGGAAATGGTCCAAAAGACTGTAGTAGCTTTCAATATCTTATTTTGTTTTACAAGAATTAAGAAAATCGCAATATTTGTCGTGAAACAGTTTAATTTTTCTTAAAATGTGGTAAATTATTGAGATTGAATCTCATTTACAGGTCACTTGTAACTTATTAGCAACTCTTTCTCACTGGCAGGAAATAAATAGATGTTGACCGATTCCTTTCTTCGGTTATTTTTTAAATACCAATATATAAGTTTTATAACTTTTTGTAATAAGGAGCATATTTACTGCACTGTAAAACATTTGTGGAAATGTTACTTTATACAGTTGGTGTAAAAATGGTGGCAAATGCTGCCTCCAACTTCATGGAGTAATTGTTTTCACATATGCAATGGTGTAATTTAAACATATATTACTGGTGTAACATAACAATGTTACACCGGTTTTAACGGTTAAAATACCCCATAAAATTGGAGGCAGCAATGCTGCCACCAATTTTACGGAGTAACATTTCCACAAATGTTTCTCAGTGTGGCAAATCAAAGCCAGACCCAAATAGGGTGTAATTCATATCTCTCTGTCTCTCTCTCTTTTTATTTTCATTTATTTATTTATTATAACAACGCCATGGTACAGTAATATTCAAGGTACACTAAGCTACACAGTATACAAGCAGACAAATCCTAACTGAAAAAACTGGAACTGCCAGTTTTTCGAAACTTTAAATCACTTGCAGCAGTATTAAATTTCGAAATTAATTTTTTTTTTTTTTAATTTAATATCCATGCAATATAATATTTCTTACGCAAAGGTAGGTTTTGATTGATATTAAGGTGATTATTTAGCGTCAAAAATAAATCTAGCCAAAATTAGATCTTTTTCCATTTTTTCAATATTTTATCGAATTTTCAACTTTTTTGTGGCAGTATTAAATTTTGAATTTATTACTTATTATTGTTTTTTACTTAACCTCCATACGATATAACATCTTTTCCGCATTGTTGGATTTTAAATATTATTAAAATAATTAGCTTTTGATAAAAATAACCTAACCAAAATTCGGTCTTTTTTCAAATTTTTTCGAAAATTCAACCCTTTTGTGGCAACAGTAAATTTTTAAATTTTTTTTTATTATTTTTCCCTTAATCTCCATACAATAGAACATCTTTTCCGCATAGGTATATTTTGATGAATGGTAATTTTTTTTTTTGCCATAGACAATCGATCCATCCTACTGCGCATTTTGTCAAAAGTGGCGAAATAAACAGTAAAACTTCATTAAAAGATGCAAATTTTGTGGAAGGATCCAAAACAACCACAAATTTCATTAAAAGGCAAAATAACCGAAAAACTTGTTGAAATATCTAGGTATAATCACAAATTTCACCAAAAGTCTCTAAAAAATGCAAAATTTGTAAAAAAATATAAAATAAATGTAAATTTTGTCTAAAGATTGCAAAAAAAACATAGTGCTGGGAGTGGATTCTTCCACTCCGTTGTAACTTTTCAGAAAATTTGCTGCGAATGTCAGAATTTTTTTCAGAATCCCCCTATTATATGTACTCGCAAATAAGTTAAGAAATATTGAAAAAAAAAAAAAAATTCTATACGTGTGATAATGCAGCATATATCTGTAATATATCTTAAAATTTTTGGGGAATTTTTATGTAGATTGAAGGAAATGTTAGAAATGGAAACATTTTCTGCATCCCTGAGAGACATGATTCAGAAACTGGAAAGAGGCGAAAAATGGCACATGTGCAATTGTGACATCTACATTGCCACTTATATCAAAAGCATGACAGTAAAATTGTCCTGCAATCTATAAAAAGTAAACATTGTGCTTGGAACACAATTATTGAATTCAAATAGTATTGAAATAATAGCTGAAAAGGAGCAAAAATAAATGAAATTTAGAAATTGTGAGAAGTAATCTCGTATGAGATGGATTAGATGAGCCAAACACTCCAAAACATTATACAGTAGAGGACCTATTATCCGGAATTCCGAAATCCGGAAGGACCCGAAATCCAGAAATGAAGGCGATTGAGACCGAGGTGAATCATGATGAAATGAATGAATCATGAATCTTTGATCAAATGTGCGTTTTTTCGAGATTTTTTGAGATTTCATGTTTTTTTGGCTTTTTTTTTTTTCAAAATCCACCTTTTTTTTGCATTTTTCCGACAGAATTTACGTTTTTTAAAAAAACGCAAATTTTTTCAAGTATTGCTTCAAGTATCAAAATTCATAAGTCATTCAAAGATTCATGATTCATTCATTTCATCATGATTCATCCCCATAAAAAACGCAAATTTTTTCAAGTATCGCAAAAAAACTGCAAATTCGTCAAATATCGCGATAAAACCCTGCAAATCTCGTCAAATAGCGCGGAAAAATACAGTGTAAGCGTCCCCCTCAAATTATTTTATGATTTTTCATCACCTTTGGGGGCAGATTAACGGTATTTTATGGTTATATATATATATATATATTGGGTTATTTATTTTAACATAATTTTTAAACTGTTTAATTTACACCAATATATGGATATTCATCTAGTTATATCTATAATTAAATAGCTATATTTTAAATATCAAATTATTTTCAATGTTATTGATATAATTTTTGGTATTATTATTAATAATATTATTACTATTATTATTTTATTATTATTATTATTATTTTTATTATTATCCTATATTAAGATAATGAGTTTTTACCATGTAAAGTCACAATAAATGTTACTGATTAAAGTAACAATAATGTATTTTAAGTTATATGTTAATATGAATGTTATCTCTTAATTCTAATTTTAATCATTTTATTAATTTAATTTTATGTTAATATCGATTATTATTTTTTCCGGTTCAATTATATTTCCATTCAGCTTTATCTTTTTTGTTTGTTATGGATAACTATTATTTTTACTTACTTTCAACTCCTTTTTGTTAAATATCTTTGTTCCTTGTTTAATAATTTGGTGTTTGTGTGATGGTAGTCCCAAATTCGTATTGTTTTGCTTTTTCATGGCAAATACGAAGATGAAACCACACACTCCATTTGTAGTTCCAAAGTATTTGGGACCTGAAGATTCTGCTTTGGTTCTACAAATTTCAATTGTATTCATATTATTCTTTTTTTCCTTCCATGTTCAATGTGCTATAAGTTATTAAATTCAATGGTTAATTTCAAATGGTTAATATTGTTTACTATAATTCAATTTAATTCTTCGTTTTGGTTTATTGTTTTACTGATAAAATCCGTTGGTGAATCTTGTCTACTTTTAATGGTATTATATATATAAAGCCAGTTAGCGAAATGCCTGGATTTTGAAGAGCTCTGAATTTTGGATGTCCGGATTTGAGACTTTGTACTATAATACAAGAGTCAAAATTGTAGCTTAGTGTTTTTTCCACAGTCTTCTCATACAACACACTTTTCATTCATATTCCAGATAGCAGCGCTATATTCTGTGTTTTTATGGAAGGGGGGGGGGGGGGGGGAGTGTCGAGTTTCAGAGTGACCCAAAATCCAGAAAATTCCAAAATCCGGAAAGCCCTCGGTCCCGACGATTCCGGATAATAGGTCCTCTACTGTACTGCATTTCTTTTGGCACATTATCACTTGCTTTGGGCATGGATAAGCAGAGTACCCAAAAAGTCACCACAAATAATGAATTTTCAAAAATATTCTGTTTGAAATCACAAAGATTGGTTTAAATTTGATTTTGAATCAGAAATTGTCGAAACCTAGTTGGCAGGAAAGCCCAATAAGTTCCACTGTATCAGGAACAATAATGGCGCAAATTTCTACTACCAGGAATCTCTGAATTGCTTGACTTTGATACAATTTTGAAATTCATAGAATAAAACATTCAGTTTTTTAAATAATAGGGGGCTCTGCACCATACAAGCTATGCTCGTCAATATTTGTTCAGGTACAGCAGTCTAAAAACATGCTAATTTGATCAGCTTAAAAGAAAATCATGGAAGATTGAATTATAATTAAAAAACCAGTGGTGATCTTCTTGTAAATTTCCATCCTCTTTGTTTGAGGGATTTTAAGGTTGAATCAGTTTCTATTTAAAAAATTCAATCAGCTGTTTTTGTCTTTGATTGAACAAGACCACTTACCAATCGCAAATAAGCTAATAAAGAATGAATTACACAAACTCTTTGCATCCCACTATTTTTTTCAACATCACTATATGAAAGCTGTTTTAAATACGAAATTTTAAATGTATTGTTTTAAATCTGACTCGGTTATCCTCAGTGGTTTTCTTCTTTTTTTAATACTTACTTTAAAATACTTTTCTTGTTAGAAAGGAAATGTTATTTTTGTTGTCTTACAATTCATACTAGTTGTTTAAAAGACCATCTCAAAATAATAAATAAATGTCTCGTAGAAGTAAGTTTTTAAATTTAGGTATTATTGGTATAGTATTTAGATTTAGAAGTAATATAAGTATGGTAAAAATGAAAGGGATAGTGCTGTTGATTGTCACCATCGTTATACAACTCTAAAAATGGGTTTTGACTGCTGTTAAAAAGTAAACTGCTAATTTTTTGACAACAGAGAATTCCATAATGAAAGAAATAAGACTTTGTTGATAATAAGGAACTATTAAATACTTTTACAATAACAATAAACCTACACAAAATATTTCTATAGAATGATTAGCCTTACATGAAATCTTTTTTTGCTGTAAAATCATTTTTTATTAATTTTACTTTTCCTTTAACTCTTTACTTTTTTTAATTCTTTGTTAAAAATTTAATATTTTTTTGCCTAAAATTAATTTTTTTGAAGCAAGAGAGAACGTCATCAAAATGAAATAATCAGTAAAGTCTCCAATTATAATCTTTACATCTCAGAAATGAAAAATTACTGTAACATCATTTTGACACCTCAAAATTTATTTTTATCTTTACATGTGTCAAGGTACACATTTTAAACTAAGCATGTTGCCACTTTCACCGAAAAAAAAACTTTTCATATGTACTTTATATATATTTTTTACGCTTAACGAGCATGTGTTAAAATAAAACATTTTCTATTTTATTTTAATGAAAAAAAGTGGCATCAATAAAGTTAAAATGCATCAAGATATAATAAAGCCAAATAAGCAATATTCTCGTGATGTCAGACTAAATATGAATTTTTATTTGTTTATTAAAATGAAATACACGTGCATAAATATTTGTTACCAAAGTTTAACTCGCAAATTAAAACAATGTTTTAAAAAAAAACAAAGTGTCTGATCATTTAATTGTGATTTGTAAAGTTTTTTTTTTTTTTACTGTTTATAAAAGTCATGTGTAAATAATTTTTTTAATTGAAAGAAATGTTATTTTTGCGCTTTTTTTTTTTACAAATTGGCAACAACTTAAAATAACTTCTTCTAAAATGCGTAAAAAATATTGCTTAAAATGCTGAAAATTTGAATTTAAAAATGGAAATAAAGCATCAAAGAGTTAATAAAATAAAAAAAATTGCAGTCTGCACACCGCGTAATAACAATGTATAAAATGACCTAAAGTTGATTAAATTCCCAGTGTATAGTTTTTGCTCCTATAAAATCTTTTTAATGGAATAGTTTTGACCAACTTTAACATAAAAATCTCTTAAAATAATTATTCAATTTAAAAACTCTCTACTTGGCGTGATTATTAAATATTTCTCTGTAATACTACTTATTTTCATATTTTTGTGTGCAATAGTTTTCTTAATATCAATGTATAATAACCAATAATCAATAATGACCCCGTCACAAAAATCTTAATGTCAATGACAGCGGAAGTTACTTTTTTTTAGAATAGAGATATAATTTCAAACTGTTAACTTAAAGATATAATTGGTTAACTTATAGCGAAATTATAATTGATATCATACAGCACGATAGTGCTGTATAGTAGAGCTCAGATGAATCTCTAATGTCAAAGTCCAAAGTTTGCCTCTTAATAACTTTGGAACTAATCATCGTATCGCGATGAAATTTAAAAGGGGAAGTGTCCTACCCTAGATCTCAAAATTTACAAAAATTCATCCAGATCCACTGATTAGTTTCGGAAATCCAGAACTCCTGTTTTGTCACTTTTTGCTCATGAAACAAGAAGAGACAAACAACTCAATTTTAACCTGAACCAGGAAACATTCAGCGACGTGTAGCTTGTTCGAAAGCTTTTAATTTAGGGATGTGCCTTTCAAAGGTGCGGTAAAAAAATATAAAAAATTAAGGAAATGGCACCCATTTAAAATCTATATAATGCTATATCTTTCATATTTTAACATTGTAAATATCTCTCCTTTTTAATTGCTAATTCAGTTGTTTCTTTTGAGTTGCCACCAACTAAAAATTAATTCAATAATTTAAAAAGGGAACAACAACATGTTTTTTATAGATCAATAAAAAATCTGATTCTCCTGATAGTTTTGAACCTTTGAAATTGACATCATTCGAAACAGAAAATGCATAATTTTCATAAGCATATATATAAACTGTAATTAAATATGTGTTAAAACAACATCACACCTTTATTTGAGTGTTTTCGATGTAAAACAGTACTACAATACTGATATTTCAATTAAAAAGGGATAATTAGAAAAAAAAAATTCTTCTACGTTTATAAAAATAATTATTTGAAAATGAAGCTATGAAAATCTGTGTAGCTACCTATCGTCATAAGAAAATCTGCTTAGATACCGAGAAATTGCAGTTGGAGGACTACCATCTGGGAGGGCGCGGTTTTGTCGCCAAGTTTTTCACCAACTTGTCAATATATCACCAAATTTGGCGTCCAAAATTACTCTCCAAAATCTAAGCCAACTTGGCATTATTTCTGGTATTTCGCCAAACTAATATGTCTACTAATAACTTTAAACTAATACTAATAATAGTTTAGATTTGTTAGTTGAAGGTAATTGATAAAGTTCCTAAAAGGATCTGAAAAAGCTATGAAATCGTACAAAAAACTGTTGGAAGCAGAGAGAAAAGTAGAGTTTGATCTAAAAAAAGGTTACAGTAAAAGTTGAGAAATATTTTCATTCTAAAATTTTGCGTACAAAAGAAAGCGAATCAGATGATCTGTAAAGCTCATGAAATAACCCAAATTTTTGTTAGCTGAAAATGTGGACTGAGCTGTACTGGAGCCTTATATTCAGAATTATACTATTATCTACTCAAAATGATTACTGGGGAAAGTAATCAATAGAATATATTATGTTGTCTCAAATCGGTTAAGCTCCACAATGCTAAACAAATATAAACCATGATGTGATAATTAAAGTATAGCATTAATATAATCAAGTTGTTGAGGAATTGATGTAGATAAGTGTGTCTGAGCACAAATATTTAGTATATGATTGAACCATATCTATTCAAGGTTATGAGTTTACTTGGAGCTTTGATCTTCCAGTTATCAAAACTCCTGGAATGGAATTGTGTTCACATTTTGTAGTGAACAAACCATTCTCATACTCCATTACATCAGCCTGTAACATACAGTTATAAACCCAAATTTTTAAACTGGTTATGGATGATTGAAATACGGAGTGAGTTAAAAATGCCTCTTTTTCCCTGATTGATTTTAAGGCACCAGTAAAACTTAGTCCTCATTTTCAGCTAACAAAAATTTGGGTTATTTCATGAGCTTTACAGATCATCTGATTCCCTTTCTTTTGTACGCACAACTTTAGATTGAAAATATTTCTCAACTTTTACTGAGCTCTACTTTTCTCTCTGGTTCCAACAGTTTTTTGTATGATTGTAATTAATATTGTAATATTGTTTGATTTCAGAATTTTTTTCATTAAGAAAATTACAATTAACAAAAAGCTGTAATTGGCTTTAAAAAATGCATAAAATTACATCTGTTTCAACTAATCACAGTATAATGTTTAGATTTGGAAAATGTAACAATAAAAATATAAAAGCAGTCATAGTTTGTCTCTTAAACATATTATTATCCCCTTGTTAAAATAAGTTGTTGAAATGATCTCTTTCATAAAGATTATTAACACCATAATACTAATTAAAAAATCCATATTTTTACATAAACAAATAGAAGAAAATTTACATGAGAAGAACACAATGTACAGCTCATATTCAAAATATTAGAATAATTACCTTTTTTTTAGAAATTGAAAATATTGTTTGGTAATTTAATGTCTTTTAATGAAAATATGCAAACGATATTTTTATTAAGAACTTATTGTTGATTAAACTTACTTGTTATCTTAAATTTAATATCATTTTTGAAAAGATTAATTGCAAAAAAAAATTATTTTGAAAAGTCAAAATATTAGAATATTTATTCAAGTGGTTCAAAATATTAGAATATTTCACATTAATTCTCCTTTAATTATTACCAATTCTTAACTGGTGGCATCATTGATTAAATTCAGACTATTTTATTTAAAATCAGTATTCTTTTTTGCAGTTTGTTTATTTTTCGTCTTAAAATGGGCCGTGTGAGTGATATTCCTGAATCTACTAAACTTCGTATGGTTGATTTGTATCGGCACGGTAAAAATCAATGTTTTATAGCGAATTATTTACATTGTTCGCAATCGAGCGTTAGTAAAATACTAACACAATATTCAAAAATTGGAAAATTTCAAAATAATCGCCGAAATGGTGGCCGAAAACCAAAAACATCTGCTAGAGATGACAGGAAACTGAAGCGTATAGTTAAGAAAAACCATTTTAAAAGTGTGCGATTCTTGCACCGAAAATGGAAAGAAGAAGGAGTTTAAGTTTCTACATCGACAACATTAAGACGTCTCCATAAATTTAAATTTGAATCTTGTGTACCGAAAACAAAACCTCTCATGACTGCAAGACAAAAGCGTATAAGATTGAATTGGTGTAAATCAAGACGTTTATGTAGCAATGAAGATTGGAAAAATATATTATTTAGTGATGAAAGTATGTTTTGTGTTTCATATGGTAATCAAGGTATTCGAGTTTGGAGAATGAAGCAAGAAGCATTTGATAAAGAATGCCTTAAACGTTCCGTAAAATTTGCTGCTAGTGTCATGGTTTGGGGTTGTATGAGTGCAGAAGGACCTGGAAAGTTATGCATCGTCTACGAAAAGGTTAACTCTCTGATATATCAAGAAATTTTAGAATATTACATAATTCCATCATCAGAAGATTTATTTGAAGATGATTTCATCTTTCAACCAGATTTAGCGTCCCCGCATACCTCGGTGTCAACTAAGAATTGGTTCCGCCAACGCAACATTAAGGTACTTCCTTGGCCACCAAATTCACCAGATCTTAATCCCATCGAAAACTTATGGTGTATAATGAAGAAAAAACTTCAAGAAAATCCTCCTTCAAGTAAAACTGAGTTAGTGGCACGTATAAAGTCTATTTGGGCTAATATTGATAGAAATGTTTGTAAACACCTTGTATATAGTATGCAAGATCGATTGTACGCTGTTATGAAAGCTAAAGGGGATGCTACAAAATATTAACTACCATTTACTTCATATCCATAAGGTAATATTGTTGCGTAAAATAAAATATTCTAATATTTTGAACCAATCTAAATTTTATTCTAATATTCTGGTGTGTTTAAGGAAGCTGTATACCTATTTATTGTGCTGTATTTTATATTTTATAAATGTTAAAATCTTATCTAAACATTCCAGATTTAATTTATAAGAAATTTAGTTGCATTTACTTAGTATAAAAAATAAAGAAATGACAAATAATTTTTTCTTATTACTTTTTCTCAATTATTCTAATATTTTGAATATGAGCTGTATGACTTTTTTACATCCTGTGAATGCTAATCTCTAACTGCTGTCTAGCAAGAAAAGTGTGTTTAACTAAAGTCATGAGACTATTCATCTATACTTTTTTAATGATTATATTTTGAAATTTTTATTCTTAGATTGAAAAAGCCAAGTATGAAGAAAGAGTCAAAGGAATGCAATATACATGTGAGGTAATTGATTTTGAATTATTTTGGACTTAGTTTGATTTGTCATTAGAATTTCTGCTATTCAGTTGCATTGCATTTTTTAAATTGTTCCAGCTTCTGTAAGTTATTGCTTTTTATTATATTTTTTTTATCCATGCCATAACATGAAATACCATAATAATTTGAACCAAGCTTCATAAATGTCAGGGTCGAAACTAGATGGGGTCAGAGGGGGCACGTGCCCCGGGCGCCAACAGGACAGAAGGTGAAGGGGGCGCCAAATTAAGATTTTCTTTGGTGTGTTTGTTATAAAGAATGCATATATGTAAGGGGTGGGGGGCGCCAAAATCCATGTTTGCCCCGGGCGCAAAAAAGGGCTAGTTTCGGCGCTGATAAATGTTTTAAACTATTATTTATACTTCTGTCTTTACTAGAAGAAAGTATTGGAATCATGAAAATTTTCGAATTCCGATTTTAGACAGATTTGCATTTTAGAAATTCCGAAAAATGTTTTTACAAAATGTCTGTATGTGACATAAATTTATGGACTCTCTATCTCAAAAAATAATGTATGGAATTTTACAAAATTTTAGATTCATTTAGGCTTTTATACTAACTGGATCTGATTAATTTTTGGTGCATATTGCCCAAAAGGTGGCACTGTTATGCTGCCTTTTTTCATGAATTCCACAATAGCTATATCTCAAGAACTAATGGACGGATTTTCAGAAAACTGCAGATTTCGTTAATCCTTGATATTATATGGTTTTGATTAGGTTTTGGTGTAAATCACATAACAGATGGTCCTGCTTTTTGGTATTCATGATTATCACAATAGCTGTCTCTAAAGAACTAATGCATGAATTTTCGTTAAACTTTAGATTGTTAGTCCTTGATATAAATTAGTATTCTTTAATGTTTGGGGTAAATCACTCGACAGGTGACGTTGTTAAATGGCATTGTTCATGATTATTGCAATAGCATGATTATTGTAATCTTAGGAAATATGCATGGAATTTTAACAAACTTCAAACTCAGTTAGTTTTTGAAATAAATAAGTGTTCTTTAGTTTTCAGTGTAAATGGCTTGGAGTTTTTTTTAAAGATTTCTGCAATAATTCTATCTCAAATATTAATACAGATTTTCACCAATTTTCAGATTTAGTTAGAACTTGAAATAAGTTGTTGCAGATTAGATTTTGGTATAAATTACTTAATTGGTGACACTGCTATGTTTAATTTTTCTGGGAGTTTTAATGTGTATGAGATAGAAGAAAGTTTTGGAATTGCCACATCCAACTAGGTTAATTTAAAGAATCAAAGTGAGAAGAAATATTAAATCACTTTTTTATACAATGAGGGGAAAAAAATGTATCCACCTCATTTCTTTTTATATGTTTGTACGTAAAATTATTTTTTTATTCTTATAAAAGTATTGCAGCAAATTTATAATAAAATTTTGATTGCGTGTTTTTAATGTTTCTAATTTGAAAAATGTGAAAAATAAAGGTAAGAAAAAATATGTTATACAGGTTCTTTCTTTTATGCTAATAAAGTTATTCTTGTTTATAATATAAACTTAAGCTTTTCTTTCAGACCTCTTACATAAATTTCAAGAATCTTTTTCTCAAATTATCAATGCATTTTTTTTTTATTTTTTTTTTTTAATCATGGTTAAAAATAAGTATACATAAAAAAGAAAAAAAAAGGTTTCTCAAAAATGACTGAAAATTAAAGTTTTTAAGACATGACTTTTGGACACTCCATGATACATCTTTTAATTTGTATTATTATCTAATATATAGATGTCAAAAGATGTAACTCAAAAATTTGCCAAAAGCCAAGATCATTATGAAGAAATTGTAAAACAAAATATGGTATGTATTTTAAGTGTTTGGTGTTAATTTTAAATTCTGTGTTTCTTAAATGCACTCTTAACAAAATTTTTGCACCTTTTTAGAAAAATCTGTATTCACTCTTTTTATATTTTCCATTTTTTTTCCCCCAATATAATTAATGGTGTTGGCTGTATCCAAAACTTTGACTATCATGTTTTTATTAATTCCATTTTTTTTTTCTTTTCACTTCTGTCTTTCTGTGCTATTTAATTTTGTTTTTTGTTTAAACAAGACTTTAATATTCACTCATTATTCAACATAATTTAATACTTATATTAAGGAAAGTTTTTATGAAATTATTCAAGTGTAAAGTTACATAGTAAGAATACAAAAAAACTAATTGTTGGCATAACTCCCCCTTCTACATACATACAATAAAATAACAAAACTAAAGGGTTTTTTTGTTACTTCATGAAGATGGCCTGTGTATGCTTTATACAATATGTATGTAGTTACAATAAATGTTAGATTTATTTTAAAGGAAAGTTAGCAGATAGACAAAAATAAGCTGACAAGTGTTTATTCTCATTTCAGCCGATAGACTGTATCTGTATTATATATCTGCCAAAAGCAAAATTAAAATCATTCATGGAACAACCATAAGGCCTAAAGAGACTGAAATATAAATCAAAACTCTGTAAAGGCAATGTGACTTTCAAAAATTCTACAGCAAATTTGTTTATTGAAAATATTCATTCAAAATTGACTAGTCTGCAAAACCTAGAATCAGAAAATAACAAGATTTTTCTTTTAAATGTTATTTACAAAAAATAAATAATTTTGAATACTGTATTTTACATTATTTATTTCAAATTAATAATTTCACATCTATATTTGTAATTTTTTTTTGTTGCTATATAATTCGTGATATACCTAGGTAATATTGCAATTTATCATCTGCCCCATATGCTGTAATTTAAGCTGCAGATTTTACACAATTTTAGTATATTTTTTCGTATTTATATTATTGAAATAATTTTGAATTTTGTATTTAAATTATTTATTTCTAATTAATTAATAATTTCATTTTTATGCTTTCTAAATTCAGCTTATTAATGTGTTTCTATTTAGTAAGCCAATCGCGATTACCAAGGAAATTTCACCTGCGGCGTTTGCGACCATTTAATTTTTTTTAAAGTGATTTTTCGCAATGCGGCATTTACGTCACTGTAGTGTTTCTTTTAGCGATCACAGTAATTGTAGTTATTTGGTTCACTGTCAGATTCATGGTGAAAAAAAATATTCCCATTACTTTTGGATCTATTTCTAAGTAGACTATTCTTAAACAAATGTTGTACAAGATCCACACAGACATGTTTTATGGGTACATGTCATGTCGAGTAAATTTTAGCGAACGATCATGATTATTTTTAAAAAAATTATTTACTATTTATTTCTTAACTGTCTTCGTTACTAAGCCTTTGCTGAAAAATGTGATGTCAAGCATGTTCTTTATGTTTCTGAAGTTTCAGACTAATTTGTCAGAAATTTCTATAGATATTTGACAAAACATCTAAAATCAAGTAATACTTTTGATGATATAGTGTATTTACATATTTTTATTGTACTATTCATGTCTGAAAATAAGTGAAAAACTTTAATAATATTACACTATACCAAGTAGTATATTTTGCTTAATTTCTGTAGTAAATGATCTTAGTTTTTGTAACATTTATGATTATTTGTTTAATTGCTTGCATTTGAAGCATGTTTGTTTGCTTTTAGAGATGCTTTGCTTGTTTTCGTTCTGTTAACTTTTACATTTAATAATTCTGCATGGTAATTGTGCACATTTTAGCTTCAAATCTTTGTTTATGCTTAAAAAGTTCTGTATAACAAAAGCAGAATTTTTTTTTTTTTTGCATTCTATTTCTAATATTTCAGCTATTTAAGTGTATAAATGTCCACTCCAATATTAAGTTACTTTTATTACATGTATTAGCAGAAGATTTTTATTTAATAAATTGATAAAGAATATCTTTGGAATAGTATATATATATTGTGATAGATGTTTAAATTCTTTTTTTTTTTCTTCATTGTGACTAATTAAATTAGCTTGCACATGAATGTTAATAAAGGTTCGTGTAACTTAAATTTTGTTTAAAAATTTACATCAAGCTATATGCACTGGCTTGATTTGCATTGCATAATCACATAGTAATTTCAAAATTTAACATTAGAGATTATGGTCTTATATGTAATTTTAATTTTCATATTTTGATATTTAATCGAGCATAATTGGCTAGTTTGATTTCATGGTTTAAAGTTTGCAATGACTGATGTCATGCAAAATTGGTTAAACTTTGATTCAAATGTAATTCTAGATTTCTTTTTTGAATATTAATTTGAACTGAACGTAATTATTCAGTTTGATTTTATGACATGAATCAAATACTTTATATGATGAGGAAAGTTTATTTAAAATTAATGGCTTTGTATGATCATCTAAACACCAATCAATTTCAAAGCTCTATGTGATGGGCAAATTAGTTTTATTTATATTAGAATCACAATTATATTTAAGCAGAATTCATTATGGGGCATATATGACAATTTTGCTGACAAACTTAGAAAAAAAAAAAAAAAAAAAAAAAAACTTTGAATTTATGTGTCTGTATACATTTACTGAGTGTCTTAAAACTGATTGATTCATTTTAAAATTCAATAACTTACAAATGGTGACAGCCATATAATTAAATGTCTGCAAGAGTGTTATGCAATAATCTAATATTGCAGAGTTTTTTACCACAATTCTCAATTTTAGTTTAAAATAGCGATGATAGATGACACTGTTACCAATAGGCATTAAATCAGAGTCCTTTTGTCCTCTTTTCTCAATATTGATGTGAAAGAAAGAGATTAAATGTTTCTTCTATTTTAAACTAAATTTGAAAACTGCTGTAAAAAGCACTCTTGACATTTTACTTAACCTTTCTGCAATTTTTTAAATAGCTACCCCGATTTGTATGTTATTGAATTTTTAAATCAGTTAATTCATTTTAGAATACCATTTATGTTCTACATAAAATTCGACATCATTAAACCATCAAGATCAATTTTTTCACTTCAGAGCATCAAATATTTTACACTTTAGAATATTGAGGAGACTATAAGATAGGTTTAAATATTGGACATACCATCCCTTATATTACATTGCTGTAAACATTCCAGTAAAGTATTTTGATATTAAACAGTTTTTCCTTATTTTTTGCTGACTGTATGGGCAGAAATTTTCAATTCAGATTGATTAAATATGTTGAAGATTTTAGTAAGATACTACTTGGAATTTATTCACAGTCAGCTAATTTATATTTACATTAAAAAGGATTAAATCAAAATTTATAATAAATACATCTTTTTTTATTCATCCCACCCTATTTTTAGACGAGTTAATCTAATTCACCACAGCGCCAAAATATAGGTAATGCAGGCATGAAAGATTTCCTCCTAAAGGAGGAATTCCACCTTCTTTTAAAGCAATTTTGAGCATTCCTGGATTACTGCAAAAATGCAAAGAATATTTAAAAAGGTTATTGGGGGTGGGGGGGTGGGGTGCCTGAAAAATTTTGTAATCTGACATTTTGTCTATTCAAATCCTTTTGAGTTTGTTCTTGAATTGCTGTGAAAAAGAGACAGAAAATGAAAGGTGAGCTTGTATTATACAAGCATCTGAATGTCATGTAAATAAAGATGTTCAAAAATGTCTTTAAAAATTCAAAGTGAAAAGAAGTTTTTTGGAATAGAATATTTTGTACTATTTATACAACACTTTAGGATAATTTCTGGAATATCTTTTTTGAGATGTATGTCTGAAGTAAAGAGTAGTTTTAATACTTTATAAGTTATTAAAATAAAAACCAGCAATATGTGCGATTACATTTAATTTGATTGTATATGTAGCTGTTAACATGACACTTAAATTACATGAGTTTGGCGCCGCTGTATAAATTTTCCACCTTTTTTCTCATTTGCTACTTTCATGCCTGGTAATGCAAAATATCCTTCTCAAATGTAAGCTCCTTGAGTGTATTCAGACGTGGTTGTTGTCACAGTCATCATGTCATAGTTGTTGTTAGATATTTTTCACAATTTTTAATTTAAATTATTCTTTCATTTAAAAGCAACTATGATTGGAGAAGTTAAAACCAGACGACTGTCATGCAGTGTTGAATTCAGGGGTGGCCCATGGGGGATATATCCCCCCCCCCCCTCTAGTCTTCATGGTCTAAAATATTCAGTTCAGTTTTGAGCCAGTTCATATGAAAATCATTGTCTCAGCATAGCCAGGTCTGTTCAAAAGTCAGTAAAATTTGGCATGGCCCAAAAATTAATGCATAATAATAAAAAAAAAATGCCATTATTCTACAATTGAAGATTATTATTATTTCTTTTTTTTTTTTTTTTTAAAGAATTGTAGATTTCTAAGCTTATTAAAATATCACAAAATATGTGAAAAAGAACCTGCCTATGACGCAATCTTGGTTTAAACTGAAAAATACATTCATCCAAACAAAATTAATACAAAAATAGGTGAGGGAAAAAAATTAATACATTTATACCTGCTAAAAAGGAAACATGTCTATAAGGAACATTTTTTTCCTCCCTGTGCGGTAATGTTTTAGAAGATTTTACTGTATATCATTTTTTAGATTTTTGTCTCCATTACATGGCATATACATTAATATTAATCATAACTGAAACATTTACATGCAAGAAACAGAGGTTCATTAAAAGCATAAATGTCTCAGCCTATGACACTTCTATATAAATGAAGATTATAAACATTTAAAAAAAAAAAGCTAAAATAAGTTTTTTGGTCAGAACACTTCTGTATAAGTAAAAATCAATGTTTTGTAGAAAATCACTTGTGTCGGGCCAAAATTTCGACTTTTTTTCAAGCCAGTCCAGTCCAACACAGACACTATTTGCATTGTTATTGTCCAGTCTCAGGCCGAATTTTTAACTATTATACCAGGGCAGAGAGGTAAATTTCATTTATGGGCCAATATTTTAATTTTTGTGACTGGCCGGGTCAATATTTTTTCATACAGGTTGCACCAAATTTTTTCAGATTTTTTTTAAAGAAATTCTTGAGAAAAATAACTTGTTTGTATTTTTTAGTGTGTGTTTTAAGTAAAAACATGTGAAATTGGGAAAAAAAAAAAGCAGTTGTTTCAAAGTTGTATCGATTGATACTGACAACCTAGAATTTGCCGATTATCATCAAAGTTGCTGACATTGGGGAGGCAAGACGCCTTCCTACACGCCTTTCCCCCAATAACTACTTCTCTAATAGAGATTTAGAGTTTTATGTTAAAATATCATTTTCACAGTTTTTATTAACAATGAATTGTCAATATTTCTTCTTATCAATTTAAAAAAAAAAGTACTAACTTTTTTAGAAATTGATTATTAAATTTGAGCACCTCAAACTTTTACCTATGTTATGAATGTTGCTGAAAATACTATACATTTTTATTTCTAGATAATATTAAAATGTTTAGATTTGTTTAGCATCAATTTTTATTTATTAATTTTATTTTAAATTCAAGCTTTAAATAATTGTTCTTTATAACAATATAAGTTTATTCTGTAATTTTTTTATTTTATTCTTTTATTTTCCTTGAAACTTACTTTTTAATATAGGATTTAATTAGGGAAAAAGAAGAAAATAATAGAAAAAATTTACATCTGCAAGAAGAAATTACTAAACTGGATAATGAATTAGCACAGATAAAAAAGGAAAAAGCAAGATTTGAAAAAGTATGTTTTTTATTCTAATAAAAATAGTTGTATGTTTATATTAAAATTTTAATGCTATTCTTATACTTACACAATTTTAAATGATGTTCAATAAGTTTGATGTTAATGCAAAAAAGTCTTCAAATATTTATATTTTCTTATTGAAAAGTTTTTAAATTCATATGTTTATGCAATTCAAATTGAAAATGCATTGTTGATTCAAAATATGTGTGCATGTACAGTTGCGGAGAAAAGATAGCAGTTGTTACGAATCGTAGCACCTGCTATCCAGTCACGTGATTGGTTTCTCGGCGCCGCCGTGGGCCCGAGAGAGTTGTGATACGTAATTCTAGTTCTAAAGCCCAGATGTGCTCGAAGGATTTTCTCGACGAGAGAAATAGTAACTCTCGCTTATTATACATGTAAAATTTATGTTTTTATGTTTAAGTGTTTTGTAGTTGTGTTTAGTGTGTGTGTTGTCCAAAATAAACAAGTAAAAAGACTCCATTTTCAAGTATTATTTACGTATACTTTCGAATTCGCGAATCGTAAAATTCTATATGGTGCCACATTTCAACCCGGGAAGTGATTGTGTTAATGACTTCAAGACTTTCGAATTTAAGACTTTTATAAGTGTCAGTGACTCCTTTAAGAATATCAAGAATGTGCTTATAAATTTCAAGACTGTGATTTGTGCTGCCGCTCTTGGATTTCTCGGTCTGAATTTATCGGAATAATACATCGCGTCTTCACATCGCGGATAGAAAAGGTATTGTAAAATTATTTTGATTTATTCTTTTCATCTATATTTTCACTATTATGGATCTTGAAAAAATTAAAAGTAAAAGAAAGGTATTAAAAACCGCAATAACCAAATTTATTACAAAAATTGAGGCTTATATAGAAAGTATCGATTTTAATGATAAAAGTCATTTTGAGCAGTTAACAGAATATTTAACTAATATTAATGATAAACAAAACGAATTAAAAACTGTTAATAATCAGGTTCAGGAATTATTATCGGATGGAACAATTTTCGAGAACGATATTCAGTCATCTATTGAATATGACGATGGAATAAATGAAACAAAATTTAAAATTGATTCTGATAAACCTGATACTAGTTCTTTATTTAACGCGAGTACAACTCCTTATTTCAATGCTAGACCAACAACAATAAATTTACCAAAAATAAACATCCCAACGTTTAAAGGGGATCCGAATATGTTTTTGGAATTTATGTATAGTTTTAAAAGCAGCATTGATGCTAATGAAAATTTATCCAAGGTGGATAAACTTATTTATTTAAAATCCTTTTTGTCAGGTGAAGCACTTAAATCAATTTCCGGTCTAGCCCTGACCGAGGCGAATTACCAGCAGTCTTTAGACTTGCTGCAGAATCGTTATGGTAAACCAGAAATTTTGATAAGCGGGTTTATAAACAAATTATTAGAACTAGAACCGGTTAGGTCGAGCACGAATATTCAGTCATTACGAGATTTATATGACGAATGCGAAGTAAGCATTCGTAATTTACAAGCTATCGGGGTCGCGTCGGACAATTTCGGATATTTATTGATACCGATAATTTTAAAACAGATGCCCCATAATTTAGTTGTAGAATATCAGAGAAAGAAAAATGCGGAAAAAGCTGGTGACGTAAATGAACTGATGAAATTTATAAAGTTTGAAATAGAATCGCGAGAAGCAGCAAATGCAGTGTCAGGGATTTCCTTAAAAAATCAGGAAGTAGCACGATATGAAAAAAGGAATTTTAGAACTAAACCAAATGTTCCCTCTTCAATCGCGCTTAATACTGTTGTAAAAAATGTTTGCATATTTTGTAACGCGAATCATTTAAGCTTAAAGTGTAATGAAATTACTGATGAACAGAAAAGGTATAAATTAAAAAAAGATGGAAGATGCTATCGTTGCTTCTTGAAATCGCACGTAATATCCTTGTGTAAGGTAAAAATACCTCCTTGTGAATTGTGTAAAAGTTACCAGCATAATTATTTATTTTGCCCGACAAAAAAATCGACAAAAGCGCGTCACGATGAAAGCTCAGTAAAAGCCGATGATTCTAAAAATGAAGAAAGTCAACCCGTATTTTCATATGTAATTAAAACTAATAATTCTCCCGAAAAGTACGCAACATTATTGCAAACCGCCTGTGTACGAGTGCAGGGTACTGGTAATAAATTATGCACGAGACTCTTATATGATTCGGCATCCTCTAGAACATTCATTACAAAAAGTTTAGCCTCGGCGTTGAAATTAAAACATGTTGCCAAGGAAACGCTTTTGGTTTATACATTTGCAAATCGCGATGCCATAGAAAAGGAGTTTAATGTAGTAAATTTAACTATTATTAGTTGTCATCATCCTTATGAAAAAATAACTGTAAAAGCGCTGGTTTCTGAAATAATTAGCGGTACTAAGATAATGACTTCTGTTGATTATAAGTTAATAGATAAATTGCGATTAGATAAACATGAATTGGCCGATACATTTATTCATTCGAAACCGGTCCAGATCTTGCTAGGTGCGGACTATCTGTTCAAAACTATAATAGGTAATGTCGAAAAAATTAATCATAATTTATTTATGCAGCCAACAATATTTGGCAAAACCATTGTCGGTCAAGTTAATAGTAATAATTCGCAGCCAACTTCCTGTATGAATGTAATTTGTTTCCCTTCAGAAAATGATCTTAGAAATTTATGGCAAATTGAGTCTTTTTTAGTCGATTCAAATGATCAAATGCAAGAGGAGACTTATGAGGTCATTAATCAATTCCAGAAAGAAATCATTTTTAAAAATGATAGATATATGACCCCCTTGTTATGGCGTAGCGAATTAGATAAACAGAATTTGTCTAATAATTACCAAGTAGCAGAAAGGCGTTTCGCAAGTTTGGCGAAAAGGTTAAAGAATGATAAATCTTTGTTTTTAAAATATAATGAAATTATGAAAGAGCAATTAACTGAGGGAATTATTGAAAAATGTAGTGATAATTGTTCTGTCAATTTCGTGATGCCACACTCTGCTGTTTCTAGGCCAAGTTCTTCTACAACAAAAACAAGGATTGTTTTTGACGCGAGCAGTCGGGAAATGGGGGAGAAAAGTTTAAATCAATGTCTTTTTGCGGGGCAAAATTTGAATCCTAATCTCATAGATGTGATATTAAATTTCAGACAGTTTAAAATTGCTTTCACGGGGGATATTGCTAGGGCCTTTCTACAAATTCAGGTATCAGAAAATGATAGAAATTATCTATGTTTTTTGTATTTCGATGACTGCGACATAAATAAACACAGTGTTTTGTATCACTTTAATCGTCATTGTTTCGGCGTCACCAGCTCTCCCTATGTTTTAGCCTCTACAATTAAAAAGCATATTGGTAATTATAAGGATACGGAACCCGCCGCCTGTGAAATGATTAATAAATATTTGTACATAGATGATTTAATTTACGGATCATCTACAGTCGAGCAGGCTATGCAACTAACAACTACTGCAGTTTCTATATTTAAAGATGCCAATATGCAATTGCGAAAGTTCGTTACTAATTCTCCAAAATTAAAAGAAGCTTGGAATGGTAACCCGGTTATAGAGATTAATGAAAACTGCGCCGAATCAAAGGTATTGGGGTTAAATTGGAATGTTGAAGGGGATTTTTTGGCTATAGATTTGGCATCTTTAGTGTCAATAGGTCACAACTTGGAATTCACCAAAAGGCATGTTCTCCAGACTGCTGCTAAAATATTTGATGCAGTTGGATTTATGTCACCTTTTTTGATAAGGGTAAAAATTTTCCTTCAAGAATTATGGCAGAGTGGGCTAGACTGGGACGATGAATTTAACGAAGAATTTCAAATTAAATACAGAACATGGTATCAGGAAATCGAATTGCTAGACCAATTAAAAATACCCAGATATTATTATCACTCGAGTGAAGTGCACGACAAAGTTGAACTACACATTTTTTCCGATGCTTCCTTGAAGTCCTATGGAGCGGTAGCCTACTTCCGGTTTCAAACATCCGAAGAAAATTATAGGACATGTTTTGTTATGTCTAAGGCTAGAGTAGCCCCATTGAGAAAAATAACACTACCACGCTTAGAGCTTTTAGGGGCACTAATAGCTGCTAGAATAGCTAGTCACCTTAAACTCATTTTCACGAATCTAGATAAAATAGTACTGTGGTCAGACTCGACTATAGTACTACATTGGATCAAAGGAGTGGCATCCAAATGGAAGCCGTTTGTGGCTAATAGAGTGATACAAATTCAGGACTTAAGCGACCCTAGTTCTTGGCTGCATGTAAATAGCAGGGATAATCCTGCTGACATGCTAACTAGGGGACTGTCAGCGAAAGAGTTAATAAACTCCAATCAGTGGTGGTACAGGCCGGAATGGCTCGGTAAATCTGAAAAATTTTGGCCTAAGGACGATAATTTAAAATTAAAATCAGTCAATCCTGAAATTGAAGCTAGAAGTAATATTGTGGTTAATACAATTATTGCCAAGGAGAATTTAATTGATATACAAAAATTTAGTAGCTTGAGAAAATTATTGCGTGTAACAGCCTATGTATTTCGTTTTATCAGATTACTAAAGAAAAATCGTGAACCAATACGTACACTTTCGGCGGAGGAAATCCGAGAAGCCAAAATCTTCTGGATAAAAAATTGTCAAGCTGAAATTTTCGAAAAAGAAATCTTAAGCCTGAAAAATTCCAAGCCAATTCCTAGAGACTCTAGATTGCTTTCATTGAACCCTTACCTCGATTCAGATGGAGTTTTGCGAGTTTTAGGACGGCTCCATAACGCAAATTATTCGATGGATGAGAAACATCCAATAATTCTTCCGTCAAAAACCAAACTTTCAGAACTTATAATTTGGGATGCCCACTACAGAGTTTTTCATTCTGCTGTTGCCCATACACTTGTGCAGATTAGAGAAAGATTCTGGTTATTAAAGGCTAGACAATCTGTGAGAGCTGTGCTTAAAAATTGCATTATTTGCAAAAGATTTTCTTCAACTCCAGGCGATCAGATGGTAGCGCCATTGCCTAATGATCGAGTAGAACAGACCAGTCCATTCAGTGTGATAGGATGTGATTTTGCAGGGCCATTATACGTAAAAGACTGTGATAACAAACAATACATTTTATTGATTACATGTGCAGTTACTAGAAATGTCCACTTGGAGCTTGTCGGCAGCTTGTCGACACAAACATTTTTACTAGGCTTTCGTAGGTTTGTTTCTCGGCGAGGATTACCATCTATAGTATATTCGGACAACGCCAAGACCTTTAAACGTGCGGACAATGACTTGAAAAACCTTTGGCGGATTATGACTCATCCAGATGTGCAAGACTATTTTGCTTCTCATCACATACAGTGGAAATATATCATTGAACGAGCAGCGTGGTGGGGGGGATTTTACGAGCGAATGGTTAGAACTATAAAAACTGCTTTAAGAAAGACACTTGGGAAATCATCGCTAACTGTTGATGAACTACATACTGTTTTAGTTGAAATTGAAGGAATGGTCAATTCTCGACCTTTAACATATGCCTCGCCAGAAGGTCAAGACCCCCTACCATTAACGCCAGCTCATTTCCTAATTGGGAGAAGAATTTCTTCTCTGCCACCAGTTCGCCTTCATCTTGAATCGAATATCTCTTCCAGGAAAGAATTAATTAAATCTTTTAACTATCGTGAGAAATTAATGCGCTTGTTTTGGACTAGATGGAAAGGGGAATACTTGTTAAATTTGAGGTCAGCTCATTTAAGTTCGAACAAAACTAATTTTCCTCAATTTAAATTGAATGACATAGTATTAATCAAAGATGATAAGTTACCCAGAAATTTCTGGAGTCTAGGAAAAATTATTGAATTATTTCCTGGAAGAGACGGCTGACAGGAAATATGAGTATATTTCCCTCCTATTCTTGTTCCTCCATTCAACCACTCATGTGTTCATCCTATTTCAAAACTCTAATATTTATCATTAAAGTTTAAAACCATTTCTAAAATAATTTCTATTTTTTTTATTTTTCCATTTATTAAATATCTAAGTTTAAATAAATTAAAGTTTCAGTTTAAACATTCTTTTTATTTATTTTAATGTTCAAACTTCAACTTAAAATAAAATAAATCTTTATTTCATTACTTACGTATTTATTACGTGCTGTCAACTTCATAACAACTAACGATAATCAAACTCGGCGTATTCCCTCAACCTGCTCAGTCAACAAATGCCGATATTATCAAAGTTCAGACTGACAGATTACCGGGGGCATCAATAGATGGCGTAGCGTGTCTGCTACCTCTGACGCGTGCCTCTCCTTCACAGCAGCATACCATTGGTCCGTTTTCCCCGATCCTTCTAGAGATCGGATGTGACGTATGACCAGAAGGGGGAAGTTACGTGAGGGGGAGTTGCCCAGGACAGGAATCCGAACTATTTATATTCCCGGCGAGACTATCACTTTCAACTTTTGACGGCGGCTAGTGTTGACGTGTTTTGAAGTATGTCTCTTTGAATTGAAATGTCCTTTTTAAGAATGTCGTTTAGAAGCGTGAAGCGATGAATATGTTTTTAAGGAAAGTAGATTATATTTTAAATGTTTTTATTAAAAGCTAAACTGGATTTTTGGAATTAGTTTTTCATTGTGACCGATACTATTCTGCTGTGAACCTGGACTTAGTCTTAAAGCTCGTATCAAGAAGTGGGATCTTCGGAGCGGGATGTTTTGCCGTGGAGGTAAAGACCATGTGAAAGAATAAACGTGGAAGGTCAGCCACCGGCAGTTAAGGTTCAGAAAGTCCTTTTACATTTTTCAAATTCTTTTAAAATAGTTTTTTTTTTCAAAATGTTTTTAATCTCCCTCCTTTAAAGCCTTTTTCAATCTAGTTTTAATCAGATGTCTTTTTGAATTAATCTCGCCAACTCATCCAGTTTTTAAGTGAATCTTTTCCTATGAATGTTGCTAGACGGTTCCAAAGGAACCGGGAAATATTTCTTTCCGTCTCCGCGTCACATTATCGATATGGGCAATAGTGGTCCGGGATCTAGGATATGGACGACCATGCCAGATGCCTGGAGTTGTTTGTTGGCGGTGATGCGTGAGATTCTTTTGCTTTTTCTATCTTTCCTGAACCCGAAAGTCGGTAACCGCTGCGAGGTTCGTTTGGAAAATTAACTTTGTAGATGGGAGGTTCACTTAATTTTTCCTTTTTCTCCTTCCTCCAAACAGGTGTTGTGGCAGAACACTAGTTTAGGAATACACACTTAGTGAGAGGAAGTGTTGTATTAGGGAAATGCTAAAGTGGCAGTTTAGTGTTTCTAGGAGATCAGTAAATAATAGAGTTGGCTTGACTAAGGTGTTTTGATAAGTCTTTTGGGAGAGAGATTTGACATGTAAAATTTAAATAAAATATTTAAATTTCTTTTGGTCTTTAAAGTGGTGTCAGCATGTTTTGAATATGTTTGGTCAATATGATGAATTGGGATGGTTTGGATAAAGTATTTTTAAACAGGTTTTTCAATTTTAAATAGATATTATCTTTTGACAATTTAAATTATCATTTCATATATTTAAAGTAGATTTAAACTTAGTTAAATTTGATTTAAAGTTAATTGGGCTAAAAATACATTTACATATATTTTTATAATTTGAAATAGCTTTTTCTTTTTGGTGCTCTAGTTTATTAAACATTGATATAGAGTAAACGATGGAGAACTTATGTCATGTTTAAGAAATAAATTTTAATTGTTATTTTGTTTTACTTTTAATGTTGCTCAATAAAGTTGTTATTTGTTTTTAAACTTGCTTAGTTATTGTATCAATACACTTTTACATAAAAATTCTTTTTCATAGCTGTAATAAATTTGGTAGGGCGTTCTAATTCAGCTTTCGCTCCACTAGCGTGGGAACTCTGAAAAACACTTTTTTAACTCGATAGTGACACCTATCTTTGGTGTTCACTATCAAAAGGTTATGGGCCTAAGTTAGAAGCCCTTCCTTTAAAATAATTCTGTTTGAAATTTTCTGTAAATTTTTGTCCAGTTCCGTCCTTGTTTCTTTTGACCGTTTTTGGCTCCCCATGTAAGAAGCTATGTAAAATGTAAGGAAGCTTTGAGATGGGGGGGCTGTTGGTGTAAAATTTGCTGACTTTTTGAAGATGTTTCTTGTTTAAAAATTTAGTAGTTTTAGAAAATCGAAGAGAATCGCAGGTTTTGAAATTTTTGAGTCTGGTAATGAAGGGTTAAATATTTTCCTTTTTCAAATTTTTGTATAAAAAACAAAAATTTTCTGGTATAAATTAGAGAATTGTAATTTTGAAAGATTTTGGATTTAATAGTAGGGATTAAGTGGTTTTCTCTTTTGAAATTTTTCTGCCTTTTCTGAACCATTTTTTCTGCCTGGTGGTTTGGCTGTAAAGATGATTGTCTGCCTACAGTGATATCGACAGAACATCTTTTCTGCAGTATCATCAGCTTGAAAGTTTTCCCTGTGCCATGTTGCCCAAGCTTCTTGATGTCATCTACTTTTGTGATAGATAAAAGTGCCATCTGCTGCTGTGCTGGAGTGTGGTAGTGCCACTTCATGTGAATCCAGTAAAGTGTGTGACCCTTTTTCTGAGGCGAGCCCATAGGTATGGAACGACTGATCCAGTGTGAAAAGTCCTGTCAAGTGTGGGTGTTCTGTTGGTGATAAATCAAGACCAGTCTGATTTGAGAATTTTCCGTGTTACCATGCTGGTTTTTAACTACAAGTGTAAAGTCCTGATGGGTGAGTCTTGTATTTACTATTTTTCAATGAACTGTCCACAAGGTATGACTGGATTGAGCGCAGTGGTCGCCGTACTGGGGCCACTGTGTTTTTCTGATATTTTGCTTCATGTGTTTAATAAAGGCTAAGTGACATTTTTCCTGTGATAAAGGGGACATTTAATCATTTGACTGTTAGAACTTTTTGAACTTTTGAGACATCAGTTTTTTTTTTTTGATCCATGGTACAGATGAAGAATTTGTAACAAGAGAGTGGAACCGTCTGTAAAATCTAGTTTAAGATATAAATTTTTTGAAATTTTTTAAAGTTTTTAATATTAAGTTATAGAAATTTTATTGAAGATAGTATGAATTTGTTTTTAATAGGGTTTTAATGTTAAGGATGTTTTTAAGGTTTAAAAATTGGAAATTGAGTTTAAGCTCTTTCATTAAAGATAAGGCTCTAATTTGGCTTTATAATGAATTCTTGCCTGTGATATTTACAAAAAAAACTTAAGTTTTAGGTGTTAAACGTTAAAGCTAAATGAGTGAAATTGAGATATTTTGGAGATGTGTTAATATAGCCTAGATTCTCAGATTGTTTTTTTTAAAGCTACAGATCCAGTTCTTTTAAAAGTTTAAATATAAATTAAAGGTTGATTTTTTTTTTTTGAAGAGATACATTAATTGAATTTAAAAGATAAAAGTTTAAATACAGTTTGAAATTTAGTTTTGCTGAAATTTAGTTTTGCTGAAGTTTAGTTTTGCTGAAATTTAGTTTTGCTGAAATAATATATTAATGGATCTAATGATTAAAGCTTTTGATTTAAATTCTTTTGAGGGGAGGTTTATGTTAATATAATTTATATACTTTTTAATTTTTTTTTAATAAGAAATTGTTTAATGAAAATCAATTTGAATCTATTAAAACCTATGATTTCTTAGGGTTAACTAGAGTGTAAAGTTTAAGGATTGTTACCCTTGGAATGAAATCATGAGGGTCTGCATAAAAAGGGTGCAGTTTAATTCAAATATAAAAAGATTTTCATATTTAGTTTAATTTTTACCTCCTCTATTAATTTTCGTTTTATCGAAATATTTGTAATTTATGAATTATTTTCTTTAAGTTAAAAATATCTTTTATAAGTTTAAAGTATGTTAATTTCTTTTGATTTTAATTTTTGAACCAAATTGTCTTTATATATTATAATATGTCTTTAAAAGAAATTAAATTATACTTTTAAAATGAAATTAAATTATGCTTTTAAGATGAAATTGAATTATGTTTTTAAAGTGAAATTAAATAATACTTTTAAAATGAAATTGAAATTTACTTTTATAAAGGTTATATGATGTATTCAATCTGTGATATCTACTTAACCAAGGCTTTATAAGTGCAATATTTTTTATTTCCCTAAAGTTTAAGAATGATTAGAGTTTAAGATTAGCTGTTAAGCTGAATGACCTATCATTCATAAAGGGGGGAATTTTTGAACAGCTTTTGCTGCATGTATTGAAAATGTGAAATTTTCTTTGCACTTACCTTGTGTTATGCTAATTTTGTAATCTCAGTAGAACTGTTAGCTGGTTAAGTGTGAGATTTCTGAGATATGGCTAATTTTTGATTTAAAGGTGGTGTTGAGTACTTCTAGAAGCTATTTAAGATGTTATAGAGTGGTTGCACATTTGTTTGAATAATAGAGGTTAGTATAAGTTAAGTATTTCTTGGTAAGATATAAGGAAATGTGGTTTAACTTGTGAGATGTACTTCAGGGGGGTGGATTTGTTGTTTAAGGTCTGTTTTATTGAATGGTTACTTAATATGGAGAATGCCTAATCATAACTGGTAATGATTGAAATCCTTTTAACAATTTTTTTAGTTGCTTCCCTCGGTATTTGGATTTAATAGTTGAAGATCATTCAGGTATAGCTGTGTTAGAATTTGAGTATTGATATCCTCAAGGAGTTGAACATTGAGAAAAGGGGGGCATTCATTGTGATATGTTTTAAGGAGTTTCAATTGTCTTTAAGTGGAACTACTGGTTTTTAAGTTAAACTGTGTAAAGAGGCTGGCATGTTTCTAATAGTGTTTAAGGTTATGATTTAGAGTTAGTTTTTCTCCTGTGACTAATTTCTGTATTTTTTGAGTCGCTGTAGTTAATCCTGCTCTTTTGTTTTTGATAAAGTTTGAAGTAATGCTGGAATAGTTAATATACTAGCTGTTTATGATTCTTGAACTTAATCTGGTACTACTTATATCCATGTCTTATTTGTTGTGTATGAAAGGTTGGTATGGAATCTTTGGCCAAAGTAATGAGATTGTATGAATGCATGCTTTTTGCATATGGTGCTGAAAGGGTTATTTGAATGTGATGTTTAAATGGATTGTTAAAAAATAATTTTTTTTTTTTTTTGCAGGATATCTTGGATATAAAGTAGTTATAAACTTTGTCTATTTTATTGGTTGACAGAGCAGGGGGTTAACTTTGACAGAATTTCTTTAATGGTAGAATTAGTGTTGGAAGTGGTTTCAGGTCGCCTCACCTGGAGTGCATCATGTTTTTGATCCAGGATGTTGGTTTTTTGATAGTGAGAAATGTAGAACTTAGTTTTCTTTTGTATTGGGACAAGTGAAGATATGGTGATTTTTGAATTAAAGATATGGTTAGTTAGAGTTTTATGGTATTTGTGTTAGAACTATTACTTAATAGAGTGTGAATATATCTGAGTTTCAAAGTTAAATATAAGTGTAAGAAATTTTGGGTTTTTCATGTGTTGGAAAAATTTGAATTTTCATGTGTAAGAAACTTAGATGCTTGTATATAGAGTTCATGTATTCATATCAAATTAGGTATTCATGTATAAAAGATATTGATTTTTGAACTTTTTGAGATATGAATATTGTTTATGAATTAGTGTTAAGAAATTTCTGTATATGTATGAGTTTTTGAGAAATAACTTTTAAGGTTCTACTCTACTTGTAAAATGAACTTGTGATATTAAGGTATAGAAATTTTTTTGAAAATTTAATTGTGTAAGACAATATTTTAAATGACTGATGTAACTGATGTTCTTAATTGAAGTCTATTACTGGTGACATATGTACACAGTGCCGTCAAATGTTATGTGATGTGATTTTAATTTTTTATTTATTTTTAGTGTGTAAAATATGGACTAGAGCCCAGAAATTTTTTTTTAGTTTTTTTTTAGCTTCATGACTTTTGATATATAAAGATTTAGGGGAAATTATGGACATTTTTCTTGCTGAGTCAGTTCGAAGAGCTTTGTTTGTCAGGATTTAGAATTACTGGATTTTGGAGTTGACATTATTTTAGTATATTTTTTTAGGATTGGATGTTTAGGTGATGATCATGGAATGCCAATGTGAAGGTTCTTGTGTAAGGTAACCTCTTTCTGGTATATATTGAGTTGGTTTACTTTAGTTTCATGGAGATAACAAGAGGGGGGGCTTTGACAGGAAATATGAGTATATTTCCCTCCTATTCTTGTTCCTCCATTCAACCACTCATGTGTTCATCCTATTTCAAAACTCTAATATTTATCATTAAAGTTTAAAACCATTTCTAAAATAATTTCTATTTTTTTTATTTTTCCATTTATTAAATATCTAAGTTTAAATAAATTAAAGTTTCAGTTTAAACATTCTTTTTATTTATTTTAATGTTCAAACTTCAACTTAAAATAAAATAAATCTTTATTTCATTACTTACGTATTTATTACGTGCTGTCAACTTCATAACAACTAACGATAATCAAACTCGGCGTATTCCCTCAACCTGCTCAGTCAACAAATGCCGATATTATCAAAGTTCAGACTGACAGATTACCGGGGGCATCAATAGATGGCGTAGCGTGTCTGCTACCTCTGACGCGTGCCTCTCCTTCACAGCAGCATACCATTGGTCCGTTTTCCCCGATCCTTCTAGAGATCGGATGTGACGTATGACCAGAAGGGGGAAGTTACGTGAGGGGGAGTTGCCCAGGACAGGAATCCGAACTATTTATATTCCCGGCGAGACTATCACTTTCAACTTTTGACGGCGGCTAGTGTTGACGTGTTTTGAAGTATGTCTCTTTGAATTGAAATGTCCTTTTTAAGAATGTCGTTTAGAAGCGTGAAGCGATGAATATGTTTTTAAGGAAAGTAGATTATATTTTAAATGTTTTTATTAAAAGCTAAACTGGATTTTTGGAATTAGTTTTTCATTGTGACCGATACTATTCTGCTGTGAACCTGGACTTAGTCTTAAAGCTCGTATCAAGAAGTGGGATCTTCGGAGCGGGATGTTTTGCCGTGGAGGTAAAGACCATGTGAAAGAATAAACGTGGAAGGTCAGCCACCGGCAGTTAAGGTTCAGAAAGTCCTTTTACATTTTTCAAATTCTTTTAAAATAGTTTTTTTTTTCAAAATGTTTTTAATCTCCCTCCTTTAAAGCCTTTTTCAATCTAGTTTTAATCAGATGTCTTTTTGAATTAATCTCGCCAACTCATCCAGTTTTTAAGTGAATCTTTTCCTATGAATGTTGCTAGACGGTTCCAAAGGAACCGGGAAATATTTCTTTCCGTCTCCGCGTCACATTATCGATATGGGCAATAGTGGTCCGGGATCTAGGATATGGACGACCATGCCAGATGCCTGGAGTTGTTTGTTGGCGGTGATGCGTGAGATTCTTTTGCTTTTTCTATCTTTCCTGAACCCGAAAGTCGGTAACCGCTGCGAGGTTCGTTTGGAAAATTAACTTTGTAGATGGGAGGTTCACTTAATTTTTCCTTTTTCTCCTTCCTCCAAACAGGTGTTGTGGCAGAACACTAGTTTAGGAATACACACTTAGTGAGAGGAAGTGTTGTATTAGGGAAATGCTAAAGTGGCAGTTTAGTGTTTCTAGGAGATCAGTAAATAATAGAGTTGGCTTGACTAAGGTGTTTTGATAAGTCTTTTGGGAGAGAGATTTGACATGTAAAATTTAAATAAAATATTTAAATTTCTTTTGGTCTTTAAAGTGGTGTCAGCATGTTTTGAATATGTTTGGTCAATATGATGAATTGGGATGGTTTGGATAAAGTATTTTTAAACAGGTTTTTCAATTTTAAATAGATATTATCTTTTGACAATTTAAATTATCATTTCATATATTTAAAGTAGATTTAAACTTAGTTAAATTTGATTTAAAGTTAATTGGGCTAAAAATACATTTACATATATTTTTATAATTTGAAATAGCTTTTTCTTTTTGGTGCTCTAGTTTATTAAACATTGATATAGAGTAAACGATGGAGAACTTATGTCATGTTTAAGAAATAAATTTTAATTGTTATTTTGTTTTACTTTTAATGTTGCTCAATAAAGTTGTTATTTGTTTTTAAACTTGCTTAGTTATTGTATCAATACACTTTTACATAAAAATTCTTTTTCATAGCTGTAATAAATTTGGTAGGGCGTTCTAATTCAGCTTTCGCTCCACTAGCGTGGGAACTCTGAAAAACACTTTTTTAACTCGATAGTGACACCTATCTTTGGTGTTCACTATCAACGGCAAGGTGAGGGCCTGCAAGGTAAAACTGAGAAATCTATTCTCAGACGACCAGTACAGTTATTGTATCACATGGAAATTTGAACTGATTAACTTGTATATACTAATCTTGTTTTTTTTTTCTTATTTTAGTTGAAGTTTTGTTGTATTTAGTTGAATTTTCGTCCTTGAAGTATGTATAATATTCCATATTTATATTCATGTTGTATTAAATTGATATATAATTTGTGATGAACATTCATATGTTCATGGGTGGGCAGTGTTACGAATCGTAGCACCTGCTATCCAGTCACGTGATTGGTTTCTCGGCGCCGACGTGGGCCCGAGAGAGTTGTGATACGTAATTCTAGTTCTAAAGCCCAGATGTGCTCGAAGGATTTTCTCGACGAGAGAAATAGCAGGGATGTAAGACCTGCGCCAATTGCGCCAGACTGCGCCGAAACCGCTTTACTGCACCAAACTGCTACAAAACAGCTATTTTTTTCAATTTTGCGCCAAACCTGCGCCAAAAGGCACTTAGTGCCAAAACGAAATTTAGCGCGATTTCGTCGATCCAGGAAACAACAACAAATAACTTTTTTTAGGCTGTTAATTTCGTCAAAAAACAAAAAAACATTGCAAACGATCTCGAAAAACGCGCACAATTTCGCCGAAAAATTGCGAAAAACATGCGCATTCGGTCACGAAAAACACGCGATGTTTTGTGGAGTTTTATCGTGGCTCCGCAAACAACCGGAAGTTGTTTTTCCCTCGAGTCATCGTACGTTCATTTTCATTGCAGCCGATCGCAGAGTTCGGAGCGGGACGTCATGTGACTTATAGCGCGAGCGTTGGGGAGACGAATGAGAGCTGCTTCAATATGTTTATTCCCAATTAATGAGAGTTCGCTTCTTATGTCAGGGGTAATTCTCGTCCGAAATTTCCGAAAATTTAACGCATCCTCTTCCGAAAATTTGAAATTGGGCTATCAGTTCCACATAGCTGCCAACTTGTACGGTTTTGCGCGCGGAGAAATGCAAATTTCGTGAAAGGATCGCCGAAAAAGCACACATTTCGTCAATATTTTGCGGAAAAACGACGATTTCGTCAATGTTTTTATCAACGAACTTTGCCAAAAGATCGCTGAAAAACGCGAATTTCCTCTGCGGATCGCAAAAAACGGCAATTTCACCAAATATCGCAAAAAAAAAAAAAAAAAAAAAAAAAAACGCTGATTTTGTTTGAAGCCTGCGGGAAAACGTCGATTTCTTCTAAAGATTGCAGATATAATGCCGATTTCGTTAAAATATCGCTGAAAAAAACGCCGTTCTCGATAAAAGATAGCTTTAAAATATTTTGCCAAAAGATCATTTGAAAAAAAAAAAAAAAAAAAAACCGCGGATTTTAGCAAAATATTACGGAAAAAACGCTGATTTTGTCAAAAGATCTCGGTGATTAAACGCCGTTTTCGAGAAAAGATCGCGTATATATACAAATTTTGTCTAAAAATCGCCGAAAAAACGCCGATTTTATTTTAAAAAAACATTGGAGAACGCCGATTTCGTCCAAAGGTCACGGGAAAACTGCCGATTTCGACAAAAAATCGAAATAAATCGCCGATTTTGCTAAAATATCGCTGATTTCGTCTGAAGATCGCGGGAAAACGCCGATTTCGTATGAAGATCGCGGATACCCCCCTTCCCCGCCAGTGATTTCCAAAAATGCGATGTGAATTAAAAAACCCCAGATTTGCCCTTGTTTTATGTATTGAACATATTTTCTGCAAATTAAGTATCTTCCTGTTCTGCGTCTTTCCCGTGTTGGTGGTGAATTATTTTGCTCCTCGGCGAATCCTGCCAATAGACAGCAAAACTGAAAGCAGAATGAAAGAGCTTATGAAAATCCGCTACATATGTGAAGAGTAAAAGTAGAATTTTGTCAAAAAATTTGCAGTTTCGTCAAAAAATGAACAAAACGCAGTCAAAGGAAAATAGTGTTGAATTTAGACACTTTTCTCCGGGAGGGACTTCTGTAGCTCCGCGGGGGACATGATAGAGTTCCGGGTAGGGGGAATTGCACTTTTTGATCATTGAAAACTCAAAATCTCAAATTTTTTTTTTTTTTGGGGGGGGGGGGGGAATGTTTCCCCGGGCCACCACTTGAATTCAACATTGTAGGGAAAAACCGTAAATCTCGGCAAAAAATCGGGAAAAATGCTCGAATTTCGTCAAAAAATCACGGAAAACACAGGAATTTTGTAGAAGCATCTCAAAAAACATACGCGAATTCTATCAAAGGATCTCGAAAAAATAAAACGTGAATTTTGACAAAGGATTGCTAATTTCGTCACTCGAATTTCACCAATAGATCGTGAAAAACACTCTAATTTCATTAATAGATCATGAAAAATTTGTCTACAGATCGCAAAAAGCATGCACATTTATCGAAAAACACTCGAATTTCATCAAAGGATCGCGAGATAAATATGAGTTTTGCTAAAGGATCGTTATTATATATAAAAAAAAAAAGTGAACAAAACACAGCCAAAAGCTCGCAACAAAAAAAGAAAAAAAAAATGCAAGTTTCTTTAAAGGATCCTGAAAAACAATAGATAAACATAGATAATGCAAATTTCGTCTGTAGATCACGAAGAACATGTAATTTTTATCAAAAAATCACAAAAAACACTCGAATTTCATGAAAGGATCGCAAGAAAAACATGAGTTTTGCCAAAGAATCGTTAATATCATAAAAAAAAGAATAAAACAAAGTAAAAAGATCGTAAGAAAAACGTTCATTTCTGTAAAAGATGACGAAAAAACCCCTCAAATTTCTCTAAAGGATTCTGAAAAACAAGCGTATTTTGTCAAAAAATCACAAAAATATGAAATTTTGTCAAAGGATATCTAACTTCGTCATAAAAAGAACAAAATGCGGTCAAAAGATCATGAAAATAACCCATGAATATCTTTTAAAGATCGTGTGAAAAAAAACGAAAATTGCATCAAAAAGATCGTAAAAATCGTAGTTTTTATCAAAAGATCTCAGAAAACGTACAAATTTCATCAAAAGATCGTAAAAAACCCCGTAAATCTAGTTAAAAAACGAAAAAACAGGGTCAAAAGATGGTGAAAAAACGTGAATTTTGTTAAAAGATCGCGAAATCTGTTCGCAAATTTCATCGAAAGGTCTGAAATGTGTGGAGAAATTTAATCTGAGTATTTATTCTTTCAAATGTAAAAATATTTTTCAATATAGCAATTATTAAGAGTTTATCCGCATTAGAATATTTCAATCTGCTCCTAAAACAGCTTTTATTGCTACAAAATTACATTTTTGCTGCTACAAAATCCGATATTTACTGCTACAAAATCCGATTTTTGCTGCTACAAAAATAGGTTTTACTGCTCCAAAATTCGTTTTTTGCTGCTCCAAAGCTGCTCCAAAATGGCTTTAGCGTACTTTCATCCCTGAAATAGTAACTCTCGCTTATTATACATGTAAAATTTATGTTTTTATGTTTAAGTGTTTTGTAGTTGTGTTTAGTGTGTGTGTTGTCCAAAATAAACAAGTAAAAAGACTCCATTTTCAAGTATTATTTACGTATACTTTCGAATTCGCGAATCGTAAAATTCTATAGCAGTACCCTGTGCTATTTATCACTAAATTGTTATTGAGCGATGTAAAATTTACTATCCAACTATGAATTGTCTACTTTCCAAGTGCAAATGCAATTTTTGAAGTAGGATGTTTCTATGTATCAAAAATTGTACCTATTCTTTCTACTTTGGACATTTTGAATTCTTTGAATCAAAGCAATCTTGAAAAACGCATACTTTCTTCGTAGCTTCCTTGAAGTATTTAGTTTTTGGATGCTAATGGTTAATCTAAATGACAAGCATTTATTTATTTATTTTTTAATCCTTTTAAAATATTTCATGTTATGAGATACTTTAAATAGAAAAGTTTAAGATTTTTTTTCCTTTGTATAAAATTAGTTTATACTTGCAGAGCTTTGCTTACTTCATTAAATAGCTTTTCCATAATGAATTCTGAAATGAATGAACCTTTTGTCGAGAGCTCCTTCTTTGGGCAACTGAAGCTTGTGTGGGGCAGAATCGTTCCACTCTCGAATCAGGCAAAGCTCTATTTATTGTTTTTTATTACCATTATTCATTTCAGATCAAAATGAAATTTTCAGCATTGTTATTTGTGTTTCTGAAAACTAATTCAGAAACCACGTTTGCATTCTTCCAACTTGAATTTAATCATGTTTTAGCAAGGGGGGTGGGGGAGAGTAAAAAATTGATAAAAACTCCTATTGTGGAGGATAAAATTTAGTATACTCTGCTCATTGGCAAATGTGCTTTGCAAAACATGAATTCAAAAAATTGGAAACAGACTCATTTATAAATATAAAAAATTATAAAATTGCAGGAAAAAATATTTACACTAGTGGGTTTGTTTAATCTTTTACAGATGTCAAAATAATCATTTCAGAATGCATAAAAACTAAATATTCCATGGAAAGAACAAAATCACTGTCGATACCCAAATAAACTTTATTGAAAAGAAAACAAAATTTACAGTGCTGGCCTCCCAAATAGTCCCCTTTATTTCCTTTTTGATGCATTTAAGTCCCCTTTCAGTGACTGAAAATGGTCACCACAAAGTGCAAAAAGCTATAAAAATCACTAAAAGCTCAAAAAACGTAGACTACAAAAGTTACTACAGTACATTGATTAATAAAGCATTGTAAATAGAATTTTTTCATACTTGTCAAAAAATAATCATGGAATGCAGATAAATTTTTAAGAAATCTCTCTGAAATTCTAAAAAATCAAAAGACAGAAGTTACTATATTAAACTACTACTTGACCAGTCTTTAAATACATACTTCAGCATCCTTCCAAAAAAGAGATCACTCCAAAAAGAATGCAGCAATGAATTAGGTGGAGACAAAAAAACACAAATCAAGAAAAAGGAAATTAACACATTCACATGGTTCTGATATTCATGTCTTATGTTATGGGGTGATGCTTGATTGCTTTTTTTCGTCCGACCTAACTAGTGTTGTAAGATTAAAGTTGGGATGCTAAATGTTCTGAATGCAAGTATTTTTTAAAGTAATTTTCTTCACCTTAACTAATGACAGAAGGATTTGTGCTTAGAAATCGCAAGATAAACCGTAAGAAATTAGTGGAGTTCAGAGCATTTAGAGTAGTCTACTGGTAGTGAGTGCATACCATCTGATCGAACAATCGAGTTTGACCCATGTGATGCATGCTGCCTGATGGGACAGACAAGTGTGACTCATTGGTGATGCATCCCACCAGATGGAACAGGGCTCCCCTATGGTCTCCTTTTTTCCCCCCAAATTCCCTTTTAATGCCTTTTGGTCCCTTTAATCTCCT
This sequence comes from Maratus speculifer, assembly GCA_964019185.1. Lineage (NCBI taxonomy): Eukaryota > Metazoa > Arthropoda > Arachnida > Araneae > Salticidae > Maratus > Maratus speculifer. The sequence continues at coordinate 200,691,259 of OZ025298.1, forward strand.
TTCGGTGTCTGAAAAAAATTGCCACCAACTCTTAGAATTGCTTAAAGCTCAAAATTTATTAAAGTGGGCTTAAGTATTATAACAAGTGAAATTATTTTACAAATCTTAAAATATTACAAAAGAATGCAAATCTTAAAAAACTCATTAAAAAATCTCTTTAAAATTCCTAAAAAATTGCAAATTTTGTCCAAAAAAATGCTAAGTTCATCAAAAGACATTTCATTCAAAAAGCACAAATTTAGTGTAAAAACTGCAAAATAAAACAAACAAATGGGAATATCTTCAAAAGACCGCTGAAAAAACAGATAGTTAGTGCATGGAAGTGTATTCTCCCTCTGGTGTTACATTTCAGAAAATTTGCTCTCGATTTCAGATTTTTTTTTTTTTTCAATGCAGAATTTTTCTGGAATTCTATTTTTATCCTCTGCAAAACAAAATGTAGGGCAGACTTCTCTTTCGTTATACTTTCCATTTATCAAGGACAGACTTGTCTTAGCCAAATCTGTTACTTACATGACCAGTTTTTTAAACTAAATGTCTAAAAGTTATCAAAAATAATAATAATAATAATAATAATAAATAAATAAATGCATAAAAAAATTAAAATTTTGCACCAATTCGGAATAAAAATAAAATTTTAAAGATGAAAAAATTTATTAAACTGCACTAAAATATTGAAAGTAGATTCCTTTTAAGAATTTAAAAATTGCAAAAAATTCAAAAATTGCTATACAAATTAAAATAAAATTTCTCATCATGCACTCTATTGTGCATTCATCCAAGAGCATTATGCATGGGCACCTGCATCGCTGTTGATGATGCACTTTGCTGGGTGTACTTAGTTACAGTCAGCTCTTGTTAATTCAAACTCTTTGAGACCATAAGAACTGATCAAATTATCCAGAATTCAGATTATAGAAAGTATAAAAAGAAAACATGTTTAAAGGGCTGTATTATAAAAAAAATAATGTTATAGTGTTTTTTATTTATTTATTTTAGCTGTTATTGTTAGAATAGACTTAATATAAGATTTAAAGATATAAATACATAAACTAATAAATAACATTAATATAAATAAAACATAAAAATTAATGTTGCATTGTAAAATAACTCCATTTTAAAATTTTTAATAATTCTACTATAATTTTCTCACCTGAAATTAGATGATTATTTAAAAAATATATTCAAACTATTTATCATCACTATGTAATAAAAAATTATCAATTGTTGTTTGATTAATCCTATTCATTTTTAACACTTTCCAACAAAGTATGAAAAGTGTTTATGCTTTCAGTTTGTCTGGCCATGCTCTAATTCTCATAAATACACTCAGATTGTCATGAAATTTTTGGACGTTTACTCTGGCACAAATCTTATTGAAGATGAAATTTTTACCATGAGTAGTTTATTTACAGGAACCGTCAAGTTATCCATTACATTACAGCCTATGGGGAAAATCATTTCGAATGACTTTTAATGGTGTTACACCTTGTCAAACATATTCAAATGTATATGCATTTACAATGTGCACAAAAATATGCATTTTGCAAAGTATGCAATGAAAAGTATAGTTATTATTCATTTATAGGGCCATACAAAAGAATTCTATTACATAATAATAAAAGGTGAAATTGTTTGAGGCATATTTTAACTATTGTAAATGATTTCATGTATAATAAAATTGATATACGTCGATAAGGCTCAACAAGAGTTATTTTATGCATAAATGCATAGCATTTGCAGTCGCACACAAAATATTTCAAGTAACATATTCTGTCCGAAGTACTGCATATTATGTTTGATGGCTTTTGGATGGATGAAATGCATATTTAATTATGATATGGGCTTTTAAGTTTCGTTAAATGAATGCATATCGTATGGCGTGTATGAATGCTAATAGTTACACATTTTAAATATACAGGGTCACACATAAGATCTCGAAAAATTTACTGAATATGAGCGTAATTTACTTAAAGGTGGTTTTTTAATAAGTTATGCATTTTTATGTTGAACTGCTTTCAGTTTACTAAGAAATGTTTGTAAAATATAAATAAAATGATGTATAGGTTAATTCAAAGAAGTGGATACATGGTTGCCTTTGGATGATAATTTCTGGAAGTGTGATTTAAGTAGTTTAAAAAGTATTTTTGTTTGAACTAAGTTTTAGCAAAATACTTTAGTCTTTTAAAGCTACTGGATAAACTGCAGTGCTAAACAAAGTTATTCAAGTATGTTTCCATCTATTAGTATAAATTATTGAAAGGAAAATTTCAACCAATTAGATGTTTTCTTGCTAAACTGAATTTCTCCATTATATAGTCTATATATCAACCGACAGATCAAATGCAGGACTTTTCAAAAGTATTGGAATGCATATTTGGCTATGGACAGTAATACCTCATTTCCCTAAATAACGAAGTTTTGTTAAAATTTTCAGGAAGTGTTGGAAAGTGTTTCATAATCTATGCTTAATGCATGAATTTTATTACTTTTTGACTTTTTAGCCAGTTGTAACAAACAGTTAAGTTTGTCAGATGACGGCTACATCTGGATAAATGCACGCAAACCCTTGATTGTGCTCTTGACTTTTCTCTGGATAGGAAAAGCACTTTGGGAAAGAGTAACAGAATCACCAGAATCTGATTCTACTTTCTCATTACATTTTTCGAGAACTGTTCCAACAATTTCTACCGCAGTTAAGTGTTCAAATATTTCTAAACTATTGTCAGGTGACAATCCCGTGAAAAAGTCAAGAAAATAGAAAAATGGAATTCTGGTTAGTTCAAATTAAACAAATTCAAGATAAAATGAGTTCAAATTACTGTAAACTTTTAACATTATTCTGCCATTGAAAATTTTGGGACTACATGTTTAGTTTGAATTAAGCAAATATTTGATTTATCCAATTTCAAATTAATGAGAGCCGACTGTATGGCCTGAATTACTCGCAATGTAATGTATGGTTAGTCTCATCATGAATGATGCACTATGCAGGGCGTAGCTGGTTGTATCATAAATGATGCATTATCAGCATATTCTGTTCTTCCTTCAGCAAATGGTTACTTCTGCTTTTAAAGCATATTTTAAAATTTGATTTCTCTATGTAATTTTATTTCTGATTATACTGATCAGAATCTGTTGAGTGAGCACCATCTTTAGTTGAGATGACACAATGCTTTGCTGAAAATATTTTCATTAATAAAAGGTTAATCACAATGATCACTTGCATACCTTTTATAAAGATAATATATCTTAAAAACATACCTAGAAAATTCTGAAAATTATCATCAATAGAATAAGTTCAAATTCAGTTGTTCCCAAAAGGAAGCAAAAATATGAAGGGCTGCGTCCAAATATAGTAGTACATGCAATATTGTGTATGCTGGTATTGACACTAATCAATGAATTATGATTACAGTTCTCATCTTTTTGCTTCATTTTGGGAATAGCGAATTTTGAGCTTATTCTATCAATAATTTTCAGAACTTCTAAACAATTTTTTTAGACTTTCACAAAAGAGTCTCTATACAGTTAGCTAACACAATATGCAAATTACATTTTGATTGTGTTCACACATGCACAGTGAAACATTATTTAGTAAACCTGTTCATTTATCATACAATTATTTTTTAATTCCGATGACAATGTGTTATTATATATAATGTGATTTATGATATTTTGTGAAAAGAGCATTATTTTACATTAACTCTGCGAATTATAAGCAAAAAACTTCACAAAATTTGGAACCGTTTTTATAAAAACCTTATTTTTTCTATGACTATATATGTTTTCCTCATAAAAACGAACACAATTTATTATAATAAGCCACTTAATTAAAATCTGCAGTTTGAAGGCTTTTGTTACATAAGTTTTGACAGGGTTATCCAAAAGAACTTCCTTTTTCAATTTGTTGATGGTCCCCTACGGAATTTCAGGAAAAAAAATCTGTGATAATATATAATCTGTATTATTTTGTTTATATACCTGAAGTTTCAGAATAATTCCTCATGTATATTTCTAGATACTTAACAAAAGTCTAAAATTGCAAGTGTCAAGATTTTTTTTTGCTGGCACTGTATAAAATCTATAAAAACTATTTTTAATACCACAATAAACAAATGCATTTAAATCGGTATTCTATTTATACTCTATATCTTCTCAATTCATTATTCAATGCTTACTCGCACATTGCACTGTCTTACTGGTCTCATGAGCTGAGCCTAGTGATGGGCGATTTCGATTTTTTAAATCGATTTAATCGATACTACGGCCAACTCGATTTAATCGATACTTTAAAATTTTTAATCGATTTCTCTGAAGGTAATATATTTTTCATTTTCCTTCAAAAGTCGAAGATAAAATAGACGGATGTGCCAATTCCAAAATTTCAGTGTATTAGTTTCTAAGATAGAAGAATTAAAGAAACCTCAGAACCCCCCCCCCCCCTCCCCACCCTGCAAAATAGCGTTTTTTTTTAGTGATGTACACCAAAAATTGATCAGGATCAATTTTTATTAAGTACCAGCTGAATCTGAATTTTGATGAAAATCCATGAAAGCGCGAGATACAGCTATTGCGAAATTATAAAGAATGCAGCATATCAGCGCCACCTGTTAGGAAATTTACTCCAAGAACTAAATAACACTAATCTATGTCAGAGATTTACTAAATATGAATTTTGATGAAAATTCGTTCTTGAGATAGCGCTATTACATTAATCATGAATAATGCAGTATAGCAGCGCCATCTCTTAAGCGATTTCCAAAAAAAATGTAATTAGCATCAAATAATATCAAGGACTAATTGAATCTAAATTTTTATAAAAGTCCGTGCATTAGTTCTTGAGATAAAGCTAAAATGGAAACAGGGGCGTGCGAAAAGAGAACTGCGCCCGGTTCAAAGTTCCAATTTAGCCCCCCCCCCCCCCCCCCCCCCATTAACTTTTTCTTGTGATAGGCTAGAAGTGATGTCAGTAGTAAAAATTTGGCACCCCCAAAATTTCCGTGCTCGGAACGACCGCTTCCTTTCGTCCCCCCTCCCTTTCACATGGCGCTGAGTGAGAATTGTGAAAAATTCAGTATAGCAGCGCCATCTGAGAAGCTATATACATCAAAATGTAAAAAACATCAATTCATGTCGACTAACTGGATCTAAAATGTGATGAAAATCCGTTCATTCGTTATTCAGATATAGCTGTTGCGCAAATCGCAAAAAATGCAGCATAGCAGCGCCACCTGTTAGGCTATATGCACCAAAAATTAATTAGATTCAGTTTATATCAAGGTCAAACTAAATCTAAAGTTTTGTGGAATTCTGTGCATTTGTTCTTCAGATAGAACTGTCAGAAATTTTTGTCGTATACAGACTCACAGAGTGACAGACACACACACAGACAGATATTTCTTAAAAACCATGAAATCGTGTTAAAGACCTTCTAAAATATATAAATCCATCGAAAACGGGAAGTCAAAATTTTTCACGAATCTAATACTCTCTTCTTGTAAAGCTACAAAAGAAAGTAAAAATGTAAAATCGATTCTGCCCGTAAGATTGGTCTTTAGATTCGATGTCAATCTTTAGATTCGATTTCGATTTTTTTTTTTTTTTTTTCTAGGCTAAATCAGTGTTGAATGCAGGTATTTTTCTCGCGACTCCGGAGGAAGGCATCATGTTTTACAGCTCTGTAAGAGAAAGGGAATCGCAACTTGTGCATTAAAAAACATAAAATCTCATAACTTCTGGGGGGGGGGGGGGGTTAATCCCCTGCGGGCCACTCCATTAATTCGACACTAGGTTAAATCGTTATATTTTTGCTTAGAAGTCCAGTTATTTGAAGCATTAGTTTATTATGTTTTATTTTTCAGGCTCGTCTCTTCTAATCCCCCCTTCCACGTCAGTTTTAACCTACAGGGCCGTTCGAAATATGCATACAGTTTTAAAAATGTCCAATTCTCGGTCTATTTTATTTTAGATCCACATTTTAAATCCTTGATAAAAGATAAATAAAGGGTCGCCCTTCCGCCCGTTTGGGGTTTATCTGCACCCCGCCGGGGGACATATTTTTTTTGTTTCTTCAAAAGAAACAAAAAACATTTTGAGGGGGGGGGGGGGGCTTGCACCCTCCCCCAGTATACACCTTAAAATTTCGCTCATTTAATTTTCTACCATTTTTAACTTAAAAGTTTAAGCTACATGGCACCCCCAGAGCTGTGGATTCTTCCCCCCCCCCCTGTCGATCACTCACCTAATTTTGCGTATTTCTTCACTTCATTTCAATCTTTAAAAGGCTATAACTTTGCTTCTATAGGAGTTACAGTGATGAGAAAAATTCTAGTATAGCTAACCATTTCTCGCCGTTCTTTTTGCTTTTCCAGTTTTCCGGTTTTCCCTATAGAACCTTTTTTGGGGGGGGGGGGGGCAGAGGGGGCTTTTCTTGATACAATATGTCTATTGAAAGCTTATGCTTCATACATTACAAATCTAGCAAAAGAAATTTTCTCCCATCATTTCAGGTCACATTACGGACCCATAATGTGTTAAAATTTTAATTTTTCAAACTTCTTCAAAAAAAAAAAAAAAAAAAAAAAAAAACATTGATACATATCAGTGAAACTGGGGTGTCCGAACCCGCAATCGTTTGATTGCACACGTAATCCCTAAGCTTTTTGGCCACCGAGTACTCAGCAACGCTATTATTTCTTTAGATTGTCATCTTTAAATTCGTAATATCTTTTGAATGTAATGTCCGATTTGAATAATTCAAAAAGTAATCTACAGATATTGTAACAGGCATTAATGCAAAATGATTTATTTGGATAAGGATTAAGGTATCAATAGTATGGTCTAATTTTGATTGGTGCATTTATCGCTTTTAAAGTGTAAGAAAGTAGTTATAGTGAGTTAAGTACAATAGCTGGACATACGGTATCGCACGTTTTTTTTTTTTTTTAGTTATTAATATGTTCTTTAATATTATAGAACCTTTTTTTATTCGTTTAAAAAATATTTTCTGGCGATTCAAAAATACACACGTAATTGTTCAAGGTTTCACTTCTATCGGCACTCTCAAAGTGCCACTATTTTTTTTTCATGTTCGCCCGTCCTACCCCCCCCCCCCCCCCCTTCCTCACCAATCTTAACTTACAAGTTCGTTCAAATTATGACTGCGATTTAAAAAAAGTCTAATCCTCGTTCTATTTTGTTATAAATCCATATTTTGAAACCTCAACAAAAGATACATTTGGGCCGGGGTCACCCTTCTGTCCGTTTGGGATTCACCTTGCCCCTCTGGGTGGGGGGCATATTTTTTGTTTATTCCACACCATCTCATGTAACATATCGTTATAAAGCTTTTATCTCCTCATTTTTTTCTGTTACTACCCCTCTCCCCACTTAGTTACATGCTCTTGGCACTTTTTATAGTTTCAAAGAGTGTATGTTCCCCGCGGGACACCCCATGAATTCAACACTAAGTTAAACACTATATTTTTGTTTAGAAGCTCAGTTATTTGGGTTATTAGTTAATTATGTTTTTTTTTTTCAAGTTCGTCCGTTCTAATCCCCCCCCCCCCTTCCTCGCCAATCTTTACTATATGGGCCGTTCAAAGTATGCATGCAATTTTTAAAATGTCCAATTCTCGTTCTATTTTATTGTAAATCCTCATTTTGAAACTTCGACAAAAGATACATTTGGACTATGGTCACTTTTCCGTCAAGAGTGGGGGTTACCTGCCCCCTTGGGAATGGGACCTTCCAAACTACCTCGTGTAACATTTGGTTGGCATTAGAAAAAAAAAATTTTTTTTTGTCTATACTCCTTGTTCCCCATCCTAGTTACACGCTCTTGGCACTCTTTATACTCGGTTTAATGCCAAGTTACTCAGTGTTGTTATTAGTTGAGTTATGTCTCTTAAGTTTGTCACAGTTTTTGCGTAAGTGAAAACCATAAGTGACAATCATTTTAAAATTTAAAATTCTTAATATCCGACTCTAAAATCTGCAATAGCTTAATTCTATGCCTCCCTAAATGGGGATGGGGGGGGGGGGGGAGGTGGTAATTACGGTTCTGCTGATTGTCTAAGTTTTGGAATTAGTACTTTGGATCTTCTCTGTGTGAACCTAAATATCGAAATATCGATTCTAGTATCGATTCTAGAACTGAGAAATCGTTTCTTATTATGATCAATGTTGTTTTATACGATATCGATTCTCAAAATTTCCAGAATCGCCCATCACTAGCTGAGCCGCAAAATTTCAGAACCTTCTAAATAACATATATATTTCATACATAATCACTTGTTAACAAATTTACATTCAATTACTATTTATCCATTAGGGGATCACATTTTGAATATTGTTCAGTTTCAAAGCTTTAAAATTTTCCTTTACATTCTATAGATATCTGGCTTTAAAATATTCTATGGTATTCTAAACACACCTGGTTTTAAAATATTCAGAGTTATTTTACTCACCTGGTTTTAAAGCATTCTGTGTTCTCTATCTATTAAATTGCAAGATCCAGCCATTTAAATGTGTTCGATTTTAGGGGGAGGTGGGGGGGATAAGTGTTCCCTAGATTATTTTAAATATGATTTTTAAATGTTCATAAGTGTACATTTATGTTAGTCATTCATGTATTATGTATGCATGGATTTAAGTATTTTTATTGCAGCTAACTTCTGTGTTGAAATCATCTTGTATGGAATTACAAGAGCAAGCGAAAGATTTAGAAATTATAGTAGAAGTAAGAGAAAGAGCTATCCGTGATTTGCAAGAATATGAGTAAGTTAAATATCATAAAATATTATTTGGAGTAGTAATATGTAATGAACTAATATTTTCTTTGAATTTTTGAGAATATTAAGGAAATATAAGAATCTTTTATTATATGTCTTTTTTTATTGCTTTTTTTTGTATAGGAATGTCTTAAAGACTGAAATGAAAGGCTTAAAAGAAGCTTTGAAAGTATCTAAAGCTGAAACAAACAAAGCAGAAAAAAAATGGTATAGAAATTAATTATAATCTATTTATTTACTTCAAAAGATAAAAACAGTTGAAGCACACTGTAATGAAAAGTGCAATAGAATGAACGACTCATTAACATTTACTTATATTTCCGTGTATATAATAAGCCAATAATGTTTGGGCAATTTTTTCTTTCAAAAGAGGGGGTCATCTTATACACAACTATATAAGAAATTTTAAAAAATTTATATTTTAAAGTGATATTAAAAATGTAGTAAATATAAAAAACTTTAAAAACAGCTACAAATTTCTAAAAAAACTTTAAAACTCCATTCTTTTACAATGAAAAAAGTTTCCCATCCTCATTCATTATCCAAATCATCACCAAGATTTTCAATCAACTCATTAAAATTGGTTTCTTTCATCAGTACATCAGTATTAATATCAACAGTGTCTAATTAATTATCACCCCAAATTGCTCTCTTCTTCAAAAAATGTGCCAGCATCTTTACTTTCATCCATCACATCACATCACATCATTCACACAACATTTTTTGAACATCAAATGTTAATTTCTTGTGATAGTTCAAGCCACAAACAGGATATTTGGTTTTTATAAAAGTTCAAGTCATAACAGAATGAAGGTATCCAATAAAGCAGATTTCACAGCATGCTGAAGACAAAAGTGGATACATCAATAATTTTGGAGATCTTTTTTTTTTCTTCTTCTATTTATGTAGAAAAACTTGCTTAGATTTCATTTGCTGAATTTTTCATCACCATTTTTGAACATTGGTTTACTTAAAGTTTCTGATTTTGGACAATTTTTCACTGTATACTTGGCTCATATGCAGATTAGCTTAAACAGAGAAGTATATGGTAGTTGGTCTGTGTGCTAAAGAATACAGGTTTTGAACCTATATAACAAAATATTTATAATATATATAATTTGAAAATAAAACAAGTAAGAAAAATCATATGTTAAGCATAGATTATGAAGCACTTTCCAACGCATCATAAAATCTTTAACAAAACTTCATTATTTAGGGAAATAAGGGTGTATAGGCAAATATAGCCAAATACCTATTCAAGCACTTTTAAACAGCTCTATATTTGATTTGTCAATTGATATACATACTATACAATGTAAAATTTAGTTTAGCAAGAAAATGCTAATAACTTGAAACTTCTTTTTCAGCAATTTATACTAATAGATGGAAACATTCTTTAATACATTTTTTCAGCCCTGTAGTTTACATTGTACCTTTAATACATGTCGGTATTAAGCTAAAAATTATTTTAAAATAAAACACTTAATACAACTGAAATCGCATTCTCATAAATTATCATTCATAGACATCTATGTACTCAATTCTTTGCGTGGCCTTGTATATCAATTTATCTACATTCTGCAAACATTTCTTAGTAAATTGAATACAGTTCAGTGTAAAAAGGCATAACTTATTTAAGAATCACCTTTAAGTAATTTACGTTCATTTTCAGAAACGTTTTTTGAGTAGCCCTGTATGTCAACTCTAGCGTTTATACATGCCATATAATGTGCATAAATTTAGTGAAACTTGAACGCACATATCATATATAAAATGCATTTCATCCATCCATCAGCCATCATTGGATACATATACAGTATTTCGGAAAGAATATGCTATTTGAAATCTTTTGTGTGTTCCTGTAAAAGCTATGTACTTCATATTATACAAGACAGTATCATATAATTTATATTAAGCTTCAATGACATACATCAATTTTATTCATGAAACAGTTTAATACATTTAAAATATGTTGCACAGAATGCTCCCCTTTACCTTATCTAATGGAATTCTTTTGTGTGGCCTTGTAAGTGAATAATAGCTATATTTTCACCGCATATTTCATTCAATGCATATTTTAGTGCACATCGTAAATGCATATAATTTTTAATATGTTTTGACAGGGTGTAACATCTTTAAAATTCCTTTGAAACAATTTTTCCCCAAATGCCATAATGTAATGAAAAAAACTTTTGACTCGTTTTTGTAAATAAACTAATCATGGTAAAAACTTCATTTTCGATAGTATTTGTGCTAGGGTAAACATCAATAGCATCCAAAAATTGCAGGGCAATCCGAATGTATTTACAAGAGTTAAATCGCGGACAGACAGCCAGACAAACCAAATGCATAAGCATTTTTCAACTTTGTTGAAAAGTGCTAAAAACGAGAAAAAATAAAATAACATTTTCACTCTTTTTTTTAAATGGCACAGAAAATAGGGTGTTATTTCTGAAATTAGCTGGTGTATGTAAATTGTCAAAACAGCAATAATAATTTTTGTAAAAATCAATAGTGAAATATACCTTGAATTGGTGTTCAATTTATATTTTTAAACCAAAATCTTTCCAAACAAACCTAAAGTTGAGAGGACGAGGTGTACAACACACAATTTCTTTTTTTTTTTCAACCAAACTTCATTTGAACTGTATGATTTTATATCTTCAAATTGATTTTGTATGAATTTGTATTTTTAAATCAATCTTTCAAGTAAAATTAATGGATTCTCGATATAGTGATTGCTGATTAAATTTGATATTCAGATATATAAACTTTGTTCTGACTAATAGTTCCTGAGAAACTTAAACATCTTCCCTTCCCCACTCCCTTTAAAAACATGAAATGATATTAACTATTGCCCATCAAAAAATTTACAAAACACAAGTTACAAGATAAAAAACCAACGAATATAAATGTACAAATAGAGTATGAAAATGTAGCAAACAGCTGTTTCGAATCTACTATCGAGATTCTTCATCAGTGCAAGACTCAGCGAGCTAGAAAAAGCAAAACTGAGTCAAAGTTCAGTTTTGCTCGAAACAGCTGTTTGCTACATTTTCATACTCTATTTGTGCATTTATATTCGTTGGTTTTCTATCTTTAAACATTTTTGCACAAAGGCTTTATTTACTATTTTAATAAAACAAGTTTCTTCAAAATAAAATGGAAAACCACTTGTGAATTTAGGAAGGATTTCCGTAAAATACAATTTTTAAAATAGCAGATATTAATAGTGAAGCCCAGTCGCATAGTGGTCAGAACATCTGACTGCCATGCTGCATATCACTTAATAAGACAGCTACTTTTGTTGAACGATTGAGAAAAGACAGCTATTGTTGTCAAATGATCGAGAAATAAGACAACTATTTTCATCAAACAGTTGTGAAATACAACAGCAATTTTCATCAGACTATTTGTGTAATAACGCAACGATTTTCGTCAAACTACTGCGAAATAAAACAGTGGTTTTCATCCAACTGTTGCAAAATAAGACGCTGATTTTCATCAAACAATCGCAAAATAAAATGCAATTTTCATCAAACAGTTGCAAAATAAAATGGCGATTTTCATCAACGGTCACGAAATAAAATGGCAATTTTCGTCAAACGATCGTGCAATGAAACAAACGACTTTCGTCAAACAATCGAAAAATAAAACTGCTATTTTCATCAAATGATCGCGAATTAAAGCGGCAATTTTTGTCAAGCAACCGCGCAAAAACTCTGCAGAATATCGCGATTCTCTTGCTCAGAATAATCATCAAATTTATTGCAGGGTTACCTAAATTGATTCAAAATTATGCAGTATGTAAAATTCATCATTGAGCCCACTGCATCTGGTGTTGGTTTCCCTTAACTGATGTAAAATACTGTAAACTAAAGAATTTTTTTTTTTTTAGTTTCCTCTTTTAAGTTTTCATGCTCAATGAACTAGCAACAGATTTCAAATTGTTTGACAAATGCTCATTTAGAAAAAAAAAAAAAAAATTTGTTTTCAAAATAGTTAAAAAATAGTTTGTTATGAATTTAATTCTTCTTTTAACTTATTGTAAACAATATAGTTTATAAAATTCACTCATAAATATTGTGAAAAGTGTCGTACATTTTACTTTACGTGTAATTTCCTCTTTTTTGATATTTCCGAGTGGCATCCCTTGTTTGTCTTTTTATTCTTAACCAAAGAACCCCCAAAATTAATCAGGGAAGCACCTTATCAGAATGGACATACGCCCAAAATTTGTAGCAAATCTGTTAATTCTGAATGAAAAACCCATTTGCCTAAATTAAAGGAGGGAGTACCCTGTTCTCTTTATACTTACTGAATAAATCCCCCAAACCAAATAGGGAATCACTGTATAAGAATGAACCATACCTAAAATTTGAAGCAAATCGGTAAAGTCTGCATGAAAAACCCATTTATCTAAATTCAGGGGGAGGGGAGGTATGCCATTTCCCCACCCATCTCTTTTCTACTTAAACAATGAATGCCCACATCTAATCATGGAAATACTTTATCAGAATGATTCTATATCTAATATTTATGTGAATTCTACATTAAAAACCTTTTTATCTAAATTAAGGGAGGAGAGGTGGATTAGCCTATCGTCCCCTGCCCTTATTATCCAATGAACTCTCAAAACAAATTGGGCAAGTGTATTATCAGATATATCCAAAATGTGAACCAAACCGGATATTACTATCAAGAGTTATTGTGTTACGCACATACATACAGAACCTGTGGGCACATTAGCTCTCGGACTTGGATAGCCTTTGAGATAAAAATATGTCAAATTACACTAGCTTAGCATAAATTAGATCAGCCTCGGATGAATTAGAAAGTTGGCGCTGAGACAGTCTTTGAGTTCAATAAAGTCATGCAAAATTGAATTGGCCTAGAGTAAATTAGTTCATACCAATGAATAACAGGCTAAACTAGTTTATCCTATGAGTGTGGGGCTAAACTAGTTTGGCCTAAGAAAAGCTAGTTTTTACTATGGGCGTTAGGATAAACTAGTCGGGTCTAAAATCTTGTTTGGCCGGTAATATATCCATTGGAACTTGACAATTATGTAAAGATGAGTAGCCTATCTTTATGGGCTGGAGGATATTATGGTTTCTAACATTTAGTTTCCAAACTCCTTGATACACAAGGAGAAAATCAAAAATAACAAACTGTGTGAACTAAAAGAAGCTTTTTTTGTTTTGATTTTATGTCTTTTTCTTGATGCACATGATTTAATTTGAAGATGTAAAACGAGTTTTTGTAATTGTTTAATGTTAGTTTTGTTCTTAAATGTTTGTTTTTGCACAAAATAATTCTTCTTTGAAATAAATCGTTTTTAAATGAGATGATCCAAATAAAAACTTTAAGAACTCACAGATGAATTAAGAAATGTTTAGATTACAAGATATATCGTTTTTTATAACAGGCAGCAATAGCTTAAATGTCATTTATCAAATAATGCTGTAGAAAGGTTTGTTTTATGATTCAGGCATGTTTTTGCCTGGGCATCTTTATGTTCAGTTTTGCCTTTATATATCAAAAACAATCCCATCCAACTATTCATTATGATGAAAGCTTCGCCATCAGAATGTGACAGAAATTCTAATAGAAGATTTAAACTTGTGATCATTGATTTAAGTTCTAAAAATATTTATAAAAACTACTATAAGATTTTAAGTCTACTAATAGAAAAGAAATTACTGGCCTATGACATTTTGCATACAACTTATAAATAGTGATAAGCTGTGAATGGCAAATTCCCAGTTGCATGCCAGCCAATCTTTCCTTATTTTTGAGGCCTTATACTAGTAATTTTGTTTGAGTTTCTACCATCACACCATTGCAGGATAGTAATTTACTGACCATAGAGAAATATATAGTGGATTGATACCTGATGATTTGATATCTTCTGCATAATCCTTTATGTGACTTTGGCTGATGTTAATTTGAACTGACGTTTAGTCAATTCATTTGAACCTGATAATAAAAAGAATATTGCTCAATTATACTGATGTCATTGGGCTCACAGGCTATGCATGCTAATTGATCATTACAGCCTTATATTTTCAAGGGTTAATTCCGTTCGAAAAACAAATTAAGGAGGGGGAAACAACTTCTCCCATTTCCCCTTTTTATACTGAATCATTGAACTCCCTAAACTAATCAGGGACATGCTTTATCATATAAAAAATCTATATCCAAAATTCAGAGCAAATTTGAAAATTCTTAATGAAAAGGATAATGGATAAATAATTATATTTATCCATTGATCTCCCAAAAATAATCATGGCAGTGCCCTTATCAGAATGAGATCCTATGTCTAAAATTTGAATGAAATCTGATAAATTTTGCATGAAAAACACATGTATATAAATCAAGAGAAGGGGCATTAGCCCCCCCCCCCTCCCCAATTCCCTTTCTTTATACTTATCCAATGAGCATTTAATATTAATCATGGAGGTACCTCATCAAAATGATCCTATATCTAACTTTTGAATGAAAACTGATAATTCTGCATGAAAAACCCATTTATATCAATTAAGGGGAGGGGAATATTATCAAACAAGTGTAATATTCTTAATCATTTTCATAAGTATAGCTATTCTTTTTAAGAAAAAAAGATAAATAAAATATTTTCAACTGCAAAGCATTTTACTTTATAGAGTGCATCATAATACATTTAAATACATTGTTTTTATAATATTTGTGATATTTCTATAAGAGTATTTTTCTTTAATTAATCTCATTACTCTTGTTAGTATTTTACAAAAAAAAAAAAAAAAAAAAATAACTACCAATACATTTAATCAGTTTCAATGAAAAAACACTTCTAAATTTTACGTTATTATAATTAAAAAATTCCACTATGTCTTTAGATGTTTCAGAAGATAATTATTGAAGAATAGCAATTTCTGAAAAATAATTCTAGGTTAAGGTGTTAATGCTGCTTTAACATTGAATGAGAGAGTCGTACAAAACTTTGTCTGCAGTGTGCTATCTATGTCCTAATTTTGTTCTGTATTTCTTTTTATAAATATAATATAAATTAAAATTAAATTAAAATACTCTTTAAAGAATATAAATATAAAATTTTATAGCTTAAATTTCTTTTATGTCTTAAGAAATCAATAGATTAACTTATTCTTAAACAGTACTTTTTCTTTTTTTACTCAGTGAAGAATTGATGAAACATATAGAAGAGCTGAGCACAGAATTGGATAATAACAATTTCTTAGCTGAAACTGAAGAACAAAATCTGCAAGATCAGTTATCACACTATAAGAAAATAACTGCAGACATAGAAGAACAAAATGCTGCTTTACAAAAAGAATTAACTTTGCAAAGTTCAGATATAAAAAATTATTGTGAAAAAATAATGAACTTAGAAAGTCAATTATATGAAATTAAGGAAGAAGTGAGTAATGTATTTTTTTATTTGTAAATTTATTTATTACATATTTAATTTTGTAAGTTCGTTCTTTATTGTTTTTAATAAAAATATATTTTTATTTTAATATTATGAACACACCTTGATTCAAACTTAACTATCATTTACTGAAAATTTTTGAATATTTAAAATTATTCCTCTAATAATACTAAGCTAATAATACTTATTAATTGTATGGAATTAAAATTTTTGAATAGCTTGGACGTCCTTACAGCATAAAAATTCTATAGAAGTTCTATAGTATTATAAAAAATTCCATATAAAAGTTCTATAGTAGCTAATAGAAAATTGTGAAAAATATTACTTCTGAATTTTAAAATAATCAGCATTTTACTTAATTTTATTATGTATATATAATGTAAAAAATATTTAGTAATTATTTAATATATTTGCTTATTAAGTCAATAGTTGTTTTTTTTTCATATTAAAAAAAATCTTCATTTTAGGCAGCTAGACACATAACTCAAATATCATCTCTAAAGTCAAGTAATTTAAAGTTAACGCAGTCTTTAGAAGAAGCTTTGGAACAAAATAAAATGGCTCGACAAGATTATGAAGATCTTTTAAATGAACTTGACAGTATAAAAGTATGTGTAGCTTTCAGTTGTTATTTTTTAGTATCTTATTTAAGTTTCCTCTATAACTTCAAATCATTGTACAGGGATGCCTATTTAAGTTTCTAAAAATGGATTTCAGATTGCTGAATATGAGAATCCTTATGACCTCTGTTTAAAGTAATTTTACTCAGCAAAGCATTTGGCAGTGACCAAAAAACAAATTATAAACATTTGCTGATTAAGCATACCATGGATAAAAAAATTATACAATTGTATTTGAATGTATTAGGCTAAATCAATCTGAAGTTTAGAAATGAAAACTTGTACTAATGAAATGCAATGTAATGTTTTTATGATCTTTGTTTTATGATACTTGCAATTGCATTGGCAATGCTACTGTTTGCTTCTATTTTGAGCTCTAGGAGATTATGGAAACTTTAAGTGAAAAAGTACTCAAAAGCAACTGTTTCTATCTAGACAACTATTTTATTAAATAAGACTTTTTTTGAAATTTTTATGCTAACTTTTCCCAACAAATATTGTAATATCTGTAGACAATATGAAATACCAATTTTAAAAAAAGGAAAATTATTTTAGTACAGTTTGAATTAACAAGAAACATTGCTTTTTTCCTTTTCATTGGTTTTCTTTTAATTTCATTTTGATATTGCCATTTTATTTTCTTAACAAACTGTCAGTGTTGTAAATGTTTCTCTCACACACACAGCAACATATACATAGTAGATATAGATTCTAAATTATATTGAAACAATTAAAACATCTTGGAGAGAAAAAAAAAAAAGAAAAAAAAAGAAAAAGAAAGAAACTTTTAATCTAACAGAAGGAAGAGAATTGATGTTTATCTGCTTATCTGTTTTATATTTATCTGAACTTGTTTTTTAACTGAGTATTTTAGATTATGCAAACTGCCTGTAATATGTTTATTACATTTTGTGTAATACATTTAATGTATAAAAAATATTAAACTTTGAATCTAAATAATGACAAACTGTAATTCTGTTCTTACTCTTTTCATAAGAATTTACTAAGATTGTTTTTGCCTGGGAAATCGTCGTCAGAGTAATGCAAAAGAAATTAAAAATATGGCAATGCTAATAAGATGTCAAAATAATTATGCATCGCTCAAAAGACAATTCCTCATACAAAAACCTGACCGAGATCAATAGTGGTTAGCTTGAGAGCTGAAAATCCTTAAATTTTGAGTTCAAGAAATGAAATGTTGATTAATTTTATTAAGTTGGATAATTCTCTGAGAAAATGAAGAGCTGAAAAATAATAAAATGAATATCACTCACCCCAATGCTAACACAAATAATGAAACTATGAGCTTGCTGAATTGTTAGATTTTATTACTCGTTAATAACAATTAAAATATGTAGATATGGTCATATCTGAATAATTATATGAAAAAAAATTAAAAATGTATCGCCACATGAACATTCTTAAATACATTATCGTTGTTCACAACGTAATGAACTCTTCATCTTTATATAGTCTACACTGTAAAAAATTTTCCCGTTAAAAAACGGAAATAGTTCTGGTAATCTAGACGCCAGTACTACTTCCGTTTTTTAACGGAAAAAAAATTTCCGTAAATTCCAGAAATAGTTCAGTTTTTTCGCAAAATATTTCCGTTTTTTTAATATTTTCTCATGCAAAAATTTTCGTTTGAAAATTAAAAGAAATTTTCAAGGACAAACTAACACCTTTGTGATTTTTATTCTTTGCTTTAGAAAGACACGTTAACATCAGGAACATATGGTATACATTTAATTTAAACAACAGTGAATAAATGTGACTTACCTTCCATGGGGATCGAACCCGGGAGCTCTTCGGTCGTAGACAGCAGTGTAATACCTAGGGATGGGACGAATATTCGGCCACTATTCGGTATTCGGCCTATTCGGCCCTTTTGCCGAATATTCGGTTGGCCGAATATTGAAGACTTGTTGACCGAATACCTGTAGCCGAATATTTAGAGATATCTTGCCGAATACTGCTAAAATCTCACTGAATAGTGAAAGATATCTTGCCAAATAAATTTCGGATTTAAAGAATTTCATTCTTGCAATTTTTTTTTCTCTAATCCCAATTGGCTACTTCATTTATGAAGTCATTCTCACTCTTACTTACAAAATATAGAGTTATTCAGATACTAAAAAATATACAGCCTTACCGTATTTTCTATAAAAGTTAGTGATATTCTAGAAAATTCTGCCCAAGTTGGAGATTTAATTGTACGGGAAATGTCATCATTAGAGAATGATATATTGCAATTCAAGATATAAAAACACTGCCTTATTCTAGAACGCTCAGATATTTATTAATCTCTGCCAATTCCATGCACATATAAAAAAGTCTTTTATGAAATTCAGAACTTATTTTCTTTTTTCTATAAAGTAAGAAATGAAAAAGATTTATTCACTAGGTGTGTTAATGAAGATTCATTTTCAAAATTAAATATAATATATCACCATTCCAAATACAACGGTACATCTGAAAGCAGAACTGGTGTCAAACTCGATACACATTAGATGACACAACTTGCTTTATGAAGATGGTTTTATAAATATTTTAATATAAACTCTAAATACTCAACAAAATAATTTTTTCATTCTATAGTTTTTACATTTGAATAATTATTTGCATAATTACTGACTTAAATATGTAACATTATGTATATATTTTTAATTTAATCTTCCTTCCTTCATGTTGTTATCAATTTCTGTTTATACTTTTAATGCTTGTTGAATAAGTGGAATATTGAAGTTGAATATTGTATGTGCCGATTCAAATGTCAAAGATTTTGTTAACATATACATTCTACTTTAAGCATAACCTTTTGCTTTAACGTAATTTGTAATTTAAAGCTTGGCATCTGATTTCAGAATAGTCTCATTCTTACAAATTTGCTTATCACTAGGGACACAAATCTAAATGATCAAATTTACTTCATTAAAGGTTATTTCAGAAAATATGTTCTTGTGAGTTCTGAGAGAGAGGGAGATTAAAAATATTATTGATTTTGGATGCAAGAAGTATCAATTGATAGTAAAAGTGAAGTACATTCTTCATATTTTAATGGAAATATTTTCACATCTTGACTTACTAAAAATCAATTTGATGTACATTAGAATAAAGGATATAATGCAATTTCATAATTTTTTTGTGTTAAAATAAGTTTTTCAAATTTAAAAATACATTTAAAAGCACATTTAAGAGTAATAATTATTAATGAGCTCCTATTTTTTAGATTATATATAATCAAAATTTATTTTCTTTAATGGAAAATTTTTTTTACTATTCGGTCAGCCGAATATTCGGTATTCGGCCTAAAATTTGGCCGAATATTCGGCTATTCGGCCAAGTCACTATTCGTCCCATCCCTAGTAATACCATTAGACCAGGATTACACAAAACACTTTTTCAAATATCTTTAGTTATTTCGGATGCATTTCATAAAGTAAAGACAAGATTTTGAAAGCGGGTTTATTTTTTTGAGATAATTTTTTTTTTTTTAAGCGGATAGTTCAAAATCATGTTTTACAGATTTTCTTTCTATAATTTCTAATATTTAGCTTTTTAATTTTAGCTATATATAAAAAAAAAAAAAGTTTAGCCTTTAAAATATTACATGCAGGAATGAAAGTATTAAAACATTTTGTTTCCTAATTTTTTGGAAGAGTTTTAAAGTTCTATTATAATATTATTCATATTCATTTATTTATTTTATAAAAGGATTCTAACACACTTTTTAAAAAAGCATGTATTTTAACAAATATTTTGTATGACGATCTATTGTAAACTCAGTAAAAATAGTTACTATAGTAACTATTAATTTTAATAACCCATATATGGGTTATTAAAATTAATTACATTTATTAATTATTATGACTTAGGTAATCGCTGAAATCATAATAATTTTGGTAATATATTTCGATGCATTTTAAATTTTATGTGCGAACTTTTTAATTTGAATAGATTAATATATATATTAAAATTAAAAGTAGATTTTTTTCTCACTAAAATATCCTACACACTTTTTGTACTGTGATTAAATAAACATTATTTTAAAATGATACTGAAAAAAGAAATAATTTTCCTTAACTGTATCAAACTTAAAAAGAATTAATAAATCTTATTATTACTATTATTAATTTAATATTGTAAAAATATGCTATCTTTTTATTATTAAAACAGAAAAAAAGGGAAATGTTGCTATAATGTTTTTCTCTATTTTTCTCATACAGATGGCGCCACGACACTTATCGGTTAAAAATACCAATAACATGTGCTGTGAAAAACAGAAGGTTTACTGTTTCGGAAAAATTAATGGAACAGTTCCGTATTTGTAACCGCAAAGAGGGAAATACGGAAATACTACTGTTTTCTCGGAAAAATAAAACTATTCTGTAAAATTTTACAGAAAAGTTTGTGTATATTAACGGATATTTTTTACAGTGTAGTATGCCAAATTAAGTCATCCTCCTGAAGCCAATTACATCTTTTCTTTTTTAATTCCATTTGATATCATACTTTGCTAACCTCTGTGATGAGGAAAATAGTTTTAAAAATTTTCATCTCATATGAAGAATATGAACTATGAAGTTGTTCTGTTGGCCAGAAAGTGAATATCATGAGGGAGGTTATTGGCTACTGGTTATAAAAAAAAGGGACAGAAGGAGACACGTGAAGGTTTTGTTGCACTGGAGGATCATATATATGTCCGACATATTTAAGCTTAGATAATAATGCTGTTTCTGCATCCACACAAATTCTTTGCAGTTGATGCATGGCAACTCTTCTATCTTAAATGCCTCTCTCCATAGTGTGATGGTCACCAGATCCGGATGAAGGCATACAACATGGAATTAAACATTGGATGCTACTATGCATGGCAAATCAATCTTATGTGCTTCAAAATGATTCAAAAGGGATTTTGATTAAATAAAAATTATTTATCTTGATTAAAAAAATAATGCAAAATTGAACATAGAAACCATTGACATGAAAGACAAAGGCTGACAGGGGCAAAAGGCCCCTTCCTCCTACTACACGTCCTGTCTCTTCGCTTGCAAGAGAAATTCTACCTCTCCCTCCGAGAAATTTAAACTTCAAGTGGGGTCGCGCTCTTCAATCCGCCAATCAGCGATGAGGATTCAACTCCGGTGACTTGCGCGCTCGCAACATCCTGAATGTTCTCGAACAGTCTCGGCTGAAGATGCTTCATGCCATGCCCAAAATGGATGCTCACGTGAAATACGGATGTTGTTTACAGGTGGGAAGAAATGCAAAACAAAGATGGCTACTAGTCGAAGTGAAATTCTGAAGCCCACGTGATTTGAATACGCTAAAATAGAGTTAATTTTTAAAACTGCATTACTTGCAAAATAACTGACTAGAATGCTGAAAAATTACGTTAAAATGATTTAGATTTAAGATAAAAGCTGATTATTATAATTTTAAGAGAAAATAATTAATATTAAAATAATTTTGAAAAATATTTTTGGTAGATTACTGAAAGAAATTATCAGAAGTTATTATATATTTTTGATTTTGCTATTTCAAAACGATACGGTGTTTACACTGATTAAATAATAAATAAACATTAGCTTTAGTGGATTTATTGAGACTTATTAATGAGATTATTGTAATTTAAGATATAATTTAAAAGAATATTTTGGACTTTTGAATAACATAATAATTATGTTTTTAAAGTAGCCATCTGTTATTTGTTTTTAAAAAAATGATTATTAGAATTTCTATAAATAATATTTAAGTTCAAATTAAAGTTAAATTTTAATTAAAGCAATTTATATGAGGAAAGAAAATTTAGATACATTATTGAAAGTTCTGAACTGTAAATATAATTAAGTTTTAATGAAATTTAGAGGTTGCTAAAAGAACAATGCCTAACAAAATTGTATACTAAGAATTCTGAGTATCAGAGCTAATAGACTGGTTAGGAAAATATTCAAACATTATACTGTTGAAACTCATAAATTTGTTGCATTTTTGAAGATATAATATTAAAGTTGATTTATGAAAATTTTTATGAAGTATTGAATTTTCTTATTGTTGAAGCAAACTTTTTTTTTAACTGAACTGTTTAACTATTACTACTTTTTTTTTTTTTTTTTTTTTTTTTAATTAGGCAGTGCATCATCATGAGAAAGTAAAAATGCAAGAAACCATTGCTCAACAAACTAAGCTGATAGATTTTCTGCAATCTAAAACAGAAAATATTGAAAAACGGCGAAAGGTATGTTTCAAATGTGTGCACAAACACTATTTCTTTAAACTAATATGTCTGTTAAATTTATTATTAGTTAAATAAATTAGCAGAAGTTCTATATCACAATTGTTGTTTTTCTTTAAAAAATTTTTAAACCTTTTTTATAAAAATTTAGCAAAGAGTAATCTTTATAAATCAAGTCATATTACAGAATTGTAATCAAGCATAACTTCTTTTGCAGATATGTTACTAATGATTCAATTTTAAATGTATTGTATGAAAACCAGTATGTTGTGTTATCAACTTATTTTCTATACTACTGTAATGCAGGGGATTCTCTCTATCTGAACACTCTCTAATGTGAATATAACGATATTATGAACACAATCCTATTGAAACTCTATAGACTTAACAAAAGATAAACTCTCTGTATTCTGAACATCCCTCTATTATGAACACTATTTTTGGTCCCCATTTCTTCCCCTTCCCCCTCTCTGTAAACTGAGCATGTGTTTGCAATCTGAATTCCTATCATTGAAATTCAAAGAAATTGTTACAGAAGAATAAAAGGGTTCAACAAACGATTAAAAAATATACAGAGAAAATCACTACTAGGTTTTAAGCTTGTACTTGACACTACAATTTGTTTAAATATTTCAGATAAAATCTTTAGTTGATATTAGTTGAAAAAAAAAAATCTTTAGTTTAAAAAATATATATACCGTACTTACCAGAAATAATGCCACAGTTACTCTTAAAAAAACTAGTTTAACGCTGCACTGTGTATAGCATTGCATGTGACATTCGTTTTAAAAAAATACAATACTTTTTGAGCACTTATTAAAATTACTAACTGATGAATATAAAACTAATTATTTTGAATTTAAATAAATAATTTAGCTCTTAATTAATTGCACTATCAACATCAACATTATTTATTTTAAGAAATAGAAATAATATAGCACAAAATAATTAAGTTTATTCAGCCCAAAATTCATTAAAATCGTCTCTGTTTTCAGTACTACTGTAAAATAGTTTTTAAATTTCAGTTGACAAACTTTGGTCATTGGCTATGAAATATGAAATCATTCCCATCATTATCAAAAATACAATCTAACCAGCAAATTTTTACGCTCGAGCTCAGTGATGTTTATGATATGATTAATCGAGCTTTTGCCAAACATGAGTATATATATTCTTTTAATGCTGATAAGAATTAGGAACTTAGAGTAAACAACGTCATCAAAGAATGAAGGAGAGAGAAAATGGGAGGAATTATTCCTTATATGGTATCCAAGATGCTCTGAGGTAAACTTTAGGAGAGGCGTTGTGATTGGATGCAATACTTGGTAAAAGGCATTTTTTTGCTCATGAAAATTGCATCGTTTATAAACATGCTAATCTTGTTTCACGGAGGTTTTTGCTGTGTGAGATTTTTTTACTTTCTTCTATCTTCAATAGAAGAAAGTATTGTAATCGAAATTTTTTTCGACTTCCGGTTTTCGACGGATTTACACGTTTTAAGGATCAGAGATTCCAAAAAACATGTTTTTACAAAATGTCTGTCTGTCCGTGTGTCTGTGTGTCTGTATGTCGCCATTCTACCATCAAAAAGTGTATGAAGTTATGCATAGAATTGAACCAAATTTTTTGTGAATGTTTTTGGCTGTGGCAAGCAGGGCCTCCTTCAGTTTTGAAATATTCCGCCGGAAGGGGGCGCTGCAATCGCGATTTTTGTGCCATTTTCAATATTGTATCGACCAAAAGTATATGAAGTTATGCATCGAATTGAACCAAATTTTTTGTGTATGTGTATGATTATGGCTAGTTGGTCCGCCCTGAATTTGAAAATAATCTGCCGGAAGGGGGCGCTGCAATCGTGACTTTTGTGCCATTTTCAATATTGTACCGACCAAAAGTATATGAAGTTATGCATCAAATTGAACCAAATTTTTTGTGTATGTGTATGACTATGGCTAGTTGGTCCGCCCTGAATTTGAAAGTTATCCGCCGGAAGGGGGCGCTGCAATCGCTATTTTTGTGCCATTTTCAATATTGTACCGACCAAAAGTATATGAAGTTATGCATCGAATTGAACCAAATTTTTTGTGTATGTGTATGACTATGGCTAGTTGGTCCTCCCTGAATTTGAAAAAAAATTCGCCGGAAGGGGGCGCTAAAATCCTGATTTATGTGCCATTTTCAATATTGTACCGACCAAAAGTACATGAAGTTAGGCATCGAATTGAAGCAAATTTTTTGTGTAAGTGGATGGTTGTGGCTAGTTGGTCCTCCCTGAATTTGAAAAAAATCCACCGGAAGGGGGCGCTGCAATAGCGAATTTTGTACCATTTTCAATATTGCACCACCTAAAAGTGTATGAAGTTAGTTCTAGAATTGAACTAAATTTTGTTGTATATGATTATTTTTTGGTAAGGCAAATAGGTCCTCCCTGAATTTGAAAAAAAAAATCTGCTTATCATTCTATTGTCCATCGGCTCGTGCAGAGACGGAAATTCGTTTTTACTCCGATTAATTGATTGAAGCAGAAATTTAAGATGAAAATCAAAGTTGGTAAGGTATTGAATTAAAATTATTAAAGCAATAAAATGAGTAACTATTTTTTTTAATATTAAAATGTATGTATGAGATAGAAGAAAGTTTTGGGATTGGCACGTCCAACTAGTTTTCCTTTCCACAGATGTATAACTTAAGATTATGGATTCCTATTTTTTTATTCTTTTTTAAATACGTTTTTTAACTCTTTTAAATACAGATTGTTAGTAAATTTGGTTCTCTTTACAAGCTGCACCTAGTTACTGATTGCATTTTTGATTTCAAATCAGAAAAATCTAGTTTAACATTATGGCATTATTCCTGGAAAATATGGTATGTATATTGAAATGCACTCGAGATAACTTTAAATTTCTTCCATATGATAAGCCTTAGAGAGTGGGTCTTTTCGTTTGACTGAAGTCTCCTCTTAACTGATGTATTCATAAGTCATTGTACTTTCTTCTTACATATATGGAAGTAATTTAACAGTTTTATACATAGTCATTATCTCCAAAAGAGCTAAATTATATTTTTTGGGAGTTTAGCTTTAGGTCTATTTTTACTTTCTTCTATCTTTACAAGAAGAAAGTATTGGATTTGTAAAAATTTTTGATAGGTTTACATTTTAGGGGTCAGCGATACCAAAACCTGCAAGACTTGTCTGTATGTGATGCAAATTTTGTGAGTGCTCTGTCTCAAGACTTAATGTACAGAATTTGATAAAAATTTATGTTCAGTTAGTGTCTGACATAAATTGATGCTGATTAGTTTTTTTGCAAAAGTCATTCAACAGGTTGAGTTGCTATGCAGCTTTTTACACAATTTCTGCAATATCTGTCTCAGAAAATAATGCACAGATTTTCACCAAACTTATTCAGGGAGTCCATGACCGAGTTGACATTTTCTACATTTTGATGTAAATTGCCCAACAGGTGGCACTGCTATACCATATTTTTCACGATTTCTGCAATTGCTGTATCTCGGGAACTAATGCATGGATTTTCATCAAACTTCAAATTTAGTTAGTCCATATCATGAATTGACATTTTCTACATTTTGGTGTAAATAACTCAAACATGTGGCGTTGCTATGCAACCTTTTTCATGATTTCCATAATAGCTCAATCTCAAACTAATATGCAATTTTCATCAAACTTCATATTCAGTTGGTCCTTGACATGAATTGACATTTTCTACTTTTTGGTATAAATAGATCAACAGATGGTATTGCTATGCTGCATTTTTTACAATAACTGTTACTCTAGAAATAATGCATGGATTTTCAGATTCAGTTAAATGTTGACATAAGTTGTGTCAAATCAGGTTTCCCGTGTAAATCATTCAAATAATGCTGTCATGCTGCATTTTGCATGATTTATGTTCTTTTAGGAATAACCATATCTCAAGAACTAATGCACACAATTTCATATCGTTAGAATTCCCATGATGGGCATAGATTGCCTTTTAATTCTGGCACTGTGATAATGAATTTTGAATTATAAACATGGATGAGAATCAAAGAAACTTTTGAGATGAGACCAGTTTCTTCTGTTATTGAGTTCCCCCTTCCATTAAAATCTGAAGAATGTCAAATTGAAATTTAAAATTATGTTTAAAGAAACTTTAAACAAAACTCGACTTTCAACATCTATCATTTACATGTATTCTATTTATCAGAAAATTACATGAAAGGTAATAAAATGCATTATTCTCTATTTATTGCTAGTAAATTTAAAACTTAATTATTTCAGTTTCTTCTATAGTCTCTTCAAAATATTACTTTTACTATTGTAGTTATTTGCGATAAATGTCATTCATTTATTGTCATTTAATTTTCAGCCTCACATAGCTCGTTTATTTGGCAAAAAGGACAATTCATCTAATATGCCTATGCAATACAAAGATGTTGAAAAACTTCTTGAAACTGAAAAAAGTAGATGTCGCAGGCTACAAGATCAATTAAGTCAAGCTCGTGCTGAAATTGTAGCTTTACAAAGAGAGAGTAAGCCTATTTTTGAAATATTTTGAATTATTCGTGAAATTAGTAGATGCAGTATGATGTTAGTACAAACAATTGTTTAAAATAAAATAATTTCTAAAATTTATTAAAAAAGAATGCCCATTTATGCCACAATATACTATTTATAGGTCTTTTATCATGAAATTGGTGTTTCTGAAAGTCCAGCGGGGCAATTACATAGAATCTACATTTAACACGGAATAATGCAAAACGTAGTCAGGTTTCTAATAAATCATTTCAAGAAATTCATTTCCTACTCTTTGTGACAGAAATTTTGTGTTTTGACTCTCGAAGGCTCAGTGCCAAGAAAGTTTCCTAGAAATTTTATGATAACTGGTAATTGCCGACTTCCTGATGCAGATAATTTCCTATCATTCCATTTTATATGTTTGGCTTGATTTTTTTTTTTAAAGCTTCATTAGTTTTTTTTTATTTTAGATAATAAAATTCCACATTCATTACTGTTCTCATAATACAGCATTTTGTTCCTTGTCTAAAATATGCTTGCAGTAATTTTGTTCAATATCTATTCTAAATAGGTAGCATTGTTTTTCCATCATAAATCGCTGGTAATTCTTTTATATAGTGGCCTTTGCACAATTATGTTTCAAGAATGTGAATTGTCAAAGCATCAGGATCAGTGTTATTGTAGTTGATCACAATTATGTCAAATCACTATTAAGTACTTAATTTAGAAAAGGATGATCAGAATCCCCAAATTGCAAAAGTTTATTTTTATTTATATTTTTTTTTTTACCTACGTAAATAGGTGATCCTCTTGTTAACATTGCTTATTGTGCCCAAGTCGTACATTATTTACATAACTCTATTTCTTGCGAGGTTCTTCAGCGTTTCAGCAGTTATTTCAGCTTTTTTTAATTTCATTAAAATGAATCTGCCTCTTTCAGAATCTTTTGATTATCCACAGCACAAAAAGTCAGAAATTTTACATTATTTTATTGTAGTAATAATTAGTCATTTGCTAAAGTATTCCCGCATATACTGTTACATCCCTTTTTACTATTTCTTGCTGTAGTAAAGTTTATATTCTTTAAAATTTTAATTTTCACTTTTTTCTGCCTTATTACTTTAAATTAGTGTTCTCCATAGGTTGTATCAAGGGCTCAAAAATAACATGCTACAAGTAATGGAATCACAAGAGTTGATAAGTTTTTGAATAATTTGTAGTATAAAATGCTACACTTTTAAAAAATCAGTTGTTAGTAATAACTTTCTTGCTACTTTAGGAGAGGATGTAAAAAGGCCATTCTGCTGATCATGTAATCATGAATTTCTTCTTTTGTACATACTATGTTCTGGGCAGCAATTTATGAATGTCAGCAACAATTCTCAGTTTCAGTATCATATATTTTTCCATTGACTGTTGCTGATAAAACAAACCAAAGCGAAAATTCACCAAAGAAAAAAAATATTGTTAGTAATATTTAAACACATTATTGGATATTCAAAAAACTAAATGAGTAAAGATATAAATGGATAGTGGTGAAATAAATGCAAATGTAATATAATACAAATTATCTGAAATATAAATGTATGTAAAATTCTCCTCGAAACATATCATTTAGTAAGAATACTCCATCAAAGAATTAGCAATCATGTGGCACAAAGTAGTGAAACAACAAGATAATTCCCTTAGGGATGCCAACGTAATCCTTTATATAAGTCATCAGCGTGGGAAAAAAAGGGATTTCATGACAAACTCCTAATTTACCAATTAAATTTTGAGAATTTACTTTTAACCAGTGAAATTTAAACTGCTGACACAAACCTCAAATTGGTTTTCTCAAACGGCTGTATATTATACAACTGGAATCCTTCGTTCAAACAAAAACAACCAAATGGAATTCTGGGATTTCAAACATTTGAGAGAATGACTAAATAAAACGAATATTGCCCAGTAAAACTGATGGCATTGAGCTCACTGGCTACGCATACTAATTGTATATTATAGCCTTATATTTTCAAGGGTTAATTCCATTTTTTTAAAAAATTACGGTGGGGGGGAGTGGCATCTCCCTCCACTTCTCCTTTTTATACTTAATCATTGAATCCCTTAAATTAATCACAGATATGATTTATCATATAAGAATTTGGAAAAAACCTGATAATTCTGCATGAAACACCCATTTATATCAATTTAGAGGAGAGGCATGAACCCCCCGTTCCCCCCTTTTTATACTTATCCAATGAACACCTAATACTAATCATGGAAGTACCTCATCAGAATGATCCTCCATCTGAATTTTGAATGAAAACTGCATAAAGGGGTGATTCTGCATAAAAAAACCATTCATATAAGCTAAGGGGAGGGGCATTAGCCCCCGTTTCCCCTGTTATATATATCAAATGAACTTCAAAAACTAATCAGGGAAGCGCCTTATCAGAATATACATACATAAAAAATTTCAAGTGAATCAGATATTTTTATCATGAGTTATCGCGTTGCGCACATACATACAGAACGGGCGGGCACATAAGCTCTCAGGCTATACTTGCCTGTGAGCTAAAAAAATATGATGCAACAGATGCAATGAATTAAGTAATGGGATTTTTGAAAAAAGAATTGTTTTGAAAGAATGTTTTTTAGAATATAATAAAATACAAGTTGACTAAAGGTATGGCATTCAAAATATGTTGTATTATAAAAAAAAAAAAAACTTCAATGTTAAAAGTATTTGGAAGTAATTAACTTAGGATTAAGCCAAAAAATTTCTATATATAATACAAAAATATTATTATTATGCAAATGAAAATTACATTAAAAAAATGTGCTAAAACATAACTTTTCTCCCTTTTTAAATAGCAAAATCATATACATGCATTAAAATAAGCTCATTTTGTTTGTTTTCTTTTTCAGTTATAATTACTCACATCAGTTATATTTACTTTCATAAGTTTAAAGCACTTCAGTCATTTTGGTGATTTAGGTTGATCACAGAATCTATATCATAACTAACAGTATTGCTTTATGCTATTGGTTATGCTTGAATTCATTAAATTTTTGTCCTTAATTTTCTTAATTTGTAACTTGCTCCAATTTTTATTCAAACAATTTGCTTTAACTAATTGTGTATGCACTATATCAGAAGCCTATTCAAAATTCCCTCCGATACCTTATTCATCATTGTGTGTTTTGTATGTGCATAGAAAAAGTATTGCTGTCAATAAAAATAATGTACATGTTTTTCCTGCTTACCGTAAAATACCATTAATCCGCCACTGCCCCCCCCCCCCCAACCCCCAAAACGTGATGAAAAATGTTTTAATATTTAGATGGGATGCTTACACAGGGTTTTTTTTGTGATATTTTCACAAAATTTGCAGGTTTTTTCGAGATTCTTTAACGAAAATAACATGTTTCCCTCAATCTTTTGCAAAATTAAAACTTTTCTGCGCTTTTTTTTTTTAAATTCTTGATCTTTTGATAAAATAGGCTTATTTTTACGATTCTTTAATGGAATTAATATTTTATCGGCTTTTTTGACAATTTTAGAATTTTTTTTTTTTTTTTTTTCAAAATTCATGTTTTTTTCGAGATTTTTTTTAAACTGCATTTGCTTTTTTCTGCGACCGTTTGATGACATTCGCATTTTAATCATGATCAATTAACGAAATTTGATCTTTTCCTGTGATTCTTTGACTGTTTTCTTGGTGAGTCTGACATACTCATGGTTTTTTTTTTTTTTTTTTTTTTTTTTTTTTTCTGCAATCTTTTGACAAAATGTGTGTTTTTTGGCGATCCTTCAAGTAATTTGCAATATTGTGACATGATTTGTCTCTTTTACAGAATTTTTTTTTTTATGCTTTTCGTTCTTGAGCAATCATAAAGTAAAATTCCTTTTTTTTCCCAGGGTTCTTTGGCGTATTTTTAGTGATCTTTTTTTGCAATTTACGTTTTTCCAACTATTTTTAAGGGGGTAGGGCACTTTCTCATTATTTTTTTTAAATTTCAATTTTTTTTTTTTTTTTTTTTTTTTTTTTATCAAGTTAGGTGAGGGTGTTTGATCGGGAAGGGCAGTTTAACAGTATTTTATGGTATTCTGTAATAGGTTCTGTAGTTGTTTGTTTCCCTTTTTTAATGCTTGTTCAAATAATATGGTTATATCTGAAAAATATATAACTTAGTCATATCAAATAGCACCAAAAATGTCATATTTTTTTCTTTTTTTAGAGCCTCAAAAAAAAATCTTTATTTTTTCTGCTAAAATGTATTATATCTTTTCATTTGGCTTTTGTTTTCCCAGATCACACTATTAAGAGCTCTTCACTTAATGTTGAAGTACCAGTGTCTCCTGTATCTAGAGCAATGCACTGTGTAATAACACAATCTCCTACTCATGATTCAACTTCAGACAGTCCTGTCCTAGTGTCAAAAGACCTTATGAATAAATTTAGCAATCGTCTCGGAATGAAGCACAAAATACCCCACAGATTTACGAACATCCTTTGCATGAGAAGTACAAAGTGTTGTGCTTGTCTTGACACCCTTCATTTTGGGAGACCAGTTTCTAAATGCCAAGGTAAAATATTCATAAAATTTTGTTTTATCAGTTTTGTTGTGCAATGAAATTGATTTTATCCTTAAATCATGTTATGTTGATTATTTTGGTCTATGTGGGGAGATTAAAAAAAATAGGTTGTTCTATTTAAATAGTTATTTTTATTTACTTTTAAAATATCTCTATTTTTTTTTTTTTTTTTTTTTTTTTTTTCAAAACAGTAGTTTCAAATTACCCCACTTTATGTATGATAGTATGGAAGCATTTATCCGGAAACCAGTTAACTGGAATGATATTTCTAATAGACTGATGTTAGAATCTTTTTAGAAAAAAGTGCCATACACAATCAGTTTGACATATACATTACTTGAAACAATTGTATAGTTTGATAACAGCATCTGGTATTTGAAATAGCAGCATATAATCATATTATAGCTTAATAAATAATATTATAGATGTTTTCATTTTTATGGCGAGAAAACAGAAGAATTTTTGTTCCCAAGGAGTTCCCATAAATTATCTTCTTTCAAACTCTAACAATTGATCTTACTTGCATCAGATTCTTGGTTCAAGTAATCTAATAATCAATTTAAAATTAGAAGTAATACCACAACTTTGTGTTTCACAAAACTTATCAAATAGATGCTGCTTTAATGCCCAACCAGTTATCCGGAATACATCTGACCCCAACCATTCCGGATAAATGGTTCTGTACTGTAAATATATATTATACCTAATATTTATTTTGTAGTGTTCAATAACATTTTGAGGAAGTTTTGTTTATATTAGCTTAGTACCCACTGATATAAAAACCCTTCCTTGGATAATTATTAATGTGTGTGTAAAATTTAGATTTATGTCCCTCCCCCCCCCCCCCTGAAAACCCCCTTTATTGCAACATTAAAAAATAATAATAATAATAAGTAAAAAATTACGTCTATTTGGAAAATGATAATTTCAAAGACTAGAATTTTAAGACTCATAAATATTAAATTAATAAGTGTTAATATTCCTAGACCAATGATAACAAAAAATAGTAGTTTATAGATATACAACTTTAGCAGTTTAAAATGTGCATTTTTATTTGATGGAGTTTATTGGACTGACTTCTGAACACCTCATATTACGTGCAACATGAATTAAACATTAATATTCCTAGACCCATCATTTGTTTATTATGGGTCTATCATTTCTTTATTATAAAATTTCAGTTTTACAATTTTCAGATTTGCAAATTTTTAAATTTCTAAACATTGCATGTTTTAAATTTTTAAACTGTTATGTAGAAAAAATGCACTTTTCAATGAAACTTGTTTGAAATCTTTATCACAATTTGTTTTTTAAGTTTTTATTACTTTTTTGTCATTGTGGCAATAGAAGTATTCCATTTTTGGACGTTAAACATGGATCAATTAGAAAATGAATAAAATAAGTTGTGGAAGTCAAAAAGATTCAGGTATACTACAGACTTCCCAGTTCTCTACAGAGGACAACTATTTTACAAATAGTTAAATATGTGTATAACTAATTTGTAATTTTATTTTGAATGTATGTAATTAAATATAAAACTATCATTATAAAAATTTTTAGAGATATTCTGTTAGAAAATATGCAAGGATATTTATGATTTCATATTTTATTATAACAAGTTGGAAATTGCACATGAACGTAGCAAATGAGGTGCGTTCGTACGATAACGAAGTTTTAAAAATATTAAAATCTTGCTGATATACTAGAGCGTACTTCGGATACAGTATAGTAGTCGAAATCTTTTTTGTGTTCCTGTAAATATACAGAAAGTAATTTTTATTACACCTCAGAAACGTATATCTTATTCATAAAATGTAAAACAGTTGAATATAATTAAAACACCCCAAACAATGTTTCCCCGTATAGCATTATGTAGTGAAATACTTTTGTGTGGCCCTGTAATTTAATCATAAAAATTCTTTGCATCACAGATTGTACAGAATGCATATTTTAGTATATACTTCATAGATTCATGCCAATTCTATTGTGTTCGAATGAGTGTAACATCATAAAAATGCATTTGAAACTTTTTTTCCATTCACCGTAATGTAATGGAATACCTTTGATTGTCCCTGTAAATAATCTATGCATCCGATTTTCATAACATTTGAAATGACTCGACAAAATTACGCAATAATTATGTTTTAAATTTCAAACGATTAAAATACATTTGAAACTTTTTTCCCCCCTATTGATCGTAATGTAACGGAATCCTTTTGATTCTCCCTGTAATTGATCTATCCATCCGATTTTCATAAAATTTGAAATGATTCGATTGGGCAGTTTTTGCGTTGTTATATGCGGACGGACTAAGCGACAACAATAGGTGCTACGTATTTACATAATTACGAACGCACCTAAAAATGGCTCCAAGCACCAGTATTATTGTATTCATGTGCAGCAAACGATCCACATTTTTGGCAAATGATATTACTCCTTTTTTAACCCTTTCCGGCGCGGAGTAAGTTTAATTGAAATAATTATCTGCCACCAGAATTTATAAACGAATTTATTAGAGAATACGAACTTGCTTATTTTTAGGCATTTTATCAAAGGAAAATTTTAATTAAATATTCTTGGTGCCAGTAAAATTAAAATTAGGTGTCCTTTTTAAGGGACACCGCGCCGGAAAGGGTTAAATCAAAATATTGCTGGAAAAGAAAGTATACAGCTTCAGTTAATTAAATTAAAAAAGATGGTGAACAATCAAAATGATATAACAGTACAATGTTTGACACATAATCAAACTTCCTGATCACGTCAGGAAACTTAGCAATACAGCAGGGTGATAAAAAGGATTGGTGCTCACATAGAGGAGGCTGGTTTGCAAGTGAATGACGCTGTGAAAGTCGCAACGATAAAGAAGAAAACCAGGATTGAGGCAACGAGATTCCTCTGGTCTGGCTGGGTACACGGATGATTTTGTGAGGGAAGGATGGAGTGATCAAAATGGCCCTCAATGAAAAGGAGAGAAAAGAAATGCCTTTAAAAAAGAATACTGAACTGTAATCAGTGTTGCTAATAATATAAAGGTATACCTGCCAAATTATCTATTCCTCCAGAAAATTGGTAAAATCAATATCTAAAATTGTTTTATAAGGATGCTAAGTGCAAAGATGTAATCAATCAGTTGACAAATAAGAATGATATGTACAATTAAGTGATTTAACTTTTTTAAAGGATAACTTACTATATTGCATTAATAAACAAGATTAAAATAGTGACAATCACAATGAATTAGTTATACCTAAAACTTTAATATCTCAGGTATTAAATTTACCTTACGATTCGGTCACTGCAGCACATCCTTGATTTAAAAGAACACTAATTAAGACAAAGAAAAATTTTTTTTGGTGGAGACAATATAAATATACACTCAATCATGTTAAATCTTGTGTTCAATGTGCTATTAGAAAGGGATATAAATCTAAACATAAAGCTCTGTTACTGAGAGTGGAGATTACTCCTCATTCTTTTAAAAAGATAGCGATAGATGCAGTGGGTCCACTAAGTACTTCAATGAAGATAAACAGACACGTTATTATCATATCAGACTATTTTACAAGATGGCCTGAGGCATATCTTGTGCCAGACTTAAAATCGGAAACTATATTATCAGTATTAGAACATTTCTACTCATGGGATTCCAGAACACCTCGCTACAGACAAAGGAAAATCATTTCTATCTAAAGCAATTTTAAAAGTACACAAACTTCACATAAAGAAACATACTATGACTAGTTATCGACTGAGTGCTAACTAGTCGTAGTATGTAGTCGAGGAATTGTGGAATGGGCTATGGCACTATAGTTAATGTTAAAACACTTAGTAGATTCATCAAATGGAGATTGGGACAGCTTTTACATTTTGCGTTATTGGCTTGCAGAACAGCTTATCACACTGCTATTGGAGATACCCCAGCACATTTAGTTTATGGTAGGGATCTGTTTTACCTGTTGATCTCATAACTAAACCAATTCAGAGATGTGATGCAGATACCTGTGAGCTGAGTGAAGATTTACATTTAAGGTTGGGCAAAGTTTTTCATACTGTTAAACAAAATTTAAAGCCGCAGAAAAGCAGGAGAAGTATAGATTAAAGTTTGCCACTGATAAAAAAATTGCAAGTGGTTGATTTAGTACTTTTATACATGCCAATAGTTAAGCCCTGTGCTGGCAAAAAAACTTTAACAGTTCAATAAAGGACCTTACGACATCATTCAACAAACTAATGCAGTAAATTTTTAAATTATACTCATACAAAACCATAAAGATGAACAATTAGTACATGTTAGGCTATCCCAAATCACTGAAAGAATTATTCTTTCCTGCACTTTTTGCGGAAGAGATTAATAACAGGGAGTAGGACTCAAATTAAGACACAGATAGAACACAAAAAAAACTTCTTGAAACACCATAAAAAATAAAATAAATAAAATATCGCAAGGCCTTTCGATAGAACTCAGTCTATCTTTATCAGGCGAAAAGACATGCGTCTACGATGAATGTAGCGGCACGACTGACATGACAAGGCGAGAAATTTAATAAACTGAAGGAGCAGCCAGTGGGAAGGTAGAAGGCAACAGCCAATCAGGGAAGGGCATAAATGAACAAAGGATACAATGAAGGAAGGGAGGGAAAAAAAGAAAATGTTTACAAAGGGAAAAAGTTAAAAGTAAGTAAAAAGGCAGTTATATTAAAAGTAAATACACACACATACAAAATAATAGTAATAATTAGTATTAAAAATGTTTATAGTAATAAAATATATGTATCTAAAAAAATATAAACATGAATATGAAAGAGAAAAAAAATAGTTACAGAGATACATATGAAATCTCATAAAACACCTTAAAGAAAACTCTTGGTATGTCAATAATCAAGAAATTTCTAAATCTTTGGTTTCTAAGCGCTCTTGGGATTCCGGCCATAGTTTCAATTTTCAAACTGCTAAAACTATCTTTAATGCCAATAGTACCTATGAGTTAGATTTTCTTGAAAATTTAGCTATTTATCTTAATTGTGAAGTTATTGTTAATGATAAATCTGATTCTAAAACGTTATCCATAGCTTGGAAAACCCTTTTCAGCACTGCCTTATAATTTTTTAGTTTTATACATATGTATCTCTATAACTATTTTTTTTTCTCTTTTGTATTAATCATGTTTATAATTTTTTAGATACATATATGTTTTCTTATTACTATAAACATTTTTAATACTAATTATTATTATTATTTTATGTGTGTGTGTGTGTATTTACTTTTAATATAACCTGCCTTTTTACTTATTACTTTTTACTTACTTTTAACTTTTTCCCTTTGTAACAGTTTTTTTTTCCCCTCCCTTCCTTCATTGCATCCTTTGTTCGTTTATGCCCTTCCCTGGTTGGCTGTTGCCTTCTACTTTCTCATTGGCTGCTCCTTCAGCTTACTCCCTTTCTTGCCTTGCCACGTCAGTCGTGCCGCTACATTCATTGTAGACACACGTCTTTTTGCCTGTTGAAAATAGACTAAGTTCTATCGAAAGGCCTTGCGAAATTTTATTTTATTTTTTATGGTGTTTCAAGAAGTTTTTTTTGTGTTCTATTGTATAACATCAATTTTCAACTTTTTTCTTAAGACACAGATGACATGAATGTTGGGGATTTTCTGATAATAGACTGCTGAACAGCATCCAGTGAATGATTTGATGCATAACAATGATAGTAGTAACAGTGACAATCCCATCCACTATACTAATTTTAAAACTGATAATATTTAAGATATAGACTTACCTTGACAGTCACATTTGGGGCTGGACAAAATTCAAGACAGTATAGGAGATCTGCGGTTGTCAGTGTTTATCAGCTACGTCCCATAAACAAACGTGGTTTTGTTGTGAAACAATAAATTTTTCATATGTATTAAATGCATATTGTATAGTTACATTAACCATTTATTGTATAGTGTTGTGTATATATTTTTTATGTAAGTTATTATATAATTTTTCTATATATTGTTTAATCAGGATCAAATTTGTGTTGTAATCAACTGTTTATTGTATGGATATGCGATATATACTGAGAACCATGATTATTCTTCATATTTTTATTTTTTGACATTATGGTTTAGAGTACAAAATACAAACATATGTGATATTTCTTACAATATATCCATTATATATGATGACATCATTATTTAATGCATTATGAGATTACCTGAGTTCTGTTTGGAAAGTTTTTGGTGATAGTGGATGATACAGAATAATTTTACTTGAATTTCATTAGGTTAGTTACTGGTGTCTTCACATGCAACATATAATTTCTTTTTGTGAGAGCCTAGGGTTTTTTTTTCCCTTGCTTCCAAAAAAAATTTCTACAGTAATTTTTTTTTTTGGGGGGGGGGGGAGGAGGGGGGGGAAGATGTAATGAGTTATGTTGATTATTTTGGTCTTGGAAAACAAAAATAGGTTGTTTAATTTAAATATGTAATTGTATTTACTATTAGGTTTTTTTTTTTTTTTTGTCAAACAGTAGTTACAAATTACTCCATATTATATATTAAATATATATTACACCTAATACAGAGTTGCCAACCTTTTGGCCTTTTATAAATTAAGAAAAAATAATTTAAACCACAAAATTTGTTAGATTAAATATTTGGCATTAAATGAGATTTGTTATTTAAAATTTACTTATTAGGTGCGTTCGTAATTATGTAAATACTTAGCACCTATAGTGGTCGTTCAGTCCGTCTGTCTGTCTGCATATAACAACGCAAAAACTACCCAACCGAATCGTTTGAAATTTGAAATACATAATTATTACAAAATTTTGTCGAGTCATTTCAAATTTTATGAAAATCGGATGCATAGATCAGTTACAGGGGCAATCAAAAGTATTCCATTACATTACAGTCAATGGGGAAAAAAGTTTCAAATGCATTTTAATCGTTTAAAATACATAATTATTACATAATTTTGTCGAGTGATATCAATTTTTTTGATAATCGGGTGTGTATATCAAATACAGGGGCAATCAAAAGTATTCAATTACATTATGGTCAAAGGGGGAAAAGTTTCATATGTATTTTATGTTTGAAATTTAAAATACATAATTTTGTCAAGTTATTTCACGTTTTATGAAAATTGGATGCATAGATCAATTATAGGGACAATCAAAAGTATTCCATTACATTACGGTCAATGGGAAAAAAATGTTTCAAATGCATTTTAATGGTGTTACACTCATTCGAAATTAATAAAATTGATATGCATCTATAAAGTACATATAATATACATTTTACATAATTTGTGGTGCAACGAACGTTTGTTATTGATTTACAAGGCCACACAAAAGTATTCCATTACATAATGGTATAGGAAGAACATTGTTTGATGAGCGTTTTAATTATAATTCACTATTTACAATTTTATGAGATTGATATATGAGAGTAATATTTTTAAAACTTCATTATCGTATGAATGCACCTCATTTGCTACGCTTCACGTGCAAAACTTGTTTTCTTTAATGAAATAAATTTCTGGTTGGAAGTATGATTGTTTGATTTTTTAACACGTTCGCTGCTGCTCACCCGAAAGCGCATGATATGGCACGAACGTTAAGGGGCTGTCATCACTACTGACCTAGTAACGATGGGGTTTAAAGAAAGCGTTTATAGCAAAGGCATAGAATGCAGTGCAGAAGGTTATAGGTGATTTTTAAAACCCCAAAGTTTAAAATTACTTATGTGTATAAAAAATAAATGTGGTTTTAAATAAGGATGACATAAATTTAAAAACAATACTAATGTTTATTTAAAATATGT
Organism: Maratus speculifer; assembly: GCA_964019185.1. NCBI lineage: Eukaryota > Metazoa > Arthropoda > Arachnida > Araneae > Salticidae > Maratus > Maratus speculifer. The sequence continues at coordinate 200,731,248 of OZ025298.1, forward strand.
GGGACATAATAAACATTAAAAGAAAGTCATTAACTTCAATATATTGCATTTCATATTAAAATTAAAAATATACATGACAATTACTTATCTTACAATGAAATTCCCATGACACAAAAATGATACTTTCTAATAAAAATGGATATGAGATTGAATATCTGATCCATATATCTCATCAGGCAAAATTCCAGAGCTCATCATCATTTATGAATTTGCTGGGTTTAGTATTTAGGAGAAATAGCAACTTTAGAAAAAAAAATAAAGGAATCTTTCACCCAGTAGCCCACGATAAAACATTCACTGAGTTCTCGCATATTGTTGGTAATTTGTTATAACAATCCTCTTTTCAATTAATCTGCTGCACTAATGAAAAGACATCTCTAAAAAAAAAACTTAATTTTATTTCTAAAACTGCAAAGGACCATTAACTGAATCACAAGCCATCAAATATCACATAGAACCAGCAGAACACCAAAGGAACGAAAGAAAGCAGAAGACAGAACTATTTATTTCCTGCCGATGTCAAAAGATTCGGTTGTATGCATGTCCATAGTCTCGTCTGCCTGCTTCTAGAATACTGTATGCAAATACGGGGCAAGGAGGTGTGGATCTTGGAAGTACATCACGATTACGTCACATCCGAACGCCATCTGGTAGTATTGACTGCAACTACTCAGAAAAGCATGAACCGAGCTAGACATGTGAATGGAGATACAGCAAGCTAGCGATGTCAGTTATTGTAAAACGAAAGTGAAAAATTAAAAGAATTATTTTTTTGTATTAATAAAGTAAAACAGAAAAAAAGGATATCTATTATGAAAAGGTAAGTTTTACATTTCTTTTTAAGAATAAAAATAGAATCTTATTAAATGAATTTAAATAAAGTATTTAATTACCAAAGGAATATTTATGGAAGTGGTAAAACAAGCATGTATGATATACATGATGCAAGTATGCAAAAGTTAATATAAGCAAGATGATAAGAACTAGGGTTCTTTCAATTCCTAACAGGGGCCACTCACACATGCCAGTGCATGATTTGAGGTGATGTCCAATAGCCAGTCACGTGCTGGCGCGGGAAAATCTTTCACTGATTCTTTGTTAGAAAAAGTAAATCGGCTTCTGGGAAAAACCCACTTCTACAGTGCGGCATTAACTATCATCACATCTTCATGTAAGCGGCAGCGAACCTATTAAAAAAAGCCGAAAGTTGGCATGTATGCTAATATATATTTGTAGTGTTCAATAACATTTTGAGGAAGTTTTGTTTATATTAACTCTGTGTTCACTGATATAAAAACTCTTCCTTGGATAATTATTATTATATATTTAAAATTTAGATTTATGTTTACAAAAAAGCTATATATATTTTTTTTTAAATTTAATTTTGGAAATATATAATTAAATGTAAAAATATTATTTTAAAAGTTTTTAGAGATATTCAGTTAGCAAATATGCAAGTATAATTTATGATCTGATATTTTATCATACACGTGGTTCCGAGCGCCGGTATTATTACATTTATGCATGGCAAGCAGTCCACATTTTTTTTTTAAACGTTAATACTCCTTTATAAATCAAAATATTGTTGGAAAAAAAGTATCCAATATATAGATACAGCTTCAATTAATTAAATTTTTAAAAAGATGGTGAACGATCAAAATGATATAACAGTATATTTTCGTTCATAATGAAACTATTTGCGATCGCGGCAGGAGACCTAGCGAGACAGCAAGGTGATAAAAAGGATCGGCACTTACAGAGAAGAGTTTGATTGGCAAGTGAGGGACTCTGTGAAAGTGACAACGATTAAGGGGGAGAAAAGCCAGAATTGAAGCATGAAGATTCTGCTGGTCTGGCTAGATACACTGATGATTTCGTGAGGGAAGGATGAGAAGCTCTGGAGAGTTTAAAATGGCTCTCAATTAAAAGGAGAGGAAGAAAATGCCTTCAAAAAAGAACATTGAACTGTAATCAATGGTGCTAATAATATAAAGGTATACCTGTCAAATTATTTATTTCTCCGGAGAATTAATAAAATCAACATGTACAATTGTTTTATATACTTTTAAAACACAAAATTATCAATATCCTTATTTTCTATTTTAAATCTGTGTTAATTTAAATAAAACTAAGTTGAAGTTTAAAACTAATTTTGTCATTTATTTATTTTCATAGCAGCAAAATGTTTCTTTTTCCCTTTTTAGGTTTTTAGGTCATTGTCATAAAGAAATCTATATGATCTTTCAATGATGCATGCTTATTATGTTATTATAAATAATTGTATTTTATGTTTTCGGTAGAATTAACTTATTCTATGTGTTAGTGTCTGCCTCGACTTAGGCTTGAGTACAACACTATACTTACAAACTGTAAAATATTCTGAAAAGATGTTTATCTTAAATTTATTTCAAAATTACAAATTTATGATCCATTAAAAAATTTCTAACAATAATCTAGTTAAATATGCCTTTGATTTTAATTTGGTAATTTTTTTATTAATTATTTTCTGTATGCAGAATGTTCAATTATGTGCCATCCTACATGTTCTGCATCTATTCCGAATACATGTGGACTACCTTATGGGTTCATGCAGCATTTCAGAAAATCTGTTAATAGCTCATCAAACTCTGATAGCATTGAAAGTTGCAAAAAGATATCTGAAGGATGGATAAAACTTCCAAAGTATGAATATTCTTCTTTCTTTTATTTTCAATTTAGATATTTTTACACTTATCCATATGAAAAATTTGTTTGGAAAATATTAAGTGATATTTATATTGCTTGTTAATTAAGTTTTATAGTTTGTTTCACTGAAACCATAGCTTAGGATTTAGACAAAAAATAAAAATAACAGAAATTTTAGGTATTATGCTGTTTAAAACATGCATTAATTTTTTTATAATAAAAACATGCTAAAGATTTTAAAAACTTGCAATGAATGATCAATTTACAAAGATGGTTCCTTTCAAAGCATTTACTGCATAAATAAGTTAGCCATGTTAATAAAAGAAAGTTAGTGTCTGTTGTCAATGACTAGGGAAATACATCGCACATAGAGGTCTGCAAGTTAAGTTCAGGATGGATGAAGACGAGGCTTAATGTACCTAAACAAAGACTCAGATTTATATATTTATTACCAGCCAAACCCGATTTTAGGTCAAACTAGTTTATACTAACACCCATTGGATAAACTAGTTTTTCCTAGGCCAAACTGGTTTATCCTAACGTCCATAGGATAAACTAGCTTTTTCTAGGATAAACTAGTCTATCTTAAGGCCTATAGAACAAACTAGATTTTCCTAGATCAATTTAGTTTAGCCTAATGCTCATGGAATAAACTAGTTTATCCTAGATAAATTCAATTTGGCATGATTTTAATGAACCCAATGACCACCTCGGTGCCAACTTTCTAGTTTATCAGAGGCCAATGTAATTTGATGTGTTTTTAACTCAGGCTATCAAAGCCTGAAAGCTAATGTGCCTGCTGGTTCTGTACATAAGTATGTACATAATGCAATAATTCTTGATACAAATACCTGATTTGCATCAAATTTTGAATATAGGTTTATTCTAATGGGGCATTTTCCTGATTATTCTTTTCCAATGAACGCCCAAAACTAAAGGGAAGGAAGAACGGGAGGCTAATTCGCCCCCCCCCCCCCATTATGGGAGAGTTACCCCGATATTTCTTAATCATGCAATCATTTGGCCAACTGAATTAGTGTTGGCACACTGATATCCCACTGATAACCCAATATTGAGTTCCAATCCTGAATGACCACAACTATTATATATTTTACATTGAAAATAGCTATCTGATGGGGTGATCCATTGGCAACAGTGAGTGACTTTTCACCCCGACAGTAACCAGCAGAATGTGCGATTCCAAAAACATTTCATGCCACCATCATATGGAATCAAAGCCAATTTGAGAGTATATTATCGCCAGAAAAATTTCCGTTAAATAAAATCCAATGAAAGGATTTTAAATTATTTGTGAACAATAGCAGGGAAACTGTTGTTCATTTATCATAATAATTCCATATAATCCCACTTGAAGTAAATAAATTTTATTGCCCTAAAACTGACAGAAATACAATTATGACAAATTTATAGACTGAAAATTAATATAATAACTTGGTAATAAATAATTCATTTATATAATTTATTAAATGAGCTGTCAAAATTATAATCGTTAACTATATAGATCACTTTATATTGAATATGCTGGAACAATAATCATAAATCATTTTGTATCTTTAATTCGTTTGATGCAGCTGTTAAAAAGAGGAAATGATTTATTCAGTTTAATATTTTTTTTATTATTTATGTCAGTGCAAATGAAAATGAAATTTATGACTATAATTTTAAGAAACATTATCAAACATACTTGAAATTTAGAAGGAAAATTACATCTTTTTAGGAATAAAAACCATAGTTTGGCTTAGAAAAAACTAGTTTATCCAATGGGCGTTAGGATAAACTGGTTTGGCCTAGAAAAAACTAATTTATCTGATGGGCATTAGAATAAACTAGTTTGGCCTGAAATTGGGTTTGGCCAGTAACATGCATATATTTAACAGAACAACTTGCATTTACAAAGCTTGCCTGCAATTGTAATCCATTCATAAAATAATCAAATTTTTTTAACTCAATATAGTAAACTTTGTCTTTTTAAGTTGGGTTGTGATGCAAAAAATTACTATGGCAGCGAGTTTTCAGAAGGAATTATGATTTAGGACATGATTATTAAGAGTACATGACAAAATTACTCATCTACCTCATCATTTCTTCATACAATATGAGCATCAAGGGGCACCAATTTGTTATTTTTGTACTTTTTTTATGATATGCGATCAAGTTATCAAATTTTTAGATGAGACTGATGCCAAATTAAAGCTTAAGCAGTATACTTTTAAATATTTTGATCATCCTGGACGTGTCCTAATACATCTGAATGTCAGATTAAAATATTTACAGAAAATGATGTGATATAGTATTATTAAAAATTTTATGCCCTTGACCACTTATGTAGGCATTTATTTTATTTATTTTCTAATTGCTGTCATTAATAAAAAAGAACAAAAAATTGTTTATAACTTATTCACTACATAATCCCTTAACAAGAGAAGTAAAAAATTTTATGGTTTGGCTATACTATTAATGTTTAGTACAGTTTGGAGATATTTAAAAAATAAAAATTTGAAATGATTTTTTTGGCAGTCAGTGTTAGATAATTTGAACAAATTATCAATATTTAATATGTTTTAATACAACTTAATAATCTATATATATAAAAGGAATTCTGAGGATAATTGAGGCACAGATAGGCTCTCATCCTCTATACCTTTTATTTATAGAGATTTTACACAGCTTAGGTAAACGCAGAAGAAATATAAAACAGATAATGTATTTATCACAAAAAATCGTCTGCTAAGAAAATCTTTTTTCATTTTGAACTCTATAAATAAAAGGAATAAAGCAGAAGAAATATAAAACAGATAATGTATTTATCACAAAAAATCGTCTGCTAAGAAAATCTTTTTTCATTTTGAACTTCTATAAATAAAAGGACAGATAGGCTCTCAAACAGTGAATCGTCGAATATAATTGAAGAACAAATGGAAGAACAAATGGAAGAACAAATGGAAGAACAAATGGAAGAACAGATGGAAGAACAGAAAGAAGAACAGATGGAAGAACAAATGGAAGACCTCTTCATTAACAATAAAAAAAGATATGCAAACGAAACCCCAGAACACCGATCAAACATATCTGCCGGAAACTGACGAGACATGGCACAGAAACGTGAATGTGTGGGGTTGTAGAACTGGCATTCAATTAGTCTTCGGGCTACTGAGGGCGGGCAACCGTCTAGTATATATTAAATTTTAAATTTGTAGAAATGAAAGCAAAAAATTTACTTCATTTTTTATTACCTTTTTCTATCCTTACAAGAAAAAACTATTTCATAATTTTGATTTTTGGTTTTTGAAGGATTTATGTATTTCAGAATCTCCTGAATATGATTTGAAAGTTTTTAGAAAATGTCAGAGTCTGTCTGTGACAAAATTTTGCAGGTGCTCTATCTTGAGAAAAAAAAAATTATGGAATTTAATAAAATTCTTGATGTAAACTAGTGATGATCAGTTTTTTATGTACATCGCCCAATAGGTGAAACTACTATACTGCATTCCCCCCCCCCCCTCCCCCCCAATTTTTCAGTAGCTCTATCTTAAGAACTAACGCATGGATTTTCATCTAACCTCATATTTAATTAAAAGTTGGCTTACATTGTTTTTTTATTAAGTTTTGGTGTATATCACCCCACATTTGGTGCTGATTTCACTGATTCAGTTTTTTACCCTTTCAGAAATAACTATCTCAAGAACAAATTTACGGAATTTTATAAAACTCCAGGTTTAACTAGACCTTTATATCCCTTTAAGCGGCCTAACCGGGTTATTTCCATCATGTAACTTTTAGAAACAATGGCTGATTTAACACAAAATCAATATTAAAATTAATTTTTTGAAGTGAATAAGATAAATAAATATGTAAGTTTGTCAAATAAAAATTTTCATACCAATATCTTTTGTAAATACTATTTTATGTATTGTTAAACATGAATATTTTGCAGGTCGCTGAAAAGGATATAAACTAATGCTCTTTTTTTTTTGTGTGTGTGTGTGTGTGTTTGTATATTGCCCTACAGATGGCTCTGTTATGCTGTATTTTGTACGATTTCCAAAATATCTATCTCAAGAGCTAATGCTTGAATTTTCATCAAACTTCAGATTCAATTGGACATTGACATAAACTGTTATTGATATGTCAGAGAAAATGACAATTTTTTTCTAAATTCTGGAAAAGTCAGAGAATTTTTTGTGTGTGTGTGCTATCATGTGATAGTTCTCTTGAGTTCCGAAGTCAGTCTGCAAAAAAATTCAGATTTTTCACTTACAAATAAATTTTTGATGATAAATTCACATTTTTAACATAAAGATCTTTTAGCTACTTAAATTTATCGAATATTTAAATAAAAAAATTATGAAGTAAGCAAAAAAGAAACTTAAAAAAGAAAAGTTGTAGCAGAATTAAAAATATTAGGACCAAAAAAAATTAACTTGCATAACAAACTATTTCTGAAAAAACATAAATAAAAAGATATAATAAGTAGAACTGTTTAAAAAAATTGAATGTTTAATGTGTATAAATTTAGTTATTTGATTAAAAAGTTACTTTGAATCCATCTACACTGTATTTTAGTATTTTTTTTAAATTTATTATCATATTTTGTTATATTTTAAATACTAAATTATATAGATTTTTTTTATTTCAAATGCAAGCTCAATGTTAATAGCTCTTTTTAAAACACAAGAAGTAAGAGAAAAATAAACATTTTCACCTGCCCTCTTCCCTTTGAAGATACATGTGTATATAAGCTCAGGTTTTTTATTTTGTCACACTGGCTCATTGGCTTTTTATATGAAAGATAAAAGGCTTTAATTTTTCTTTCTTGACTTTTGAAATTTTAGTGGGTTTTTTTCTTTATTTTTCTGCTATAATTCTGATTAGAAAAAATAATAAACAATGCAGAATGATTTCCATCTATAAAAGCACTATCATGCTTGTCTCTTTTTTGTACTTTTTACAAAAGCAATCCATGCCTTCAAATTAAATCACACCATATTTTCACATCCTAAAAGAAACCTAGCAATATCTTGGATTTTGTTATTTATTTGTTATTATAGATACGTTAATTTCTAGCACCTTGCCCTACAAACATTTTTGCTATAGACTTCTCTTTAAAAAAGTATACTAATTTGAAATTTAATGTGTGTAACTCTAGAACTGCAGGGGTCTTTTTGCTTATTGCTGTACGATTCATATGCATTATGTTAAGACGTGTTTATACTAATACTATGTGATAATATTGCCGCAGGTTTTCAGTCACGTAAATAATGGCGCTTCATTGAATGCCAAGAGCCAAGATGCGCCCCTGTTTACTGAAAGGTTGGACAGGTTGATGTAAAGGAATTATTAGAATTTTTATGTAGTTTTTGTGATGAAATATTTCATCCTTAATTTTTGTTTGAATATTTGCCTCATGTCATTTTTTTTCAGTGTGCTTTAAACACATGCAAGTTATTTATTTTTGTTGAATTGAATTATAAATTTAAAAGTTAGAATAAAAAATGCTCATTTTGATAGATTTAAAAAAGTTAATGCTTAACTGTTCAGTTTTGCTTGTAGAATTGGAATTGCGTTAGAAAATAGCTAATATTTTTTTATAATAATTATAAAACTTTTAAATTTCATAATTAAAAGAATATTTTAGAAATCAAATAAGCATTACAATGCAAATTCAATTGGAAATAGTTAATTTTTTTGTAGCTAATACTTCAAGGGATTTTTTTTTCTTCTGTATGAGGAAGAATTTAGAAATAACGGATCATAATATATATAACTGCTGTAAAATACATGCTTGTTTATCTAGGAACAATAAACTTGGATGGGATCGCAGATATCTACGATTAATCGACAACATGCTGTGCTTTTTTGAAGTTTCTAATGAAACTGATCCTGAAAAATCTTTGATCAAGCTAAATTTGAGTCCGGAAGATGCCAGAATAGTTGTTACCAGTGCTGTTTCCCCTACTGAGTTGACTTTTGCTGCATCTTCTGATCTTCCTTTTGTTCTAAAGCTTGAATATATTCCCCATACTACTTGCTGGCCACAGAGGTATTTGATTATGTTTCATGTTTAATCTTCTATTAAATAGACTTAATCTGTAAGATTAAGTTTACTCTCTAATTGTAGTAGCTTCTCCTTTTGCTATAGTTGCCCTTAAAAAATGTATTATATCCAAATCATAATTAAAATCTGTTTTGGGAAATATTGCTGTTATAATTTTACTAATTTAATATTTTGCAATTTTTGTTTACTTTAATTTTTCAGTTTGATAAGTTATTACTTGCCATCAGTTTTTTTTAAGTAATGATACAAAATCAATTTTTTGTATAGTCTTACTCTAGTGATTATTGTTATTATTTTGTGTGTGTATGTTAGAAATCTGCACAGGCCGGTCCAGATTTGGGCCGGGCTGGGTTTAGGTTTTAATTTTCTCTGAAGATTTGAGCCTTACTTTTTTCCTGGAGTATCAGGCCGGCCAGGGCCTAACTTACTTTTTCCATACAAAGCCAGAACTCATTTAATTTTTTTAATCTTCACGGACCACAATAGTCAGTCTCGGTTAAATCATCTCGTATGAAAATCATTTTCTCGATGTGGCCATGTTTGTTCAAAAATCTGTAAAATTTGGCTTGTTCCAAAAATTTTGGCAAAAAATGCATATACTTTTAAATTGCCATTACTCTATAATTAAACATTAAAATTTATTCTTTTTAAAGAATCATATATTTCTAGTTAAATGTATGAAAGAAATAGTTAAACACATGAAAGAAGAACCTGCCTATGGTGGAATCTTTTTTTCATTCGAGCCAGGTCAATTTTTGTGGATCTGGCCGGGCTTGAGCCTGGAAGTTTTGGCCCATGCAGACCTGTAGTGTATGTGTGCCTAAAATATAAAAATATGTTGTTTGAGTGGACATAGAGTATATTAAAAAGAAATATTTATGTATCAGAAACTAGTGTTGTCATCCATTTATTTATCAAAAACACAGAACATTTTACCACAATCTAACCCATATTTTTTTAAATAATGAAGATATTTTTACAAAAATTGCTGTGAACCTACATTGTGCTTAAAATGTAAGAATGTTCAGGGCTTGAATTTGTGGGCAGGATGGTGGAATTCGTGCCAGAAATTTTAAAATCCCGCCCAAAAAAATATTGTAGGTAGGAGGTCCCCCCCCCCCCCCCCTTCCCAAAATATCACGAATTTTCCGAAAATCTTTGGATTTTGAAACTACCATTAACTCCCTCGATCTTCTTGCGAATTTTATGATATTTTAGTGCGACTGAATCACTGACATATTTTGTGAGTTTTTTACTGTGAAAAATCGTTGGAATTTATGATATTTTACCGCAACCAATCGTCAAATTTAGCCTTTTTTTTTTCCTGCGATTGATTGACAAGTTTTGTGCGACTTCCTTCATGAAAACGGAGTGACTCCTTTTTTAATTTTCCAAAACATTAACGTATTCGATTCCAAAAGTTATGAAACATCATTTATCAGCCCGGAAGTTTGGTATGTCCAAATTTCCGTGCTAATATCAGATTTTTCATAGCTTTTGAACAGAGCTGAATTGCATATTTTCACAATCAATTTCATCAATTGTTTGCAGGAAATGGAAATGCAGGAAATTTTGTTAGATTATTGTGATAGACACGCAAAAAAAAAAAAACTTTGACTTTTCATAAAATAGTGCGATAAAACACGAATTTCTTTTTAAAAAAAAAAATTGCAGAATTAACACGAATTTCGTGAAAGGATCGTGGAATAAATGCAAATTTTATGAAAGGAGCTCCATGTAAACAGCGCCATGTGAAAGGGGGGAGAAGAGGGTTGTTGCCCCGGGCGCAGAATTTAGGGGCGCGGATTTTCTACTACCAACATCATTTTTGGCCTGTAAGAAGAAAAAGAACGCTAAATTGAAACTTTGCACCGAGCGTAGTTTTCTCTTCTCACGCCCATGCATATGAACCTAAATTTATCAAAATGCTGCTTAAAAAGCACTAATTTCTTGAGAAAATCTCGGAAATAAATGTTAATTTTATTAAAAGATTGTAAAACAAACCCAATTTTGTTGAACGTTGCAAAAAAAAATGCAAATTTTGTCGATAATCGAGAGAAAAAACACTAATTTCTTTAAAGGATTGTGGGAAAACATCAAATTGATCAAAGGGTTCTTCAGGGATGATTCTAAGTAAAAACTTTTTTGAAATTTGCTGCAAATTTTCTGAAAAGTTTACAACAGATTGTGTGAGAGAGAGGGAGGGATTACTTTTGACTCTGTTTTTTCTGTCTCTCGGCCCTTTGACGAAATTTGCAGATTTTCTGTGATCTTTGAACGAAATTATTGGACTTTTTAGAATTTTTGATGAAATTTACAAATTTATCACAGTCATTTGATGAAATTTGTGGATTTTTCGAGATTCTGTGATCAAATTCGCGAATTTTTTGCACGATCCTTTAACGAAATTTGAGATTTTTTTCGCGATTGCCATTTTTTTTGCAGTTTTTTTGACGATATTTTTGTTTTTTCTGTAATCCCTGCCCGAAATTTCATTTCATTTTTTCTCAAATCTTCGATGAAATTTGTCTCTTTCTATCACTGTTGTTTGACGAAAATGTTTGTTTTTTCTGGATCTTCAGACAGAATTTGAGGTTTTCATGGTTATCGGACGAAATTTGCGTTTTCCCCTTGAATCTTTGACGATATTTATGATTTTTCTGTGAATGATTTACAAAATTGATTTTTTTGAGCGTCGAAATTCGTAGTATGTTTTATGTCTAAATTTCCAGATTGATGACGATTATTTTTTAAAATTTTTGGTGCCAAAACCCTTTGATTTTCAGGACAAAATACAGAACAAAATCGCTTTTGGACCACTTATTGAATGCCAAATTCATCAAAGGATCGCTTATTAAATACGAATTGTCATAGAATCATATAAAACATACAAATTTCAACAATGCATCAAGGAAAAAAAATGTGAATTTTGTCAAAGGATCTTAATGAACGCTAATTTAGTCAAAAAACTGCTGGAAAAACGCACATTTCATTGATGATTATGTGAAAAAGATATGAATTTCGTCAGAGGATTATTGAGTAAATGCGAATCAAGTCAAAAGGCTGCTAAAAAATGCAAATTTCATCACAGAATAACAAAAAAGGGTGTCAATTTCGTCAGAGGATCGCAGAAAAAAAATGCACCTGTCTCCTTGGAAAACAACACACACACAAACATATCTGTTTATTGTTATAGGTATAATTTTTAATCAGAAATAATATATACTGAACTAACTTTTGAAAACTTTATTAACCCGAATCCAACTTGCAACTATCTTATACTCAACCTAAAATCAACCTGATTCAAAAACTGAGTTTACTAGACTTGAAAAAAAGTAATTAGTACAGGGAGGGAATTTATCTCTTTGAAAACTAAATAGAATATATAAAATCTTGACTTACTTTTTTTAAATAAACACATTTTGCATAATTATTCTGAGTTGTTGATAAAAATTGCTTCAGTGGTATTTTATCATGTCTGTATTCGTGTAATTCTTTAAATAGCACATAAAATAACAGTAGGTCTTAAAGATTTTTTTCCCTTCTCAAACAGCTAAACTCTCCTCCATTTGTAAGTGTTGGGAGGGAGACTCCCCTCTGCTGGAAAATTGAATTTCAAGCCCTGATGTTAGAAAAAATTCTGGGATTGACTGCAATTTCTTTATAACCAGTGCTAAATGAGGTCCAACATGCTTCATGATAGAATTATTAAATACAGAGTCTTGCACAAAATTATTGATTTTTTCATGCTTTTCATAATTTTATCTTATTTTAGATAAAAAGTGAAAGTTTACTTAAAACTTTATTAAAATCTATATTTATAATAAAGACATTTGAGATATGGTCATAATGTTCTGAAGAGATGACTGTACATAAAGTTACAAAATTTGATGACAAGGTACATCTATATATTTAGTTTTTGTACCTAGAGACCCAATTTTGGATTATTTGATTATTATTATTTTAACAATTTTTAGCTTTATTTTGGGGGAATTTTCCCATATTAGTGAAAGGAAATATAGTTCGATTCTTTTAACCCAATATAGTCAACTTTGTTCTCTTTTCAATAAAGTTTATTCAAAATTTGTACAGCAATTTCAATTTTTAGCAAGTTTTTTTTTAATGCAATTTTTGTTTTTTCAAATTTGTGGCTATTTTTTGACATTGGTGTAAGAAAGGGATTCAGTTTTCAAACCTTTAATGTACTGTAGTAAATTTTATTGTTCTAAGATTTTTTAATTTTAAAGATTTTTTGATAAAACAGTAAATTTAATTTTCAGCAATTTTGTTGATTTTTAGAAAAGTCAATTTTTTTTTTGTGATTAGCAAAAGAATACCCATTATGATTTACCGATTATAGTTAATTTTGACTCATGTGACTGCTATATCGTTAGCAATATTTAATGTGATTTTCAATGCAATTTTTACAATCTTTTTTTATCTGTCATAAGTTATATTGTTATAGTAAATTTTTTCCTTTGCGATTTTTGAATTTTTGCGATTTTAATGAAATTTGTAATGTTTTGATTTCCCATTTCCAAAAGTTCAATGGTGATTTTTTTTTCACATTCAGAAACAAACTTTTTGTTTAATTGTTTTTCGCCTGCATGATTTTGGATATTTTAGTACTATTTATTGTGATTTTTAGCACTTTTGCATTTCTCAGTAATTTTTTTTAATATTCTTTATTGAAATTAAATTACAAATTTTTATCTTAATTCAGTAAAAATTTTTCCTTGATTTTTGTAATTTCTGTGATTTTTGTTTCTTCAAGATGTGTGGCAATTTTAAAGTTGATTTTTTGAGCTAGTAAATTCTGACCTTTTCAATAAAGGTTACTTGGATTTTATGTAGCAGTCTTTGATTTTTTTTATGTGATATTTAGTGTTTTTTCACATTCTACAGAGATTTTTTGGCATTTATACTAAAAATCCTGTTTGTCTTTTACATATATATTAGATAATCAAGAAGTTCATGTGGTTTTTAAAAAGTTACATTTTTCGCATAGCTATAGTCAAATGGATTCTGATGATGTCATATCTGCACATTACTTTAAAGCCCCATTAGTGAAGTGTTCTTTAGCACATCACACATTTCTCAATCAATTTTGTTAGTAGTGTGATCTGTGAATGGACATGTCATTTGCAAAAAGGATTTTAATGCCTATTTTGCTCTACAAGTTAAAATTTCTAAACAAAGCTGAAAAGACCACTAGCAGATTTCAGCATTTAGAAGGACTTTGGTTAGTGAATGGACTGTTCAAAGAAGCAGTTCTGCTGATTTTCGTTCACTGATGAGAGCATTAAAGATTAGCCCTATATCCATCCAGTTAGTCATCCATCCTCTTAGAGTCCAGCTGTTGGAGAAAATCTAACAGAATCTTCATCAAACCTTTGAAGGAACTATCATACAGATCTAGAGTGTATGATAAGATCATTGAATGGCATCTGCATGATTTTGTGATGATATGGGAACTGAACAAGTAATTCCCTCATGTCTTGTCTGACAGAATCAAGCTTTGACAGTTGAACATCATCTTGTCATTGTTGTCACGCTTCAAGAAAACCTCGTTCCTTGGCTAAATATGGACATGTGATGAAAGTGGGATTATATAGGACAGCCAAAAGAAGAAAAAACATTGGTTGGCTTTTGTTATGTTTCATTGGCCACTAAACTGAATATCATCAAATGATGCTAATCCTGTGTGTTTGGTGGACCATTGCTGGTTAGTAGCTAGGAGCAAAAATCATCGTGGGTGACGCCTACTTGTCACATTTCCAAAAGATTTCAGCTGCTATGCTCCAAAAATAGCTAGTGCTGGTCAACAGGAGAGAATTTCCTCTCTTTCATGATAATGCCAGCCATCTTACAGCAGACATGACATGACCAAGAACATTTTCAAAGCATTGAACTGGTAAACTTTGCTTCATCCTCTTTATTTTCTGGACATCATCACATCAGACTATCTGTTTTTGACAACTAACTGTGGGAATAGAAATTCTAAAATCATGTTGCAGTCACAAAGTCTATTACATGAGTTTTTTACTGTAAAGAAAAGAAAAGAAAAAAAATAGATTTTTACAAAAAAAAAAATCATTTATGGGCTTATGTCTTATTGGAAACGTATAATTCAAGCCAAGGTGATTATATTGACTGATAAAATAAGTATTGAAGTGTTTTGTTGGGGTTTTATGTTTGATAAAACCGCACAAACTGTTTTGGTTATCTGATAGTAATTTTTGCCTTTGGCGGCTTTTGATATTTTAGTTGTTTTTAGCAATTCATTATTAGTTTTCTACTTTAGTGTAAGGAATCTAGTTCAATCTTCTTGCCCAATATAATTTTTTTTTCTTTTATTCCCCTTCATATCTGATATTTATTCAGATTTCATGCAACAATTTTTTTAATTTTTCACTTTTTTGTGTATGTTTTAGAAAATTTTCACATTTCATATTTTTTTAAAAGGATCTGGGCGAATCAGCTCGTTATCTATAAAACTAAGATGCATTATATTCTTAACTGAAAAAAATGTATTGCAGTCCTAGCTTCCTATTTTAAAAAAATCTATTTGTTGTGGTGTATTTTATCCCCTTAACGTGTATCTATATTTCTGAAATACCTGCTACTCTTAATTCCACAACATCTAAAATCCATACATCATCACAGATGTAAACAATGAAACTTCTTCATTGCATATTAAACATTTTTTTTTCTATAATATTTAATATTGACATATTAAGCATGCTTTACTGTATTTTTAAAATGTTACATAGTTTTATTGATATTCTATTAATCAATGTGTTTTCTTTTTAAAAAATTTTGATTTTGCTGTTTTTTCATAGGTGTTTGTACATAATGACTAACAACTTCCATGATAAACAAATGTGGGTATCAACATTAGAAGCTCTAGCTGAAGAAAATCAAACTGAAGTTGATAGTTGCCAGAAAAGTGTGAGAATTTAGTTTTCAACAATACATATTTATAAAAACTGCTTTTTTTTTTTTTTACGTTTGATTAATTTTATGATATTAGTGCATTGTAAAAAATCCTGAATTTGTATTTTTTATTTTATAAACTGTTGTTTTACTCTAGTTTTTAAACTTTGATTTGTAAGCATTTTTAATTTATAAATAATGAAGAAAAAAAGCTAATGTGATAC
Source organism: Maratus speculifer (assembly GCA_964019185.1). Lineage (NCBI taxonomy): Eukaryota > Metazoa > Arthropoda > Arachnida > Araneae > Salticidae > Maratus > Maratus speculifer. Next base: position 200,747,169 of record OZ025298.1, read on the forward strand.
AGTTAGATCATAAGGAGTTTCTTAAAACACAATAAAATTTAGAAATATGCAATGCCTTTTAAAAGCATTTAGTCTTTTTCATCAGGTGCAAAAAAAAATTTTAAATTGAAGTGTTATGCTCCAACTTTCAAAATAAAAATTTTTTTTCATCTCATGAAGGAAGTTTAAGTGCTTTTGAAAGTTCTTGCCCATTTTTAGATTTTATGGCATTTTATAAATTCACTTTGTCCTTAATATTAATTGAGGGGGCAGGGATATCAAATTGAAGACGTTAAGACACTGATATCAAAAATGAAAATCCTATACAAGTCTGTGATCTGATTTTGTTGTTTTTATGCTCATGAGGAGTTTCAATAGTGTATATTTTCAAATATTTTACAGTATTCTGTTATTCTGTAAAGGAAAATAAAAGTTGTATATTATATGTTTGTACTGATTCATTAGTTTGAATAGCATTAAAATGAATATATTTTTCTTTTAAAAGTTTTATCATTTTTATCTCTGACTGTTTTCAAGTCCAGTAACACTATTTTATGAGTACTTAGATCTTTAGAGCCTTAGATATAATTCTGTTTTTCATTTTAATTTTATAATTTATCTATATTTTGGCATATAAACTATTTATTTATATATTGAGACTTACTTTGTATAATATGAGTTACCATAACTGATTGTGTTACCTTATTTTGCTACCTATAATTTAATAATTATTTTAATTCAGTAATTAAGTTCTTATCTTTCCACCTGCTTTTTAAAACAATCTTTCATGTGTTAATTCTCTTTCAAATAATTCTCTTTTAGCATCCGATGCTATTTCTTTCAGACAAGCTAAAAATGTCGTGTCATCAGCCCTGAATTTTCTAGTCAACCGATTTTGATAATTATTTTTTTTAAATGAAAGCTATTTATTTGTAGTTGTGCCCATTTTAATTCTTTTTTAATTTATTTCCATTTTTATTTTTAATTTTAAAAGCTTTTTCATGACATTTCTTCAAAATGGTGACAACACAGTTTAGTTTTTCTCTCGATAATAAAAATTTATTTTCTAAAATGTTTGCATATAATTATGCACTAATTGAGTTAAAAAATATATATTTACTGAGAAATAATATTAATAATGTAAATAAAATGACAGAAAATAATTTATGATAAAAATTAATGTCTAAATCAAAATAAGAGAAATTTCAAATGAGGAAAATTATGTCATTCAGCAACCAGGTAAAAGGGAATTACAATATTATTATGGAGGCCTTTTTCATAAACAGTAACTTTTAAAGAACATTTGAAGGGAAAATGACGTCACTATTTAAAACATTGTATTTTTACTCTAAACGATATTAGGTACTACACTGTTATCCCGTCGACCAATTTCGCCAAATTATACAATTCGCTACATTAATAGCCAAACTATACATATTGACATAATTTTTATTTTAAATAACGAAAAAATAAATAATTAGTAGAATATTAATAAAAATATTAATAAAAATCACTTAATGACATTTTAAACACATGAATCGTATTTAATGTCATTGAATGTGACATTCACGATCATCCATTATTGGCATTTAATCTTATAGTTTGGCAATAATTTTTTGGTCGTTGGGATAACCTAGTAGTACCCGATATTTTTTTTCTTTTTTTTAAAAAAAATAAAGCTATTTTTCTGTGAGTGCATATAAAATAAAATTTCTGGATTTCGCCGGCACTCATATTACAATTTTAACTGTAGATGTGCGAATATATGAATGCAAAATTGTAACTGGCAAATTTGACATTTACTTGGTAAATATATTTATTATATATTGATTCAATAATGTCATTACTTTTGCTGTTTTTAAAACCAAATCGATCGGATCTTTTAAACATTTCATTCGTCGAATTCGACGGGATTCCATTCGTTTTATTGTTAAATTGCATTTCCTTTTACTCAGAGTCTATAAAAAAGCGTTTAAACTAAAGAAAAAATCCGTTTTTGATGAATCTAGTCAATGAAGAAGTAGCACGTCAAATTGTATCTCTTTATTACTCCGCAATTCCAATGTCTCAGAGAGAAATTACTATTCAATTGGGTATTTCACGCCGTTCTGTTTGCTATTATGTTGATAAACACAAGAAAAATGAAGTTAGTTCATTGCAATCTAAACGGGGTCGCCCTTCTAAAAAACTTCTATCGATTTTTTTTTTCTAATCGGAGGCGAAACTGAATTCTGCAATGGTAAAATCTATATTCATCTTGTCTTTTTTTGTTTTAAATTATTGTTCTTATTGTCTTTTTATACACATGTACATAAGGGATTTGTCAACATCATAAAATTTCTTGTACAATCAGTCTTGTCTAACCCTCATCACTATTCTACAACTATTCATAATTAGTAAATCTGCAGATCAGGAGCCTCAACATCAGCTTTGCACATCATTTTTTTTTTAAAACACACTTTGGGTAATATTCAACTTCCTGGAAACTGTAACTTAAAATTTTCAAATTATGTAATTATTTATAAGAATAAAATAAGAATAAGAAGTTTTCAGCCACCAAAAGCATTAAATTAAAGATTTAGTTATGTTAGGATATTCTGAAATTTTCATGATCTATTTTTGCTTTTTTATTATAACATAGATTTCTTCAGGGGGGCTCCGCCCCCTGAACCTCCCATAGTCTCATTAAACTTAAATTTGTAACTTTCTATCAATTTGTTAATGGTTATCGTATATTTTGTATTTCTTTATACATTTTGATTTATAAGGATAAGTAACAGTTTTAATAAGCATTTTTCATTATACTCATACTTCTACATACCTGCCCACCACAAACACCTAAATCTGATGTATCAGGAACTTTTGAAAGTGTAAACTCGGTTATCTAGGGTTTTACAATTTTGTTTCCGAAAAAAAGAAGTTTTGATTGCATTTTGTGGCAGTTATCGCAGACAGACAGACTGACAGGCGGAAAACAATAAATTTTGTGTGGCCAAAATAAGCCTTCACTGAAGTTTCGGCAATGATGTCATTATTCATGAGTTATTGCTATCCATGTTTCTAATATTTTTTACAACTACTATAAAATACCTGTTTTATTTCAGTTATGACGTAATTTTATCAGGTGAAATAATTGTTAAAAATATAATTATTTTTTATTTCTTTTACTTCTAATTATGCCCCCATTTTTGTCAGAAAAGTTCTTATTAACGAAACAAATTTTCGTGTTTAATATTTAACAAAGTACTATATTTATTTTTATTTTAATTCTGACATTATATTTATTTTTTCTTAGTTTAATTTTTCGAATGGAAATTGCTCAATTGAAACTTATTGCAACTTACTGATTGAAAAATTATTATTCCAAATTTTTATTATTTTTATTTCTTTTATTTATTTATTTTTTTTTGGGGGGGGGGGGCAACGATAAAGGAAATTGGTTAAATTTTATTTAAAAAATTGCTATTGATTCTGTATGAAAAAGAAGGAAATTTTGAATTATCGAGGAAAATATTTGAATAAAATTAATAAAACATAGCCTATGTTTTTTTCTGGGCTATGTTATATTTATATGCAAAGATACAAAGACATTAATTAATTCATCAGTTTTGATGTTGACTTCATTTAAATTTTCGTACACGCTTTCAAATTTATAACATTATAAGGACAAGGATTAAGATGAATGGTTGCTTAGCAACCATTAAGAGAAAATAAAGAAAATGAAATAAATACATTTGAAATAAGTAAATCTATTAGTTTATATTACTGGAACATATTTATTAAAAAAATCTCCAAAATTTACAGTAATAATTTTAAAAATCTGACAAATGCGTAGACAAAATTTCAAAACTATACGAATAATTTAACTGGTAAATTTTAGTATCCCTTTTTCATTTAATTCCATTAGTGAAATGTGACATTTTCTCTGAAGAAAAAAAAAATAAATAAATAAAAATCATTGGATTTGCCATAGAAAAGCATTATTGCGCAAAATAAAATATTCCATATTTTCCGAATGAATGAATCAAATCTAACAAAAAACTATACAGCTTAATCCCAGTGCCTCACTAACATACCCACTTAATTTCAAGCCAATCGAATGCTTTTTATGGAATTTATTGCGGAACAGACAGATTGACTGACAGACAGACACAAAAAAGTTTTGTCTCCAAAGTAAGCCTTTACTGACGTTTCAGCAAATAGATCATTGCTTGCATGAGATGTCATATGCAATGTTAAGTAGTTTCATTAAAAAAAAAAAAAAAAAAAAAAAAATCTTTTTAGCCTAATTATTCATTTTAACATTGAATTTCCTATCAAATGCTAATTTTACAGATAGTTAGCTCAGATATCTTGAGCATGAGCAAATACAGAAGGTATCTACACATTTTGGTAAGACAACTAAACAAAGATAAGAATTTTATTTTCTAATATTTTTAATCTGATAGCCATCTTATTGCATTATCACATATATTTACTTCCATGGTAATTTTTTAATATCCACATTGGTTTTGTTCTGCTACTTAAAGTGCATCTTTTTCTGGACTCTGCAAATTTGAGATGCTTCTTAAAAAGTGCTTGTTTTAAAAGTCCTAAATGCACATTAATCCATAAGAGACACATTGAGGGACTTACGCTGAGCCCGATTAAGGTTGTATGGGACCCAAGGCCCCCTTGCACCAAATTGTTAGCTAGATCCCCTCTCCCTCCTGGAAATATTTGAAAGATATCATTAGATTACCATACAGCTGCCAAGTTAACCAAAATCGTTTTTAGTTTTTGTGAAAATTATTGCAAAAAAATGCCATATTAAGATTTTTTTTTTTTTTTGGGGGGGGGGCAGTAATCAGCCCTGAACTTATGCAAAATATATCTTATATTAACAAACATTGTGTGTTGTAAATTTTATCTTAAGCATGGCTTTCATTCAGCCATTCCCAGTCCTTTAAATGAAATAACTTCAATTCTGGTTTCATTTCTAATTTTTCTAAAATTATAGCTGTAGATATAGTTATAAATTGTAGTCTTATCCTGATGTAATGTTCTCTTTTAAAACATATGTTAAAACATGTTTCTGATAGCAATTAAAGTTAATTTTGACAATTTTTTCTATTTTCCTCATTTTAAATTTTCTATTGCCCCTTTTCCTGTTAAATATAAATTTTGATGTTTCTTTCCTTTTTTTATCAATTATGTTAAAAACTTACATGTGCACAGGTTTTCTTAATGTTTTATCTATGATAAATGTGTTGAAATAACATTGGGAAAATATTTTTTTGAAAGTAGAGACCCTTCAATATTTTAAAAAGATAATTGTTTTGTAAAAACTAGTCTTGTGTTTTTATTTACAAGGATATTTATCTAAAAGGTTTTATGTCTGTGCCTTGCCTTTTTGCAAAAATCTTGATTTTATTTGTGTTTGTATAAATTAATGATTAAAAGTAACTCTATTTTCTTTATTTACCCAAATATAGTAGGTTTTATCCAAATATAGTAGAATGTGCCATATTGTGTATGCTATATTGCCATTAATTAACGAAATATATGTTTACAATCCGTCATCTTTTTGCCTCACTTTGGGAATAATGGATTTTGAGCTGATTCTATAGACGATCATTTTCAAAATTTTCAAGTTATGTTTTTGAAATATTTACAGAAATTGCTCTATACATTTAGCTAACACAATATGCAAATGAAATTTTGATATTGTTGACGCATGCACAATGAAAAATTATTTAGTAAATCTGCTATTTTTCATATTTTTATTTTTTAATTCTGATGACAGGATATTGTGTACAATGTTGTTTGTTATATTTTCAGAAAAGAACATTATTTTATATTAAGAACTCTGCAAATTATAAGCAATAAACTTGGAAAATTTTGGGACGTTTTTTATAAAATCCTTAATTTTTCTTAGAGTATCCATGTTATCCACATAAAAATGAACACAGTACATTACAATAAGTCACTTAATCGTAATCTACAATTATAGCGCTTTTGGTACATTAATTTTGATAGGGTTATCCAAAAGTTATTCATTTTTCAATTAGTTGATGGTTCTCTATAGTTTCAGGAAAAAATCTTCATGGAAACATATAACCTATACTATTATTTTTACTCTTAGAGTTTCAGAATAATTCCTCATGTATTTTCCTAGATATTTGACAAAATGTCTGAAATCGCAAGAGACTGATCATCTTTGGCCATATAGTGTATAAAAAGCTGTATTTTTATTCTATTTAAGGCAATTTTAAATTTATAACTGTTCCATTTAAGCAATAAAAATCATTATTCAACAAAATAAACACAAAAACGAAGTTGAAAAGAATAAAAATCAGATTTCAGATGACTTACATTTTTATTGTTGTATGAATTATGCCAATTTATGAAATGCCAATGACTTAAGGTTTGTGTATCCCTAGATGTGCTTCCTAGAATTCTTTTCCTATTTTATACAATGAAGTTTGAACAATATCGGTTGTTTTAGAAATGGAGGTTAGTTAATTTTTTTAGTGTTTTAGTGAAATGTAATCCTTTGGTTGTAGTTGGAGGTTTGTTTTGATCTAGCTCCATATCACTTTCGATCCGCGAATCTGAAGAAATTTTTATAATTTCAGGAATAATTGCAGCTGATGTCGTGACATCCTTTTCAAAATCAATGTACATCTTCACATCCCCTGTTATATCTATTTCAGGATTTAACAACTCTTTAAATAATATTGAAAGAGAGATGTCTTCTTCCTTACCTTCTGTATATTTGAACTCTGATAAACTTGGTCGAAACTAACCAAAAGTTTGAAAGACTTATGAACTGTCTTAGGCTTTTTTGCCAGTTTGCTGTGAGCAGTTTAAAACACTATGAATAAAGTGTGGAAATAATATGCTTAACATTCCCAAAGTAAATACGTATTACACTCTCAGTGTGAAACACAGTAGGTAGTTAATCATGGATTGGAGTATAGAGGATGTGCAGGAGGAAATCTCCTGCACTGATTCTGTCATTCATAGTGTGCAGGGATTTTTTTTTTTTTATTCAGATAAACAATTGAAACAAAGTTTATTTTTTATGTCAATGGGCATTTTAAATATTTTTGTGAAAAGTTTGGATGACACATTTCTTACCACCTAATTTCTGTACTTGTAAGATGAATTGTGAAAAATGGACAACAATCCTATACTTTCCTGTTGGGATATCTGGAGTTAAAAATTATTCAGTGATGTAAACTCTGGAGTTCATTTACACTAAAATCGTATACCGAAAATCTGGACTTTGAAAATCTGACATGATAAGCATAGTAACATGAAAACCAGATGTCGGGATAGTGAGGTCTGATTGTAATAATAATTAAATTTGTGTTTAAATTATTTACACTTTCATATTGCTGTTGAAATAAAATTTTAATAATTATTGTAGTTTTTTTTTTAAACTTAATATTAAATCTTTCATAAATTTTGAGCTTAGAATATATTCTTTGAACACTTTATCTAAAACATTCCAATCTTTAATCAATTTTGAACCTTTCAAAATTTTGTCTAACCATAAAGTCAAAAATCCTTTCAAGAGCTTTTTATTGAGTTATAGCAGAATATGAAATAATCTTTTGTTGTAATTTAAAAAAGATTTAAATTTGAACTGAAATACATTGTAAAAATCAGTATATACATATCAAAGTTCGCATGAGAACTTAGTTTCGTATATCAGTATACTTATGTATATGTGTAGTCTAACTTCTGTAAATTCATATATATGATTGAAATGTTCGATATTTGAATGTTTTACTTTAAAGTTCTTAATTTTTTCAGATTTGTGATACATTTTTACACATGTGTATACAGTGTGTGTTCATAAAGTAATGCATGTGATTTTATTGTGAAGGAACTAGACATTGCAGCACATTCTGACCACTAGAGCTAGGCAGAGAGAAGGCATGGCTTTATATTGTGCTCAAACTCAGTCTGCTCTGAGCATTGGTTGTGTAATTGATTTTATGAACCTTGTCTCAAGGACTTGACAGTCTTTTTCAATGCAAAAGGTGTGGTCTAACAGAAATTTGTACTTCGACAGATTGTCAATACATCCTAATATATGGATTTTTTCAAAAAAAAAAAAAAAAAAAAAAAAGGTTTTTGTGAAAAAGGAGATTTGATACTACCTGGATGTTCTATCATAACAGTGCTCCCACACAAACGGCTTTGCACATCCATCAGTTTGACAAAGCACAGCCTGGCAAAAGTGCCACACGCTCTTAGGATTAAGACTACCCTCAAAGAATACTGTTTGGATTGCAATGAGGTAATTTAAGCCTTTCATAATAGTTGCTTTAAATAAGATTCCCATCTTGGCCTTCCTGGCTGTGTAGTGTGCCAGGAACAGTCACTGAAAAACCTCAATGGGAGCACTGTTATGATAGTCATTGGTTCCCATTGGTAAGTCATTTGGTTCAGAAATTTCAGAATTATGCAGTCACATTTTTATATAAGCATTTGCAACAGAATTAGCAAAGTGATGTTTTCTCTACACCCTCTTCTTTAGGAAGAATTATACATATACAAGATATGTTAAAAAAAATGCAAGTTTTTACACCAAAAGAAATTATTTAAGGTATAGTTACAAATGTTAGTACATCCCTCAAGCACCTACATGTTTTTTAGTGATTGTTCCTGGCACAGTATGCTGCTTGGAAAGCCAAGATGGGAATCTCATTCAAAGCAGTTATTATGGTGGCTTGAATCACCTCATTGCAATCCAAATGATATTCTTTGAGGGCAGTCTTAATCCTAGGGGTATGTGGCAGTTTTGTCTGGTTGGTAACATTGACTTTCCATTGTTAAATATACTGAAAAATCCAAATATGGAATCAAAATTTTTACTTTCTTCTATCTTCAATAGAAGAAAGTATTGTAATCAAAATTTTTTTCAACTTCCGGTTTTCGACGGATTGACACGTTTTTGGAGTCAGAGATTCCAAGAAACATGTTTTTACAAAATGTCTGTGTGTCTGTATGTCGCCATTCTACCATCAAAAAGTGTATGAAGCTATGCATGGAATTGAACCAAATTTTTTGTGAATGTTTTTGGCTGTGGCAAGCAGGTCCTCCTTCAGTTTTGAAATATTTAACCGGAAGGGGGTGCTGCAATTGCCATTTTTGTGCCATTTTCAATATTGTACCGACCAAAAGTATATGAAGTTATGCATCGAATTGAACCAAATTTTTTGTGTATGTGTATGACTATGGCTATTTAGTCCTCCCTGAATTTGAAAAAAATCCGCCTGAAGGGGGCGCTGCAATCGTGATTTATGTGCCATTTTCAATATTGTACCGACCAAAAATATATGAAGTTATGTATTGAAATGAACCAATTTTTTTTTTTTGTATCTGTATGACTATGGCTAGTTGGTCCTCCCTGAATTTCAAAGAAATCCGTCAGAAGGGGGCACTGCAATCGTGATTTTGTGCCATTTTCAATATTGTACCGACCAAAAGTACATGAAGTTATGCATCGAATTGAACGAAATTTTTTGTGTAAGTGTTTGGCTATGGCTAGTTGGATCGCCCTGAATCTGAAAAAAATCTGTCGGAAGGGGGCGCTGCAATACCGAATTTTATGCCATTTTCAATATTGCACCACATAAAAGTGTATGAAGTTAGTTCTAGAACTGAACTAAACATTTTGTATATGACTATTTTTTGGTAAGGCAAGTAGGTCCTCCCTGAATTTGAAAAAAAAATCTTGCTATCATTCTATTGTCCATCGGCTTGTGCAGAGACGGAAATTCGTTTTACCCCGATTAATTGATTGAAGCAGAAATTTAAGATGAAAAACAAAGTTGGTAAGGTATTGAATTAAAATTATTAAAGCATTAAAATGAGTAACTATTTTTTTTTTAATATTAAAATGTATGTATGAGATAGAAGAAAGTTTTGGGATTGGCACATCCAACTAGTTTAATTTGGTATCATTTCAATAAGTAAACTACCTAAGCAAAATTTAAATATCATTAATTAGTAGCTGTAATTACTAATAGACTTGTACCAGTCCCATTTTTATATAAGATTTGCAGCAGAGTTAGTAGTGGGTTGCAATTTTTTTTTTTAGAATTGCACATAAGTTACTAGCTAATTTACAGTATTGCATGTTTTATGTCAGAAAACATAAACTGTTTTATTCTTTGATTTTTGAGTAGCAATGTGTTCTACTTGACTAGCTATGATTTTACTGCTGTTAGAATTATCAGAGTAATTTCTTTTTTTGTAATGACGTGCTATCATACGAAATATTTTCTGTTAGAATGTTTTGTTAAGTTTGCTTTTTCTGTTAATTTTAATCAAAACTTTTTCTTGTGAAATGTAAATATGTAAATACAATATAAATAATCAAATAAAGTTTAAAAAATTATTAAATGTCATGAAATTATTGATCATCTTTTCAAATTCATTAATAAAAAAAAATTTCATTTTAAAATGTAGCATAACTTATAATGCTCTAGCCCTTTGTTACAAAGAACTTTATTATACTGTACCTAGATTTATTGTTCTTTTTCCGTGCTTCAAAAACAGTTTCACCTTAAGTTTTAACTTAAGAGTTTATCAGTTACAATAAATGTTTCCAGCATGGGGGGAAAGACTCAAGTTGGGAGAATGCTAAACAAGTTGCATTAACATTTGCATTTTGTTTTAGAGTTACAACTTAGTCTGAAAATAATTTGTGTTTGGGCCAGGGTTGGCAAGTTTTTGACAGTGTGCGGTTTTATCCGGTTAAAACCGTGGTTTAAACCGTCATGGCTAAAACCTCTTGTCAAAAACCTCGTCAGAAACCTCAAACACTACACTGATCTGTAAAATTTCACATTAAACATCTATCACAAATATACAGTATTAGATGTAATACAGTACAACCTCCATAACGGACACTCCTGAATAGCGGACACCTCTATTTAACGGACAGTTTTCCAATCCCCACTCCCAAAACCTAAATTTTTGTATGTTTAATCTCTGAATAACGGACATTCCAAATAGCAGACATTATTTTCGGCGATAAAGGATCGAAAAGTATTTTTTAACAAGAAAAAAAAAGAAAAGAAAAAAACAAAGTTCTCTAAATTTAACACTGCAGTGTGTCACAAATTTTGTGATCACAGATAAATGTAGAAGGTGGGCTGAGGAAATTTCTCCTTCACGTTCATTGTTGAATTCAGGGAATTGCCTGGTAGGGACAGCTCTCAGAGCATTCAAATGTATATGTCCCCCCGGAAGATTTTATGTTTTTAATGATAAAAAAGTATAATCCCTATCCCCACTTGGAACTCTATAATGACCAATAACATCACATTGAAAAACAAATTACACGTAATTTGAAGCAAAAGTAAACTTTTGTAACAGATTTTTTTTAAATAAGAATGTAATAAACAACAGCTAAAGGTGTGCACAGTTTAATTTTTTTGCTTAAAAAATAATTTTAATTTCTCATTAATCATATAATAGAGGTTTTAGAACATATAAATTTCAATTAATGAAATATCAAGCATTTCTTAGCGATTTTTGTATATCTGAGGTTTTCCCAATAGCGGACAATTTCTGCGTTCCCGAGGCGTCCATTATTTAGAGGTTTTATTGTATAAAAAATTCACTTTTACTATATCGTATATTATTATTTCCAGAAAAAAAAGGAAAACAAAATTGTCATAAATCTGAAAATTTGGCCTGCTTCCAAACTTGCTCAACTAGTAGACCACGGGATGAGCGTTTAAAACATGCTTAAAAACAAGTTTCGTTTACCAATGTTCGGGAGTATATGAATTTTTGCATGTTTAATCCTTAGATATCACTCATTGAAAAAACACAAAGTTGCCCAATACAAACGTGCACATTAAAATAATAATAACCGTATAAAGTGGAACTATATTCCATAACCAATTTATCACATTTTACACGAATGTTCTCACTAGATGGCGCTACTTGTAAAGATATTTTTTAATTAAGAATAAAATATGCATGAAATCTGCTTGCAAAATCTTGTTTAAATTACATTTTATAATAGCGTAAGAAATATTTTTATAAACAGAAGTAACCTAAACATTTAAAATAATATTTTGATATCTTTTAAAGGAAGGCTTTGTATCCATCCGCACATTTGTTTACAAACATATGGGATCCTCTGATCAACTTTTCCCTCTTATTATGCTATTATTATTAATAACACATTATTATTTTTCATAAATTTTCTCTCGTATTTTTTTAAGAGCATGTTTTATTGTTTTTCCTTAATTGCCTATATTAAAGCAATATAAAAATACAACATAAGTTATTTTTATTTATTTATTTATTTTTAATAAAGTTTAATTTACTAAGAAACTGTCTTTATAAACATATTATTAAACCTCTCTCTTTTTTTGAATAATAAGTATTATTTATTTCGTTTTCTCATTTTATATGTTTGTAAGCATAACATCCTTATTTATAGTTGTACAAAACATAAATGACAAAAATTATGCTATTGCTAAATAAGATATTGTTTATTTATTAGTTTATTTCTTGTTCAGTTATTTCCCTATGAATTTAAACTTTTTTTTTTTTTGGGGGGGGGGGGGGGTTTACCGGTTTGTTTGATTCATAGCCTGGTTATAAAATACATAGTGCAGAAATAAATTACTTGCAGTAAAAAATATATATATATATTAATCATATTAAACCAATTAAAAACAGCTATAAAATTTTTGTTCTTATTATATTCTGATGTATGCAATTAAAAATTAAATTTGATTACTTAGATTTTCAGTTAAGCCAGAAGATTCTATGCAGTATGAAGATTATTGAAATTGTACTTTTAGTATTATCTATATAGGGTATCTGTTACCCGATATTGAGTAATTAATTATTCCAGTGATAGACTATAGCCTTAAAATCTTTTAAAAAATTAAATATTATAGATGGTCATAAGTATATAAAATTCAATTTTTCTATTGCACTTAAAAAAGAATGTGCAAATTTTGCTAGAAAATAAAGGATATATAAACTTATTAAGTGAGGCCAACATGTTCTAAGCATTTTTGGTTTCCACTGAAAAACAGTGAAACTGCGAAACATTATTTTCTGCTTCCTGTTTGATTTGATAAAGAATATTAATAATAACCCAGATTATAAAACGTGCAAGGAGGAGCTATAGAAAAAATAATAAAATTAAACATTTATTGGCCATTATAAAAAAAAAAAAAAAAAAAAAAAAAAAAAAAAAAAAAAGCTTAAAGGACGTTTTTACTGGCCCATATAATCTTCTCTATGTGTTTTTGAAAATCTTGCACTCAACTTTTATGAATTTATTTTACTCTTTCTTTTTTCTTTTTTTTCTGTAATGAATACTTTTTATGAATTTATAATTAATATATTTTGTACTTAATTTGTGTTTGTTGCATTAAAAATATCTTTAAAAAATCAATAAATTAAACATGTTTTATATGCAATTATAACATCACCACCAATTTAAGAAAAGTTAAAAATAATGATTTAATTCCATAACAAGTTGTTCAGAAATATAATATTTATGCTTAAAACTGCAAATAAAATTTTTTAATTATATATTTATCAATTCTATTTTACTAAGTTATATATTTTTCAGTGTTGTCTTAGTGTAAAGAACTTAGTTTAAAGCTCAATTGTCAATAAAAATATTGTTTTTAATAGTTTTAAAAATTTAGTATATTTTGAAATTATATTACTCAAGAATAAATGATATTCTAAATGCTCCCTCTCTAAGTTTTTACCTTATTATTGTTTTGCTTCATATATAAATAATGCATACTTTGACTTATAATTGTTATTTATTTTGATTTTCTTATATTGTAACTAGAGAAAAAAGAATGTTATCATTACAATTAATAAAATATTTTTGCCTTTATTAAAACAATCATTGTTCTATCCTGTATAAATGTAACTATTTTATTTATGCGCAGCTGCTTTTGAAGCATCTTGGCAATTTAATAAGTTACCATGATATCAAACGAAACCCATATCCCATGTTTAAAACAAGCATGCGTAAGGATACAAAACTATTTGAAAGCAAACCATAAAGATATCTCCATGAAGCAAACTGCATGTATTAGAAAAATATCCGTGTAAAGCGCCATCTAGTGATACATTTCATATAAAATGATGCAAACCGGTGTTGAAATATAGTTCCACATTATACAGCTATTATTTTTTTAATGTGCACACTTCCTTTGGGCAACTTTGTGTTTTTTTAATAAGTAATATGTAATGTTTAAATATACAAAAATTTGCATGCTCTCGAAGTTTGGCAAACGAAACTAAACAATTCTTGCTTACGGCCCATGGTCTATAGCAATGCTTCTGCTATCAAGCCCTGCTAGCTTAGCACCAATTGAGAGAGTATTTTGTAACTTTGGCTTCATACACTCTAAACTCATAAACCATTTGGGTGTGAATAAATGTGCGAAATTGGTTAAGTGCTATAGGTGGCTGTGGGGTAAAATTGATCCAGATTATTAACTGTACAAAATCATTTTCTTATATTTGAACATTCTAAAAAACAATGTTTTATTGCAATTAAAGTAATTTAATTTTTTTTGTAATTATTAAATTGCAGTATAATTAATTTTAAATAAAAAAATTACTCAATGTTTCTCTCTTGTTCTTAAAATGTTTAAAGCGCATTACACGTTTTTGACGGTTTAAACCAGTTTTTGACACTTGTCATGTCAAAAACCAGTTTCTGACGTCAGAAACCCAACCCTGGTTTGGGCTAGGAAAACAATTCAGGGGCTGTTTTAGATTTAGAATTAAAAAGGTGACAATGAAAAAAAATGTTCTGAAAATAATTTATGTTTGGGCTAGGAAAATAATTAAGGGGTTGCTTTAGATTTAGAATTAAAAAGGCAACAGTGAAAAAAATGTTCTTTCATCCCCATTCGCAACCTTGTTTTGCGTATGAAGAAATGAAAAACAAGAAAATATTTTTTGTAAGACAAAGCATGCTCGTTAAGTGGAAGAATATCTATACATTTGAAATTAACTAAAGAAATCCTGATGAAGGAAAGAAAATAAAACTCATTTTTAATTACTGCACAATTGAGAATACAAAATTAATAAAAATAGGTGGTTTTATTTTATTTGCCCAAGGCTACTTATTAATATTGCTCGTAAAATTAAATCAGCAAATACAATTGCTAAACCCTGAAGGGCTGAATTATGAAGCTAAAAAAGTTAGTTTTATTTTGAGCTTTAACATTAAATGTTTAGGTACGAAATTTAAAATTTTAGGTTTATAGGTGGAGGTAGATTCTAGATTTGAAATATGGTTCTTGGCAACTTGATCAAGCTGTATATATGAAAAAAAAAAAACTTATAGTAAGAACCAGGGATCTAGTGGAAGGTATGTGCCATATACCTTCTGGATTTTTTTAAAGGGACATTCTATACCCTCTGTTTCATAAAAATGCTATAGGATATGTACACTCTAGGGTATACTTTCTGCTTTAAGCGTATACCTTCTGCTTAGAGTGCATACCCTCTGTTTTTTTACGACTGCATCCCTGGTAAGAACATTATGAAACATTGGAAGTATGTGCTATTAATATAACAACACAAGAAATATACGAAAGAAATAACAAACTAATAATATAGTTTTAAACTAATAATTGTATATTGGTCTAAAATCCTTTGCTATTGCTTTTGTGCTACTAAGTTTCTAAAGCATGAAATTTCAAAATTTCATGCATAATTCATTTCTGTAAAGATATAAATTATTAGTAATAAAAGTAGAAAATTATTCTGGAATGTGGTTAATGAAAAAGGTTTATCTACAAAAAGTAATCAAAGTGTGAAAACATAAAAAAGAAACATTTCTTCACAATTTATATAGATGTAATGACGTCTTGGTGTGACCTTAATCATGGATAATAATTTTATTCAGGAATTTCTTGTGGGTCAAACTCATTTATTTTGCTGCTCCATATTACAGCTGGATCTGCAAGTCCGGTCAGAAATGCTTTGAGCCATTTATGTCAATTTCAAAGAATTACATGACTGTATGTTTTACACGCATCTCAAATGTGCTAAGTCTCTTCTTATTCACATGTTCTAGTTAATATATTGGAGCTTCTCATACTTTCCAGCAGAGGGCGAAATTGTAAATTTAGAGGAACATTTCTTTAATTGGGGGATTAGCTTTTGATTGATATGTGGTCCAGGCCTGCACAATACCTGGGTTCTGTGACATATTAGAAGGCCCCAACCATAAATGCCTGCAAAAAAGCACTTAGGTCATCAATTTTAATCTTAGAGATCAGAAATCCAAAAATGATTTCTAAAATTAATAAATGTTAGGTTGGGAAAGAAAGTTATCTGAGTAAACTAGCTTTAAGCTTCAGAATTAAAGTTTAAAAATATTAATTGGGACTTTAAACTTTTAAATTTTAATTTTTAATTTAAGTTTTAAAAAGAGTTTAGTTTTTATCCTTTCATATCCCTCCCCTCCAAGTTGAGATCCACCAGATTTGCCTGCAAGTCTGCAGGGAGTCGCCCTGAAAATGGTGAATACAAAATCAGATAAGTGCAATACTACAGATTAAGGTTAATGTTTAAGTTGAATCTAAAGTTACATTTAAAGTAAAAATAATGTTAAATTTACATTTGTTAAGACATGAGGGTGAATTTTGCTCCTGTAAACATATTTAAAATTTAAATTTGAAGCATAAATTTTAAGGAAATAATTGATGCTTTTAAGTTTTTATGCTAAAAGTATGGGATATAGCTTTGAAGATGACCTGGCCGAATCGGAAGCATATTATATGATAACATAAAATATAAACATAATTAAAATCTGAAAAAAATAATAGAGGAAATATGTGGGAAAACATAGTTATAACGTTATACAGTTTAAAGTCATGACCATATTCTTACTTGGAAGTCCTCTGGTTGATAAGTTTGGATTCTTTTAATTAGTCTTTTAGCACATATTTCATAGTTTTATATATAGCAAAAACACAATATTGAAATATTTTTCATGTATTTGGAAAGATATGTCAAGTCCTGTATTGAGTCTCTTACGATATGAATTGTTATATTTTCCACAAAAATTGAAATTATGTTACACTAAAAACATTGATACAAGTAATATCGAAAAGTGATAAATATAAAAGTGCACTGATATATGATTACTAGGGAAAATGTTTTATGCACAAAATATTCAAATTATAGAAATATTGGTTAACATGAAAAAATTGAAAAGGTTTCTTCATTTATTTGAAAATAGAAAAAATAAGTGTTTTATAATCAAGTTTTTCTTTCTTAAAATCTCTCTGTAATTTAATTCATAGAAGTGTTTTTTTTTTTAATTTATTTTTATTTCAGACTGATGTTTTTTCTGCTTAAAAGTACGTATAATTTTGAGGAAGAAAAAAAAAAAAAGTTTGCTGGCTATGTATTTTTTACTTCAATTAGTAAAAATGCAAATTCCTCATTTCCATCACATATATTGTCATGCAATATTCATATTTATATACAAATTTGAATGTGACTGAGCATAAGTGAACAGCTTACCAAGATATTTGCAGAATTCATTGACTAGCTTGATCCACTATCGTGTTTCAAAATGGCAACCACTTAAAAAATTTTCAAACTTAATAGGAATCTAAAACTATTTTATCCTTAAATCTTTGATACAAAAATTTCAAAGCATTTTTTTTTTCCTTTTATCAAGAAAAAGTCTTGATTTAGCCGTTTGGAGTTCTAAGCTGACTGACATTTTGTAGCAGGAAAACTAATTAAACATAAGGTATTTTTCTAAAATAGTGCTTGTTCACTGCTAATTTATGTTTTAGCAAACATGGTTTCGCTCAAATTTAATTTTGTTGTTCTAACTATTGTTATTGGTAATATTTGCAAATTATCACCAAATTTGACAACAAAATAGTTGCCATACATGAAGCTAGAGACTTAAAGATGGGGGGGGGAGGGGGGGTTAAAGAACCAAGCACTGCAACCAGAGGTCTGTTATACTAACCCAGAAAGTAGTTCTAAAAAAGATCCGTATCTGAAGCAAAATTCAGCAGACATCTCAAAGGAATGTTATAAAGCTCCTAGGGCTCAATTAAATGGCGACCAAGGTGTTCAAACCTTTGGGCAGAAAACCCCTTGCACTCACAAAGAACATGCACAGCTGTTTTTTCCTTATAAAGGCAACCCCTACATATTGGGTCATTCTTTACACCAATAATAGTAAGGTGCCTCTTCAAAGGACAATGCTCTGTTAAAAGACTAATGGTTTTCCTAATGCCATTTCTATTGAACATTAGAAGCTCTTTATGCCTAACACTAGGACAACCACGGTTAAGTTATTTTGCCTGTTGCTGTCCCTTAATGCTATGCCAATCTACATATTGCTTCTCTCTGAAGATCTTAAAGACAGTAGTTTTAATAAGATTACTAGCGATTCCAATAGCTGGCTGAGGACCAACAAGAGAGGTGATAGATCCCTTCTTTGCCAATTCATCAGCCAGCTCATTACCACTAATTGCCGAGTGCCCAGATTCCATATATGAAGCTAACTTGGCCTAGAACTGATTAATTTCTCAAAATTCCTGTTAAAATTCAGTATTGACAAAACTGGAAATTTTCTATAATTAGGTTCCTTGCATTTTTAGCTTTTGCATTTACAAAAAGAATTGCTGAATTCTTAAAACTAGAGAATGATAAAACAACCTTTCCTTCCCATTATAGTCTGCAAGAATTTTTTATTTTTGCAGTTATAATTTCCACATAGCACAGATGTGGAAATTTTGCCGAATATGCTAAAATTAAAATGCCATATCCTAGCAAATTGTTTGTTGTTTGTGCATAAGCTATGTTCAAGAAATTGATTTCTTTTGAAAAAAATCTGGTTTAAAGATTTTAATTTGAAAGCACAGTACAAAGTCTAAAGTTAGGAATTCTTGGGGCTTTACCACATCTGAACTTCAGATTTTTCCAAACTTTGGGTCATCAAAAATAATTAATTATTAATTTAGGTTTATCATTAAGAAGTTTTTTATTCTGTACATAGACATTAGTTAAAATTTAATAAAAAAGAAGCTTTGCTTCAGACTTTTGTAGATGCGTTCCTAGTTATGTAAATATTCAGCACCTATAGTCATCGTTCACTTCGTCGTCCATCTGTCTTGTCTTTCCATCCTCATATTACAGAGCAAGAATTGCCAAACCAAATCATTTGAAATTTAAAATGTATAATTATTGCATAACTTTTTCAACTCCTTTCATATTTTATGAAAATCAAACGTATAGTTTAATTAAAGGGGCAATCAAAAATATTCTGTTACATTACTGCCAAAAATAGTTTCAAGTGAATTTTAGTGATGTTATACTCTTTCGAACATGATAAAATTGATCTGCATCTATGAATTATTTACTAAAATATACAATCTTTGGTGCAAAGAATATTTGTTGTTAATTTACAGGTCTACAGGAAAAGTGTTCCATTACATAATGGTATAGGGGGAAACATTGTTCAGAGCACATTTTAATTACATTAAACTATTTCACATTTTATGAAATTGATATACATTGCTGAGGTTTACTACAAGTTAGTTTCTGTATTACAGGAAACAGATAGTATTTACAGGGACACACAAAGCATTTTGTCTACCATACTGTATCTAAAGTACTGTATACTATTACTCCAAGATTTGAATATTTTAAAAACTTTGTTACAATACGAACACATCTCATTTGCTACAATTTATGTGTAATTTCTGACTTTTTTTTTTTCTTTTGTTTGCTTGTTTCAACAATTTTTTTTCCCTGCATTTCTGAATACTGCCACTAAAAAGTCCAAATTTTGGAAAATTCCGAACTTTGGGTGTCCGAACTATAGACTTTGTACTGTAATGGTATTTAAAGTTTAA
Source organism: Maratus speculifer (assembly GCA_964019185.1). Lineage (NCBI taxonomy): Eukaryota > Metazoa > Arthropoda > Arachnida > Araneae > Salticidae > Maratus > Maratus speculifer. The sequence continues at coordinate 200,767,064 of OZ025298.1, forward strand.
AAAAATAAAAACTTATAACAACATTGTTAATGAGAAATTAGCATTTGTGCTCTAGCTACATCTAGAAGACAAAATTTCAATCAAATTAATTTCTGCTTTACTTTATGCACTATGCGCAGTTTAAAAGTTAGATATCAACTTCAATTGTCTTTATGACAAAGCAATGTAGCTACTTATAATCACATAGTATACTTGCAACCAGAAAAAGACTTGAAAAAATAAATACTCCTATTTGCCGAAATTCTGTAAAAAAAAAGTTTAAAAGTATGTAATTGGAAGTATTTTTAAACAAGATACAGAAAATTAGCAGAAAGATGGAAACTCAATAAGTATACAAAAAGGAAAATTCTTGTAATTAAGAAATTTCAGGGATATTTGTTGTCATATTCCTACTGCACAAATATGCTACATCCAAAATTTTTAATTATAATTTCTGGTCTGTAATCTTCAGATTAAATAAACATATTCAAACTATAAATTTTTAATAAATCTGAGGTTTCAATAGTGTTTGACTAGTACAAAGCGAAATTGCTTGCTTGTAACACTTTTTTTATGCCCAAAAAATATAAGCTGAAGTTATGGTAAGTGATTTTGTAGCTATAAATAATTCTGAATGAGATGTTCATGCATCTCATAGATGCATGAGCTGTCTGATATGTCTGACAGAAGAAAGTTTTAAGACTGCAACATCAAATTAGTTTCTTTTCAATTTTGCTGCTAGATATTTTATTAGAAAAGTTCTTGTTTGGTTCCCCCCCCCCCTTCTATATGTTCTTTTCTATGGGCCAGATGTAACATGTTTACCAAATATCAGACACATCCTTAATCTAAATTAACTTTAAGTATTAACATATGACAAAATATTATTGAAAGAATTTAATTCCATCATACAGAATAAGAAAGTTAAATGTTTATTTTCTTCCTAACTTTATGTACAACTTTTTCATTCAATATGCAATTATCATTCAGGCTTTTTAGCCTTAATTTCATTGTGCCTTTGCTTACATCTGTCACTTGATCATTGTTCAAATTAGACAAAACTTCTGAAAATTAATGAATGTTTTTTGATAAAGTGTAACAATTTTTTCATTGGTGTTTCAGAATTTTTGTTGTGAATTTCACTTTGCCATCCTGAATTTAAAATTCTGGAAACATTCTGAAAAGATTGAATATAAATTTTCAATTACGTAGGCTACACTGAACACATTCTAGATTTGTTAACATATGGCTAATTTTTTGTATTTCACTGCAATTTCAACTGGATGTTGTGATATTAAAGTTTATACTTTTATGATTTTGTAAATTCTTTTAAAAGGAGAAGACATATAAATTGCCATAAAAATATTTTAAAATTCCTGGAGAAACATAGCTTGAGGATCTTTATAAAGCTTTTAAGATGTCATAAGTTAGTTAATCACTTAAGTTTTAATCTTTTCTGTGAAAAGAAAAAAAAATATCCAGAGAAGAACCTTTTTAATTTTTTTATATGCTTAAATAAACTAGTTTAAAATTTTCTAATTGGAATTTTTATATTGCATAACAACTTCACTGTGACAGCATCCTGTGAGAAGGAACTTTTCAATTTTTGCTATTATTGAAGTTTTCCTAGACTTAACATTTTTCTTTCCCGTAGCATTTTGAGGTATAAAAAAATTTGGCTTTGCATTATATGTATTTTTTTAACTGAAAACAGCCCATTAAATATGAAGTAATTTTAGAATAAAATTTTCAACAGGAAATGTTATTTAAGAAAATATTCTTGTATACTATTGATTATAATATTTTTTGTTTTATAGAAATTAGCTGGAAAAACGCTTTGGACAATGAAAGGCGACCGGCTAATTGATCCTTTATGTACATGTTTATTGGATGACAATGTAAGTGTTTTTGTGTTTATGTACTAATTTTGTCTGTTTTATGTAATTTTTCTGTATTATGATTCCAAGCTCTTAAAAATCAGCATTTGTCTCTGACAAGTTAATGGTAAACCAGTGTATGCATTTTTTAAAAATAAATTTCTTGTTTGTGTTTCAATATTTTTAAATGATTATTTATATGTAGGGTATCTGAAGTTTAATGTTTGAGGGTTGTATATTTTTCATTCTAAGCTGGTAGTATTCAGACTATCAGCTATTGTAACAGAAATTTAGAAAATATAAAGCTACTATTACATTAGATTTGTTATATTCTGGAATGCCATGGGCAAAAAAGAATCATTTAAACACTAAAAAATTTGTAGAGAATGTTATCACTAGTTAACATTGTTGCCGCTTGCACAACAAATGAAAGCTCACAAGTCTATTTATCTGTAGCATTTTTTAGTGGGATAGCTAGTTGTGTGCATCAACTAATCACTCAGTGCACCAGATCTGCCTCTTAAAGAGTAATTTTTATTAGATTGAATATAAAGATGGAGTACAACAAACAATATTAAAACAGTTGTGACATTAGAACTCAATAGTGTTGGAGTAGAGTCGTTCCTGAAGGTGTTTATGTACCTGTAAACTAATTTCCAGTATTGTTTTCAATTGTTAAGGTAATATGCAGAAGCTTACTATGAATGTAAGTATAATCTCTCTCAGTAGTGTAGTCGTAAAAAAAACAGTATACGCTTAAGGCACAGGTTATACTTTAGAACAGGGCTGTCCAACACAGCGCCATATGGCCCTCTTTGAAAATTTTTTTAGCACCCTGTTGAAGGTTTTCTATTATTATACTTTTTAGAAGTAAAATTCCGTTATAAAGAATTTTTTTAAATCATTCATATTTCGGTGAGCTATATTTTCAAAACTTGCAAAAATGTACAAAAACCAGAAACATTCATGATTTCTAGTTATTACAGTAGAACCCCGATAATCCGGATCGTTTTTTTTTTCATTTTTTTTTTCAACTTTGAGAAGCGATTGGAGAAAAAATTTTTGTTTTATTATTCAGAATACGACAATGCAACAAGTTAATGTTAAAGAAATTAGCCAATCGCTTCTCAAACTTGAAAAAAAAGCGAAAAACCCGATCCGGATTATCGGGGTTCTACTGTATTTATAAAGTGTAACTAAATTTGGTAATAATTGGAAATAGGTATTTTTAATATTTAAGAAATAACAGTAAAATAAATCTTTTTCACTCAACCTGGAACATTATATTTTTATTGAAGTTTGAAATTTGTGAACTTGTTTATGAACTTTATTTTATTATCAAGAGTCAATAAAGACTATGTCATGGAAATATCGTTCTTTCATTTTACAAGAATATTTACACAATATTTTGACAAAACATTTTTAACATTTACTGTTTTTCAAGATATTTTTACATCCTCTTGGGAATTGTTTCCATTAACTTTTACACTCTGCTAATATTTTTAATCAGTGATAATGGTTTAAGTTGGAGAAACTTTTTGACGTAGGTCAATTTTCCCAACAAAATGCATGTATACAACGAGGGGGGGAGGGGATATTGAGGAAGCTTAGGCACTTAGGGGTGCGAATTTTTTCCTAGACCAACGTGCACCGATCTTAGGGCTGATGGGCCAGCAAGCCAGTCCTAGCCTGCTCTTAAGTTCTCTGTAGGATTATCACAGACTTGGAAAACATGGAAATACCAGAGAATTTTGTTAATCTAGAAATATCAGGGAAATTCATTGAAATAAGTGTTAATTTCCATTATAATTGCAGCAATGTGGAAGGAAAAAAATAATCTTATTTCTCAGATTTACTCTATGCCTGTAACCAACTTGGATTCTAGTTTTATAAAAGGATTTTGGCTCAGATTCATGGTGAAAATTTTATTTATATAAAAACTGAAAAAAAAAAAAAAAAACCCTGCTATTTGAGAAATAAGAATGTGGCCTAAATTTTTTAGTGCTATTTTTTAAAAGTGTAACAATGCTTTAAAAACTGAAAGTAAACTGAATTATTAAAAATGTGAAAGAAAAATATTCATCTGAATTTGAATCTTTTGCATGGTCAGTATTAGTAATATGAAAAAGCTGTGAGATATCTCTTATCTATTCTCTCTTTCTAGTTGAAGTCCTTTATTTATTGAAAAACAGAACTCGTATCTTTCTGACGCAATTGTACAATAAATATTTTATAAAAATTAAAATGGTGGCTTTTGCCAGTGAATGGATATAAAATAACAAACTTACCATTTTAAAACAGATTTTCAGGAATATGAAAATTGAAGATTTTAAATAAGATAAATCTTGAAACAATTTTAAAGTGATATTAACAAATTCTTGCTGTGCAATTTGGGTATTGGTCTCAGCCAGGGTTCGCCCAGGTGGGCCCACTTTAAAAAATCCATGATAAAACCCATTGTGGGTTTTTTCAAATTTTTTCATGATTTTACAACTGTACCATTATTAATCTAAGGTATCAATGTAAAGATAAATAGTAATTTAAATTTATTTCATTACTAGCTGAGTCGCCCGGCGTTGCCCGGGCCCGTAAAAATATTCTAAAATAGATCTGAAATTCGTACTACAAAATGTTGCAGAAAGACCTAATCTTGAACTTAATCCCCACTGCCAATGGTACCGTTTAGCAGAAATGCTATGCACACACGGTAAAAGAAAAGGGGGGGGGTAAGTTTCCCCTTCTACTACCAGATGGCGAACTCTTTTCTTAACAAAACCGTTTCCGGACTTAAGAAAGATATTTCATGAAATTATTATTCGAAAATACGGGTGAGTACACTTTTAAAATTCTATATTAAATATGCATTATTTATCCCAGGTCTCTGAAATATCCGCATCTAAAACGGTACGGTCTCAAATATTTGATCAATACCTCTCTAAAATAATTACTGCCTCCCTACCCCCTACCCTACTTTTAAAATTTATATTAAGTGTTATAAACAATCTGAAAGTTTTATATTATATTTATTCCAGGCCTTAGTGAAAATCCCTCATTTGCAATGGTAGAAAACGGTACAATTTTAAATATTTGATCGTTCCTCCTAAGAAATCCCCCGCCCCGTATTTCATGCTCACTTACCTTTAAAATATTTACTATGTGTTATAATGTATCTGAAAGCTCAAAACTATCGTTTTGTGAGCTTTATTTCTTAATTTTAGTTAATTCTCGTTTCAGCGTTTCTTTTTCTTTTTTTAAATCAACTTTTTATTTAAAAGAAAACTTGGATTTTTATAAATTTACATATTATTAAACAACGATTAAAGATATAGCTCAATGCATAACTTTAAAACCTCTAAATGGTGTATTTTTAAAAATTTAACAGTGTACTAAAAAACATTTGTGGTTTCCATATACTTGATTTTAAATACAGCAAGTCATCCAAGTAACGAATTAATAATTAATATATAAGGTTGTAACTGAGCGACTGCGAAGAAATTTATATTTTTAAAATCAGCGAAAAATTCTTCATTTGAATTGATAAAAATTAAATTCATAAATTAAACATTCGAAAATATTTACTGGTCGTCTAAAAATGCCACTACTATCTGACGCCCAGCTGTCTCAATTACAAAACACCTGCTCTCGTTTAGAAAGATTTCTCGAAATTCTGTTTCTTTGAAAGGAAATAAAATGAGATTTTACAAATGGATTTTTACGGATTTTTCAACTATTTACAGGAGTAAGAAAATTATTTTTAGAATTTCTGAAAGAGGAATTTTTTCTGCATGTAGCTGTCTAATTTTTGAGTTTTTAGGTCCAGAAGAATTTAAAATACAGCCCTTTATTAAAAAGCCTAGTACATTCATCGCCATGGCAACCCTGTATTTACAGCAACCCTTTTCCTTTTCTTTGAGTTTTCGAAGAAATATTCTGTGGTTTAATAAAAATATATGCCCTTATTGAGTGGATTTTAATTTCTCAACTAATTATTAGAATTTTAAAATTCTGAGGGTCAGGTGCATTAGGAAAGGCCTTGGACAATCTTCACAAAAAATTTGAACTTCGTACGTGCCGTAGTTTTCGCTAACTATCGCAGGCACATACACACACAGAGAGCGATTTGTTATTTTATTAATATAGATATTCATTCATATATTCTATTAATTAGTTACAATAAAAAGTATTTACTAATTCTTATTTAGCATTAGTATTAATATAGTATCTTAATGATAATTTCATTCATAAAATTATTACTAGCAATCGAATTTTGTAAAAGCAAAGTGTAATTTTGATTGTCATTGATTTATATATTTTTTGCATTTACTTCAAATTATATTTAGTTGTAAGTACATTTTTTTCAAACATTCTGAAACTTCTTAATTCAATAAATCCATTTATATCCTTAATGCAAGAAACTAGTCATATCAGACACTAATCTACCTTTTAAATTAACTTGATTTTTTAATATATACATTTTGTTAATTCATTCTTAATGCAAAATTATACCCAGATTTCACTGATACATGTAGAATTTAGCTATTATGTATGTGAAAATTAGAAATTTAAAGTGTTAAAATAAAACAACTCAATAAAACCCGAAAAAGCCTGGGTTTTTTCAGAAAACCCCGAAAAAACCCAGGTTTTAGACTAGTGGGCCCAGTGGGTTGGGCTTTTTCAAAGAGAAAAAAAAAGGGTGTTTTCAAACCCTGGTCTCAGCCCCCCCCCCCCCCCCAAAAAAAAAAAAAAAAAAAACTCTGAACTTGTTTCTTGGATGAAAATGAATGATTGCATGTTCTTTGTTCAAATCTATAATTGATGAAACTTGATATGAAAGTCACTCTCAAATAAGAGAATTTTATGTCCTTGGCTAACAAGTTTATATTATCTCAATTATGAATATTTTGAACATTTTGTGAGCATTTTTAAGTGCCCACTACATTATGCACATTAAATATAAAAAATCAATATCCAAGAAAATTGTAAAGTTGTAAATATCATTACAAAGGCTTGTCCCAAATTTCAAATTTATTAATTGAAACCTCCTATTTTATGATTCGGAGAGCTTCAGACCAAATACAATGTTACAAAAATACAACCAGTTATTTTTTATGCATTTCTAACTTTAGGCAAAACTGAAAACTATTCAATTAATTATTCAGTACTTGTCTGTTATTTTGTCACCCCCCCCCCCTAAAAAAATTCCATTATCTCAACCGTTTAAATAATAAGCTTCCTTCTTGAAACTTATTACACTTTTATTTACATATATAAAGATAAAGATATTAAAGTTTTATTGCTCTCTTTTGAGAGTTCTATTTTGTAAGGCATGCATGGTTCAATTCGAATTCAATGTACATTAAAAAGTAAATCAGAAAAAGAAAAATAAAGAATTGCCACAGCAACCAATTGACAGATTTGGCTAGTATTGCCAGGGAAGCCTTCTTAACAACGTTCAATAGCAGCTCATCTGTTGAATGCAAGTCTATGTCATTCTTTTGTGGTGTAGAAAGTTATCAATGAAGTAGAAAATATACGGACCAATTATTTTTATTTGAAGTTTGCTCCTGTTATCATTACCATTATGCACAGTAAATTTTCATTCAGCTCCCCACTATATTCAAAGTAGGAAAACTTGGCTCTTCAAGGACAAACATCCTCTTTTCATTTTCCCATCGTTGGTCACTGCTTGGCCCTATCTCAGGGTAGAAACTATGGTAACAGCCACATGACTGCTTTTTCTTGATTTTTCCTACTGCTAGTATAAATGTTGTTTCAACATGACAGGAATCTTACAATGTACACAAGTTCTAATTCGTTTTTTTTCTTTCTTTCTTTCTTTCTTTTTATTACTAGGGGACATAAGAGATACTCTCGTCAATCCTCATTAAGACACCAGAAATTATGAAAATACACTTATTTGACAGACTTTTAAAAAATTACAAAAGTTTGACCTATAATTTAAAAAAAAAAGCGCCAATCACCCTGTAAGAAAGTTTTCCTCCATTTCCCTTTGATTGAGGAATTTTAAGATCAAATCAGCTGCTGTTTTGCTGTTAAATATCTCTTGGCTATTTACATGTTTGATTAAACAAAATCAGCTAAACAGTGAAATACAGCCCTTACCTTCTGGTATTTTTTTAACTGCAATATATATAAGAAAATAAAAACAAATTAAGGCCTTTTTAAATGTATTGTTTACATCTAATTTATTTTCCACAAAATTTTTCTTTTTAGTATTTGTGTAAAAATATTTTTGTTGTTTGAAAGGAAATATTATTTATGCCGTATTGGAGTTCACAAAGTTAAAAAGATCTTATCAAAATATAAAGTTAAGGCCTCGTCAGAATATATTTTTAAATTTTAACTGTTTTGCAAGATTACTTGGTCATTTTAAATATGATGATGTAATTTCTTTATTTGCTGCTTTTAATGCCCATTAATGAATTTTCTCTTTTTGATATTCATGTAAAGATACTTTTATTACTTCAAAGGAATTTTTTGTTTTCTGCTGCCTTAATTGACAGCAATAGTTTAAAAGATTATTAGAAATGTAAAATGTCTCACGTGAATATATTTTTTAATTTAAATCATTTCCAATATATTGTTTGGCTATTTTAAATACGACATAATTTTTTTTCATTTTTGGCGATGAAAGCACTTTAATGGAATTCATTATTTTTTTTTTTTGTTTTTCTCCTTTAATATTCACTTCTAGATATAGTTTGATGTAATTTTCAGTATTTTCCTTCTTTTAACTCATAATTTTTTAATTCTCAATTGGAAGTTTTTTCCTGTTTGTGATAGTTGTGTGTAAATATTTTTTTAATTTGAAGTATATTATTTTTTGAGTATTTGGCAACAGTTTAAAATAATCTTTTCTGAAATACATAAAAAATGTCCCTCAAAATGTTGAAAATGGCAAAAAATGAGCCAAATTAAAAAAATAAAGTGCAGTCTGCACACTGGGAACGTCTAATGTATAAAATGACCTAAAATGATTAAATTCCTATGTATAGTTTTTGCGCCTATAAAACTTTTTAATGGAATGATTTTGATCAATTTTAACATTAAATATCTCTTAATAATTATTCAATTTAAAAACGTCTTCATCAGCAGGTTTATCAAACATTTCTGTATAATACCACCAATCTTCTTATTTTTATATCACACATTTTTCTTAACATTAATGAAGAATGACTCCCCAACCACAAAAAAATCAAAGTCAGTGCCGGTAACAACATTAGTTAACCCCCCCCCCTCCTTTTTTTTTTCTTTTTTCCATTTAAGTAGCGAGAGAAACTTTTACAAAGTAATGACTGCATGTATTAGAGTAACCTAGTAAAAGAAATTACCTGTAAAATTTTATTTTAATGCTAACCTGAAAATTTAAGACTAAGTTGGAAATATCTGAATTTTTTAAATATAAAAAATTGGTCATCACCCTGTCTGTGATACCTTTTTTTCCCCCCTATTACTTTTAAAGGAAGTAAAATTTTTACATGCAACAATACTTGCCGTCATGTTAAATGATTTTCTTTTTTTTTTTCTTACCTTAGATTATCCTTCTGGGTGCAGTGGATGGCCTATATGTTCTTAAAATTGTTAATAAATTTACTTGTTCTTTAAAATCAAAGGTTGATGGCTTTCAGCATGTCTATCAAATTAATTGTGTAAAGAATATTGGTTTAATGATACTTATTCAAGGTAAATATTACATTTTATATTTTTATAATGCAAGTGTCATGTTCTCATATTTTGAATATGATAATTTCTGAATAATTTTTGGCCTATTTAATCAATATTTTGTCATGAAACAAGGCAAATGTAACTATTTGGAAGTAATGCTATTCAAAATACTGGTATATAATTGTCTCTATTAATGATTAAATGCATATCTTTTTATTTACTAGATTATTGCACATTAATTCAATTTAAGCAACTGCATTTGTTATCTTATAATCTACCTATATAAAGTGCTATGTACATGTTGGTGAAAAGTTATTTCCTAAATGAGGTTTTTTTTAGGAAAATCAAATATGTTAGTATTTTTTATTGATTTATTTTTGTGAACAGGAGATTTTTGCATGTATAAATTAGATACAATGCTCTGATACTGAAATAGTTTTCTTTCTAATTATATTATTTTTTATTTTAAATGAAGTATGTGAAAGGTATGTATTTTAAGTGTGTGTGATGTTTTTTAAATGAATGCATTTGAAATGAAATAGAAATGAAATGAAGGAAATATAAATGGTGTCAATGGGAACAATACTTGGCAATTTCTCTTTTCCTGGCTCACATAAAAGTAGCTGTTTTTTTTATATTATTATTATTATTATTATTGATGTAAGTTAAATGTAAATAATTCCAATTCATGTAGAAATATTTAATAAACCAAATTTTAAATTGAGTCGTCCATTGATTTGGTACTTGTATGTTCTTTACATCACTCTAATCTGTGCTGAAAAAATAGATAATTGATAATGACTGTTAATTGCAATCATTTATTATTCTTAATAGACAAATGTATTCAAAACAGTAATTTGATATGCATTTGAGAAATACATAACACATTTCTGCTAAAATGTTAGATTTTCTAATTTTCCATAACAGTCTGCCAAGATTTGGGTAAAACAAAGAGAATATCAGCAAAAATGTGGTTGAATTAAATATGTTTATCATAAAGACTTTTCAGAAAAATTAACCCATTGCATCAAATCATGTTAGCTAAAACACATGTTATCACCATATATACCATGTTAAGAAAGATTACTTAATAGGTTTTAAAATCTCAACTTTATTGAGTGTATTACAACTGATAAGCAAACAAATATGATTGAAGCATAAATGCCTGAGTAAATTGAGTGTTATTTGTTAAGAAAGATGAAATACAGAACAAAAAATATATGAAATGTTGCCAAGTGCAAATCTTGCCAATAGCATTTTTTTATTTATTTTGCATGACAAACTAAAAACAATGCTTTGATATTGAGATTAAATATCTTGGTTATGGTATTTAATTGGTTTAATTTTTAAGGAAAATATGTGAAAAAAATTGAAATGTTTGTTTTAAATTAAAGTTATGTATTTTATATAAAATAAGTGAAAATATTGCATTTTAATGATATTAACCAAACATAAAATAATGTGACAAGAATCATATCTAAAGATTTATCATTTGCACCCAATACAGAGTTCTTGATTTCTACATTGGAATCTTCTGATTTGGCAGAGACTTGAGCAAATAAATTATGAATAAAAGTAACATGATGAAATGCTTAGCATTCATTCAATGGAGACCAAACTGGTCGCTAAGGGGCGACTAATGACTTTTATGAATTGTTTCCATAAAATCTTTGAAAGATATTCTAAATTTAATGACAGCTCTTAGTTTTGGATGTTTTTGTGCTTAATCTATTGCAGATTTTAAGCTCACGGGCTATCAAAGCCTGAAAGTTAATGTTTGCAAGTTCTGCTCCTGTAGGTATGTACAAACACAATAACTGTTGATAGAAATATCCAATTTCCTTCAAATAGTTTTTCTAGGTTTATTATGATGAGATATTTTTCTGATTAGTTTAAGGGTTTCATTAGTTAAGTGTAAAGGGAGGGTAATGGAGGAGTTGATCTTTGTTTAATTTAGATAAATGGTTTGTTCATGCAGAATTCTTAGATTTGCTTAAAATTTTATGTACTGATTTTATCCTAATAAGGAGCTTCCCTGATTAGATTTGGAGGTTTGTTGGCTAAGTATAGGGGAATGTGTGTGGGGGGGAAGGGGGGGGATAATCCTCACAATTTAATTTAGATAAATGAATTTTTCATGTAGAATTATTTGATTTGCTTGAAATTTGGTATACTGATATGTTAAGGAGTTGATTAGATGTGAATGTTCGTTGGTTAGGTATAAAGAGTGAGAATGGGAGCTAGTTCCTCCCCCCTTTCCTTAATTTAGGTAAATGGATTTTTCTTGCAGAATTCTTCATTTTGTTTTAAATTTGATATATCTATTTATTAAGATATGGTGCTTTCTTGATTAGATTTGGATTCTCATTAGTTAGTCATAAAAAGGGGGAAGTCTACCCCGCCCAGAATTATCAAAGTTTTTTTTTATCTTGTAGGTTCATTCTGATAAGGAACTTTCCTGATTATACTTAACCAGTGAACCTATAATTCTAAAGGGAAATATAAAGAACCTAATACTATCTTAATTTAGCAAAATGATTTTTTCATGCAGAATTATTAGATTTACTTCAAATTTAGTGTACAGGTTTTTTCTGATAAGGCACGTCCCTAATTAGATTTGGAAGTTCATTGGTTAAGTGTAAAAGGGAGAACTATTGGCTAACCTCACTTAATTTATTTTTTGAGGGACATTATTCTTTGAAAAAAAGAGTATAATATACAATTAGTGTGAATAGCCTGTGAGCGCAATGCCATCAGTTTAACTGGCCAAATCTTTCTTTTTATTAATTTTTGTAATAGAATAAAATATATATATATAAAAAAAAAAAAAAAAAATAAGAATCAATTGGGAAATCTTCTGCTGTATCAAAATGTGAGTTTCATAAGTTTTCCTATATTTTTGAAAAAATTTTATAATCTATAGAAAATGTTTTTTTAGGCTTTCCTTTTTACCGTTTTGGGTCTGATTTTTTCAATTTTTAGAAAAAATTGCTTTTATGTTAATAACATTAACATTAGCTATCCAAATAGATTAGAATTTAACGAATATTTCATTGTTTGAAATGTAACTAATTTTGTTGTTTTGCGTATTATTTAATTCCCATTCATATGACAATTGGCTAAGGAAGAATTTTGACGATGTTTAGAAAATATTACATTGCAACAAGACTTAACTGATATTATAACTTTCTAATACTTTTTGAGCTTTATTACACATGATTCTTTCTGGAAAGTAACCAGGGTTTGTACAGACTCCTTGGACTCCTTAGAAACTACTTAGAAATGAAAACGTTCCCAAGTAGTACTTAGAACTACTTAGATAAACAAAATACTCCCTAGAAACTCCTTAAATTGTATTGCGGTTTTGCACGCAAGCAATATTGCTCCTGGTAGAAAAAAAAAATCTTGATTGCAAAACGCACGGTAAACCCTTTATGCACGTCATTCATCAGAAGCACAGCAGTGATTGGTTGGGATCATACTAATAGCCAAAAAAGTGATTTATTATTCACGGCCATAAGGGAAAGAAAAGTGAAAATAATAATCCAGACACACCTCTAAGCTTCTAATTTCAAAAAGTGATTAGACTCTCTAATTCCTTTACAGCTAGATATACAACTTTGATTTCTTCTTCATCATCTTCAATTTTGCTGGTAACAATGGATTCAGGGGTGATTCTCATCCGAAATTTTAAGGCATCCTCTTCCAAAAATTTGAAATTGGGTTATCAGTTCCGCATAGTTGCCAACTTGTATGGCTTTGCGAGCGGAAAAAAAAATCGTGGAGAAATGCAAATTTCGTGAAAGGATCGCTGGAAAAGCACACATTTTGTCGAAATTTCGTGGAAAAATGACGATTTCGTCAATGTTTTTGTCAACGAACTTCGCCAAAAGATCGTTGAAAAACGCAAATTTCCTGTGCGAATCTCAGTTAAAACGGCAATTTCACCCAATATCACAGATAAAACGCTAATGACTGCAGGAAAACGACAATTTCGTCTAAAGATTACGAATATAGTGCCGATTTCGTTAAAAGATCGCGGGAAAAAAACGGCGATTTCATCAAAAGATCACGGAAAAAACGGCGATTTCATCAAAAGATTTTGGAAATTAAACGGATTTTTCGAGAAAAGATCGCATAAAAATGCAAATTTTGTCAAAAAAACGTCAATTTTATAAAAAAGAAACACTGGAAAACGTCGATTTCGTCAAAAGATCGCAGAAAAACCGCCGATTTCGATAAAAGATTGTAAACAATCATCGATTTTACTAAAATATCGCAGATAAATTGCTGATTTCGTCTGAAGATCGCGAATAAACCCCCTCCCTATTGCGGGGGGGGGGGGGGGAACTCGCGGAATCCCTGCGGAATTAGGGCTATGCAAGTGCATGCCACATAAATAACAACAAAAGTGGTAAGTCCTTAAAATTTTTTGGACTCCTTGGATTTTTTATGTAATCCTTGGATTTTTTCTTCCCAACTCGGTATGAACCCTGGTAACCTTTATTTTAAATTTATAGAGTGAAATGTATGTTTAAAATAAAAGAATTGCAAATGATGCAAAGACAATTAAACATATTTGTTATTATTACCAAATGTCTAAACAATAATAAAACCATAGTAAATGCATAGACGCATACAGATATTATTGCATGTAAATAGTAACAAAAGTATTAGTTAAAACAAAATAATACTCAACTGAAAAACATCTACTAATTAATAGTACAGCAGATCTGAAAAGGTCAATAAATGTCTGTCTGTTCCTTGATAAATTCATTGAGAATCTTTGTTGCTGGTTTTATAATTACTTAAACAGAAATTTTAATGTTTCTTTTATGTACATAATTTTTTTGTTTAAATATACTTTTCTATATTCAGGGACTGACAGAAGAATAACTACAACACAGCTAGCTAGTGTACAGTCTGCTGTACAAAAACTTGGAAACAGTTCTTTAGTATCTAAGCCTTTATCTGATATTAGTGATTGTCATCTTTTCGCAGTTGATTCTTATCATAATGAAACACCTTATATTTGCATAGCTACATCAAAATCAGTTCTGTTACTTCAGTGGGATACTGTCCTGAAAATGTTTTGTAATAAAAAGGTAACTTTCTATTTTATTATTGTTATTTCTGTTTAAAAAAAATCTTTTACTTGAGATTTTAAATGCAGATTATTACATGTTATACTATGCAAGTAAAATTGTTGGTAAAGCTTCAGTATAGAAAAATTTAAATCTTGATTTGTTGTGCTTAACATGAATATAACCAAAAATAACTGAATTGAAAGTTTATGCATTCAGTTTTCTGGCCATCTGTCTGCACTCTAACTCCCGTAAATATACTCAGATTACCCTGAAAGTTTTTGAAATTATTGACATTTACCCTAGCACAAACCCTATTTCAGATGAAGTTTCCGGCATGACTAGTTTATTTACAAGGACAGTAAAAAAAACTGTTGCATTATGGCCTATGGGAAAAAAATCTTTTCATATAAATTTTAAAGATGTTTCACTGTGTCAAACATATTCAAATTTATATCCATTTATCAAGTGTACTGAAATTTGCAATGAAAAAAGTGGCTATTATTCATTTACAGTGTCACACAAAAGAATTACATAATGATAAAGGAGGAAATTGTGTATGACATATTTTATTTATATTAAACTTTTATGAATAATAAAATTGATAATTTGCTGAGACTGAATATAGCATGCATAATACAAAGTGCGTAGCAATTACAAGGACACACAAAAGATTTCAAATAGTATATTCTTTCCGAAGTACTGTATATGTATCCAATGATGACTGATGGATGGATGAAATTAACTTAATGCACTTTTAAGGCTGACGAAGTCTATGCCTATTTGGTGTGTATAAATGCTATAACTGATATCAGGGCTTAAATTTCAAGGCGGGATGGCGGGATTCGCACCCGAAATTTTGAAATCCCACCCAAAAAAATATTGTAGGTGGGAGGCTCCCGCCCAAAACCAAGTCACGAATTTTTTGAAAAATTTTACATCATGAAACTACGATTAATTCCCACTTTTTTTTGTGTGTGTGTGAATTTTGTAATATTTTCATGCGACTGAAGGACACATTTTGCGAGTTTTTTGCTGCAAAAAATCGTTGGAATTCACGCTATTTTTCTGCAACCAATTGTCGGGGCAAAGGGCCGTTGGCACAAACTCAGAAATTTAGGGGTGCCTATTTTCTACTAACCAACGTCATTTTTAGCCGGTAAGAAGAAAAAGAACACTAAATCGAAACTTTGTCCTGAGTGCAATTTTCTCTTTGCATGTCTCTGCATATAAACCCATATTTATCAAAATGCCGCTTAAAAAACGTGAATTTCGTGAAAGAATCTTGAAATAAATGTGAATTTCATTAAAAGATCGTTAAAAAATGGCTAATTTCCTTAAAGGATCCCGGGAAAATGCCAAATTTATCAAAGGGTTCTTCAGGGGTGATTCTGAGTAAAATCTTTTTGGAATTTGCACCAAATTTTCTGAAAAGTTACAGCAGATTGTGTGAAGGGAAGGGGGGGGATTTACTTTTGACTGTTTTTTCAGTGGCCGTTTGACGAAGTTTGCATTTTTTTGCAAATCTTTAATAAAACTTGTTTTTCGAAATTCACATAGTTTTTTTTTTTTTTTTTTTTTTTTTTTCCCAAAATTTACAGGCAAAATTTGAGTTTTTTCACATTTATCTAACAAAATTCGCATTTTTTCCCGCAAACCTTTTACAATATTTACGATTTTTCTGCGAATGATTTGTGAAATTGATTTTTTTGGGCGACAATTTGTGGTATGTTTTTTGTCTAAATTTCCGGATTGATGACGATTCTTTTTTTCTTTGTTTGTTGGAATTAAAAATTTATGATTTTTAGAGAATACAGAACAGAATCGCCTTTTGATTGCTTAATGAATGCAAAATTTGTCAAAGGATTGCTTAATAAATACGAATTGTCACAGAATCATGTAAAGCATGCAATTTTCAACAATGCATCGCGGAAAAAAATGTTAATTTCGTCAAAGGCTCATTAATAAGCGCTAATTTAGTCAAAAGGCTGCTTAAAAAATGCAAATTTCATTGAAGAATAGCAAAAAGATATGAATTTCGTTAGAGAGTTGCCGAATAAATGCGAAACTAGTCAATAAACTAGGCAGCAAGAAAAATGCAAATTTCATCACAGATTCACAAAGATGTCGATTTCTTCAGGAAATGCAGCCGTCTGGAAAACAACACACACAGAAACATATCTGTTTATTGGTATAGGTATAATTTATAATCGAAAATAATATATACTGAACTAACTTTTGAAAAATTGTATTAACCCAAATCTGGGATGATTCTCATCTGAAAATTTGAAATTGGGCTTTCAATTCCGCATAGTTGCCAACTTGTACGGTTTTGCACGCGGTGAAATGCAAATTCCATGAAAAGATCGCCCAAAATGTACACATTTCGTCAATATTTCGTGGAAAACGACGATTTCGTCAATGTATTTGTCAACGAACTATGTCAAAAAATCGCTGATAAACGGGAATTTCTTGGAAGGATTGCGGGGAAAATGGCAATTTCACCAAATATCACAGATAAAACGCTGATTTCGTCTGAAGACCGCGGGAAAACGTCGATTTCGTCTAAGGATTGTGCATATAACGCCGACCTCGTTAAAAAGACTGCAAGAAAAAAAACACTATTTTCGATGAAAGATCACTTTAAAATATTTTTTCAAAAGATCATAAAAAAAAACCCTGCCAATTTTATCAAAAGATTGCAGGGATAAAACACCGTTTTTGAGAAAATATCGCGTAAAAATACAAATTTGTTTAATGATCGTCGAAGAAAAACGTTGATTTCATGGAAAAAAGCTCTGTGAAACGCCGATTTTGACAGAAAATTGCAATAAATCGCCGATTTTGCTAAAATATCGCAGATAAATTGCTGATGTCGTCGGAAGATCGCGGGAAAACGCCGATTTTATCTGAAGATCGTGGATTATCCCCCCGCCCTCCTCCACCAATTTCCGGAAAAAAAATTTTTTTCACTCAGAATCACCCCTGACCCGAACCCAACTTGCACCAATCTATACTCAACCTAAGATCAACCTGAACCAAAAAAAGTAGTTTATTAGACTTAAAACAAAAGTAATTAGCACAGAAAGGGAATTTATCCCTTTCAAAACTAAATAAGACTATATAAAATGTTGACTTACTCTTTTTTTAAATAAAAAAACACATTTTGCATAATTATTCTGAGTTGTTCATAAAAATTGCTTCAGTGATATTTTGTCATGTCCGTATTTGTGTAATTCTTTAATTAGCATATAAAATAAGCTAGGGATGGGACGAATATTCGGCCTATTTGGTCCTTTTGCCGAATATTCAGTTGGCCGAATATTAAAGGTTTGTTGACCAAATACTTCGGCCGAATATCTGTAGCCAAATATTTAGAGATATCTGGCCGAATATTGGTAAAATTTTGCCGAATAGTGAAAGATATCTTGCCGAATAAATTTAGGATTTAAAGAATTTCATTTCTTGCATTTTTTTTTTCTAATCCAAATTGGCTACGTCATTCATGAAGTCATTCTCTTTCTTACTTACAAAATATACAGTTATTCAATTGCTAAAAAATACACAGCCTTTCTGTATTTCCTATAAAAGTTAGTGATACAGTAGACTCCCTCAAATCTGCACTTCTTGGGACCAGAGGTTGTGCGGATATTAGAATTTTGCGGATTTCTGGTCATTGCTTTGTTTACATTTTTTAAACAATAATTTGCGTGCAATTAATAGTGCAATCTGAACTATAATGAATGCTTACAATATAATAAAATATTAAAGTAAGTAATAAACTAAAATAATAAAAATTCAGATAGTTTTTTAAAAGATGACAGTACTAATAGCAAAGGTCAAGTTAATAATCAATAGTGTATGATTAAATATTCATTATAAAGATTAGATGTATTTTTCCAAAATTATTCAACAAAAACTTGCCTCATAAAAGTACATTACTAATTACCATCAAAATCATAAAATAAGGATTTTTTTTTTTTTTTCAAGTTTAGCTAGGCTCAATAACCAAAAAATCTTGATTAATGCATAAATGTATTTATTAAGAAGATTGTGATTACCAGTGATATCACCAATATCTTGAATTTTTTCCAAAAAAAATTTATTCTTCCTTCATGAAAAAAACATGAATAGAGTATTATTAAAAAAAGTACAAAATAAAAAATATATGTAATTGATACAAAACTAAAAAAATCAAATTTTGTCCCAATATCTGAACTGGAAGTTTCATTGTTTACATCCATAAAATATGTGCAGATTTTAGAGAGTTGCAGATTTCTGGTTTGCGGATTTGAGGGAGTCTACTGTATTTTAGAAAGCCAAGTTGGAGTTTAATTGTATGAAAAGTGTCTTCATTAAAGAATGATCTATTACAATTCAAGATATAAAAACACGACAAAAAAAAAAAAAAAAAAAAAAAAAAATATATATATATATATATACTGCCTTATTCTAAAACACTTGAATATATATAAATGTCTGCAAATTCTATGCACATATAAAAAAGGCTCATATGAAATTCGTAACTTATTTTCTGTAAAGTATGAAATGAAAAAATTCTTTCACTAGGTGTATTAACGAAGATTCATTTTTAAAATTAGATATCAAATATCACTATTCCAAATACAACACTACATCTGAAAACAGAACTGGTGGCAAACTAGATCTGCATTAGATGAAGTAAATTGTTTTATGAAGATGGTTTTATATGTATTTAAACATAAATTCTAATTACTGAAAAAAAAAAATTTTTTTTTTTCAATAGTTTTCACTTTTAAAAATTTATTTGCATAATTACCGACTTAAATATGTATCATTATTATGTATATATTTTTAATTTACATATTCCTTCATTCATGTTGTTATCGATTTATGTTTATCCTTTTAATGCCTGTTGAATAAGTGGGATATTGAAGTTGAATATTGTATGCACCAATTCAAATGTCAAAGATTTTGTTACTATATGCATTCTACTTTAAGCATAACCTTTTGCTTTAATGTAATTTGTAATTTAAAGCTTGACAACTGATTTCAGAGCAGTCTCATTCTTACGAATTTGCTTATCATTAAGGACACAGACTTTAAATGATCAAATTTACTTCATTAAAGGTTATTTCAGAAAATATCTCCTTGTCAGTTCTGAGAGAGAGAGATTAAGAATATTATTAATTTTGGATGCAAGAAAGGGTAAAAGTATCATTTGATAGTAAAAATGAAATACATTCTTCATATTTTAATGGAAATATCTTACCATCCTGACTTATTGAAAATCAATTTGATGTACTATAAGATAAAGGAATGTAATGCAATTTCATAATTTTTTTGTGTTAAAATAAGTGTTTCAAATTTAAAAATACATTTAAAAGCACATTTAAGAGTAATAATTATTAATGAGTTCCTATTTTTTAATTTATATATAATCAAAATTTATTTTCTTTATTGGAAAAAAAAGTTTGTATTTGGCCTAATATTTGGTATTCGGCTATTCGGCCAAATCACTGTTCGTCCCATCCCTAAAAATAACAGTAAGTTTTATAAAGATTTTTTTTCTCCCTCCCAAACAGCTAAACTTACCTCCATTTATAAATGTTGGAAGGGAGACTCCCCTTTTCTGGAAAATTGAATTTCAAGGCCTGGATATACAAAAGAGCTCAAAAACATTACTTAGTATGAGTGTAAATGACTTAAAGGTGGTTTTTAAATAAGTTATGCATTTTTACGTTAAACTTGATTTAGTTTACTATGAAATGTTTGTAGAATATAGATAAAATGCTATACAGGGCCATGCAAAAACTTATATACATGGATACCCATGAATAATTTATGAGAATGTGATCTCGGTTGTTTAAGAGAGTTTTAGTTTAAAATAAAATTTAGCTAACTACTGGTATGTAATGAAGGTACTGTGTAGACTACAGGATTGAACAAAAGTATTCAATTATGTTTCCATCCATTAATATAAATTGCTGAAAAACAAATTTAACCTGCTAGATATTTTCTTGCTAAATGTCCCCTTTATATGGTATATTTATCAACCAACAGATCAAATAAAGGGCTGTTTAAAAGTATTGGAATACATGTTTGGCTGTAGAAGATAATCTTATTTCCCTAAATAACCAAATGTTGTTAAAAATTTCAGGAAGTGTTGGAAACTTTTTAATAATTTGGGAAAAAAGTTGGAAACTTTATAATAAATTCAGTCAGAAACAATAATTATAATCTAGTGATAGATGATTTCTATTTTTTAAAACAATTTAATCGATATTATGCCCAATTTGATTTAATTGATACTTTAAAATTTTTAATCTATTTTTCTGAGGATTAAATTTCATTTCCTTCTAAAGTCAAAGATTAAGTAGTTGGATGTGCCAATGCCAGAATTTCTTCTATTTCATATATGTTGTTAAAACTTCCAAGTTCGCTATCACAGTGTCAAATTTAAATAACTTGCGCCCATCATAAGGATTCAAAAAGCATAGGTTCATTGAAGTATGTGCATTTTAACAGAAAATATTAGCACTTTTCCAAACAAACAAATTTCGGCTCACAATCCTCTTAGATGACTGCGATCAAAATTTGAAATTCAAAGATCATAAAAGCGACACCTTTTGGTCATATACATTCAAGCCCAATAAAGATCTATTTATGTGATAGTGCAACAGAATATGAAATTTGAATGAATTTTGTGCATAAATTTTGAGATATAGCTATCGCTAATATCGTAAAAAATGCAGCGTAGTTTATTAGAATAATTTACACAAAAATCTTATCATAGCAATGTAATCTGTCACATGATTTACACAAAAATCTTATCATAGCAATGTAACCTGTCATATGATTTACACAAAAATCTTATCATAGCAATGTAACCTATCATATGATTTACACGAAAATCTAATCAGGAACAACTTATGGCAATAGCCAGCAGAGAATTAAGTTTGATGAAATTCTGTCTATTAGTTTTTAAGATTCCTAAAATTGTATATAGCCTGAAAAACGGCTGAATTCAGGGGGGGGGGGGGTATCCTGAAGAGGGACATCTCCGTGTATAGAACATTAAAATATCCTTCCAAAAGTTTTGAAATTTGAAAAAAGCTCTATCTCCCTTGTCTGACGTCTAGAATGTCCCTCTACAAAGCCGCAGAAATCCCTCCTGGAGAAAAATGTCAGAGTTCAACACTGCCAATAAAAGCAGCATAGCAATGGCCCCTGTTGGCTGAGTTATACTGAAATCTAATAAGCAACTACATATGCCAACGTCTAACTGAATGTGAAGTTTGATGAAAATTCAAGCATTAGTTCTGAGATAGCGATTTTGCAGTAATCATGAAACATAACAGCACCACCTGATAAACAATTTTCATCAAAAAGTAATGAGCACTGATTTGTATGAAAGTCTAACTGAATCTAAAGTTTCAGCAGATTCTAAACATTAATTAATGAAATATA
Organism: Maratus speculifer; assembly: GCA_964019185.1. NCBI lineage: Eukaryota > Metazoa > Arthropoda > Arachnida > Araneae > Salticidae > Maratus > Maratus speculifer. The sequence goes on from OZ025298.1 coordinate 200,789,139, forward strand.
GCACCCACAAAATTTTTGTCAGAGACAAAAACAATTAGACAGACAATTTATAAAAAGAGTCAAATTGTATTCGAGACAGGATTTTCAAAAACGATAAATCCTTCAAAATCCGGAAATAAAAATTTTTAATTCATGAAATACTTTCTTTTTGCCAAAAAAAAAAAAAAGCAACAAACTAGTCAGAGTGGCAATCCCTAAACTTCTCTCTATCTCATACATGTTAATACTTCATGAAAAATATAGCAAAGCAGTTCAACCGGTTGCACCAAAATCTAGTCAGCAACAACTTGTGTCAATTTCTAACTAAATCTGATGTTTGGTGAAAACTTCAGTTTGAGATACAGCTATTGCAAAATCATAAATTCTTCTTAAAAGGGTCACCTGTCAGGTGATGTACACCAAAAACTAATCAAGTTAAATTTTTATCAAAAATTCAATACAGGTATGAGTGGGTCATGTGACATCGTTGGAAAGGTCCTAGCCTGGTCTACCCATATCTGTATATTTCTTCATAACATAGTTTAATTTTCAGCCTCCAAAGGGCATTTTTAAGCAATTTTTTGCTATTTCCTTTACCCCCCCCCCCCTCCTTTTTTTTCTAGTTTATCATTTTAATTGTCTTGACTTGTAGACCTCAAACATATTCTTCTCTTCTGTTTTTCATACCTTTCCTATCAGTATAGTGTGTTTTTAATCCTTTAATTCAGGGTCAGCGAACCTATGGCATTCAAGAAGATATTTTTGGCACACCATTGTTTCAAACAAAAATTCTCTCACATTCCCCAAAACTCTGCATCTCATTTATTTTTTTTAATAATACACATGCTTAGCTGAAAATAGCTTTACTTTTTTTATAGGTACTCTAGTGCAATCGTCATACCACTGAACCACTCATAGAGAAATAGTCCCTCTCCCCAACACACACACACAGGGCTCCCAAATGGTCCCCTTTTTCCCACAAAAGTCCCCTTTTTAGAAAAAGGTCCCCTTTAGTCCCTTTTTTTGTATTTTGGTCCCCCAAGTCCCCTTTTCTGTGTCTGAAAAAAATCGCCGCAAAATAATAAAAAACTCTAAAAATCACTAAGTTTAAAAATCCAAGAAGACAAAATTTATTAAAGTGGGCATAAAAAAAGCATTATAATGGGTACAAAAAAGCGTTGTAACTAAAATCCTTTCCTGAATCTAAATATTAAAAAATCACCACATAATAGGGCAAATTTTAAGAATCTCATTAAAATTCTTTAAAATTAAAAAATTGCAGAACAGAAAAGTTACTATATTAAGCTACTGCTTGGCCAGTCTTCAATAACGGGCCTTGACATGCTTCACCCCCCCCCCCCCCCTCAAAAAAAATGAAGCTTTTTTTAATGGAAAGAATCACTAAATTGTGGGGAAACAGACAATTAAAACTAAGAAAAATTATAAAATATTGAATTCATGAAATAATTTTGACTTCCAGTTTTCAATGGATTTTAGACATGGATTTTAGATGGACATTTTAGAAGGTCCTGAACACGATTTGATGGTTTTTAGAAAATGTGTGTATGAGGCAAAAATTCTGAGGGCACTGTATATCAAGAACTAATGCACAAAACTTTAGACTCAGTTAGACCTTCATATAAACTAGAGCTGATTAGTTTTTTGTGCATATCGCTCAACAAGTGACACTGTAATGCTGCATTATTCACAATTTCATTAATAGCTCTATCTCAAGAACTAATGCATGATTTTTTATAAAACTTCAGATTCTGTTAGCCCTTAATATAATTTGATGTTGATTATCCTTTGATGTAAATTGCTTAACTGCCACTGCGGCACTGCTATGCTGCATTATTTATGAGTATCGCAATAGGTTTAACTCAAACTAATACATGAAACTTCATCAAACTTCCGATTTCGTTACTCCCTGAGATAGATTAGTGTTGCTTAGTTTTTCGTGTAAATCACCCAACATAATCAGTAAGAATAAAGTAGAATTTTCTGATGAATCGAAGTTTAATCTTTTTAAGAGTGATGGCAGGCAGTATGCTCGATGACTTAACATAACAACAAAAGACATGATTCCAGATTTGTTATTCTTACAATTAAGCATGGTTGTAGATACGTTACATTATGGGGAGCATTTTATAGAAAAGGTGCCAGTCAGTCTATTAAAATCTGCGACACGATGAATGATGCAATGTATAAAGATATTTTGCAACATAATTTGCTGCCTTATTTATTGGAAGCAAAATTTTGGTCTCAAATTTTAGTTTCAGTATGATAAGAAACCAAAGCATACATGAAAGCTTGTCAAGCAGTGGCTTTCGCACAAAAATATTTCACTTTTGAAATGTCCAGCCCTAGCACCCAATCTGAATACTATAGAAAATCTTTGGAATGAACTTTAGAAACATGTTTGAAATTATTAAAACACTAATTCAGCATGGCCAGAATTTTCCCAAAAATTTCAAAATGAGTGGAAAAACGTGCCACGGTCGCTTTTCAACTGTTCATTGAATCGATGCCAAGTCGCTGTGCCTCTGCACATTTTGCTAAAGGTATGACAGCAACATACTAATTGTGAATCTAGTTGATCATAGTGATTTTCTATTATAACACAATTTTTTTTTAACTTTCCAAGATGGCCGATAACTTTTGAAAGCATGCATTTTTCTTTTGCAATTAATTTTGTCAGTTGTATTTATTGATATTCATTTGTTATTCCATAAATAAATATAGAATGATATATAGAATGTCTATGTCTACAGTCTATATAGAATGAACTTATTGGCCCTTTTTATTTATGAGTGGTAGTAGTCAGCACTAATCCAAATATTAATTTTAGAAAAATAAAAGAAATTAAGAAAAGTAATCAAGTTATCGATTTTAAAATCTGATTTTTTTTATAACACACAAAAAATTTTAAGTGTGTGTGTGTGAGGGGAGGGGGCAGTGAGGGCAGTTAATTTTTAACAAATTTAATGATTAACAATTTTGGTTTATTAATTAAAGGTTAGAATGTTTTGAAAGGAATATTAAATAAAAGCCTCTGAGTGATCTGTGATCTTACTTACCCACTTAGTTGTTTTTATTAACTGATCACACTTATTTTTTACCTGTAATGAGAATTAAAGGTGAATGCTGAAATATTGAATGCTTTATATACTTTTTTAATAATATATTTAAATATGCTTAAATAAAATTAAGTACATTGTTTAATGAAATCTTATAAAGATAACCATCTAACATATTTTCTGGGGTAATTTTAAAAATTTACTTTTTTATTTACGAAAATTTGAGCTATATTTTTACACACATATGATCCTTCTTTTGGTTTCCGTTTTTAATAAAATCGGTCTCCCAAAGTCCCTTTTTTAAGCAAAAACGGTCCCCCAAAGTTTCCCTTTTAAATGAAAATGGTCCCCTTTCCCTCTTTTTGAGGACTAAAATGTGTTGGGAGCCCTGCACACACTATCTCGAATTTGTTCTGCTGGCACCAGTAATTCGCATAGAGAAAGCTAATATATATTTTTTTTTCTTTTGTTAAATATAGGGATTATTTGTCCAGATCAATAATTTTATAAAAGAGAAATACTCTGAACATTTCATTGTTATATTTTCTAAGCATTTTTTTAAATTCTGTGGTGTATTGTTATATTAATAAAATTGAGTATGCGAAATAAGTATTGGCAAACTTTTGATTTCCATTAATTTTTTAACTTATGTAACCACTTTCATTTTTTTAAACTATTTTTTTCTCAACAGTTGGGTTTTATTAAATATTTTATCTTATTTAATTAGTTTTATTGTATCTTTTTTTCCCCCCTTTCCTTTCTAATCAATTTTTTAATTCTTTTATTTAATGGAGAAGGAAAAAACTTCATTTTTTATGCATGCTATTTTATTTAAATTATAAATTAATTTTATGTTATAGGTATTTGAAACTAAAGAACCTTGTAGTTGTATACGTTTTACTCCAAACAGTGTTATATTTGGAACAGACTGCTTTTACGAATTAGATTTGAAAACATGTATATTGAAAAGTAAGTAAATTACTGCTTTTAATATTTTATTTTGGTTCAATATATATAACAGTTTAATTGATGTTTTTAATTTTTTTTAGAATTCCTTAATGATAAAGATTCTAGTTTAGCTGGATTAATTTATGGTGCATCTCAATTTCGTAGTTTTCCTGTTGCGATATTTTTAATTTCATCTGCTGATGATCCTGCTGAATATTTAATGTGTTTCCATGGTAATTTTTTGCATTTTTATTTTACTTATAAGTTTGCAAAAATAATCTTTTATGAAATTAATGTACTAAGAACTAATTAATAAATTAGTTGCTAATATTGCCATAATTAATTTTATAATTCAAAACACATTCAATAACTGTTTTTAAATTTTGTTTGTCAAATTTATGACAAAGTGAAATATTGCGTAAATTGTTTTGATATTAGCAGGTGAGTAATAAAAATCTGCAATGGTTAAATTTATCTTTGTTTTTTTAACACAAAAAATAGACTGTCAACTTATGTACATTAATAAAAATTATTTAGAAAACAAATACTAATTGTCCATTACTTTTAATGTGTTGTAAAATAATTCCATTTCTAAAAGAAACATTTTTTTTTTTTTTTTTTTTTTTTTTTTTTTGTATAAATTGCAAGTTTGATGCAAACTGTCTTTTTTTTTTGGGGGGGGGGGGGGGGGATGATATGTAATTTAATTAATGGGCTTTTGGGGGTGTTTTCTGCTTCCTGATGTTTTTATATATGGCCAAAATTTCTTTACAAAAAATTGTATCTGAATTATCATTTTTTTTCCATAAAAATTATACAACTAACGACCAGTTTTTTATATTATATAGAAAATTATTGCTATTCAAGGTAACTGCACATTAATAAAAATTTACTCGATGCAGTGTATTTTTATTTTAAAACAGAAGAAGTTTTCACACAATATATTTTTTCTCTCTCACTTCATATCATTTCAGTTTTTCATGATATTAATCTTTGTGATCCAATGTTTTAATTCATCCAATTTAGTGCAAACTTTTACAACCCTGACTTAACCATACCACCCTGTATAAATTTTCCAAATTTGACCTAAATCTCATTTACATTATGCTGTAATATATTAACAGCATCAAAAGTTTAGAGAATAACAAGTTTCAAGGAAAGTTTTTGATGTTTATATATTTATACATACTTATATAAAAGCTTTTTTTTTTTTTTTTTTTTTTAATAGGGTGTCAATGATTTTAATCAAATGATTTAAATTGTGATTCAAATCATTATTTAAATCAACTGATATGTATATATATATTTTTAATTATTAAAATCATAATTTTTTTAAATGTTTAAAATAACATAAAAAGTGTTAAAATCTAAGATAAACATAATTTAGAAAGTTTCTACAGGTATTGTGACATATGAATACACACACATACACAGAAAAAGATTTAAATAATTGTTCCTAAGCTTAATTCCTTAGTATTGTAAAAAAAAAAAAAAAAAAAAAAAAAAAAAAAAAATATATATATATATAGTTTTAATCTTACAAACATAAAGAGCATTTCATTTCAAAATGATATTGTTTAATCTAATGTAACATATGTCATTTCCTTTCACTAACAAAATTGATTCTTTTATACAAAAAGAGGCATTGCAAGTATAATAAATTTCTGCAAATAAAAGAGTAAAATAGCCACATCTTATTTTCTCATTCTACTTTTGCAATAATAAAATTATATCAAATACTGCAGCTAGAGAACAATGAAAGATTGACATTGGCTGAACCGTTATTGTAAAAGAATGTGTAAGAGGGAAAAAATATATATATATAATGTTAGACATTGTAAGAGCTTCTTCAGAAAAGTTGAATAAATGTTTTTTTAATTTTTAACTCATTTACACCACGTAAAAATATTTACAAATCAAAATGGCAGCAAAACGATTTGAAACACTGAATGCTGAGAATCCTCACTAAGTACTAGTAATGCTGTTTATTAACCGACTTCAAAGAGGAGGTTATTGTTTTAAGGATTTCTGGTATCCCAGGTATTCCATATATACTCTGTGTATGAATGTGCTAACACATGTTCATATTTTTGGTGGATTAACATATGCATATATGTGTGTAAGTTTACATTTAGGTTATTGACAGTGCAAATGCAAAATGAGTTGCGAATAATATTCATTAGTTTATATATTTGTTCTACTAACTAATGAAATTACTTAATTGCAGTTTTTATTAATTTTAAATCTTACTTTCTGTTTTCTGTAAGCCCTTTTTTTATAGTGCGACAACCTTTTGAAATTGGCAAAATGCACCTTGCCTTTTAACCCTTTCAGTGTGCAATTTGTTTTGACCAAATGAATATTTTGACCAAAAAAGAGATTTATTCAAAAACATTGGAAATGTTTTCTGTTTTACTTACAGTAAGTGAAGACCCTTTCATCATCAAGCTAATGAAAGCTTTTTTGCTTAAATTATAAATATTGAAGTTCAGAAAATGATAAAAAAAAAAAAAAAAAAAAAAAAATTTAAATTATAAAAAAATAAACAAAAAAAGTTTTTTAAATATGCCAGTTATAACTGGGGCTAGCAATCCTAAGTCTGAAAAATTTTTAAAGGTTTTAGTATAGTCGTCAACATCTTTTCAATTGTCTGCCCATTTCTCTGAACTTTTTCTTATACGAACTAGAGTCAGTCCTGATTTGTTTGGATAATTGACACTATACTGTATTTCTACAGCTCATATTCAAAATATTAGAATAATTGAGAAAAAGTAATAAGAAAAAATTTGTCATTTATTTATTTTTTATACTAAGTAAATGCAATTAAATTTCTTATAAATTAAATCTGGAATATTTAGATAAGATTTTAACATTTATAAAATATAAAATACAGCACAATAAATTAGGTATACAGCTTCCTTAAACACACCAGAATATTAGAATAAAATTTAGATTGGTTCAAAATATTAGAATATTTTATTTTACGCAACAGTATTACCTTATGAATATGAAGTAAATGGTAGTTAATATTTTGTAGCATCCCCTTTAGCTTTCATAACAGCGTACAATCGATCTTGCATACTATATACTAGGTGTTTACAAACATTTCTATCAATATTAGCCCAAATAGACTTTATACGTGCCACTAACTCAGTTTTTCTTGAAGGAGGATTTTCTTGAAGTTTTTTCTTCATTATACACCATAAGTTTTCGATGGAATTAAGATCTGGTGAATTTGGTGGCCAAGGAAGTACCTTAATGTTGCGTTGGCGGAACCAATTCTTAGTTGACACCGAGGTATGCGGGGATGCTAAATCTTGTTGAAAGATGAAATCATCTTCAAATAAATCTTCTGATGATGGAATCATGTAATATTCTAAAATTTCTTGATATATCAGAGAGTTAACCTTTTCGTAGACGATGCATAACTTTCCAGGTCCTTCTACACTCACACAACCCCAAACCATGACACTAGCAGCAAATTTTACGGAACGTTTAAGGCATTCTTTATCAAATGCTTCTTGCTTCATTCTCCGAACTCGAATACCTTGATTACCATATGAAACACAAAACATACTTTCATTACTAAATAATATATTTTTCCAATCTTCATTGCTCCATAAACGTCTTGATTTACACCAATTCAATCTTATACGCTTTTGTCTTGCAGTCATGAGAGGTTTTGTTTTCGGTACACGAGATTCAAATTTAAATTTATGGAGATGTCTTAATGTTGTCGATGTAGAAACTTCAACTCCTTCTTCTTTCCATTTTCGGTGCAAGAATCGCACACTTTTAAAACGGTTTTTCTTAACTATACGCTTCAGTTTCCTATCATCTCTAGCAGATGTTTTTGGTTTTCGGCCACCATTTCGGCGATTATTTTGAAATTTTCCAATTTTTGAATATTGTGTTAGTATTTTACTAACGCTCGATTGCGAACAATGTAAATAATTCGCTATAAAACATTGATTTTTACCGTGCCGATACAAATCAACCATACGAAGTTTAGTAGATTCAGGAATATCACTCACACGGCCCATTTTAAGACGAAAAAGAAACAAACTGCAAAAAAGAATACTGATTTTAAATAAAATAGTCTGAATTTAATCAATGATGCCACCAGTTAAGAATTGGTAATAATTAAAGGAGAATTAATGTGAAATATTCTAATATTTTGAACCACTTGAATAAATATTCTAATATTTTGACTTTTCAAAATAATTTTTTTTGCAATTAATCTTTTCAAAAATGATATTAAATTTAAGATAACAAGTAAGTTTAATCAACAATAAGTTCTTAATAAAAATATCGTTTGCATATTTTCATTAAAAGACATTAAATTACCAAACGATATTTTCAATTTCTAAAAAAAAGGTAATTATTCTAATATTTTGAATATGAGCTGTATTTGTCTTCATTTTTAGTTAATTTATTTAATATTGTTTCAATTTAATAAAATCAATTTGTCAATTCATTAATGATCATATTTAATAGATTTTTAGGCTGCAGCTATTAATGTACACATTTTGTGAATGCTAACACTTTTCAACAGCTTGGATATAGCGAACTACTGGATATAATGAACAAAACATTCGGTCCCTTGAAGTTCGTTATAATGAGATTTGACTATACTTACAAAATAATCAATAATGTAGAATTTTTATATTAGTGTGTCAATGATTTTAATCAGCAATTAAATCATGATTTTATTAACTGATTTAAAAAAAAAATTATTGATTAAAATTATAAATTTACAAAATGCTTAAAATGATATAAAATACTAAAATATAAGATGAACATAATATGGAAAGTTTGTACAAGTATTTGACTTTTGAATACGAGCACACACACACACGCAAAAAAAAAAAAAAAAAAAAAAGAGCTTTAAATAATTATTTCTAAGCTTAATTTCTGACTGTTCAGGATTCCCAAATGATCTCCTTTTCCCCCCCAAAAAAGTCTTCTTTTTAGAAAAAAGTCCCCTTTTATGGATTTTGTCCCCTTTCAGAGACTGAAAAAAAAATAGTGAAAAAGAAAAAAACTGCAAATTGCTAAAAGTTTAAAAATTGCAGAGGACAAAATTTATTACAGTGGGCTTAAGCATTGTAATAACTGGAATTCTTTCACGAATGTTAAAAAATTGCCACAGAATACAAATTTTAAGAATCTTTAAAATTCCTAAAAAATGCAAATTTTATCAAAAGATTGCAAAAAATGTAAATTTTGTCAAGACTGAAAGAAAAAAATACTAATTTCATCAAAAGACCACAAATTTAGTCAAAAGGCTATGGGAGAAAAAAAGTGAATTTCTTCTAAGGGCCGCTGAAAAAACACAGTTAGTGCAGGGAGGTGTATTCTCCCTCTGGTGTAACATTTCACTTTTTTTTTTTTTTTTTTTTTTTTTTTTCAACTCCTAATCACTCCTGGAATTTTCCTGTTTTTATCCTCCACAAAACAAAAAGTAGGACAGACTTCTCTTCTATTATGCACTTTCCATTTATAAAGGATAAACTTGTCTTAGCCAGACCTGTTACTTAGATGACCAGTTTTTGAAACCGAATTTCAAAGAATTATCACAAAATGCACAGAGAAAAGGAAGAAAACTCTCTGAGTAAAAAATTAAAAAAATCTTGCACCAATTTCAAATAAAAAATAATATTCAAATATGACAAAATTTATAAACTGGGCTAAAATATTGAAACTAGATTCCTTTTAAGATTTTTAAAAAAAATCGCAGCAAATTTAGAAAAAACCTTAAAAATCATAAAATTCAAAAATTGCTCTACAAATTCCAAATAAACTTGATTAAAAGGATGTCAACATTTACTATATTAGGTTGAAATAGGGCTGTCCAACACGGCGTCCACATGCACCATGGTGCCCTTTGGAGATTTTCTTGGAGCCCTTTTGAAGATTTCCAGTTATTAGACTTTTTAAAAGTAAATATCTATTATAAAGAATTTTTCCTTTAAAATCAATCTTTGCGTTAGGTATATTTTCAAAACCTAGATATACACTTTAAACCATAAACAGACTTTGAAAATTTGATTAAATGTAATAATAATTCAAATAGATCTCTTTAATACTTAAAAAGTAGCAGAAAAATAAATGTTTTTCATTTTCCCGACGCTTTGTAGATACATGTGGATGAAAATTCAGCTTCTTTCTTTTTGCTGTTGTCATACTGGCTGTTTCATACGATTGATAAAGGGGTTTAATTTTTCTTTCTTAACTTTTCTCATTTTAGGGGTTTTTTCTTTCTTTTTTCAGTTTGCTTACAAAAAATAATAAAACAATGCTGAATGATTTCCATTTAATGAAAGCACTTCCAGACTGTCTCTCTGGTACCAACCATATGGGTTGGTCACTATCATTTTTGTTTTTGTATTTTTTATAATACAATTCAGGCCTTCAAAATAAGCCAAAACATATTTTCAGATCCTAAAAGAAACCTAGCAATATCTCTAAATTCCATGTTTATTTATTTGTTATTATCATTACTATAGGTGCGATTAAATTTTCTCTCAATTTATCCTACAAGCATTTTTGAGTAACTTCACATAGAAAAATGTATAATTTGAAATTCATTAGTGTAACTCCAGAATTGCAAGGATTTTTTGTTTACCATTGTAAGATTCATTTGCATCATATTATATATGCGTGCATAGAGATGTAAATTTTCCAGAAAAATATAAGTGGCAGAAAAAAACTTGTTTTTTACTGTTTTTTTTTTTTTTTTTTTTTTTTTTTCTTTTCAGAAAAAAACAGAAAAATTGATTTTTCATGACTGTTTCTCCCTAAATAAATTATATTTTCTTAGAGAATATTAAATAATAAACATTTTTTCTCATTTATATGTAATAAAGGAAAATTTTTTTCACTTTATATTACAAAATAAAAAGAAAATAGCAAAGCCTCCTTTTAAAAGTTTAATTTTTTTTTTTTTTTTACATAGCCTAAGAATTTTTATTAAACGCTATTGTTTGTTATATCATATCTCTGTTGAAATGATTTTTCAGTTACATGTTTAACTACCAATTGACCTAATGTGAAAACCTGAACCAACATGTCTGCATTTGGAATGAAATAAATTATGCATTCCATTTACATAAGTATAGTTTTCAAGTAAATTATACTAGTTTAAAGAAATTATTGCAGTTTTGTCATTATTATGAATATCAGTATTGAAAAATTCCATTGTTTGTTTAAAAAATGTATATTTTTACATTAATACTTTTTTTTTTTTTTTTTAGAATTATTTCCTTTATAAAATATGTTTAGTTTTGGTATAGCTTTCCAATCTCAACTCAAAAAAGTTTTGATTTAGTTTTATAATCTAAATTCAAACAAAACTAAGTTTTACTTTGGCTTACTCTGGTTTGCAACCTAAAAATAGCGTAGGATTTATTGACTGTCAGATTTTTACTCACTAAAACCAGAAAAATATTAAGTTTAATTAAATGTAATTTTTTTTTTTAAACCCTGAAATCTGGTATTCTATTCTTGAGTAAGAAACCATATTCAATAATGTCTCCACATGGTAATTTTATATTTCTACGAGTGGAACTCAAAAGTTATGAAAACAGAACACTACAAATAGAAAATGCTCACTATTTGAGGAATCAACAAAAGCAGTTACATACAGAGATAAATTTCTACTGTGCTTTAGAAAACTACAAAAATTCAAAGTTTAATCGAGAGGGAAAGTTTAATTTGGAACATAGTTACTTGTAATAAAATATGAAGTTTTTTTTTTTATTGCAGTTGTACTTTTCTAATGCAAACTGCCCATGTTTTTTCAGTATTACTATACATTATGGAGGTAAAATGGAGGTCAATTTTAGATTCAACACCTTGAAAAAACATTCAATTAATCAGCTATAGTGAAATCTTGAAAAATGCAGCATAGTAGTGCCACCTATAGGGCAATTTATACCAAAAACTAAACAACATTAATATTAGGGATGCATCGAATAGTGATTTTGGCCAACAGCTAAACCGAATACCGAATATTCGGCTAGCTGAATAGTAATTGCTGGGCCGAATACCGAATATTCGGCTTTTCAAAGACTTTTTATTTTTCAAAGTTTAAAGGTATTAAAATGTTACTTTTAAAAACAATTTTACATAATATTTAATAAGAGAAACTTATATTTTGATAAACAAGAGGTTTTTTTATAAGAACATTCAGTATTAATTAAAAAATCTGCCTTTTTTTATTTAAGAAGCATAATTATGAGATTTTTTCAATTGATAAAATTTTTAATTTTATGATTTCTTCTATTAATGGAAACAAACATTTTGAAATCAAAGAGAAATAATGAAAAAATAGTTGAAGTAAAACTGTACAGTCTCATATTTATTCTTTTTAAATAACTCAAGGCAGATTTTTTTCAATATAAAGTATAAATACTTTCAACTTAATTCTGAATAAAGAAATGTCTAGCTCATGTTTCTTTTCCTATGAATGGTGCTATTTTCAATCCTTCCCATCATATCATTTTTTTAAAGAAATCAAAACATGTGAGTTGAAAATATAGTTATGGTATCTAATTTATTGTTAATGCAACAAATGAAAACATAAGTTTGACCTAGAGTGAGTTGAAATACAAAGTACTTATGATTCAATAAGTTGATTATGATTACATGAACAAAAATTGTCTGCCTTGAAAGCTATACTAACCTCAAAAGTTTTTCTTTCTTGTTTAAGGACTTTTATTTAGGAAAAACAAGAAATAGATTATTTACTAAACAAAATTTAGGAACTTGCATCTGCACTTGCATCATTTATTCCTAAGGAGAATCCTAATTAAACATAATTTTAATCCTTCTCATGGTTAATTTTCTTAAGTTAAACTTTACAAACTGCAAATAAATAATGTAAAACATTCTATTTTATTTAAATATGATTTTATTTTTAATTATTTTAAATATATTTATAAATTGGCAGTTAAAAGTAGAAATTGTGAAAAGTTTTTTAAAATGTTTTAAAAGGCTTTATTAAGTATTGGATTCGGCCGAATAGTTTCATATTCGGCTTAATTGAATACTTTGATATTCGACCTAGCCGAATACCAAATAGATACCGAATATTTGGTACATCCCTAATTAATATATATCAGAAACTGTCTGAAGCTGTAGTTTGATTAAAAAAAAAAAAAAAAAAAAAAAAAAAAAAAAAGTTTTTGAGGTAAAGCTATTGCTATAATCATGAATAATGCAGCATAGCAGTGTCATCTGTTGAGCAATTTACACCAAAAAGTAATGAGCATGTAAAAGTAATGAAGTTATGTCAAAGATTAACTTAATCTGAAATTTTATAAAAATACATACATTAGTTTGAGATAGAACTATTGTGGAAATTATGAATAATGCAGCATAGCAGCGCCATGGGTTTGGCGATATACACTAATAACTAAACATCTCGAGTTTATATCAAGGTGTAGCTGAATCTAAAGTTTTGTGAATATATGTGCATCAGTTCTTGAGATAGAGTGCCAATAAAATTTGTCACATACAGACTCACAGAGTGACAGATATAATGTCTATTTTCAAGAGAAATTTTGCAAAGGGTCTTGTGTTTCAAACAAGAAAAAAATATGAAGGATCCTTTCAAGTCTTCTCAAACAGATTTCTGCTCAGAGATCAGTTTACCCACATTAAAATTTTCATGTGAGACACTCAACATAAAAATAAAATAAAAAGTATGAGAACGTAGCTATTACAAAATTTTCACTATATTATTTCATAAATGAAATTTCAATTTTTCGAGTTTGGAAAAATTGAAAAATAAGCCTTCAGAAAAAACCAAAAAAAAACCGGGTTTTTCCCAATTTTTCCGTTTTTTTTCCGAGCATTCCCATTTCTATGCGTGCATACTAATAATACTGAGTAAAAATAACTCTAATATCATCAAAAAATCATGGAAGCGAGTTAATTTTGTTTATTGGTCGCAAAAAGATATCTCAAATTTTGCCGATTGGCCACAATAAATTATGGTGAATTTTGATCAATGAGCGCATAAAAGAAAAAATAAATTTTGTCAATTGGTCGCAGAAGAAAATGCATTTTGACAAACCATCGTGGTAAAAATGGACATTTCCTCAAAAGATCGTAAGAAGAAAAAGCAAATTTCTTCAAAAAATCAATAAGAAAATATAAATTTTAATCAAAAGATCACAGAAAAACATGAATTTTGTCAAAGGATCGTGGTCAGAAATGCAAAATTCATCAAAGGATCACGGCAAAAAATGTGAAATTTGTCAAAAGTTTGTGGTACAAAGTGCAGATTTCAACAAAGAATCATGATAGAAAAACTTGAATTACAATTGAGGGGAGGAAAATGTAAATATCATGAAATAATCATTTAAAATTTTACAAATTAGGACAAAATTTACAGGCTGGGTTAAAAATGGAACCAGGATTCTTTTACAACTGTAAAAAGAAACTAAAACTACATAAAAAATTTTAGACGGGGGAGGGGGGGGGGGGTACTATCAGAAGTGTGTTCTGGTGCACATTTTTGAATGCATCTTTGGGATAAAGCCTAGAGACAATAAAAAAAAAAAAAAAATGATTCTGAACATGAACAGAAAATGATTCTGAATACATTTGCTTTTACCAAAGAAAGTACAAGTGAAATCTCACAAAGAGAAGTTGAAAAATGTTGATACTTATCTGTGTAGAATCTTTGTTTTGGATGATGTGATTCACTTTTTTCTAAAAATTTGAATGACTTTGTTGCTAATGCCTTAAATCTGATTTAGAAATAGCTGAAGTGCAAGACACAGAGTGAACAATTGGTGGTGATGAAGATGAGCGAAGAACTGATGAAATATCACTACTTGAAATCAAGCTAATAGAATAATAAGATTGTGATGTTTTTATTATCCCCAAGACACAGAAACAAGGATCTTTAAATATATTCAACTCATTGAAGATCATGTAAAACAAAAAAGTATTTTGCTTAAAAAACAAATAAGAGAAAAAAAATTTCCTGAATATTCCTTCTTAGCTGTAAGAACTTCATGTTATAATGGAATAAATTAAATTTTTTCTTTTAAAATAATGAGTGAAAATAAAATGAAGTGTTACTGAATTTATAATTTACAGTACAATTTATATCATTATTCCTATTCCATAAGGTGTAAATCCGGCTATATATATATATGAATTATTTATATCACATGGTTTTGACTCAACCTCAGTTATTACATACTCAGTTACAAGGGCAGATCTGCAGAATTTTCCAGGAAGAGATGCAGAGTGCAGTTGTTACTGCTATCAAAATTCATAGTTGCTAAAATATCTATATGATCAATTCTGCAGATTTTAACCGTACAGTATGCAAGATAGTTACTATTTGTTCAAAATACTTGCAAAATGTTAAAATACTGAAATCCGGTTATTTCTTGGAATTAATACTATGAATTTGCTTATTTAATGTTTTTCTCAGAAATCTTAAATTTCCTAAGGAGGGAAAAAAACCCTACTAACTCAGAGTTTACCGTGCATCAGAGTTTAACTGTGCATAAAAATTATAGTAATTATCCTAATTTTTCTAATAGAAATTCTCAATTTTCCGTTATTAACAAACGCTACTTTAAAATCGCAAATTTAATCGGCTAAATCGCCAAGTTGCATAATGATCCTCGCCACTGAATATATAAATAATGCCATATTTGCAAACTTATCTGTCAAAAAACAATGGAACCTTGGTTTATGGCCCCCTCTGTTTTTGACAAGTTCGGTTTATGACCAACCTCAGTGATCAAAATTTTATTCTTTCGGTGTAGGATAACTCGATTCGCGACAAAAGCTGTCGAATAGTTCAATTGGCAACCCTCACTTAATTCTTGTTATAGGTCAAGTTTGGAGTAAAGTGCACGTATCAGAGTGCTTTGTGAACTTCAGTACAGTAAAAAAATTAACTTATTGTTTTAATTTTAATCAGTTTTGCGAAAATTTTAGCTTTTATTATGACTTCTAAGAATGAAAAAGCGTTTAGTGATAGCAGTAGTAAAAAGCTTAATCGAATTACTGATCAATTATGAAAAGAAGTAGTGACAAAACTTAAGAACGATGGTAGTGTAATCAAAATAGCTAAACAATACGGTGTAGATGAACTGTCGATTACTCTGATGATAAAGAACTAGTCGGTTATGGTAACGCCAAAACTATTTTCTATCTCATGCATTTAATGCGTCAAAATTCATTATTACAGTGCCAAAATCAAATGAAAGTCATATGCTCACCGTGAGGATTCTAAAGACATGAAATTCTGAACATTAGTTTTTGAAATAGGACTGTTGTGGATATCGGGAAAAATACAGCATATATGCGACACTTGTTGGGAGATTTACCCAAAACACGCAATGAGCAATAATATAAATCAAAGTGTGCCTAAATCTCAAGTTTGATGAAAATTTGTGCATTAATTCCTGCGATAGAGATATTGTGGTAATCGGAACAATTCAGCATAGCAGTGCCATGTGTTTGGTTATTGAAACCAAAATGTAAACAAAGCCAATTCATATAAAGATTAACTGAATTTAATGTTTGATGAAAATCCGTGCGTTAATTCTCGAGATAGAACTACTGCGAAAATAATGAAAAATGCAACACAATTAAGCCATCTGTTGAACGATTTAAATCAAAATGTAAACACCATCAATTTATATCAGGGATTACCTTAATCATGGCCCACTAGAACTAAAGGCCTGTCTATTTGAGATTAATGTAGGAAGTCTTCGCCAGAGAACGCTGATACTTTGCCTAAGTTATTCAGACCAATCATGTAAACCCTGAACCAAAACAATGACATGTGTGCAAACATGTGCACAGAACTGAAAGCAGTTTATTCAATGCTAATTTGGGCAGGGTTTGCGTCACGTGGTTCAATGAAACGGTTCAAGGTTTGTAGCTGAATCCAGCTTCACTTTTTCGGCAGTTTTTCGCGAAATGGCTTGGCCAGTACTATATAGTCGGCGTTGCCTGAATATAATTTTTTTTAATCCCATGCATTAGTTCTTGAGATAGAGCGGCTAAAAAATTTATATCACATACAGAAATTCAGACCCGAGAATGGATCGTGAACTGAGGTTCCACTATATATTATATAAAAATTTAATTACAGCTGGTGATTTCAATGTCAATTTTACAAATAATACTGGAAATGAATTTTCAGTATATTTTCATCCTTGGTTTGATACAAATCTATTAAGGCTGTAGTTCGAGCGACTTTTTCCAAGGAAGATAACTTAACCTATAATTTCTCTGAAAATGTCCTAGAATATTATTCAATAATTGGAATAAGCTATTCCAATAGATATCAGGAAGGAGAAATAAAAATATTTCACTTAATTTTTTTTTAATTTAAATGTGAAAACCCGTTTTTATGTGCATTGACTATAAAGTTATGTTTAGCGACCTTTGGGTGCCATGATCACAAAAATCGCGCTAATGGCAGAAATATTTCATATTTATAACATCTGATTTTTAAAACAAGTAAATAAGAATGCCACAAATCCTATGCGAAAAGAATAAAAATTTCTATTCGCATTATTTTTCTACAAAATATGTATTATCTAAAATTAATTGAATCTGTCAATTTCTGTACAAATAAATTAAAATTAATTTCGTTTTTTCACTTTTTTTGTCCATTGATTAAATAGTTTAATATTGAGCGAAATAAGAAAAAGTAGTGGGAATATTTCAAAGCAACTGAGGTTTTCTTATATTCAATATATAATTATCAAAAAATTTAAATGACTAGTATTAAAAAATGCTCTAACGAGCACCAAAAAAGGTTAATATGTTTTTAAAGTATGAAAAAGTGTTTGACAAGAGCTTCTAATTGAAAAAAGAGAAAGGACAAGGGGTCCCTTCTTGGCTGCAATTCACTGTCAATGCCAAATTTGAAAAAAATCATATTTGCCCTTTTTCCATATAAAAGAAATCTGCATAAAACTTTCAATCGTGCTTTACATGTTAACTGCATTGTTGACTCTGCATCAACTGCACTACAAATCAGTTTTCTGTGCTGTTTTACACTGCGATAGTTTATGGTGGTACTACGTGAATGTGATACACTGCAAGCAGTGTTGAATGCAGGAGGTGGGCTGGGGGGACATTCCCTCCCGAAGGTATCAAATGCCCCCCCCCCCCTCCCAATAAAATTTGAGATTTTGTGTTTTTAATGGTAAAAAAGTATGATCCCCTTAGAACTCTATTCTATTAAAGCCACAGAAGACCCTCCCGGAGAAAAGTGTCTGAATTCAACACTGGCTGCGGGAACTATGGTTTTTGGCCCTATTTTGCTTTACATTCATGTTTAATCACGTGGTGTCTTTTCTAATTATGCCTTTACACTATACAATTTTGTCGTAACAGTGACTGATTTCTTTTATATGGAAAAAGCGCAAATATGATTTTTTCAAATTTGGCATTGACAATGAATTGCAGCCAAGAAGGGACTCCTTGTCCTTTCTCTTTTTTCAATTAGAAGCTCTTGTCAAACACTTTTTCATACTTTAAAAACATATTAACCTTTTTTGGTGCTCGTTAGAGCATTTTTTAATACTAGTATATAATGCCTAAGACACCCAATCCTTTTTAATGGGATATTTAGTAGCTTTTTATTCTCAATGTGTAATTAATGTGATCTGCTAATATTTCTTATCTATTTTAGAAATGGGAGTATTTGTGAATGGTAATGGTCAAAGAACCAGATCTGATGATATGAAATGGTCAAGATTACCTCTATCATTTGGTAGGCATTATTATTTTTTAAGTTATTTTATTTTTGTTATTAATGATAATTAGGGCTGAATGTCTGTTAGCACTAATTTCCACAATTTTAATATTTTGTCTATTTTCAATAATTTTAAAAAAATGTGATTTTTGTAAAAATTATTTGGAATCCACTTTTATATACATATATATGACAGCTGCAGTTCAGTATGTATAATTTTACGTGTCTTAAGCTTACAAGGAAGTTCTCCATACTAGGCATACTCAGAATATTTTGAAAAAAAAAAAAATCCTATCAAAAACATGAATGTGAAAGAATGCCAAGTTTGTTAAAGGTTTTGCTAATAAAATAAGTGAGATCTAACTGCAAACCAAGTTCTTTTGAAGCTCCTTAAATCATAGCTCCTGTCATGCATAATATTCTTCAAATGCTTAAAATGATTTAGTATGTTACTTGTTATTCAATAGAGCGACTTGGCAAGTTTTCTCTTATTCAAATTTCTTTATTTAATTGATCAGAACTTAAAGTTGATTACTTAATTAATTTATCAATACCTTAACTTCAATGTTCTTATTCGAATTCTCGATTGACTAGATCTTTGCCAATCAGATTCTAGATTAAATTACACTCAGACTCAAACATTAAAGTGGTGGCTGAAAACTTGCCAAGTCGCTCTAATGAATAACAAGTAACATACTAAATCATTTTAAGCATTTGAAGAATATTATGCATGACAGGAGCTATGATTTAAGGAGCTTCGAAAGAGCTTGGTTTGCAGTTAGATCTCACTTCTTTTATTAGCAAAACCTTTAACAAACTTGGCATTCTTTCACATTCATGTTTTTGATAGGATATCATTATTTTTTGTCAAATCACTTCTTTTATTAGCGAAACTTTTAATGAACTTGGCATTTTTTCACATTCATGTTTTTGATAGGATATCATTATTTTTTGTCAAATAAGTAGGTATTTGCTTCCTTTTTGAAATAAATTGGCTTAATATTAAATTAGTTTTTTTTAATATTAATTAATCTTACAGCTTTTTCTGCGTTTATTTACTTTTTCAGTCAAATTAAAAAATTTAGGACTGCTTATGTTCCTTTAAATTCCACTAATAAAGATGTTTCTTGGCGATATATCGCCAAATTGACGACAAAAATTACCCGCCAGAAGTGATGCCAACTTGGCGCTATTTCTGGTATTTCGCCAAATTCCCATAGACTCCCATTATAATCTGGCAATTTATCCAATAATTTTGTTAGGTCAAGGACAATCACCATCATTTTGGCATCTTTTTTTTAAATCGTTTTTCTAACTTCCCAATATTGCTTAAATATTGCTATTTAGAAAGTTTTTAGAACGCTTTTTGCGTTTTTTTACCCCTTTTTAATTTTGTATTTGTTAACAAATGTTCTTAGTGATCATTAATATCTTATAAGTAATGAACATGCCAAATTTGATGTTTCTAGGCCCTTAACATACAGACATCCTATTTTTAGAAATTTTTGCTCTTTTAACCCTTTTGGATTAGTGGCATTGATATAAGATATAGAATATATTGGAGCAAGGACTCACCATCATTTTGATATCATTACTTTTAAGATCGGTTTATTGTTTGCTGAGATTGCTTAAAAATCCCGATTTAGAACATTTCTAGAACGCTTTTCGTGCATTTTCACCCTTTTTGAATTCTGTATTTTTTAGCAAATGCCCTTAGAGATCATTTATATCTTATAAATAATTAACATGCCAAATTTTATATTTCTAAGTCCTTCAGAAATACAAAAGCTGCATTTTTAGAATGTTTTTTGCTTCTTAACCCTCTTACGGTTAATGATATACACATAAAATGTAGCCTATGTTTGAACCGGGGCGAATACGATCATTTTGGTATCATTAATTTTGAAATCGGTTCATAATTTCACAGATTAGCCGCAATACTCGCCAAAAAAGACGCCAACTTGGCACTTTTTCTGATATTTCGCAAAATTCCCAGAAACTCTAAAATGCCAAACTTTATAATTCTTGTCCCTTAACATACAGACATCGCAATTTTAGAACTTTTTTTGCTCTTTTACCCTCTTTGGATTAGTGGCATCGACATTGTTGGAGCAAGGACTGTTATCATCATTTTGATATTACTTACCCATCATACGTAGTATAGGGTAAGTCTTGCAATCGTTTTGGAAATCGAAAAATTTTTTTTGACGGATTTACACGTTTCGGACACTGGAGATTCCGAAAAACATATTTTTAGAAAAAAAAAAAAAAAAAATTGCCGTCCATCCGTCTGTGTGTCTGTCTGTCTGTCTGTAACCGCTCTATCTCCCGAACAAATTGAGATAGAGATTTGAAATTTTGTATGTGCTTAGTATGTAAGAATGGGACGAACCCTATTTAATATCAGTAACCTCAATTATCCGGAACTATTTTTTTTTCGGACTCTCGAAAAATTCGTTCTGATGAAAGGTATATAAAAATTTTCGAATTCTTTTATTTTAAGGAGTGGACATAAAAGGGAATAAAATAACACAAATTTTGCATAAAAAAGGAAGTCAATTGGATAATTAGTTGTTGAGATATTTCTAATCCTATTTTCCACATTCTTTGATTTTTCATGACCCTGTATTTCATTCAAATTTCAATTCAAAAATATCTTTTAATTGGAAATGAGATACTTAATTCGATGCAAGAAACCGTTAGTGAATATGATTATTATTTTTGGAGTTATAAGGATGTTTCTATTACGCAATTCAGTGCTACTTGAATAGTTTGACGTTTCATACAGTTTATCGAAATTGGGTCATCAGAAATTCATTAATAGAGCATGATTATGCGTTAAAAATACTTAAATATACGTTTATATTTTGTTTTGGAATTGTAATGCATTTTATAAATTGTTTACATGTGGTATGTTTTCATATATTGTGCTATGCATATCCATGATGGGTAAGTATTACGGTGGCCTCCAACGACTAGTTACTTTTAAGATCGGTTTGTTATTTACTGAGATTGTTTTAAAATCGCTATTTAGAATGTTTTCAGAATGCTCTTCGCGGATTTCCACCTCTTTTAAATTTGGTATTTTTTAGCAAATGTCATTAGTGAACATTTATATCTTATAAATAATTAACATGCCAAATTTTGTTCTTCTATGCCCTTCAGTAAAACAAAAATCACATTTTTATAATGTTTTTTTACTTCTGAACCCTCTTTTGGTCAGTGACACAGCCATAAGATATAGTGTATGTTTGTACCGGGGCGAATACCATCATTTTGGTACCATTACTTTTGAAATCGGTTTGGTATTTTCAGAGATTATCCCCGATACTCGCCAAAAGTGACGCCAACTTGGCACTAATTCTGGTATTTTGTAAAATTCTCATAAATTCCCATTGTAATCCAATACTTATCTTCTAACCAACCGTTAATGTTTATTTAATGGTGATTTCTGATTTTTTCCTATTTATAGATCCAATAACCTACCTCCACACCAAATTTCAACTTCCTAAGTCACCTGGAAGTAGTCGAACATTTATATGAGTGAGTCAGTGAGTCAGTGGTAAAAACAGTGATTTTCAGACGTCAATTTCTCGTGAACGGTAAAAGATTTTTTAAAAAAATTATAGGATTCGGAAATTAGAAGATGGCCTTACATGACACGAAAAATTGTAATTGTGTAGGTCAAATAGAATTTAAGTTATTGAGGGGTCAAAAGTGGCCCGAAATGGTTCGGGTAATATAACCCACGGCCAGTGTTAAGCCTTTCTACTTTGTGAACTTGGCTGACACACTGTTGTGTGTCTAGATAGTAATCAAACTACTTTTATATTTAATAAATGATCAATCAAATTTAGCAGTGGAAATACAGTAGAAAGTTTGTTTGGCGAACAGCATTTTTCTTTGCCTAAAGCAAATGATTTTCATGTAACTGAAAATTGTTAGTTAATAGATTTTTAGAATGTGTGTAAATAGTATTTAATCAATTTAAACTTAAACATTGAGAAAGTTCAAAACACACACACACACACATATATATATATATATATATCTTGTTGCAGCAGTTACTTTATTTTAGTACTGTAAAAATCATTTTATATATAAAAAATATTTTCATATTGAAAAATATATTTTCACATATTTAAGCGTATTCCAAAATAAAGGCTAGATGAAGAATGCTGCAGTAATATATTTCAATATCACACAAGTTTTTGTTCCATAGCAGCAAAATTGAATCGACACTGCTCAATTGGACTTAATTTTGAGATTGAAACAAATTTAATTTTCATTTTAATTCATAAAATTTCATAGTTAACTTTCATTATAAATATTTATATGACAAAACTATAATTATAACAAACTAAAATCGACAAGAAAATAAGATAACAAAATCTTTAAACAGGGTTGTTCGGTTTATAAACCAATAGTTAAAAAAAAAAAAAAAAAACATGCTGGTTTTTTTTTTCAATCTGGTTTTTTTATTCTTTTTCCATAATGAATTCCCTTTCACACACTATTGAAAAATGCAAAATTCAAGTTATGCAGAATCGAGAAGCAAAGCTGTAAAAAAATGATGATTAATAATATTATTAATAAATTTCTAAAATAACAAACATTTTTAATCAATTCAACTTTTCGTATAAGCTATAAATCTACATGGCTACATACTACTAATTTTTCTATAATTAGTTGGTTAGAGAAAAACTTATTAGTTTATCTTTCTCCCTCCCCCTCATTTTTTTTAAGGCTTATATAAAGCCATTAATTGTTATATAGATATACAGCCAGAAGTGCAGATTTGAGCTAAAAATGTACTTTTACTATTTAAATTGCTTGACTAGTTGAAATTTACTAAGGATTTCATTATTCCTCGAATATAACATATTCTTAAGTAATTTTCTCCATTGATTTCTTTTTATTATATATGCTAATGGATAATTGGCAATGAGATTTTTTTTTTTTTTTTTTTTTTTTTTTTGCTTTGTGTTTATTGGATTTAATAATAAGCTTTTGTTTTTCTCGCATTTCCAAATTGGGATTAAGAATTTTGCATTATGATTTTATTCTGTTACCAGCTGTGTTGGCACAGTTTAAACCAATTGGTTTTTTAGATAAAATCTAATATAATTTTTCTCATTTTTTTAATTTAAATGTTTCAAATTATTGGATGTAAGTAATTTCTATTTTTAAGTCTTACCTCAGCAGTCACCATGAAACATTGTGAGTCTAGTCTAGGTCATGTTAATATGCATGTAGAATGCAAATTTTATGCATTGATGAATATATCTGACGCTAAGAAAACACTTAAATTGTGTAAATTTAGCAAAAATAAAAGAGATTAAAAATAGCAATATTTAGAAAAAAATGTTTGCCTTTGAGAAATGTAGATGTACAGTTAATAACATAAAATGACCTTTAAAATTTCAGTCAAGCTCTAAAAGAAAATTTTTTTGATTGGGGTGGGGGGAATTTTAAGAATAAAGAAGAAACTTAGATATGAAGTTGAATAAGACATTGAAAAATCAGGTGCTAGTAAAGCACCTGTTTGCATGTAACTAAATTAAGCAATAAAATATATTTAAATCTTCTATTGCATAATCAAACTCATTACTTAAATCAGTCAAGAAAAATGGGGAGGAGGAGGGGACAAGGCAAAGTTTGCTTGAGACATAACAGAAAAAAAGTCTCATAAAATGCCTAAAGAGATGTAATTTTTAATTTAGACATTTAAAAGTACTAAGCATTATAATATAGTGTGTAGTCTGATGGCTGTTTAAATGCTTTAGTGAATGACAATATTTATAAAACTGCTTTGTATTTTAAGATCAATGTTTACAATAGTCTAAAAAGCTGTTAAATAGGTATTTTTGTTTATTTTACTGTTACCTTTTCTTTCTTTTTTCTTTTAACCTGGTAGTTTCAGAGGAGAAGTGTCAAATAGCAACAATACACAATACTTCTTCAAGTGTGTAAAGATTCTACTGCTAAATTCGAATCATTCCAGAAATTCTTTATAAAAAGCTTTACTTTCAATAAAAGATGATTCTTAGGGTCTTCTAACAGAACAATCAGACATCTCATATAAAAAGTATTTCAAAGAAATTATTTTGAATAGCCATACGAAAATAATATATGAAATTTCATATATGAAAATACCTCATATATTTATTTATAGTGCTAGTACTCAAAAGATTGTTTATTAAGATTTTCAAGGTATCGATGTTTCATTATGAAGAACATTTTATTTAAGAGATATAAAGCATAGCTTTTTCTAAAAATGTTTAAAATTTGAAAAGATTTCAATTTTCTATATAATTCATTGTAGTAATTAAATAATTCATTGATTAGAATTACTTGTAAATCAAGTTATTACTCAAGTATTCAAACATTCATTTTTATTGATAAATATGCATGTATATGTAATAGGAAAACATATTTAAAAAAACCCGGTTTAAACCAAAAAAAACCATGGTTTTTAGTAAAAAAAAAAATCTGGTTTTTTACCAACCCTGTCTTTAAACAAAAAGATCACAAGACACAATGCAAAAAGATCCTATCTTCACACTGTAATTTTTTTGTTCGACTCATGATTTGTTTTTCAGATATCATACATTTTATATGACAATGCAATGACTTTCTTGGTTATTCTAATATAACAATAAAACTTTGACAGCAGCAATTTTTTTGTTTTTCAAAATATTAAAAAAAAAATTCAGTTTTTATCAAAAAATTTAAATGGCTTGTATTTAAAAAATGCTCTGACAAGCACCAACAAAGTCTAATATGTTATTAGGTATGAAAAAGTGACAAGTGTTTCTAATTGAGTGTGATAAAAGACAAGGCTGCAGCTCACTATTGATGCCAAATTTGAAAAACAAATCATACTTGTGTTTTTCCAAATAAAAAAATTTGCATAAAACTTTCCATCTTTCTTTTTAGTAAAACTTTCAATCTTGCTTTACATGTTAACTGCACTACAAATCAGTTTTCTGTGCAGTTCTACACTCAGGGCTGCAGAGTTGGTGGGAAAAAAAGCTGACTTTGACTCCGAAAATTTTAACGACCTAAACTCCAACTCCGATTTTGCTACTATACTAGTGTTGCTGTTGGTTAAAATTTTGAGGGAATGCAAGAAATATAAGTCAAAAATTCCAGTATTTCGGTGTTAATTCAGTTTCTAGAGCTTTGAAAGCAAAATGGAAAAAAATACTTTGTTTTTTCTAATTTTAGAATTTTGCGTACCACAAACCTGAAAAATCCAACTATCAAAATCAAAAGAACAAAACGAAACAGAAATTTTACTATTTCGAATCTTTACAATTTGGATGTTAATTTGTTTCCTCCCGAGCAGAAAAATTTCGATTTGGGAAGAAAAAGAAAAGGATTTTACTAGTTAGTAAATAATTTGAAATCTACTAGAGTTTATATTAAAAACGGTTTTCATCTACCTTGTACGCCAGGCAGTATATTGGGTAGCCTGATATAATCCAAAAACAACAATATTTATTATTTTATTCATTTAAAATTACATATAATTGGTTTAATTTCACTTCAAACTGTCTAACAACAAAAGCTGGAGTCAAAGTCTGATTGTTTTTTAGTGACTCCAACTCTTTTTCTAAAAATTGGGCCCAACTCCGACTCTGTCGCCCTGGTGGCACTGCATGAGCATGATATGCTGCAGGAACTAATTTTTCTTGTACTACTTCGCCTTAAACTCATGTTTAATCATGCTGCATGTCTTCTGGCTATGTCTTTACACTACATATTTTTATCATAACTGTGCCTGATTTTTTTATATGGAAAAAGCACAACTATGATTTTTTCAAATTTGGCTTTGACAGAGAGTTGCAGCCAAGAAAGGATCCCTTGTTCTTTCTCATGCTCAATTAGAAACACTTGTCAAACACTCTTTCATACCTAAGAACATATTAGACTTTTTTGGTGCTCATCAGGGCACTTTTTAATATTAGTATAAATATGATCTGTTTTGAGATATTCATGCCTAAAGTTTAATTATATTGCATTTTGATTATTTGTGGACCTGAGGTTTTTAGCTCTTGTAAGTTTCCATTTTTAACTTTTAAGAAATGTGTTTTCGGAAAAATGCTTTATCTTTTGTTCAATCTAAGTTTTATCCAGTCATAAAAAATGTATGCTGAAATTGATTAATTATTTAATCAATGACTCTATACAAAAAAATATTTCTTATATTTCAGCTTACCATCTGCCTTATCTGTTTGTCACTCATTTCAATTCTATTGAAGTCGTTGAAATACCACCGCAAGGTATCATTGAGCCGTAAGTGTTTGACTTAAATGTTTTATCTTTTTATTTTTACAAGTGATTTGGACATTATAGTTACCTTTTTACATTATATTTTGAAATTTGAATTTGTGTAGTCAGAAAAAATTCTTTGTAATTGATGTAAGTAGTTGAAATGGCAACCATTATAAACTATCTAATATTATCTAAAATATATACCTTTTTATAAATTATAATTTGAACTAGGGTTCAAGTTTTGTAGTTCCATCTTTTGCCTTCGCTTTGTATGTGTCTGATCCCTTTTCTCTCTTTCTGATTAGAATTTAATTAAAAACTAAGTTATTTTGTTCTTAACACTTTGTGTCGCCATGTTGCATATCTGCAAAATACCCAAATGTTACATATACAGACTATTTTATTTATTGCTGCTACCTTCCAACACTGCAGTTAATATAAATTTATCATAGAATTTTCAAAAGAAGGTAATATTGGATTAAATTTTACTGCCAAAAATTTTATTGAGCATTTTCACATTTTCATTTCACATATTCATTTTTGTCAAATAAAAAGACTGGAGGCAAGCAAAATTAGACTTTTTACAACAGTAATTGATATTAAAAATTTAACAATACATATAAGAAGTGTAATTTTCTGTTTATTATAAATATAAAAAAAATGCATTTTTCTGTTATTCAATAATTTTTCTTCAGATTCTTTTAAAATTATTTTTGACATGCTTAAAATGATTTCTTACATTTGGGCAAGTAGTTTTCAAATTGGAGTTGACTCACAAAGGTTTAATATTAAAGTTATATATTCATTGTATGAAATATTTAGTTAGTATCTGAATTCATTTTATTTCCAAATTTGTATATTCTAATATATTTTTAATACTGTTCAAATACTACTAAAGTAGAGATGGGCATTATTTAACATAACAGGATAAATATTTGTGATAACCGAAAACTTATTATTCAGTAACAGATTAACAAAATATCCCTGTTAATTTTGGAATCTGCATTTATATAAATGAATTTTTGGGATATTGAAAACTGTATTTATTCAAACAAATGATTGGAATACTGAAAATGAAATGAGGAAAAATGTGTTTGTTAATCTAGAGTATGTGAAGTAAATAAGTGATGCTTGTAGATTATTAAAAAGCAAGGAGGTAATGTTGGTCATCTTTGGTCATAATTTTAATGGGAAGGAATCTCTGAAAAGTGGAATTAAAGAGATTTATGGATTTAATTATTGATGATAAAAAGAAGCTGTTTTATCATACAGGACATAAACTTTGGTTAATGTAATTAGAAAGGTAAAAAGGTGGCAATTCTTTGAGTTTGAATATTTGAAAGGGATATTACTATGTACTTATGTTATTTGGGGGAGGAGGGATATTCTGGGCGCTATCTTATCTTTTTTTGATTAAGTGTTTATTATTATTTTGTCATTATTGCATTGTTAGAAAGTAAGAACTGGCAAACAATATTTCTGTAATTGTATTTTACTGAAAAAAAATTGCCTCATGAGGGCACTTGATTATAATGCAATTGTAATTAATTTTAAAAGCGTACTTGCATGTAAGAAATTTGATGGATGAATGGCATTTGATTAAAAAGGTTTAAATAATGTTCTTGTTTGATAAGCTTTGAACAGGGGTGCAATTATATATATATTTAAAAAAAAAAAAAGGGGGGTATACACTCAAGGAATAGGGTATATTGTCTTAAAGTGTATATACAATAGCTTTTTTGAGAAACAGAGGGTATATGGCATTCCTTAAAAAATACAGAAGGTTTATGACATATACAATTGTACTACACTACATCCCTGTCTTTGAATATGAGTTGATAGATATGGCTTCGGGGAATTCAAACTTCAAGTCAAATACCAATGAAATGAAGATCAACTTTCTTTTTTTAACAAATCACATTGTTAAAACAGTGTTATTTTTTATTATTGTTTACAAAAAAGTTAATTTCTAAACCGTTCCTTTTAGAGGCATTGTATTAGTTGCAATGTTTTAAAATCTCTTCTGCATCATATAAAAATCAGTTTACATTAAAATATTTTTTAAATTGTAAAGAAATTATTATTTTATTTATATATTTTATACAGTGTTCTAGAAGTTATACAATTTCCTATAACTTTTATTTAGAAAACATTTCTATGCATTTTAACAAGTAAAACAGCAAAAAAAAATTATTCATCATTGGGCAAAATTTAGTTATACTTTTATGAATTTCAATGTTGAAAAACACTTTTTTAGTGCAAGAAAATGCTAATAATGCATGAAATGCAAAGTATCATAACTAAGTCTTGCAAAAATTAAATTTTTAACTCCAAGTTGATTTTAAAGGTGTAGATGTATCTGAACTGAAACAGTGTCTATACTTATGTATCAAAATTATTCAAGATATCTTAATTTAAAGGCCCTCTAATTAAAATGTCTTTGATAGCATACTCTCTTCGATTAGTTATACATTACAAAAATAACAGGTTGTTGAAATCTTATCTGTGAAAGTGTGAAACGGTGTAACCTGTTAACCAAAAGTAACTATATTTCCCATCTATATACTTGATTTTCCTTCTGTCAATATATAGTTATCCTGAAAATTAAAAATGAAGCAAGACTAATTAAATTAATTATTATACACTGTTTATACCGTAGGTTAGAAGTATCCCTTTCTGTTTTTTGCTTTGAAATGTGATTTTAGAAACACTAGTACACCGAACCCGGGGTTCCCGGGTCACAAAGTAAAGGTGAAAAACTTTTTTTTAAATTTAAAACTGGAAAGGTCTAATAAATTTTTTCTGCGTAATAGGCTTTTTAATTTGCCAACTAATTCCAAACAGCAATTTTATATGAAGCATATTATTTATGTAATCATATACAGCTTTAAAAATTATCGGTACTTCCGTATTAGATGCAAGATAGAAGTTATTAGCCAAAGATTTCGCCAAAGAATAAAATTGCATTCTCAGTTTTTAAAAACAACTAAGAAAATATGACACTCAGATATTCTTTAAAATACATTTTTGTAAAAGTTAATTGATGTATCTTTTGTAAAGTAAGTTTACAACCAACTAAAAGTCATTAAATTCATAGATAAAAACGAAATAAAACCAACAACAGTCACCGGGTTTTATAGCCGACGATATATTGACATAACAGGTTTTTAATTACTATATTTTTCAGTTGCTATGAAAAAATGACAACTAAAATATACAGTGATCTGTTATTTTCCATGGAGAAAAGAGATAGATGAAGGTGCAGTATGCGATTAAAATGGTTTGATGGGCGTTACTCTTCCAATTTAAGTCTCTCATTTGGCCCAAACAAAACAATCACGTGGAACAGAGACCGAATTCTTTAACATAATTTTTTTCTCTAAATGAAAATGATCTGATTATATTTTAGCATTATAAAATAGCATTTCATTGTATTATGAATTAAAATTGCATCGCTAAAAGTTTTCCTTTTTTGTGAAAGCACACTGTTGTGTTTGATGCAATGCAGTGAATTTTAGGGTTACACTTTTGGCATCACCTCCATCCACTAAACTGCATCTGTTTTTTTTCTTTTTTACTCTAACTTTAGGCTATTTTTCCCCTCTTTCCCACATAAATGCGATACTCAAGTTGCCACCATTAGAGAAATTGAACCAAAAACTACAAAAAAATTAATATCTTAAAAACAAATCGAGATACAGTTTTCTAACAAACGGCATTTAAAAGTGCATTTTTTTTCTTTAAACGGTGGTATAAAGATTGAAAACGTGCAATGTCTAGAAGTTTAAAAGTTTACAAAAACGAAAATTGCAAAACCGAAATTTCACCGGAAAGTGTTGCCATTCAAAACATGACGTATGCGTTACGCACAGATACGTTTGGCCTTTATTATATAGATTGGAAAAATTCTGAAAGAATTTAAACTTTTTAGCAAGGGTCAAATTTTTTTTAATAATAATGATATATAATTTATTCTAAATAAAAGGAACAATATACTCTTACAATATAACATTCTTAAATATGCTGTATTCACAAGATATTGTTGAATGATATTGTTGATTTAAAACTTTCTATCAGTGCTAAAATGACACTTTTTGTAAAGTTTCCATTGTTTAAAATCTTCAATGTGTTAAAAATTGTTTGATTGTTTTAAATCTAAAAGTTACAAATGCAGTAAAAGCTCAACTAGCTGGCATGCTCAGGGAATATACTTGAAAAGTCTGGATGGTTAGCACTACAAAATTGCCATGTAAGAATGAAGGGGTGAGGAATAGATACTGATATAGCAGTAAAACAGAGCAATGATTTTGTCTTATTTTCTTATCATTAGCAAGTTATTGTTTTTATTATTAAATTAGCATTTGATAAAATTAGTCTTTCCTATTAATAAAAAATAAAAATAAACAATATTTTGTGTTAGGATGTGATTTCTGAATTTATTTATTAATAATATTCAAACTTTTATAACCATTTTTTATGTATAATTTGACATCGCTTCTTTCCAGAGAAAACACCTAGTCCAATGATTAGAGGGTTGAATTTGGAATTAATTAGGGAAAAGCTGGAAATTGTAAATTAGGGGAAAGCTATAATTTACATTGTAGTGTACAAAACAAGTCAGACCCAATAAAAAAATTCTATTATTATTATTATTAAAGAATAGGTTTATTAACTGTATTAAAATAGGTCATTAATTTTTAATATATAAAAAAACAATTTTTGGGACATTATATATTTTGTGTGTGTAAAATATACCTCTTTTTTAAAGTTATTTGCAAAATTTAAAACTAAGTTAATACAGGAGTGGTGGGGCTGCATAAAGACAGTATTTTGTTACTAAAAATTAAAGCATAGGTTTCATATTCTGAAAGCCAAAATCGGTGTTAAATTGCGATGTTAGATAGATGATAAATCAATTTATGAAATTTCTACATTGCCCAATCCTTCTGGCTAATTCAACAATGCAAAATTTTAATACAATCTCATATACAATTTTTATACAGTACAAAAAAGATAATCTATACTAATATTATAAAGAGGAAAGATTTGATTGTTTGTTTGTTTGTTTGTTTGAATTGAATAGGCTCCGAAACTACTTGACGGTTTTGAAAAATTCTTTCACCGTTGGAAAGCTACACTATTTCCGGTGAACATAGGCTAATTTTTAATTGATTTATTCAAATATTTTCCTTAATAATTCAAAATTTCATTATTTTTCATACAGAATCAATTAAAATTTTTCCGATAAAAAATAACCATTTTCTTTCCCGTTGCCAAAAAAATCAAAATATGGAAAATAATTTGTCCTCAGCAATTAATTTTTAGTTGAACAGTATCCACGTGAAAAATTAAAATAAAAAAAAATTCAAAGGAAAATAAATATGACGTCATTTATTATATTATCGGAAGTTTTGTTTGCACAGATATCATATACACACCGAGGTAATTAACGGACACTAAATTAATGTTGTTTTGCCTGGCATGGCAACCCGACTATTGTTATTTAATTAATAATAAAATGTTTTTTTATTTCCTTTCTCTTCTTTAAAATTATGTAAACTGTTTTGTTCTATACTTATTATTTAAATACTAATTATTATTTTTTAAATAATAGAAAGTAATTTAAATATATATATGAAACTGGTATTCGAAAATGATTTTTCTGCCAAATTAGTCAAAAATTATCGATCATATAATTATCGATCTTTTAGATCATACATCCGATTACAGAGAATTAGTCAGATTATTTAATTAGAAGTTATTAAATTTATGTTTTTTTATTATGAAACAGACGAAGAAAAGAAAATTTACTATTGCTGCCCGACTGGAGAATTAACCTTGATGTTATTTTAAAAAACTATCGAAATGGCGAATTTTTAATTATTTGTTTACGTTTTTTTGTTTATATTATTGCAAACATTCTTCCACTTTTATACACGCATTACCTTGCCATGATTTTTTTTATGATGCCAATTTGGAGAACACTGCGTTTTCAAATACCAATTACATTTATATTACTCTTATTTATTTTCTATTATTTTAAAAAGGAAATAATAATAATAAACTAAGTCAATAAATAATTATGGAACAAAACAATTTATATAATTTTAAAAGAGAAAAGAAAAATAATGAAATAATTTACTCAAAAATAATCAACTATTACCGGATTACCACGTGAGGCATAAAATCGCAATTTGCTGCAATCGCGCCAACGGGATCCGTAGATGACACCTGCCCTACATATTATTGGCAATATTATTGTTTATACAATTTGTTTATATAATTTGGTAATACTTGATAATCCCATCGACCATTTGACATTAAATTTGTTATACGTAATTGTTACTTCATCAACCAATTTTAATTCGATGTTTATTTGTATTTCTATTAGCATTTTAGTAATTTATTGATTCTTTGGTTATTTAAAATAAAAATTATGTCCATTTGTATAATTTGGCGAAATTGATCGACAGAATAATCAAGTAGTCGAACAAAAAACTATTGTCAAGCTATAACATTAAATGCCAATAATGGATGATCGTAAATTTCACATTTATTTGAGGACAAACATGAAATAAGTCTGGTACATTTGTAACAATATCGTTTCTAGCACTTCTAATGTTTGACACTAAAAATCATAATGGAATCGATTACAGAAGGTAGAAAGATTTTATTAGATGCAAACTAAAGACTTATTTTTCTACAAAATTTAGTCATCAAGATTATTCTGATTTAACAGCTACATGTTAGCAACTGTTTTATAAAAGGAAGAGGCAGTGAAACTGATGTAATTTTAATGTTATTCAAATAATACAGCTTTAAAACATACTTTTTATGCTTCATTGTTCCACTAAATATATAAGTGAAACACCCTTCTTCGTCTGCCACCCCCACGGAGGGCATCCTTTCCTTAGGGCCTATATCCTACGTGTAGATAAATGGCCGTCATAAATACAAACAAACAAAAACTTTTCTTTATCTGTCAATAATTCTTTACATTTTTTACTCTATGTATTCTTGCTGGAACAGATTAAGGTAGATAGGAAACTACAGTAGACCTACTAGAAGAGGACGTTTATTAAAAAATGTAACATGAAATGACATTGTATGTAGGCTACCAGAACTACACATAGTGCAAGTTCAGATGTCGGGATTTTAAGAACTAAGAAATGATAATGTACAATCCGAAAGTTAATAGAGTTTGATAATCAATCTCACTAATCATTGCAATGCCCTCTAATGTAATAGTGTGATGACTCGAGAACATTTTGATTCCTGTTGTCATAACGGTCTCATGTTCATACGAAACTCTACTATTAATGATAAAATAAAAGAGATGGCTTAATTGCCCAAATTTTCGCCAAGACTTACAATAGTACAATATTGCAATGGCGTTGGCATGATTTTCAGCAATATAGAAGAACATTCCAGGGTGGTCTATACTGCTTTAAAATTAAATTTTTAAATCACCATTTTTTTTTTTTTTTTTTTTTTTTGGAGTCAAGGTTTGTTTGGAAATATGGACCAGCGAAGCGGGCATAGCCTGCTAGTAATAATAATAAAATTATCTGAAATGACCATATCCCCATCCTAATTCTTAGAAAAGGGTTTTCTCCATGCTCAGGCTTTCACACTTGGCAGTTCAGTTTTTGGAAAAGATGTAGCATTCTATCTTTTATCCCCCTCCCACCTCCCTATCTAGTTTCAGCAAAAGCAGAAGAATCAAACCTCTCTTCTTTTATTTTCCTTTTCCTTCTTTATCTGAGGAGGAAAAACAGCTGGTGTAGTGGACTATGATACAATATTAAGTTACTCTGTGTTAATGAGCTATAGAGAATTCTTTATGCTATATTTTTATTTTATAACATTCTCTGTCAAAAACATTTGCATAGATTTATTTTATGTCTTATCAGTTGCTGAGGTAATTTGAGAATGCTAAACAGTAAACTTCTTAAAATAGTAGTAAAAATATTTCATCTGTTTATTGGGGGGAAAAAGAAATCAATGATCACTTGTGATTTTTTTTAGTTAGTTGAGCTTTACAATTACTTGAATGCTGGATAACACAGTTTTTACTGTAAAACAATCATAAATTGAAATATTTTAAAAGGTTTCATAAAAGAGCTAATAATTATATATACCGAAGGCAGTCATGACATAACAGGGTGGAGAGTTTTACAAATAAATATGAAACTGTTACCTACTATTAGACAATAATGCAAATAAATATGTAGATATTATTAAAAATATAATTACTTACATCAATTGTTTTGTTTAAGGGGACTCAGGGGTTGATTGATATGGAAAAACATCTAAACAGAGCTCTCGCTTCGAGTCCATATAAAAACAGAAGTATTCAATGTAATTAATTTAAACTTTGTGATATTTTAAAGGTATGTTTGTAGTCTTATAAAATTATAAAATGAAGTACTTCAATGTAATATAATAAGAAATATGGCAAAATTTATGTAACACAATTTTCGAAAAAAAAATTATATGTTATATCAGTGATGCATAACCTTTTTACCAGAAAATCGTTTGTCACCGGAATATTTGAAAAATGTTGTTTCTTTTCTTTAATGGCAAAGTTTCTGTCATTACTATAAGCAAAATTATTCTGTATAAGAATTGTGGTATTATTGTGGCCCGCGGGCCAAAGGTTGTGCAGCCCTGTGTTATATCACCAACACCAAGATATCTTAACGTTGAATTGACATAAAAACCTAATTTTTTCTTTAAAATGACCCAGAAACTTTACTCTATAGAATGAATTAAGGATATAACTATCAACTCAAAAAAACACCATTAAAAAAAACTCTCAAATTTGAAAACTGAAAAAACTCCTAAAAAATACAACTTTTTTTTCTTTAAAAATATTCAAAATATTAAACTATCTAAACTATATTAATTCATTCTATAGATAATGATGTTATATGCATGCAAAAAAAATTTAAGCCATTCCATCAAATAGTTTTTTTTAAAATCTTGGTTTTAGTCGTCAAAAATCAAGTTTTGAGGAAACGCGACTTAAAGTTGAAATTATATGGGGGTGACTATGAAAGTGTTGATACATAAATGTTTATAACTCTGTTAAAAATGCAAATACTTTTATGCTGTTTTTTGCATTGAGTTAAGAATTAATCGAATAATCAAACTAGATCATTAAAAAATATTGATTTTTTGAAAAGTTTTCAACCACTGAGCCCCCTTAAGATGATTGATATTATGTCTGAATATAATGTTGTTATTTGTATCTCCCAATTTTTAAAGCAATTTTGATCAATAAGCATAATAAATAAGAAACAAAAAATTAGTAATAATTCTACATGAAATTATAATCTCTTACATTATTTCATAATGTAAAAGTGGAATCTTTATATATATATGTATTTTTTCTTTTTTTGCAGTAGCTTTTATTATTTGTTACTAATAAATTACTACTTTTTGAATGTTTTTCTCCTCTTTAGTGGTTTGCAAGCTATTACTTTAGTTCAGAATCCCCAATATCTTGGACCAGCTCATCTAGAACAGTCAGTATATTTATCATCATGCCATGATCAAATTATTGAATTACTTCTTATTGATGGTAGTTCTATTGGTAGATCAGAGTTTAATCTACAAAATCATAATAGACGCAGCTTAGAATCTTATAGTACAGGCAGGTTAGTACATGTGTTTCTGGTAGTTTTTATTGGTAGAGCTATCATTTGCTAATGATTATTTCAAAATAATAATGATTAAAATTAAATTTATTTAACACTTTGTTGAGTTGGCCTGCAATTTAATAAAAAGTTGCTTTTTTTACTATACATTTTTATAGTTAACTTTTAAATATTTTTTGGCTAAATCTATTTGTAATTAAATAAAGCAAAAATTATTATTAGAAAAAACTAGAAACAAAAAAGTATAACAGTTATGCAAACTCTGATATAGGGTCAGTCCACATCAAACCAACCAATGGACAAAATTTCAGGTCTTTGGATTTTGTTAATTTTTGGCTCGGATGTTGTACAAGAATAGTAGATAAAAAATACAAATTTGCAATTTTTTTTAACCATTTGTTTTTGAGTTATTAATTTTTGAAATTTAAAATATTTAATGAAATTTGTATTGTTTGGTAATTTTTAATCTGCTGTAACTTGAGAACTATTTGACCTAAAAATTTGAATTTAAGTCATTTTTTTTAGCTTTTTATGTTGTTTCATAAGGTATATAACATGACCAAATTATTTAAAAATATATTTTTTTCTGTAAAAAAAAAATTATGTAAATTTTTTAAAAATTCAAAATTGGAATTTTCGATTTTGTTTAAAATATATATATATTTAACACCCTTTTAGCAACTTTTATGTCAAATTTCATGATGGTACTCTTATGGTATCATAAAGAAAAAAATTATTTTTTATATCGATGATCGGCCAATTTCTGTAAAAAAAAAAAAAATCTTGTTATATTATGTTAAAAAACAAATTGACTATAAAAAGTAGTCTATTTTTGTTTCCAATGTTCATATTTCTCATTCATGCAGGTCAAGTTCAATTATCAAATAAAATTTTAGAATATAATTCGCTAGGTTTTATTATTTTGTTTAACATATAACAATAAAAATTAAAAGTAATCAAGATAATTAATATTTTGTATAATTGTCAAGCTAAATACTTTTTTAAATTTATTTTCTTGGAATTTAAATAGAATTTTTTTTAAATCATTCTTAATTTAATATTGCTTTTAATGAAATTTTATAGTTAAAAAAGGAATAATTTGGTAATAAATGAGTTAATGAAAGAAAATTTCAAAGTAGAGTTCAATAACACAGGACCAATTCTATGACCTCTGTGCACCCAGTCGTCATTTACTACAAAGAAAAGGACCAAGAAACAGGCAACCAGATTCTACTTCATAAGAGTATTCATCTCAGATTGTTTAACCACTTCACCGGCGATAGGTATGGGGAAACAGTGCTTTTTAACCCCGAGTTATCTCGGGGCAGACGGTTAAGTGGTTAACACACAACTCAGTACTTGTACATGTTTTCCAGAGAAAGCTAATAGAATTTTTGAGAGCTATTTTCCCCACTTAAAGAAGCTGTACTACTTTTCAGATGGCCGAGCAGCTCAATACAAAAACTGCAAGAATTTTGTTAATCTTTGCTATCATGAAGAAGGTTTTGATGGAATTGAGGCCGAGTGGCATTTTTATGCAACGGCACATGGTAAAGGTGTATGCGATGGAGTTGGTGGCACAGTAAAGAGGTTTGCTGCTAAAGCCAGCCTCCAAAGTCCAACAGACTATCAAATATTGTCACCTTTTAAACTTTTTCATTGGGGGGTGAGAAATATACTCTCTGTCACTTTTTATGAGACTAATGAGGAATATGTTGAAGAACAAAAGGTGTTAAAATCAAGATTTAAGGAAGCTGTGGCAGTTGTTGGGACTCAAAAATTTCATGCGTTCATCCCTCTCGATAAAGACAAAGTCCAAACGAAGAATACTCTTTTTCTGGCAATATGGAAACACATAAGGTTCAGATGAGTCCAAGTGATGAAGACATTTTGTTTGAAGAAATTGTGAGGATGTTGCTTGTGTCTATGAGAATGAGTGGTGGGTGGCATGTGTTCTCATAAAAGATCAGGTTGAAGAAGACATTAAAGTTTCTTTCCTTCATCTAAACGGACCATCTCCGTCATTCACTTATCCTAGAAAAGCAGACATTTTGACAGTACCAAAATACTTTATTTGATGCAAACTACATCCAATCACTGCAACAGGCAGAACATACACAGTACCCAAAGAGGTAATGTAAAGAGCAGGTCAATTTTTACATAAGTAGAAAAAAATATTTGTATTAAGATCTAAAAATTGAGCTCCACTGAGCCAAATTGAGTTAAATAAAAACATTTGCTTATTAAACATCTAAAATGTATTATTTGTCTTTTAATAAAACAGGCTATTCTTAAATTTCTCCAATTTGTATTTGTTTTCATTAAGTAACACTTTGGACAAAACTGTGCAGCATACCTTAAACTGTTTTTTATTACAGATTTACATGAAAATTGATATAGAAATTTTTTTTTTCTGTATGACACCATAAGAGTACCATCATAAAATTTGGTATAAAAGTTGCTAAAAGGAAGTTAAATGTAATATATTTTTTTCAAAAAAATCAAATTTCAGATTTTGAATTTTTTTAAAAATTTATATGTTTTCCCCAAAAAATAATAGGTAACTTGGTCATGTTATATATCTTATGAAACACCATAAAAAACTGAAAAAAAAAAAAATGATGCAAATTTTAATTCTCTTAGATCAAATAATTTAGAAGTTATAACCGATTAAAGATAACAAAACTATACAAATTTTGTAAAGTTTTTAAAATTTCAAAAATTTATTACTTTAAAACCAATTGTCAAAAAAATTTAAACTTCACAATTTTAATCTCATAAGTAAGTACAACAAACAGGTAAAAAATCAGTACAATCTAAAACATTAACATAAAAAAAATATTTTTATTGGTTGATTTCATGTGGAATTACTCTATACTTACCATCAGAGACTGACAAAATTTGGAAATTCTTAGGCACCAGAAAAAATTCTTTAGAGCCAGCTTGAAAAATCAGTTCTCTGATGCATTCACTGCAAAATGAAACTGTGTGAACCACAGACTTATTATATAAGTAGATGCCACATTCCATTGTTTTCTCAGCAAGGTTTTGAATCCAACATCTTTGGCGAAAAGATGCAGTTTTTTGGCAGTCATCGCTTTATTGGTAACTTTCAGATTCACAAAGAGAAAAGCAGAAGTGCGGTCAACTCAAGACAAATATAAGAATGTGAGCTTCAGAGGGAGAAAAGCTGGTTTGGTGCACTAAATCTGCCCTCCGTCACATGATGGAAGGCAAAGATCCCGGCCCAAGAAAAGGTTGCCAATGTGGAATCTAATTATGAGAAATCTGTGGTGTGCACATTGTGACAACTCTACTTCCTGTCTTCATTGAAACTGGGAAATGTGAGTAAAGAGAGGGAGTGGTTTCTCATTCTCATATGCGTGGGATGAATACATACACATTAGAAATAAAATTTTAGATTTTTAAAACTTTTGATTTTCTGCATTGCACTCTTTGCATTTGTTGGCACTTTTATTATTTTAGAATTGAGAAATATGTATTTAATGGTTAACTTTTATGACATCCAGCCAATTTTACTCTACCATGCCTTAGAAAAAAAGCTTCATTTCAAAAATATTGGAGAAGGTGGGGGGAAAAAATGCATGGCCCTTGATTAGTATGGTTAAATGGACCTAGATAATTGGTGCTTCATTGTATTCTGAAATTTTACTTTTATACCAGAAATTTCCTATAATATTCTTTTCTGTACTTATTTCAGGATTACATAAATTAAAAATTCTTCTGAAATTTTTGGTGAGATTTTAAATTTTTGAATTGGGAAAAAAATCATTCAGTTCTTGGTATTTTAAGATTGTTAAAGCTTGGGGCTAAATTTTGATACTGGAAAATTAAAATTTATTACTTTTTAACTGAATTTTTTAGGCTTTAAATTTAAAATTTATGGGTTTTACATTTGAAGTTTATGGGCTATGGGTCTAGATACAGTCTGATCGAACTTTTCTTCTGAAGCTTCAAAAGTATAATGAGAAAAACATAAAACTTTACAAATATATGAAGAAAACAATAAAAAAGTAATATTGTTTTAAAATTTTGTACTAGCAATCTTCAAAATGCAAATATATATCTATATAAATCCAGTTTTAATGTTAAGAAAAATATGTAATTACTGTGATAAATGTGATTATTGAAAACTATGTATAAAACACTCAAAATATGCAGAAATATAAAATTATGTGTAAGTATCTAAGAGCAATATAATGCAAAATATAAAAATATTCAAGCATATACAAAAATATAAAATCTCATACAAAAATATCAAATCTCTTATTTACATTGTTTAGAATATGTACTGTTATTGTAAACCTCATGTGTGTGTGAGAGAGATTTTTGCAAGATTTGAGAGATTTGTGTGTGACTTTTTTTTTTTTTTTTTTTTTTTTTTTTTTTTTTTTTTTTAAGCAGTTTAACAAAAAATTAGTACAAAAATAAAAATAGTTTTTTAACATTTAATGTTTACCTTGAAAATCACACCCAATTTTTAAATTGCGATTCATGTCCCCAGGAAGTTCCAATACAGTTAGATATATTTGGTGCAAGTACCAAACTCAAAGATGCAACACTGTGCCACATATGACTAGTAATTGGTACACCTAAATTTTAATTGACTTTCTCAGCTTATTTTGTGACAAGATCCATTATGAAAAATTCACTGTTTTTTTTTAATGTTTGTTAGAAGGTGCAGGCTACTAGATTATTAAAAAATATATGTAAATTTAATTCTGATTTTCTTAACAGAAAAAGAAAAAGGAAACCTTTATTAACCTATCTTTCTAGAATGTCTAAATTGATTTCTAAATTGTATAGCAGTAAATTGTTATTTATTGATAAAAGCATATTTTTTAATATTATGAGCTTGTTTCTAATTTATTTTTTTACATTTTAGTCATTAAAGTGTTTCATTGTTACAGTCTCACAATAATTTAGCATATTTTTGCTAATGTTTATTGGTGCAAAATTAAATCCATCATTTTTTTCAATGCCCATATAGTTACATGAGTTATAGTTTATTATGTATGTTGTATGTATGTATTTGGCAGTCTAACTTAAAAATTTCTCTAAATTATGACTTCTCACTATGATCGTTTAGATATATGCCGCTTACCCACAAGAAAAGTGACATTTCTGAACAAAAGCAAATTTTACATGAGAGGCAAAAGAAAATTTGCATGGTTTTACTGTAACATGAAATTATTGCATTTAGATTTCCGTGCAGAGATAAAAACATGCGTGAAAGCATAAAATCGTTAAAAATGAAGACGTAGAATAAGGTTAGGAGAGTTGGATAATTTTACCTCCCCACACAATCCACCACTCTTCTGTGGTCATGAATGGACATATAGCATAAAAAAGGGATTTTCCGTATAACTACATTTATGAAACTGTATGTGTATCAAGGCACACCTATGACCAATCTATTAGCAGAATGAAGCACAAAATGAATTTTTCAGAGATGTGTCACTTTTCTTGTGGTGAGCAATGTGTTCATTACTGTTATGCTAGCAAGAAAATATTGACTGTTTCCAATCATGTGAATAATTGACACTATC
This sequence comes from Maratus speculifer, assembly GCA_964019185.1. Classification (NCBI taxonomy): domain Eukaryota; kingdom Metazoa; phylum Arthropoda; class Arachnida; order Araneae; family Salticidae; genus Maratus; species Maratus speculifer. Next base: position 200,831,410 of record OZ025298.1, read on the forward strand.
CCAACAGCTGAGATGATGTGCAGTGCTCTTGCTTATCCAAATGGTAGACATGATTTCTGTAATATTTTTCTTATAATGTATACACTTTAGCTAAAATATTTCAATTAAATATTTCAGCTCTGGTAAAGAAAGTGTTCCAGAAAGTGAAGGGCTTGATTTCTCTTTTACTACCTCTATTGACCAGTCCTTAGCAGAATTTTCTGTTGATCAGATGTCTGTAGCTTCTCGGAACTCATCAGATTCAATCTCTTCAACAAATTAACTGAAATTATCTTTATACTGCCAATATTGTAGTTGATTGATGTAATGATCATAGTATTGCTTTCTATTTTGATGTAAATACTGCCTCTGATTCAATGCTGTGTGCTGTCTTAGTGTAAAGAAAAATATTTGCATGTTTGTTTGTTTTATAATTATATGTAAAGTATAGAATTAGTTGTACTTTTTAACAGCTTTTTAATATTAAAATTATCATTTTTATACTTTTTCTTGTTTTGTTTATGTAGTTTTACATCTGTCCACACACACAAAATACATATATATATATAGACTAAGGGCTTTCCAAATTTACAAGTTTTTCAGATGTTGGGTCCTTCCACATTTCAGACCCTCTCCTAGATAGACGTTTCTATAATATCTGAGAAGGAAGAGCGGATACAAGAAAATAAACAAAACTCTTATTATATGTATATTCAAATAATACAATGGTGCAACTATAATATTTTTTACGAGTGAGTGGGAAGGGATGAAATATCTGACTTTTAAAAAAAATCGTAATATAAACTAAAGATTTTTTTTTTTTCCCAATTTCAGGAGGGAGGGTCCAAGTCCCTCTCCCCCCTCCATACACACACCATGCATATTCAAACAATAGACTGAAAAAAAAGTAGAAATCTGTAAAACATTAGAAAAATTCCAGAAATTACAAAATCTTACTAAAATTTTATGAATTTAGAAATTTTTTTATTACAGTATTCTAAAAAATCCACTGAGCTTAGGACTAGAGGTTGTGCAGATTTTAGGATTTCGTAGATTTTGGATTAAATAATTTTTTAACTTACTGCTTTACTTTCAAGAAAAACATTGTAATAATTCAATTTAAGCAAATCAAAACTTAAATCTATTTTATTTATTTATACATTATTATTTTAATACCCAAAAATTATTTTTTGTCGCAATTTTTAAACACTTCTTATATAGTCTTTTGGTTGATAACTTCAATTTTCTCTAGTTGAAGTTTATTATGAATTCCGTCGATAGTCCTTGTTTCCTGTAGGTGTATATTAATTTTTATTATTCATCCTTCAACATTTTTTTCTTTAAAAACTCTTGTGAACCTGGGTTGCAATTTTTTACATAATTCAACAGAGTTCAGATGCTTTAACTTTTTTAAGGTTAAATGAAAAATCTTTGTCACAGATTTACTCTTAATGATAGAATCTCTTTTTGAGATTAAATTAATCGTATAATGAGACTATCTATGATGTCAGACATAAATTCTTGTGAACCTGGGTTACAATTTTTTACTTAATTCAACAGAGTTCAGATGTTTTAGATTGTGATAAGGTTAAATGAAAAATCTTTATGATTCCCTTAATAATGGAATCTGTTTTTGAGATTAAAATAATCGTAACAACTATCCGTGATGTCATATGAATCGATAAGATATTTTTATAGAAAAGTAGCAACACTTTTATCAGAAATACAGTCGAGCCTTTATATAACGAAATCCATCGTTCCAGTAAAAAATTCGTTATATAGAGAAATTCGATGTATAGAGTATGATGTTAAAAATAGTATTTAATGTGTAAATTTTGAACAAATATTATTTTTGATCTTTTTAATTAAGAATTTGAAATGTTTAAAAATATATATTAACCTAACATTTTATTTCTTACTTATTTAAGCAGTTTCAAAAAAGAGAAAAGACATTTATTTGAAAGCTTAATGAAAATCAAATAAGGAAGACTTACATAAATTTCAGAGGAAGAAATCTGTAATTTTTTGTTGTTTTGATTTTAAAATTACAATTGTTACGCTCTCAAAAAAAATTCTCAAATTTTAGCAAGGAATGAAAAATTGTAGTTGATATTTTCTTCCATTTGAAGGTCTCTCTTATGTGCTCTCATTGATTCCTCTCTTATATGTGTAACAATTCAATTGACTGTGTTTTGAGAAGGATGTTGAAAGGTGTGTGGGAGGTGGGATGAACTTGTTAGATTTAAAGAATAAGGAGAGAAGTAATATTTATTAAAAAAAAAAAAAAAAAAAAACTCTCCACTGAATGATAAATCAAAAATAAGTGATGGAAAAATGATTCCATATGATTTCGAAGCTTTTTTAAAACTGAATAAATTAAGATCAATTTATGGAAAAATTCGTTATATGGAGATAGATATTTCGCTATATAGAGTTCGATTTTAATGTAATCATGCGAAAAGGGGATCGTTCTTACTAAAAATTCGTTATATGGAGAAATTCGATGTATGGAGTTTCGTTATATAGAGGTTCGACTGTATTTATATTTTGAGATTTGGTAACACAAATGTTATAAGACAGCACTAACCATGTGATATCAGGGCTGGCAAGTTTCTGCCGGGGTGGTTAAAACCAGCGGTTATAACCGGCATGTTAGAAACTAGTTTCTGCCAGTAAACGGCAAAAACTGGTAGAAACTAAGAAATAATGCCAATAAGAATGTTTGAACCTTGAATGTTTCATAATTTACACATGTATTTAATACATAAAGAATTTAGTTAAAAAATTAAAATAAAGATTTTGGATATTATTCAAAGTAGCAAAATGTTTTAGAATGATCATTTAACTATACTTTGTTTATAGAAACTATACTTTCTGTCACTCCAAATACAGAAATTTCCATTACATTAATTTGATGTTGTACAAATTTAACTATTGATATTATTATTTACGGTTGAATTTCTATTTAAAAGTTTTAAAAAATAAAATTTACAAAAAATTCCATGATATTTTAACATTACTTTTCAAAGTATTTTTAAATAAATAATACATTGCAATAACTTAAAAATTATCTACTACTATATACAAAGAGTTTCTTGTGAAAATATCTAAGTAAATAATTGTAGCACAAATATAACAGAAAAAAAAATAATGAAATATCTTGTACAATTATTTTACAATATATTTTAAGAGCATTCCACAATGTAGAATTAATTTTGCTAATCTTTCTTAACCTAGATGGCTTTTTAATTTTGTTCTGAATGAAATAAAAGTTAGGAAACATTTTTTCAAGACCAGCATTATTTGCTGGTAATGTAATTATTGAGGATGTAAAATCTGAAAAATTCTCATCTTCACTGGTATTTGTTTTTAAAGACAACCAGCCACAGAAGGCAAGACATTTTCTAATATAAGAATTATGTTTCTGGAAAAGGAGTCTATTTTCCTTCAAGGGCATAAAATTTAAATTAATGTACATATGGCATAAAATTTAGATTAATTTCAAAAAGCAATTTCTTTGCCCTTTCTTTATGCTCAAATGTCAATTTTGATCTCATATATTTAGGATGAAGTAAATAAGCTAGCAATGCATTAAATGCGATTTGAATCTTGCGTTTGTGAGTTTCCATAATATTTCCATCATTAAATATAGTTAAGCAAATTTTATGAGCAGTTGCAATAGAACAGTCATGTTTTTTACTTTTATCTAAAGTAACAGCAATAGATTTTAACATTTGTAATAAATATTTTAATTTCTTTATAAATCATGATATTTATTTAAAATTTTAATAGCTGCTATGCCCTTAATATTGTTTCATTATTTTCAATCATCTGAAAATAATATAGCTGATTCTTTGTGAAAGATTCAAAACTATCAAATTCTAATACAAATTTTTTTTTTTTTAATTAAAACTATTCACAATATTTTATTTGTTATTTATCTTGAATAAAATATATATAAGCAATTTAATACTACTAAAAGAATCTCAGATTATATCATGAAATGAGTTTATGCCAGTTGTTGCCAGTTATGCCGGTTAAAACCAGTTATAACCACTGGCATGGCAGAAACCATTTTCTGCTGGCAAAAACCCAGCCCTATGTGATATAGATCACATATCTTGTGCTAAAATTAGCTGATTAGATTACCTGGTAAAGACTCAGAATTATTAATTTTTTTTCAAAGTCCTTAGACAAATAAGATGTATTTTTCACAAGCTGTTGTATTAGATAAATATAATTTTATATGTGTATATGTTGCAGCCAATACCCGAAATTGGCCAATTCTAGAACTGGCCGGCCAATTCCCGAATTGGCCAGATACATTAAAAAATGACTGGCCAATTCTAGAATTGGCCAGCCAATTCGCGAACTGGCCAGATGCATTTGGCCAATTCGCGAACTGGCCAGATGCGATTGGCCAATTCGCGAAATAGATATAAGTGCTCGGGTTAATCCTTTCTAACATAGTTTAAAGTGTCTATGAATTCAATAGTCTAGCCGTCAGCCTGTCCGTGATCTAACTCGAGTAAAGTTTCCGGTTAACTTGTAATTGTCATCGTGTTTGGTTTATCAATTAATTTCGATATTGAAAGGGAATTGAGTACTATTTTTGGTTAATTTAGTTAGGTACACAAAAATATTTCGTTTCAATATAATCAATAAGACTTTTTTATTGTACATTTTAATGTTACATTATCTTAATTACAAAAAAATTGGTACCTATGCATCATAGTTCGGATGTTGGCCAAGGATTCCCGGCCAGTTCGCGAATTGGCTGGCCAAAAGCCAAAATACGCTATTCATTTCATGTATTTCGGGTTTTGGCCGGAAAACTTGGCCAGTTCGGGTATTGGCCGGCCAGTTCTAGAATTGGCCAGGCTCCGGGTATTGGCCGCAACATATATATTATAAAATGATTTTGCAACTAATATTTTTTTCAAATTATAAACAAACTTAATCAATTATTTGAAATAATAAATTAGGTGAAAATTAGAATTAAAAGTTATGGAGGTAAATTCCATAACATTAAGTCAAACTGAAGCTAGTTGTTGGGGAGGGTCACTGTAATACTTACTCATCAAGGATATGCATACCATAAAATATGAAAATAAAACTTGTGTGAACTATTTAGAAAATGCATTGCAATTCCAAAATAAAATTTTAATGTATATTTAAATATTTTTACCATATAGTAATGCTCTATTAATGAATAGCTGATGAATCGATTTTGACAAATAATATAAAATCTCAAATTACTCAAGTAGTAACAAATTGCATAAAAGAAACATCCTTATAACACCAAATGTAATAATAATCATATTAACTAATAGTTTATTGTGTCAGATTAAGCGTCTTTTATCCAATTAAAATGTATCTTTAAATCGAAGGATCATGAAAAATCGAAAAGTATGGAAAATAGGATTACAAATATTTCAGCAACAAATTAACTAATTGGCTTTGTTCTTTATGGAAAATTTCTGTTATTTTAGTGACTTTTACATTCACTAATAAATTTCGAAAAATTTTATGTACCTTTCATCAGAACGAAAATTTTGAGTCAGAAAAAATAGTTCTGGATAATCAAGGTTACTGATATTAAATAAGCTTCTTCCCATTATTACATACTAAGTATACACCAAACTTCAAGTCTCTATTTCAATTTGTTCGGGAGATGTTCTAATATTCTTCAAAGGATAAAAAATGTTTTAATATACATAAAATATATATGTAACATTCAAATATCACTGTAGAGCTGAATAATAGTTATCATAACCAAGCTTCCCTGAGCTTTGCATTAAAAATCGACCAAACTTGCCATGCCTGAAATCTATAGAACACCTCGCTCTTTGCACGCATCATCACAAGAGTCTCGCTTGAGATATCATGCTCATTGAATTCTCGAGTTTATTATCTTTCTGTTGTTGAACACTTCATTTTTTATTTCCATATACAGGGTGTGCCACAAAAGACTCTTGAACTGGCAGAACTTTGAAACAGTGAAAGATAGAATTGTGAAACAAGTTGAATGTTAGACAGATAGGTCTGGAATTTGTTATACACTAATTTGAAAAATTAGTTCTAATATTGGATAATAGGTGGCAGTACAAGCTTATGGAGTTTTAAATGGTACTCAGAAGTACAGAAATTTCATTCGTGCATCTGTTTCATTGCTGACACGTGTAAAAAAGTTTTATAGAATTAGAGAATACTTCAAAATTCAAGAATATTATGCCGTATTCCTTGGAACAATGAATTTTTATTGTACTTGAATACCATCGATTAAATCAAAGTCCAACAATGACAAAGCAAAGCTTTTTTTTAAAAAAACCTTAATGTTAAAAAAAAAGTCCAGATTTGAAAATTATTCGCAATTTATTCAACAAGTTTGAACGGATGGGCAGTGTGGCCGATGATTTATCCAGAAATGTGAAATGCAGTCGATCAATCATGAAACCTGAAAATGTGCAAGCACTTAAAGAAACTGTTAAACGTTGTCCTCAAAAATCCAAAAGGCGAGTTGCTGCTGAAGCAGGATTGTAAACACCACTACGCACAGTATAATGCGAAAAAGCCTGAAGCTGTTTTCCTATAAAATACAGTGCTATCAAGCAATCCCAAATACAGCTCTACAACAAAGAGAAGTTTTTGCAAATGAGTAAATATAAGGCACTGAAATCCCATTTGTGTGTCTTTCAAAACCACTGCACTCAGCAAAAATTACAGTGTGGGCAGGACTGTCCAGTAAAGGAATCATTGGAGATCATCAAAGAATCATCAGAAGAGAAACCATTAATGCATCTTGATATGTTGAAATTTTATAGCAGTTTATTGGAGCATTTCAAGCTCTAGAATATGCACCACAGATTTCATAATTTATACAGGATGCACAGTACTACTGCAGTGTTTGAGTTTCTCGAGGAATACTTCAGTGAGAGACTCATTGTTTTAACCCTCTCAAGCATAAATTATTTTTCATTATTTATAAAAAATCTTCTCTTTTGATAAATGAGAAATCACAATAAAATAATTTTGTTATTGTTCATTGTCTGTCCAAAAATCAAATCTCCATAAATGAATCCTCAAAATTTTTTTGCTTAATAATGCAATAATTTTACGACCTCATATGAGGTCCGTATGTCTGAGAGGGTTAAATTATCCCAAAATGACTAGTATTGGTTAGAGCCTCTAGAATTATGGGCCAGAGCATCACCGCCATATTTAGGTACACTGTGGGTACATCCCTGCTTCTTGGCGACTTTAGCGCCTTATTGGCGATCTCAAGAAATTTGTTTATCATATATTACTTGAACTAATGCATCATCTATGTGATAAACGGAAAAAAAAGTGACAGAAAAAAAATGTGACAAGGAACTGATAGATATTAAACTTAATAAATATGTGCTAAAAATAAAGTAGTAATGAAGAATGCATTTTTTCTGTTCTATTAAATTATTAAAAAATTATTATATATTTTATTAACTGATAGTAAATTAATAAAAATAATTGTAAAAATAAATAAAATTAAATATCAAAAATTAGTTTCAATTATAAAAATTGATTTAAAAAATGATAATATTTTATTAACTAATAGCAAATTAATAAGAATAATTTTATAAATAAATAAAATTAAAATAAAATTAGTTTCACTAACAAGAATGCATTAAAAAAAATAATATTTGATAGTAATAATTGATAGTAAATTAATAAACATAATTGTATAAATAAAAAAAATTAAATATTAAAAATTAATTTCACTGGCAAGAATTAATTTAAAAAAATGATAATATTTTATTAACTCATAGTAAATCAATAAAAAATTAAATGTATAACTAATTAAAATTAAATGTTAAAAAATCTACTCATTAACAAATATATATTTAAAAAATGATACTCTATCAACTCGTAGTAAATCAAAAAGATGAATATGTAATTAAATAATAAATAATAAACAAATAAATAAATAATGTAATAATTAATACATTAATGTAATGCATAATAATTATACACAATAGTTTATATATTATTTAAATATATTGTTTACATAATGCATTTATTATAATTATAGTTAATGTTTTATTATGTATTAAATTATAAATTAGTCATTTATTAAACTATTATTATTACTATTGTTACTGTTAAATTACAATTATTAAATTAAATATGAATAATTTATTACATTTATATAGTTTTATATTATTTTATTATATATGTATATATATATAATCTATTATTTATTATATTGTATAATGCAATATAATTACACAACATAATATGTATATATATTGGGATAATATGTAGAGTATAATATAATTATATTTACATTATTTATTATATATAACAATTTATATATTATTATTATTTTTAATTATAAAGTTATGTTATTACGCTATATATTACATTTATATCTACAAAAAATTATGTAATTATAATATAATATAATACATTATAAAATATAATACATTAATATAATAAAATAATTAATTTATATAATAAAAAATATCTAATACTATATAATAATAATAAATAAATTATGATAATTAATTGTGCAATTTTTCTTATTAGTAATTATCTTTTCTCAATCATGTAATAAATCGATCCTATCAAAAACATGAATGTGAAAGAATGCCAAGTTCATTAAAGGTTTCGCTAATGAAAGAAGTGAGATCTAACTGCAAACCAAGTTCTTTCGAAGCACCTTAAATCATAGCTCCTGTCATGCATAATATTCTTCAGTTGCTTAAAATGAGTTGGTATGTTACTTGTTATTCAATAGAGCGACTTACAAGTTTTCTGTTATTCAAATTTCTCTATTTAATTGATCAGAACTTAAAGTTGATCACTTAATTAATTTATCGATACCTTAACTTCAAGGTAGTTATTCGAACATTTGAATGACTAGATCTTTCCCAATCAGATTCTAGATTAAATATTACTCAAACATTAAAGTTAGGTACTCAAACATTAAGTACTTACTCAAACATTAAAGTTAGGGGCTGAAAACTTGCCAAGTCGCTCTATTGAATAACAAGTAACATACCAACTCATTTTAAGCAATTGAAGAATATTATGCATGACAGGAGCTATGATTTAAGGAGCTTCGGAAGAACTTGGTTTGCAGTTAGATCTCACTTCTTTCATTAGCGAAACCTTTAATGAACTTGGCATTCTTTCACATTCATGTTTTTGATAGGATATCATTATTTTTTGTCAAATCACTTCTTTTATTAGCGAAATCTTTAACGAACTTGGCATTTTTTCACATTCATGTTTTTGATAGGATATCATTATTTTTTGTCAAATAAGTCGGTATTTGTTTCCTTTTTGAAATAAATTGGCTTAATATTAAATTAGTTTTATTTAATATTAATTAATCTTACAGCTTTTTCCTGCGTTTATTCACTGTTTCTTTGAATCAAATTTAAAACTTTTAACATTAGGATTGCTTATGTTCCATTAAATTCCACTAATAAGGATGTTTCTTTTATATGATTGGGTACTACTTGATTATCTCGACGACCAAAAAAGTTTGTCTCCAACTTGGCGATATATCGCCAAATTGACGACAAAAATTACCCGCCAAAACTGATACTAACTTGGCGTTATTTCTGGTATTTCGCCAAATTCCCATAGACTCCCATTGTAATCTGGCAATTTATCCAATACTGTTATTAGAGCAAGGACTGCCACCATCATTTTGACTTTTTTTTTTTTTATCGGTTCGCTAACTTTCCAATATTGCTGATATTGCTATTTAGAACGTTTATAGAACGCTTTTCGCGCATTTTTACCCCTTTTAAATTTTGTATTTGTTAACAAATGTTCTTAGTGATCATTTATATCTTATAAGTAATGAACATGCCAAATTTAATGTTTCTAAGCCCTTAACATACAGACATCGCATTTTTAGAATTTTTTTTGCTCTTTTAATTCTTTTGGATTAGTGGCATTGACATAAGATATGGCCTATATTGGAGCAAGGAATGTCACCATCATTTTAAGATCATTACTTTTAAGATCAGATGGTTGTTTGCTGAGATTGCTTAAAAATCCCAATTTAGAACAGTTTTAGAATGCTTTTCGTGCATTTTCACCCTTTTTGAATTCTTTATTTTTTAGCAAATGCCCTTAGAGATCATTTTTATCTTATAAATAAGTAACATGCCGAATTTTGTGCTTCTATGCTTATTAGTAAAACAAAAATCTCATTTTTAGAATGTTTTTTGCTTCTTCACTCTCTTATGGTTAATGATATATACATAAAATATAGCATATACTTGAACCGGGGTGAATACCATCATTTTGGTACTATTAATTTTGGAATCGGTTCATAGTTTCAGAAATTAGCTCCGATACTCGCCAAAAAAGACGCCAACTTGGCACTATTTCTGATATTTCGCGAAATTCCCGTGAACTCTAAAATGCCAAACTTTATAATTCTAGTCCCTTAACATACAGACATCGCATCTTTAGAACGTTTTTGTTCTTTTACCCCCTTTGGCTTAGTGGCATCGACATAAGATATAGCCTATGTTGGAGCAAGGACTATCATCATCATTTTGATATCATTACTTTTAAAATCGGTTTGTTGTTTGCTGAGATTGTTTTAAAATCGCTATTCAGAACGTTTTCAGAATGCTCTTCGCGAATTTCCACCCCTTTTAAATTTGGTATTTTTTAGCAAATGTCATTAGTGATCATTCATATCTGATAAATAACACAGGTCTGCAATGGTTTTCCTCTTTGAAATCTGAGTAACGTTTTCTATAGTTTCTGATGTGCTGATTACGAGAAAAATAATAAAAAAATTCCATCACGTCAGGATTTTTTGATATTAAATATTTAAGATTTTGCTGAAAAATGTCTGAGCGTCTACATTTTAAAATTTATAAAACGTCATTAATTACTCCATCTTAATTTTTATTGCATTTAACTAGTGTAAGGTGACATAGAAATTACTTCAAAACAGTAATTTGTTAATTACTACATAATAAGTATAAGTAATTCACATTAATCATGTTGAAAACGGGTCATTTTGGCTTAATTTAGTAATGAACTCATTAATACATAATGATTAGGTAATATAACCTAATTGTTGTAAATATTAGTCGAAAAGGGTGTAATAAAGATAAACCAAAGGGTTTTTGTATAAGTACCCGCACTGATTTAGAAATTAACGGTTGAAGGGCGCATCTTGCAACATAACCTTTAAAATATCATCGCGAAGCTGTTTAAATTCTCCGAATTGTTTTTGTTATATTTGCGGGAAATTTATGGTGAAAAAACAACGAAACAGCATTACAGACTTTGTAAAAAATATTTACAAAAGTTATTTTGGATACGTTTTAAGTAACCAAGACAAAACTTGGACACCTCATAAAATTTGTACGACTTGTGTATTAGAACTTTGCAAGTGGTCAAAAGGACAGAAAAATAGCTTCAAAATCGTTTCGCCTATGCTATGGAGAGAGCCTAAAGACCATGTTAAATATTGCTACTTTTGTGGTTGTGACATAACTGGATACAATTCTAAAAATAAAAGGGACATAAACTATCCAAACGTCTCATCAGTTACGCCTGCAATTTTCGGCGATTCAAAAATGGTGCAGATTTTCGACTATACAAATTCAAGATTCTGACTGTGATACAGATGAACAGATTGTATACCAATCTGATCCTGAATTTCAAGAAGATTTTAACGAGTGTCAGCTCTTTTCCCAGTCACATTTAAACGACTTGGCAAGAGATTTGAATCTCCCCAAAGATGCAACGGAACTTCTCGGATCACGATTAAAAGAAAGAAATATGCTTGCACCTGGTACTTCATATTCATGGTACCGTCACAGAGAAAGAGATTTTCTTCCATTCTTCGCTGAAGATCAGGATTTAGTGTACTCTAAAGATAATCCAGGATTGATGAAAATGTACGACATTGAATACGATCCTAATGAGTGGAGATTGTTACTTCCCAGAAAATCTAGAAGCCGTTAGCGAAGAACTAGGCTAAAGATTTCACCAAGATTTGAAAGAGCTAGAAGTCCGGTATCAAGGAAGATGGAATACTAGCATGATGGTGGACTACTGCTGGTTGTTGAAGCGCGACGATCCAAATTGGAAATTTAAGCGAAAATCGTACAACCGAAGCTTCCAGGAAAAAAGGATCAGGTTCCACAAATAAAATTTATATGTAATTTAGATCAGTAATAAGTTATTATTATATTTTAGTTGTTTTTTATGTTAAAAGTAATGTACTTTTTAAAATATATATTTTTAATGTGAAAATTTGTGTTTTTTTTTTCTATTTTCTATCTGTATCTTTTTTGAAAAATCTGAAGGTGATGGAAAAAATCTAAGTACATATTCGTAATCAGCGCACCAAAATACCCTAGAATCAGCTCTCAAACTCTAGAGAGGAAGTTATGACTCTCAATTTGCAGGCCTGTGTAATTAACATGACAAATTTTTTGCTTCTAGGCCCTTCACTAAAACAAAAATCCCATTTTTAGAGTGTTTTTTGCTTCTAAACCCTCTTTTGGTTAGTGGCACAGACATAAGATATAGTCTGCGTTTGAACCGGGGCGAATACCATCATTTTGGTTCCATTACTTTTGAAATCGGTTCGGTAGTTTCAGAGATTAGTCCCGATACTCGCCAAAAGTGACGCCAACTTGGCACTATTTCTGGTATTTTGTGAAATTCTCATAAACCGCCATTGTAATCCAATAATTTATCTTCTAACAACCATTAATAATTAATTAATGGTGATTTCTGATTTTTTCCTATTTATCGATCCAATAACCTACCTCCACACCAAATTTCAATTTCCTAAGTCACCTGGAAGTAGTCTAACATTTCTATGAGTGAGTGAGTGAGTCAGTGGGAAAAACAGTGGTTTTCAGACGTCAATTTCTCGTGAACGGTAAAAGATTTTTTTAAAAATTTATAGGATTAGGAAATTAGAAAATGGTCTTACACGACACAAAAAATTGCAAGTGTGTAGGTCAAATAGAATTTAAGTTATTGAGGGGTCAAAAGTGGCCCGAAATGGTTCGGGTAATATAACCCACGGCCGGTGTGTCGACTTTTACTTTTTGAACTTGGCTGACACACTGCCGTGTGTCTAGATAAAAAGTACATTATCATTTCTAACATTTTTGTGATTTAAACCATTACTTATTTAAGACATTCCCTCAGAAAATCCATAACGTATCCCAAAGAGCATGCGTACCCTTGATTGGGAACCGCTATCATACGAGAATTATACAAATACAGATATAAAAAATTAAATCTAAAAGAATCGTAATCATCATTTATTTTTACAAGTTTTGACCGACTTTTAAATTTGGTGCTTTCACAAACTGCGCCAATTATTTGATGACAGTTGATTATTTACTTTGTTCGTCTTGGTGTTTTCTTCCAGAAATTGGAACATCTTGTGTCCTTTTCTAAAATGGTTTGAAAAATTCATAGCAGAGCAACATCTCATCTTACCATAAATTTCGTATTTAATTATAACGTGTTTTTAATAGAAAATAACTGTCAAAATGCAGCACCGTTGCTCTCTGTTTACATAGAAGCTAATGGGCGCTGGGTACATATGGCAAACCCAAAGACATATCAATGGCGGATGCTTCAGCTCGTAAATCTAGTAGCCCTAGTATTGGTATGGTATGGATTGGCCACTATATTCCCCGGATCTCAATCCATGCAACTTCTTTTTGTGGGGTTACTTGAAGGCTGTTTATTCTAAGAATCCCCGAATGTTGAAACTGCTTGAACTATTCATTTATGAGGCATGTGCATCCATTTCAGTAGAACAGGGGCGGATCCAGAGGATCGTTTGGGGGGGGGGGGGCGATACCAAGAAACATAGAATCAACATAGTCATAATTTCTGTTCATGAAATCATTCCTTTTACAGTTATTAAATGAATGATCAAATGAAATGCTTTTCCGCGATCTTCTGACGAAATACGCTTTTTTTCTGCGACCTGTTGACTAAATTCGCGACTCTGACAGAATTCGCATTTTTGACGAATCTCGCGTTTTTTACCCGCGATACTGTCAAAATTCGGGGTTTTTTTGCGCGATCCTTTGACGAAATTGGCTCTTTTCTGCGATACTTTGACAAAATTAGCAATGTTTTGCAACCCTTTGAGAAAAGTAGCTCATTTTTCCGCGACCTTTTGACGAAATTGAAGTTTTTTCCGCAACACTTTGACAAAACTCGCGCTTTCAGCGATCTTGTGTCAAAATTCGCGTGTTTTAACAAACCTTTGTCGAAAGTTTTTTTTTGCGCGGCCTTTGACAAAATTCGTACTTTTTTGCGATCTTTTGTAGAAATTCGCTCTTTTTCCGCGACACTTTGACAAAATTTACGCTTTTTAGCGGCATTTTAATGAAATTCGCGTTTTTTCCGGAACAATAGAATGTCTCCGACGAAGTCGCAGAAATTCCTTCCGGAAAAAAGTCTGAATTCAACACGAGTTTGGGGGGGGGGCGATCGCCCCGATCCCCCCCGTGGATTCGCGCCTGCAGTAGAAGTATTGCAACAAGTGATTTCGAACTTTATGTTGCATCATCTTGTTGTTGAAAAATGTAACCATATCGAAACTATTGCAATGTGATTTTTATCTCAGTTCAAACTGCAGCGTCCTCTTATGTCTAATATTGAATTTTTTTTTAAATTGATATATAAAAAATTCCAGACCTGTCAAACATTCAACTTGTTTCACATTTCTATCTCACTGTTTTGAAGTTATGTCATTTCAAAATTGGAGAGTCCTTTCTAGAACACCCTGTAAGTGTATATATATTATATATTCCTCTCTTTTCGTAAACAATACTAGTTTATTTTAGACTTAAAGTTAAATAAAGGTGAAACATCTTGAAGAGATAATCAATTATACAGTCATTTTGCTCCTAAAGGATTTATTAATTTTTTAAAAACAAAATAAAAAGGTAATAATGTTTCTTCCTTTCTGAATTCATTGAATTTCTTCCATTAGTTTTATTTATCCTATCAATATTATGAAAGACAAACATACTGTATATAACACATATGTCCTTATACAAATGGCAACATTTTCAAATTTTAAGTAAAATTTCAGTTTTACATTTTTCAGTAATGCAAATTTTTAAACTTCTAAACATCGCACATACATTTTCTATTTTTACACAGTCAAGTAGGGAAAAAAGTACTTTTAAATGCAATTTGTTTGAAAACCGTATCACAGCTTTTTTTTTTATTGCTTTTTTTTAGTTTTTAATACTTATGTTTGTCAATGTGGCAGCAGAAGTATTCCGAAAGTGCAGGCACCTTAAGGGTTAAGATGCGTCTCACAAAGAAGTTCTCCATGTGGGCATACCCAGAAAAATTAAAAAAAAAATTACAGAATGTTCTTCTCATACGGATAGATATGTTATAAAAAAATTCGGTGGAACCCCGGCAGAATGTTTGTAAAAAAATAATAAACATTTCGCTTATTTGGCAATTTATCATTGGTTGGCGATTTTTTTTTATTTTGGAAAAGATACCTTTTTTATGTCATACTTTTTAAGGTGCTTCATGTTGAAATTGTTCAAAGAAATTTAATGTAAGTAAACTTTAGTTTTGTCTGTTTTAATTTGTTTTAACTATAATTTCGTCATAATATACTTATAATAAAAATTAACTATGAAATTTTATGCATTAAAATAAAATTTAAATTAATTAAAATTGTTCCAATCGCAAAATTAAGTCCAAACCAATTGGACACTGTTAAATTTTGTTGCTATGGTGATATTGAAATGCATTACTGCAGCATTCTTCATCTTGCCTTTGTTTTGTCATACGCTTAAAGAAAATAAAGTTTTCAGTATGAAAATATTTTTTATATATGAAATTATTTTAAAAATAATCAAATTAGGTAACTGCAGCAGAAGCAACATAAATATGTAATACAATATCTATTGGCGATTCAAGCACTCGAATACGCCATCTGGTGGAGAAAAGATGGAACTTCTCCTTTCAGGATAATGCCGTGAAATCCCATTGCTTTACACGTATTTTAAAATCGTTCAGAATAATTATTCTTTTGCACAATTACAGATTTACTGTGACATTTGTCTTTTGTCTTATATTGCAAAGTAAAAGTTACCCGAATTTGAATATTTAAAACTTTCAAATTAATTTACAATAAAGAATTATTTTCAATGGCACTTTAACATTAGTTAAAAGGAAATTAAAGGGACAGTTTTCCTGAATCGAAGGCTGCAAGCAGTGCCTCTATAGGCCGTTTTAATTCCCAATACGTATCAAGCTGTCTCATTATTCAAATTCAAATTCATTAAATACTATTTACACGCATGTTCAAAATTAATGGACAAACAATTTGCAGGTGCATTAAAATCGTTTGCTTTTGGCAAGGGAAAGTGTTGCTCGCCAAATCACGTGATGCGTCAAATACTCAAAAGTATTTTTTTTTTTTTTTTTTTTTTTTTTTTTTTTTTTTTTCAGGCTTTTTACTGTGATTCCGCTGCTAAACTTAACTGATCCCTTATTACATACATGAGTTGTTTAATTAGTAATTTTTTTTTTTTTTCAAAATAGTCTGAGTATGCCCCTTATGAAGACCTCCCTTGTCAGATATATCTGTTCTCGACCGAGAACAAAAACCATTTTTCAAATGGTAAAACAAAGGACGACAACTCGGTCGATGAAGAACTATGTTCAATGAGGTGCCTGCTATTCAGAGATTTCACTACATTCAAATATTAATGTATACAGATTTGTTAATTTTTCTATATAAAACATAAAATTGGTATTAGAGATATAATTGCAGATTACTTTTCATAATTGCATTAAAATCTTATTTACTTTCCTTTCATTGGATCAGGTTGAGGGTCGCAGAAAATTATTTTGGCCGGTTTGGGATGAGTTTCATGTGAGGAATTATTATTTTTATTAATTTTTTTTTTTTTTTTTTTTTTTTTTTTTTTTTTTCTGCTTTTTTTTGGGTTTACTAACCGGGGACATTGAGTTTGAATCGGGTTGACTTCAAATGTAATTATTAGGTTCGGGCCAGGTGCACCCAACTCATGCAGGACTCCAATTTAGCCCCGCCGTAGGGAATATTATGCTCCTCCCCCCCCCCCCCCCCCCCAATCTGTCTGACAAGTTCTGGTGCCTCCCCTGTGTACTGTTGGATATTATAATTGTGGAATATCTGAACATAGAACTTATTCTTAAAAGTTTTATGATTGCAACTAAATTGTAATTTTGTTATTATGTGCAATTTTTTCTCGAATAATTCAGTTTTTTTAAAGTTAAAAATAATTAAAAACAACTAAAATTGTTAAAAAAAATTACAACTTAGTCTTACTGACAAGGAATGTCTCCATACAGGCATACTCTGAAAATTCTGAAAAAATTACAAAATTTTCTTCTCATGAAGATATACGCGTTTGTAAAAAAAATTTCGGCGGAACCTCCGAACCCTGTCCGTAAAAAAATATTGAAAATTTCGTTATTTGGCGATTTATCATCAGTTGGCGATAAAAAGTAAATTCAAAAAATGTTTTTTTTTTTTTTTTTTTTTTTTTTTTTTTTTTTTTTTTTTATGTCAACTGCATTTTAAAGGAAGAAAGTTTCATTTCAGCGTGTTTAGATAAATTATATCTCTTTGTTTTGTAAGCTTTGGTTTGTTTTAAGTATAATTTCGTTATATTGATATTTATATGTATTTATAATCAAATTTAACCATCAAAATTTCAGATTTAAACGAAATTCAAATTTAAATTCATTAATATTGTCTCATATTCAAAGTCTATTAGAGCATTGTCAATTCGATTTTGTTGCTATGGAAACATTTAGCTTTTATTTTTAATACGCTTAAATGTATGAACATAATTTTACTGAATAAGATTTTTTTTTATATATGAAAATATTTTTTCCAGAGGTAAATTAAATAACTACAGCAACAAATAATATATATATATATATATGCAATTTAATATATATATATGTATATAATATATTAAACTCGCTCATTGTTTATGTTTAAATTCATTTATACAGATTCTAAATATCCAACAGTTTTGAATTGCATTAAAATCGTTTGCTTTTGGCGGAGAAAAGTACTGCTCGCCAAATCGTGTGACACTTTATTCTTTTTACGCCAAATATTCGAAAGTATTTTATTTTTTTACATGTTTTCTTCTGTAATTCCGCCGCTAATTTTCACTGATCCTTTATTACGTACATGAGTAGTTTAATTAGCATTTTTTTTTTCCAAAAAAAAAAAAAAAAAAAAAAAAAAAAATCTGAGTATGCCCAGTATGGAGACCTTCCTTGTGAGTATCGAACCAGAGACCTTTCGTTTAGAAAACAGTGAAGTTAAAGTGCTACGGTGTGAATAGTTTAACCTTCTATCTACTGGGACGGTACTTTAAAGTACCATTGAATAAAACTATATATAAATCTATTATTAAAAGTCTATTATTAAAAGTTTTATAATCTTTCCACACAAATATTCTTCTCAATCAAATTTAGATAGAATAGAGAAACAGTTGACGCTAAATATATTTTTTTAAAAATGGTAGTTTTATTATTCATTTTTATAGGTATTTTTTTTTCTTTCTTTAAATAAAATTGTATGAAATATATCCAACTGCAAAATTTAATTGCTGCTTAGTTAAAATAAATATCGAATCAGAAAAATTTATAGTATTTCTAAAAAATGGGCCAAAAGTTTATGCATGACAGATTTTTGATAAAATTAAAAATGAACTTCAAGGGCGAAAAAAATAGGATTTTTGGAGAATAAAATCATAACATAATAAATTCTCAAGATATCAAATCCAATTAAATTTTTTTATAAATGTTCTTAATATTATCTAAAACTTTTGTATTTGCAAGTTTTTGATAAAACCAACTCTTACTGGGAAAAAAAAAAAAAAAAAAAATGAAAATGAAAATAAAGGAAAAATTGGAAACAGAAAAAAATCCATAATTTCGCCAATTCTTACGATATCAAATCCCATTAAATTTATTTTACATCTTCACAATAATATCTACAACTTTTATATTGACAATTTTTTTTTTTTTTTTTTTTTTTTTATAAAACCAATTCTTATAGCAAAAATAAATTAAACAAACATAGGAATTGAAACAAAAAAAAAAAAAAAAAAAAAAAACTCAAATCCAAACGGCTTATATTCTGACTCATTTTTAAATTCATTTTGATTTTAAACGCATCCAAATGACAGGTTCTCTTATTAAAAAACTATATGTAACATATTGGCCAGTTTTTTGATAAAAGAGGAATATATTTAAAAAAATGCTTTCAAATTAGGCATTTTGAACAGAATTACCCGAAGCAATCATGATTGAAAAATTGAGAACGTCTTGAGGATTGATTATATTGAGGGAGTAACACATTGCTTATTTTCTGACTCACTTTTAAACCATTTTTGCTTTCAAACGCATCCAATCGGCATACTTTCTTGATAAAGTTAGAATATATTTTTAAAAATGCTGTTAAAGTGGGCAATTTGAACAAAATTTTCGGAAGCGATCGTGATTGAAGAATTGAGAATGTATTCAAATAACAAATTGCTTATATAATGACTCATTTTTAAATTCAATTTTGCTCTCAAACGTATTCAGTTGGCAGCTTTTCTTATTTAGGAACTACACTGCTCAAAACAATTAAAGGATATTGCAGTTTTAGGTGGATTTTGTATCTGGGAAACTTTTTAGCTGATTGATACATGGTCGACAGACATAGTAGGTTATATGAGAATAAATTACACATGTTTGGCAGAAAAAAATGCATTTTATTGCGCATTTGTGTACAAAAGGAAAAAAAAAACAATTTGTGCATATGAGAAAAAAAGAATAAGAAAAGGTGTTTTCTTCAAAGAAAATCATTTTCAGTAGGGGGTATGGTTTCCACGGGCGGCCAGCAACGTTGAACACCTTTGAGGCATGGACTCAATGAGGCTATTAATGACGAGTTGGGGTATTCTGCCCCCTCTTCCAGAAGAGCTCTTTCCAGTTCTTGGAGAGTTTGTGGGGGTTGTTGGCGGCCAGAAACTCGTCTTCCTAGAGCGTCCCAAACGTGCTCGATTGGATTCATGTCTGGAGAACACGCTGGCCATTCCATTCGAACGATTCCTTCCTCGAAAAGGAAATCCTCCACCAGGTTTGCACGATGTGGCCTGCAGTTATCGTCCATTAAAATGAAGTTATCTCCGATTGCTGCAGCGTAAGGGACTACAATAGGTCTGAGGATCTCATCCCTATATCGGCGACCAGTCAGAGCTCCATCTCGAATGATGTAGAGGTCAGTGCGCCCGTCAATGGAGATGCCACCATACACCAACACTCCTCCACCGCCAAATCTGACACTTTCGTGCACGAACGCAGGATTATTCCTACTGACACGGTCCCTCCAGATGAAAATACGCCTATTATCCGAATGCACAGAAAAACGGGACTCGTCAGAAAACAGAATATTGCTCCATTCATTTCTCCTCCAGTTGACATGCTCGGTTGCCCACTCCCTGCGGTCGCGACGATGCCTTGATGTTAATCTAACACATATCATCGGTCGGCGAGCATACAGACCTACAGCATGGAGCCGGTTTCGGACAGTCTGAGTTGAAATCGTGGTGCCTGTAGCCGAGCGAAGATGTTGTTGGAGAAGAGTAGCGTTCATGTTTCGGTGTCTCCGAGCTGTTAACGCTAAATACCGATCTTCATTGGACGTTGTTGCCCGTCTACGACCTTGCCCTGGTCTTCGGCCTGCACATCCACTCTCCAAAAAACGGTTGCAGATCCTGGAAATGACACTTTGTGACACTCCAATGGCTTGCGCTACTTCGGCTTGAGTTTGGCCCCCTTCTAACCTACCAACAATTCTCCAAGCCTCTGAATCTGTCAAATGACTTCGCTGAGACATCGTACTCATCGAAACAAAGCAATCACTGAATGCCGATCATCCTTGTCCTTTTTCTCTTTTATCCAGTTGAAAGTCAAATTTCATTCGTTGCCGCTGAAGCGACGTTTTTGACGTCGAACTCAAAATTTGCATACTCCACAGTTTGAAAACCAGAAAAATTTGCATTTGTGATTCTCTTCTTCTATTTTCGGCAAAATAAATTTCGTTTATATCTTTATTTTATATAAAACTTCAAATATCCTTTAATTGCTTTGAGCAGTGTATATAATGTGCTGCATTGGTCGACTTTTTCATAAAGTCAGAATATATTTCAAAAAAGGCTGTCAAAGTGGGCATTTGAGCCCAATTTCGCTTAAGGTGATTCTGATAAAACCAATATTTACAGAAAAATTAAATTAAAATTTGTTTAAAAGCGGCCAAATAAAATTGCTAAAGTGGGTTTATCTCTAATCATATTTTATTTTTTGTAGTTGAAATGAGCACTTCGAAATCTACCTCTGCCCATAAAACAAAACAATAGAATTTTTTTTTTTTTTTTTAACCATTTGAAAAATGGTTGTTGTTTTCGGGAGAATGGACCCGATGATGTTACCACTTTTGAATGATGTTACCACTTTTGAATGATGTTACCACTTTTGAATTTAAATTAAATTCTTTATTTTTAGAAGAATTTTTATTTGAATTTAAATTAAATTCTTTACTTTTAGAAGAATTTTTATTTGAATAGTAAATTAAAATGGTTAAAATCATTGTAATAAAGGAGAAAACTAACAAATTTAAAAATGGGTAGACGGAAATTAACAGATACGGAAAAAGCCGAAGCCAAAGAAATGAATGAACGTGAATATCGCATTCAATGATATTAAACACAGTCAACATGTATAAGTTGCTTATTAGTTTGGCGATTCGTATCATTTGGCGAAATTGGTCGACGGGATAACTGAGTAATACTGTATTTGGTTTGGCGCAAAAACGTCTTTCAATGCAGAAAATGATAAAATCAAAAGATTATTGAGCCGCTGAAAACCAATTACGTGTTGAAAGGCGATCACGAAAAAGGAAGCAATTTAATGCCGAACCGATTAATTGTAAAACATCATGTCGCCAGGGCGACCAATCCACTAGCCATGGCGTTTTACTATCGGTCGGTTCTAACCAGGAAAATTTGAGTGCCAATAGTGATTCTAACAAGCCGGAAAATGTTATAGCTATTACTCTTGATTTTCCACCACCTAAAAAGAAAACTAAAAAGCAATCGGCTTGGGAAAAACTGGGAAAAAACTTTTTTGATTCGATGTCTGATGGACCCATTCACAGATGCATGTGCTGCGATCGATTTTGGTTTAAAACCTCCATCACCAAAATTCTGCTCTGTAAAATCAAACAATATATGCCAAAGTCTTACAAGTATAACAGTATATGCCAAAGCTGTATTTTAATAATGATTACTTTTGCACCAACAATGTTAAATAGTTTGAAATGTTTCTTTCGTCGCCAACTTTTATGCTTGGCGACAATAGAGTGATATAACTTAAACGAACCGTACCTTCAAATTGCAGCATGTATAAAGTCATTTATAGCAGTGGCACGGATAATACACAATAAAACAACTGGTATTTAGCTTAAAATGATAGATGAATGTATCGAGTGAAACATTTTTCAAATGGTTGGGGTAATTTCTTAAATTACAATTTTTTTTTTTTTTTTTTTTTTTTTTTTTTTTAATCAGTTGACAAAACCGTTCAGTACATTTAACGTTGAAAGATATAGCACGAAAGATCGGATTTTTACGTTTCAAATGGTGTAATTATTAACCATTTGAAAAATGGTTGTTGTTTTCGGGAGAATGGACCCGATGATGTTACCACTTTTGAATGATGTTACCACTTTTGAATGATGTTACCACTTTTGAATTTAAATTAAATTCTTTATTTTTAGAAGAATTTTTATTTGAATTTAAATTAAATTCTTTACTTTTAGAAGAATTTTTATTTGAATAGTAAATTAAAATGGTTAAAATCATTGTAATAAAGGAGAAAACTAACAAATTTAAAAATGGGTAGACGGAAATTAACAGATACGGAAAAAGCCGAAGCCAAAGAAATGAATGAACGTGAATATCGCATTCAATGATATTAAACACAGTCAACATGTATAAGTTGCTTATTAGTTTGGCGATTCGTATCATTTGGCGAAATTGGTCGACGGGATAACTGAGTAATACTGTATTTGGTTTGGCGCAAAAACGTCTTTCAATGCAG
Source organism: Maratus speculifer (assembly GCA_964019185.1). Taxonomy (NCBI): domain Eukaryota; kingdom Metazoa; phylum Arthropoda; class Arachnida; order Araneae; family Salticidae; genus Maratus; species Maratus speculifer. The sequence goes on from OZ025298.1 coordinate 200,854,594, forward strand.
AAAATGATAAAATCAAAAGATTATTGAGCCGCTGAAAACCAATTACGTGTTGAAAGGCGATCACGAAAAAGGAAGCAATTTAATGCCGAACCGATTAATTGTAAAACATCATGTCGCCAGGGCGACCAATCCACTAGCCATGGCGTTTTACTATCGGTCGGTTCTAACCAGGAAAATTTGAGTGCCAATAGTGATTCTAACAAGCCGGAAAATGTTATAGCTATTACTCTTGATTTTCCACCACCTAAAAAGAAAACTAAAAAGCAATCGGCTTGGGAAAAACTGGGAAAAAACTTTTTTGATTCGATGTCTGATGGACCCATTCACAGATGCATGTGCTGCGATCGATTTTGGTTTAAAACCTCCATCACCAAAATTCTGCTCTGTAAAATCAAACAATATATGCCAAAGTCTTACAAGTATAACAGTATATGCCAAAGCTGTATTTTAATAATGATTACTTTTGCACCAACAATGTTAAATAGTTTGAAATGTTTCTTTCGTCGCCAACTTTTATGCTTGGCGACAATAGAGTGATATAACTTAAACGAACCGTACCTTCAAATTGCAGCATGTATAAAGTCATTTATAGCAGTGGCACGGATAATACACAATAAAACAACTGGTATTTAGCTTAAAATGATAGATGAATGTATCGAGTGAAACATTTTTCAAATGGTTGGGGTAATTTCTTAAATTACAATTTTTTTTTTTTTTTTTTTTTTTTTTTTTAATCAGTTGACAAAACCGTTCAGTACATTTAACGTTGAAAGATATAGCACGAAAGATCGGATTTTTACGTTTCAAATGGTGTAATTATTATTTTTTAATATCTCAGTTAATTCTTTGAAAGAAAGTTTTCAAATAAGGTCGTTTTTCCTCCTTATTGTGATGCCTTTACGCCCTAAACGACACAAATTTAAATATACTGACTAATAAAAAATATGCTTATAAAGCTAAAACCTTCATCAAAACGATGGTACAATTAGTTTTTTTAAATAAGAATTATAACCCTTTCAAATTTACTATTAAATGCAGGTCATTTTACGGCTCATGGAGAGGAAATTTTTCATACGTTAAAAATAACTAAACGTCCGTATTTTAATGTATTATTTTTAGAAAACCTCAATAGACCAGATTTACATCACCTACAAAAAATTCCAAACGTTTGGAGGAGTAGAAACACTTTTTACAAAATAAAATATGTGAAAACTTCGGAAAAAAAAAAAAAATCAGAAAACGAGGGATGTCGATGCAGTTTTTTTCGATTTCGACAAAACGTTTTCCTTCTTAAATATGCATGTAATATTTTTTAATGAAATTTGAAAAAAAAAGGCTTAGTTTTAATTATATTTACGATGCATTAAAATTTCAGAGAATTCGTACAATAACCATTTATTTTTCTAAACTAATAAAACCGACGCAAAAAAAAAAAAAAAAAAAAAAAAAAATTGTAATTTAAGAAATTACCCCAACCATTTGAAAAATGTTTCACTCGATACATTCATCTATCATTTTAAGCTAAATACCAGTTGTTTTATTGTGTATTATCCGTGCCACTGCTATAAATGACTTTATACATGCTGCAATTTGAAGGTACGGTTCGTTTAAGTTATATCACTCTATTGTCGCCAAGCATAAAAGTTGGCGACGAAAGAAACATTTCAAACTATTTAACATTGTTGGTGCAAAAGTAATCATTATTAAAATACAGCTTTGGCATATACTGTTATACTTGTAAGACTTTGGCATATATTGTTTGATTTTACAGAGCAGAATTTTGGTGATGGAGGTTTTAAACCAAAATCGATCGCAGCACATGCATCTGTGAATGGGTCCATCAGACATCGAATCAAAAAAGTTTTTTCCCAGTTTTTCCCAAGCCGATTGCTTTTTAGTTTTCTTTTTAGGTGGTGGAAAATCAAGAGTAATAGCTATAACATTTTCCGGCTTGTTAGAATCACTATTGGCACTCAAATTTTCCTGGTTAGAACCGACCGATAGTAAAACGCCATGGCTAGTGGATTGGTCGCCCTGGCGACATGATGTTTTACAATTAATCGGTTCGGCATTAAATTGCTTCCTTTTTCGTGATCGCCTTTCAACACGTAATTGGTTTTCAGCGGCTCAATAATATTTTGATTTTATCATTTTCTGCATTGAAAGACGTTTTTGCGCCAAACCAAATACAGTATTACTCAGTTATCCCGTCGACCAATTTCGCCAAATGATACGAATCGCCAAACTAATAAGCAACTTATACATGTTGACTGTGTTTAATATCATTGAATGCGATATTCACGTTCATTCATTTCTTTGGCTTCGGCTTTTTCCGTATCTGTTAATTTCCGTCTACCCATTTTTAAATTTGTTAGTTTTCTCCTTTATTACAATGATTTTAACCATTTTAATTTACTATTCAAATAAAAATTCTTCTAAAAGTAAAGAATTTAATTTAAATTCAAATAAAAATTCTTCTAAAAATAAAGAATTTAATTTAAATTCAAAAGTGGTAACATCATTCAAAAGTGGTAACATCATCGGGTCCATTCTCCCGAAAACAACAGCCATTTTTCAAATGGTTAATAAATAAATAAAATAAAATGAAATAAAAAGCCTCGTACGTGCAATACTTTTCGTTAGCCATCGCAGACAGACACACACACACACAGACAGAGCGATTTGTTCTTTTATGAGTATAGATTACTGTGAAAATATTCTGAATAATTCCTTTATTGCTGATTCATTAAATTTCATGTTTTTTGCTTTTTTTTGGATGCAATTTAGAAATAGATACGACTCTGATACATAAAAATGAATAATATTGACAAAAAATCGATGCTAAATGCATAAAAATTCGAAAGATCGCATTGGGGTCATTCCATGTCAATTCAACAAATTTTTTCCCCCCAACCGACAGGGATTTAGATGAAATTTTGTGTACACATTAATTCTATCATGAAATGATTCCATTAGAAATTATTCCTTCCTAGACCTCATGGTTTGTGAGATATGGGGGGGGGGGGGGTCCAATTCTTGGTGGTTTCTCAAATCTCACATTTCTTAGTCTGTATTCTGAGATTGCAGTTCCATCTTCAAAAAATTGTTTCTCTGGATCTAAAACATGGAATCATCCTAAAAATATCACTGTAAGAAAATAAAAAAATGCAGATTTTAATAAAAAATATTTAAAAAAAAAATACTTGTAATATTTAGGATAAAAAATGTCAGCCAAATTTGAGAGTGATGATTATTTTTCCAAATTTTTGTGACTTCATGAAAAAGGCTGTACACAAAAAGGCAAATTAAATTTCCAATTTCTTTTTGTTTTAAATAAAAGTTTACTTTGGGCTTTCTATCTATGAAATAAAAATGATGTGTTTCGCATGGCTTATGCGAAAATTTTGGGTACTTTCCAATTAGCCGGATGCATGTTTTATTTTTACATATTTCATATGCAAACAAAAAGGCAAATGAAATTTCCAATTTCTTTTTGTTTTAAATAAAAGTTTACACTTTGGGCTTTCTATTTGTGAAATAAAAATGATGTCTTTCGCATTGCTTATGCAAAAATTTTGGGTACTTTCCAATTAGCCGGATAAGTGCTTTATTTTTACATATTACATATGCACACAAAAAAGCAAATGAAATTTCCAATTTCTTTTTATTTTAAATAAAAGTTTACACTTTGGGCTTTCTATCTGTGAAATAAAAATGATGTCTTTCACATGACTTATACAAAAATTTTGGGTACTTTCCAATTAGCCGGATGCATGTTTTTTTTTTACATATGTATAGATCTATATAAATACAGATGTATTATACATGTACATATGTATGTATATATACAGTATATTGATATATATATGTATAACACTGGTTCCCGTCTAACCGAAAAGTACCAAATTTTACCTTGTTTTGAAAATCTGCACTAATTAAGGGGGGAAAAACTTAAAGGGACTAAGTTTAGCTGTGGTACTTAAATAATTACTGGAGTTTCTATGAGTTAATCAATTTAATGTTATTTGAAACAAAAACAAATTGGAAATTTCATTTGCCTTTTTGTGTAGAGACTTTTTCATAAAGTCACAAAATTTCGGAAAAATAATCATAACTTTCAACTTTGGTTTACTTTTTCGGCCGTATATAAATCTCTATTAACTGCCCTAATTGCTTTTTTCACTTGCTTTTTATATGCCGCTTAAATGGATCTCCACATTTATATAATTCATATTTCATTAAGAGCGAAATTCTGTGATGCTCACATATATTAATCAAACAGTTTTCCCTTAATTTTTGTTTTATAAATGCAATAGTCCTAACTAATAAAAGTTCTTTTTCTGAATCACAGAGATTATCAATGTAGTCTATTTCTCTGTTATTTCTACAGCTAGTTTTGTCACATTCTAAACCAGTTAATATTACAATACTGCAAGCCTGAAGACTAGTAGAAGGTTTAATATCAGGCTCCATATTAAAACAATAAAGCAAAAAAATATTTATACATATCATAAACTATAAAGTATGTAACAATCAGATTATATTTTTAGTAGCACAGTAAAAGTTAGATCATTCTTCTATGATAAGAAACAACAGAATGACAATAATTTTATTGATTTCAAAACATCTGCTTTCATACTAACGAACATTACCCTGCCTTTATCAGAAGGTGTTTATACAAGACAGGTGCAATTAAATCTTTCAGACTATAGAAACAAATTTAAGTTCTGTTAAACATTTGTGTATTTAAACTTGCCAATATAAATATTTAAATTAATTAAAATTAACCAAGCACAGGAAACACAAGGTTTTGAACATTTTTTAAAAACAAATAATTAATATATAAGCATTCGAAAGAAAAAATGGAAATGTGAGGAAAAAAAATTACCTATTTTATACTGTACAAAAAAAAAAAAAAAAAAAAAAAAAAATCTGTTTTGAGTTTAATTATTGAAAATAAAAGTAAGAGATTCTTTAGATTAGCAAAAAATGCCCATTATTAAATAACTAAATGAAATATATGGACCATTCACTAAATTTAATGGGAAAACATATTAGACATCAGAGTCAGATTTTTTTTTTTTTTTTTTTTTTTTTTTTCCTTTTAAATCAGAAAAAAACAAAGCCTAAATTTTACTTTGCAAATTAAAAAACATGCATCAAATAACATTAAATTCAATAACTCATAGAAATTCCAGTAATTATTTAAGTACCACAGCTAAACTTAGTCAAATTTTTTTTTCCTCTTAATTGGTGCAGATTCTCAAAACAAAGCAAAATTTGGTACTTTTCGGTTAGACGGGCACCAGTGTTATACATATATACAGGGTGTCCGAAAAGTCTGGAAACGGCCGAATAACTCGAGAAATACATATGAGATTGAAAAACGTAAATATACGTGTTAAATATTTTTATATAAGCTACTCTGTGATACCAAATTTGACCTTCGAAACCGACCCCGTGGGGGTCAGAGGGGGTCCAACTTTGAAATCTTAAATTATAACCCCCATGTTTTATTGCAGATTCGGATTCTACGGACAAAAATACGTAACTTTTGTATTTGATGTTTATTTCAAATCTTCGTTTATCACGGTGTAATCGAGCATATTAAATCGATACATATTCCCGCTTTTCCAACGGGATTTTCCCTAATCAAAACTGATTGGGCAGAATTTTTGACGTCAAATTCCTCGTCTTTTGTAGGAATAGCGTTTCCTGAAAATCACCCGTGGCGATTATTTCAATAGTGCTACACTGTTAAAAATTTGACCCATTTGCTGCAGCGTCACTCCACAGCTATTATAGAATATCTCTTTTGTGACCAATGAGAATGCTCCACAACACAGTAAAGTAATCGTTTTCTATAAAAGCGGTGGAGTGACGATGCAGCAAAAGGATCAATTTTTTTACAGTGTACTTTACTGTGTTATGGAACAATCTCATTGGTCATGAAAGAGATATTCTATAAAAGCTGTGGAGTGACGCTACAGCAAATGCATCAAATTTTTAACTGTGTAGCACTACCGAAATAATCGGCACGGGTGATTTTCAGGAAACGCTATTATTGCAAAAGACGAGGAATTTGATGTCATAAATTTTCCCCAATTAGTTTCGATTAGGGAAAATCCCGTTGGAAAAGCCGAAATATGTATCGATTTAATATGCTCAATTACACCGTGATAAACGAGGATTCGAAATAAACATCAAATACAAAAGTTACGTATTTTTGTCCGTAGAATCCGAATCTGCAATAAAAGATGGGAGTTATAATTTAAGATTTCAAAGTTGGACCCCCTCTGACCCCCAGGGGATCGGTTACGAAGGTCAAATTTGGTATCACTGAGTAGCTTATTTAAAAATATTTAACACGTATATTTACGTTTTTCAATCTCATATGTATTTCTCGAGTTATTCGACCGTTTCCAGACTTTTCGGACACCCTGTATATCAATATACTGTATGCACAACATACATATGTACATGTATAATACATCTACATTTATATAGATCTATACATATGTACATATGTAAAAATAAAAAACGCATCCGGCTAATTGGAAAGTACCCAAAATTTTTGCATAAGCCATGCGAAAGACATCATTTTTATTTCACAAATAGAAAGCCCAAAGTGTAAACTTTTATTTAAAACAAAAAGAAATTGGAAATTTCATTTGCCTTTTTGTTTGCATATGTAATATGTAAAAATAAAACATGCATCCGGCTAATTGGAAAGTACCCAAAATTTTTGCATAAGCCATGCGAAAGACATCATTTTTATTTCACAAATAGAAAGTCCAAAGTTTAAACTTTTATTTAAAACAAAAAGAAATTGGAAATTTCATTTGCCTTTTTGTTTGCATATGTAATATGTAAAAATAAAACATGCATCCGGCTAATTGGAAAGTACCCAAAATTTTTGCATAAGCCATGCGAAAGACATCATTTTTATTTCACAAATAGAAAGCTCAAAGTGTAAACTTTTATTTAAAACAAAAAGAAATTGGAAATTTCATTTGCCTTTTTGTTTGCATGTGTAATATCTATATCTATACTAATAAAAGAACAAAACGCTCTGTCTGTCTGTGTGTGTGTCTGTGTGTCTGCGAGGGCTAGCAAAATCTACAGCACGTACAAAGCTCAAAATTTTTTTGAGAGTAGCCCAATATCTCTCCTGATGCACCTGAGCTTCAGAATTTCAAAATTCCAATTATTAAGTGAGTAATTAATTAAAATCAAGAGGTCACTCTCATAAAAAATCATCTTTTTCTCAATTTTTTTCTCTTTCATTTGTTTACGGTTGGTTGGTTGTGTAAAAATTTTCGCAGAAGTGATAAGAAAGCTGAGATAGAATTAAAGAAACCCATGGAGTAATAAGATAAGTGGAGGTGAAGAAAGCCTCAAAATAGGTTTGCGATATGAAACCATTTATCGCTCAAATTTAATGGGGCAAACAAAAGGACGTGGAAGAGATTTTGTATTATAAGACGAATTGAAAGAAATTAATTAGAGTTGAAGCATATTTCAAGAAGAAATAGCAAATTTTTAAAATGGTCTTTGTTCTATTATTATTTATTAGAATAAATATTCTCTTTTAAAATGAAGGAAATTGGAAAATTAGCAATAATTAAATATCAAATTAAAATTAAATAAGATATTGAAAACATTTGATACGAACTAAAAATTGTATAACTAAAAGTTTTCTTCATTAATGTAATTTTAAATACTTTATAACGTAGATGAAAAATGTTTATGACTTAATAATTGCATGTAAATAAATATTTAAAATATAATGATGAAAACATTCTTTTAAAATCATGTATAAAACTTAAGTAATAAATATTAATCTAAAATATAAATTTCTGACTGCAGACGATTTTAATGTACTAACAAAATAATGTTATATTTTCAAGCAAAACGTTAAAATAATTTTCTATATTGATATTTAAAACACATATGATAAAATAATTAATAAATTTTTACCGGTGAAGCTATAAATTAGTTCTTTTTTTAAAAACGAGAGAAAAAAAATACGGGTTTAAACCTGTTTCAATTGATAGGCGTGTCAAAGCACGTGCTTTTGTTAGTACTTAATTGGACTTAATGTAGGGTTATATCTTAAGCATCATCTCCAGAGATAATACCTCCACTCTATTAATTTCTTTTTACTCTATAAAAGAAACCAATTTAAGATTTTGACATTTCAAAAGTGACTGTTTTTTTCCCAAAGACCTTTAAAATTCATAGACTGGCAAAATGTCAGTTTAACTTAGGATTTTTGAACATAGCTGTTACGTCAGATCGTTGGTACTTCGTACATTAGAATATATTTATGGTTGGCTATATTGCAGTTAATATATGTATATGTATATATGAGGCTTTTTTAGCAGTTTTTTAAAATCATTGATTAAATTTGAATGCATTTATTTAAATTAAAATTTTATTAAGACTTTAATTTGTTTTTAAAACAAAAATGAAATGGCTCTTTGACGTACAATTGTTCGAATGGGCAGATGAATCATACACAGAAATAAATTATCAAATAGCAAAATAAATTATATATAAAATATAGTCACTAAAAGAATAGTAGCAAAACATAATGTTTAGGCGTATTAACACATAACCCAATCCCAACCAGAAAAAAACAGACCATACTCCGATCCAAGCAAGACAAAAATTTCATGAGCATAAACCCGACCCGAACCTAAAAATTCCATTTGAAAAAAAACTATGGATTTGATATTTGACTTGAATCAAATCCGAATCCCACAAAAATATTCAAATGAAGCATACCCCAATCCGATCAAGGAAAAATAATGTTCGTGTATATGCAACCCGACCCGAACCTAAATTTTTTCTTTGAAAAAATCCCCAAAAATGACCAGAACGAAACCTGAAATCGATAAAAATATTCCAAAGAACTATAACCCGATAAGAGCAAGACAAAAAAACTTCCGTGAACATAAACCTGACTCGGACCTAAAAAATTCCATTTGAAAAAAAGCCTGAAGTTTTATGCAAACTACATCTGAATCCGATCAAAATATTCGAAAGAACCATAACCGGATACGAATAAGAGAAAATAATTTCCGTGGACATAAAACCGATCCGAACCTAAAATTCCATTTGAAAAAAATACCTGAAATTTGAATCGAACTAAATATGAACCTGACAAAAATATTCCACAGAACCATACCCGGATCTGAACAAGACAAAAAAATTCCATGAACATGAACCCAATCCGAACCTAAAAAAATGAACTAAATCTGAATCTGACAAAAATATTCCAGAGAAGCATATCCTTATTCAAACAATGCAGAATAATTTCCGTTGATGCGCAACCCAACCTAAACCTAAAAATTCCATTAAAAAAGCCGAAATCTGAATTGAACGACATCTGAACCCGAAAAAAATATTCCAAAGACCCAAAACCGAATCCGAGCAAGACAAAATAATTTCCCTGGACATGAATCCAACCAGAACCTTAAAAATCAATAAAAAAAAATACCTGAAATCTGAATCGAACCAAATCTTAATCCGACGAAAATAGTCCAAATAACTATAACCAGATACGAACAAGACTATATAATTTCCATGGACATAAACCCACTCCAAACCAAAGAAATTGTAAAAAAAAAAAAAAAAAATCCCGAAATTTGAACCAAACTTAATCTGAACCTAACAAAAATATTTCAGTGAAGTATAATCTCATTGGAACTAGGTAAAATAATTTTCATATAAGTACAACCCGACCCGAACTTAAAAATCCCATTTGAAGGAAAAAAAAACCCCACGAAATCTGAATTGAACCGAATCTAAACTGAACAAAAATATTCCAAACAACCATAACCGTATCCGAAGAACACAAAATAATTTCCATGAACATGAATCCAATCCGAACCTAAAATTCGGATGTTCTACAAAACATAATGCGCTAGTGGTGGAAAGTGAAACTAAGTACTTAGTGCGAGATGGTTAAAATATTTCGTTTATAGTTAGCGTTAAATTAGAACTTGGTTAGGTAACAGTTAGGTTGCAATTACGTTCCGATGACCCTTTTGTTATATTTATTTTCCGGTTAGGTTACAGTTAGGTCATGCTTAAGTTACAGTTAGGTTAAGGTTAAGTTGCGGTTAGGTTGTGGTTAGTTTATGGGTAGGTTATGATTAGGTGACGGCCAAGTTACATTTATGGTATATTTAAGTTACAGTTAGGTTACTGTTAAGATACAGCTAGGTTACGGACAAGTTATGATTCGAATACAATTAGGTTACTGTTAGGATTTTATTCATAGAATAAACATTACGCATGTTTGATAAAAAATATACACCTATTTTTGTAAAATGGCTCTGAAATTATAATATTATATACTAACCTTTTAGCTAATCATCGAGAATCGATTTCATTCGCGGTACAGTCGGATTTAAGAGTGATATATAACTAGTTTGAAATTCAAAATATTTCACTTGGGATATCTATGTGAAAAAAGTATTTAGTTAAGTCACTTAGCAATAATTTTAAGGATAAATATCAACACGAAATCGTTGGACACATATTCCTTCCTGCGTTTCCCATTCCAGTCTTTTTGGGTATTTTTGCAGCTAAATATTAGTTTCTTTTAAAACCAATTTTTGACACAGTCAGGGGGCATGTATTTAATATAATGTACACTGTAAAAAATTTGACCGTTTTGCTGTATCATCACTCCCCCGCTTTTATAGAATACTTGTATATCGAACCCAGGGTTCCTGGGTCACAGAGTAAAGGTGAAAAAAAATTTTTAATTAAAAATTAAAAAGTCTAATAAAAAATTTCCTACGTAATATGATTTTTAAACTGCGAACTAATTCCAAACAGCAATTTTATATGAAACATATTAATTATGTAATCATAGAAAGCTTTGTAAATTATCGGTACTTCCGTATTAGACGTAAGATAAAAGTTATTAGTCAAAGATTTTGCCAAAGAATAAAATTGCATTCGTTCCTTTTTTAAGCCAGCTAAGAAAATATGACACACAGATATTCTTTAAAATACATTTTTGTAAAGTTTAATTGATGTATCTTTTGTAAAGTAAGTTTACAACGAACTAAGTCCCATTAAATTGATAGATAAAAACGAAATAAAACCAACAACATTCACCAGGTTTTATAAACGACAATATTTTGTCATAACAGGTTTTTAATTGCTATTTTTTTCATTTGCTAATGGTAACTAAAATATACAGTTATCTGTTATTTTCCATGAAGAAAAGAGATAAATAGAGGTGCAGTACACGATTAAGACTATTTGAATGGGCGTTATTCTTCCAATTTAAGTCTCTTATTCGGCCCAAACAAAATAACAACGTGGAACAGAGACCGAATTCTTTAACATCATTTTTTCTCTAAATGCAAAAAGATCTGATTATATTTTAGCATTCTAAAATAGCCTTTTATTGTATTTATGAATTAAAATTGTATCGCTAAAAGTTTTTTGCGAAAGCACGCGGTTGTGTTTGATGCAATGAAGCGAGTTTCAGGGTTGCATTTTTGGTGTCACTTCCAGCCACCAAACTGCATCTCTATTTTTTTTTTTTTTTTTTTTTTTTTTTCTCTATGGCTATTTTCCCTTTATTTCCCATATAAATGCGATACTTAAGTTGCCACCATTAGAAAAATTGAACTAAGAACTACAAAAAAATCAATAACTCTAAAACAAATTGAGATACAGTTTTCTAACAAACTGCATTTAAAAGTGCATTTTTTTCTCTATACGATGGTATAAAGATTGAAAACGTGCGATGTCCAGAAGTTTAAGAATTTGCAATAGCGAAAATTGCAAAACCGAAATTTCATCGGAAAGTGTTGCCATTCAAAGCATGACGTATGCGTTACGCACAGATACGTTTGGCCTTTATTATATAGATATCTCTTTTGAGCTATGAGAATGCTCCAAAATAGGCTGAAGTAATCATTTTCTATAAAAGCGGTGGAATGACGATGCAGCAAAAGGGTCAAATTTTTAACAGTGTATTTACACATATTTCGAGTTAAAGATAAAATCATAAAAATTTCAAGTTCGTTTAACATTATTATAACGGACCCGGGCAACGCCGGGCGGGTCAGCTAGTATACTAATAAAAGAACAAAACGCTCTGTCTGTCTGTCTGTGTGTCTGTGTGTCTGCGATGGCTAGCAAAATCTATGGGACGTACGAAGTTCAAAATTTTTATGAGAGTAGCCCAATATCTCTCCTGATACACCTGAAGCTCAGAATTTCAAAATTCTATTTATTAACGCAGTTATTAATTAAATTCCAAAGCTCACTCTCATAAAAAATCGCCTTTTTTTACTTTTTTCCCTTTCATTTTCTTATGGTTGGTTGGTTGCATAAAATTTTCGCAGAAATAATTAAAAAAGCTGGGATAGACCTTTAAAATTCATAGACTGGCAAACTGTCAGTTTAAACGAGGATATATATATATATATATATATATATATATATATATATATATATATTTTTTTTTTTTTTTATATCACAGTTGCTGTACGCCATGGAGGAAAAAAGATGGGTGGAGGTGAAGCAATCCGAAAAAAAGGTTTGCAATATGAAACCATTTATCTCTGAAATTTTAATGTCTCAAACAAAAGCACGAGGAAGGAATTTTGTATTAATAAGACGAATTGAAAGAAATGAATTACAGCTAAAGCATATTTTACGAAGAAATAGTAATTTATTAAAACGTTTATTTTCTATTATATTATTTATTAAAATAAATGTTTGCTTTTAAAATAATTAAAATTGGAAAATTAGAAATAATTAAATGTAAAATTAAAATTAAATAAAATATTGAAAACCTTTGATTTGAACTAAAAACTGTATTACTGAAAGTTTTCTTTTTTTTTCAGAACTTTTTAATTCTTCATAACTTAGATGAAAAATGTTTATGATTTAACAACATATTAATAATTCCATGTCAATATATAAAATATATTGATGAAAACCTTCTTTTAAAATCATGCATGAAATTTCCGTGAACATGAACGAGATCCGAACCTAAAAATTCTGTTTGAAAAAATACCTGAAATTTGAATCGAACCAAATCTGGACAAAAATATCCCAAAGAACATTAACCGGATCCGAACAAGACAAAAAAATTCCATGCACATGAACCGAATCTGAACCTAAAAAAATTCTTTGAAAAAAATCTCGAAATCTGAAATGAACTAAATCTGAACTTAACAATAATATTCCATTGAAGCATGTTCTTATGTTACACGCAAATTACACGCAAGAGAACCCGAACCCAAAAATTACATTTGAAAAAAAAGCCGACATCTGAATTAAACCAAGTCTGAACTTGACAAAAATATTCCAGTGACGCATGTCTTTATTCAAATCAGACAGAGAAATTTCCGTTGGCACGCAGGAAGACCTGAACCCAAAAATTCCATTTGAAAAAAACGCCGAAATCTGAATTGAACCAAATCTGTTCCCGACAAAAATATTTCACAGAACCATAACTGAATCCGAGCAAGGCAAAATAATTTCCATGGACCTGAATCCGACATGAACATTTTAAATCGAATTTCAAAAAATACCTGAAATCTGAATCGAACCAAATCTGAATCCGACGAAAATATTCTAATGAATCATAACCAAGATCCGAACAAGACAAAATGATTTCCATGGACATGAACCCAATATATGGTTAGGTAACATTTGGGTTGCAATTAGGTTGCAATTACATTAAGGTAAGTCTTTGATTTTATTTAATTTCACGTTAGGTTACAGTTAGATCACGGCTAATTTAAAGTTAGGTTAAAGTTAAATTGCATTTATGTTATGGTTAGAATAAGGATAGGTTGCAATAAAGTGACGGCTAGGTTACATTTATGTTATATTTAAGTTACGGTAGGGTACTGTTAAGTCGCAGTTAGGTTACAGACAGGTTATGGTTACGATACAAAAGTTTACAGTTAGAAATTTGTCCACAGAGTGAACATTACCCATGTTCTGATTAAAAATATGCACTTTTGTTAAATGGCTCTGAAATTATAATACTATATACCAACCTTTTATCATCGAGTATCGATTTCATTCACGGTATAGTCGGGATTTAAGAGTGATATAATTAGTTTGAAATTCAAAATATTTCGCTTGGGACTTCTATGTAAAAAAATAATTAGTTACGTGACCTAACAGTGATTTCAACACTCTAACACGAAAATAACGCAATCGTTGGATACATGTTCCCTTCCGCGTTTCTCATTGCTCATTTTAAGTATTTTTAGAGCTTAATATTAGTTCTTTTTTAAACCGATTTTTCTTTCACTCAACTGCCACGTATTTCAGACAATGCATTTCTGCATGCTTAGAGTTAATGATAAAATCATACAAATTTCAAGTTCGTTTAATATTGTTAATACGGACCCGAGCAACGCCGGGCGGGTCAGCTAGTGTAAAAATAAAACATGCATTCGGCTAATTGAAAAGTACCCAAAATTTTTGCATAAGCCATGCGAAACACATCATTTTTATTTCATAGATAGAAAGCCCAAAGTATAAACTTTTATTTAAAACAAAAAGAAATTGGAAATTTAATTTGCCTTCTTGTGTACAGCCCTTTTGGTGAAGTCACAAAAATTTGGAAAAATAACCATAACTCTCAACTTTGGCTAATTTTTTTATCCTAAATATTACAAGTCAATTTTTTTAATATTTTTTTTATTAAAATCTGCATCTTTTTATATTCTTACAGTGATATTTTAAAGATGATTCACGGTTTAGATCCAGAGAAACAATTTTTTGAAGATGGAACTGCAATCTCAAAATACAGACTCAGAAATGTGCGATTTGTGAAACCCCCAAGAATTGGACCCCCCATATCTCACAAAGTATGAGGTCTAGGAAGGAAAACTTTCTGATGGAATCATTTCATGATAGAATTAGTGTGTACACAAAGTTTCATCAAAATCCCTGTGGGTCGGGTTACAAGGTCTGGTTGAATTGACATGGAATGACCCATTTGAAAATCGCTGAAATTCAAAAATTGTAGCAGACATAATTGAGTAAATTAGGTTAAAAGTTTGAAACAATGTTCTTATCACCAATCTAAAAAAAAAGCCGTAAAATGCGAAAAAATACAAAAAATCGGATTAAAAAATTCGTTAAAAATTAAAAAATCACTCTAGGAATTTCGAATAAACTTTAGTAAAAGAGAACTGAATTTATTATATTGAATTAAAAGAATGAAACCATATTCCTTTCACTAATGTGGAAAAATCGCCTAAAAATTTAAATTAAAAAAATCCAATAAAAGAAATCAAAAATCGGGCTTCAAGTTGCAAAACTTCATACTTTCCCTTCAAAATTTGTAACTGTACGTGCAACGGTCTCTTCAGAACATCGCTGACACATTCACAAATTTCTCTTTTTATTATTATAGATCAGCGGCTCCCAAACTTTCTATGTACGCGACCCACTTTCAGTGAAAAAACAATTCCAACCCACCTTTTAGTAAAAAAAAAAAAAAAAAAAAAAAAAAAATCGCGACCTACACAAGATAAAGTTGTATAGCAGTATAGCAATTTTTGTATGATCTCTATACGCTTGGCTATCCTATCTTACCAAAAGCGCAAATTTTTGTACGGAATATACATTATCAACAAAAACAAGAATCGGTAATCTCAATTCGTATAAGTGAATAGTAATTTAAACAAGTTGGAAATTGCACGTGAAGCGTAGCAAATGAGGTGCGTTCGTACGATAACGAAGTTATAAAAATATCACTATCATACATCAATCTCATAAAACTGTAAATAATTACAATTGAAATGCGCACCAAACAATGTTCTCCCTATACCATTATGCAATGATAATACATTTGTGTGGCCTTGTAAATCAATAACAAATATTCTTTGCACCACAGATTATGCAAAATGCATATTATAATATGTACTTTATAAATGTATATTGTTACGAATTTTGTAAATAGTTTGTGTTTGTACTGTAAAATAATGTAAATAATCTTATTAAGCTCCATTTCTTTACTGATATTAGTTTTTGTTACTTGTCTCTGTTATCAAGCAAACTTGTCTATTATTTTCAGTGAATGTCTATGGCAGCTTTGCGAAATATTAGAGATATCGCCAAGTGGGCGACAAACTTGGCGATTGTTGGCTATGGTAACCCTTCCCTCTCTATGGTAACCCCCCCCCTTAGGTCTACTGATACATTGAATGTTTTTCCTTGGTTTCTGGATTTAACTAGAAGGTTGTAGACATTTCCGGCGTATGCTACGAGCCTATATAAGGAGAGCAATGCGAGCTGTTGTGATTATTATTTACCAGTCAGTCATTGAGTGAACTTCTAGGGTATTGTTTAAGCAAGTTTGCTTGAGCTTTATTTACGTTATTTTGAATGTGATTTTAGTGTTGAGACGTTGTATAAAAAGTCTCTGGGATCTATATCTGCACTTGTACGATAGATTTGAACAGTTATTTTTGAATATCTAATAATATTTGTGAGTTTCGAAGACTCTGTTGTTCTGAAGATCTGTAAATAAATTATTTTCTACTTTTCTAAGAGAAAAGAGTTTGAAGTTGTCTAACCATAAGATCGAAAGAACCCTATATACGCAGGAACATTTGGTGTCAGGAGTCGGGATCTTACGGCGAAAACAAGAACAATGGACGGACAACTGAAAGAACTGTTAGAAGCTATTAACGGATTAAGAACAGAGCTGACCAATAAAATTGATAAAGGCCAAGAAGAGTTGACGGATAAAATGAATAAAGGCCAAGAACAGTTGGCGGATAAAATGAATAAATGCCAAGAAGAAGTGACCGAAAAGATTAATATAGGCCAAGAAGAAATGAAGAAAACTTTAGAAAAAAAGTTCTCGTCGGTAGAGAGACGAATAGAGGAAGTAGAAGAGAAAATTCAGAATGAAGTTAGTAATGTAGAAGAGAAAATGGAAAGGAAAATAGAGGAAGTAGAAGAGAAAATTCAGAATGATGTTAGAAATGTTGAAGAGAAAATGGAAGGGAAAATAGTTGAAGTAGATGAAAAGCTAAATAAAAGAGTACAAGATCTTGAGAAGAAGCTTTCAGCGTCCGGTGGTAATTATGAAGAATTTAGGAATCCGCCTGCTTCTCCCGTGCACATCAAGCTGTCGACATACGACGGAAAGAGTTGCTGGCAAGTTTACAAGACCCAATTCACCATTGTAGCCGAAGCGAACAAATGGAGTGACGAGGTGAAAGCTTGTCAACTGGCAGCATCTTTAAGAGGAGAAGCCGCCGACGTGCTGCAAACATTGCCCGATATGACGCAACTCAATTTTGAGACTTTAAGTTGTGCACTTGAAATGAGATTCGGAGAAAAATTCTTCAAAGATTATACGAGAATACAAATGAAGAGCCGCCATCAAAAATCGAGTGAAACCCTTCAAGAGTTTGCCTCAGAAATAGAACGTCTGGCAAATTTAGCATTCATCGACTGCCCAACAAATGTACGGGAAATGCTCTCATTGCAGTACTTTGTAGACGGAATAAAAGATTCAGAAGTGCAGAGAGCGGTACGAATGGCAGATGTGCAGGATTTAAAGGCTGCATTACTATATGCCTTAAAGTTGGAAGCAGCTACACAAGCCAGCCGAAGAGATCGTCATTCAGTCCGAGGGGCAACGGTGAACAAAAGCTCAGACACTGAGATCGACTTCTTGAAAGAAATTAAGAAAATAAATCAAGAGATTGAAGCTTTAAAATACGGAAGAACAAGCTCAAGAAGACAGAATCTCACGTGCTGGGGATGCGGTGATACAGGACATCTCCGAAGAAATTGCCCCAAAATCCACGAACGTGAGATAAATTCAAACAGTCAGCAGGGAAACTAAATTTTGGCCATCTCGCGGGGCGGAGGTTGCCAGAGAATGAAAAACCCCACCTGAAGATCCTCCAGATATCAAAAATGAGTGGCGGTGATAATGAATTATATGTGATAGGCTTTATTAACGGAATTCAGTGCCGTATGATTGTCGATACAGGAGCCAATGTGACAATAATAAGAGAAGATTTGGCTCGGAAATTGAAATCTAAACTCATCTGGACTCCACCATGCGTTACCCTGCAAACTGTGACGGGCGACAAGATTGGCATATATGGAAAGGCCAATTTAACCATCAACTTTGGAGGAACGAAATATTACCATACGGCATATGTGGCTGACATAACAGATCCTTGCTTAATCGGGCTAGATTTTCTGAAGAAGTTTGGCTTCAAGCTTGATTTCAAAAATAACAAAATGCTCTCAAAATTTGAAGAAATAAGTCTTTTTGGATTAAATAACGGAATTGAATGTAAACAAACAGTAATAGCCAAAGAAGACATCAATCTAGATCCAAGAACAGAATTTTTAGTTCCAGCTGAAATTAAAAATGAAACTAATTACCGATTTGGCCATATAGATTATCCAGAAGACAATAGTACACAAGCAGGAGTATTGGTGGCTTCTTCTGTAGTAGACCTCTCGAAAAAGACCATTCCAGTCAGAATTGCTAACATCAGTGATAAGACGAAGACTATCAAGAAAGGAGAGGTGATAGCATCATGTGCTCCTGTGACGTGCATAAGTCAAAATTCCAGTCCCTCTGAGAAATCTTCAGATAATTTAGTCAAAGATTTGTTACAAAATACAGATTTAGATCCAAAACAGATGGACGCTGCGGAAAATTTAATTAGGGAATTCCAAAGTTTATTCTCCCAAACATCTGAAGACTTTGGACGAACCAAAATGGCACAACACCGAATTGATACTGGAGATCACTCGACTATTAAACAACACCCTAGACGATTACCTTTTGCCAAGCAAGAAGGTGCAAAATTTAATTAGGGATGTGGAAGAAAATGATGTCATCGAACCATCGACAAGTCCATGGGCGTCTCCCATTGTGTTAGTAAGAAAGAAGGATGGTTCTACAAGATTTTGTGTAGACTACCGCCGACTGAATGACGTCACTAAAAAGGATAGTTACCCTCTACCGAGGATTGACGACACTCTTGACACACTTGCGGGCAACACTTGGTTCTCGACTCTGGATCTGAAGAGTGGTTACTGGCAGGTAGAGATCCATCCCGACGACCGCGAGAAGACTGCCTTCACAACGGGACAAGGATTATGGCAATTCAAAGTAATGCCTTTTGGTCTATGTAATGCACCTGCAACTTTTGAACGCCTTATGGAAACGGTTCTCCGGGGGCTGTCATATGAAGCATGTCTTGTTTATTTAGATGATATCATAATCATAGGAAAATCTTTTGATGAACATCTGAACAACCTCAGGCGGGTGCTACAAAAGTTAAAGGAAGCTAATTTGAAGTTAAGCCCTTCGAAGTGCAGTTTGTTTCGAAATGAAGTCGCCTACCTTGGACACATAATTTCGGCGGAAGGAGTTAGGACTGATCCGGAGAAGATATCGGCTGTGAAAAATTGGAATAGTCCAGCAGATGTTCACCAGCTTCGGAGCTTTCTAGGATTATGCACTCATTACAGAAAATTTGTCAAAGGCTTCTCGATGATTGCAAGACCACTTCATAAATTAACAGAAGCCAATCAAAAATTTATGTGGACACAGGAATGTGACGCTGCTTTCGAAAAGCTTAAGGAGGCCTTAACATCCATTCCAATTCTGTCATATCCTCAAATCGATAAACAGTTTATACTTGATACGGACGCAAGTAACGAAAGCATCGGCGCTGTACTGTCCCAGGAAATCGACGGCCAGGAGCGTGTTATCGCCTATTTCAGGAAGTGCTTATCAAAGGCAGAGCGAAACTACTGCGTAACAAAAAAAGAGCTTCTTGCTGTAGTGAAAGCCATAGACCATTTTCATCACTATCTTTATGATCGAAAATTCCTGATCCGAACTGATCATGCTTCTCTAACTTGGCTATTGAATTTTAAGAGTCCTGAAGGCCAGATAGCCAGGTGGATATAAAAGCTTCAAGAGTACGATATGGAGATACGCCATCGAAAAGGCTCATCACATGGAAATGCAGATGCTCTCTCAAGAAGACCCTGCTCAGAGAATTGTAGATACTGCGACCGGGTTGAGAAGAAATTTAATGTCAAAGTTCCTATAGTAAGACAAGTTACAACTGGGTCTACATCATCGCAAGATCCGTGGAGTGACGAGAGCCTGCGTAAAGATCAACTTGCTGATCCTGAAATTAAGCCAATTCCAGAGCTGAAAGAGGAGTCCAACAGGAAGCCCAGCTGGCAAGACATGGCCCATTACCATCCTACGACTAAACGTTATTGGGCTCTTTGGGATTCCCTACATTTGAAGAATGGTATTTAGTACCGAAAATGGGAGTCTGACGATGGAAAGACATGTAGATGGCAACTACTACTCCCTAAGTCGAGAATTTCTATGGTCCTTCAAGAACCGCATGGTAGTCCCACAGGAGGTCATTTTGGTGTAATGAAGACCCTGCAAAAGGTTCGAGAGCGTTTCTACTGGAATAATGTTCGCAGTGACGTGTAGAAGTGGTGTCGAACTTGTGACACCTGTGTAGCACGTAAAGGTCCAAAGAGGCGCACCTGTGGACGACTGCAACGTTATAATGTAGGAGCTCCTTTCGAACGAATTGCTCTAGACATCCTGGGTCCACTTCCTAGAACATCTGATGGCAATAAGTACATCCTCGTTGTCATGGACTACTTCTCTAAGTGGCCTGAAGCCTACGCCATTCCTAATCAAGAGGCGGTAACCGTAGCAGATATACTGATTCAACATTGGGTCGGTAACCGTAGCAGATATACTGATTCAACATTGGGTTTCCAGATACGGAGTTCCTCTTCAAATCCATTCCGTTCATGGAAGAAACTTTGATTCGGCTGTGTTTAAAGAATTGTGTGGACTACTCGGCATGGACAAAACTCGAACTACACCTCTACATCCTATATCGGACGGCATGGTAGAGAGGTTCAATCGTACCATCCTAAATAGCCTCTCCCTCCTTGTGTCTAAAGATCAACAGGACAGGGACAAGAAATTGCCTCTTTTCCTGAGGCCACTGGTTACTCTCCTTCTCAAATGCTCTTTGGTCGTGCTCGTGATCTTCGTCTACCTGCGGATCTTTTGTTTGGCCGTCCTCCTGATGCTCCTTCATCGCCCGAGGAGTACGTGGATAAACTCCAGGCACGGATTGAGGAGATTCATCGTCTAGCGGGGAACCGAATCGGACTGGCATCGGAAAAGATGAAGACACGGTACTACACAAAGGCAACTGGACATGAGTTCAACGAAGGTGACAAAGTTTGGTTGTGGAATCCCATACGTCGTAAGGGACTGTCTCAAAAATTACAAAGAAACTGGACCTTACACAGTCGTCAACAGGCTGAATGACGTCGTCGTACGCATAACAAAAATCGCCACACGCCAAACCCAAGGTCGTACACTATAACCGGCTAGCCCCTTATTTTGGCCAAAGTGATTAGAAATTCAAAACTGGAATTTCAGACCATGGTCATGAAAGTCACTTTTTGTAAATAAGTAAATATTAATTAGTTCTTATTTACACTGTAAAAAAGTGTCCTGAATTTTACAGGTGTTACTATGTGAATTTTAACTTTTTTAATTGAGAAATTCCGTTTTAGAAAAAATTCTTAGTTTTCCAGGAATTCCAGGAAGTTTTTCATTTTCTGTTGACTTGATAATTGAGCGTTTCCGTTTGTGGTAACAGACGCACCAAAAACAGAATACCTCCGGCGACAGCCATGTTGATATTATGTTATCGTTGGTTATGAATGTTTAAGCTATGTTTAGAAAAGATTTCTGCGATCATTTTAGCTGATGCTGACATTTAGATGCAGCATATATCTTAAAACTACACGAATAATAAAACGTTATTTCGATTTCGTCATTTTTTTACCTGGATTCTTTCGTTACGTTTGTAACAAAAAGTAAGTTATTCAGATTCATTTTGTAATTTTTTTTTTTAATGAAAATTGTACTTATTTTAAATGAGTGTTAGATATTCTGATCTTGTTATGTTTATTTCTAATATTGCACGTTTGGCTTACATGCAGGGTTTGGTTCAAGCCGTCAAAATTTTTTTTGACGTGATATAAGTTTAAATTACGTTTAAAGTGATTTTAACCATCAAAAACATCAATATGTATTTTTTAAGTATGCTCAGAAAAACAACAACTAAAGAAAAAATATTGTTAGTATAGCAAGATTGCACCATTGCTTCTATTTAATGATAATGCATTTTACTTTTGGAATTTACTTTACTGTAACCAATTATTAAATTATATATATTTTCTTTTTTTTATGTCTTTCTTTTTTTTCTTATATATATAAGAGAGGAGGGAGGAGCGGGACTGACTTTTTGTAATGAACCATTTTAAGAAAGAAATCAATCACGATATCACAAAAATAGGTTATATGCGTATACACTCTTTAACAGAAATATTCTCTGGAGCACAAATAATCTCTTTTTGAGAGGCGGAGGACATATTCAAATAAATAAATAAAAATACAATTTATTTGTTATTGAGAAAAGAATTTAGTGATGGGTTACCACAAAATCAAATTAAGATGCTAGGAGCTTTTGAAAAAATAAATTTAAAGTACAATATGTAGATTACACAATAAGTAGATAAGATTTTCTAAGTTATATGGTTTTCTAATGTAACTTGTTTTGCATGTACTTGATTTATGTATAACACTTAAACAATATTTTTCATTGCAACATCCCCCCCCCCCCCCTTTAATTCAATAGAAACACAGAACAATAAAAATGACATTTATTATACAACTGGGAAAGGAATGAATAAATGTTAGGATTTGAAAAGAATGTTAAGATAAAATTATAAAATATGAAATTGTAATTCTTTTATCCCAAGATTAATTTTGTTAGGGACTAACATTCATTTCTTACTGCTGATATTATTTTATATATAGAATACAGCTTTACCTAGACCCCTGTTAGGAATAAATGACTAATTTATCATAACAGTAAGGGGAAAAAATTGTTTAACTTGGTTTGAAAGATGATCCAAAAATGAAAGTATCCTAATGCTTTCGTTCTTTGAGAAAAAAAGTTCCTTTTTTTATGAGTCTGAAGCACATGTGAACAGTTCACATAAATATAACTTACACTAAATTACAAAATGAAAATAAGTAGATTGGGGGGAGGGAAAGGGGAATCAGATGATTGATTTATTGTTAAAATAAAAAAAAGAATACAGCTTTTAAATTTTGCTAAGTGGTTTGTGTTTCGGGGAAACACAAGACAGGGACATTCAGATAGTACTTATAAAAAATCTGACGAAATACGAAAGGTTCTCACTCATGTATTTGTCTTATTTACTTCTAAATTAATGATAAAGAAGGGTTTTAAATGATTGTTGAAAAAATCTCAATTATAATCTCTCCCCTAAATTTAACTTCTTTTGCTTTTGAATGAGAGAGGAGAAGGAGGGGGAAGAAAATGCTAATAATTTGCATTTTATGGTAGTTATTAGTTTTAAAATGTTACTTTTTTAAGATATTACTGATATCTATCTCCATTAAAGCATGATATACATAGCTATTTTAAAGACAAAAGTAAGCCATCATTTCAGGGTTGGAAAAATTAAATAGAACAATTAGCAAAGTTGTTTAACGCAATACGTTTTGTATTAACAATGCATAAAAATAATATAGTAAACCGTTTATTAAAATATTGTATAATATTATAACATTTTAGAAAACATTAAATTTATTTAAATTGCACTTGAAAGTAAACGAGATTGTTGCTCTTTATGTACCTGTTGACAGATGTTTTTGTGGAAGTTTCAATACAAAATCAAATATTCTATGACAGTCTTCGATTGCAGGTAAATTATAGGTATAGAATCTGACATTATTTCTCATGAAGTTAACTAAAGGAACAGAACCACAGAATTGTTATTAGGGCACTTATGAACTGTTCATATTTGCCAGAAGTAGTCTGTTCACAAGTGTCCCCCACATGGTCACTTCAGTTAAAGTGACAAATCCTTAACAGTTCTTCATTTTTGAAGATTTTTTTTACGAAAAATATTTATTAGTATTCATAGTATATATTAATACACTAACATTCAAATGAAAGGATAAATAGTTATTTGCTTGGCAAGTTGGAACTGAGATTTTACTTTTAAGATCTATAAACAAGGTTTTGGCTGCCGAAGACAAATAAAATGTCAAAGAGCCTCAAAAATATTTACCATATGTCTACAAGTACTGGCATCATCGATATTTTATTTCAACTAAAAAATCATATAATAACTAGTGAAAAAATGCAATGTTCACATCTACCCCATGTTCACATGTGCACCATTCTTCCCTGCATGTTTAAAGTTTAACACAAGTATGAAACAGTCTCTCATGTACATTTTCTTAATTGGATTATCATTAACAATTTTTACCGGCCATGAAGCATGCAATGTTAGTGATAATTTTATTGAGAATTTGTTTTACTTAACTCTTTTATATCTTTATTTACTTGTAATATTTTTGTTTTTATAATATTAGACTATAAATTTAATATGCAGATAGCAAGTTTAATCTTTAACTGACGTATCAGAAATTGCAACGCAACTAGTGTGAAGCGGTTTGTGTGACTGCAAGTTCGAGAGATGAATAAAAACAATAATAAACTCATACGATGGTGTTTTTGTACTAAACATTTTGTACAAGACATTATATTGTAATTAACATTCACCTATTTAAAAGTCTCCGGTGATAGTATTAAAGTTCCAAATGAAATGAAATTTAATCAGTATTTGTAGTTAAATTGAAAAATTGAAAGTTAAACTATAAAAATTAAAAAAGCAGTGGTCTGTGAAATCAGTAATATTAGTTAAATGTTAATGAAAAGTGGGACACGTGTTTTATGCTTTATATGAAAAACTTTTTTTCTCCCTAACCCAAAAATCATTTTTCCTAATTTTTGCAGAAGCACTAAAACTTTTTTCTTAAACATATTAATCTACAAACTTAGCAATCTCAGTCTCCTTTTCCATTAATACATCAAATAATCACACATATCCAGAAATACATCAAAATTATTGTAATGGAACAAAACAACCCATGAAAAGTACTACCGAATTGTGTTTTTATTGTATTTATTACCAGAATTGTAAAAGTGTACTACTAAAGTTATTTTAAAATAAATTTATCAGGACTCGTTAATTTTAATCAGTTTGATTTAAATCACGATTTAAATAAATTAAAAAATCATTTATTTAAATCAGTTTTCCCCAGACATTAGTTTTAAATAAATTTGCGATGAAAATAAACATATTACATTAATACATACTATGATAGTGCATTAATATAGTTTAATTTTACGCCACAGATAATAAAAAAACTTTTAAGAATATAAAATTTAACATTTGTCAAAAAGTAAAATACTATGTAAGTAAAGAAAAGTGTTTTAGAGTTTGATTTGAATCACAATTATAAAACTTTGCCACAGTAAGGAAATCTAAGCACTAAGCAGAAATATATTAAATATTGTAATTACTCATTAATATTTAGAGAAACTTCTGCAAGTTGAAGTAAAATAGAACTATGTGAACATCGCATTTTTTCACTAGTTATTATATGATTTTTTAGTTGAAAAAAATATTAATGATAGCAACACCTGTAGACATATGGTAAAAAGAAGAAAAAATTGAAGCTTTTTGACATTTTGTTTAGCCTCGGTAGGCAAAACACCGTTTATAGATCTCAAAAGTAAAATTTTAGTTCCCACTTGGTAAGCTAATAATTTTATTTATTCTATCATTTGAATTTTAGTGTTTTAACATATACTAAAAATACTAATAAGTATTTTTTTAATACAAAAAAGTCTTCAAAAATTGAAAAATGTTAATGATTTGTCATTTTAACTGTATTGGACAAGTGGAGCATTTATGAAATAATTTGTTGGGGGCAAATATGAACAATTCATATGAGCCCCAATAATCATTCTTAGATTCTGATCGTTTCAGTTAACTTCATGAGAAATGATGTCAGCTTCTATAAGTTTCCTGCAATAGAAGACTGTTTGTCATAGAACATTTGATTTTGTATTCAAACTTCCACAAAAACACCTGTCAATAGATACATAAAGAGCAACAATCTCGTTTAATTTTAATTTAAAATAATTAATAAACTTAAATAATGTTATACTACATTTCAATAAACGGTGTTTTATGCATTGTTAATGCAAAAAGTTTCGCGTTAAACAGTTTAGCAAATATTTCTATTTATTTTTTTCCAAACTTGAAATGATTGCTTACTTTTCTCTAAAATAGTTATATATATATGATGCTTTAAACGGTGATTGATATCAGTAATATCTTAAGAAAGTAAAATTTTTAAACTAATAACTATCATAAAATTACTCCCCCCTTCTCTCTTTCAAAAGTCAAGAAGTTAAATTTAGGGGAGATATAATCGAGTTTTTTTTTTTTAACAATCATTAAAAATCCTTCTTTATCATTAATTTAGAAGTAAATAAGACAAATATATGGATGAGAATCTTTCATGTTTTGTTAGATTTCTGATGAGAATTATCTAAATACCCCCCCCCCACACAAAAAAAAAAAAAAAAAAAAAAAAAATCCAAAAACACAAACCCCAAAGCAAAATTTAAAAGTTTTATATTTTTCAAATTTACTTCTTAAATTTTTCTTTTTATTTTAACAATTAAACCAATCATCTAATCCTCCCTCTCTTTCATAAATCTACTTATTTCAATTTTATAATGCAGTGCTTAAATATATCACCCAGAAACTAGCGAAATTTATAGATATTTTTTCGTTATAAATTCTCTTTTTTCGTCACCCCAATAGTAGGACAGTTGTGAAACAATTATTTTTAATTTATAAAACTATCTAAAGAAAGAAACTATAAAAGCGATTTTTAAACAATTACCATATACAAAATTGCTCTGTTTAATATATTGAGTAGTTTTTGTTTATAGAAATTAATCCATTTATGAGAAAAAGCTGTATTTATTTGTACTGTTCACATGTACCCCAGTCTCCCCTATAGCTTTGTGTGTTCTACTTTAGTGATGCCTAATATATTTAAGGTTGAAGAAAATCTGAACCATTCAGTATTTTTTTTTTTAAATCAGATTTTGTGGATTACAACCCTTTATAACGGTGGAAGTTAAGGTATTTGTTATAGTTCTCTGGATCGATGCTAAAGGGAGGGGGCAGAGGGGACACGTTCACCGGACACCATAACGATAGGGCAGCAGTAGAAGTAGATGCCCATCCTGGGGACCAGCTTTCGGCTTATGGCCAGGATGAATTTCTGAGCCGAAGGGGGAGGGGGGAGAACGAAAAGGCATCAAATATTTTTTTCTTTGGTATCGATCGTTCTCATGTCTGTTTAAAACCCATGATATTGTTAAAATTATCCTATGTAAGGCCATAAATTGCTGTAAGTTATCTTAGACCTTTTTTCTCGTATTTCCTGCAACTTTTTTATATGAAAAAAGTATTGTAAAATAAAAGGAAAGTGTGGTATTTTTTTTATAATATACCATGTTACATTTTTTAATTTTATAAGTGTCTTTTATTACTAAATTTTCTATTTTCATTTTCCAGAATCTTTGCCACTATTAACCCAAATAAAGGTATCAAAGCACCTAGGATGAAAGGAAGAAGAATTAATAAGATTACCAAGCCAATTATATAGTTAGTAAATGGACTTAGAGATTTTGATAGTCATTTTAATTTGGGATGCAACAATCGATAATTTTATTGTTTTATTTAGTGTTCTGATTTTTTGCATATTTATTCCTCTTAATTTTTTAACCCAATTTTTCTCAGTCTTATTTATTGTCACTGTGTTTATTAGAACTATTTGATGTGATAGAAGCTATCAGCAATCATATATGATTGCTTTTTAAAACTTCATGATTGTTTCTCTGAATACATTTTCAATTTTCACTCTCAAATGCAAAATATTATATAAATAATTCTATTTGTTAGAATAAATGAATTATAACATTATACTGAAAACTGTAGATTTCTTTTTTAATGTGATCATCATGTATTATTTTATTTTGTTAATATTTTATATATTAATAAAGAATTATTTATGAATACTTTTAAAGTTTCTGACTTTTTTTTTTACTTCCTGATTTTTATGGTTTAAAACTTGGCAACACAGCAAAGAAAATTCTTGTATGCAGTTCAATACATTATATATAAACACAAAAAAAGACAGTTAACATATTTAAAACTTTTGGTAGCAAGTAATTGTAATTCTGCAGAGTTGATTTTACACCAGAAATCACCAGGGATGTCAGAATGTGTGAAAATGGAAAACAGTTGATATATATGCACATTTTTTTCTCCAATTTAAATATTGCCAAAAAAGTAAAATAGTTAGTTTTTAAGTAAATATGTACATAAATACAATCTGTAATGTCTATTTTATCTTTAAGATTAAACCAAAGAACGTCTATAGTAAAATCGATATTGCATTCCTTTCTCTGCATTTTAATTTTAACACTTCCAGTTTATCAAAATATTTTGAAAACTAAAACAAAAGGTTTCCCTTAAGAAAAGCATACAGGAAGAGTTAGTTACAAATAATTACTGACATAGATTACCTGTAATCTATTATAGGCCAATAAGTTTCGATCAATAAGGAGAAATGTCAAAATGCCAGTTTGTAATATGAAAAATTTTTTGGAAAATTTTTTAAGTTTATACAGAGTATATTTCGAAGGTTTTAGATAATGCGATGCAGTTTTCAAGTTAATTTAAAATATTTGGTACCACTTGATAATCCTGTCGGCAAAAAATGTAATGCTAAGATTAAATGCCAATAATGGATTACCGTAAATTTCGCATTCACTTGCATTAAACACAATGCACGTATTTGTTCCGTCGTCAAGGGATTTTTGATTCGACATTTTTTTTTTTATTTATGTTCTACTAATTTATATGTACTCTTGTTATATAAAAAAAATTGCATCAATTTGAGTAATTTGGATAATAGTTGGACGATTCGTATAATTTGGCGAAATTGGTCGACGGGATAACCAAGGAGTACAAAATTTTTAAGCAAATTGCAGAAAAAAGCATTTTTAAGAATTCTTTTCTAAATTATTTTGGTTCTCCATCAGCAATGGGCCTAAGGATGACCTTTTCAGAAATCAGGCTCTGTACAATATAAATATATAAGGCCTGATTATTATAATTGATATTGTTTGATGTATTTCCTTAATACTTTAACACATATGCAGTCATTATTTTTGAAATACTTCAACAACTAAAAAAATAAGAAAACTACACCGAAAAAATTAGTCACAAAAAATATTTACCGACATAAATACGAAACTAATTATATGCCAATAAGTTTTAATCATTAAGGTAAAATTTGAAAATATAAATTAGTACAACGGAAACTAATCATGCGTTAATTTGGAATTTCTTTCTGAAATGGAAAATTTTAGTCTGAAAAACAATATTCTGTTTCTAAACCATAGCGTTTCAGTTTTCCAGTTGGAGTATTTCAGTTTCCCAATTGGAGTACTTCAGTTTTTCAGTTGGAGTACTTCAGTTTTTCAGTTGGAGTACTTCAGTTTCGAAAACGGAACCGCTCCAGTTTCGAAAGCGGAAACGCTGCAGTTTCGAAAGCGGAAACTCTCTAGTTTCGAAAACGAAGACGATCCAGTTTCGAAAACGGAGACGCTCCAGTTTCGAAAACGGAAACTCTCTAGTTTCGAAAACTGAGACGCTCCAGTTTCAAAAACGGAAATGCTCCAGTTTCGAAAACGGAGACGCTCCAGTTTCGAAAACGGAGACGCTCCAGTTTCGAAAACGGAAACGCTCCAGTTTCCAAAACGGACAATCTCCAGTCTCAAACGGAACACTTCAGTCTTGGAAACGGAAAAGCAATGAAAAAGAATATTTATGATTTAACGGATCAGATACGGCAACTCTGCTGCCAGCACCTTTTCCGTTTTTTTACTGGAGTTTAAGTTTACAGTGTATGTAAATCTTATTATTTATTTATTTATTTATTTATTTGTTTATTTATTTTAAGTGTTTTCCTCTAACTCAAGGATTGCACTGCCCGGGACGTGCAGTCTTTGAGGAGGGGGTAGTGTTACGAATTTTGTAAATAGTTTGTGTTTGTACTGTAAAATGTAAATAATCTTATTAAGCCCCATTTCTTTACTGATATTCGTTTTTGTTACATTGTCTCTGTTATCAAGCAAACTTGTCTATTATTTTCAGTGAATGTCTATGGCAGCTTTGCGAAATATTATAGATATCGCCAAGTTGGCGACAAACTTGGCGATTGTTGGCGATGGTAACCCTTCCCTCTCTATGGTAACCCCCCCTTAGGTCTACTGATACATTGAATGTTTTTCCTTGGTTTCTGGATTTTTCTAGAAGGTTGTAGAAATTTCCGGCGCATGCTATGAGCCTATATAAGGAGAGCAATGCGAGCTGTTGTGATTATTATTTACCAGTCAGTCATTGAGTGAACTTCTAGGGTATTGTTTAAGCAAGTTTGCTTGAGCTTTATTTACGTTATTTTGAATGTGATTTTAGTGTTGAGACGTTGTATAAAAAGTCTCTGGGACCTATATCTGCACTTGTACGATAGATTTGAACAGTTATTTTTGAATATCTAGTAACATTTGTGAGTTTCGAAGACTCTGTTGTTCTGAAGATCTGTAAATAAATTATTTTCTACTTTTCTAAGAGAAAAGAGTTTGAAGTTATCTAACCAAAGATCGAAAGAACCCTATATACGCTGGAACAATATTAATTTTATTACGTTCGAATGAGTGTAACACCATTAAAATGCATTTGAAACATTTTTCCCTATTAACCGTAATGTAACGGAATACTTTTGATTGTCCCTGTAATTAAACTAATGCATCCGATTTTGATAAAATTTGAAATGACTCGACAAAATTATTTAATAATTATATATTTAAAATTTCAAACGATTAATATGCATTTGAAACTTTTTCCCTCATTGATCGTAATGTAACGGAATCCTTTTGATTATCCCTGTAATTGATCTATGCATCCGATTTCCATAAAATTTGAAATGACTCGACAAAATTATGTAATAATTATGTATTTTAAATTTCAAACGATTCAGTTGGGTAGTTTTTGCGTTGTTATATGCGGACGGAGAGACAGACGGACGGACTGAACGACAACAATAGGTGCTACGTATTTACATAATTACGCGCACCTAAAAATGCACAAACTACAAAGATAGTTGAAAATACGTTCAATTATTATGAAAACATAACTTTATAATCAATGAGATATCTGATATTGGTGTTTACCAATGTGGGAACATACATTAACACGCAGTTTGTTTCAGTACTTGTCTTTCAAAAACAGCAAAGTAAAAAAAGCATGTTCTCATAAGCACGAGTGTTGAATTTCATCAAGGACGTCAAAGTTGATTTAAATATTTCTGTATATTCTGTTCGTAGATTAATCCCGAAGGAAATGAAGAATTTTCCTTTGAAATATTATTTCCTGTTGAAATTATCATATCTTTTTTAAACAGATGACATAAAAGATATATTTTGATGACAAACCTCGATTGTTCCGCGATCCACCAAAACAACTGCCGCGGCCCACGACCCATAGATTTGGAACCGCTGTTATAGGTGTATTTTATGTCGTCCGATTATCTACACTAGGGATGTAGGACCAGGGGGAGTGCCCTTCGTGGGGGTCTTTCTAAGGGAACCTAACCCGTATTTACGCAAGGTTCGAAGAAAACCACGAAAACTCCGAACGGTTAGGCCGACAGCCGCGATTGGGTTCGAACCCAGCACCTGCCGTCTACCAGTTGAGAGGTCCGTATCTCTCGGCCACTGGTGGGGCCTGCTGTTATAGATTATTTTATTTTATTTAATTTTATATTATTTTATTTTTTAATGTAGAATTTATTTATAAGTCTTATATTTTAGCCTTTAAAAAAATCATTTTCAAAATGGTTGTTGTAATTTGTTAAATTTTTTTTTTCTTATTTTCGTGTTATTTCCGGAAATTATCCCACAAACAGAGGAAATAGATTTCAGCTTCAAGGAGAAAAACTGATATGTGGTATCAGAGACATTGATATGATATCTTTATCGTTTCAAATCAAAATGATCAATCTTTTTTTAAAAGAACAAGAGAAATTTTTTTTAATTCCTTATATAATAAGTTTTATATAGGGCAATAGTCAAACATTTTTAAGTGCATTGTCTCAGTTTTCTAAACATACCGTAACAAAGCTATTACAACTAGCAATTCAAAGTGTCTTACGAAGAAAGTTGTTCCACCTCTTCGGAATAAGAAATGGATACGTCTTATGGTTGTGATGCATCCGATGGCTATTACAATCCTCCTGACTCCCCTGCTGTCTGCACAGCCTCTCATGGATATGATAACTCTCTTGACTCGCCTGGTGTCTGGACGACATCTCACGGAGATTATGATTACACCACACACTCTGAGTAAGTACAGAAATTTTCATAAACGTCCATCAATTTTGATAATAGAATAATCGAAATGATAAATAAAGTTCCATAGTCAAAATAATAATGTCAACCCTTTATATCTTAATGCTACTTTTAAGTACCATTAAGTAAAATTTAATGTAAAATTTATTAAATTCGTCTTCTAATAAAAGTCGATTGCACTTTTCATATAAAGTAATTCACGATTTCAAAGTAACAAAAATTTTTTAGACAGTCGTAAATGTTATAAGCATAACAATTTTTTTTTTTTTTTTTTTTTTGTCTTAAGCTGAGTATTCCAGTTATTATTAGGGATGCACCGGATATTGATTTTGCCGGGTATCGGATACCGGATATCCGAAGCTCCTTTGCCTACCGGATATCCGGCACTAGATATGGTTTTAATTATGATGAATGTTTATTTCTTTTATAATGCCATCTCAAACAATAAATTATAAACATGCTTCACACCACCATTAACCCTTTAACGTTCATAGGTTTTGCCACGAAACCACAAAATTTTAATTCCGATACGCAACACTGACACCGGTATTTTTATCTAAAAATATCCCTTTTATTCTGTATGTGAAAAATCATGTTTTCTTATTTAGAAATATATTTGTTCTTAATTACCGGTGTCATTCATTTATTTCGACATCTTAACAATGAAAATGCTATGATCGTTAAAGGGTTAAAGCATTATAAATGTATTGAAATACAATCTACAAAAACTACATCTGTTTAAATATAAATTCAAATGAAATTCAAATTTTTGCAGGAGAAGATTTTCCCTCTTAACATTTATAAATGCATGAGAGTTGAATTGTTTGAAAGAAAAAAAAAATCTTTAAACTCTATTATTTTTTACATGCCATTTAAAGATTTACAGTGATACAGACATGACAAAATACGATTGAAATAACTTAAATCAACAACTCAAGTTAATTATCCAAAGTGTCTATTTTATTTATTTTATTTTATTTTATTTTTTTTTTTTTTTTTAAGGAACAGAATCAAGCCTTATACACTATATGGCCATTAATGACTGGACGTTTTCAATTTTAAACATTTTGTTGATTATTTAAAAAAATTCTTGTCTGATTCTTCTGGAACTTCAGAATTATAAAGAATATGTTTGACCTCATATTTATCAATGTCTATTTGATGGGGAGAACAATTAGAGTAAAAAAATAAAATAAAATAAAATAAACAAATTAATTAAATAAATAAATAAAATGAAAGATATAAAAAATAACAAAATTATAATTTAACAAATTACAACGACTATTTGGAAAATGATATTTTCAAAGACTAAAATTTTAAAGAATAAATAAATTCTATGTTTAAATTAAAATAATAATAAACATCATCTTTAGAATGATTATATCGAGTCATATATTACGTACGCCGTGCATTAAACATTAATATTCCTGGACCAATGATAAAAAACAGTAATTTAGAGATAGACAACTTTAACTGTTTAAAAAGTGCATTTTTATTGGATCAAAACTGCATATATTTCAAGCGTTCCAACTCCTATGGGTGGGGTGTCCGCAAGATTAAAGGCGGGGTCAAGGCATATGCCATCTGGTGGCAGGGGTGCAAATGAATGCGCGGGTTTGACGTCATATATGCGCAGATGTTTATTATCTCCAAATCTCTTGCGCATATTTTCTGAATTTTCTCTCAATCATGACAGATTAATCAAGTACACGAGATTTATTACAAAATATTTTTGTTACAGTTTGTTTCGATAAAATCATGTACATTTAAAAAAACAGTCACACTATCATTTTAATTTTGGGAGAAAAAGTACTAACTAGTACTCATAAGTACCATATAATGCTACGAAAAATAGTGACTTTACCCTAAAATTAAAATGACAATGCGACTTTTTTTAAATACACATATTTTTAATTAAAAATATGTGTATTTAAAAAAGGTCGCCTTGTTATTTTAGGGTAAAAGTCAATATTTTTCGTAGTATTATATAGTACTTAATGAGTACTAATTAGTACTTTTTCTCCCAAAATTATAATGATATTGTGACTATTTTTTTAAATGTACATGATTCTATCGAAACAAACTATAACAAAAATATTTCGCAATAAATCTCGTATACTTGATTAATCTGTCATGATTGAAAGAATAGCTTGAAATTTATAATTGAATTTTTAATATGAATTTTCGAAATAGCTTTGTCTGTTAAAAGAGAGAGAGAGAGAGACTCTAATCTACGATTTTAGGAAAATTATTTTCTAGAACGTTAAATATTTAAACAAATAAAGTAACAATATTTCTTTGTTTACTACTGTGCTTAAACAACATTTAATACTTACATTTAGAATTAAAGTTATTCCCAATATACGCATAATGAAATAGGTTTTTTAATTAAAAGAATGAAATGTTTGCAAGTTAAATAATAAAAGTCGATACGACCAAGAAAACATCGGATTTTTATCGTCTGCCATTGGTAAATGAAAAATGGAGCTAAAGTTGAATATTTTATTTAGTATTAAATTCTATACATTTCTAAATATTGATAAATATTATATTATCATAGAAAATACTACGGTGTATACCATTTTCTATAATTTAGCTCATCAAAAATTTAGTAAAATGTGACACTATTTCAAAATTCTGCATTTATATAATCTACTTACTAAATTTAATGAGTCATCTCTCATTACATTAAAAACATAATTATAATCGAACATATTTTAATCAGCGATATTTGTATTGCATAGTTAAATGATATTTCATCTTAGTATATTTTATATTAATATTTAGTCGTACTACACTTATTTATTCTATATTTATTTACAACATTTCAAACCTAAAACTTATTCTATGCAATATTTTAAAGTAACATTTTATAGAAACAAAAAAGTTTTGTTGCCATTCACACAAAAGAAACTGCAATCTACTTAATAATCGTCTAGTTATGCACCCCTGCCACTAGATGGCATATGCCTTGACCCCGCCCACCCCGCCTTTAATCTTGCGGACAACTCTTCCATAGAAGTTGGAACGCTTTAATTATATGCAGTTTTGTATTGGATGGAATTAATCAGACTGACTTCTGAACGACAACGACTCCTATTACGTACGACATGGATTAAACATTCATATTCTCGGACCTATCACAAAGAAATTTTAAATGAAATTTCAGTTTTACAATTTTCGAAGCTGCAAATTTTTAAACTTCTAAACATCGCATATTTTAAATTTTTACACCGTTGAGTAGATACAAATATACACTTTTTAATGAAATTTGTTTGAAATCTTTATCACAATTTGTTTTCAAATCATTCAGTTTTTTAAAGTTTTTAAAAAAAGTTTTTATAACTCTTTTTTGTCATCGTGGCAACAGAAGTATTCCATTTTTGGACATTAAACTTGAACCAATCAGAAAACGAATAAAATAAAAAACATAAGTATTTCACTTTTGAACTTTAAACTTGAACCAATCAGAAAACGAATAAAATAAAATAAGTTGCGGAATTCAACCAATAAAAAGATTCAGATCAGATTTCCCAATTCAGTAATCAAAGGAAAGTAATTATATTTAGAATCACCCCGTAAATTAAAATGTACGAAATGATCTATTACTGCAGAATATAAATTTGTGGATACTGTACAATATGTTTGCTGAATTGCGTAAGAATAGCATGCATATTCATGGAAATACAGTCGAGTCTCTCTACAACGAAACTCCATTCAGCGAATTTCTCCATTTAACGAATTTTTTATAGGAACGGTCATTTTTTTCATAATTACATTTAAAAATATCTCCATATAATGAAATATATATCTCCATTTAACGAATTTTTTTCAAAAATGCTTTTCATATATTCAGAAAACGCTTTACATTATTTCTGAAATAAGTTTTTTTTCTTGGATTTTTGGTTTATATTTCATAGACGCACTCTTCTACCTTATTCCTTATGTCCAAAAAAAGGCATTCACCCCCTCCCCAAGAAAAACATCTTTTTTTGCATGGTTACACTTGACTTTATTTTAACCAAGATGAACATGCGTTCTTGCAAAAGATTGAAGCATATCACAAAGGATCTTAAAAGATAAAACTATCCCATTCGCCTTCAAAATGTTGTTTGTTTCTTGGTTTGGATAATAAGGCAGGATAAATTTTAGAAAAGGCCATCTTTTTCAGCAGGTTTTCATCTACCTAAACTAACTCTCATTACTTTTAGAGTTTAGAGTGGATGTTTGTTGTTTCTGGTGACTCGGAGCATTTGTTGTTGTGAGCATCTGCATAAAATCGTTCCTAATATAAGCATAACTCTCTCTCGGATAAATAATTTTGAATATGAGGTCATACATAATCTTCATGATCCTGAAGTTTCAGAAGAATCCGACAAGTATATTTTTAAATATTTGAGAAAATGTCAAAAATCGAAATTTTTCAAACACTTATTGGTAGATAGTGTATATCCTGAACCCATATAAGTTTTTTTCTTTCTTTCCATATGTGGCAACACTCTGTATTTAATCTGTTTTGATTCTTGTTGCTTTTTGAATATGAACAAGTAAGAAAAATCATGCGTTAAGCATAGATTATGAAACACTTTCCAACACTTCCTGAAATCTCTAACAAAACTTTGTTATCCAAGGAAATAAGGTATTACTGACCATAGCCAAATATGCATTCCAATATTTTTGAATAGCCCTGCATTTGATCTGTCGGTTGATACATAAATTATATGATGGGGAAAATTTAGTTTAGCAAGAAACTGCCTAACTTGTTCAAATTTTCCTTTTTGTAATTTATACTGATAGATGGAATCATACTTGAATAATTTTGTTCAGCACTGTAATTTATTAAGTACCTTTAATACACGAAAGTATTTTGTAAAAATTTAGTTCAAACAAAAATACTCATTAAAGAACTTAAATTGCATTTCCAGAAATTATAATCCAAAGGTGACCATGCATCCCGTTCTTTGCGTGACCATGTATATCATTTCATCTATTATCTACAAACGTTTTCTAGTAAACTAAATGCAATTCAACGTAAAAATGCATAACTTCTTAAAAAACCCTTTTAAGTAAATTATGCTCATATTCAGTAAACTTTCCGAAATTTTCTTATGTCATCTTGTATATCTAAATTGTGCAACTAGAAGCATTTATACACACCATATAATATGCATACATTTAGTGAAACTTATTATGCATTTCCTTCATCCAACAACCATCTTCCATAATATACAATACAGTATTTCGGATAGAATATAGAATTTGAAATCTTTTGTGTGTCCTTGTAAATGCTATGCATTTCGTATCATGCATAAAATAACTCATATTAAGCCTCAACGACGTATATCAATTCGATTATGCATGAAATCACTTGCCATAGTTAAAATATGTCGCATACAATTCCCCCCTTTATTATTATGTGATGGATTTCTTTTGTCTGGCCCTGTAAATGAATAATAACAATTCTTTTTCACTGCATACTTTACAAAATGCATATTTTAGTGCTCTTCGTAGATGTACTACGTAAATTTGAATATGTTTGACAGGGTATAACATCTTTAAAATTCATTTGAAACGATTTTTCCTCATAGGCCGTAATGTAATGAAAAACTTTTGTCTGTCCCTGTAAATAAACTATTCATGGTAGAAACTTCATTTTCAATAGGGTTTGTGCTATTGTAAACATCAATATCTTCCAAAAATTTCATGGCAATCCGAGTATATTTACGAGAGTTAGAGAGCAACCAGACAGCCAGACAAACCGAATGTATAAACTTTTTTTAAATTTGTTGGAAAGTGTTAAAAATGGTGTAACGTAGTAAGCCCTGTGATGGCTCATTTAATTTTCTATGTTAAACGCATTTACAGTCCGTTTTGTGATATTAGTCCAAGAGCCGACCGCACAAAACCCTAAGTTATCGAGCGCAAGAAAAATTCCTTTATTTTATGGAAGAGTAGTAATAGAGGAATCTAATGATCCATATCTGCCGGAAGCGAAGTGGTACATAAGCCAAAAAAATTAACACCACTAGTGGTTGATTCGTAGGCTTAGCATTATGTTTCCTCACAGCCAGTTTTTCATACTTTTGACTGTACGGCAAACACAACGAGTCAATCACTAGTGGTTTTAATTTTTGGCTTATGCACCACTTCACTTCCGGCAGACACGGATCATTAGAATCCTCTATTACTACTCTTCCATAAAATAAAAGAATTTTTCTTGCGCTCGATGACATAGGGTTTTGTGCAGTCGGCTTTTGGACTATATGTATGTGTACGAACCAGCAGTGTGTTATGTGTTTAAAACACAAAAATAGATTTTTTATCTATGTTGTTTCTACCTATAAAATTAATAAAGAAGTGAATAATAAGGTAATAATAATAACGTCTTTAAGTAGAATACATTTCTCCTGACCTTCCGATGTACCTTACTACAGTGGATGTATTACTTCTTTTTTATTGCATTGATCTTAACCCCTGTTCTAGTAATCGTAGGAATAAAAGTAAAATACATTTGGAATCGTAAAAAACTGTTATTTCATAAAGATAAAAGAAATGAAAACTTTTACTAACAAGGCCATTTTAATTTAGCCAGATACCTTAAAAGAAGCTTTATAGTTAACCTTTCTGGGATACAATTTACGTAGACAGCAATAATAATAAAAATGATCAAGGGAAGGAACTTGAGGGAGGGGGGATGTAATTTTGGTACTCATTTCTTATGTCCAGTATATCAGATAATCAGCGTATGGAGTAACTGGAATTGTTTTTTAACGCTTTCCAACAAAGTTGAAAAGTGTTCTTAACGCACCGTTTTTTAACACGTTGAAAAGTGTTTATGCGTTTCGGTTTGTCTGGCCGTCTGTCCGCGCTCTAAATCCAGTAAATATACTCGGATTGCTATGAAATTTTTATATTGTATTGATGTTTACCCAAGCACGAACCCTATTAAAAATGAAGTTTCTACCATGATTAATATATTTACAGGCACAATCAAAAATTTTCCATTACATTACGGCCTATGGGGTTAAATCGTTTCAACTGAATTTCGAAGGTGTTACACCCGGTCGAACATATTCAAATTTACATAGATTCTCAAAGTGCACTAAAATATGCATTCTGCAAACTGTGAAGTGAAAATAGTTATTATTCATTTACAGGGCCACTCAAAAGAATTCCATCACGCAATAAATAGAAAGGAATTGTTTGCGACATTTTTTAATTATGTCAAACGATTTCAAGTATCATAAAATTTATAGACGCCGCTGAGACTCACGCATATTATGAAGAGCATATAGCATTTACAGGGACACACAAAATATTTCAAATCGTATATTCTATCTGAAATACTGTATATTAATGATGATAGCTGATGGGTTAATGGATGAAATGCATTTTCAATTGCTATATTCGCTTTTAAGTTTTACTAAATGTCTGTATATTATATGGTGTGTATAAATGCTATAGTTGATATTCAGGGTTCCACAAAAGAACTTGCAAATCTTACTGAATATGAGGTAATTTATTTAAATATGGTTTTTAAGTAAGTGATGTATTTTTTGAATTGCTTTCAGTTTACTTAGAAATGTTTGTAAAATATAAATAAAATGATATACAGGGTCACCCAAAGAATTATCTACATGGTCACCCATGGATGATAATTTCTGAAAATGTGATTTAAGTAGTTTTAAAAGTGTATTTGTTTCAACTAAACTTTAACAAAATACTGGCGTGTAATAAAGGTTCTAGTAAACTACAGGGCTGAACAAAATTATTGAAGTATTTTTCCATATATTAGTATAAATTGCTGAAAGGAAAATTTCAACTTGTTAGGCGTTTTCTTGCTAAACTAAACTTCCGCATTATATAGTATGCATATCAGCCGGCAGATCAAATACAGGTCTGTTCAAAAGTATCGAAACACATATTTGGCTATCGACAGTAATACCTTATTTATTTAAATAACGAAGTTTTGTTCAAGATTTCAGGAAGGGTTGGAAAGTGTTTCATAATCTATGCTTAACGCATGATTTTTCTTACTTGTTTATTTTCCAAGTAGTACATGTTATCTCACTTTGGAATAAATTTTATCTTTATTTATAAAATATTTTTAGGTATTCTTATTCTGGCCGTAGATTGTGTGGAAAGTGGACGAATCATATTGTCATCATATACACCGCTTTGTGTTTTATCGCCATTATAGCCACACTCATCTGGTACAACACTACCTGAGGTAAATCTTTCATTGTATCCAATTAATAATAACTTTGTGTGTGTGTGTGCTGTATAATTCTCAAACGCCTAAATTTGTCTTAAAGTATCAAATAAAAAATGTTGACAAATAAATA
This sequence comes from Maratus speculifer, assembly GCA_964019185.1. NCBI lineage: Eukaryota > Metazoa > Arthropoda > Arachnida > Araneae > Salticidae > Maratus > Maratus speculifer. Next base: position 200,895,461 of record OZ025298.1, read on the forward strand.
AGTAATTAAGGAAAAAGCAGGAATTCTGCTTTTTCGAAATCTAATGTTGCCCCCAACGAGAGGAAAATAACGATATTTATTACGAAGTGGAACTCGACGAATTTTGATGAAAGAAAATGTTTATGAACGAACTGTTTATTAATTTATAGTTAGCCTACGAAATAAGTTACAATAAAAAAAAATCTTATATTGGTTAATCTAACACTCAAATAAATATTACTTTAACCTAAAAGTAACTGCTCTTTTATAAAGACACTCAATTTTTGTAAAACTCGGCATTTTATCACTGTGTGATTCAGGGCAGTAGCTAGAAGTAAATAATAGGAGGAGCTCAATAAAATTTAAAGGGGGGGGGAGCTCAAGAAAATGTAAGGGGTGCTCAAATTTTCTCTCTCTTTCTCCATGACGTAGAAAGATAAATTAGTGCATATTCGCACTGAAGGTACTATGTTTTTTATTAAAGTGTTGTAATCACTTCATTTTATGCTAAAAAAAGAATAGGATAATATAAAGTTCGAGTGTATAACTGGTGCAATATTAAACATCCTGTTAGCTTCATATGTGCAAATAGGATGAGGGAGTGTCAAAACACTTACAACTTTGTATTTCCGCAAAACTGTGAAAGGACCTCAAAATTAAATTAGATTTTTGAACAGAATTTCATTTGGATTTTCGGGGCATCAGTTTATTTAGCGACCTTGGAATCTTTTCCAGGGGGGGGGGGGGTATCAAAATGTTTTAGGAGGGACTGAGCCGCCCCTAGCACCCCATTAGCTACGGCCCTGGTGTGATTTCAATTGTGTTATTTTCAAAACTGAAGCATTTTTACTGCGAAGAATTTCAAAATCGCTGAGAGAATTACTTCTGTCGTGTAGGCAAAATTATTAACATTATGTACTTTAATGGGTACTTTAACACGTGAAGTAACTTTTACTTGCAGATATTAGCAATGGAAAAAAATAACAGAACTGTAGTGTAAAATTATGGAATATGTAGTATTATATTTTATGCTAGTGTTTGTTTATCATAGTGCACATAAGAACCCACAACTAACGGGAAAATTCTTCACTTTGGCGACGAGATGCTTCATCGAGTTTATAAATCTTGATAATTTTCTCAAATCATTGATTTCGGAAGATTGCCAAAGTAAGGAATTTCTTATTATTCTGTTAAAAAAAATGGAACAGTTGGTTCAAGAATTAAACAAAATAAAGCGTTAATGGATGGCTGATGGGGGAAAGTATCCTAAAGAATAATAAGGTTTCTGGTGTGCAGTTCGAAAAATATGATGAATCATTCGAAAGTTTTGATTCTTCCATGGATAGGTTTGAAGCATTTTTAGACATACAAAATGTTCCTAAAGAAAAACGCGCAAAAACACTGATATCAAGTTTATCTTCTAAACTGTATAACTTGCTCAAAAATCTTCTTGCTCCTCAGAATCGCTGTGATCAAGAATATGAAATGCTTAACACGTCTACGTGAAGATGTGATGATAGTTAATGCCTAACTGTAGAAGTGGGTTTTTTCCAGAAGCCGATTTACTTTTTATAACAAAGAATTGGTGAAAGATTTTCACACGCCAGCGCGTGACTGGCTGTTGAGGCATCACCCCACATCACGCGCTGGCGCGTGATCGGCAGCGAATGTATTAAAATTTTTTTACAAGAGCATTTGAAGCTTAAACCATTAATAATACCTAGTAGACATATGTTTTTGAATCGGAAACAAAAGGAGGGGGATAGTATTAGTTCTTATTTTGCTGAACTTCACACTTTAGCAATTCCTTGCAATTATAATCAAATTATGTTGAATACAATGTTGAGAGATGTATTCGTTGGCGGTTTGCAGGATAGGACAATCTTAGATAGGTTATTTGAAGAAAACGATCTCGATAAAATCGTTAAAATCGCTTTAGCAATGGAATGAGCCACTAAAGGAGTTAATGATATAATGAGTGAGCTTCAAGAAATTAAAGCTATTGGTGCATATAATGGAAAAAATAAAATATCACAACCTAAGAATACACAAAGAAAAATAATGTGGGATATTGTTCAAGATTTAACGAATCAAACCATAATAAATACAATTGTAAGTTTAAAACTAGTAAATGCAGAGCGTGCCAACGTATTGGTCATATTGAACGAGCTTGTTACTTTGCTAAAGAAATAAAGCCAGAGAAATTTGCTATAGAGACTAAACCAACCAACGTTGTGAAACAAAAACAGTTTCATGTAAATGAATCAGAAGAAGTTTAGTTCCACTTTATAGTTTAGAAGTTGAGGATATTTCTGTCAAGGAAGAATTTTCTAAGAGACCTCCCATAATGGTTATAACTGAAATTGAGGGTAAACCTGTAAAAATGGAAGTAGATACGTGCGGTACGATATCGGTAATGAGTTTGAAGGAATTTAAGGGTACAGTAGACACTCAAAACTATTTTTTTTTATTTTTTATTTTTAATGGAAATTTTTTTTTTTTTTTTTTTTTTTTTTTTTTTTTTTTTTTTTTTTGGGGAAATAGTCATAATATACATATTTCTTATTTAATTTTTTTAAAAAATATATTCAATAGTTTTTGAAGTACAGATTTTTTTTTTCTAAAATTAACGAAAAATGGCAATATTTCAAAATGCTCCATGTGCAACCAGTTTTCACATACTTTTTCAAAAATTTTCCAGAATAACCCTTTTATACGTGCAAATAAATGTTACTAAGAATTTTTAATATATTACTTGTAAAACATTGAAAAAACGATTTTAACTTATTTTTTTGTATTTTTCGTTAAAAAAGGATTAAAAATTCCATATAACTGAAATTATAAAATATTAAAAGCATCGAAACAAGTTTATTTTTAGTAAAATTTGTTAGCACATATATAGAGAGTATTTTAAAAAAAAATCAGAAAAATTGGGCATAAAGTATTTCGCATGGAACATTTTGAAATTATGAAAGCGACGAAAATATTCATTCTGAGAAAAACAGGTTTTAATAACTACAATGGTTATAATTGCTTAATATTTTCCTACAGACACAATTTCTGTTATATATAAGGGATATAATATCATTTTTAGTTTATATATAACTGTTTTATGTTTTATGGTTAATTCATATAAAATGTGTAGCTTCGACAGTAATTGATGCAAAGAACGTGAAGTATCGGAATTTTAAAAAATCTTCTCAAAACTAATTTTTTTATTTTCTGATGATTTTTTTTAAATTTTTCTATAAATATTCATGGTATAAATGTCTCTTATTGTACAATTTTTTTAAATATACAGGGTGATTCATAAAAGATGGGCAGAACTTTAAGGGGTTATAGTACACTTAAAGACAAATAATATTAAATAGGAGACTAAGGGTCCCAGACGTATTCCCAAGGAGATATGGGGCATTAAAGTTTAGGGTCCGAAATTTCAAATGATTATAAAAAATGGAAAAATTGGTCGATTCGTTTGCGGTTTTTGCAAAAAATTTTCTTTATGCCAGTATTTTCTTGAAATAAAATTTTAAAGTTCAATTTCAAAAAATGCCGATAGGGGGCGCTTTAGACTTTGGAGTAACAAACAACTATTTTTTAACGTTATTTTTTGTATTTCTTTAAATGATTTCGAAAGCTTAGACTTAAACTTAAATTTTGATCTAAAAATCTGAGTCCTAACGAGTAGTTAAGTAGCGTAAACTGAAATTTGAAATTTGAAACCCTTCTCCCCCCAGAACAAAAATCAGTTATTCCCGATCTTTGTGTCGTAGATTAGGCTCTAACTACTGCCGCGTTTTGCTAAAATTATTCTTTATGTCAGTATTTTCTTGAAAATAAATTTTAAAGAAAAGTTTCAAAAAATTCCGATAGAGGGCGCTTTAGATTTTGGAGTAACGAACAACTATTTTATACCGTTATTTTTTGTGTCTCATTAAATGCTTTCTAAAGCTTAGACTTAAACTTAAATTTTCAGCTCAAAATCTGAATCGCTGAGCGTGGTTCAGTAGCGAGGGGAGGGGGTTCAAATTTCAACTTCTGAACATAGTTCAGTTTGCACTACTTAACCATGCCCAACGATTCTGTGCTGTGATACGAGGCAAAAATACAACTTTCGTCAAGGACTGCATAGTCGGAATTCACTCATAAAGGCACTGGCACAGTTGGAAACGTCGCTCATGCAAACGTTAAAGCTCCATTCCTGACGCTAGTCACCGGGTGAAGAAGGAGACAGAAAGTATGCAAATGTCAAATGGGGAAGAAGAAGAACACGTATGCAAAATTTCGACACGATTCAGGCATAAAAACCACTGAACTGTGAGTCAAGTGTAAGTCGCTGTAGTAATGAATCGGAAGATGGTGCCCTTCACGAATAAGGAAAAGGCTGAGATGCATTTAATTTACGGAGCGGCAGATGGAAATGGTGCAGAGGCACAACGAATGTATGGAGAGCGATTTCCCAACAGGCGGTTGCCTAACCGCAAAACTTTCGAGCGCTTGCACAGACAGTTGTGTGAGACGGGATTATTTCTCGCTTCCCGGGCGAATGCAGGTCGTGCAAAAAAGGACGAATCAGTAGTTGTTGCAGAAGCCATTCTGGATGTAGTAGCGGCGCAGCCAAGTACAAGTACACGAACAGTGGCTAGGCAGGTGGATACCTCACGGTCCATGACTTGGAGGGTACTGAAGGATGAACATTTGCTCCTCTTTCATGTGCAACGAGTCCAGAAACTGTCTCCAGGGGATTATCCAAATCGTATTGAATTCGCCCGCTGGTTTCTGCAGCAGAACGCGCTAAATCCACATTTTGGACGAACTGTGCTTTTCACCGATGAATGTACCTTCACACATGAAGGTACATTTAACACACACAATGCACATGTATAGGCGGATGTCAATCCACATGCTACATATCCACATGCTCATCAGAGACGCTTTTCCATCAATGTTTGGGTAGGAATCCTCGGAGACCACCTAATCGGACCGTACCTTCTTCCTGAACGCCTCAACGGTAAAACATACCTCACATTTCTGTAACATGTGCTGCCAGACCTCTTAAACGTTGTTCCTCCACGCATCCGGCGGGTCATGTGGTTCCAGCACGATGGAGCGCCAGCCCATTACGTACGAGACGTCCGCAACTATCTGGACATCACATTTCCGAACAGATGGATTGGTCGAGGTGGTCCTGTTGCTTGGCCTGCTCGCTCGCCAGATCTTTCACCCCTCGATTTCTTTTTTTGGGGACAATTGAAGGCTCTTATGTATGAGACACCCATTGAATTCCCCGAGGAACTGGTCGCCAGACTTTCCGCCGCTGTAGGGGAAGTGCTCGAAAAGCCTGATGTTTTCGCAAATGTTCGCCGTTCCATTCTTCGCCGTTGTTCTGCGTGCATAACCTCTGGTGGTCACAATTTTGAACATTTATTGTAATTACATGTTAATAAATATGCTTTGGTAACATAATCCTAATTTGTGTCTTTTTACCTCGTATCACAGCACACAATGTGTGGACATGGTAAACTGAACTGTGCTCAGGAGTAGAAATTTCAAATCCCTCTCCCCAGAAACTTAACCACGTTTAACGATTCAGATTTTGGGCTGAAAATTTAAGTCTAAGCTTTAGAAAGCATTTAATGAGACACAAAAAATAACGGTATAAAATAGTTGTTCATTACTCCAATGTCTAAAGCGCCCTCTATCGGAATTTTTTGAAAATTTTCTTTAAAATTTATTTTCAAGAAAATACTGACATAAAGAATAATTTTAGCAAAACGCGGCAGTAGTTAGAGCCTAATCTACAACACAAAGATCGGGAATAACTGATTTTTGTTCTGGGGGGAGAAGGGTTTCAAATTTCAAATTTCAGTTTACGCTACTTAACTAACTACTCGTTAGGACTCAGATTTTTAGATCAAAATTTAAGTTTAAGTCTAAGCTTTCGAAATCATTTAAAGAAATACAAAAAATAACGTTAAAAAATAGTTGTTTGTTACTCCAAAGTCTAAAGCGCCCCCTATCGGCATTTTTTTGAAATTGAACTTTAAAATTTTATTTCAAGAAAATACTGGCATAAAGAAAATTTTTTGCAAAAACCGCAAATGAATCGACCAATTTTTCCATTTTTTATAATCATTTGAAATTTCGGACCCTAAACTTTAATGCCCCCTATCTCCTTGGGAATACACCTGGGACCCTTAGTCTCCTATTTAATATTATTTGTCTTTAAGTGTACTATAACCCCTTAAAGTTCTGCCCATCTTTTATGAATCATCCTGTATTAAATAGTTGTTGAAAAGTGGAATTTTTTTTATTTTACGCTAAAAAGATTGGGGACAAAAAGTAATTCCTCTAAATACATTATAAACAAACGCTAAAAGAAACAGTTAGAAGTTACAGTTAAAGTATTGTTTTGCGAAATCACAAAATTAATAAGTACTCAGTGCAAAATAATAACATTGAATAAGGTAAAACGAAAAACTAGACTAAATTTTAAGGCTGCGAATCGGCGAAAAAGTAAATAAAGGGGCGCGACAGAATCAGCTGATTGGATAAAAATGCTTGCAACTCCAGTAAAAATAGTCGAAATTGAAAAATTCTTTTTGAGTTCAATAGCAGGGAGATCATATGTTATTATGCTAAAAATGAAAATTCGACAATTTGATGAATTTTACGATTTTGAAAGTCCACTGTACCCTTAAAGAGATCCCGGAAAAGAAAATCTGTCCAACAGATTTGACTTTTAAGAGTTACAAGGCTAATATTAATAAACATGCGAATATTTTGTTCCAGATATATTTTTGGTGATCGTTCCATTGTATCGCTAACAATTATTTTGTTATACAGCAGATGTGCTTTGTCTAATAGTAACCTAATGTCTAATAGTAATCTATGTAGATATCAATGGACAAATGAAAATCTGCATAGGTACCGCGAAACTGTAGGGGAAATTACCGCGGGGGAGGAGGAGAGGATGTCTTTCACCAAATGTCGCCAAGTTGGTCACCAACTTGGCGATACATCGAAAAATCTCGCGACCATAATTATTCGCCAAAAGTGACGTCAACTTGGCACTATTTCCGATATTTTTCCAAGCTAATATGTCTACTAATAACTTTAATCTAATACTAATATTAGTTTAAATTTGTTATTTGAAGTTGGTTGATCTAATTCCTGAAAGAATCGGAAAAAGTTGTGAAATCATATAAAAAACTGGGTGGGACCAGAGAGAAAAGTAGAGCTCGATCTAAAAAATGATACAGTAACAAATTGGCAACTATTTTCAATGTTAAAAAAAAATTTGTAGAAAAGAAGTGGAATCAGAATGTCTGTAAAGTCATGAAATTACCCAAATTTTTGTTGGCTGAAAATGTGGACTGAGCTTTACTGGTGCCTTATATTCAGACACATACTATATAATCCACTCAAAATGTTTCCTGGGCAACGTGGTTATTAGAATATATAGTTATGTTGCCTCAAATCAGCTAAGATCTACAACCAGGGTCTGACTTATGCAGGGGCATGCAGGGCAGTTGCTCCGGGCGTCCCGGCTTCAGCCCCCCCCCCCAAAGACAGATATAAATTTATAAGTTTTTCGTTGAAAGCGTGTCAAATGATAAAACATGGCCAAAAGTGACCAAAATTCTTTTTTTTTTTTTTCAGTTTTAAGGGACTTTGTTCTCCTACCCTCTCTGTTTCCATTCCTCATGACCCCTTCAGGCCTCACATTTATCTTTATATTTCTATAACTGAAAAAAATGCATTCTATAGTTTCTTAAAGTTATCTTTCTACTGCTATTATGTATATCGATGCGAATAGTAATTGGTACGAAATTTATGTACACATACAATAGGTATTAATTTTAGTTTTAGTCACTTCAGTATAATATACGAAAAATTTTAAGATAGAAGGGGGGCCCCTAATAATGTTTACCCCAAGCCCCCCCCCCCCATTGTCTAAATCGGGCCCTGTCCACAAATCTAGACGAATATAAATCATGAAGTAATAATTAACGTATAACATTAATATAGTCAGGTTGTTGAGGAATTGATGTAAAAAAGTATTTCTGGACAGAAATATTTAGTATATGGTTGAATGGTATAGGGTGACATCCCCAGTAATTGACATGTACCAGTGATTGGCACATCCTACAAACATGTCCTAAAATAAGATTTATATCCAGTCTTTTAAAAATGCAAGACCATATGCCAGTTATATGCTCATTTACGTTAAAGATCATAACTTTGATTTATGCTACTAGATGACAATAGTGCCTAGGAAAGAGAAACAATTATGGCTTGTATCAAATTAGCCATTTTTGTTGCAAATGCTTTTTCTTTGGCTTAAGGAAGGCATGCTTTTCAATTTATTATTATCTGATTTATAATATATTTTAAATTTTAATTGACAACAGTTTTTTTTAGTTAAAAAGGGTTACTTTAATTGTGTAAGAGTATTTTCGACACAAATGTTAGGATTTCTGAATTAATGATAGATGCCAATTAATGGTGCTTCAATTTTGCTAGTTCCAAGTAATTGGCACCTATTCCAATTACAAGGAATTCGCAAGGAATTTGAGATTAAACGACTTATTTTGAAAGTACTTTTAAAGTTATAGACTAATTTTGTTTATCATTTGTTTTTATTTGAAAATATGAAATATTGTCAGTAATTGGAATCCATTAAAGCTTCATATGACAATTACTAGAGACATTATGGCAATTACTGGGTATTAATATAAGTATATTGCATTGTTTTAAAGTGTTCACATTTCAGACTAATATGCTGATTTCTTACTCTCAAAAACCTGAAATATGGCATCTTTATCTACAATAAATTCATTTAAAGCGATTAAACCCAATGCAAAATGTAAAGTTTTTTTTTTTTTTTTTTTTTTTTTTTTTTTTTTTTTAATATAAACATGTGCCAATTACTGGATCACAAGGTGTCATACATTGGTGCTCTAGGTGCCAAATACTGGTGATTTCAGCAATTTTTTATTAATATATTTTTATAAAAACACTTTTCAATTTTTTTTGCTTTTAGTGGGCAAAATAGATGCACAGATATACATTCTTTGATTTAAAAATATTTCCAAGTAAATATCTTATTTCTTTGTAATGAAAATTGAATTAAGTTTAAAGACAAATTCTTAATATGCCAATTACTGGGGATGTTACCCTATGTTTAAGATTTTGGGTTTACTTGGAGCTTTCATCTTCCACTTATCAAAAACCTCTGGAATTGAATTTTGTTCACACTTTGTACTGAATCGAACGTTTAGGTTCTCTTTCTTCATTACATCAACATGTAACTTATAGCTATAAACCCAAATTTATAAATTGGTTATGGATTATTGGGATAAGGAGTGTGTTAAAAATGCCGCTCTCTCCATGAGTGAGTTTATGACACCAGTAAAGCTCAGTCCACATTTTCAACTAACAAAAATTTGGGTAATTTTATGAGCTTTACAGATAATCTGACTCCATTTCTTTTCTAAGCACTTTTTTATATTGAAAATAGATGCCAATTTGTTACTGTATCATTTTTTAGATCGACATTTTTTCCTATCTGGTTCCACCAGTTTTTTATATGATAAAATAGTAGCTATGAAAATATTGGTATAAGATTTTTCATTTAATAACCTTATATATTTATTTACCTTATTCACTTCAAAAAATTTGTTTTAACATCAATTTTGTGTTAATTCAGCCCCTTTGATTCAAAAAGTTACGAGACGGAAAAATCCAGTTAGGACGCTTAATTCTGCTCGTGAAGAGAGAAAAAGTTCTATCCATCATTGGTTGGCATAATTGATACACTTCGCTCACGACAATTCAGCCGATAAATAATGGAAATATAGATGATTTTAATAGCTTTTTCAGTTGACAATCATTACAGTCATTCAGGATAACTTTGGTCCAAGAAAGAAAAAAAAAAAAAAAAAAAAAAAGATTAAATCTGCTACATCCTACATCACTTGAATTAGTGAGAAAGTTTTATTCTCAAAATATAAATAGCATCAGTGTGAGTTTGGCAGCTCATTGGAAATAATTCGTCGAAGTTCCACTGTGCAGAATGGATCAAAGTTTCGTAAAGGTGGTGCAAAGTTACCCTGATTGACTGTACTAACAGAATTAATTATTTAATCAGATGTAGCATTTCATGCAGCACTTGTGTCTTTTAACATCCTTCTTTCTCCATATAATTGTAAACTCTTTCATAGTCGTCGGTCAAGTTATACAGGGCAGATAATAAATAAATCTGAAAAAGTAAAAATGAATCATGTTGTTCACAAGGATATTCTTTGAGAGTAAAAATTGATTCAATCATGTTTACTGTTATACGAACTCTTTATTTGGGTTTTACAGCCATATTGTTTAAACATAGTTGGGTGGCGGGCATTAGCTAAGTATTGGTCAAAACTGTAACAATAAATATTTTAGGTAGAAAAGATTAAAATATTTTTATATATCGGTTCTTAGATACTGAAATTGCGTTTTAATAGGAATGTATATGTGTTTTCTTTGTGTGTTATTGACAGAGTTCTCGCTGTCATTCGCCATTGCGCCAAATTGCGCCAAATTGCTACTAAATTCTTCATTTCGCGAGTAAACAAGCGATTAGATTCGCCAAATAGCTAGTGCTCATTTTTTTCTTTTTCTTTCTTTTCTTTGTCGTTTTTCATACATATGCATACATACATATTTTTGATATCTATATGTTTTTAATATATTTGTAGCGGATAGTTGAAATTAGATAATAACAAACGTTGTCGCAGTTATAAAATCTTAGGTTATTCTAGAACATATTGAAAAAAAAGGGGGTACATTGAAGGATTAAAGGTAATTTTTTTTTTTTTTTTTTTTTTTTTTTTTTTTTTTTTTTTGTGGCACACACGAATCTATTTTGCTGCTACATTTTTCACTTGGCGAATGTTTTTTATTTTTAATTAGCCAAATTACTGACGTTGGCCAAATGTTAGCGAGAACATTGGTTATTGATAATATAAATTTATGTGCTATTGATTAAAACAGTTGAAAATCTTATTTCCAAGTTGAATTCTTCTTCTTCTATTATTATTATTATTATTATTATTATTATTATTATTATTATTATTATTATTATTATTATTATTATTATTATTATTATTATTATTATTATTATTATTATTATTGATAGTGTTTTTCTTTTCAGCACAAACAGATGAAAAATTATGCCTGTTTGTAAAAATCATTATAAAGGAATTTTTATTTTGTTATTTATTTTATAAATAAATACATATCAGCCCGTAAGGTGGGCGGGTTTCCCAGTCTCTTCGTTCGTTTGTCTGTCTACATATAACAGCGCAAAAACTACCCAAACAAATGGTTTGAACTTTAATACCGTATTTACTCATGAATAAGGCGCACTTTTTTCCCCCAAAAAATTAGCGCAAAACTCCTAGGTGCACCTTATACACGGAATATTTTTTTACTGTTGGATGCAGTCGAACGACATACATATGAAACAAGAAATTATTCAAAGATATTAAAACTTGGAAAATGTTACTTAATTGAAGTATAATTGCATATTTATTTCACTCCTTGCAGTTTTTTTATACAACAGAGCTATGACATTATCTAAACGCACGCTAATTAGCAATTCTCTTTATCGTCACTCATTCCTATTTCCCATCATTCTCTTACAACCCGAAGTTTAAAAATGCATTTTCGTCTTGTTTTCTGGTCTGGTGTAATGTTTGTTTCGACTTCTTTTTTACTAAAATTTATTTAGTCATTCTTCATTCGCGTATCAAATTTATGGTGCGCGTTATACACGAGATTTTAAGAAATCGCCATTTTTACTTGTAAAATACGCCTTATACACGCGTGCGCCCTATTCACGAGTAAATACGGTATACAGAATCGTCGCAGAATTTTGTTAGGTCATTTGGAATTTTTTGAAAATCGAATCAAAACTTTAAAAAGACATCATTAAAGGCAGTGGCGTAGCTACGTTTTTGGCGCCCGGGGCAGGATTAATTTTTGCGCCCCCCCCCCCCCACCCCTAAAATATATATTTGGAAGAAACAAAATAGTTCTTTTCACTTGTGCTGGGGGATAAAGGTATCTTCACTTTTTCATGTTTTTAAGGATTCGGCTAATTTTACCCAAACACACTAAACTAAAATGCATAGAACCGGATTACTGAAGATTTCCAATTTTCATCAATATTGAATTTGAATGGAAATTTCAAAAACTTAGTGGTCCGTTTATGGATATGTTTATGTTGTTATAAGCATGTGGGATGCAGAGCCCGATTAGGATTGTGTGGGGCCCATGGCCCAGCACCTGTTTGAGGGCACCTATAGAATTCCTATGCATTTTTTTTGGGGGGGGGGATAAGGTTGTAGAGAATGAGGAATAAATTATTAGATATTAGGATACGGTTTCAAAATTAATCAAAATATATTTTTATTTTTGAGAAAATAATACCGAAACTACAATTTTAAGACTTTTTTAAACAAATCATTTTATTAAATTTCAGCTCCCAGCAATAGTGGATCTAAGACCATGGCCTCATAGTCCTGTGCGGTAATCTGACTCTGTAATTGGGAATAGCGATAAAGAGAATAAATTTGGAAAAAAAAAAAAAAAAAACATTTACTAAAACTGTTAAGTTATGATACGTCCGATTTATAGTAATAAAATCTCCTGATTGAAAACTGCTGTCATCCTAGAATTTCAAATTGCTATACTCATCCATTATTAAAGATGGATCGGAAAACAATAAAAGATCTTGAATTCTTATGGTAAATCAAGATATACAACGAATTTGTTTGAGATCTTAATAAACCCTTAACATATTCTCAATCGCATGACAATGATCAGATATCAATATAGAGAGAGATATGCTATAGCTGAAAATGATAAAAACTAAAATCCTTTTGAAAGTCAAAAATTTAAATTTAAATACATAGATTCTTTTTCTCAAAATCCATTTTACTCCTTGAATTTTGTTTTTCAGCATGACATTTATTATGTTCACCAGTAAAATCAAAGAGTAACTTAAGATGGAAAATACTGATGTTTAGGCAATCCTTCTTTCGTTTGTGACTGAATCTTTGTATGTTCCGAATTCCGGGAATTGTGCTGATCTTGACCATATGTCAATGAAGAGCTTAACTAACCAATTAGATTAAACATTTCTCGCAAATTGACATCTTCGCCCCCTACTGGAAAGCATTGCAAGCCTCAACAATATTTGCATGAACTGGAACAAAAAAGTTTAGATTTGGCAATTCTGATAAGCCTGCATAACCTACGACCATGTAGGTCCCGATTGGCGTAAATAAGTCGTAAGACCACCGATCGAATTCCCGAGATGATTGAAAGATGCAATGACGAAAGAGTCAAAGAGGTTCCCGATTCAAATTATTTTATTCCATTGATCTCTGTCATTCCCATAATTTACATAGATAGATGTAATTTTCTCTAATGCATATGCGCTGAATTTAAATATATGCAAAATAAATTGAACTTTTAAAACGACGAAAATAGACATTTGTAGTGGTCGTACTAGGAAGACTGAAAAGTCTTATTTCGTTTTTTTTTTTATACGATTTAAGTAGAAAAAATTTGGGTTAGGTCGCTCATATTTCATTATTTAGTTTTCTTAATGACAATTTGACGGAAAAAAAAAGTTTCTAATAACGAATAAATAGTACCTTTTCTTGTTGTTCTTTCAGCTAAATACTTTATGCATTGATTTAAGGAAGCTTTCATTTTAAATATTTATATAGAATGTTAAGAACAGCAAAAATCAGCGTGAAAACGAATCTATGTGTGTCCGTGTATATTACGGAAAGGACTAAAAATATCTACTACACATACAATTCTGAAATTTTGGGGAGGGTGGTACAAGGCAAATCTTATCAAAATGCATATGAGACTTAATTTTTTAATTTTTTTTCTTATAGTCGAGAATATCAATTAAAAATTCACCAAAAATCCCCCCGCAAAATGGCAAAAATTGCACACTCATCTGAATTTGATAGTCGAAATTTGATTTCCCAGTCGAAAGAAATTAAAATTTTTAACTTATCAGCGAAAAAAGAAAAAAAAAACTAATTACAATTTCAATTTGAAAATTTCAAAACACACATATATGTATATAAATTATAATTTTTTTGAAAATCGCTCGGTAACTTTTTTTTAGGTGCGTTCGTAATTATATAATACGTAGCACCTATAGTGGTCGTTCAATCCGTCCGTCTGTCCGTCTGTCTGTCCGCATATAACAACGCAAAAACTACCCAACCGAATCGTTTGAAATTTAAAATACACATTTATTACATAATTTTGTCGAGTCATTTCAAATTTTATGAAACTCGGATGCATAGATCAATTACAGGGGCAATCAAAAGTATTCCATTACATTATGGTCAATGGGGAAAAAAGTTTCAAATGCATTTTAATCGTTTGAAATTTAAAATACGCAATTATTACATAATACTGTCGAGTTATTTCAAATTTTTTGATAATCGTGTGCATAGATCAATTACAGGGGCAATCAAAAGTATTCAATTACATTATGGTCAATGGGGAAAAAGTTTCAGATATATTCTATACGTTTGAAATTTAAAATACATAATTATTACATAATTTTGTCGAGTTATTTCAAATTTTATGAAAATCGGATGCATAGATCAATTACAGGGACAATCAAAAGTATTCCGTTACATTACGGTCAATGTTAAAAATGTTTCAAATGCATTTTAATCGTGTTACACTCATGCGAACTTAATAAAATTTATATGGAACTATAAAGTACATATTATAATATACATCTTACATAGTTTGTGGTGCAAAGAACATTTGTTATTGATTTACAAGGCCACACAAAAGTATTTCATTACATAATGGTATAGGGAGAACATTGTTTGATGAGCGTTTGAATTGTAATTCGCTATTTACAATTTTATGAGATTGATATATTAAAGTAATATTTTTAAAACTTCTTTATCGTACGAATGCACCTCATTTGCTACGCTTCACGTGCAATTTCCAACTTGTTTTAATTGACGGCGACAGTATACAAAAGAGAGAGACGCTATATGCAAAAGTTGCCACAGTCGACTATTTTTGTATTCTGTTCGCACAAGTATTTTTCTAATATAAATGTTGACGTTTATATCTATTGTAAATGTTATTAAAGTGTAAGGATTTCTGTTTTGTGAAAGTGGTACCAATTAGAATTAAAAAAATAATAATAATCGCCTATGGTAGCCGTGCATACGAGAGAAACATACAAAAACGAACATCCATTAAAAACAGAACTAAAAAAAAAAAAAAAAAAAAAAAAAATTCCGTCCGAATATTTCACTAATTTTCGAAAATCGATTAATCAAGGATTATATAACATGCAGACAATCAACTTAATTATTAAACGCTATCGAATGCTAAAATCGTAATTTAAAAGCATTTTATTGAAAATTACTAGCGTGTTCTGTGGACAGTGTGAAGTGATAGGAGTTAAGAGTCCGTCCACAACACTTTTTTCGCTTTATTTACATTTTAAAGTATGATAACTATCGAACTTTTAAGCCTTTTTTTTTGTCGGCTTCTACAAAATAGATTTCAACAGGTATTGATTCTTGAAAATTAGCTTACGATTATCTTGAAATTTTTAGCTCCATCTTCATGTGAAGATCACGTATTCTTATCTCGGGTTCTATAAACCAAATTTCCACTGGGTTTTTCTCATTCAACTTGGTTTTCAATTGTCTTACAGATTTTAGTTCTATCTTTCACCACTAAGGCCATTTTTATCTGAGATTTCATGGGACCTGTTTGAAGGGAATTTTCTTTCTTTCAATTCATCACAATTCATTTAATCTTTCAATTCATTACAATTCATTTAATCTTTCAATTCATTTCAATACATCATCATTACGATTATCACCAGATATTCTTGCACGTGCGCAGTACGCCTTCTACACGCTGACATAGGCAGCGCACATCCATTCCGGAGATTCATTTTGACAGAAACAAATTTGAATGCATGTTTTTAATGGTTGGTTCTTGGCTGCATAACACACCCGTTCTATGCTGCTGAAGACACTGGAGACCCATCCCAGAGGTTCATTTTGAAAGATTTTTTTATTTTTTATTTAAATTTGAATAGACGTTTTAATCATTCGCGATTCATTTAGAAAAATCGACGGATGGGTCAGCTAGCTACAAATGAAAAATGTTCTTGATAACAGAAATGTGATTTCAAGTCTCCAACCGACTTTTTCGTTTATTTAATTAGGGCTAAACAGTTAAAAGCCTCCATCAGCGATTGACAATTATGAATTTTATCATTCCTTCCACCTTCACCGAATTTCTACAAAATATTCACTCACACACTCAAAAGAAGTCAACAATTATTATTAATTTTCAAAATGTGTGAAGTAATTTCGGTTTAAAGCTCCTCTGAATTTGTCGTCCCTATTTAATCATTTTGCATTTCAATTCAAAAACATAATTATCTTCGTTACCGATTGTATTGAGCCATCCCTAGAAATATTTACATAAATTTTTCTTTTCTTCATTCATTGGATGTAACAAAATATTTTACTAAAGAATACATTAACACACATAATAAAAATAAAAGTCAACAATTTTTGTTTATTGTTAAAATATGTAAGATAATTTCGGTTTAAATCTCTCTCAATTTGGCGCCCCTTTGACTCGGCGCCCGGGGCGAGCGCCCCACTTGCCCCCTTGTAGCTACGCCACTGATTAAAGGTAGTCTTTATTCTATTAAATCCTATCATATGTAATTTGTTTCAAACATGTATCATGATATGTCACGATTTTAAGTTGCTATAGTGATTACATCGTTTTTATCGGATGTTTCCGAAATAACTGATGGAGTTTAAAATTCAATAACTTGCAAACGTTGACAGATATTTAAAAAATTCTTGCAGGAGGATTTTAGCTTTAATTTCAAGCAATAGATGGCACAAACAGAAACTGGCGTTTATTCCACACCCTATTTTTAATATTTCGATACCTATTCAATACATTTTTATCTTTTTTTTTTCCGCATAGGAGAAGAGAGAGGCTTAAATATCGAGCATGGATTTAGCGGTTATAGCTTGCAGCGCCACCTATCGCAGCTATTTGTAATTAAAACTGGGAATCACACCATAAAAACTCCTGACATCGTATATAACCTTCCTGCAAGAATTTTTTAACTATCTGTCACCATTTGCAAGTTTTTGAACTTTAAAATCCAGCAGCCATTTTTGGAACACTTGATAAGATGGGGGTTATATTATTTCCGTATTCTGAATTCAATATATGTAATTGTAATGAATTTTATTTTCATGCATTTTTGCATAAGATAACAAATACTTTTATTATTAATATTTATTAATAACAAATGCACCAAGATCTGCTTAGATTTATAAAACTAGTTATAGTACGAAAGTACCTCATTGGCCTAGTTTGACGTACTATTTCCAGTTCGACTTAATTTCAACTCGCTATTGTGGTGGTCGAAGCTTTTTTTATGATGCACGTAGAATACGTTTCAGAATTCAGGTTCTAAATAGAAACATGTACATAATTTTCGTAAAAATATCGTCATGTTCGTTATTTACAGTCCTCCACCAACTCTTTTGCTTAATGCCTATTTCTCTCATGCTGGGGCATTAGAGTTTTTTTTTTTTTTTTTTTTTTTAATTATGAGAATAGTGAACATTAGAAGAATATTCTGTTATTTTTTTCCGACTTTTTTTGGATATGATCGTATGGAGATCTTCCTTGTGAGGTATGATATTTTGCACAAATTCTCTGTTTTCGCATTGAGACGGATATAAAATGTATAGAGATAATGTCAAAGAAATAATTTATTCATATAGTGATTTTTGATGACACTTTATTAAATGAAAAATGTTTTATTTTTCTTATCTTCAATGTACGTCATCTCTTTATCAGCAAATCTAATCTTTAAAAGTTCATGTCTACACTTTAAATTCAAAAATGGGCAAAGCCACAGATTTCTTCGTCATTTTTTGTCATTATAATCTCATTATTCTTAGGCTTTCCAAAATCGCTCTTTCTTTATCTATTTGTCTGCCTTTCAATTTTTTTTCTTTTATTTATTGTATTTTGATTTCACATCGGATTTGCGATAGTATATTTTTATATAGATTCAGAATTAAATGTTCTTCAGGAAACCCGTAGTAAAATATGATTTTTTACTTTTTACATATCCAACAAACGTAGTATATGATAAGGATTGCCGGGTTTACACGTTTCAGACATTAAAGATTCCGACAAACATATAAAAAATGCCGTCAGTCTGCCTGTCTGTCCGTCTGTGTGTCTGTAAACGCTCTATCTCCCAAACAAATTGAGATAGAGACATGGAATTTGGTATGCATTTAGTATGCAATATAATGAAAAGAAATCTATTGAATATTAGTAATCTCGATTATTCGGAATGATTTTTTTTTGGACTTTCGAAGTATTTGTTCTGATAAAAGATGTATAAAAATTTTCGAAATTGTTTACTTTATAAGGAGTAAATATAAAAGACAATAATAATTTTAAAAAAATCTCATAGATTTTGCAATAGCTCTATTTAAGAAATCAGTCCACGAATTTTCATCAAACTTCAGATTCATTTAAAAATTGGCATAAATTTTAGCTTATTGGATTTTGTTGTAAATCATCTAACCGGTGCACTGCTATACTGCATTTTTCAAGGAGTATTATAACATGTATAAGATAGAAGAAAGTTTCGGGATTGTCTTATCTGATTAGTTCTTTTTGTTTTCTTCAAAAAAATATTTTTTATGTTTTAAAATACTAAATGAAGACCAAGAAATATATTTAAAATTCAAATATAAGTACTTGACCTTAGCTGTTAGAAACGAAAAACATTTAAATATTTAAAACTAATTAGAAAATAATGCATTAGCATGTTTCAAGAAAATTAGTTCAAATTACTCAAAATCTAAAATTTTATATTAAGATTTCATATATTATCATTTTCTAAAAAGTTTTTTTTTTTTTTTTTTTTTTTTGTGATGGTTTGTTGAAAATGTAATACAAAACCTCTTAAAATTATCAAAGAGAAAAGCAAGATCTGGAGGGTACTATAGAGTTCGATTTGTAGCGAAACATTACCGTGATGAAAGGTACTATAGTGGTTGGAAAACTATTGCGTCTTTTAAATGGCAGTTTATGAAAGTCCACACCGGTAGATCCCTGAATATTGAAGATAACTACAAAGGAAACACACTGAAAATTTGAAGACAAGACGACTTTATTTGCTATATATCCAAGAAAAAAAATCACGTGCCAGAGAGGGACCATTAAAACAGCAGTTGATACATCAAAGAACAGAGAAGGAGTGGTGAAGTTGTCAAATTTAATTGCCAATGTGTCGAGCCAAAATCTTGGTACCCTGGACTATTATAAGCCCAAAAATATAGCACTTAATGAAACTTTGAATTAAAAAATAGCCATGCAAACGCTGAGCAATGGGAAAAATATATTTAGAAGCAATAATACTGAAGTCGGACGCCAATTTTAATATTAACAGAGTTTAATATTTGCAGCCGAAAAGACATGTCTATAGACTATTAAACTGAGAATGAACAATAAGTGCCTGCAACAGGAGCATATGGCCTAAGAATATCTTTTTTATATATTCTTTGACTAAATGAAAGTATGCTCGCACAGATAATGATTTCAGGATGAGAAATTTTTTTGTTTTTGATTTATTTTATTAACGGCTTCGGCCAAACCTGGTAAAACATAAGTAACTGAAATTTAAAGAGCAAAAGAGAAGCGGTAGATATAATCTTTTTAGAATGGAAAGGAAGTTTTGATTAACTTACTAATTGTGAAAAGTTAAAATTAAATTTTAAGATGGAGAATTTAATTTAAAAAATGGAATAAATAGCAATATGTGATGTCATGTTACTTTCACCATCACACAGGGTTAATGTGAAATAATTTAAATCATCTTTGAAAAGATATTACAAAAATAATGCTACAATACCATGTGAACTGCTTTTTTTAACATTTGTTATTTAAGAAAATCATAAAAGGAATCCTATTCCTGCTTCTGTAATTTTTTATTAAAAATTTTGCTTCATACTAACATTTTATAATAAGAATATGAAGGTAGTGACAACACAGCAAAGAAAAATAAGCTTTATTTGATTTAGAATTCGCGTTTGTAATGACGGAAAGGTGGCGTTGTATAGACCTGATAATCGTTTGTTTACGTAGTGCTTTCTGTTTGCTCCATGCTGTGGCATAACGAAATCCGTTTAAAGAGCTATTTAAAGTTCAGTTTTTTTTTTTTTTTTTTTTATCTTTTTTATTTAATTATGGGAGATAAATTACAAATATCGACAATTTTAGAATTTCTAGATGCTGGAAAATCTAGTAATTGCTTTAGAGAAGCTGAAGCAATTATTGATTGAAAGAGATTAGTAATGTGCGGCATTAAAGAATGCAAAGAAGAAAAAATAGGGATTGTAGGCTCGTGTTTACAAACAAGCCAAACAAAAGGAAATCCCCATATTATTTCAGGTTTGCTAGTAAAGGAAAACAAAAATTTGAAAATAAAAAAAATTTTCTTGCTCTTGCAAAGCTGGAGCAAGCGAATCATGCAAGCATTGTGTTGCTGTCATGTTATTTTGCCATGAGTAAGTCAAATGTACTTTTTTATATTATAGATCTAAACTTTGTGTGTAAAATTTTGATTTTAGATAATTTTAATACAAAGAACCCAACGTTGCATGCGTTATAGAACTGTTTATTTATTTATTTATTATAGAACTGTTTATTTATTTATCAGCCTTTTAAACACTGATTTCAGCGGAAGATGCTCACGGTATCAGTTCTATTTCGTTTCAGACTTTGTCCGCGAGAGGGCGTCTATTTCATTTCAAACGCGAATTATAAAACGGTGGAATTGTCAAAAATTATACTATCAGAAAAAAATCGTCTTTATACAATGAATTATTCGTTACTTTTCAACAAATAATTTTCATAGTTTTCTCATTCAAACTCATTTTTCTTCATTTAAACTAATTCTAAAATTATTTTTTCGAGTATTAAAAAAAAAAATTCTCATGTAAAATATATTCTGCAAACACATTGAAATATATATATATAATAATTCATAAAATTAAAAAAAAAAAAAAAAAAAAAAAAAAAAAAAAAAGATTTTATTCAAAAAAGCAAACATATCTTTCCGAATTTAATTCAAAATATAGTCGAGTCTCTCTATAACGAAACTCCATCCAACGAATTTCTCTATTTAACGAATTTTTTATAAGATCGGTTAATTTTTTTCATGATTACATTAAAAATAATCTCCATGTAGCGAAATATATGTCTCCATTTAACGAATTTTTTCGAAAATGTTCTATCATAAGTTCAGAAACATTTCAAATTATTTGTAGAATATTTTTTCCGTTGATTTCTGGTTTATATTTCATAGTTACAGTCCTCTACCTTATTCCTCATGTCCAAAAAAAGGCATTCAACTCCTCCCCACATCCCTCCCCACATCCCTCCCCCCAAGAAAAAAAATCTTTTTGCATGGTTACACTTGACTTTGTTTTAGTTAAGATGAGTATACGTTCTTGGAAAAGATTGAAACATTTGCTTGCTAGATGGGGCGATTTGCAACTATCACAAAGCATCCTAAAAGATAAAACTATTTCATTATTGTCTTTAAAATGATGTTTGTTTCTTGGTTTGGATAGTAAGGCAGGAATAAGAGGAAATTCCAGAAAAGGTCGTTTTTCAGCAGGTTTTCATCTACTTAAATTAACTCTCATTACTTTTAGAGTTTAGAGAGGATGTTTGTTGTTATTGTGGCGACTCGGAGCATTTTTTGTTGTGAGAGATCATTTGAATGAAGAATTGTTACTAAATATCATCTTTGCTGGTATTATCTTGTACTGCATTTGCATAAAACCGCTTCTAGTTTAAACACAACTCTCTCTGATAAAGTAATAATTTTAAAAATAATCAATAAGACACTGCGAAAAAAAAGGAAGAGGCGAAAATGTTTGAGATTCTGAAAAAAATTCCGCTAAATATTTCAAAAACTTAATTAAACACCTCAAAAACAATTGTTTCAAAATTTAAACATTAAATGAAAAAATTTTGCCGTCCTCTATTCAACGAATTTTTCTATATAACGAATTTTTTATCTGAATGATAGATTTCGTTATAAGGAGACACGACTGTATAATATTCATATTTTACATCTAACAACCAAATTATGTCTTAGCAAAAATACGTCTAATATGTAATATTATTTATCCTCTATTATTCTATGAGTTAAAACACACTACCATTATTTTATTACAAAAATGTTCCTGCAATGACGTTTAAATTTTAAAATTTTCTAAATAAAAACTTTAAGAAGCCCTGCTAATTTCTCATGTTATGAAAACCAGAATTTTCATTTTGAACTCGCACTGAAAAAAGGTCTACTGGTCCAATGCTTAATTGATTATAATATTCATATTTATCAAATTATGTCTTTATAAAAATACGTGTAATATGTAATAATTTTTATCCTCTATTATTCTATGAGTTAAAACACATTACCTTTATTTTATGACAAAAATGTTCCTGCGGTTACGTTTAAATTTTTAAGTTTTTGAGAAAATGAAAGCGATTTGAAAAGCAACTCTTTATTAATTCTAAAACATTTAATTTGTCTCGATAGGCTTTCGCTCATCGTAATTTATATTAAAATTTAAAACATTTTAGCTTCTTTTGACTTTCTTCTATTATCTTCAATAGAAGAAAGTATATATATATTAGAAGAAATAGAAGAAAGAATATATAGAAGAAGAATATAAGAAGAAGAGAGAATATAGAAGAAAGTATTGTAATCGAAATTTTTTTTCGACTTTCGGTTTTCGACGAATTTACACGTTTTAGGAGTCAGAGGTTCCAAAAAACATGTTTTTACAAAATATCTGTCTGTCCGTGTGTTTGTATGTGTGTGTATCCCTTCTACCTAGCATTGCAAGGGTTAGAAAAAAAAAACCGGTTTAAACCTGGGAATAAACCGGGATTTTTGGAAATAAGCCGGGTTTTTTTGGAATAAACCTGCTCTATTGGAAATAAACCGACTTTTTGCAACTCTATACTTCTACCATCAAAAAATGTATGAAGATATGTATAGAATTGGACCAAAGGTGAATTCCAGGCAATGTTCCAAACCTAAATCCCATGAACAATGATTGTGGGTATTATAGAGCACAACATATAATGTAAGATGGTCAAATGGTGCAGTATAACTTGAAAGCAGAATTAAAATCTGAAACTTGGAACATACAAAGTGTTTTGTCACCTCAAACAATTTAAAACTATATAAACACTGTGTACAGTATTGCATTGAAATTATTAAACACAATATAAGCCCAACTGACATCTAATATTTCTATAATTTAGAAAAATCGATTTCGTTCTTATCATTTTGCTCCTAGTGCATATCGAGTAAAAATGGAGTGTATTATATTATATTTATAACAATCGTTTTAGAATGCTTTCTTTGTGTGCATAATGAGCACTTAGTATGACACACTAAATTTGTATGGTTTATATGAAGATGAAATTTAAGTATATTTTTTCTTTAGACAATTACATGATCGTTCCTAACATTTTGCACCCTATGGTATATGAAAGATTTTGCAATTGAAATCATATTTCCGACACCACTGATGGTTTAGGAATAAATTACCTGGCAGCGATAAAAGGAAAGATTGTATAATGCTTTTGCGTTTCTTAAAATTATTTATTCCTTACTTTTAATTTGTATAATCTAAAGTAATAGAGCAAAAATTAATCTGTGAATATCACTGACAACACATCGATGGTGGCTACAATCCATACTTTTTTTTTACTCTCTTCTATCTACAACTAGTCGTTGGAGGCCACCGTAATACTTACCCATCATGGATATGCATAACATAATATATGAAAACATAACATATGTAAACAATTTATAAAATGCATTACAATTACAAAACAAAATATAAACGTATATTTAAGTATTTTTAACACATCATCATGCTCTATTAATGAATTGCTGATGAGCCAGTTTCATCAAATTATATAAAACGCCAAACTATTCGAGTATCACTGAATTGCATAAAAGAAACATCCTTATAACTCTAAAAATAATAATCTTATTCACTAATGGTTTCTTGCATTGAATTAAGTGTCTCATTTGCAATTAAAAGATATCTTTGAATTGAAATTTGAATGAAATACAGGGTCATGAAAAATCAAAGAATGTGAAAAACAGGATTAGAAATATCTCGAAAACTAATAATCCGATAGACTTCGTTTTTTATGCAAAATTTGTGTTAATTTATTGCCTTTTACGTCCACTCCTTAAAATAAAAAAAATTCTAAAAATTTTATACACCTTTCATCAGAACGAATTTTTTGAGAGTCCGAAAAAAATAGTTCCGGAAAATCGAGGTTACTGATATTAAATAGGCTTCGTCTCACTCTCACATGCTAGGCACATACAAAATTTCAAGTCTCTATCTCAATTTGTTCGAGAGATAGAGCGGTTACAGACAGACAGACAGACACACAGACGGCAAATTTTTTTTTTCTAAAAGTATGTTTTTCGGAATCTCCAATGTCCAAAACGAGTAAATCCGTCAAAAAAAAAAAAAAAAAAAAAAAAAAAAAAAAAAAAAAAAAAAAATCGATTTTTAAAACGATTGCAAGAGTTACCCTATACTACATATGATGGGTAATAGAAGAAAGAAAGTATTGTAATCGACATTTTTTTTACTTCCATTTTTCGACGGATATATACGTTTTAGAGGTTAAAGATTCCAAAAAACATGCTTTTACAAAATGTCTGTCCGTGTGTCTGTCTGTATGTATGATCTGTGTGTCCGTATGTCGCCATTCTACCATCAGAAAGTACATGAAGATATGCATAGAATCGAATCAAATTTTTGTGGAAGTTTTTGGTTGTGGCAAGCAGGTCCTCCATCAGTTTTGAAACATTCATTCAGAAGGGGACGCTGCAATAGCGATTTTTGTGCCTTTTCAATATTGTACCACCTAAAAGTGTATGAAGTTAGGCGCAGAATTCAACCAAATTTTTTGTGTAAGTGTTTAGCTATGGCTAGCTGGTCCTCCCTGAATTTGAAAAAAAATCCGCTGGAAGGGGGCTCAAAACAGCAAATTTTGTGCAGTTTTCAATATTGTACCGACTAAAAGTGCATGGAGTTCTATACTTTTAGAACTCATTGTTTAGAACCAATCTTAGGCCTGTTTAATTTCAGGGTCATTTTGAGATGAACAGATAAAGCCGCCGAGAATTCACGTCTAATAAAATAAAATAAATAAAAATAATAATCCTATATTTTAATTTAATTTCAGCATTTTTATTTATTTATTTATTTATTTTTTTATTTTACCATGTACCAAGCGCTTGGCTTCAAATAAGGTATAATTCCAAAGGATTTTCTTTAAGCCTTTTTCGTGACGCAGTATACTCATTTTTCATTTAAACATACTGTTTTAGTAAAAAACTAGCTGTTGTGCCCGGCGTTGCCCGGGTTCATCAAAAAATAGCAAGAATTGCGAAAAACTTTAAAAAGCATAATAAAAACCTCGAAATTTTTAAAAAATGCTGCACGAATTTCGTCTAAACTTCGTTGAAAAAAAGATAGGCTGGAAAACTGAAGCTGGATTATTTTTACTAATGTGGAAAAATCTTACAAATCACAAAAAAACATTAAAAATCTCATAAAAATATAAAACAAAATTCAAAAATTGAGTTTCAAAATTCGAATAAACTTTGAAGAAAAGAGATCAGAATTTAATAAATTCGGCCAAAAATTGAACGTCTAAAAAATCGAAGCGGGTCGCGAAGAAACGTAAACATCGTTTTAAAAATGGCAAAATTTTCAAAAATCACGGAACTCAAAATTTACTCTACTTGGATAAATGTTTTGAATCTAATTAATTTGATAATGTAAAAAGCATTGAAATACGAAAAAAACTGCTAAAAAATCGCAAAAAAATCTTTAATCGCACAGGAGAAAATTTATCATATTAGCGAAGAAATTAAAAACCGAATTCCTTTTCCGTATCTGAAAAAAATCGCTGTGAACTCAAGAAAAAAAAAAAGCATACTGCATTAAAAATTGCTGTAGATCAAAATAAGAGAGCAAAACAATTACCGTAAAGGATAAAAGTTTGAAACCAAACTCTTATTAGTCTAGAAATTTAAAATCGAATTCCTTTGAAAAATGTTTAAAAAAAAAAAAAGAAAAAAAAAAGAAAAAAGAAAAAAAAAGACAGAGAAAGCCCAAAAATTGCATTGAAAATTGTAATGAAAATCGTAAAACATTAAAAAATCCCTAGGGTAAAAATTCACTGTTGTAATATAAAATATTGTAATCAAGAAATTAACCATATTAACCAAAAAGTTTGAAATCGAAATCGATTTCCGGATGTAAAAATATCGCCACCGATCTTGAAGAATGGCTAAAAATGACATTGAAAATTGCATTAAAAATACCTAAATATTTGGAAGTCAAGGTTAAAAAAGATAATATTAAGGCAGGGCGGGGGGAGGGGGATTATTATCGAAATCATTCACGCCAAATCATATTAAGAGATAAAACATTGCAGTTGAAACATAACTACATTAAACAAAATGTTTGATATCAAAATTGGTTTCTGAATGGAAGAAAAATCGCCAAGGAACTTTAAAAAAAATGGCTAAAAATCGTATCGAAAACTATATTAAAAATCGCTGAATATTTAAAAGTCGTGGTAAAGATTTAATATTCAGTCGAAAATATTGTAATCGGAAATCGTTCATGAATCACGGTCTTGAATCAAAGTCAACACGGAACACCTAAAAGCCCCCAAACTAACTAAAAATTACATTGAATATCGCATTAGAAATTGGCAAAATTCATAAATGCGCGGAGAACAAATTCTACTATTTATGCTAAAAGTTAGAAACCGAAATTATTTTACCGATGTCAACAACTGTCACAGAACTTGAAAAATCACTATAAAACAGATTAAAAATCAGTAAAATTCAAAAATCCGGACAAAATTTGCCATAGTAAGATAAACATTTATATTAAATTCCTGCGGACATAATTTACCATAATGGGACAAAACATTGAAATCTGAACTCTTTCATTAGTTAAAAAATATCGACACAAAACTTGCTAAACATTTTATGAAAATACACAAAAAATCTGAATCAATGATGTCAAAATTTACTACATTAAGCTACAAATTATTTAAAAATTTCTTTTCCAATTGTGAAAAAATTGCCGTGGACTCGAAAACATCTTAAAATTGTATTCAAAAATTCATTAAAAATCGTTTCAAATTTGAAAATAGCGGGGGACAACATTTACATTAAAAGAGTAAAATAGTGTAATCTGAATTATTTCTTAAATGCGTTAAAAAAAATCTGCGCAAAGCGTGAGAAATAATGAAAACATTGCTAAAAATTGCATTAAAATCACTAAATTTCAAAATTCGTAAATGAAGTGTTAATGTTTGAAATTAATTTCCTTTTCGAAATATCAAAAAATAGCCGTGAGAATCAAAAAACCAATAGAAAATCATTGAAAAATTCATTAAAAATCGTTAAGTGTAAATACATCTCGTGCTTAAAAAAATATTCTAGTCGTCTAAAACGTAGCAACCATTCTTTTTTACATGAATTACAAAAAAAACGACGCAGAACACAAAATATATCAAAAATTACATTGAAAATCGACAAAATTAAAAAAAAGGTAAATAGTGAAATTTACAATATTAGGCTAAAAGTTTGAAACCAAAGTAATTTTTTAATTGTTAAAACACCACTGTGGTGGGAATCGAAAAAAATAGTACTAAATCGCATTAAAAAGTTCATTAAAAACGCATTGAAAAATGCACTAAATATCGCTAGTTATTTTTTAAATCGCAGTAATCAGAATTTCATCAAACGGATAAAACAATCTAATCGGAAAT
Source organism: Maratus speculifer (assembly GCA_964019185.1). Taxonomy (NCBI): domain Eukaryota; kingdom Metazoa; phylum Arthropoda; class Arachnida; order Araneae; family Salticidae; genus Maratus; species Maratus speculifer. Next base: position 200,923,496 of record OZ025298.1, read on the forward strand.
CTGAACTATTTGATTACGTGGTTGACCAAGAAACTATCTGGGTCAAACCATAAGATTAAACTACAATAATGGCGAATCGTAAATTCCATATTCACTTGACATTAAACATGTTACATATGTTTGTTACGTCATCAAGTGGTTTTTACTTCTTATTTTTATATGTATTTGTATTAATGTTTTTCTAAACTATCTCTTCTTTCATTATTTAACATAAAAATTACATATATTTGCATAATTTGGCTTGTTTCACGATTGATATAATTTGGTGAAATTGGTCGACAGGATAATCACGTAGTAAAAGGAAATCCTTTATAGATAATAAAAAATCGACACGAAACACAAATATTCTTGAAAAATCGCTTTAAAAATCTCTAAAATTATATTAGATTAAAAGTTTGAAATCAATTCTTACTTCCGAATATCAAAAAATCACTATAAAACTCGAAAAAATTCTAAAAATTGCATTGAAAAGCGCATTAAAAATCACTAATATTAAAAAATCACAGGGGTCAAAATTTACTCTAATAGGGTAAAACGTTGTAATTGGAAATATCTCATGAATGACAAAAATCCGACATCAAACGCAAAAAATCTCGAAAAATCGCATTAAAATTAGCTGAAATTCATAAATCTTAACAGCTAAAATTTAATACATCAGCCTGAAAGTTTTAAGCAAAATTCCTTTTACTAATGTCGAATAATAGCGACAAAATTTACATTAAATAATTCATTAAAAATCCAAACATCGCTGTACGAAATCCAAATAAATTATATTGAAAAGAGAACAAATTCACTAATTTAGGTCGAGAGAATGAAACCGCTTTCCTTTTCGCTAATGTGGAAAAATCGCCTCGAAACCCACTAAAATTCGCATATGAATTAAATTAAAAAAAACTGAAAATCGGCCTTCAAGGTGTAAAATTTCATACATAACTTCATGCAGCGGTCTCTCCAGAGCATCGCCAGTACTTTAAAAGTTTTAACATGCGTTATAAACTATGTTAAAGTGTAAAACAGATCTCCTTATTACATTTCCTAATTTTGTTCGCGCCTCTCCTTTCACGCACCCTGAAATGTGTCAGACCATTCTTTGTTTACATTTTTTATCATGTATTATAAACCATTTTAAAATTTAAAATAAATCACATTGTTACATTTCCAAATTTTAACAAAATCGCGTTCTGTTAGTTCCATTTTTCACCACCAGCTAGCGCACTCCATTCTTCAAAAACTTTATCAATACTCTGTTAAACAACCTATCAGGTGATATATTACTCGAGGGGGGTAGCGGTCTTAAGCAAGAATTTATGATATTTTATGAAATTGCTATTCGAAAATAGTGGTAACTAAATTTTTGACATTTTAGGTAAATTTCGCAAAAAAATACTACTTATTGCATTCTCAACAGCTCAATATTTTGATAGAACAACTATGAAAAAAATAGATGCCAAACACAAAAAATCTTGAAAAAGCGTTAAAAATCACATTGAAAATCGCATTAAAAATCGTTAAAATCTAAAATTCGTAACAAACACAAAATTTAGGGCTAAAAGTTTGAAACGGTTTTCCTTTTATCACTCTCAAAAAAAAAAAAAAATAAATAAAAATAAAAAAAATAAAAAAAATAAAAAACCGCAAAATGAGAAAAATCGCATTAAAAATTTGTTAGAAATTCAAAAATCTCAGTACAAATTCCGAATAAACTTTGCTGAAAAGATAAAAAAAATTGATGTATTGGGTTAAAAGAATGAAACCGTATTTCTTTCACTAATGGGATAAAACTGAAAAAAAGAACGCTAAAAATCGCCTAAAAAATTATCAAAAAAATCTCATCAAAAAATTGAAAATCGGGCTTCCAGGTGCAAAACTTCATGTATAAAAGTACCTTCCCTCCACATTTTGTAATTCTACGTAGAGCAGACTCTTCAGAACAGCGCTGACACACACACAAATTTGTCTCTTTATTATTATAGATTTATCAAAATTGCGTTCTGTTAGTTCCATTTTCCACCACCAGGTAGAGCACTCTATTCTTCAAAAACTTTATCAAAACAATACTCTGTTAAATAACCTATCAGGTGATATATAACTCGAGGGGGTAGTTATCTTAAGCAAGAATTTAAGATAGTTTATGAAATTGCTATTCGAAAATAGTGGTAGCTAAATTTTTGACATTTTAGGTATATTTTCACAAAAAAATACTACTTATTGCATTCTCAACAGCTTAAGTTTTTGATAGAACAACTATGAAAAAAAAATAGATGCTAAACGCAAAAATCTTTAAAAAACGTTAAAAATCGCATTGAAAATCGCATTGAAAATCGCATTAAAAATCTTATTAAAAATTGCTAAAATCTAAAAATCGTAACAAACACAAAATTTAGGGCATTAAGATAAAAGTTTAAAACGATTTTCTTTTTATCAATCTCAAAAAATAGCCGCAAAATGAGAAAAAACACTAAAAATCGCATTAAAAATTCGTTAAAAATTCAAAAATTGCTGTACAAATTCCGAATGTACTTTGTTGAAAAGAGAAAAAAAATTGCTATTTTGGGTTAAAAGAATGAAACCGTATTCCTTTCACTAATGGGATAAAACCGCAAAAATAACGCTAAAAATCGATTAAAAATTATTTTAAAAAATCTAAACAAAAAATCGAAAATCGGGCTTCGAGGTGCAAAACTGCATGTAAAAAAGTACCTTCCCTCCAAATTTTGTAACTCTACGTGCAGCAGTCTCTTCAGAACAGCGCTGACAGACAAACATCCTTCTCTCCTTATTATTATAGAAGATACTGTTAATTAATGATCAATGAATGTATGTGTCAGTAGGTAATTTCAAAGTGCATTGTCATTAATACTAAAACGAAATTTGCCTCTCATTAATGCTAAACAAAGTATATATGGTTTTCAAAATAAATATTTTTCTTGATCGAAATATTTGTATTCATGAGAGAAAAAATACACTTGAGAAGGCTGTATAATCGCTAAATCAGCAGATATTGGGTTTAGTAATTTCATGGCACAATCTCTATCTTCTTGTATACAATTAAGAGCGGGTTTTCCGGCTTGTTTGCTATTAAAAGATCAATTTACCGTCTTTCAGATTTATTCCAATCCTTATCATCTTGCAAAATTTAACATATCGTAATTCAAAGGTCATATTTTTAGTATAAATTATGAATAAAAAGTTAACATATGTGCAGATGTTTCATTACTGCATACGTTAACGTATGCAATACCAATATATTTCTGTAAAGTGGAAAACGAAATTTTCTATTCTTTGATGCTAAATGAAATCGATATTGGGAAAATAACATACAAAAAAGAGGTAAGCATTTAGATTTAAGATTTTATATAAAAAAAACTAGGGGCTTCTCTCCCTATGAGCTACGCTTGCCAAATCCACTTCAAAACCTGCAAGTCCATAAAACTCTTTAAAAGGACTAACCTCCTACGAGCTAAGCTCGTCAATTCCCGTTGAGATAGCACAAACTCTATAAAAATAAAAACACGCTACTTTGACCGGCTTTTAAAGGAATGCAAAACATTAATTTCTCTCTCTCTCTATATATATGTATATATATTCTTATGTGGCGATCTCTTTGTAAACGGGTTTCTATTCATTTCCCTTTGATTGGGAAATTTTAAGGTCTAATCAGCTGCTGTTAAACATCTACTGGCTATTTACATGTTTGATTAAACAAGGTCAGTTAAACAGTGGACACAGAATCTTTGCCTCCTGATATTTTTTGAACCGCGTTTTAAAATAAATAAATAAATAGTAATAATAAATAATAAAATAAGAGAGAAATTTTAAATGTATCGTTTGAAACTGGTGTATTTTTCACTAAATTCTTCTTTCTCTTTTTAATATTCGCGTGAATTTTGTTGTTTGAAAGGAAATATTACTTGTGCTATCTTAGATTTTACAACAATTATAAAAAAGATAATAACAAAGTATAAAGTAAATGTCTCGTCTGATTTTTTTTAAAAAATATTTTGCGATATTTTTTGGTCGTTTGAAATATGGCATAATTTCTCTTACTTGCTGCTTATAATGCACATTGATGAATTTATTTATTATTTAAAAGTTTTATTTCTCTTTCTGTTATTCACGAGAAAATAATTGTTTGGCTATTTTAAATATGACGCAATTTTTTCCGTTTACGGCAGCAATTCATTTTTTCATTACGGCAGTAACTTTTTCTTTTAATACTTTCTTTCTCTTTTAATACTCACATGTAAATATAGTTTTATGATGTAATTTTTAATATTTCTCGCTTTTAGCTTGTAATTATTTAATTCTCATTTGAAAGTATTTTTTCCGTTTGTGAAAGTCGCGTTATATATATTTTTTAAATTTGAAGGGAAAGAATTTTTATATCATTTAGTAACAACCTAAAAGAATAACTTTTTCTAAAATATGTAAAAAAAAAAAAAAAAAAAAAAAAAAAAAAAAAAAAATTCACAAATTGCTGAAAATTTCAATTTAAAATGGAAATAAGTCAAATTGAAAAATAAATGTAGTCTGCACACCGGGAACTTCTAATGAAAAAAATGGTCAAAAATGCTTAAAATTTCTATGCATAGTTTTTACTCCTATAAAATTTTTATAATGCAGCAATTTTGACCAACTTTAGCATAAAATATCTCCCAAAATAATTGTTTGATTTAAAAACCATCTGCATCAGCGTATTTATCAAATATTTCGCTATAATACCACTAATTTTCATATTTTTATGTGCCGTAGTCTTTTTAATATTAGCGAAGAAATACCCTAGGTCACAAAGAATTCATTGTCCGCGGCAGTGACAGAGATAGGTAATTTTTTTTTAGAATATATATACATATTATGTTACAAAAACTTAAGGTATCATGCACAAGAGAAAACCTTTGTTTTATGGAAGAGTAGAAATAGCGGAATCGAATGATCCATGTCTGCCGGTAATGAAGTGGTACATAAGCCAAAACAAATAAAACTAGTGGTTAACTAGTAAGTTTATCATTGTGTTTTCCTGCTCCCAGTCTTCCATGTTTTCATACCTTTGATTGTAGGGCAAACAAAATGATAAATCTAATAGTCAACCACTGGTGGTATTAATTTTTGGCTTATGCACCCCATCACCTCCGGCAGACATGGATCATTAGATTTCCTTATTTCTATTCTTCCATAAAATAAAGGTGTTTTTTTTTTTTTTTTTTTTTTTTTTTTTTTTTTTTTAAAGCTATTGCATAGTTTTTATCGCCGGCTTTGGGCGCGGAAACCGAATCTAGAAATTCCGTAACGCGAAAAAAAAAAAAAACTAACACTCCGGCTAACGTCGTTTCAGTTCGGCAGACTTCTCATTAGGATGAGCGAAGCGAATCCTCTACTAGGCCACTCAAATGACATTTTGTCGTACACTTTACAAAAAAACTATGCAGTATTTTGACTTGAAATTAAACACAAATATAAATTATGATCTGTAGATTTGCAGAATATTATTTTTTTTACAGAAATACGTTTCAAAAAATTACTATTTTAATTAATTTACTTTACATGTTTTTCCATTACGAACGCATTCTATCAAACAAAAAGTAAAATACGTACGTTTTCAGAAGAAAAACTTAAATCATGGGGTCAGTAATTATAGCTAGAATCATCATTAAATAAATAAAATGTATTTTCGTTATTCTGACAAAACAAAAACTGCTTTCAGATGTTCAAACTATGCTCATTCCTCTTAATTATGTATAATTTCATGATTTCTTTTATATAATTTATAAAATACTTTTTTTTAGAAAAATTATTGCATATTTTTAATGAATTAAAATTTGTAAAAATTCTCTTATTAACATTCAATTATAAAAGTATTTTTCTGTGTTAGGAATTCAAATACGCAATTTATTCTTATTTTGTGAAATCATTTAAGCAGACGATATTTATGAATTTTAAATGAATTACATTATATTTTTGTGAAGTAGCAATAAAAGAATTGTAAACAAATAAAATTAATATTTTGTATAATTCTACTTCGAAAATATTTTTATTTATACCAGTCTTATTTCATAAATAAATAATCTGAGGAAATTCTTAGTTATTTAGTTAAAGTACATTTTAAAATTAAAATGCGCCGAAACATAAAATTACATTTTTGCTTCATAAAGATGCAAAAGTAATTAAAAAATATATTATTAGTTTGAAATATTTATCTTATAGCATAATACTTCGCGAATCCAAACAAAGCATGGCTTTTGCTAGTTTATTCAATAAAAGAAAAAAAAAAATTTTCTTATCGGTCATCACGCTCAAAAAGTGTAACTTGAATTCAAAGAAAAAGAGAAAATTTAAATTAATATCAAAGACAAAAAAAAAAAAAAAAAAAAAAAAAAAAAAAAAAAAAAAAACTGCATAAATAAAAAATAAATAATTAATTATAATTGCATAAGTTGATAAAAAATGCTATGCAATAGCTTTACCGCGGCTGTCGCGGTTAGGTTTTTGTGTTGTCGGCTCTTGGACTAAGAGTATTGGAATCCGAATTCGATTCCCAGCTTGGACATTTATCACTTTGTTGATTTACGCTTTGTTAGCAAAGTGAAAATTTTTAGTTATTTAATATTCAATAATTTTGAATGTAATTTCCTTGCTGAAAATTAATTGTATTTAATACACATTTTTTTTCATCTGAAATAAGGTTGTAAATATTATATCGTTCTTTTAAAACTTGGCAACACTAGGTGATAAAAAGTTATTCCAAACTATAAATTAAATAATTATTCAGATAATGAAATTTTAATAAAAAAAATTGGATACGGAAACCTTAAATAGTTAAGTAAATTAAAAAAAAAAGATTGGATATTGAATACCGTTGTCTAGTCAAGTATATACCAAATATAGTCAAATACACGACTGCGAAATATGATTAAATTGCTATGCATAGTTTATGATCATGTAAAATGCTTTTAATTGAACTACTTTTATAGTTTCAACATTAAATAGGGCTAAAACAATTTTCGACTTAAAGTTTGTTTGTTTAAACGTGTTTATCGTGTATTCCTCTAAAATATTAACCGTTTTCATGTTTTCACACTGAGTAATTTATTATTATTATTATTATTATTATTATTATTATTATAAGCTAAGAAGCACAATAAATTCAATTGTGGAAGCCAGTATTAGTTATAGATTTCTTTTAGAATATCGGTTAATAATCATAAAATAGAAATGAATCAAAATGATCATCAAATGTAGTAAAAATAGTTTCGAAAAGTGGTTTAAGTCAGCATTTATATATTTTCATATTTTTGTGATTTTTCATGGTAAAATGCTGAAATTTCTTACATGATAACCTGAAGGCGGGCTGAACCTTTCTGAATGTGCTATTGTAAGAGGGCGAGGTTAAGAGTGTATTCGAAAAAATGCTTTTCCACCTTCGACAGCTCGAAATTTTCCGATACAATTTCAGACACATTTTTAAAAGTAGAAACATGAAACTTGCTGAGGGGATTCTTGAAGGGACGTATGAGGTGCCGTGTGATGTCTTTTTACGCTCAATTCATTAGAATTTGAGTTATAAATAATTACCTTCCCAGTATGACCCTTTTTTTCGTTCCCAAAACTCTCGCTTGGGAAAAATCGGTTCGAAATGCCGTTTTTGATTGCTTTTTTTTTTGCAATATTTTCTGCATTTATCAAAGAATCGACAATCACGGCACCTTGTGTACTTTCCAAATAAGAGATTTTGAAAGTTTGGTATATTTGAGAGCAATAATGAATTCAAAAATAAATCTGAAAATAAGCAGTTTGAATCGAAATACACCCTTAAGTTTCCTTTATGATATCACAGGTGTGGATTTTTCAAAACTCCTATCTACCCTGTTTGATTTGATAAAATAGTTTTTGGAATAAATTAAAATGAAAAATTTAAGCATTGAAAAAATTTTAATAACCAGCTGCGTACCGACCTGATTGCATTTGCATTTTAAGGAATACTTCAATTATGCGAAAAGATCCACTCACTAATGCTAATCCCGTGGAAGAAATTTATAAAGATATCTCGATTGCATTTCAGTATTTTTAAACGATTTTTTTTTCATTGGGATAGCTGATATTGATCTGTATAAAGAACGTTTTTCATTTTTTTTTCTAAATTTTTAACTGTATATTTTTTTATGTGGATGCTCTCACTTTTGAAACCGCTTCTGAAAATGAAAGTGTGATCATTAAAAATATCTCTAAACAAATTCGGAAAAGTAAAAAAAGGGCTTTGTATAGATCGATTTCAGCTGTCTAAAACAAAAACAAAACAAAAAGTAAACGACATTTAAAAATATTGAAATGCAGCCGAGATATCTTTGTAAATTTCTTCCATAGTTTTCAGTGAAGCTAATTAAATTAGCTTCACTGAACGTAGGTCTTTTTGCTCTACTGAAATTGCTTCTTAATAAGATCTTTCGAATGTTATTTATTTATTTATTTATTTGTGTGTGTGTGTGTGTGAAAAAAAAATCCAGTATCTAACCTGTGTAAGTGATAAGCTAAAAATGTAATTATTATTATTTAAAAGTTTTAACTTAATGATTAAATCACCATAAGATTTCTTAACACTGATCAATTAGTCCAAGCGTTTTGGTGACAATCCATCAACATCCATTCAAAGATGGGTGTTGATGGATTGATTCTCCGGGTTATTCTCTGTTATCTCAAAAACTATTTTAGTTATTGGAAAGGGGAAAACTTCAGATTACATGTAGAAATATTCTCTATGTGATTTTGACAAGTTTAGTGTTTGCTATGCAACTGTTTATAAGCCTATTCCGAACAAACAAACAATCAGACAGATTTTTATCCTTTATATATGTACAAGGTAGAACCCGTCGAATTTCGACGAAAGAAAATGTTTAAGAAGGAACTGTTTCACTGATTTATAATAAATCTACTTAATTAGTCACAATAAAATACACCTTATGTTCGTAAGTCTAACTCTTAAACAAATGATATTTAACCTAAAGTTAACAAAATACTATTTCTATAAAACTCAGTTGTAGAAATTAGTAAAATTAAACTTAATTGATTTGTAAACAATGAAATATTATAAAGATTTTGTATTATTATTAAGTTATCAATTACGAATCTTATGCACAGTATTCCAAAATGTAAAATAGCAAAATGTACTCCACTTTGACTCAATAATAGAATTTTTTGCCTCGTGAAATCTAGGGCATTATTTTTACCACTTCAGAATGTACATATGCACCTCTCTTATCCGTGTTCACTTTTTAAAGGTATTTTAATTTGATCATTTCAAAATCATTTTAATTCAAAAATTGAAATCTCGATTGCTATTAGCTATAAACAGATGCTAATTTTATATTTTTTTAAGCGTAAATGAAAATTTCTGAAATAACCTGCATGCTATAAGAACGATATACAATATTCCTGTGACGTCAGAGTGTAAAAAGAAAGTGTTGTATCTTGTATCGAGTTTAAAGAAAGTTTTTAATAAACTAAAAATACTTTAAGTAATAAATATAGGCGAGTTAAAACGATTTTTTTTCACTTTAAAAAAATGGTAACAAAAAATACATTAATTTGCTTTTTTCGCTTTTTTCATTTTCATTTTAATGAAAATGGAGTATGTCTGTTGCCACAATTAAAAAAAAGTATAAAAAAATACGAAAAAATTAATAACTCAAAAACAAATAAAAATACAGCTTTCAAATCGCATTAAAAAGTAAAATTTTTTTCGTATACGATGGTATAAAAATTGAAAATGTGCTGCATTTAGAAGTTTAATAATTTGCAAAAGAAAAAAATGCAAAGCTTATATTTCATTTCAAATTTTAAAGTGTTGCCATTCGCAAAATGACGTATGCGTTACGCACAGATACGTTTGGCCTTTATAATATAGATATTTTATTTTATTTATTTTTTGTGTGTGTGGGTGTTATATTTCACTGTACGTCGTCTAAATGGTTCAATGAACTTGGAAAAAAGTGTTTTTAAATTAAAAAATTGACAAAAATAAAAAGAGTTAATTATAATATTCAACTTACACAGGAATATTTCGCATCCTGTTATAATGCTAAATTATTTAAATAGAATTTGACAACATTATAGTAAGCCCTTAAAATTTAGTAAAAAATATTTTTTTTCTTTTTATTTACTGAGTTTCTTTCTATTCTTTTTCTTCTTTTTCTTTTTTTTCTTTTGACGAAATTCTTAGTACGTTTCAATCTTATTCAAAAATGAGTTTGAATTGATTTATAAATTTTGGTTATTGATTTTGATTTGTTCTATAAATTTTATATTTCATATCGTATGAAACTCATTTACAAAAAAAGAATTTGGGTTTGAATTAGTTCCTTTTCTTTCTTTACTTTTTTGTGTGACTTTGTACAACAATGATTGACATTATCGTAGTAAAATATATTATTTTCATTCATAAAATGGATAATTTGTCAAGAGAATAATGTTATCTTCATCACCGGAACTACCCCTTCTCCCCTTTTGAAATTTGGATACCATTTAACGTTACTATTTAAAAAATGTCTGCCCTTTATTAATCGTATTACAGAGTCTCTTAACTTCATTTTAGGCAGATTTCATTTGAAATACTACCTACTGCGATCGCTCCTATGTTGGAATTTCTGAAAAAGTTTTGCAGATCTACACGGATCATGAGCCCTAGACCCCAAAACTATCATCAGTAAAAAAGTTTATACATCTATCTTTCTTTCTCTGTATATATATATATAAGACCATTAATGGTAACAATATTAACCATTTGTAATATATATATATATATAATTTTTTTCATGGACACGATAAATTCTATAATTCTGCGCAAATCTCCTCCAAATTAATACATAAAATCAAGCGGCATAAAATCTCGGTCAAGTTCATTAATGAGCAAAATCGGACCAAGGGGATACACATAGGGAATGGTTTTGTGAAAGCAGAAAAAACGTCATGAAAATAGATATCAAATCAGTTTAAAGTTTATATTACTCCGAAAAAATGGACCAAAAGTTTATGTATGACAGATACTTGATAAAATTAAAAATGGGCTCAAGGGGCTTAAAAGGGCTTTTGGAAGAAAAAATTCATAGCTTTGTGAATTCTCAAGATATTAAATCGAATTAATTTTTTTTATAAATATTCTTAGCAATATCTAAAACTTTTGTGGCTACAAGTTTTTGATAAAACCAACACTTATCGAAAAAAAAAAAAACCCACGAAAACTAAAAGGGGGTGGAAGAAGAAAAACGTAACTTCCTCAATTTTTAAGATATCAAATCCGAGGAAATTTACTATATATATTCTTAATAATAGCTACAACTTTTATACTGACAAGTTTTTTATAGGACCAATCCTTATAGCAAACACAGGAGGGGAAGAAAAAAAATCTCAAATCAAAACTGCTTATATTCTGACTCCTTTTTAAATTCATTTTTCATTTTAAACTATCTAAATGACAGGTTCTCTTATTCGGGAATTATATAATGTGACATACTGGCCAGTCTTTTGATAAAAGCAGAATAAATTAAAAAAAACTTTCAAAATGGGTTATTTGAACAGAAATTCACGATGTGATCGTGATTGAAAAATTAAGGAAGTAGGATAACATCCCCAGTAATTGGCACATTAAGGATTTGTCTTTAAACTTACTTCAATTTTCATTACGAAGAAATAAAATATTTACTTGCAAATATTATTAAATCAAAGAATGCATATCTGTGCATCTATTTTGCCCACTAAAAGCAAAAAATTTTGAAAAAGTATTTTTATAAAAATATATTTATAAAAAGTTGCTGGAGTCATCAGTAATTGGCACCTAGAGCACCAATGTATAACACCTAGTGATCCAGCAATTGGCACATAAGCAAATTTTATTTAATAAATATTATTTATATAAAAAGAAACTTTATATTTTGCATTGGGTTTAATTGCTTTAAATAAATTTACTGTAGATGAAGATGCCATATTTCAGGCTTTTGAGAGTAAGAAATCAGCATATTAGTCTGAAATGTGAACACTTTAAAACAATACAATATATTTATATTAATACCCAGTAATTGTCATGCTGTCCCCAGTAATTGTCATATGAAGCTTTAATGGATTCCAATTACTGTTAATATTTCATATTTTAAAATAAAAACAATTGATAAACAAAATTAGTCTATAACTTTAAAAGTACTGCCAAAATGAAAGGTTTAACCTCAAATCTTGCGATTCCCTTATAATTGGAATAGGTGCCAATTACTTGGAACTAGCAAAATTGAAGCATCATTAATTGGCATCTATCATTAATTCAGAAATCCAAATATTTGTGTCAAAAATACTTTTACATAATTAAATTAATCCTTTTAAACTAAACAAAACTGTTATCAATTAAAATTAAAAATATATTATAAATCATAAGGTGGTCTGGTGTAATAACACCAGGCGGGGTAATAACGCCAAGTGCTAATATTATGCATAATTATAAAATAATCTGGTAAATGACACCCATGTGCTCTGTGCAGAAGGGTTTTGAGTCATATAAATCGCAAAAAACAGCTTCAAATTAATTTGTTTCATTTTTAGGTTTTATTGTTTTTACAAGCAACTAAAATTAACGCTTGATCTAAAATTTGCGAGGTTACGTTTTGTGATGTGAAGACTATTTTTTTTCCCGGAAATACTTTGTTAATTACATAAATTTGTAGTACATTTCGTGGACTTTCAAAATGTTGTTGAAGATTTTGGATATCTTCTCGAGATAATTTGTAATTTAAAATGTACAGCGCAATAACTATAACGGGGTAATAATGCCAGTCCTTGGTATTAATACCCCGGTTGATTCCTTACAGTGGCCGAGCTACATCCTAAATACTGATTGAAATAAACACAGTTAAAACTGTGCAATGTTTCTAATAATTCTGTTTAAGCGGTCCTTTTTAAGCAAAAAGAAGCTCACGGTCTGATATTATGCCAAATAGCATTGGTCAAGAAATCACGCCATTACATTTTATGAATACATATCTGTTAAATTATTTTTTTTATATAGATAGTCAATGAATTTCTGTATCAAATCATATATGTGTTTGAAAAATACAACCTAAAACTGAGCCGTGAAAATTGGTAGACCCTTAACGTGGCGTTATTACCCCAGGGTACCTTATAATAATGAATTAAAAAGCATGCCTTTCTTAAGCCAGAAAAGAAGCAGTTTCAACAAAAATGGCTAATTTGATGCAAACCATAATTGTTTCTCTTTCCTAGGCACTATTGTCATCTATTATCATAAATCAAAGTTATAATCTTAAAGTAAATGAGCATATAACTGGTATATGGTCTTGCAGTTTTAAAAGACTGGATATAAATCTTATTTTAGGACATGTTTGTAGGAGGTGCCAATCATTGGTGCATGCCGATTACTGGGGATGTTACCCTATTCTAACAACAAATTTCTTATTATCAGACTCATTTTTAAATCCATTTGACAGGCTCTCTTTTTTAAGAAATGTATAATGTGCCTTATTGGTCAGTGTTTTTATAAAGGCAGAATATATTACAAAAAATTCTATTGAAATGGTCATTTTGAACAGAATTTTTCGAAGTGAATGTGATAGAAGAATTAAGGATTTATTCAAATTACAAATTGCTTATTTTCTGAATCATTCTTATTCAATTTTGATCTCAAGCATACTAAATTGATAGTTTTTTTTATTTAGGAACTATATAATGTGCCATATTGGTCGACATTTTCATAAAGTCAGAATATATTTCAAAAAATGTTGACAAAATTGGGCATTTTGAGCCGTATTTCGCTTAAGACGTTTCTGATAAAACCAGCTCTTGCAGGAAAATGGAGTTTATCTCTAATCATATTTTATTTTTTGTTGTTGAAATGAATACTCTACTTCGAAATCTACCTCCGTCTATAGGCCAAGCTGACAGACAGTTTTCTTTAGTTGTAGCTTGCTTTTGATTTGATGGAATGTAGATCAAGCAAGCTTAATTTTATATTAGAGAGATGTGGTTGGCATAATGGATTTAGGAAGAGTACCATATCCAGTTCTGGTTGGCGCGATTTGCAAAAAAATTGAAATTGACGACGAAAAGCCATTTTAGCATCTTATCAGATTTCTCAAGATAGTTAAAAAACATGATTTTTAAATAGTTTATAAAGATATATTTATTTAATAAACGTTATATATGTCGCATGTTAAAATAATATAAGATGTTTGTATAAATATTTTTATGTATATAAATTTTAGATATATTTCTATATATATGTAATAATTCATAGCGATATACATATATAAGTACATAATATACATACCTATAAATAAATACCATATACTTATAGATATTTTTTAAATTTTATGTATTCTACCTATTTATTATGTATGTGAAAAAAAAAAAAAAAAAACATATATTTTTTCCGAAAAAAATACTAAATGCAAACAAATACAAAAAACAAATGGCTAAAGTCCATTCCAATAGTAAAAAAAAGCAACCCCTAAACAATCACTTCGATTCATTTAAAAAAAAAAAAAAAAAAAAAAAAAAAAAAAAAAAAAAACAGGATATGGAATTTTTTTCTGAATTTAAGTGTTGTATGATTACATTACATACATGCCTTTTATGATTTACAAACATATACATTTATTCATGTATAACATGTATGACACATATATATATTTAGTATTCAATCGTATATTGCTTTGTTTAACAGTTTCATCATGATGATGATGCTAATTGTTCTTATCTCATTGTACCTTTTGGCTGGAACATGTGAGAGGTAAGTTCTGATTTATATTATCTATTTATTTGATCATAGTATGATAACATCTAAATCTTTTCCCTCTTTTTCTTTTGATAACAATGTGTTTCAGCATTTTACATTTCATAGCGCTCTAGAATCTGAAATTAACCTTCCATGATATAGGACTTGAATTATGTTGATAAATATAAAGGTTCACAAATATAACGTATCTTCACCACTGAAGAATTAAAAAAAAAAAAGGCAATTTATTGTGTTAAATTTTTAAAAATGAGAACTATTTTCGAATTCAGTTGTGAAATTGAAAATGATTTTACTGGAATTAAAAGCTAAAAAATAAATTTAGATTTAACTGTGGTTTTCGTTTCATTATTATTTCTTCTTTTTTTAATTGGATTTAATATTACTTACCCATTATACGTAGCATACGGAAAATCTTGTAATCGTATTGAAAATTGAAAAGAATTTTTTGACAGATTTACAGGTTTCAGATTCTGGAGATTCCAAAAAACATATTTTTAGAAAAAAAAAAAAAAAAAAAAAATTGCCGTCCGTCTGTATATGTGTCTGTCTGTCTGTGTGCCTGTAAACACTCTATCTCCCGAACAAATTGAGAAAGAGATTTGAAATTTGGTATATAAATAGTATCTAAGAATGGGACGAAACTTTTTTAATACCAGTAACCTCGATTAGGCGGCACTATTTTTTTAGACACTCAAAATACTCGTTCTGATGAAATAAATATAAAAATTTTCGATTTTTTATTTTAAGAAATGAATATAAAAGACAATAAAAAAAACATAAATTTTGCATAAAGAATGAAGTCAATCAGATAATTAGTTGTCGAGATATTTGTAATCCTGTTTTCCACACTCTTCATGACCCTGTATTTCATTCAAATTTCAATTCAAAGGTATATTTTAATTAGAAATGGAACGCTTAATCTAAAGCAGTAAATTGTTAGTTAATATAATTATCATTTTTGGCATTATAAGGATGCTTCTTTTACACAATTCCCTGTTACTTGGTTTTATTTTCATATTTTACAGTATGCATATCCATGATGGGTAAGTATTACGGTAGCCCCTAACGACTAGTTTTACTTTCGAAGCCCTGTTTCCACATTTTTCTTAAGTACGTCGCGTGATGTTTATCGAGATTCATAGTCGGATAATATTGTACCGGTAATACTGATGATCTTAGAATATGCTGATGACAGAAACGTGTTTCTAATTACGAATGGTGAGCAAAACAAGTAGTGTGTTTAGATATAGTATTTGTTTTACAAAGGACAGTTTAAGGGAGGATTTTGCACAGCGAGGCGATGTGCACAAAAAAACACAAATGTATTAAAATGAAACTTATGTTTGTATCGTTAAATATTAGGCTCTTCATTAAGGCTATATTTGCAGTGATCGCCGACTCAATTTCAACTACAACTACAAACAGCGCATGTTTGTCCCTTTGAAAGTTACGAATATATATATATATATACATATATACTGAGTGCAAAAACAAAATGTATTCTAACTGGAATTCACTCATTTAACTTCTATATCATACGGATAATTATATGCAAACACCTGAGGTATTTCAATTCGAATATCACTATATTTAGATCCTGATTATCACAAAAGTAACAAGGGGCATGTGTCTCAATATTCCAGTTATAGGGGACCCCGAAATGCACATTCAGTATCAAAGAACACTCACAGTATATTTGCAAGAGTTTTTGTCTCAAGAAGTTAAGACTACTGGTCACCCATTTTCCGAATTTCCCTTTATAATGTTGACCCTTCACGATTTTGACTCTGCGCGATTTTTTTCTATTTTTATGAAAGAAAATATTTGAAACCGTATAATAATAAAAAATTGTAAAACAAATAAAATTTAATACAAACAAATTTAATCGCGTTTACATCGGTTCCTGAAATCGAGAAATACATTACATACTTCCTTAAAATACCTGATATTCACCGATTTCTTTTGATTCAAGGTTTGTTTTGAAAAATAGGGCCAGCGTAGCGGGCGTAGCCTGCTAGTTGCATTATAGATCAGATAAAAAAAACGATATGCAGACGAAATATAGACGAAAAGATATATAGACGAAAAGTAAGCAAGAAGTTTTCCCCCATCACAGTGTAGTGGCGGTACTTTTATGTAAAGCCTAGTAATTTAACTGTTAAATCAAATACATACACCGTTCACTTAAACCTTTCGGGTCCGATTTTTTTTTCAGTTTTTAGGAAAAATCACTTTTGTGTTACTAATATTTACATCAGCAATCCAAGTAAATTAATTAGTGTTTAACAAATATTTATTGTCTGAAAGATAACGAATGTTTTTGTTTTGCGTACTATTCAATTAAAATTCAAATGACAATAGGCTAAGAAAGTAATTTTAGAGATGTTTAGAAAATATTATACCACAGTAAAATTTAACTTACGTATATTACAACTTTCTAATACTTTTTGCACTTTTATTTTAAATTTAAAGAGTGAAATTTATGTTTAAAATAAAATAGTTGCAAACAGTGCAAATATAATGAAGCAGATAATAATAATCATTATTATTACTAAATGTGTAAACACAAATGAAGTCATATAGTAAATGCAAAGATATATATTAAACATTACCACACATAAATAGTAGCAAAAGTATTTCCTGAAACAAAATAATATTCCACTAAAAGACATGTTCTATTAATAGTACACCAGACCGGAAAGTGTTAAAATAGTTAGTCAAATCGCAACCCAAAGGTCACAATGAGCTTATATATATATATACATATATATAACACTTATCATATATCCATTTACTATGTTTGCAGCAATAAAAAGACAAGCGTCGCAATCTGTTCAAAAAGTCGGCATAAAACACATCGATTTTTAAAAGATATCCCCCTTTCCTCGCTTATATAATGAACCTATAACAAAAGAGAGGGCGGCGGTGACACAAATGACTACGTCATCAAGTTACGGGATAAAATTATGATGTAGGACAAGATTATTAGGTGTAGATTAAGGAATGACTGGTTTGTCTAGGCATTTCTTGGTACGATATGAGTAACAGCGGACGCCAACTCGCCATTTTGGCGTCACTATCACGTCATCGAGTTATGAGATGAAATTGGTGCCAAATTAAAGGAAAAATAAAGTATTTTAAGAATATTTCAGTCTGCCTGGGCATATTCTGGTACAAATCCTCGGCAGACTGAAATTTATAACAAAAAAGATGACGTTATAATGTACATTTCAATGACTACTTCATCGAGTTACCGGATGAAATCATAATGTAGGGTAAGATTATTAGGTGTAGATTAATGAATGATTGGTCTGCTTCGGCATTTCTTGGTACGATATGAGTAACGGAGGGCGCCAACTCGCCATTTTGGAGTCACTATCATGTCATCGAGTTACGAAATTGGTGCCAAATTAAAGTAAAATATAGTGACGCCAAAATGGCGAGTTGGCGTCTGCGGGTACTCATATCGTACCTAGAAATGCCGAGGCAGACCAATCATTCATTAATCTACACCTAATAATCTTGCTCTGCATCATGATTTCATCCCGTAACTTGATGAAGTAGTCATTGAAATTTACATTATATCGTCATTTTTTTTTTTGTTATAAATTTCAGTCTGCCGAGGGTTTGCACCAGGATATGCGCAGGCAGACCGAAATATTCTTAAAATAATTTATTTTACTTTTAATTTGGCACCAATTTCATCTCGTAACTCGATGACGTGATAGTGACGTCAAAACGGCGAGTTGGTACCCGCTGTTACTCATATCGTACCAAGAAATGCAGGGTAGACCAGTCATTCCTTAATCTGCATCTAATAATCTTGTCCTACATCATGATTTCATCCCGTGACTCGATGACGAAGTCATTGAATTGTACATTATACCGTCATTTTTTTGTTAAAAATTTCAGTCTGCCGAGGGTTTGTACTAGGATCTGCTCAGGCAGACCAAAATATTCTTAAAATACTTTATTTTACCTTCAATTTGGCATCAATTTCATCTCGTATCTCGATTACGTGATAGTGACGCCAAAATGGCGGGTTGGCGCCTGCTGTTACTCATATTGTACCAAGAAATGCCAAGGCAGACCAATCATTACTTAATCTACACCTAATAATTTTATCCTACATTATCATTTCATCCCGTAACTCGATGACATAGTCATTCGTGTCGCCGCCGCCTGGTCTATACTACTTATGTCATCTATCTTGTAAAAGTGGATTTAAAAAAGTTTTTTCAAAGTTAGTAAATTAGTAAATCTCTATGGTATAAAAATTTTAAATAAGTGGTACTTGTAAGAACTGTCAGTAGATAAAATGGTAAAGGCATTTTTTTCATTAGCCACCCAAGGTCATGAATCGCCCAATTTTATCTGTAATTTATACAATTGTATACAAGCTGACACAGTAATGAATTCAATGATGTTCCCATAAATGCGTACCAAAATACACCAAACGATTCTAGTACTGCAAAACTGAAATATTTTAAAGGTTAGAAAGTAGAAAATAAAGTATAAAGAAAAAGTAAAGAGTGAGTAACATGAAAGAAAAATATGTTTTTACTAATTAATAGTTTAATATTAATTAATTTATGATTATGCGTTCAGAAATCCATTTAGAAATCGTCAAAAATATAGCTTAAATAACGTCTATTCAATATTATCCTATTTTAAGAAATAAAAAAAAATAATAAAGAAGAGGAAAATTATATAATTTAAAATAAATTCATTTTCTTGCTCTTTCTTACCAACTGTGAATTTTTCATAATCGACTTCTTTGAACATGGCTAAATTAGTGCATTGTAACGAAATTTTTTGGAAAAAACATTTCTTTTGTGTTTCCCTGTAAATGGATTAAAACTGCTATGAATGTCTTGTTATAACGTAACTGTAGGGAAATTTAGTGATTTATATAAGTTTCAATACATTCGCAATTGCCTAATATAATTAAAATACTCTGCAATCGATTTTTCCCCATAGACCATAATGTAATGGAATTCTGTATAATGCGTCCTTATAAATAAACTATTCATCCCACATACTTCACTTACGATACAAAACATGCCTAGGGAACCCTAAATAACCTTTACCAATTACATGAAATCCGAATATATTTACGAGATTTAGAGCGTGGAAAGACAGCCAGAAAAACCGAATGCATAAACATTTTTTTAAATTTGTTCGATAGCGTTAAAAATCACCAGTGACATTCATGTTATTATCATTCAGATATGAAGAATGAAATTTTATGTATAAAGGAAATGAATACTCACTTTTACATTTAATTAAACAAATCTCTGTTTACAAGGTAAATGTGCCATATTACCGCTAGAGCTACGATGCGATCATGTACTACTGCATTACGGTTTATATTGTTTTATATTTCTATCACACTTTACAGTATGTACAACAGTTTTGAATCCCCTTCTATAAGTAATTTATAATTTATAAATTGAAATTTTTTATTTCTGTATTACTAGAGAATTTTTACTAGGCATTATGTAAATTATTACACTTGTGTTTTTCATTAATAAATGTTTGATATAAAAAAAAAAGAATTCCTATGAACTTTAAATCTTTTATTATAATATATATATATTTTCATTTATAGCTCCAGTTCTACCGAGTACACCGATCAGCTTTCCCATAAAAGACATCCCAGAGCCACCTTCGATATAAAGAATAAAGTACTGACATGGACATGCCCATCGAATGATGGATACGTTTCTGCGTGGTACAGATTTTTAAATAGCTTGTACTGTAAACTTTCAGAATATGAAATACAGGTGGCTAAAAGAAATTTTAATGTAGATGACATCGAAAAATGGGGATATGCTGAAGATGCATGGAAGGATGTTTTTCAAGCTAAAGAACAACTGAATAGTAAAAATCCAGGAATAAAGATAAATAGATACAACTTCCAAGCATTTTTAGATAAAATTGGAACATACAACATAGCAGATTATCATAATATAAAGAATATCACGATTACAGAAAAACAGTTAGAAGAATTAAATCATGTCTTAAATTTAACAATAAAACAAGGAATGCACATAAGCTGCAAAGAACCATATATGTTTATAAAAGGAGATTATGTTATTGTTTCACAAATTTCTCAATATATTTGGACGGGTACGGTAGATGATAGTTGTAAAGGTCTAATGTTTACCACCAAATTAAAATTCCTCAATATTTTTGCGTTAAATACAATATTTATTGATGCTGATATGCCTACCATAGGATTATTTGAACCAATGACTATTATAGCCCCAAAATGGCGTATTATTGGCAAAAGGAAGATAGAATTTTCTGGAAAGATCGGAGAGTCGCCAAGAAGTAGGCCTAGTGTATATCACTTTCATGGAAGAGACGGTAGGCCAGGAAATTCTGGAGGACCTGGCGGAAATTTCTTTGGAATCGGAGAAGAATTCTTCGATGGTGCGAATCTGACACTTTCTTTCAACGGTGGCAATGGTAGTCCAGGAGAAAATGGGGAAAATGGTAGGAATGGAAATGATGGAACTACTCCCGATCTACCATCATCACACAGTGGTTGCCCTTCTGATTCATGTGATATAAATAAACAAATTAATTTTTTTCAATGCGAACGCATCAGATGCTCACATGCTCGCCAAGCTCCTTTGACAAGTTCTGCAGCTCTACTCTTCTGTGAGTATAAATTATTCGGTACCGACGGTACAGCAGGTGGAAATGGTGGGAATGGAGGAAAAGGGGGAAAAGGTGGAAGGCCAGGAAATATTGAATTATTCGAATTAAATAATTATTCAGGAATATCGCAGAAAATGTTTTTGGGGCAAGATGGATTAGATGGAAATGGAGGTACTGGAGGAATTGGAGGGAAAAAAGGGGATGATAAAATTGCAAAGTGCGAGCCGAGAGCTTTCTATAGAGCTTATTGGACTTTGGTCAATAACATAAATTCCAATAAAAGAGCTCCTTCGGGGCAGAAAGGGCGAAATGGTGTTATTTCTAAAGATTTGGAAACACCTAGAGCAGCCGATACTATAAGTAATTTAGATAAAGCTAAAATTATAAATCACTATAAAAGTTATTTAAGAGAAAACTTATCGGATCGCTTTAAACATTACTTTTTGATCAAATTTTTAAATAAGCTAGAAAATAACAATAAAGTTAAAACTGTGTATGAAACTTTAGGATTTATAGATGAACTACAAAGCTTAGAAGAGCATTTTCACAAGTTAAATGAAGATGTTAACTTGCTTCCATTTTATCAGTCACTATTAAACAGAATAGATGAGTATGCACAAAACCCCACAGAAACAGTAAATCCAAGTTTGTATAAGAAGGTTCTTGGATATTTATATACAGCTACTTTAGGTAAAATACATAATTTTGAAGATGAGTTAGAGTCAAGCTTAATCATTGATATAAGTTCATATTTGGAATCGGTAAAAAATGATATTGAGAATCTGAAAGATTTGCAAAATGGCAACAACAAAGAAGAAATAATAAATAAGTATAAACAAAATTACAAAAAAGAAATAGACACAAAAATTAAAGAAGCTATAGATATTATCTCAAAAGAAATTACACCTGAAATAGATAATATTGCTACTGAGACTGATAATCAAATAGAAACACTGGTCAATGAAGTAATATACCTAAAACAACAAAGAAGAATAGAGCATGAACAATTAACTAAGAAGCAACATGAATTGGAAAATGTGTTGATACTGCAAAATGTGGTCTCGTCTTTGAAAATTTTTGGCTCAGTAATAAGTTTCTTGGGTCCTGTTGGAAATGTTGCAGGTTCAGTGATTGGAATTGGTGGCACAGTAGCCGAAACCTTTATTTTTAATACGCCAGGATTTTTAAATAGCACAGCACCATTAACACAAAGTGTAGCGGATTTGGAATCGCTAAAAGGTAAAATTCAATATATTAGAGACCAGAAAGTAGCTAGCCTCAAAAAATCATTGGACAGTATTTCTGAAGAGACAGGTAAGCATGCAGAAACATTTGCGGATTTATCCGTGAAAGTATCAGATTTTCGAAACAGGTTAGATAAAATTAGTAGGAATAATATTAACAATTATCAATTTCAAGAGCTTCAAAACTTGGAGATTGAAGTAAAAGCGACGTTGAAAACAAAAGAAAGGGAATCAGCACATGCTCAAGAAAGTACTGCTGACCAAAAGACTAAAAATGAATATGCAGCTATTCAGAACATGCAGAAAGCTGTTCAGTTGAGTTCGGTAATCTTAGATTCTTATAACAAACATAAATTTAACCAAGCTAAACTTGATGCAATAAATAATGCTATTGCAAAAAATAAACTTAAGTTCTATGAGTTAAAGCAATTTGAAGATAAAATATATAGTACTATAGTACCAATGTTGCAAAACATGCAAAATGACATTGACAATATGATAAGTAAACTTGGTCAAAAATCTAAAGTGGCTCTTGATGTAGCAAAGTGGAAGGTGAAAAGTACATTAGGAGATATGATGCTAGAAATGCAGCAACTCACTAAAAAGTTCACTGTAGAACCTAAATTAACGCGTTGTATAGAAAAGATGAAAGAAGCTATTGTTACTCTAATTAATGTACACGATCATGTACATTATTTTCAAAAAGATCAAAACTTTGCTAACTTTATTGCAGATATAAATTCTATTACTGTAAGTAACGTACACTTTGTGTATAATCCGAAACTTGAAAATGATCTTAGATATGCATTACGCGATCTAGAGATAGCACTGAGGTCTAGCATCGTAGTGCAGCGGCATAAAGTAGCTGTTGATGCATTTAAACAGTTTGTATTTCCATTTGCACATACATATTTTAAAGGGTTGATTCTTCCAACTCACCTTAAATTAGCTGATAATAAAATAAACATTACAATTGAGAATTTAGTATATAAAGCTGTGACTGAGATAGATCATATAAAATCGAAATTAGAATTATACAAACAGACTGTAAGCAAACAAGATGGGTGCATTGGTTCGGGAGAATTTAAAAGTAATTATCGTTCTAGCGAACCATTTTTTGTTTGGAACAATCAAGAGCACAAAAGTATGATTTCAAAGTTACTATCAGGAGAGACCGTAACGGTGAAAGCAGACGTAACAGCCTCTTCATATGATATGGATGCAATTAAGTTTAATGTTATAGATTTTACTTTTAAATCTAAAGATCAAACGAAACAACTTGAAATAGACAATGCACTTAAAGGATTTCAGATAACGGCTATTCACTTAGGTAATTCATACTACCGATATAACAATACAGTTTATAGGATGATGACACCTAGTCGAGCTATTTGGTATTATTTTGAAAAGAACCATATTGGTGAACCTGTCCATAAAAGTACATCCTATGAAAAGATTAAGACTGGAGATTTTATGCTCAGCCCGTATGCTTGTTGGCAAATAAAGTTAGAGAAACTTACAAATTATGTTTCATTTCGTAACTTAGAAGTCTACAAAGATGATGTTGATTTGGAGTTGGGAGGACATGGTCATTACATTAATAAAAGGAATATGGATTGCTCAGATCTTAAAGTAGAGAAATATTATAAATCAATTGATGCAAATTATCAAAGAAGTGCAGGTTTTCAATCGAATGCATTTTCACCTCTATTACGTGATGAAGGTTTTGCAAGTAGTAAACCTATCGCGAATCAACAAAATTCAGTCTCTGAATCAAATTCATTTCCACGTAATTTAATAGACGAAGATTATGTAAACAGTAACCTAGAATTATCTAATGAAGAATTAGTTACATTTAGTACAATAGATCAAGAAGACCAAGATAATCAAGAAAGTATTGAACATGGAACTCATAATATTAAATATACAGGTTGGTTTGGTGGTTGGTTTTCAGGAGACGGATCGAATTAATCACTGTTGTCTGTATTATCCTTAAAATGGCGTTGAAAAAAAGATGTTCAGAAACAGCATGTACGATTCACTATGTGTATTACCTCAATGAAACTCATGTTTAAAAATCAATAAAGTGGGAGCCAATAATTTTACTTTCAATTAAAACTTCGATTATGTAAGCTATGTTATTATATTTTTTAGAATCTGACTGTGTTGAAAAAAAAACATGTATCCTGTTTGAATTGCTTCACGAAGAATGCAGAATTAATATATGTTTCAAATGTAAATTTCCACTCATTAAATAGTTGTAAGTTCCTACTTCGTTGATATGATATGAATAACAGAAATAAATTTACGGCAAATTTTTTTAGGTGCTTTTTTTCTTTTGTTGTTGTTTGTCGAAATACTTTAATTGGAGAAACGTGAAGTGAAAGTTTGCTGCACAAACGAAAAACTTTTGGTGTGTGTGTGTTTTTGTAGTTCTCATGAAAATAGCCCCACAAAGCACCCGATTAGCTTGTAATTAGGCAATCATCTTAGTAAGGTAACCTTATTGAGCTGCGTAGTTTCTGGCTTAACTTTGTTCAAATGTGAACATTATAGAACATTTTCTTTTACACCATGATGCTTTTCAGTGAGAAAACAGATTTTCAAATTTTAATATTTATTAAAAAGACACTCAGAGCATTGAGACAATAGATTTCCATTTTAAATTATGGATGTTAAAACTTTCCATGATTGGTATCAAATTTTGTCTATACTTAAGTCAGACATTCAAAATTACCAATAGATATTTTTTAACACGTTCGTTGCCGCTTACATGAACATGTGTTGATAGTTAATGCCGCACTGTAGAAGTGGGTTTTTCCCAGAACCCGATTTACTTTTTATAACAAAGAATCAGTGAAAGATTTTCCCGCGCCAGCGCGTAACTGGCTATTGGACATCACCCCACATCACGCGCTAGCGAGTGAGTGGCCCCTTAACGTTAGCGCCATATCACGCGCTATCACGTGAGCGGCAGCGAACGTGTTTATGTAATTTTGTGCATCTGTTTGGAAAATATTAAGTATTTAACTTTTTAATTTTTGATTTTTGCCATAAACTTAATTAAACTTTTCTCAGTTTCTTTAACTGTTACCTAGTAATTGTACGTAATGAAGTACGAAAGAAAGCAAATTTATTAAAATATTAGCAGGTTTCTCCCTCTACGCTGGCGCTGGTCAGTTTTTCCACCTCAATTTAAACGAAATATTATTTGAACTTTTGTTTTATAGCAATATGGATCTTTATCTGAAAACTCCTACCACATTACTGAAAACGATATGAAGGCCATTGCGCTACTATATTTCTTAATGTGTCCTTCTTTTAGATAAACATTTACTATAGAATTTATAAGTAACAATAAAAGGATATGTAATATACTAAGCAATCCGAAAAAAATATCTATATAATAATCAAAGCTCTTTAAAATCGATCCAGTAGATATTTTTAAAAAGACTAATCACCCATAATCGGGTTCATTTTATTACAAATTTTGTAATCATATAATATTTTTATAACTGAAAAGGTATGTAGTGTGGGTACTAAAGCCGCCTATGAAATATGATCTTATTAACAATGGAAATCTGATGAATATCCCGCATGTAGAATTTTTTAATCTTTCATAATCAGATCTATCTGATGATAGAACTTTCCTCCATAAAAGCTTCTGTAACTGAGCAACGTAGAACGATATAAAATATACTAAAATCTTCCCTGAAAAATCGTGTAACTAGTAGTGCAAGCTCCATCAAAATCCATTTAGCAGAGCTTAAGTCATAAGTAGTCGGAACGGAATTCCCATTTGCATTTTACATAAGTTGTTATACGAAAGAAAATTAACTCTAAAAGCTTTATATTCATTAAAGGTTTAAAAGTACAAACTAGAATAATGTATGTAATAAATTTCATCGATGTTATATTCTAAATAATCTAAAATATTTCAAAATTTTAAATGAAAAAAACAAACTATCACCAACAACAAAATCTTAACTCTTTTTTTTTTTTTTTTTTGATTAGACCTTTAACCAAGTTAGCATGAAGCATGAATGATGTATAATGAATATTGTTCAAAGTGGATGCGGATAATGTTAAAGTGCTGCCACAAAGACCACTAATGCGGAAATTGTTCCTTGCTAAAATACGGCAATTAGTAGCCGACTCGACTGCGGAAGATTTCGCATTAGGTTTAAAAGTTTACGCTCTTTCTAATGTAATTCCTAAAACATTTTGATTTATCATTGCTGAAAAGAATACGTTTTTGTCAAGTCTTTAACAGGAAAGCTGAAATACACATCAACAAAAAGTATATGAAATGATTCAAAGATGAACTCGTTCGATGTGCCAATTCCAAAACTTTCTTCTATCACATACGTACATTTTAATATTTCAAAAATTAGTTACATATGTTAATACTTTAATATTATTAATTCAATACTATACCAACTTTGCTTTTCATCTTAAATTTCTGCTTCAGTCAATTAATCGGAATAAAAAAAGAATGGTGTCCAGTTAAACTGATGGCATAGAGCTCACAGGCTACGCAGACTAATTGTATATTACAGCCTTATATAATAATGCCTTTCGAGAAAAAAAAATAAGGAAGGAAGTACCCCCACCCCCAATTTTCTTTCTTTATACTTATAGTTGAAGCTCCAAAACTAATCAGGGATACGCCTTATCATATAATAAATCTGTATCCAAAATTCGAAGCAAGTCGAATAATTCTGCATAAAAACCCATTTATGTAATTTAAGAAATGTTTCTCCCCGTTCCCTCCTTTATAATTAATCATTAAACCTCCAAAACTGTTCAGAAATTCATCTTATCAGAAAAAACATACATCCAAAATTTAAAGCAAATCCGATAACTCTGCATAAAACTTTATTTAGCTAACTTAAATTGGAGGTAATCGCCCGTACCCTCCTTTATATTTAACAAAAGAAAATACCACAACAAATGAGCGAAGCTTCTTACTACTATGAACCTGTATACAAAAATTGAAACAAATCGGTTAATTCTGTAAACAATTTACATAAATTATGAGGGGTAGTTTCCCCCATCTTCGCTTTATACTTATCCAGCGAATTCCAAAAACAAATCACGGAAGCGCCATTTCAGAATAAACCTTAATGTAAAATTTGAAGCAAATAAATAAACTTTGCGTGAAAAACCTAAATTAAGACGGGGGGGATTACCCCCCCCCATTCCCCCTCTTTAAACTTATCCAATGAACACTCAATACTAATCATGAAGGCACCTCATTAGAATGATCCTACACCTAAGATTTAAACGAAATCTACTAATTCTGCAGGAAAAACCCATTTAATATAAATTAAGGGGAGGGTTATGTTAATAATGGTAATGGTTACCATAATGGTATTATGGTAATTAAGGGGAGGATTTATGTTATTTATATTCACAATAGAATGTTCGGTATTGAAAATTAAGTATATATAAGTAAAGTTTTGAATGTCCCTATACAGGAACATTCAAAAGAATTCTGTAACATTACGACCTATGGGGAAAAAGTCCTTTGTGGCGTATTTTATCCATGTTTCAGAACTTCAAACACAATTAAATTTATATGTATCTCCGAGGTGCACTTCAAAGTACATTTTAAAAAAGATGGTGTGCGTAGCATTCATCATTCATGTACAAGGGCACATAAAATATTTCAGTTATGTTACTCTCTATGAAAAATAGTTTCTTTAAAATGTATTTTAAATGTGGTACTTTCTTTTCATATTACTAAATGTCTACAAATTTTATAGATCATACACAGAGATGCATAAAACGTCTGATATATATTTCCTTTTACTGATGGAAATTTCTAAAAGGGAATTTGAAACTGTACAATGCGTTTTCGAATTGAACTAAATTTTGCATACTTTGTAGTATAATTTTTTAAACTGAAAAATGTCATGCAAAATGACTAGCAGGACAACGTCTCGGTCTTTTACAGCGTCTCGGAGTAATGAAATTTCAGAAGAAAGGAAACTATTCAAATATGTCAGATAGTAGTATTTGCTGAATTAACAAATTTTAAGGTAAAAAATATGAAAGAATAAAATTATATTCAACCAGTTTAACAAAAAAAAAAAAAAAAAAAAAAAAAAAAAAAATAGTTTGAGTTTTGGGACAAAAATGTATAAGAAGCGATTAACTCAGTTTATAACAACAGATGAGCAGTTATCTATACCTAATGTGCACATTTACGACACATGACCCTTGCATATTTCTCTTCTATGGCGTCTTATATGTTTAGTATAGTCTTATTTTAGCATGTGATAAAGCTATTTTGATGTCATGCTGAAAGTATCTAAATATTATATCGATAAAGATACACTTGCTTTATTGCAAGTCGTGAAAATGTTAAGAAAAAACAGGCTTTAACATGCGAACTCATTACACGGTGATTTTAACAATCAATCTCAATGTAAATCTGCTCCATGATCGATGAAGGGTATTGTAATTATGGTATTAAGTGAAATAAATATTGAAACCACTGAACTTGTTATTCAACCATTTCACACAGTACCGCAGGTAATTTGTTTTAATGCACAATCTCATAAACCAATCGTAAATATATTGATGCATCGAATTGGCACAACTCAATTACACGGGTCTTTCAGTATTTGGCAAAACACAAGAGAGAGAAGTAGTCAGAGGCACTTTTCATTGGGAGTTTCAGTCTTGTATCATCATGTGAATTAGCAACTATCATCAGCCATGC
This sequence comes from Maratus speculifer, assembly GCA_964019185.1. Taxonomy (NCBI): domain Eukaryota; kingdom Metazoa; phylum Arthropoda; class Arachnida; order Araneae; family Salticidae; genus Maratus; species Maratus speculifer. Next base: position 200,952,921 of record OZ025298.1, read on the forward strand.
ATGTAGCTGTAAATGCTCAATTCCAAAAAGAAAAGATAGTGTGTTCGGCGGGACTATGACAAGGGATTTTCCCAATTGCGACACATGATAACTTAGATCACAATCAAAACCGTTCATCCTCTGAGAATTCCTGGCGTAAAATAAGTATATTATTGTTTCCAAATCTAATACCTTATTATTTAGGAAGCGTAAGGATTACCTGACAAAGTCTGACTTATGGCACAATCGGCTCCAAAAAGCAGAGTGTTCCCAATCTGTCAGAAGAATTTGCTTTAGTTCGCCAGAAATTCTACATATAAAAGAACCTATTATTTCAAATTGTTCTAAAGCAACGTCAATTCATGTCTGCAAAATTATTGGGAATTATATTTCATGGGCAGATTTCCACAGAAATAATCCAACACCTTCAATCAATTTCATTACAGAAATTAAGACACTTTTACCAAAATTCTATCTAAGACACTGTGGCAGCCAACAGAGGTAAATGGCCATTATTATTGGTCATTTGCCAACATTTTTTTTACAATTATGAAATTAATCCAGTAAAATTGTCTAGAAATATATGGTGTTTGGTGCAATTAATACTGAGCAAGCTTTCCTCCAAGTGTTAGAGGAGTAAATGTCAGGAAATAGGTGAATCAGGTAATGTCAGGAAATCTCCTTTCCTATGGAATATTTCCAAATTCCAGGAAGATCTTCTGGCCATACCCAAAAACATAAACAAAAAATGTACTTCAGTTTTATACGTAACTTCATACCTTTTTTGATGGTACAATAATGAAAATGACTCAGATATTGCAATTTTTTTTTCTCTTTTCTGATTTTTTTTTTCAAATTTAAGGAGTACCTGCTGACCATAGCCAAACACTTACACAAAAAAATTGGTTCAATTCTATATGTAACTTCATGCACTTTTTGGTGGTACAATATTGAAAATACCACAAAATTGCTATTACAGCGCCGCCTTCTGGCGGATATTTTTCAAACACAGGGAGAATTTACTAGCCATACCCAAACACTTACACGAAAAATTTCGTCCAATTCTATGGATAACTTCATACACTTTTCAGTGGTAGAATATTGAAAATGGCACAAAAATTACTGTTGCAACGCCCCCTTCCGGCGGAATATTTAAAAATTGAAGGAGGACCTGCTTGCCGCAGCCAAAAACATATACAAAAAATCTGGTTCAATTCTATGCATATCTTGATGCTCTTTTCGATGGTACAATGATGACATACAAACGCACACACACACACACACACACACAGGCAGATATTTTGTAAAAACATGTTTTTTGGAATCTTTGACCCCCAAAACGTGTAAATCTGTTGAAAACCGGAAAACGAAAAAAAATTCGATTACAATACTTTCTTCTATTGAAGATTGCGATTTTACACGTTTTGTTAAATATCTAGAAAAATAAATGAAGAATTTTCCTGGAATTCCGAATGTGTAAAGCATAATAGTGCTGGTCATATATTACTGTGAAGATTTTTTCACGAAACTCCATAGGGGACCGTTAACAAATTGAAAAAGAACGAGTATGTTTTGAATAACCCTGTAAAAACTAATGTAGCAAAAGCATTCAAATTGTAGATTATGATTAAGTGATTTATGGCAATAAACTGTGTTCATTTTTTATAAGGATAGCATGTATACTCGTAGAAAAAGATGACCGCCCACTTGCGATTTTATACATTTTGTTAAATATCTAGAAAAATATACGAGGAATTATCTTGAAAATCTAAAAGTTTAAATATAATATTAAAAGTCATAAATTTCCTTGAAAAAATTTATCCAAAACTCTAAAGGGGACCGTCAACAAATTAAAAAACAATGAATATCTTTTGAATCCTGTCAAAACTAATGTAGCAAAAGCGTTCAAACTGTGTTTATGATTAATTGGTTATTTGTTATGAACTGTGTTCATTTTTATGTCGATGGCATGTATACTCGCAGAGAAAATAAAGTTTTTATAAAAACAGTCCTAAAATTTTCCAAGTTTTTTTTCCTTATAATTTGCTGAGTTCTGAGTATAAAATAATGTTCTTTTTCGAAAATATGACAAACAACATTGGACACATTACATATAATTAAAATTATAAAATAATAAAACTGTATGAAAAATGAGCAGGTTTACTACATGATTTTTCAATGCTCATACGTGAACACAATCAAAATTTCATTTGCATATTGTGTTAGTTAAATGTATAAAGCAACATTTGTGAAAGTGTATAAAGCATAGCTTGTCCATTCTGAAAGTAATCGCCGATAAAATAAGCTCAAAATCCGTTATTCCCAATACCAAACAAAAAGATGAGGGGCTGTATCCATATATGCGTTGATTAATGTCAACATAGAATACAACATATGACACGTACTATTATATTTGGATACAACTCCTCATTTTTTTTTGCTTCATTTTGGGAACAACGGATTTTGAACTTATTCTATCGATGATCGCTTCAATAATTTTCAAGCTATGTTTCTGAGGCTGTCAGAAAAGTTGTTCCATACATTTAATTAACACAATATGCAAATGAAAATTTGATAGCGTTCACGCATGTGCAGTAAAAGATTATTCAGTAAACCTGCTCATTTTTTATATAAATTTTATTATTTTTTAATTCTGATTAGAGGATATTGTGTATAATTTTGTTTGTCATAATTTCGAAAAAGAACGTTATTTTATTTTAAGAAATTTAAAATATGAAAGGAAACGCAAATTATAAGCAAAAAACTTGGGAAAAATTGGGACTGTTTTTATAAAAACCTTAATTTTTTTACGAGTATACATGCTATCCATACAAAAATGAACACAGTTCATTTTTGTGTTGCCACTTAATCAAAATTATTAAATAAACCATTATTGGTTAAACCATATGGTATTAAATAAACCACTTAATCAAAATCTACAATTTAAATGCTTTTGCTACATTAGTTTTGACAGAATTATCCAAAAAATATTCGTTCTTTTTCAATTTGTTGATGGTCCCCTATGAAATTTTGATAAATATCTCCTCGGTATTATATGACCTGTACTAATATGCTTACACACTTGGAGTTTCAAGAAAATTCCTCAAGTATTTTTCTAGATATTTAACAAAATGTTTCACATCTCAAGTGGCCGATCCACCTCTGGCCATATAGTGTATATCACTATTGGCTTTTCTCCATTTAGAGCAAGAAGGAAGTAACTAAACTGAGGAAGTTCGGTTTTACAATGCATTGTGTACATTAAAGTGTCTTCAAGCTAATCATCGCAAAAAGATATTTAAACACAAATACTAACATTTTGTTAAAAAAAATGATTGATTTTTTCTATTGAAAGCGTTTTGGATTTATTTCCATAAGATTTTTTTTTTTTTAAACTATTAATCACCAAATCTGTTTTCCGAAATCAAATATTATATATTTTTAAAATTTGATATAATTATCGTAGCGAGATTTACGCTTTCATAAGTATTTTAGTACATGAAACTTTATCTAAAATCTACAAAAATGCCCATGTTTTGTAGTTCACAGTATATGTCGGTATTTCTTACTCTAAGTTTAAATTTGATGTACAACGACATCATTCATTGTAATAAGGGGATGTTTAAAATGCACTTGTAGATGTAATAAAATCTTGAAATAGCACAATTACTTGTAAATGAAACATAAGTTAAACACGTTAACGGAGAAACTTGAGGAGGGCTCTGCCGCTCTAAAGATATTTTTATTCTGCAAAATTGTAGTTGAAGAGTATAATTGTATGGGACCATGTTATAGTTCTCTTTAAAGTTCAATTTCCTGAAACTTTGGGAAGATCTTGTATGCTTAAAAAATATAAACAAAATTACACCTTGCATTAAAATATTATTTCTAATTGCTGAAAAGGTGTAAGGAATATTTTAAAAACAGAAAAATAGTTTTAATGTACTATTGACATATGTTTCAAATCATCACCCGAGTCATTTTGAAAACAAGTTAAAAATGATATTCCAAAATTTCACGGTTTAAAGTGCATTGAATTGAAACGCCAACATTCAATTTTTCATATATGCCGCTCGTTTTTTTTTTTTTTTTTTTTTTTTTTTTTTTTTTTTTTTTTTACTTTATTGTATTATTTTATTTAAGAAATTAAAATCCAACATAAAAAATAGCGTGTGGAACATGAAAAACTGAATGATGGCGTTTCAATTCAATGCACCTTAGACCGTGCAACTTTGGAATATCATTTTTAATTTGTTTTGAAAATAATTCAATGATGAGTTGAAACATATTAACAAAATAAAACTGTTTTTCTGTTTTTAAAATCTCCCTTACACCTTTTATGCAATTAGAAATAACATATAATGTTACCTTCGTATTGGTCGAAGTGGTTCTGGGGTTAGAGAAATGTTTCTTAACCTTTTTTGATTGACGGCGCACTAAAAATATCTGGAATTATTTGTGGAAAACCTGAATATAAAAAATGTAAAAAATGCATGATTTTAAAAAATGTAATTTAACAAATTACAACAACCCTTTAGAAAATGATTTTTTCAAAGTCTAAAATTTTAGACATAAATAAATTCTATATTTTTAAAAATAATAATAACATGATTTTTATGATGATCAAAACGTGGCTTACGTAATAGTAGATTCCTATATTACATACGCCACGGATTAAACATCAATATTCCTGGACCAACCGTAAGCAAATTTTAAATGGAACTTCAGTTTTACAATTTTCAGTACTGCAAATTTTTAAATTTCTAAACATGGCACATTTTTAGCTTTTACACCGTTGAATAGGAGGGTAATGAACTTTTAAATGCAATTTGTTTGAAAACTGCTTCCCAATTTATTTTTGAGCTATTAATTTTTTGTAGTTTTTAATACTTTTTGTCATTCTGGCAACAGAAATATAACATTTCTGGACATTCATGGACCAATCAGAAAAATAATAAAATATAGACATCACAAGATTTTAGATATCTTATTCTCGACCAACAAAAACAATCATTTTCCAAATGGTTAAAAAAAGTTTTGATTTTTTTTTTTTACATTTTCGTCGTTTTTTGTATTTTTGAATTTATTTTTTGTTAAGAAGCTCCTTGTTTTGTTTGGCTTCTTGAACCAAATTAATTTTAACTTTTCATGATACTCCTCTTTATAAACTTTTATAAGAGCATTGTTTTATTTTGGTTCAGCATGCGCTTCTTACTATTAGAGAAAAAAAAATATTTCGTAAGACAGTATGAAATGCACTTCTATCTGAGGTTGTTCCGATTTGTTGTGGAGGCTCAAAAAGTACTTACGTTGTTCAGTTTCAATGTTGTTTCCTAAAGCTGTAGATGTAAATATTTATTATAGAACTTAATAAATAATGCTTGGAAGTCAGTGTCACTGTTGTAAAACCTGGCAATAAGCAAATAATGATTTTCGTATCTGTTCTAACAGAAAAGATACACCGATACTTATATATTCTAAAGATTGCGATTTACGGCGAGGTTCTAAAATGATGCAGATCATATGTTTTTTTTTGTGCTTCGGGCTCAAAAAACTATTTCATCTTCTATGATAACGATAAATAGTTCATGCGTCAAAGAGTACTGCGCCGACGACACCACAAATAAGAAACTTAATATACATTTATCAATACCTCCATGCCTCAACTCTAATACTTGTATACTGTGTAAAGGTAAAATCTACCTCTTGACTCTACCAAATCCAGCTTAAACTCGAGCATTTTTAGAAACTAAAATGTATATTTCGTACGGAAAACTATGCAGTAAAACTCATATTACGGGATCGATATTCAGTGGGTTGGTAAAATGATAGGTCAGAATCTATTAAATTAACCTTAAATTAATTATTATTTTACTCAGTTTATTTAAATTTGAAGCTTTTAGTTTATTCCTAAATGACCTCATCATTTTTGACAAATTTCTATTATTTAGTGTGAATTCGAATGTTTTTAAAAGAGTCATTTCCCTTTTTTTTCTTTTCACTCATTTTTATTCCAAGATTTTTGCGCTTTGGGATATTTGTTTGCTCCTCATATTTTTTAACTTATTACGCGGTTCTAATAGGACTCTTTGCAAAATTATTCTCATTGGACCTTTTCGCGTGACGTTCTTGTTCCTTACCAATCAGAATCGCGTAAGGTCGTGAGTTATATCCTTGTTAGTTTGATCAAAAAGTAGTAACTTTCAGAGGAAAGAGAGAATTTGTATGATTTTCAACTTGTTAAAATCTTACGCTGCCTGGAGTTCTCGTATGATGCCAGCTTTTATTACCTAAATTTCTTCTAATAGCCACTATGATTTGCCACCGTAAGACTTGAGCTTTAGCAGTAAGAGGGAACTGTTTCAAGTCTGTGTTGTCACTACGCAGGTGTCTTATTATTTGAAGGAGAATATTCGAGTTTTCGAATTCATTCTATTGCGTTTTAACCATTCCACGAGCTTCAAAAACGACTGCATTAACGACCGGTAAAGGTGTCGGTATTCATCGCATTGAGTTCACGCATTCCTAAACGGAATAATAATGCATTCGGTTGAGTACCTTATCATTTCAAGGAAACTCCAAGTTTTTGAATTCATTCTATTGCATTTTAACCACTCCACGAGCTGCAATAATGACTGCATTAACGACCGGTAAAGGTGTCGGTATGCATCGCATTGAGTTCACGGATTCCTAAACGGAATTATAATGCACTCGATTGAGTGCATACTGTGAGAACTGCCAAAAAACCACTTACCTATTGCATATGTGTCTGTTTGTGTTTGTTTAAGTTCATGTATACATATTATTTTATATTGCATACTTAAGTTAAACATTGAAAAAAAACCTTCGAATTTACAATCACATAAAAATTTGCTTTATTGAGGAAGTATTAGCAATAAATAGCCTATATTATAGAAATAAGCTTTGGTAATATCCACCAATATTGACAAAATATCAGCATCAAAAGGCTAAGCCGATATTTTATATCATTATTAGCAAATAACCTATAATCGCAGCTAATACAAACAATATTGGTCTAACGTCATTTTATGTACTACTGCAGAGTTCTATTCTACAACAAATAGCCGATGTCGGTGTACGACAACGGCGTCGAATACAATTCGATATCATCACAACTGTTCCGAATCAGTTTCAGAATCCGTATTTTTTGACTTGTCTTTTGGCTCTTGCAACTTTACAATGGAAATCCAGGGTAAAGAAGAAATTCTCGTCTCTACTGCAAATTCTTTTTCGTAAGATGAAACCACCTTCTTCGTGTGTCCTCGGCTGACATTTAGTTCTTTTTCAGACAAGCTGCTGGATACTGATGATACAGAACAGTGTCCTTTTTTCAGGCTTTATAAATAAAAAAAGGATATATATATTGCAAGAGTTTTTAAATCACATTCCTCATTTAAAAACAACAAATTGATCAAAATGCAAGGTGTGTCGATCCCCATCGCCCCAAATACCGGGCGAAGTGTCTAGCTCAGCAATTTGTGTACCTGACTTTTGGACGATCACCATAAAGAAGCGATGATTATAAAGTGTACAATCACATAGATTCAAGATTCGACTAAAACAACTCCAGAGAATGCATAGCAAGCCCTGTGTATGCATCCGAAGGATGTGGAGTTTCTATTTCTAAATTTTCTTGGATAGAATTTTGGGTTAAGCATAAAATCATAAAAATTCGAGAGTGTATTCGATAGAAAGCCGTGAGGCCCTTAAGGCCCCTGTCCTCGCTCGAGTAAACGCTCGCGAGCTAATGCTATTTCTATGGGGAAGCATTTTTCTAATAACTCTTTCGCATTTTGACATTTTTGAATAATTTCTTTTGCATTGGATAGCTGAGGTGCATGCCGACAGCGCACCTTTTTTACTTTTTCGATTTTGGTTGCAGATATATATTTTTTAAAGCACTTTCAGTTTCGAAACCGGTTTTGAAAGTAAAACTAACTTTGTAAAAAATATCTGCAACCAAAATCGAAAAAGTAAAAAAGGTGCGCTGTCGGCATGCACCTCAGTTATCCAATGCAAAAGAAATTATTCAAAAATGTCAAAATGCGAAAGAGTTATTAGATAAATGCTTCCCCATAGGAATAGCATTAGCTCGCAAGCGTTTCCTCGAGCGAGGACAGGGGTCTTAACCTTTTCAGATCTGAGCAGAAAACAACTCAACAAATGTATATTTATTGCTTTTGCATAATCGATATAACACCATAGGTGACTGAAAGAATCATTTTTATGAAATCAGTACTTAGGGGACTGGTAATTTAGATTTACAAATATGGAGATAAAAGTACTAATCCCCTTAAAACACCAGTTTACCTATCAGTAATATAAATTTACGCAATAAGAAAATTAAGCTCTTTAAACAAGTAAATGATTAGCAAATCCTCAAAAATTTTTATTGTAAAGCATTTAAGTTAAATAATCATGAATATTTCTTACTTTCTTGGCCACAATGTCTTGAAGGTATTTTCGAAACGCGGATGAAAATAATATTTATTTTATAAGGTAATATTCATCAGTACCGACATTTATTGGTTTTGTTTTAAAGCAAAAAAACATTCAGCTGTATAGAAGTAAAGTTAAAACGCAAAAAATTCGAACAATTTAGTTTTTATAAGGAAAAGAATAAAGGTACACATTTATGCACCTCAGTTCTGAAGAGGTGCATAAACTACCTAAAATTAGGTAGTTTCGATAGACTTGCATCTACAAATGTAAAATTATTCAAACCTACTTTTAGGTATATTTAAAGTTATTATCGTAATTACGGAACACTGGGAGGGTTAAAATAGTTTAGAATATAAAATACATAAAGAAAGTGACAGGTAGTGGTACTTGTTTTAAGATCCTTCTGAAAGAGACGCACATTTTTTTTTCTGTAAGTACTGAAAGTTTTATCCCAAAGCACTTTTTTTTTTTTTTGCCATAATTTATGTAATCATGGTCGTATAGTTATTTTATTTAAATTCTTAATCACAAAATTGAAAAAAAAAAAAAAAAGAAAAAGGAAAAAAAAAAACATTCTAAGAAATAACTTTGCAATAAAAAATAAATAAATTATTGACACGCATTGTAAACAATATCGCTTTCTGCACATCGTGATTAGATATATGCGAATAAAGTTCGGACAAGAGCAATATACTGGGTGATTCAAAATGATTAGAAGGCATATATATGTGACGTATTTAATTAGAAAATAAAATATAGTGTGAAAGTGCAACACTACAAGTTATGATTGCCAACAACAGTGAAAAGTCTGTTATTATCGAAATCATCACTAGAGGCGCTATTTTTAAAAGTGGCGACATTCCCGTTTGAGAAAGCTTGTTTTTGTTTAGAAACATTTACGATTACCAATTTTTTTTAAAGGCACCTCATTATCACAACATTATAAAGTGGATAAAGCAGGACTTTCAATATATAAAGCAGCTGATAAGCGATGATATGGACTGTACACCAGATATGCTAACTAAAGTACGGAAAGAATTAGGGAGGCCACACACCTGTGAAACATTGAGCGAAAAAACATGAGACATGCGACAATTTTACCCTGATAACAAAGGAAAAACCGGTTTGACTGCGACATGTTGCACGATTTTTGACGCATGTCTCGCTAGTGTGTGGCGTGCCTTAGACTACTACATAGAAATTTGTCGTGCCACAGGAGGACTTACATGAATATCTTTAAAAACTTGCATAGTTTTAGTTTTAGGTTAAATTTGTATTAAAAAAATCATTATAGCAGTTACAGACATTTTTCCTTTTTATCCCTATAATTTTGAATCGTCCTGCGTATTCAGCAAAATATAAGGATGTATGTAGCACAGCCTGAAATGTTATATCGTAACTATGGTTTTTCCTTAACTCGATAGACATTTAGTAATTTTTTTCAGGTTATCTCAGAGTTTAAATTTTGCTTTTAGCCCACTTAAATTGGCATTTTACTTCTTTTTTTCAGATTTTCTATAGAGACGTGTTAAAGTGTTCGATGGTAGCTTTTATATGAGCGCGATTAATCCCAAGAAGGATATCATTTTTCAGTTGGTGGCCATCATGATATTTTTGTAGTTTTAATTAACAATGATTTTAATAAAATGTTCTGTTTTTTGATTTTGAAAGCACCATTATATCTCGGAGCATATGCCCTATTTGATCTTGTAATAGTAAAAATTTAAAGACATCAAACAATAGTTTTTTTTTCAACGAGCACTTTTCTGAGCAAAATTTAGTTGCACAAAATTCTCTATAGCACAATACATAATTTGCGGCAAAATTCTGCTCCAAAATTTCTGTTTTCTTCTGTTTTTTTTTTTTTTTTTTTTTTTTTTTTGTGAATATTTAAATATTGCCCGGAATAACTGGAACACATAACTCTTAACTAGTCCAATAAGTATATTTAGAGTCGCAAAGATTTCCGAATGACTTAGATGGAATGTAAGAATTTATCGCAACTCTTTTCTTGTTCCATGCGGTGAGGCATTTCACAGAAGTGCAACTCCAGAAACTCGATACTTTTTGTGAATATTTAAATCTTAATCGAAATCTTACCGAAGCTTATAAATACTGCTCACCGAAGCCCAAGCGTTGATACAAAGAAATCTTTGGTGAGAAGAATTTTCTAAAAATTAACCCCTCCGATTTTAATGTTTATGTTCTGTTCATTTATTAGATTTTCTTATATATATATATGTATATATATATATGAGGGCCCCAGAAGCCAAGAGGTATAAGTGACAAAATTGAAAAAAATGAGTTAAGTGCACAGGGTATCTGGAAATATGCTTTTTTCATTTCAGGTAACGAAATATAGGTCATTTTCTGATTATTTGGGGAGTTATAGAGATAAACCACTTTTTTCGAAAAACAAACAATATTGATTAATTATACATTTAAAGAAAATTGTACTCTATTTTTTTAACAGTTATTGAAATGAGAGTTCAAAGATTAGAATGCAACAAGCAGATGTTTCCTATTTCAATTTAGTCAATTGTTATTGATGTTCCAATTTAACATCAATTGTCTTTAAACTCAATTTACTCCAAATCGACATTTTGTCACTTGTACCCCTTGGCTTCTGGGCTCCTCATATATAATCAATGTAATAATATATATATAAGCATATATATAGTCAAAGATTAAATTGGTTTAAAATTTTTGAATAATGTATGAACATGAAAATACAGGTGGGGGATTGACAGTATGCAATTGTTATTAAGGCAGAATATTAGTGTTATGGGTCACCTTGGAAACCATGGCAACACACCAGCCTTGGCGCGTTCTCTTTAAAACATTGTTTAATCGTTTGGCAACAGCCGAACTAGTTTGTTTTCGTTTGCTTTGTTGATATTAGAACGTCGAAGATTTTTTATGGTAAAAACCTCTTTTAGTTAGCTATTTCGACAGCTAAATATTATAGTTAGTAATAATTTTATTACTTTAGCTATGTAAAAGAATAATGCATATTCTTGAATATAATTATATTCAATAATATGCATTATTCTATTCGAGTGCTATTTGTCCACATTTTAAAAGAATTATTTTTAGTAACTGACTATGGTGTCAGTCCTGATTCAAGATTGTATATATGTATATAAAGGAATGTTTTTATTAGACTTTTCGTATTATTTGACTATTTTTGCCTTTATATTAGAATTCCTTAAACATTACAGTCCATAGAATCGACATAATATGGTCACGTCGATTGGAGATAATGTTTGTTAATAATAATTCTTATATTGTAAAGAATAAGTGTGCACTTAGTTCACAAAACCACCTCATATTCAATAAAGGACAATTATCAAGAATACAAACATTTCTAGATGATGATATCAAAAAAGACATTTGCGAATATCAAGTTAAATTTGACAGCACCCGAAAAATTGTCCCGAATCTAGAAGACTTAAAAATTAAATATTTTGAAATTGTAGAAAATACTCGGAGCTGAATGATCATCTAGCAGCGTTTACCGGAATAGAAGAGGAAGCAGAAAAAATAGAGGTAAAACTAAGAAAACTCTTACTCTCTAATAGTAATAATAGTGAAATTTCATAATAATTCAAATTTAGATAATTCAAGTATAAATTTTAAATTGTCTGATATACCTTTACCAAAGTTTTCTGGCAATTATCAAGATTGGTACATGTTTAAAGGCCAATTTAAAACATCAATTGATTCGAATGATATATTAAGTAGCACACAGAAACGCTATTATTTAAAATCTACTCTTAACCATAGTGCTTTAGATGTTGTCACAGCAGATGATTCGTATGAGTCGCTTTTTAAAGTATTAGAATCTCGTTTTGAAAATAAACGTTTTATTGTGAACTCTCATTTTAATGAAATATTGTTTAAGGAAGTGACATCGCAAGATTCTGCTAAAATGCTAAGGACTACAGCTGACAGATGTCAAAAGCACATTCGTGCTCTTAAATCAATAAGTTTAGAGCTTAATCTATTTTCATAAATTATGTAAATAAATATAATTCTGACAAAACTAGGTAAAGAAACAAAAAAGCGATTTGAGCTTTCGCTCACTTTTACTGAATTACCAAATTGGCAAGCTTTCATTGACTTTTTGCAAAAGCGGTGTTTAGTTTTGGAATTTTTGCAGAATAATATTTATGTTAAAAATAAGCATGTTACGTATGATAAAAATCAAAAAGTAAAAAACTTGTTTGTTAATAATAATTCTTATATTGTAAAGAATAAGTGTGCACTTAGTTCACAAAACCACCTCATATTCAAGTGTAATAAATTCTTAAAATTAAGTTAATATGATAGATATTTAGTTGCAAAGAAAAATAATCTATGCCTAAAATGCCTGATTTCATTCCATAAAATCTCTCAGTATAGATCACCAGCTGTGTGTGATTGGTGTGGCAAAATGCATCACAGCTTATTGCACAGAAATAAGCTGCACAAGCGATTCGGTGGCACCAGAAAAACGGGTTGAAAATTCCAACTGTCAACAAATAAATAAAGAAATTGTTGTATCGCAGAATGAAAGTAGCGATAAAGTAACAGAAGGGCTACAGAGCTTGCTCATCTAATAAAAATGCAAGTAGAGTGTTATTAACAACTTGTATTATTTATGCTAAACATTCGAATGGTTCTAGAATACCAGTACGTGCTATCTTAGATAATAGAAGCGAAATAAATCTAATGAGTAATAGAATCGCTCATTCTTTATCATTAAAGAAAAATAAAACGAAAATTTTGATTTCGGGGATTAATGAGAAAGTTTCAGAAATAAATTCGAAAGTTAAAACTACTATTCCTAATACAGACAAATCTTTTAGTAGAACAATAAAGTGCTTAATTATTCCTAAAATAGCAAACAGACTACCAGCAAGTAATATAAATGAAAGTAACTTAGAAATTCCACAAAATATGGATTTAGTCGATCCTAATTTTGGAAAATCCTTTAAAATTGATTTGTTGGTTGGTGCGGAACTTTTCTTTGAAATATTAAGACCAGAAAATTACAAAATTTCTCGACTAATATTTCAAAATACTGTTTTCGGTTACATTGTCTCAGGAATATTCGAAAATAAATGTCAACCTGAATTTTGCGGTATTGTTAAAAGAATAGAAGATAAAATAGAAGAAAATCTTCAAAAATTTTGGGAGATCGAGAGTGTTGATAACGAAATGATACCACTTAGTCCTGAAGATCAATACTGCGAGTCCCATTTTTTTAAAAACATGTCGTAATAGCATCGGTAGATTCATTGTAACCATGCCTTTAAAAGAAGACCCGATTGTTTTAGAAGATTCGAGGGCAATCACAGAAAAAAGACGGAATCAGTTATGGAATTTACTTGAAAAAAACTCCGTTAATGCGAGAGCTCTATGACTCTATTGCGACTTTATGAATGAATCCATAAATTTAGGTATTATGACTAAAGTTAATGATATGGTTGATGAAGCTGGTTGTTACTACCTTCCTCTCCTCATGGCATATACCGACCGGAAAATGCCACAACAAAACTTCGCGTGGTATTTAATGCTTCAAGTTCTACAGTTAATACTAAATCGTTGAATGATATTCTTTTTAAAGGACAAGTGGAGGAAGGTTTATACGATATCATGATTCGTTTTAGAAATCATAGATTTGTCTTTCTCGCCGATATTAAAAAAATGTACCGGCAAATTCTGGTGATTCCTGATCAAAGAAAACACTTAAGAATATTATGAAAAAAAAAACGTTAATGCTCCAGTAGAAACTTATGAATTGAACACTGTGACTTATGGGACTTCTTGTGCCCCATTTTTAGCGATTAGAAAGTTGAAGCAATTAGTGCAAGAAAAAGTAGAAAGATAAGGCAAAGAATCTAAAGTTCTTTTGAATGAAACCTACATGGATGATATTCTTAATGGAGAAGACAGTCTAGAATCTACAAAAGAACTACAGTCTCAGTTAGTAAAATTACTAAATTCTGGTGGAAAACAGTTGCACAAATGGAATGCCAATCATCCTGCATTACTGGAAAATATTAAAAATGAAAATTTGAAAGGTTATTCCTTTTGCGAAAATGAAACAAAGGTTTTAGGAGTCTCATGGAAGCCTAATTTAGATATATTTACTTTCAAGGTAAAGATTGATCGACAAGAAACGTTAACCAAAAAGACAGTTCTATCAGATATCGTCAGATTATTTGACCTACTTGGTTTCATTGGACCTATTATCACAAGAGCCAAGACCTTCATGCAAAAACTTTGAAATTAAACTGGAGTGATCTCATTGCTGATTTTATAGCTCAGTCTTGGATTTAGTGGACCAATTCTTTAAAATCTTTAGGAAATTTGAAGATTAATCGTTATATTTTAAACCCTTGTGCTCAGCATATAGCCATACACTGCTTTGCTGACGCTTCGTCAATTTCGTTTGGAGCAACTGTCTACACTTAATCTTCACATAATTCTGAAACAGCATGCAACTTAATCAGTAGTAAGTCACAAATAGCACCTTTAAAGACAATGACTATTCCTCGTCTGGAGCTGTCAGCATGTATCCTACTAGCCAAATTAGTAACCAAAATTTTGAAAGCTTTGAAGTTAGCTATTCAAGATGTTTATTTGTACACAGATTCCCAGATAGCTTTAGCCTGGATACAGACCCCACCTTGGATATTAAAAATCTTTGTCAGCAATCGTGTTGCAAAAATCCAAAGTTGTACCCAAAACTTTATTTGGAAGCATGTTCCATCTAGTTGCAATCCAAGTGATTTGATTTCACGCGAATTAGATGCAACAGACTTAGTGGATAATCAGTTTTGGTGGCATGGGCCTGACTTTCTTACTAATAAGACTAGTGTCTCTCAATCAGAAGATCTTCATTTATCATCAGATGACCAGGAGGTTATTTGAAAGAAATGAAGGACGTTTCTAATGAAACTTTATTGGAAACTTTAAAAATTTGTGGCCTTACAAAATTTGATGCATCACACTCTTGTAATAATTTTAACTTCAATATTTTTTCTTTAACTAATGATTTTCTGAAATTAATTAGAATTTGTAGATTTATTTTCAGATTTATTTACAATTGTAGAAGAGGGAAGAGTAAGTTAGGACCACTCCCAGTTCCTAGTTTAGAAAGTGTGAAAATGTTTGTTATCAAGCAGGTACAGTATAAATGTTTTGCAGAAGATATAAAAAATCTTCAGCACCAGAGAGTCCTAAAAAGGAAAAGTAAGTTAAAATTTTTGAATTCATTTATTGATTCTAAAAATATCTTACAAGTGGACGGGCGTCTAGAAAATTCTAGTTTAGCTTATGAGAAAAAAAAACATGTTATTGTTTTGCCAGCTAATCACGAATTGAGTGAAATGATATTAGAATATATTCATAAGAAGTTTTTTCATCTAGAGCCTCAAGCCTTATTGCATCAGATGAGACAAAATTATTGAATAATAAATGGACGCGCCTTAGCTCGGAAAGTAGTTCATAAATGCGTAGTTTGTTTTAGAAATAAACCAATAGGTCTTGATCAAATCATGACAAATTTGTCTCAAGAAAGAGTAAATCCTAGTCTTCCCTTTCAACAATCGGCTATAGATTTTTGTGGACCGTCTTTTATCAAATATAAAAACCAAAGAAAGGGAATTTATAATGAAATTTATGTAGCATTGTTTGTCTGCCTCGCAACTAAAGCAATTCACTCACATATTATAACTGATTTAAAATCAGAGTCATTTACTGCTATCCTTAAGGGTGTTCTCAACTGGTCCGCTCAACAAGCGCAAAATGTTTTGACACATTTACAAATTCATTTTTTAACAGAAAGTTATAAAATTGGAATGCCTGACAATGGAAGCGATTTCGAATCGAGCTTATTTTTCCATTTTATGATAATTAAATTATCTATCCAGTTCTAAGCTATTTCGATCCCGTGATCACCCATTTTCTCCTGCTTTTATACTGGTTTTTCTACTTTCGTCGGGAAATGAGCTCAAAAACGTCAACTTTGAAGGCTTGTTATAAAAGATCTTTTGTGTTAAAAAAAAAAAAAAAAAAAAAAAAAAAAAAAACCAGAAAATTGAGTGCAATTAGACAGTTTCTGAATAACAACCTCTGCTATTTTCATGCATTTCCGAACAAAATTAAATTAAAGCATACGTCACAAAGTTGCCCTTTTTGATTTTAGAACACCCTTAACCCGGAAGAACTCGCTATGAGAATTTCTCTCACGGTGCCCAATTCTTTTCTTTTGCTTTACAGTAACTTAATATCAAATTTTTTGTTTGGCTCGATACTTTCATTAAAAAAAGAGTTAAAGTAATCGAAATCATATTATTCTAGAGTCACTTTAGAAGAATTCTGGACTCTAATAACACAAATTGAAGAAATTTTGAATTCGCGACACCTTTATCATCGGATCCTAATGAAATGGAAGTACTAACACCAGGTCATTTTTTTTTTTTTTTTTTTGATTGGTCGTCAAATTACTTCTTTAGTCGAACCTGATATAATCCATATTAATGAAAACATGTTACGTATTTGGCAGAGAATCACCAAAATGACGCAAATTATTTGGAAGAGATGGTAGCACGACTATTTAAATAATTTACAACAAAGGAACAAATGGTTCCTAGAAAAGAAAAACCTGAAAGCAGGATGCGGTTACAGGATGAAAATTTTCCCCAGGGGAATGGGCTTCGGGCAGAATACTTAAGGTAATACCTGGTTCAGATGGGAAGATTAAAGTATTAGAAATAAAAACTGTATCATTGATCGTTACTCGATCAATTTCTGAAATATGCCTTCTTCCTATTGAAGAAAATGAGTAACTTCGTTGTAAATTTTCGCATTATTTTGAATTATTCTCATTTATCTATTGTTATATTGCATTAATATTGAATGCATATTAATGTGTTATACTGTTGTTACATTGTATGCAATTTCTTTATTTTTATTATTTATTTATTTATTTTTATTTTGCCTTTATATTAGAATTCGCTAAACATTACAGTCCATAGAATCGACAATTAAAACTTCGGTACTTTTTTGCTAGAAATTAAACCCTGGGTAACCACTTTTGGATATTTTGAGAGAAGATCGTAACTAAAATTTTATATTTATTAAAATTACAAAAAAGAAAATAACGTAAAACCGAAAAGTATTTGAGAGAAATAAAATTTAGTTACCTAGGCTGTGTTTCTTTCGAAGTCAATGATATGTTTTTCACTTGATCAACAACGAACAGCAGAGCGTCATTTGCTGCATTGGCTGGTAAAGATGTCTTTAATAATTTATTTTTTTGAGACAGATTATTTAGGACGTTTTCCTTGAAACCATAATTCAGTTCGAATTCCATAGGACTTAAATTTTTGCCCATATCACCAATTGGATTGTTTAAATCACTTGATAGTCCTGTAATTAAAATTACATAATATATGAATTCTAGATATCATATGATATATATGATATTCTAGATGTATATATTCATGTATATTCTAGATATATATGATATGATTTATATACTATATAAATTCTAGATACAGAAATTCCCAATCATCATCAATAATAATAATAATAATAATAATAATAATAATAATAATAATAATAATAATAAGGATGGGCGAAGCGAATCCTCTACTAGTTTAAGTGTACCACAAATTACATTTTGTAGTACACTTTATAAAAAAATCTATTGAGTATTTTTATTTGAAATTAAGCATAAAAATAAATTATGATTTGTTGATTTGCATAATATTATTTTTTTAGAGAATAACCTTTAAAAAATTATTATTTTAATTAATTTATTTTACATGTTTTTCCATTACGGACGCATCTTTGCAAATTAAAAATGAAACACTTGTATTTTCAGAAGAGAAAATAAATCATGGGGTTAGTAATTATAAATAGAATCATGATTATTTAAATAAATGAAATATATCTTCATTATTCTGCCAAAATATCTCAAAAATCATTGGAGACTAAAATTGAAATCTTTCCTCGTGAAAAATGATAATTTTAAATGTTTTGACGAGGAGAATTCAAGAAAAAAAATGAATATTACGCCAGAAAGAACTTAAGCAGGGTTCGTACGGATCCTGGAATTTCATGACAAGGAAATTTTTTGGTACCAGTATTTTCTTACAGAAGATCTATAATTAAATAAAGGGTTATTTCGCACGTTTAAACTAGATTTATTTTTTCCTAAAATAATACTGGTACATCACATGAGAAATAACGGTACCCGTACGAACCATGTTAAGAAAAATTTAATATTACGTCATAACTTTTTAATACAAGTTTTCCACTTGAAAACGAAAAATAAAATAAATAGCGTGGCGGATTTTTTTTTTTTTTTTTTTTTTTTTTTTTTTTTTTTTTTTTAAGCAAATATTACGTCATACTGGAAATATAAGGAACGGAAAACAAGTGAATATGACGATTTTTTATATTTTAGATTATTGAAAGTAATTGCAGAATTTATACTTAAAACCCTAAAAGAACATTAAATTATTAAACATGTTATTTTAGAAGAAAATATACATTTGAATAGAATTTAAAGGATACTTTTAATACTTTATCAAGATTGGTTGGAAATAGCGTGTTTTAGTGCTCATTCCTTTTAATCATATAATAGTTTCACGATTTCTTTTATGAAATTTTTAAAATACCTTTTTTATGAAAATTATAGTATATAATTACTGAATTAAAATTTGTGAAAAATCAAATATTTGCATTCAATTATAAAAGTTTTTATCAGTAAAAAGTATTTTTCAGAATTCAAATACATAATTTTGTGTGAAATACTTTACGTAGACGATATTTACGCATTTTAAAAGAATTGTGATTTTTCTTTTGTAAAGTGGCAACAAAAGAATTATAAACAAATAAAACTAATTTTTTAAATTCGTTATATAAAGTGTGATTCGAATTCAAAGGTTGAAAATTGAACTAAATGAATTAACAAGTAATTACTATTAGTATTATTTTTAACAGGTTAGCCGTTTGAAAACAATTTATGGAATATGGCTGAATTTACATTTCTAAAATTAAAATGTGCCAAAACATAAAATAATGTTTTTACTTAATAAAGATGCATAAATAATATTAAAAAAATGTTACTTTCAAACATTAATCTTATGAAATAATGCTTCGCTAATGCAAACAAAGCATGGGCTTTTGCTAATAATAATAATATCCGATTATAACTCCAGTTTTAATAAAGCAAAAATAAAAGGAAATTATTGTTTTAATTCTAATGAAGCAGCTCTATGGGGTTTACTTTGTCGTAAGAATTATCAAAATAGTACAAATGAACCAACTACGGATTTTCAACTTTCGACACTACACTAGTGTTTCTTAGATGCAGGAAGCCCAGGAAAAAGCAAGTTTGTATATTTTTACTTAAATCAGCTTTGAATTAGAAGAATAAACCCAACTAACGCTTTACAATGGGAAATTTTATTTTAAAAGGAAGAACTGGGGGTAATTTGAGATTTCTGATTAAACAGTTAATTCATCGTTTCATATTGTCTTTTTCTTTTTCTTTTCTTTTTCCTTTTTTTTAAGCAATGTTCCAGATTAAAAATAAACATAGCAATGGATGCAAAATTTTTAAATATTGTAAAAAATCTATTTTTTAAAAATGTTTTTGAAAAAAAAATTGAAAATAAAAAGAAACAAGCAAACGATAATACGAATAATTAATTCACGAAAGTTTGACATTTCTCTTTTCCATTGTATAATTTAAAAAGAATTTCTAGTTTTAGTTTTGTTTTATAATTTTTGTGCAACTACTTCGGCTCGTTCTTATTAATTTATCTTATTTCTTTTCTTTATGTCTTATTTTCACTGTTATATGTCACATTATGGCAATTTTATTCAGAAAACTAATTTCGCTATAGCTCAAACTAACTATCTTGCACATATTTAACGTAAAACACATTTGAAATACATAAAAGGTTACTATGCATCTTATAAAATAAATAAATTCCTTAACAAGCATGAAAAAAAAAAAAAAAAAAAAAAAAAAAAAAACAAGTTAGAAATTTTCCGTCAAACTTGGAAATTGAAGTGTTTTCGTTCTGTAACTTACAAATATTCAGATTTTGATGCAATAGCTGTTGCACTATTCTCATTAATACAAAATTTATTACGATTATATGTATTAAATTCAATAATACAGAAATAATATGACTTCCTCTTAAATAGGATGTAATCACCAAGGGAGTCTAGAATCATTATCTGCATGGAATAACATTGAATTAATTATACATAATATAGATTTAATAGAATATAGAAAACTTTTATTACTATCTTTTTAAGATTTGATTAGATTTTCATAAAATTTGAAAGGACTCGACAAAATTCTACAACAATTGTATATACTAAATTTTAAACCATTTGTTTAGGTAGTTTGTCCGTTCTTATATGCGGTCAGACCGCGGACAGACTAGACGATGACTGTAGGTGCTACTTCTTTCTATAATTACGAATGCACCTAAAAAGTAAACAATAAATTTTTTATATGTATTACGGTAGAAAAGAAAAATGGCTATCTCAAATTGATATAAATTAGTATCCATCATTCTGTGCGTTATGCTATTCATAGATATATTTTACTATCCAAATATTTTGCACTTGTTCTTACCGAATTACTAAAATGAATTAATAAATCTACCAGAGCTTTCACGGCCAAATATAAAAATTCATTCCAGAAGTTTTGTGAAAATACAAATGGACAATATAACATATTTGTTACTCTGTGAGTTGGCATTGACGGAGAGCAACAAAAAATATCGTACCTAAGTCAAATTATTTGGCTATTTTTTTTAAACCTCTAAGTATTCGATATTAAATATATTGACTTGAATTAATCATAAATGTTTCCAGAAAAACAATGTAAAAATTACATACCAGGTGAGACAGGAGAATGCTTCACCTGCTTTCCACAGATTAATTTCTCTTCAGCAGAAAGTGTTTTATTTATTTTTATTTTCTCAGTTAAACAGTTATCGGAATATGATTTTTGTTTCTGCAACTGTTTCAAATCAAATGACCTATATTAAAAGGAAAAGGAATTGTAGAAACCTTTTGGCATCATTAAAAGGCATTAAATTTCGACAAAATTACAACTATTTCATAAACATTATTATGAAGTCAAATATAGATAAATCAACCAAAAAGTCGGGATTATCTCCTACTTTAACAATTTCGTAATTTTAAAAATTTTAAGTAAGTGCCTTTCTGCGCTGAATCAAAGTTAGGGTAACAAGTAATTTTAACAAAAACTGAAAATGCTGGTATTTTTGTATCCTGGATTGTCATCGGTTTTTGAACATTGTACAAATCAGGTTACATAGTAGGAGAAAAAAAAAACTGTCCCCGCAAGGTAGGTTTGGGTTCGATTAAAAATCCGATGCTCGATCCGATACAGAATCGTCACATTCTTTTTTCTATAAAAAATGGCTTAAAATAAAATTTTTTACGCTTTCTAAAAACACAGAGCAAAAATTTTTACATATACCTTTGTAGTATGAAATAATTGAAATTTACCCCTTTTTCTTCACTCTTTGTCCAATATTTAATAAATATATAGGCACCAGACTAGTATTTAATAAATTTTTCCAGACAGTTTGTATCTCCAGGAGGCAGATTCGGTGATGCCTGCATACATGTTCACAATACCTATTCGGTTCAGATCCAGAGCTCTTCTGATTGGCACATCAGATTCAGACATCAGACCATACTAACTTTGAGTATCTTAGAATCTGTGGTCGATGAATTAGAATTTTGTTCTGAGCTATTTAAGAGTGAATGCGTTTTAGCTATGTGGTATGTCGTCTGTTTCCAGTACAGTTGTACCCAAGTAGTGAAAGGTTAAAAAAAAAAATGAGTTTTTGTTTTTCAATGATTAAGTTTTAAAAAATAATTTGAGTGAAAAAAATATTTTTATTTTTCAATATTTAAGTTATAAAAATTTATTAATCAAATTAATTAAATTAATCTGAATCAAAATATAGAAACTCTCTATTTTTGAGCATTCAGTTAAGTTATAAAAATAATTTTAATATTAGCGATTTATATAATGAATATTTTTCATATTCGTTATTGTGATTGCGGTTTTAGCAAATTTCATGTATTTTTTTAATTTCTAAACTACGAGCTTCATGGTTCTAGTAATTTTATTTATATTTTTGGTCAAAAACTTGTACGAACAATTTTAACTTTATTAAAAGCGTACAAGGTGCGCAATTTGCTTTGTTGTACACTATATTGCCATTGATTATGGGACACTTGCGATTTTAGTCATTTTACTAAATATCTAGAAAAATACATGAGGAATCATCTCGAAACTCTTAGTGTATAAATATAATAGTATACGTCATACATCTCCGTGATGATGTTTTACCGAAACTCCATAGGGGACCGTCAACAAATTAAAAAAGAAAGAATATCTTTTGAATAACCCTGTCAAAACTAATGTAGCAAAAGCGCTCAAACTCTAGATTATGATTGAATGCCTTATTGTCATACACTGTGTTCATTTTTATGCAAATAGTATGCATACTCGCAGAATAATTAAAGTTTTTATAAAAATGGCCCCAAATTTTTCTAAGTTTTTCCCTTATAATTTTCAGAGTTCTTAATATAAAATAATATTTTTATCAGAAAATATGACAAACAACATTGCACACAGTATCCTGTAATCAGAATTAAAAAATAATAAAAATTGTATGAAAAATGAGTAGGTTTACTAAATAATTTTTTACTGCGCATGCGTCAAAGATATCAAAATTTCATTTGCATATTATGTTAACTAAATGTATAGAGCAACTTTTGTAAAAGTCTCAAAATTATAGCTTGAAAATTCTGAAAGTAATCGTCTATAGAAAAAGGACAAAATCCGTTGTTTCCAAAATGAAGCAAAAAAATGAGGGATTTTATCCAAAAGTAGTCGTAACATCCCGTATTGTGTATTCTATATTGACACTAATCAATGAATATATGGATACAACCCCTCTTGTTTTTGCTTCATTTTGAAAATAACGGATTTTCAACTTATTCAATTGACGATTATTTTCAGAATTTTCAAGTTATGATTTTGTGACTTTCACAAAAGTTGCTCTATACATTTAGCTAACATAATATGCAAATGAAATTTTGATATCTTTGACGCATGCGCAGTAAAAAATTATTTAGTAAACCAACTCATTTTGTATACAATTTTCATTATTTTTTAATTCTGATTACAGGGTACTCTGTGCAATGTTGTTTGTCATATTTTCTGAAAAAAATATTATTTTATATTAAGAACTCTGAAAACTATAAGGAAAAAACTTGGAAAAATTTGGGACCATTTTTATAAAAACCTTAATTACTCTGCGAGTATGCATGCTATTTCCATAAAAATGAACACAGTGTATTGCAATAAGGCATTCAATTATAATCTAGAGTTTGAGCGCTTTTGCTACATTAGTTTTGACAGGGTTATTCAAAAGATATTCATTCTTTTTTAATTTGTTGACGGTCCCCTATGGAGTTTCGGTAAAAAATCTTCACGGAGATGTATGACGTATACTATTATATTTATACACTAAGAGTTTCGAGATGATTCCTCATGTATTTTTCTAGATATTTAGTAGAATGTCTAAAATCGCAAGTGTCCAATAATCAATGGCAATATAGTGTATTTGTAGAAAGTGGGGAAAAAAAAATTCATAAATGTATATAATAACTTTAGTACGTATTTCCGTATTTTTAAAAACTTATTCAGAAACAGCTTTAAAATGAGTGGATAAAAAATATGCGATGCATGATAATTGATCGTCACTTCCAAGACATTAAAAATCAATATGGTCTGTATCTAGCGAGCTAATCAGAAGGACACAGGATCTCAACCAAATAGGTACAGTCCTACCCCATTTAATGGGGTGATGTATAATCGAATATCCCGCTTATTCGATTAGAACTCTCCGGAACTGAATTTATCGCCATTGGATCTACGGTTATTTTTCCCCGCTTAAACCGAATAAATTTCACGAACCTCCCCGCTTATTCGAATAGCATCTGAGTAACCTATGTTTGAAATTGGGCGTGAAAAACACTTTTAATTATGGATTTTTCTTCACTTTTTGTCATTTTCGGTTCATTTACACGGAAGAAAAATTTCTAGTTTAGAAAATAGTGTCAAAGTGGGCGTTTTAAACTAACTTCTCGTGGAGGAGAAGAAAACCCCGTCCAAATGGGAGTGAAAATCGCCTTGTCACGTGATCAAAAAAAGCTTATAACTCAACAGATAATGAATCGATCAAAAAGTAGAAAACTGAGTTAGATTCCAGATCTCTTCTATGGTCAGGCTTTGCAATTTGATATCTTTCCGTTAAAAAATGAATTTGTAAATGTGTCAAAACGTTTTCCGCTTTTTGAACAAAATAAAATATTGCAGACGTAAGTATCCAGCATGAAACGCAATGCTAAAATAATCCCAAAAAGTCAGAGATTAAATGGAAATTTGAATCAAAAGAGGGAACATAATCCCAATGTTGATAACATTGGTCAATATGCGCCGGAATGAGTTTGGCAAAGAAAAGCGAAATTTTCGTTAATAAATGGCGCTATGATTATGCAGAAAGCGTGCCTGGGTTCTTGACTATTACAATCTCTATAAATAAAAGGAATAAAGAGGATAATTAATTAATTGAGGCACAGATAGGCTCTCAAACAGTGAATGCATTGCATTTGAGTGTCATATTTTTTTTCTTTATATTTTACACAGCTTAGGTAAACGCAGAAGAAATATAAAACAGATAATCTCTATAAATAAAAGGAATAAAGAGGATAATTAATTAATTGAGGCACAGATAGGCTCTCAAACAGTGAATGCATTGCATTTGAGTGTCATATTTTTTTTCTTTATATTTTACACAGCTTAGGTAAACGCAGAAGAAATATAAAACAGATAATGTATTTATCACAAAAAATCGTCTGCTAAGAAAATCTTTTTTCATTTTGAACTCTATAAATAAAAGGAATAAAGCAGAAGAAATATAAAACAGATAATGTATTTATCACAAAAAATCGTCTGCTAAGAAAATCTTTTTTCATTTTGAACTTCTATAAATAAAAGGACAGATAGGCTCTCAAACAGTGAATCGTCGAATATAATTGAAGAACAAATGGAAGAACAAATGGAAGAACAAATGGAAGAACAAATGGAAGAACAAATGGAAGAACAGATGGAAGAACAGAAAGAAGAACAGATGGAAGAACAAATGGAAGACCTCTTCATTAACAATAAAAAAAGATATGCAAACGAAACCCCAGAACACCGAGAAGAAAGACTGGCGAAGAAAAGAGAGCAGAATAGAAAAAGAAGAGAAAATGAGACAGATTGAGAAATTGGTGGTGTCAGTGGGCGGTGGTGAGACAGTATGTATTATTCTATATAATGTTCTATATCCTTAATTATTTGGTAAGTAGTGGACAGACTGGAAAGCCAACCACATTAAAAAATGGGTGGGGCCTAATAGAGATCGCCTTCACGTGGTGGGTCCCGTCTTCGACTGAATGATCTCTCATTAATTATAATTTAAGAGTTTTCACTCCGATAACGGGCTATACCTAGTAGAATATAATAAATTCACTGATGAATCGGTAAAGAGACAAAATTCTTACACATTTAATTCGTTTCATAGATTTATATTAAACGTTATTGGTTAAATAATGTGATGATGCCGAAACTGGCTTTTCGCTGTTTGGAATTTGTCTCAAAATACGATTTATAGGTTTTATAGCGTATACGAAATTGACTTTCCTTTTACATGATTATAGTCAGAACAACAATTGCATTTTAGACACAATGCATTTCCGTCTTGTGATATTTTTGTCACTGTTCTGTAGGAGAAAATGACAGATTAAATATAATCGGGGTACACGTAGGTGTGTGATTAAGCATAGACAACAGTTACAGTCCTGATACTTACTTCTTGGAGATAGTTTTAGACTTCATATGAGACATGCTGGTGCTCATAGAGCTGCAAGTTTCATTAATATTGATATTGTAATCTAATTTTAATGTCTTTGAAGGAAAATCTTGTTTATATGAGAAACAAGTAGCTTCAGAAATATTTTTATGGGTAGATGGCACTTGTGAGTCCTCTGATAACTTCTTAGAGCACTTTGCGGAAGGCTGCATGAAATAAATTAAAATCTATTTTAGTTAAAAATATCTCTCGTAGCAATTGAATGACAGTTTTCACAAAGCACATTAAGGCAAAATTATTTTAGTCAGATTATTAAATAGGAAGAATAGGCGAAATTAAAAATTTCATGAAAAGGTTCTTGAAAGTAAGTACTGTCTAGTCTAGAGCTTAAAAGAAACCTACCCATACTTTGCACTTTGCATGTAATTGAACGCAAATATTTTCTGTATTTTATTACGCAATACATATTTAATACTATTTTCTGCAAGTGTCAAATAACATTTTCGATTTATTTCGACAGATTCGATTTATGGTTATTTTATTTATGTAATTGTAAAACAATCATAAATTATTTTAAAATGAAGATTTATTTTTATAGTTAATAACTTTAAATACTAAAAGTAAAATAAACTTTCTTCTATCTTTACAAGAAGAAAGTATTGGATTTGTGAAAACTTTGGAAATCCGATTTTCGGCGGTTTTACTCGATTTAGGGGTCAGAGATTGCAAAAAATATGTTTTTACAAAATGTCTGCCTTCTGAGTCGGAGACTCTATCTGTATATGATATAAATTTTATGGGCGCTCTATCTCAAAAACTACTGCACGGAATTTAATAAAAATTTATATTGAGATAGTCTCTGATAGAAGTTGATGCTGATTAGTTTTTGGTATAAATAGCTCCACAGATGGCGCTGCTAAGTAGGCTTTTTTACGATTTACGAAAACAGCTCTATCTCAATAACTAATGCACGGATTTTCATCAAACTTCAGATTTAGTTAGCCCTTAACATGATTTGAAGGTTTTTATATTTTGATGTAAATCGCTTAACGGGCGGCGTTGCTATGTTGCATTTTTTGCGATTTACGCGACAGCCATATTTTAAGAACGAATGCACGGATTTTCATCAAACTTCAGATTCAGTTAGTTCTTGACATGATTTGAAGGGGTTTTATTTAAACATTTTTATGCAACACGCGCAACAGGTGGCGTTTCTATGCTGCATTTTTTACGATTTGTGCTATAGCTCTATCTCATGAACTACTTCACGAAATTTAATAAAAAATTATATTCAGGTAATCCTTAATATAAAATGATGTTGTTTACATTTTGGTAAAAATAGCTCAACAAGTTGCGCTGCTATGCGGCATTTTTCATGATTTCTGGAATAGTTCTATCTTAAGAATTAATGCACGGATTTTCATCAAACTTCATATTCAATAAATCAGTAAAATGAACTAATTTTATTTTCGATTGATGTAAATAGCTCAACAGATTGCGCTGCTATGCGGCATTTTTCACGATTTCTGCAATAGTTCTATCTTAAGAATTTATGCATGGATTTTTATCAAACTTCATATTCAATAAATCCGTGATATGAACTAGTTTTGTTTTCTTTTTAGTGTCAATCGTCCAATAGGTGGCCCTGCCATGCGGGATTTGTTCCGATTCTTGCAATAGCTCTATTTTAAGAACTAATGCAAGAATTTTCATCAAACTTTCAGATTGAGGTATAGCTTCTTATATATTATTGCTGATTATGTTTTCGTATAATTCGCCCAACAAGTAGCGTTGTTATATTGTCTTTTTTTGATATTCGCAATAGTCCTATTTCAAGAACTAATGTACGGAATTTCATGCTTTTGGAATCTTCATGATGAGCATAGATTGTCATATGATTTTGGTACTGTGGTAGCAATTTTTTGATGCATCGATATGCATCAGATAGAAGAAAGTTTTGGGATTGCCATATCTGATTAGGTAAATTTCGATTTTTTTTTAATTTTACCATAATATATATATATATATATATATATATATATATATATATACATTAATGTTTATTACGATATTTGTTTATTTTTATTTTATTGTTTGTTTTTTAAAGTATCACCTCTAGAAATATTGTTGAAATCTGATTTCAGATTTGCTAAACATGAGGCAGCAAAATGCACTTCATTTAAGCATTGATTTACTGTTATTTGTAATTTTATAGAAAATTCGTATTATTACATAGTAACACTGAATCTTTCCAAGATGAATGTTAAATGATCTAGCAGAATTGAATCTTTGTCTATCAGACTTTTAAACTCTCTAATGCAAATACAATGCCTATTATTACGAAGCAGGGCCGTAGCTAAGGGGGTGCTATGGGCGGCTCAGCCCCCCCTAAAATATTTTGATTCCCCCCCCCCCCCCCTGGAAAAGATTCCAAGGTCACTAAATAAATTTCTGTTCCGAAAATTCAAATGAAATTATGTTCAAAAATCTAATTTTGTTTTGAGATCTTTTTGCAGTTTTGTAGACTTACTAAATTGTATCTAAAATAAGTAATTCAACAATCCCCCCTTTTGTACGTATGAAGCTAACATTATGTTTAATTTAGTTATACACTCAAAATTTTCATTATCATATACTTTTCTTAGTTATTACAGCAGTTTAATAGAAAACACAGTACCTACATTGTAAATATGTACTAATTTATCTTTCTGCGTCAGAGAGCCCCCCCCTACAATCTCTTGACCCCCCACCTATTGCTCACTTCTAGCTACGGCCCCTCATCCTATTTGTACATAGGAAGTTAACATGATGTTTAATTTTGCACCAGTTATACAGTCAAAATTTTCATCATTATATACTTTTTTTAATATAAAATGAAATTATTGCAACATTTTAATAAGAAACATAGTACCTACAGTGTAAGTATGCGCTAATTTATCTTTCTGTGTCAGAGAAAGAGAAAAATTATGAGCCCCCCCCCCTACAATCTCTTGAGCCCCCCTTACAATCTCTTAAGCCCCCCCCCCCCCCCCCTATAGATCACCTCTAGCTACGGCCCTGTTACGAAGACCCATTAAAGATTCACAATAAATTCTGTTTAGACTCATTTATTACTCAAAAAACTCCCGACATGACAACTTTAATCTGTTGAGACTTGAAGCGAAAGAAAAAAAAAATACTACAAATATTGCTTTCTTTAACACATAAACATATGACGTCATATTACATAATGCAAACATGTTACATGTGACATCATAAGTGACAGAAAAATTTCTTTTTCTGAAACTTCATTTTTGGAACCTTGGAAATTTATATTAAAAAATATGAACATCTAAACTTACTAGACCTTCAAAATATCAGTTGAATTATCAATAGCCTAAAATCGCCCAACAAAAAGTTTAAGGATTTTAAAGAAGAGAATAACCTAAAAATTCTTGCAAAAAAATATTGTTAGGTGTTTAAGTCAAATAATCACGAAAATTACTCACTTCTTTAGTCCCTTAAATTTGCAGGCATTTTGCAAACTCAAATAAAAATAACATTTATCTTTAGAGCAAATTAGCATCGACACTGCCATTTACTGGTTTGTTTTAGAAGCAAAAAACTCTCCGCCATATACACTCCAGGCAATAAATAGAGCATTTTATCTGGCAAAATTAATGGTAATTTTAGAAATCAATTTACTTTATGTATTTTGGGCCACTGAATCTGAATTTTTAAAATCCCACTCCGCAATTTTGGTAAAATGATCCCCAAAATATTTTTTCTTTTTTAATTGTTTTAGGGGAAAAGCATCTAAAAATTTAGAAAGTAGACAAAATTTGCAACAAATTGGATAGATAACATTATGATGTAGGTTGAACCGAGAGGGGGAAGCCTGCCTCTCAACATGCGCTGCGGCGAAGCGTGCACTAAGCTATGCATTTCCGCTTCAGGCCCCTGTCCTCGCTCGAGGAAACGCTCGCGAGCTAATGCTATTCCTATGGGGAAGCATTTTTCTAATAGCTATTTCGCATTTTGGCATTTTTGAATACATTTTTTTTTTTTGCATTGGATAGCTGAGGTGCATGCCAACAGCGAACCTTTTTTACTTTTTCGATTTTGGTTGCAGATATATTTTTTAAAAAGCACTTTCAGTTTCGAAACATGTTTTGAAAATGAAACTAACTTTGTAAAAAATATCTGCAGCCAAAATCGAAAAAGTAAAAAAGGTGCGCTGTCGGCATGCACCTCAGCTATCCAATGCAAAAAAATTATTTAAAAATGTCAAAATGCGAAAGAGTTATTAGAAAAATGTTTCCCCATAGGAATAGCATTAGCTTGCGAGCGTTTCCTAGAGCGAGGACAGGGGACTTAACCACTCGCATTGTTTGTGTTTGCTCTCCCGTTTATCTTCCGAACTTTCCATATAAGGCTTAATTTATGTTTTTTGGTGGAAAGTTAAAAATTCGGATTCAGCGACCTTAAAAACATAAAGTAAGCCTTTTTTCAGAATTACCATAAGTTTTGCTACGTAGAACCCCTATAAGGTCTTTATTCCCTAGACTAAGTAGAGGTACAGTCAATATTGTATAAGAAAAGCAATTTAGTTTTTATGAGGTGAAGAATAGAGATGCACATCTGTGTACCTCGGATCTGATGAGGTTAAAATGTCACATCCGGAAGTTTTCATTATCAAACTGCATAAGGAATAGCTGGACATTAAATTACTTTTGACCACTGAAGAATCATTTTTACTGATATTGGACTACAGAAAACTTCCTGTACTCTCTGTTAATTAGAGGGCCCCACCAGTGGCCGAAAGATTCTGACCTCCAAATTGACCTCCAACTTGGCGCAGCATGTCCCCAAACGGACCTTGCGCCATAAAACCCTATATAACCAACCAACCAACCAAACTGGTAGACGGTAGGTGCTGAGTTCGACCCCAATCGCGACTGTCCGCCTAACCGTTCGGAGCTTTCCGTGGTTTTCTTCGAATCTTGGATATCGTTGCGTAAATACGCGTTAGGTTCCCTTGGAAAGACCCCTACGGAAGGCACCCCTCCCCTTAAGGGCATATATATCCGGTATATATAATCGGCCGTTATAAAATAAACCAAACCAAACTGTTAATTACAATTTGATTGTACGGTCAGCTTTGTATGATTTCTTCTGATGAGACAGATTTAAATGTATCTGAGTTCGAAGATAGCTGAATTAAAATTATTCAAATCCTGATTTTCTAATCATGTTTGCGACAAACGAAATCTTAGTGCATGTTATGTATACTATATAGCCATTAATCACCTGACACTTTTAATTTTAGACATTTTATCGAACATTTAAATATATATTTGTCGGATTTTTCTGGAACTTCAGCATTATGAAGAATATGTTCGACTTCCTTTTTAACAATGGCGATTTGATCAGAAGGACATTTAGATGGGCTGCAAAACATCAAGAAAAAATAATAGTAGTTGGGCTCCCCTGTGGAATAAAATGCACGAAATGATCTATCCTATAGCTTACGAATAAGTAGGCATCGTACAATACGTGTATTCACTTTTGTAAGAATAGCATTAATATCTTTTGGAGATATATCGAATTTTTTTTCAAAAAAGTTAAATTTTTTTTGTTAAGATCAAGCTGAGTTTTCTTCTATATTTCACGATAATTTTTTAAAAAAGTGAGAAAATGTAGTAGAAGTAATATAGTGCAATTGAACTATAAATGTACTAAACATCTGATAAAATATGTGCACCTGTTCTGACCACTTTTGACGAGTTTTTAATTTCCTTTTCTGTAAGAACAGGTTTTATCAGAATCATGTTAATAAGATATTTTCTTCATCAAACCCTATTTTTGTTTAATTTATTTTTACTGTAAGAGTTACTGCCATCAAAAACTTGTCAGTATAAAAACTGAAGATAATATTAAGAAGATTGAAAAAAAAAAAAAAAAAAGCGGATTTGAAATAAGGTATTTGTATTCTATATGGACAGGGCTCTCAATATGGACACCCTTAATATTTTTAAACGTAATAATTTTGATCGAAAGATGGCTGAACATTTTCGTGAAGAAAAGCAGTTGAATCTGGAAATCTTAAATCTTAAATCTTAAATCTTAAATCTGGAAAGTGTAAAAAAGTGCGCTGCTCGCCATTTAGGAGGAAACTTGTTATTTCGAGATGTGCTGATCTCAATTACTTGTAAGCTTAAATTCTTATTAGATATGGTAAAATTACATTAAATGTTGAAAAGTGGAGTTTTTTAGAAAGCTAATAAAACATATTTTCGATCGCTATTGCATATTTTGCTTAACATAATTTTCCTTATTCATTTGGTACAAGATTTAGTAAAACTACGCCCGGTTCCCAATATGGACAGCTTATGTCCCCATCGACTACAACTGTAAGAAAGAAGAAAATACAACGTTGCCAAGCAATAACTTGAAAAGTCATCAAAAAGGTAAAATCTTTGTTCAACAAGATGCCATTTGAACAGTCCTCCAAAAAACCCTTGCAGAAAAATAAAAAGAAGCCCCCCCCCCCATTAGGATATCTGTTGGCGAAATCGCAGGTACCAATGATATGACTTTCTCAACAAAGGAGAGCTCGTACTGCTTCTTTTGCAGTATTGATGCTTTTTCAAACATGCGGCCATGCATCACATGTGGCAGATATGTTCCTGAGGATATGTGGGACTTACTGTCCATGGTGAAAAAGTTTCTATTTGTCCATGCTGTGAGGACTGATTAATAACAGATGTAAATTCGCAGACAGACCGCAATAAAGCTAAGCAAAACCAACAATATTATTTCATAATATTTACTAGTAACTAAGGGGCTTTGCATGGGTCTTCCAACGGTCAAAACCGAGAATGCCCCCCCCCCTTTCTAAAATGCATGTTTTGAAGACATTTACTGTCCCCCCTCCTCCTCTGAATACTTTAAGATACATTTTTTTATTCCCTCTCCTTTAAAATCCCTTGGAAAAGTGGCTCTTCCATACACACTGTGTAGAAAGTCAATAAGGATACACCTGTCCATAATAGGGACTAGTGCTTCCTTATATGGACATTTGTAAACATTTTTTGTTTTATCATTTAAATAAAAACCATAATAGTTACAAGGTCGCTAATTTTAATAATGATAGTCAATAGTCCAGGGATCATGGTCGTATATTTTTGGTGTTCTATCACGTGTACATGGGGGTGAAAAAAATACATTTTCCTTAGGGTGTCCATATTAGGCACAGGTACTATATTGTAAATTTACGAAGTTATGAATTTTTTCTTCTTCATCTCCCCTTTTTTCTAGCGGTTTTTTCCGATAATAGTTGGTCATGTCAAAAATTTGTCAATATAAAAGTTGTAGATAGTAATTAAGTTTAAGTGACTTTGATAGCTTGAAAATTGATGAAGTTATGATTTTTTCCCCCGCTAAAACATTATATATTTTTGCTCTTTGAACCCGTTTTTAATTTTATCAAAAAATATGTGTTGCATAAATTTTTGGCTCTTTTCCTAAACGCAATATTTTTTACGGTTAGCCGTCTTCAGCATCCGTCTCCAAAAAAGGTATTATGAATAATTCTGTAATTTATTATAGAGTAAGGGCAGATTTTTAAAAATGTACTATAAAGTTGAAGAGTTCCAAATTGTGATTTTAAATTCCATTCGTATTATAAATATTTTAATTCACTTTTAATTTATTTTAAACGAATTTACAAAGGAGACTTGGAATCCCTTACATACTTGGTGCAACGTCAACAGAAGTTACGGAAAAATTATGCGGTTTCTTTCGAATTTTCGTCCATCTGATTGAGCCTTAAGGCTGTTCTCAACTACTCTGCTCAACAAGCGCAAAACCTTTCGACACATTTGCAAATTCGTTTTTTAACTTAAAGATATAAAATTGTAAGCCCTGACTATTGAGGTAATTTGGAATCGAATTGAATTTTCCATTTTTTGATCTTGAGTTATAAGTGAATTCGATCATGTGGCAAGTTCGTGTTTTGCCCCAGTTTGAGTAGTTATTATTCTTCTGAGAGGACATTTGGGTTCAAAACGCGCACTTTGACACTATTTTTTAAAAATCTATTGTGTTAAAAAATAAATAAATAAAAATGGGAAAATGACTGCGATTAGACAGTTTCTGAAGAACAATGTCTACTAGTTTCTTGCATTTCAAATAAATAAATAAATAAAATAAAGTAAAATAAATAAATAAATAAATAAAAAATAAAAAAATAAAAATAAAACATATAACATAAAGTTGCGCTTTTTATTTAAGAACAGCCTTAAGACGTTTTGCCTATATTTTGTTATTGTTTATACCTAAAAAATTACCATATAGGTTTTTATATAGCTGCTTCCCTCGCATATAAGGCATTATAAAAAAATCCCTGTCGGCTGGGCCTATAGGCGGAGGTAGATTTCGAAGAGTACTCATTTAAATATATATATATATATATATATATATATATATATATATATATATGATTAGAGATAAACCCAGTTTAATAACTTCATTTGGCCGTTTATGAAAAAATATTAATTTCATTTTTCTGCAAAAACTGGTTTTATCAGAATCATCTTAAGAAAAATTCAGCTCAAATGCCCATTTTGACAACATATTTTGAAATAGATTCTGAATTTATTAAAAAATCGACCAAAACAGTACATTATACAGTTCCTAATTAAGAAAAAGCTGTTAGTTGAATGCATTTGAGAAAAAA
Organism: Maratus speculifer; assembly: GCA_964019185.1. Lineage (NCBI taxonomy): Eukaryota > Metazoa > Arthropoda > Arachnida > Araneae > Salticidae > Maratus > Maratus speculifer. The sequence continues at coordinate 200,988,075 of OZ025298.1, forward strand.
ATTGAATTTAAAAATGAGTCATAAAATAACCGATTTGTTGTTTGAATACATTCTTAATTCTTTAATCTTGATTGCTTCGGAAATTTTTGTGCGAAATATTCACTTTGACAGCATTTTTAAAAATATATTCTATCTTTATCAAAAAACTGGCCAATGCGTCACAGTACATAGTTCCTAAATAAGAGGATCTGTAAATTGGATGCGTTTGAGAGCGAAAATGGATTTTAAAACGAGTCATAAAAAACGCAATTTGCTATGTGAAAACTTCCTTAAATTTTCAAATCACGAAGACTTCGGGAAATTCTGTTCAAAATACCATTTTTGGTAGCCTTTTTCAAAATATATTCTGTCTTTATCAAAAACCCGATCAATGTATCACATTATATAGTTCCTGTATAAGAAGATCTGTAAATTGGATGCATTTGAGAGCGAAAATGGATTTAAAAACGAGTCAGAAAAAAACGCAATTTCTTATTTGAACATTTCCGTCACGATGATTTCGGAAAATTCTGTTCAAAATACCCTTTTTGGTAGCCTTTTTTGAAATATATTCCGTCTTTATCAAAAAACTGACCAATGCATCACATTATATAGTTCCTAAATAAGAGGATTTAGATCAAGCGTTAATTTTAGTTGCTTGTAAAAGCAATAAGACCTAAAAATGAAACAAATTAACTTGAAGCTGTTTTTTGCAATTTATATGACTCAAAACCCTTCTGCGCAGAGCACATGGGTGTCATTTACCAGAATATTTCATAATTGTGCAAAATATTAGCACTTGGCGTTATTACCCCGCCTGGCGTTATTACACCAGACCACCTTAATTTTTTTCAAAAATTGAATACTTTGAAAGTTTAAAAGCCCTAATATATCTTTAATGTGTGTGTAGCTCAATTACAGAACATTAATGCCTAAATAATTCAGCATTCTTATTTTTCAGCATTCTTATTACATCTAATGCAAGATAAGCATTGTAACAATGATAAAATATCCGAATTATGAAAATAGTGGTGTTTTTTGCATTTTGAAAATTTTTTTAATCAGTTTACACTAATTTGGTGTAACAAACTTTTTATTGGTGTGTATGTATCCATTTACTATGTTTGAATTTTGTTACATTTTCAGGTAGTTTTGCTTCCGGGTCGGGTATTGAAAATTAACAATTCGAAGCTCAACCAAAACCCAGCGCACTTAAACCCGAAGCATAACACGTAATGGAAAAAAAATATATAATCCATATTATAATATAGTTGTTGAAAAAATGAACGACAATTAATCTCCAATATTAAATGTAGCATTTATGCTCTAAAATGAGTACTATATACACCACGTTAATGTTCTTATACATGGATTTTTGCATTAAAGAATATTTTCTAGACATTTAAAAAATCTTCTCAACACGAATTTGACCCGCAAATTTCCAAAATTTTAATCCGAACAAAAACCAATCCGAGACAACTAAAGCCGAAACAAACTGAAATCGAGCTACAGTCGGCTCTCATTAATTCGAAATCGGATAATTCAAATCTTCGCTTAATTCGAAATAAATATGAAGTCCCGAAATTTTCAATAGCAGAATAACGTTAAAATTTTTCATTAATTCGAACTGATTTTCTCTTGACTTCGTTTAATTCGAAATAACGAGATTCCGATTTATCATTTTTCCTTAATTTCTTCAGAACTTTATACCCTTGAAATAACTTTCTGTCTTTTATTTTTGTCAGAATTGTTCTGAACAAGTTTACATATAATCCCATGCATTTGATAACCACTTTTTGTAGTGTCCCGTCTGTCCGTCAATGACACCTCTAACCCATCTTCGTTTGGGCTTATTCCTCACTCGAGCGTGCGAAAAGAAAACTGCGCCCGGGGCAAAGTCTCAATTTGGCGCTCTCTCCTCTCCCAATTTGACATTAAATCCCCAAAAATGACGTTAGTAATATAAATTTGGTGCCCCCTAAATTTATGCGTCCGGGACGACCGCCCCCTTCGCCCCCCCCCTTTCGTCTGGCACTGGTTTCTCATCTCTTAATTAGAGTATGTATTTATATCTTTTAATTTAATATTAAACCATATTCTAATGAAAACAGCCAATATATATATATAAAAGACTATAATATTAATTTCTTTGTAATAGTATCCCTTTAAGCAGGTTTTCCTGTCATACATTCCATAATTCGAACATTTCTTGTGGTCCCGACGAGTTCGAATAAACGAGAGCCGACTGTACTACGAAAGAAATCGGCTTCAATCTTACCCGACGGAGTCACGAACATGTTCTAGTTCGGGTAAAAGCGAGTTACTAAATGCCAGATAATTTCCATAGTGCACTAGTTTGGATTCATTATGTTGCTCACTATATTCGAGTAAATAGTATGTATACATTTAAAAAAATAATTACTCGAGATGAAGACAATCTTGAAATATCCTCTTTCTTTGAATAACAATGAAAGGATGTTGAATATGCACTTTCATTCATCAGAAGACGATGATATTTCTTATCCACTAAGAGAGAAAAACATTTTTTTATCAGCACTACAACATTTTAAAAAGAAATGTTAACAAAAATTATTAATTCTTTTTTCTACATCGCAAACGAATACTTTGCATAAGAGCCTAATTTATAAGAAAACATTTAACCCGAGTATTTCATAATGGATACAATAGATATTGTTAAAAAGTTAATAAACAACTTTTTTCAGTCTGTAATTTAAGTTTTTACCAAACTTTTAAACACTTAATTATTATTTTTAGGATTTCATTCATCTAACGAAGCTCTATTCGTCTCTGTCCTCTGTCTGTCCATCCGTCACCGAGTCTGTACACAAAAGCTGTATAAGTCAGAGACTTAAGAGATTTTCAGAGGTTTTTTATTTGATTAAAATAAATAACTTCCTTTTATAATTAATTTAAAATTAAAATTTTTGATGCTACCATTTATGTAAGAATTTAATAATTATAAATTAACAGTTTCGATTTAATAATTAAAAGATAAGTTGTTTTAAGAGAAATATTAAACGGCGGTAATCAGGCGATAATTACATAAAACCTACCGTACAAATCACTTTTGTGCAATTTTCTAGTTACAGTTGAACGCAATATTGAGCGTTCAATACAGTAAAACCTCCATAACGGACACTCCCGAATAGCGGACACCTCTATTTAACTGACAGTTTTCCAATCTCCACCCGCAAAACCTAAATTTTTGTATGTTTAACCTCTGAATAACGGACATTCCAAATAGCGGACACTATTTTTGGTGATAAAGGATGAAAAAAAGTATCTTTTAACGGGAAAAAATAAAATAAAAAGTCTACTTAATTTATCAGAGCAATTTGTCACAAATTTTGTGATCATAGAAAAATTTAGAAGGTGGGCTGAGGAAATTTCTCATTTACGTTCAGTGTTGAATTCAGGGAATTGCCTGAGAGGTACATCTCCCAAAGAATTCAGGTTTTTATGTCCCCCCCCCTCCCCCGCGGAAGATTTTATGCTTTTAAGGATAAGAAAGCGCAATCCTCATCCTCGCTCGGAACTCTGTAATGATCAATAACATCACATTGAAAAACAAATTGCAAAACAAATGTAATCGCAAGCAAAAGTAAACTTTTGTAACAGATTTTTTAAAAATAAGAATGTAATAAATAGCAGTTAAAGGTGTGCACAATGTTACTTAAGTTTATTGCTTAAAAATAATTTTAATTTCTCATTAATTATATAATAGAGGTTTTAAGACATATAAATGTCATTTGATGAAATATTAAGTATTTCTTAGCGATTTTTGTATCTCTGAAGTTTTCCCAATAGCGGACACCTCCGAATAGCGGACAATTTCTGCGTTCCCGAGTTGTCCGTTATTTAGAGGTTTTACTGTAGTACATTCCATGTGTCTGCTAGGCTCTGTCTTTTGGTTCCAATGTTGTTCGTGGATTACCGCTGCTAAACTTTTGGAGAACTGATCTTGTTTTTAATTCGTAATTATATGAATAGCGCAGCACATATAATCGTCATCTGGTGCGTCCGTCTATTTATCAACATATAACCGCGTAAAAACTATGCGACTGAATGATTTGAAATTAAAAGTATGTAATTGTTGCAGAATTTTGTCGAGTCATTTCAAATTTTATAAACATCGGGGGCAAGTTCAATTACAGGAAGAGTCAAAAGTATTCCATTACATTACGGCCAATGGGAAAAAATATTTTCAAGTTCATTTTAAATCTATTACACTCTTTCGAACCTGATGAAATCGGTATGCATTTATGAAATGCACTGAAATATATATTCTTCAGAATATGCGGTATATCATAGACTATTAATATTCCTTTATAAAACCACGCAAAAAAATTTCATTGCATAATGGTATAAAGGGAAACATTGTATCTAGCATATTTTGATTATGTTAAATTATTTCATACACAATAAAAGTGAAACACTTTGCTGAAGTTCACTACAAACTACTTAATGTATAATGGAAAGTGTATAGTATTAACAGGGACACGCAAAAGATTTTAGATACTATAGTGTATCCGAAATGCTGTACATTAGTGCTGACTGCTGGAAGTGCGTTTTTTAGCTGTAAAACAAGTTTTTATGTTTAACTAAACTTTTGCATATTATGCTGTGTATATAAATGATGTAGATCATGTACAGCATCGCTAAGGTCCATCATCGGTACACAAGAGAATTCGTGAGGGTTACTGAATATGAACGAAAATAGCTTAAAGGTGGTTTTTAATTGAGTTAAGTGCTGTACTTATATAACGTTATCATTTTGGGGATTGGGGGAGGGTCTGGCAAAACACATTGAAAGGTATCTCTAGGGGTAGGGGGAGGGGGGGTTCTTTTTTGATATCGTTATTGCTGATCCAATCAAAATTTTATAGTTTTGTTTGTAATTTGTTTTTCACATCAGAATAGTCTGTTACATTTTGTTGTAGTCTGTTATCTATCTTATGTAAATACAAAGTTAGTAGTAAATACATTAAATTATTATAGAATTATTTAATTCCAAAATGTGGAATACCACATGGTTTGGAATTCCTAATAATCTGTGGTGTGTGCATGAAAATATATAATTTCCTGCTCGAGAAACCAACTGCGAAGCATGCTTGAAATGAAACTTGTGTTTACTGGTAAATAAGTGAGAAAAATGTTGTCCACCTGTTCACTTGATAAAAAGTTCTGTTTTCACCATCACCTCCACCCATGCAGGGGCAAGGGCAAATACATTATTACTGTTGACTGAATTACGTAACTAAAAGCTATTGTTTAATATTTTTAAATAATAACTATTTCTTTTAAGTGTTATTTGATATAAAGTTCTCTTCACATGCAAAGTGATATTTTATTGATTTCTTTCTCTTCATTTGAATTAATAAAGTATTGAAATAATAAATGTTTTATGGAATATTTATTTTGTGATTCATTTACCGATTGAATTGATTATTATAAATTAATCTAATATAATTTCGTTTGCAGCGTTTTCTGCCGTTCCATACATTAACCTCCGATTTATTCTGCTGAGCTGATCCAGAGTATCAGACCAGATTGTGTGATCGATAAGGATAGTTGTGTGATTTAGTCCTTTAATATTTGTCCGGAATGGCTCAGTTGGAAAAGCATTAGCGGTTTTAGCCAAAACATCCATGGTTCCAATCCTGGTCCGGACTTTTTTCGCCCACTTGAAAAATTTACTTATTAAATTATGTCTTATAATTTATTTACCGATTGAGTAATATTCTGGTTATATACTAATCTACTAAGTTGTTGCTGATTAAATTTCTGTTTAAACCACTTAACCGGTGCCGCTGCTATGCTGCATCTATCAGAAAGTATTAGCATGCATAAGATAGAAAAAAAGAAAGTTTTGGGATTGCCATGTCTGACTAGTTACCTTCTTCTTTCTTTACAAAAAGAAAGCATTGGATTCGTGAAAACTCTCGAAATCCAGTTTTCAACGGATTTACACGTTTTAAAGGTTAAAAATTTCGTTCTAAGGGTTTAAGAATTCGAAAAACACGTTTTTACAAAATGTCTGTCTGTGAGTCTGTCAGTCAGTCTGTCTGCCTGCATGTGACAAATTTTGTGGGCGCTCTATCTGAAGAACTAATGCACGGAATTTCACAGAACTTTAGATTCTGTGAAACTTTGATATAAACTAGATCTGATTAGATTTTGGTGTATATCGTTTAACAGATGGAGCTACCATGTTGCATAATTTACAATTTCTACCATAGCCATATTTCAAAAACAAGTGCATGGATTTTCATAATACTTTATATTTAGTATATGATATAACAACGCGCTGATTATGTTTTCATGCAAATCGCTAAACAGGTGTTGCTGCCATGACGCATTTCTGATTATACTTTAAACTGAAGAGAGTCAATATTCTTATATTGACCAACAACACGCCATGTGATATATAATAAATGCTTTTACCCAGAGAAAAATAAAATTAGAAAATCATGTTTTTTACAATAAATTGTAAAATTTAATCAGTGAAATACCTCTTGGAGATTTAAGAGGGTGTACCTTATTATTTTACATCGATATCTAAGATCACTTTACATAAACAGCCTACTGCGAGCGTTTGGAGAATATTTGTAGAATGGTCACAAAGTTAAAACCCATGCTAACTTTGTCACCGCTTTTTTTTTTTTTTTTTTTTTTTTTTACCCTTACAATACTTCTCGTATGTATTTGAATCTGCTTCGATATTGAAGGGAATCGTTAGGTCGATACGCCTGTATTTTGTTCAGGCCCAAATTCGAAAGATAAAAAAGTAATGTACAAAAATATGCCTGAAGCGTAACAAAGTAAACGTGACCCCCCCCCCCCCCCCCAAAAAAAAAAAAAATCAACAATATGTTTTTTTGTTTATTCAAACAAAAAATTTAAAAATGTATATTACTCTTAAATGTATATTACGCATTGAATCATATTGCTTTTATTCATAATTTATTTTAATTGCTCACTTTTTTGCCAAATTTGAAGATTCTGCTAGAGAAATAAACATAGGTGTCATATACGCACCACATTGGCGCGACTGCAACAAAATGACAATTATATGCCTCACATAGTAACCCGGCTATTGTTGTTTATTTATTAATAAACTATTTACATTTATTTTCTTTTTTTAAATCATTTAAATTGTTTTTCTCTATAATTATTAACTAAACTTTTTTTTTATTTATTGTTATTTCCTTTTTAAAATAATAGAAAATAGTTAAAAAATATATATGCAACTGATATTTGAAAGCGAAGTTTTTACCAAATTTACGTCAGAAAAAAATTGCGCTAATGTGGTGCGCGTATGGCATCTGCGCATAAAATTTAATTTGAAACTGAAACGTTTAAAATTCGTGACTTTTGTTTATTTTTTTAAGCAAAAAGAATAGAAAAAAAAAGTAAAATAATGATATTTTGAAGCTTCAGAAATGCAGCGAAAGAACAAAACATAACAAACCTAATTACCTAATTTACCACGGTCTCAATCCTGCCAAAGGACATTTACACAATTTAAAGGGCATTTAAATGTAATAAGATGCGTTTCATTTGGGCGTTGCCATTAAACATTTGAAAACTGGTCGCGATTTCAGTGCCACATAAGTTAGAGTAATATTTATATAGATCTTTTTTCATGAAAAAAAAAAAAAAAAATGATGCATGATTTGATGGAACAATTTCCGAGCAATCAAAGAACAATTAAATATATAATGTCCTTGTTTTTTTTTTTTTTTCAATTAATGTTTGTGGTCAAAAAGTGCTGTTATTTTGCTGCATCATTTTGGGTGTGGCTTTTGTGTTTTGTTATCTGATTTGCCTATTCTATCTATTTCAGTCTTGTGCTGTAATTTTGTTTTAATGTTTTTATTCACTTTATTTGTAGCTCCATAGTATTTGGGATCTGACGAGTCTACTAAGTTTCTGCAAATTTCAAATATTTCTTATAATTAATTTTTTTTTTCATTTTCTGTTCATATATATTGTTTTACAATTAATGGTTATATATATAAAATATCATATTAATTGTATTACATTATGAACCATTTGAATTTAATAGAAAAAAAAACATATTGAACACGAGGGAAAAAATAAATAAATAAATAAAATGAATACGAATGGAATTTGTAGAACATATGTAGGTACGTTTTGAATTCGTAACACCTTCCCTTTTTTATCTCTGTTAAAAAACGAAATTCAGTAAAACTAGTCGTTGGGGGCCACCGTAATACTTACCCATCATGGATATGCATAATATAAAATATGAAAATAAAACATGTGTAAAATATTTATAAAATGCACTGCAATTCCAAAATAAAATTTAAACGCAAGTTTAAATAGTTTTAATATACATAGCGATGCTTTATTAAAGAATTGCTGATGAGTCAAATTCGACAAATTATATAAAACGCCAAAATACTCAAGTAATACCGGGTTGCGTAAAAGAAACATCCTTATAACTCTAAAAATAATAATCATATTAACTAACAATTTACTGCGTCGGATGAAGCGTCACATTTCCAATTAAAATATATCTTTGAATTGAAATTTGATTCAAATACAGGGTCATGAAAAATCAAAGAATGCGGAAAACAGGATTACACATATCTCGGCAATTAATAATTCGAACGACTTCGTTCTTTATGCAAAATTTGTGTTATTTTATTGCCTTTTACATCCACTCTTTAAAATAAAAAAAATCGAAAATTTTTATGTACCTTTCATCAGAATGAATTTTTCGAGAGTCCGAAAAAAATAGTTTCGGATAATCGAGGTTACTGATATTAAATAGGCTTCGTTCCATTCTGACATACTAAGTACATATAAAATTTCAAGTCTCTATCTCAATTTGTTCGGGAGATAGAGCGTTTACAGACAGACAGATTGACAGACAGACAGACAGACAGACGGACGGACGGCAAAAATTTTTTTCAAAAAAATATGTTTTTCGGAATCTCTAGTGTCCAAAACGTGTAAATCCGTCAAAATTTTTTTTTCGATTTTCAAAACGATTTCAAGACTTACCCTATACTACGTATGATGGGTAAGTAATAAGAGACTTTTAAAGCATAGAGAATGTAATTTTATTTGCTAAGAGTGAAAGCAACTTACCATGTGGCGCTAGAACACACATTGCTCTTTGATGATCCATTTTGTATAACCAAATGAATAACTGTTTGACCGTGCCGTTTCTTTCACTGTACTTATTGAGTAGTTCCGAGGTCGGACTTTTGGCACAATAAATAACTTGACGGATGAGAGCTAACGTTATATCATCCAGTTTCATATAATTTCCACCTAAAACACAAAATGTTTTTGTAGTGAATAAATAAATAAATTTTCTTAAATGAAGTATGCTTTTATATAATATTATTAATTTTTAAAATTAATAAATATTTTTTTTAAATAGTATTTAAACTAGCGGGGAATAAAACATTCTACTTTATTTATATATTTATTTTGCCACAATTTGTTTAAAAATGGTTTTTAGGACAATTATAGATGTATTTCAATCCTTGAAGATAAAAATGTTTTAAATGTGATTTTTTAAAGAGAAACTGATAACAAAAAGTGCACAATTATTTAAAAATATTTATTTTAGTTACATTTTCGTATTTCTGCAAAATCGAGAAAGAGCCTCAAAACTAAATTAGAATTTTAACAATATTTCACTTGGATTTTTGTAACATTAATTCATTTAGTGACTTTGAAATCGATTCTATAGGAGGCTCAAAATGTTTTAGGGGGACTGAGTCCCCCCTCCCTTAACTACGGACCTGCGAGTAATTCAGGAAAACCACGGATAAAGGGCTTAGAAATATAAAATAAGGGGGAAAGCCCGGGGTTAACGAGTTACTAAATATAGGTGAGAATGATATTTTTTACTTTCTTCTATCTTTACAAGAAGAAAGTATTGGATTCATGAAAATTTTCGACTTCCGGTTTTCGACGGATTTATACGTTTTAGAAGGTCCTGAACACGTTTTGACTATTTTTAGAAAATGTCTGTCTGTGAGTCTGTGTGTCTGTCTGTGAGTCTGTCTGTCTGTATGTGACAAAAAATTTGTGGGCGCTCTATCTCAAGAACTAATGCTCTAAATTTAATAAAATTTTATATTCAGTTAGACCTTGATATGAATTAGTGCCTATTGGTTTTTGGTGAAAATTGGCCAGCAGGTGGCGCTGCTGTACTACGTTTTTCATGATTTTCAAGATTGCTATATCTCAAGAACTAATGGATAGAATTTCACCAAACTTCAGATTCTGTGACTCCTTGATATACATAGACGCTGATTAAGTTTTGGTGTAAATTGGCCAGCAGGTGGCGCTGCTATGCCACGTTTTTCTTGATTTTCATGAGAGCTATATCTCAAGAACTAATGCACAGAATTTCACCAAACTTGAGATTCCGCGATACCTTGAGATACATAGCCGCTGATAAGGTTTTGGTGTGAACTTCCCTATAGGTGGCGCTGCTATGCTACATTTTGCACGATTTTTGCGATTGCTATATCTCAAGAACTAATGCAGAGAACTTCATCAAATTTTAGATTCTGTTACACTAGAATATATAACATAATTAGACGCTGATTACACTTTGGTATTAACCTTGCAACAGGTGGTGCAGCTATGCTGCATTTTGCACGATTTTTCCGATAGCTATATCTCAACAACCAACGCACAGAATTTCATCAAACTTCAGATTTTGTTACAAAATGACGTATAACATAATTACACGATGATTACGTTTTGTTATAAATCCTTCAATTGATCGTGCTGCTGTGTTATATTTTACATGTTTTTTTTAAACTAGCTATATCTCAAGAACTAATGCACAGAATTTCATCAAACTTCAGATTCTTTTACACCATAACATAATTAGACTTTTTTTACATTTTGGCATAAATTGTCCAAGATATGCTGTTGCTGTGCTACGTTTTGCAAATTTTTTGTTATATCTCAAGAACTAATGGACGAAATTCCATCAAATTTCAGATTCTGTTAGGTCTTGACATCAATAGATGCTTATTAGGTTTTAGTATAAATAATCCAACATGAGGCACTACTAAGCTCATTTTCTCAGAATATTAATTAAATTTTGCGTTTTAGGCTTTTCGGATACCAGAATCTCATTAGGCTAGGTCAGATGTTCGAGGAAATTTGATAGTGGGTAACTTTGAAGTCACCACTTTTTTTTTATATATATATATATATATATATATATATATATATACAATTTTATTAAAACCATTCAATTAATTTTTAAAAAATGAAGAAACAAATAAACAGTTTTTTACAGACCTATGCGCAAAATGCTGCAAAAAGAAATGTAAAAAATATATATAACAAAACCAAAAGAAATTCCATATCCCCAAAATACATGGAAGTCTTCATCAGGGAGGCCCCTCCATGTAGGGGTAAATAAAGAGAAGTTTCTGAAAGGATGTAGGCTCATAAGCTAAATTACATCCTTAGCCCCCAACTTCTCAGATTTCAGAAATCAAACTCAAACCTTCAAAAATATTATAAATATATACAAATTTTTTAAAAATACCAAAGGACAAGACCAAAAATTACACAAATAAAAAAGGAAAATTACCTACAAAACTAAATATAAAAAATAAAAAATAAAATTGTAAAATACAAACCCCCAGAAACACAAAACCCTCTTCAGCTAGTGGGGCCATTCACTAGCGCTTCAATCTCGCCCTAAATTGAAATCAAGCATCCATAAGTAAAGAAACACTGAGACTCAGAAACTTTCAGTTAACATATAAGATGGATAACAGTTAACCATTAAAATCTTTTTTAAACCACTCATAGCCAATTCTAGATCTGTTTTGTTATTGCAAATCCTACGGATTCTATTAACTTGTGAATACATAATATTTTTTAAAACTTTATTGCTAATACATGAAAACCAGTAAGTGAGGCTATTAACTTCAAAATTAAAATCTTTCCTTTTATCATAAAGTCCAATCAACCATTTTTCCTTGTTTTTCTTAATTTTAAGATCTAAGAAAGTAATTTGTTCACCATCATCGGTTCGGTTCAAGACAAGCTCATTAGGGTAAATGTTAAGGCTTATTTCCTCAAAATTATTGCAGTTAAATACTATAAGATCGTCTACATATCTAAAGAAGGAAATATAATTGAAATTTTTTTCGTAAAAATATAAAAATAGATTTGAGAACGCACTTGAAAAACTAGTTCCCATTGGGACCCCCTTATTTTGTTTAAAATAATTAATTCCATTAAATAAAACGTTTTCAAAAAGGCAAAACTTAATTAAATCAAGCCAAAACTTCTTATCTACTTTTAAAACATATTCAAATTCAACATAAATATTTTCAAATACCCCCACAATCAAATTGTGAGGAATGCTGCCAAACAGATTCTCAAAGTCAAAAGTGTTTACAGAAGTAATTTTCCATGAGTTACCATTCAAAAAATCTAAAACTTTAAGGTTATTGCCAATGATTGTATTACAATCAAAAGTTTCTATTTCCTTTAAAATTAAATTCAGCAAACCAAACAAAATTTTACCCGCTTTGTAATTATAACTATTAGTGCCACAGGTAACGAAGCGAAATTTTACTGGTTTCTTATGAAATTTAACAGTCGCAAAAAGGTAAGGAAATACAAAGTAATTCCTACTAATTCCAAATTTTTTATCAAAATCCAAAATACGTTTTTTTATTTATTATAAAACGTTAACGGAAAACCCCTCTAAAATAAAAAAACGTATTTTGGATTTTGATAAAAAATTTGGAATTAGTAGGAATTACTTTGTATTTCCTTACCTTTTTGCGACTGTTAAATTTCATAAGAAACCAGTAAAATTTCGCTTCGTTACCTGTGGCACTAATAGTTATAATTACAAAGCGGGTAAAATTTTGTTTGGTTTGCTGAATTTAATTTTAAAGGAAATAGAAACTTTTGATTGTAATACAATCATTGGCAATAACCTTAAAGTTTTAGATTTTTTGAATGGTAACTCATGGAAAATTACTTCTGTAAACACTTTTGACTTTGAGAATCTGTTTGGCAGCATTCCTCACAATTTGATTGTGGGGGTATTTGAAAATATTTATGTTGAATTTGAATATGTTTTAAAAGTAGATAAGAAGTTTTGGCTTGATTTAATTAAGTTTTGCCTTTTTGAAAACGTTTTATTTAATGGAATTAATTATTTTAAACAAAATAAGGGGGTCCCAATGGGAACTAGTTTTTCAAGTGCGTTCTCAAATCTATTTTTATATTTTTACGAAAAAAATTTCAATTATATTTCCTTCTTTAGATATGTAGACGATCTTATAGTATTTAACTGCAATAATTTTGAGGAAATAAGCCTTAACATTTACCCTAATGAGCTTGTCTTGAACCGAACCGATGATGGTGAACAAATTACTTTCTTAGATCTTAAAATTAAGAAAAACAAGGAAAAATGGTTGATTGGACTTTATGATAAAAGGAAAGATTTTAATTTTGAAGTTAATAGCCTCACTTACTGGTTTTCATGTATTAGCAATAAAGTTTTAAAAAATATTATGTATTCACAAGTTAATAGAATCCGTAGGATTTGCAATAACAAAACAGATCTAGAATTGGCTATGAGTGGTTTAAAAAAGATTTTAATGGTTAACTGTTATCCATCTTATATGTTAACTGAAAGTTTCTGAGTCTCAGTGTTTCTTTACTTATGGATGCTTGATTTCAATTTAGGGCGAGATTGAAGCGCTAGTGAATGGCCCCACTAGCTGAAGAGGGTTTTGTGTTTCTGGGGGTTTGTATTTTACAATTTTATTTTTTATTTTTTATATTTAGTTTTGTAGGTAATTTTCCTTTTTTATTTGTGTAATTTTTGGTCTTGTCCTTTGGTATTTTTAAAAAATTTGTATATATTTATAATATTTTTGAAGGTTTGAGTTTGATTTCTGAAATCTGAGAAGTTGGGGGCTAAGGATGTAATTTAGCTTATGAGCCTACATCCTTTCAGAAACTTCTCTTTATTTACCCCTACATGGAGGGGCCTCCCTGATGAAGACTTCCATGTATTTTGGGGATATGGAATTTCTTTTGGTTTTGTTATATATATATATATATATATATATATATATATATATATATATATATATATATATATATATATATATATATATATATATTAAAATGTATTTATGAGATAGAAGAAAGTTTCGGGATTGACACATCCAACTAGTTATTGATAATTCCAATATATTTGTTATAAGAATGGCAACTAACACTACCAAAATTCATACTTATATAAAAATATCAATAATGTATTCAAATAAAGTTTTAAAAATTGTAATATTACTTTCGTACTGGCCTTGTACCAAGAGTTAATTCTCGTGGAGAGCGTTAATTCGATTGCATATCTTAAATTTGTGTTTTATTTTTATTTTAATATTTCATTTATTCATTGGTAAAATTTTTAAATTTTCGTTATGCAATCTATGCTGAAAACATATTCTAAGCTATTTATATTAATTTAAATGGAAATGGATTTACCTTTCGTAGTCGCCTGCAAGCGTCAAGATAATAGATTTTAAAAAATCTTTCATCATTATTATTATTATTATATTAAAACAATAAAAATCGGGTAAACTGTGATACAGATTTCAAACAAATTGCATTTCAAAATACATTTTTTGCTCTATTGGATAGTGTAAAAATTGAAAATGTAAGATATTTAGAAGTTTAAAAAATTGAATTAAAGTTGAATTTAATCAACTGCTGTAGCCATCGTCAAAAAGACGTCAGCGTTACGGACGGCTACATTTGTCCTTTGTAGTATGTAATATTTGTTTTTACTTCCATATATTATATTTAAAAACATCTTTCGTCTATTAAGTAATCTAATATATTTTTTAAATTATTTGTATATAGTTTTGTGATATAATGTAGCTAGTAGCAGTTCTAAAAAGAGATTAATCTACACCATAGGTTCCCAACGGGGGCGATACCGCCCCCCAGTGGGCGCTGGAGCCTTTCAGGGGGGCGGTAGCCAGTTTAGAGAAAAATGGGGGGCGTTAGGACAGTCCAGGAGGGCGGTCATGGCATACCTACTTATTTAGGAACTAATATAATGAAAATAATTGATCTCCCTGACGATTGATAATGAAAATAATTGCCCAGTCCGAGACATAAACCTTAACTGCACCTTTAAATTGAAATCTATACAGACGAACTTAAATCTGATGGTGGAGGGAAGGGTTAAATTAATTTTACTAATGTCAAAAAATAGCCGTGGAAGTCGAAGATTTGCTATGAATCGAATTAAAAATCATTATGAAATAAAAAAATAAATAAAAATAATCAGGGCTTGAATTTCAGGGCGGGAGGCTCCTGCCCCCCCCCCCAAAAAAAAAAAAATCACGAATTTTTCGAAAAATTTTGCATTATGAAACTACGGTTAACTGCCCCCCCCCCCTTTTTTTGTGTGTGAATTTTGTAATATTTTCGTGCGATTGAATGACATATTTTGCGAGTTTTTTACTGCGAAAAATCGTTGGAATTCACGCCATTTTTCCTCAATCAATCGTCAAATTTCGCATTGATTGGCCATTTTTCTTTGAACAATTGACAAAATTGATATTTTTTAGACCATTTGTCGAAATTCAAGATACAATTTATGTCAGAATTTTTAGATTTATGATAAATGTTTTCTTAAATTTTGGAAGTGAGTGTCTTAAGTTTTTGGAAAATTCGGAATAGAATGACGGAAAAATTCAAATTTCCTCAAATGATAGCAGAAGCAGATAGCAAATTCTTGTAAAGATATCGCAGAAAAAATGCTAATTTAGTTGAAGAATAGCGTAAAAAACTATGGTAATGAGTTTAACTATGGTAAACTCAAATGGTAATGAGAAAAAATGAGAATTTTGTCAAAGGATCATGTAAAAAAAACACAATTTTCATCAGAAGGCAGTGTTGAAACACAAATTTTGTCAAAAAATCACGAAAAAAGCAGAAATTCTGTCAAATGATCACAAAAAATAGAAATTTCATTAAAAGATCACCAAAAAAGCAGAAATTTCGTCAAAGGACCAGAAAAACCTGCAAATTTTGTCAAAGGATTGCAAAAAACAAGGATTTTTTTCAAAAGATTGTGCAAGAAACATGAATTTTGTAAAAAGATCGCAAAAATAACCGTGTATTTTGTCACAGAATCATGAAAAAACGAATCGGACAATCAGAAAAAACAAATTTTGTCAAATGATCGCGAAAAGTGCATGCATTTATTGAAATGATTGTTAAGAAAGAGAATTTTGTCAAATGGTCGCAAAAAGAAAAAAAAATTGCGTTCATCAAAGGTTCGTGAAAAAAATTTGAATGTCATGAAAGAATTGCTAAAATAATGCTCATTAGCCAAAGAGCCACTGAAAAAAATCCGAATTTCGTCAAAGGATCACAGAAAACACTCTAATTTCCACAAAAAATCATAAAAAACATGCAAAATTTGTCAAAAAGCTGAAAAAAAAAAAAAAAAAAAAAAAAAAAACACAGTGGTCTCTTAGAAAGCAACATATGTACAAATGCTTAAGTCTATTATTATAGATTTGTTTTTTTATCTGAAATAATGTTAGCTAAAAAAAACTACAAACTAGCTAAAGCTACAAACTAGGTTTTGAAAAATTGATTGTAACATGAAACCAATCTCAATTGTCAGTATCTACACTTAGCCCGAAATTGACACAAACCAAAAATAGAATTAATTCGACTTGCAACAAATATGCCAGGAGGTAATGTAGATTTCATTTGCTTCAATGCTGTTTTGTCATGTTTTTATTAGTGTGATTCTTAATGGTATGATATAAAACCGTACTTTATACAGATTTTTTTTCTTTCCCTACCAAACAGCTCAACTCCCCTCTATTTATAAATGTTGGGAGGGAGACTCCCCTCCTGGAAGAATTTGAATTTCAAGCCCTGATAATCATAAAATAAAATAAAATGAACTCATTAAAAATCATTATGAAATGAAAAAATAAATAAAAATAATCATAAAATAAAATAAAATAATCTCATAAAAAATCAAGTATTATTATTTACTAAAAAATTGAAAAATGATACAAAGAAAAAATCGATATTTGATACGGACATCAGGAGGGTTTCATTAACACATTTAAAACAAGCTAAATGTACTCCCTGTACATTCTATTACACATCATCAGCAATTGGTTTAAAAAAACTGGAATGAACACTTGTATATGTCGCTTCATTACATTGTTAGAGCAGTCAATATGAATAAAAGCAATTCATTGAATGACAGGATATTTTGCCAAATATATAGTGAAAATAATTTCACTACAAAGTGAAACAATTGTTTTATTTTGTAGTGCAGTTATCACTATCACTTTGCATCAGACTTGCAAGTGAATTCAATCGGTTGCTGCTGCACACAAAAGTTCGTTGTCTCTGAAAAGCTATTTGTCTGAATCGTTTTTCGATATATTTTATTTGGTATTACACTTAACTAAAAACAAAGGTGTAAAAATACTCTAAAACCTGAAAAAAATTACACCGATTATGCGACAGATTGTTTAGAATCTTTAATTAAATAAATTGAAATATTCTAAATATTTTTCATAAGGCATAAATTGATTGTAAGATGATGAGTTGAATTAAAGCAAAAAATCTCATAGCTGCCTCTGTGGGTAAACTTCTTTTGCTCAAATGAAATCGAAGTAGAAGAGATATACAGCCAAATTGTCACATTATTTGCAGTCTGTAAAAACAAGTTTTTTACTTACTTACTGTCAACACTTGGACGTTCTTCATGAAGTTTTCTCAGAGTGATTCCAAGGTACTCGGAGTAATACATGATTATACCGAGTTTGTTTTTAGATCCTTTTGCAAAGCAATATCATCATATTTGGAGGAGGAAATCGTAGGACTCGCGGCAAACGAGAACTATTAGTAAAATTCACAAATGGATATCAAGAATTGTAACTTCAAAACCTACAGCTCTCTAAACTGGATTGTGAGGGAGAGTACATAAAATTTTAATTGCTTTCCTTTCATCAGATTTGGCTGAAAGTGGGTTCCATGCAGTAGCTAATTTACTGTCTAAAAAAAGGAGCATGCATCTTTGAACCTGACAATTAGTGATTGATGTTGATGAAATTGCAATCTGATATGAAAGAATCAGCAAAACTCCAATAACCTCAACTATTTGGTTATTTTAAAAAAAAGTTCTTATTGGTTTTGGTGTTTAGTTTTCAATTTTTATTAAAAAATTTTTTACTACATTTGATGGTGGTTTTAATTAACTTCTATTTTAATTAATAGATTGACAGCTGGATAAAATATAGATAACATCAAATAATATTTTGACATTTTGTAGAATTAACTATTATGGAAGAGGGGGCGTTGACATTATTTTGTCTTGTAAAGGGGGCGGTGGACCACAAAAGGTTGGGAACCTATCATCTAGACCGTGTACTGTGAAAGAAGAAAATACGCCGCTTTGATCTAGAACGAATAGGTAATCATTTTCTAAAGCCCTAAAATAAAAATACAGATTTCCATATTATGCGACTAAGATAACCAAATAAACTGAATAGACGAAATTACCGAGATTTTCTAATGTATACTTTTTTAGGTTGATGAAATGATACATTATATACATCAACCATTTGAACTGCGAGAAGTTATTAGCTGATTTCTATGATTAATTTATAAACTTGAATTATAGTTACTAAAACTTAATTCTTATGTTCGCATTTATTTGTAGAGATTTTAAAATAAGTTTGACCACGATAGAGTTCTGGACGGACCTAAGGCCGGCAGAATTAAAATAATTTTTTCAACAGGTCAAGCCGACCGACAAAATAAACAAACCGTGCCAAAAAAAAAAAAAAAAAAAAAAAAAAAAAAAAAAAAAAAAAAAGAACATCCCAAAAAAGCCAAGCCGATAAAAAAAAGCGAGTCTAGCGGCCCATTATAAAGATTTAAGATAAAACGATAAAATATGAGCTATTTTCAATGAATAGAGTTTTAAAGAGAATAAGTGTAAATGTGCATCACGAGCCGATACTAGTTTGACAACATCAATACAGCAATGCAACTTGTACAGTGTAGATTTCGGCATCGAACTGTTACATGGTGTCTAACTTGGTCTTTATATTTTTTTGGCAGACTAGTGCCGAGCCGAGATCAGGCTTACATTGTTTTTCTACATATAGTCGAGTCGGATCGGAACTAGACTTAATTGTTCTCAACATGTGTACGGACAACATGTTTTGTAAAAGCACTAATAGCGATAAAGAACTTATTTTAGCGAAATCTTTGGAAATATACTTCTTGGTGGTTTATAAATTCACTTCTCAACAATGCGAAAGTTTAACAAATTTTCTGAGTATTTTTTAACTGTAAAGATATAAAATTTAAAAGCTGACTATTGAAAGGATTTGGAATTGAATAACGTTTTCCATTTTTGATAAATAAGATACTTGTTTGTAATTATTGAGATATAAGAGATTCTTGCCATGTGGTTGCAAATTTTTCTCCCTTCCCATGCTGTCGCTTCCAAAAATTCGATTCAAAACGCTAACTTTGACGGTATTTTCTTAAATTGCTAGCATTAAAAAATGGATAACGCCATTCGATTGCATAATTTCTGAA
This sequence comes from Maratus speculifer, assembly GCA_964019185.1. Lineage (NCBI taxonomy): Eukaryota > Metazoa > Arthropoda > Arachnida > Araneae > Salticidae > Maratus > Maratus speculifer. The sequence goes on from OZ025298.1 coordinate 201,007,734, forward strand.
TAAAAGTACCTGCTAATCTTATGCGTTTTCGAAAAGAAATGATTTCAGAAATACATCAGAAAGTAATTTCTTTGCTTTTGAGAAAATATTTGATAAAATGATGTAAAAATATTTTCATAAATCTACTTTTTATTATACAACTTCAAAGTTATGATGTTTTTAATTTTTTTTTATTTTATTCTAAATCATGTTAATTTTTTAACGAATCTTTGTTTGAAAGTTGAAAGTCTAAGAATCTAAGAAATTATAATGTTGCTACTGTGTATTTTCTGTAAAATATACTGAAAATCATCCCATGTATAAGTACACTGAGAAAAGAAAATCATTCGGACATTTGGAATCTAACTTGTAGCTCTATGAAAAATAGTTCCATGTCATCCTTATAAATTCTAGTTACCTTTATTAGAGAGTTCTAGACTCTCCTCTAAAGAATTCAAGAACATTTTCCTATATTCTCGAGATCAAACTTAATTAAAAATCTCTGCAAATGGATGGAAACTCAAGAGGTTTGTTTTAATAACTATAATTCTACTTTATCAAACTATTTTAGAAGTCAAGCGATAATTTTTCATTTTTGAAACGATTCAGTATCGTTTCATCACCTAGAAAACAAGAGATTAAAAATTCTAGATCATTTCGACTATTCAGCTTAGTTGTTTACTCTATTCGCAAATCTGTACTTCTAGTTCAGGGATTGAAAAAGTGACTGGCGTTCTGTATTTTTTTTTTTTCTCAGTGTATGCAGTATTCTTTAAAGGAATCTTAATTATGTGATAGAAATCTGAATTTTTTCGAAATAGTAGAAATTATGTCGGTTCGGGCATAGAAATGCAAAAATGTGAACAGGCTGGGCCGGGCTCGGGCCAAACATTTGAATATTGCACCAGGTCGGTTCCGGGCATGGAAATTCTCGAACGAAGATTTCTAGACGACGATAATATAGGAAAATGCCCTTGAATTTTAAAAGGGATGACTAGAACTCTCTAGCAGAAGGAACTAGAATTTACGACGATGACATGAAACTATTTCTTCTACAGCCGCAATTTTATTTTCTTGATGCCAATGTCAGAATTCTTTTTCTGCGTGTTGGTCTAAGTTCTGGGCCTATAACTATACTGCACGTTTCAAACTCTGGAGATATTTTTTACATAATAAAGTAGTTTAAATATCTTCCGATGTTTTACGCATATTAAATGTACGAAATTTATGTATGAAATAAAAAATGTATCAAATTCCTGCTCCTAACTCCGTCTTTTCTCGAAAGATTGGCAAAAATGAATTAATTGTTTCGACCTTTCTAGCTCTGCATCGAGTTAAATAATCAAATGCTCTGTAAGAACATGTAAACTCTTTATTTAATAAATGGGTTCTGAAATTGAAGAAATCCTGTTATCCTTTAAATAAAAATAACATAAAATATATTGATAGTGAGAATAATGGATTTGAAATATATTTTATTTCTATGCGTAATGCTATTTTATTCCTATATAAGTAATGTTATATTTATGAAAGATATAAATTCCATACGAGAACACAAGATGAGGTAGATGAATTTATCACATCATTGTGTACGTTAGTGCAAACTTTTAAATGTCCAACCTTTTTTTCTAAGAATAAAATATTTGGTTAGTATGCGAAAATGTGTAGCAACCTGTATATTAAAGAAATTGAAAAATAAAAAAAGTTTATCTTTTAATCTTTTGAGTTATCTAAATAAATATTTCAATTATAAATAATCCAGTAAGAATATTAAATAACTTTAAAAGAATAAAGTATTGACTGAATCCTTTAGAACTTAAGATCGATACAGGGGCTGGTGTAATGGCAGTTCCTAAGTCTTTTATAATTCGAAATTAAAAGTATAAAATTAAAGAGATTGACTAAAGTTTTTTGCGACCCAGATGAGAAAAATCTAAAGATAGAAGCACAATTCACGTTAAATTAAAGAACAAAAAAGATTAATAATGAAGATATCATGTACGGAATAAATAATTTACAATACACGTTTTTAAGCTGCATATAGTGTTCATTTAGGGAGTGGCGCGGGTTTGACATCCTTCCGGAGCAATGAAGTGTCCAGAGCCCCGGAGCCACAGAAGTCCCCGAAGACACAAAAATTCCTCCTCATAAAAAAAAAAAAAAAAAAAAAAAAAAAAAAAAAAAAATCCATTAAATTTATGGCGTAGCAATGTTGCCAGCAGTTTTTGCTGTGAAAAGGCAGTAAAATTAGATGCAATAAAAAACAATTACCTCTAATTTTACGGCAAAACTGCTGGCAATATTTCTGCCAGCAGTTTTTGCCGTAAATTTAACGGATTCTTTACGTGTATATATATATATATATATATATATATATATATATATATATATATATATATATATATAGTGCCGGATAAAAGTCTCAATTCAACACTGGCTGCTTAGCTAGTGAGAATTTGAATCGTATTCAGAGAATATTTGAACTGAAATCAAAATTAGATTCTCTCAGGACATTTCAAAAATTATTTAGGAATTGGAAAGGTTAAAAAGCTGTATCAAATAAAAATTAAAGTAATACCGTATGCCCTCTGTTTCTCAATAAAGCTACAGTATACACTCTCTAGGGTATACCCTCTGGCCTCGAGCGTATACCCTCTGCTTAGAGCGTATATCCTCTGTTACTTTTACGACTACATCCCTAATGTAGCCTTATGCAATACTGTGCTTACAGCCTTATGCAATTTCTGTGCAACAAGAGTTCCACTAGCTTTAAAGAGTAAATTGAAAAATAAATTTTTTTTAATAATTTTTTTTAATTATTTATAGCGATTTATAGCGATTTTTTTTTAATAAAAAAAAATGGAATAGTTGAATAAGTTTACAAAAAAACCACATAATCGCCTACGGTGCATAGCCTAATGGTTGTTGCTTGAGAAAAAAATAAATAAATAAAAATAAAACGCGATTTAAAAATTTGGGTACATTAAATGAGAATACTAAAAGATAATATTTTCCCACAACCTCTGTTGACTGTATTTTAAATAAATTTAGTAATTGCCGAAATGTCAGTGAAGGCTTACTTTAAAGACACGAAATTTTTTTGTTTCTGTCTGTCTGTCTGTTCCGCGATAACTCATATAAAAAGCATTCAATTGACTTGAAATTAAGTGGGTATGTTAGTGAGGCACTGGGATTAAGCTGTATAGTTTTGTTAGATTTTATTCATTCGTTCGGAAAATATAGAATATTTTATTTTCCGCAATAATGCTTTTCTGTTGCAAATCCAATGATTTTCAATTTTTTTTCCATGAGAGAATATGGCACATTTGATTAATGGAATTCAATGATAAATGGATACTGAAATTTACCGGTTAATTTATTCGTATTGTTTTAATATTTTGTCTACGTATTTGTCAGATTTTTTAAATTATTACTGTAAATTTTGGAGATTTTTTATATATGTGTTCCAATAATATAGACTAATTTGTTTTAGAGATTTACTTATTTCAAATGTGTTTATTTCATTTTCTTTATTTTCTCATATTGGTTGCTAAGCAACCATTCATCCTAATTCTTATCCATAATTTGAAAGCGTGTACAAAAATTTAAATGAAGTCAACATCAAAACTGATGAATTAATTAATGTCTTTGTATATTTGTGTATATATATAAAAACATAGCCCAGAAAAGAACATAGGTTATGTTTTATTAATTTTATTCAAATATTTTCCTTAATAATTCAAAATTTCATTCTTTTTTATACACAATCAATAGAGACTTTTTAGATACAATTTAACCAATTTCCTTTATCGTTGCCAAAAAAAAATTAAAATCTGGAATAATTATTTTTTAACGGCAATAAGTTTCAATTGAGCAATTTCCATTCGAGAAATTAAACTAAGAAAAAATAAATAAATATAACGTCAGAATTAAAATAAAAATAGATATAGTACATTTTGTTAAATATTAAACACGGATATTTGTTTCGTTAATAAGATTTTTTCTGACAAAGATGGAGACATAATTAGAAGTAAAAGAAATTAAAAAAAAAATATTTTTAACAAACAATTCACTTGGTAAAATATGACGTCATAATTGAAATAAAATAGGTATTTTATAGTAGTTGTTAAAAATACAAGAAACATGGATATCAATAACTCATGAATAATGACGTCATTGCCGAAACTTCAGTGAAGGCTTACTTTGGTGACTAGAAATTTATTGTTTATTAAATTGTTCGAAATTTATTGTTTATTCCATCTGTCAATCTGTTCTTCTGTCTGTCTGTCTGTTCCGCGATAACTGCTGCAAAATGCAATCAAACTTTTGTTTTCGGAAAAAAATTGTAAAACTCTAGATTACTAATTTTACACTTTAAAATGTTCCTTATACATCAGATTTAGGTGTTTGTGTTTGGCAGGCATGTAGAAGTGTGAGGTTAATGAAAAATGCTTGTCCAAACTGTTACTTATCCTTATAAATCAAAATGTATAAAGAAGTGCAAGATATGCGATAACCATTAGCACAATTAATAGAAAGTTGAAAATTTAAATTTAATGAGACTACGGGGGGGGGGGACTATGTTATAATAAAAAACAAAAATAATAGATCATGAAAATTTCAGAATTTCCTAACATAACTAAAATTTTAATTTAACGGATTTGATGGCTGAAAACTTCTTATTCTTATTTTATTCTTATAAATAATTACGTAATTTGAAAATTTTAAATTACAGTTTCTAGAAAGTTGAATTTTGTCCAAAGTGTGTTAAAAAAAATGATGTGCAAAGCTGACGTTGAGGCTCCTGATCTGCAGATTTACTAGTTCTAAATTTATTGCAAATTTTTGGCAGATAAATCTAGGTCTAATTTCAGCTTCATGTACATTACACTTCTCGTCTGAGAAAAATACACCTTCCCGCATCTTATCAAAATACCACATGCATTTTATAAAACTGCGATCGTTTAGAAGAAAGTTGCTTGTATTGAATAATTTTGAATTAAATTAATTCAATTAAATTTCCAATAGCATTTAAAAAAATTAAAACAGATTTTAAAGTATTCGTTTCGAAAATATGTCGAAGAAAGTATTCTTCATTGTATATCAGCTCTATACTTTTTTCGGTATTATAATGCCCAACTCCACGCTTTATCGTCATAAAAAATATGATTTAAAGCAAATGACGTCTCATTCTTGTACAAGTGATCAGAGTATCTTGACATAAATCCCATAGAAAATATGTTAGGAATAAAAAACGTACATTTTTTGTCGAATCTTGACACAAAGAAAGATTTTTAAGTATATTTTTTATGCGTAGTAATATGATAAATTTCATCATATACCTTAGGAAATATACCAATTAAAATTTTATTTCTATTTTATTTAGCACCGTATACAAATAGAAAAATCGCTGTCAGCTTGGTCTAGAGGCAGAGGGTAGATTTCAAAGTTAAGTGCTCATTTCAACCGTAAAAAATGAAATATGATTAGAGATAAACCCAGTTTAACAACTTTATTTGGCCGCCTTTGAACATTTTTTAATTTCATTTTTCGATAAAAGCTGCTTTTATCAGAATCGTCTTAAGTGAAATTCGGCTCAAATGCCTATTTTGACAGCATTTTTTGAAACATATTCTGATTTTATGAAAAAAACCGACCAATACGGCATATTACATAGTTCCTAAATAAGAGAAACTACCAATTGGATGCGTTTGAGAGCAAAATTGGATTTCAAAATGAGACAGAAAATAAACAATTTTTTACTTGAAAAATTCCTCAATTTTTCATTCACAATCACTTCGGGAAATTCTGTTCAAAATGCCCAGTTTGACAACATTCTTTAAAAGTATATTCTGCTCAATCAAAAAACTCTCTAATACGTCACATTATATAGTTCCTAAATAAGAGAACCTGCCATTTGGATGTGTTTAAAATCTAAAATGAATTTAAAAATGAATCAGAATATAAACTACTTGGATTTGAAATTCTTTCTTCAACCTCTATTTTTGTTTAATTTATTTTCGACGTAAAAAGCGGTTCTATAAAAAACTTGTCATTATAAAAGTTGTAGATATTAAGAAAATGTAAAATAAATTTAATCGAATTTGATATCTTAAGAATTGACAAAGTTATGGATTTTTTTCTTTTGTCCACCCCCTTTATCTATTTTTTTTCTTTTTATCACTTTTTTATTTATATTTTATTATTTATTTATTTATTTTGTAGTACGAGTTGGTCCTATCATAAACTTGTAAATGCAAAAGTTTTAGATAATATTAAGAGCATTTATAAAAAATTAATTGGATTTGATATCTTGAAAACTGACGAAGTTATGAATTTCTTTCTCCCAAAAAAACTATTTTCTCACTCCTTGAGCCCATTTTTAACTTTATCAAAAATCTGTCATGCATAAACTTTCGGCCCATTTTTTTAGAAGTATCATAAACTTTAAACTGCTTCGATATCTATTTTAACTAAGAAGTTATGAGGGTTTATTTTATTTTATTTTTGGTTTTCACAAAACCCCTCCCTATTTGCATCCCTTTGATCCGATTTTGTCCATTAACGAACTTTACTGAGATTTTATGCCCTTTTATTTTGTGTATCAGTTTGGAAGAGATTTGAGTAGAATTATACAAGTTATCGTGTCCATAAAAAAGACTTATATAAATAGATAAATGTAGATAGATAAACTTTTTAACTAATGGTAGTTTTGGGATTTAGGACCCATGATCAGTGTAGATCTGTAAAAAATTTTGAGAAATAACAACATTAGGAGCAACCGCAATAGGAACATTTCATGCGATAGATTTCGTATGGAGTACTACCTAAAAAATACTGTATCTTAAAATAAATAAATAAATAAATAAAGCTAATTTTTATTTATTACTCTTCAAGACATTAAGTGTTTTGGGGAAAAAGTGAATTCTGTGAATTTTTGCACACTTGAAACAAATTGGAATACGTATACATAGTTATTTTCCCAAAATATAAAATCGTAACCACTAAATCTTCTAATTTTTGAGTACAAATATTTCAAGATATAAAGCGATTATTCCAATTCCAAAATAGTTACATCAAAAAATCTTAAGTCTTGACATTGATGTGCAATCTTTTCCATGTATTATCAAAGATTTAGAAAAGTAAACAATGATTAAAAATGAAAGAAAATAAGGCTGTGCAGTAAAATGGGGGTGAATCGGAACACTTTTCAACTTTAACGTTAAAAAAAAAACTGATTTTTTTTTTATTTTTTTTATTTTTTTACTAGAAACTTCGGCATTGTTTTGTTCTTTAATTTTTAAGCAAAAACGAAACATTTTTACTGTTTATTTATGTATAATTTATTTTTTTAATGGTGTTCCGATTCACCCCGCAGATAAGGGTGAATCGGAACAAATTCTATAATCTTTATTTATTCTTATTCAAAATTTAATAGGGTTAATAAAAACAGGTAATAATGATAAGGGAGGAATAGGAACACGTAGTTACTGTGAAACCAAGCCTTCATTTTATATACAAGTAAAGATACGCCTTTTTAAAAATTAGAAAACAACTTTTAAATCAAGAATAATTAAAATTTATTTTAAGGAATTATATTCGAATTCCAGAAGTAGAATTTAATACAAATTTAGCCCTGTTCTGTGTTATCCTTTACTAGTAGTCATTGGGTAAGTGAATCTATTGAGTAGCCCCAATCGCTGCATGTATTAATACGATCTACTAAATTGGCCTCATCCCCAGCCCTTAGTACTATTTGCATCCCTCTCTTTTTTAATTGGTTTTTCATTTTGAGATGTTTGTGTAATGTTGTGGATGTCAGAGAATAATTCTGTGAAATTTTTCTAACTAATTTGCTATTTTTAAATTCTTTTATTGTGTGTTCCATGTCTGTTAGATTAGGCGTTGACTTTTTTGTTTAACCAAGTAGTTTCGTGGCACCTTTAAACTCTCCAAGTAATTAGAACAAACAAAATATTGTTACAATACATATTCATATATATGTTTTCATATATTACATGAAACTATTACTATATAGAAAAATAAACCATGAGAAAAAAAGTGTTCCGGTTCACCCCGTAAATCTTAAACCCCTGATGTTATAAACCATTTTTCATTTTTTCATTATGTAGTTTAGAAATAAATAGAATTTAACACAGAATATCGTTTACAGGTCTATGATTAATTAAAAACCACCTCTCTTAAGTTTAGAATACGAAAAATACTGTAGTTACATACAAAGTTTTGAAGATGTAGAAAAAATGAGGTTTTTGAGGATCCTCTTGAAGTTTTTTTTATATACCCCAGTAGTTGTGCAAAAATGTCAAAACTGAATTTACCAACTCTTAATATTATTAGCTTCTTATAAATAAATTGGCAACTAAAAATATCATTAAATATATTTTTAATGATTTTATTTGTATGACTGGGAAGTTTCGTTCCTATTCACCCCGCTGTTCCTATTCACCCCATTTTACGGTATGTATTTGTTTTAGTAATTAAATGACAGAGTTTCTTACTTATTTCATTTTGTAAAACACCATGTTATATAAGATAATTAACCACAATTAAGCTTAATTTTAATCAAAAAATAATTATTTAAGTTTGCTGTTATAATTTTACTATGATAAATCAACAAGTATATAAGTGTGATGACACATCGTACAGAGAGTTTCGTTTAATTTTTCTTTCAAAACAACTTATCCTCCAATTAATAAATCGAAATTTCTAATTTCTAATTATTAAATTCTTACACAGATGATAGCACCAATAAATTCAATTTTAAAATATTGTAAAAGGAAGTTATTTTAATCAAATTAAAAATGTTCAAATAAAATTATTTAAATTAACAATATAATAATAATAATAATAATAATAATAATAATAATAATAATAATAATAATAATAATAATAATAATAATAAACGAGTACATAAATCAAATTTAAAATTTTGTAGAAACGAAAAATAAAAAAATAAACTAAATTTAAAATGCTGAGTCATTAATAAATTGCAATAATTTTTTAATTAGAAAGAAAATTGAATTCCAAAAAATATTACGAATGTGAGCGATAAAAAATATATAATGTAAACCCTTGAATTAGAAGAAAAAAAAAGATTTTAATTAAAATTATTTCACTGTGAAAATTTCAAGTTTCAGCACTGGGACTCGAACGAATAATCTTCTGTTTATTAACGAGATGTTTTAACTCAAAGTTATTACGTCTACTCGAAAAATTTTGAAATTAAGGATCTTTTTTAAAATTTTAATCGTAAAAATGAACGGATGATATTGATAAAATTGATTTAATTAATATAATGGACTTTTTCACTATTTTATGATTTGTCGTGTGAGACAAGGCATTTAGTTGTAAATACACGAAATTTGAAGTGTCTGACTTATGCAGCTTTTGTTTACAGACTCTGAGACAGAGGACAGAGACGAACAGAGTTTCGTTATATGAACGAAACCCTAAAAAAGAGAGCGAGTTCGCTCTTTCGAAGAAAAAGGAATTAAAGTAGTTGGAATGAAAGCACATATCTTATCAATAAACATTTGATTAGGGAATAATAATAATAATTACTTCTAACCATTTATATATATATGTATATAAATATAGTTATTTATTTATTAATTTTTATTATTTATTTATTATTAATAAATAAATTTGAATCCGTTCGAAATTCACCCCTAAAAAGTTTTACAATTTTTAAATAAACAAATTTAAAATTCTCTCTTTCAAACACTGTTCGTTTTATATTTATATCTTAAAACGCATCACTCTAATAAACCAATAATATTATATTTTTAGCATCATTAATATTATATTTTTAGCAATATTATCCCTAAAATTACTTAACTTTTTATATTCCGATGGGATTTTCAAGTCCAATTAAAGAAAATGCAATATAAAATTTATTTAATTCGTCTATAAATAAAAGAATGGTACTTTTCATACAAAATATTTTTCTAGAGGGCATTCAGTAAGTACAGGTAATTAATCGCAGCTAAATTCTTTTTAATGTGGCTAATTTCTCAACCATTTACATAGATTTAGCTTTTATTCTTATTAAAAAATATTTTACCGAAAATTTGCAACTACAAAACATTTCTCAGACAGGATCACAATACATTTATTTCCATTGTTCTTGTAACAAATGTGATATTTCTATAACAATATTTTTTGCTAATTGGGCTAATTATTCTTGTTGTATTCATTTTACACATAATAAAATTCAAAATAAAATAAACGTAACTTTAACAAATTACAACGAGCATTTGGAAAATGATATTTTCAAAGACTCAAATTTTAGACTTATAAACAAATTCGACATTTTAAATAATGATAATAATAATAATAAAATCATTTTTTTTATGATCAATACGTGGCTTACGTAATAACAGAGTCATATATTACGTACGCCATTTTCATCATCATCGCACATTTTCAATTTTCATCGTATAGAGAAAAAATGTATTTTTTAAATGCAATTTGTTTGAAAGCTGTATCTCAATTTGTTTTTGGGTTATTATTTTTTCTGTAATTTTAATAATATACTTTTTTTTTGTCATTGTGGTAACAGAAGTATTACATTTCCGGACTTTTAACATGGATCATATAGAAATCGAATAAAAACCGGACATCACAAGGATTCAGATGTGGTTCAGATATCTCTAGACCGAAAGAAACAACCTTTTTAAAAATGATTAATAATATAAATAAAGAATGTAATTTAACAAATAACAGAAACCATTTGGAAAAGATTTTTTTCAAAGATTAAAATTTAAGACATAAATAAATTCTATATTATTCTTTTTTTCCCATATCTGATCATTTGCATCTATCCATTTTGCAATTTTTTTGCTTTCTGTTTTACTAACACGACATTTCGATTTCGTATTCAAATAAAAATTCTTCTAAATGTGAAGAATTTCGTAAAAAATATAAAACGCGGACACCCGAAAGGGAACATCTATTGCCCAAAGCAAAATGTTTGATTATTTCCCACTGAGTTAATAAAAATCAATAAATACAACATGATGACATTTATGATGATCAAAAGTGGATTACATGGGAACAGAGTCATATATTACGAATGCCATAAACTAAACATTAGTGTTCCTGGAACAATAATAAAAAAATAAAATGCGGATACCACAAGGTCCATTCTCAACCGAAAACAACCATTTTCAGAATAGTTCAAAAAATTAACTTTACCGATTACACTCTTTACGGATTTATTAAATCTGATTTATTTAAAAATTAATATAAAAACTAAATTGCTATTACATAAGGTTTTTTGGATATCTACAGACATTAACAAAGATAATTAATGAAGAGGAGCAAATTTCTCATATACACTTCGTTTTCTCCAAATCAACTTTCAGGGATTTCATTTAAGATGAGGATGAGGAGCATTTCCACACTAAAATTCAAACTTAAGGCACAAAATTTTAAATGTACTACTAACCTAACTCTTCCCATCTTCCATCAGCATCAAGAATCCGGCAAAGTCGACTTCTTCGGTCATAAGGAAGCTCATGGACATATAGTATAAGACTCATAATCAAACTAGGCTAGAAATATACACACAACTGACAAGAAATATCTCGATCGCACAGTACCACTGTTGACACGATATTATTAATTTTTCCTAGGAGTTGAAAAAGTATTTAGGACGCACTGAAAAAAATATTTTGTTTAAAAAAGGGGACGTCCTAGTAGAAGGCGTTTCAGAAATATGAGGAGGAGCTATTTTATTGATTAGATTGAGTATGATTAATTTTGGAAAATCCGGACTGTAGCTCCAACTCAGACAGTCATGGGATTTAAAGTCATAAATGATCCTAGCGTTAAAACCACAAACATACGAGAGAAATAGAGCAATAACTTAAGGGAAATCCCAAATCAGATGAATTGAGGCATTCAGCATTCTGTTTCGATTTCATTTCTTCATGTGTCCCTTCCTTAAAAAATGATAACGAAAATTACATTTCATATCCTGTGTATGATTTCATCTGCTTTCTCAGAATTTCGAAAATAAATTCTATAATTTCTGCTGGGTTTTACGTGTGAATTTTCCAAAATGTTATCACCAAATTACAAAATGTGTTACTTTCTCTTGATAACAAATCTGGTGTTAATTTGTGTTTAGAATGCAAATATTTCAAGGCGTGAATTGGTCGCCGTTATGGCTTATCATTAGCTGCAAACAACATTCCCTTTCATTTTAATAGTATAGGATTTCTGTTAATTTTATTTAGTCAGTTTTTTGCTTTCCTTTGTAAAACTCGTCTTTAATATTAGCTTATTTATAAATTCAGTCTTTAATTTTAGAGTTTAATGGACTTTAATGTAGTCCGATATGGAAAAATCGCGAAAATGGCCATACTTTTTGCTTTAACGGCTTAAAAAACATCTAGAATTTTTGCAATTAAATTTCATAAACAGTTTCCAAATGTTAAATGTCTAAATTAGACTAAAGACATAACCCGTTTTATATTAAAACTTGTGTAGTTGCTTTAAAGAATACTTAAAACTTCAAATGCATTTATTTCGGAATTTTTTCTAGGTTAGTCATGTTTAAAATGATATATCTGAATTTTATAAAAAAGATAGGCATTACAAACTTGGTACAATTATTTAAAACAAATTTAAGCATTTTTTTAAACTTTTAATTTCATTTGTTTATTAATTTTCTGAGAGGAGAGAGCATGTGTGTGTGTGTGTGGGGGGGGATTTTAAAATACACAAAGCCTTTAAAGAACGGCTATTCACAGTTAAAAATGTACAAATATATAGGCATATGGGATCGAAAAATTGTTAAACAAACAGAGATTATTCGAGTGTGTCTATGATAGAGATTTTACTGCATAATTCTCGTAGTAAAAAGTACACGGAAATGATGAAGTTTTTTTCTTTAAGAAATTATTAATTTATTGTGCTACATTTTTGGTAAATCCTAACAATAAATTTACATCGATTCTTTTTTGTTTAAAAAAATAAAAAAGTATACAAAGAATGCTCTACTTGAGATATATACAAATTTTTAAATATGATTAAATTAATATTTAAAAAATTTTTAAGTTAAATCCTAATCTTTAAAAAATGCTTACATCATTAAAAGAATACATATATGGACATACACATTTCAAGAAATAAAACGGGTAAAAATATTTATATAAAATAATAACAATAATGATGATAATTATAATAATTATATTAAAATCAATAATAGAAATAATAATAATAAAGTTAATAATAATAATAAAAAAATTTAATAATAATAATCATAATAATAAAGTTAATACTAATAATAATAATAAAATTAATAATAATAATCATAATAAAATTTATAATAATAATAATAATAATAATAATAATAATAATAATAATAATAATAATAAAATTAATAATAATAATCATAATAAAATTTATAATAATAATAATAATAATAATAATAATAATAATAATAATAATAATAAAATTAAAAATAATACTTAATATTATGATAACAATTAGAATAGATAACAATAAAATATTCTAGCCTGGATAGCTTTAAAATCTTCTTAACCACTTAAACGATCAATATTTTTGAAAAAAAAACTTTAAAATTATGCCTTTTTTATAGAATTTTTAATCTTTTACAACCGGTTTTTCAAAACGGAAATTTTTGCCTAATTGAATCAGTAAAGTACTCTCAATGCAAAATTTACAATGAAAGTTTATTCGTGATAATAATAAATCATGATTAGAATATGGGTGCCGGTATGGGGTACGAGCCAATCATGATTGGCAAAAACACGTTGCTTGTATGACCTACGGGCAAATCAGAAAAGCGGTTTAATTTGAAATCTGATTAACGTGAATGCATAATAATATTTTGCTCTATAAGTTATCGAAAAGAAGTGATAAAAGTCCAAAAAATTTAACGTTGATTTTGCACTTTCAATAATTTTTAGATTCTTCTTTTGAATACTTTTTACTTACCCATCATACGTAGTATAGGGTAAGTCTTGCAATCGTTTTGAAAATCGAAAAAATTTTTTTTGACGGATTTACACGTTTTAGATAGAGGAGATTCCGAAAAACATATTTTTAGAAAAAAAAATTTGCCGTCCGTCTGTCTGTCTGTCTGTAAACGCTCTATCTCCCGAACAAATTGAGATAGAGACTTGAAATTTTGTATGTAGTTAGTATGTAAGAATGGGACGAACCCTATTTAATATCAGCAACCTCGATTATCCGGAACTATTTTTTTCGGACTCTCGAAAAATTCGTTCTGATGAAAGGTATATAAAAATTTTCGAATTTTTTTGTTCTAAGAAATGGACGTAAAAGGGAATAAAATAACACACATTTTGCATATAGAACGAAGTCGATCGGATTATGAGATATTTGTAATCTTGTTTTTTACATTCTTCGATTTTTCATGACCCTGTATTTCATTCAAATTTCAATTCAGAAGTATATTTTAATTGGAAATGAGACGCTTAATCCGACGCAGTTAATTGTTAGTTAATAGAATTATTATTTTAGGAGTTATAAGGATGTTTCTTTTACGCAGTTCGGTACTACTTGAGTAGTTTGGCGTTTTATATAATTTGTCGAAATTGGTACATCAGCAGTTCTTTAATGTAGCATTACTGTGTATATTAACAATATTTAAATTTTGTTTATGAATTGCAATGCATTGTATAAATAGTTTCACATGTTTTATTTTCATATACATATCCATGATGGGTAAGTATTACGGTGGCCTCCAACGACTAGTTTTTCTTTTGTTCGATAAATCTATTTGAAAAAAAAAAAAAAAAAAAAAAAAAAAAAAAAACCTCTTACATAAAATAATTTTCTACATTTTATAAATTCTACATTTTCTACATTTTCTAAAATAATATTCACTGAAACTATATCTCATACCAACCTATAGTATGTGAAAAAAAAATCCGAACTAGTGAGTAACTTTAATTTCAACTGTTGCAAGAGTAAACCGTCGTTGAGAGCCCATCATGCTACTATAATGTATGAAAAAAACATGCGTAAACTATTTTAAAATTGCATTGCAATTCCAAAACAAAATTTAAACATATATTTAAAAATTTTTAGTATACATAGTAATGCTCTATTAATGAATTGCTGATGAACCCATTTCGACAAATTGCATAAAACGCCAAACTACTCAAGTAGTACCGAATTGCGTAAAAAAAAAAATTCCTTATTCCTCAAAAATAATTATCATATTAACTAACAGTCTACTGCGTCGGATTAAGCGTCTCATTTCTAATTAAAATATATCTTTGAATTGATATTTGAATGAAATACAGGGTCATGAAAAATCGAAGAATGTGGAAAACAAGATTACAAATATCTTGGCAACTAATAATCTGATCGACTTTTTCTGATGATTTTTTTTTTTTTTTTTTTTTTTTTTTTTGCAAAATTTTTGTTATTTTATTGCCTCTTACGTTGACTCCTTAAAATGAAAAAAAATTGAAATATTTTATATACCTTTCATCAGAACGAAGTTTTCGTGGGTCTGAAAAAAGTAGTTCAGGATAATCGAGGCTACTGATATTAAATAGGCTTTTTTTTTCATTCTTATATACTAAGTACATTATTATATTTCAAGTCTGTATCTCAATTTGTTCGGGGGATAGAGCGTTTATAGACAGACACACGCACAGACAGACGGACGACACATTTTTTTTCTAAAAATATGTGTTTCGTAATCTCCAGTGTCTGAAACGTGTAAATCCGTCAAAAAATGATTTCGATTTTCTTAACGTTTGCAAGACTTATCCTATACTACGTATGATGGGTAAATAAAAAAAGCAACGATATTTCCTTTACGAGCAATTGACTTTCACGCGTTTCTTTCTTCAAAATTCATCTATTTTCATTTTTTAATCTGGTTATAAGGATGCCTGGTTTCATGCAGCAAATGTATATTCGACATAACAATGCCAAAAAAAAAAAAAAAAAAAAAAAACAAAAAAAAAAAAAAAAAAAAAACTGACATTTATTTTAAAATGTGAAATATGTGACAGATGGGGCGGGGCGCATTATTAGTGTTGTTTCATTTTAGGTGCATTCTTAATTATGTAAATACGTAGCTGCTGTAGTTGTCGTTCAGTCCGTCCGTCAGTCTGTCTGTCCGCTTGTAACAACGCAAAAACTACAAAACCGAATCGTTTGAAATGTATAACTTTTACATAATTTTGTCGAGACATTTCTAATTTTTTAAAAATCGGATACATAGTTTAATTACGGGGACAATCAAAAATATTCCGTTACATCACGGTCGCTGGAATAAAATACTTTGAAGTGCATTTTAATGATGTTGCACACTTTCGAACATGATAAAATTGATATGCATCTATGTACTTTATGCTAAATTATATATTTTGCTCAATCTGTTATGTAAAGAATATTTTTTATATTTACAAGGCCACATAAAAGTATTCCATTATATAATAGTATAGAGGGAAACATAGTCTGGGGTCCGTTTTAATTATTTTAAACTATTTAACATTTTAAGAAATTGATATATTCGTTGCTGAGATTTACTACAAGTTACCTGCATAACAGAAAACAAATAGTGTTTACAGGGATGCACAAAAGTTTTCTGATGTTATAATGTAACCGAAGTTCTGTATACTATTACACCAAGATCTGAATATTAAAAAAAAAAATTATAGTGCAAATGCACCTCATTTGCTACCTATAACGTGAATATTACGACTTCTTTATTTCTGCAGCTGTTTTCGTATTAACAGTATATGTCAAATAAAAAAATATATATCATGCGTGGCTGGAGTCTTTCTCGGTCTTTTTGAACCGATTTTTCGTTTTGGTGTACTGTTATGTGCTAAATCGGCCTTGGTTTATACGTCGATTATGTGCCCCAGAAGAGTTTCTTTGTATAGAGAAAAGCATTTAAAAATCCTTTTTTTTTCAAACCATTACCAGAACTAATAAGCTGGAAATTACTCGAGAAGCATAGCAAATGAGGTGCTTTCGTACTATAAAATAGTTTTTAAAATATCCAGATCTTGCTGTTATAGTATACAGTACTTCAGAAACATTATAGCAGTCTAAATCTTTTGAGTGTGACCCTGTAAATATAGAGGAAGTAACTTGTATTGAGCCTCAGCATCGTATATCAGTTTCAGAAAATGTGAAATAGTTTAATGTAATTAAAACTCGCTCCAGACAATGTTTCCCCGTATATCATTACGTAGTGGATTACTTTTATGTGGCCCTGTATATTAATGATAAATATTCTTTGCATCACAGATCATTGTACACAATGCATATTTTATTATATACTTCATAGATTCATGCCAATTCTATTATATTCGAAAGAGTATAACATCATTAAAATGTATTTGAAACTATTTTTTCCTATTGACCGTAATGTAATGGAATACTTTTCATAGTTCCTATAATTAAACTATACATCCGATTTTCATAAAATTCTGAATGACAGGACAAAATTATGTAAAAATTATATATTCTAAATCTCAATCGAATTGGTTGAGTGGTTTTTGCTCTGTTGTATTGGCTCCCTGTCAAACAGACAGACGGACGTACAGACTGATCGACGACTATAGGTGCTATGTATTTTTATAATTACGGACGCACATAACTGATTACATTCAGATCTTGATGTAAGAGTATGCAGTATTTCGGATAAAATCAAGTAGCTGAAATCTTTTGTGTGTCCCTGTAAATACTCTCTGCTTTCTATTATACAGGAAATAACTTGTAGTATTCCTCAGCTACGTCCAATTTCATAAAGTGTGAAATTGTTTTACGCAATCAAAACGTGCACCAAACTATGTTCTCCCTATCCATTCTCTAATGGAATAATTTTGTGTGGCCCTGTAAATCAATAACAAATGTTCTTTACACCACAGATAAAACAAAATGTATATTATAGTATATACTTCATAGGTGCATATCAATTTTATTATGTTCGAAAGAGTGCAGCATCATTAACATAAACTTGAAATTATTTTTCTCTTTTTAATATTTTTTTTTTTTAATTTTTCTTAAGAAAGGTGTTATAATAAAAATAAAATACATTGACATGTTTCGGAACCGTCAAATAAGTTCCATAGTCATAATATAAATATATTATGATTATTATATAAATAACCGAGAAATATTTTGAAATTTTGTTTTATTTATATTATGACTATGGAACTTATTTGACGGTTCCGAAACTTGTCAATGTATTTTATTTTTATTATAACACATTTCTTAAGAAAAATTAATTATTAAAATGTTTATATAAAAGGTGAATGTTTTAAAATCTGATGATTTAAAAAATCAATTGGATTTAAACTTTTTATCATTATTTTTCTCGTTGGCCGTAATGTAACGAAATAATTTTGATTGCTCCTGTAATTAAACTATACATCTGATTTTCATAAAATTTGAAATGATTCGACAAAAATATACAGAAATTATATATTTTAAATTTCAAACGATACGATTGAATTGTTTTTGCTTTGTTTCAAGCGGACGGACAGTCGAACAGACAGACAGACGGACAGAACGACGACCATAAGTGCCACGTATTTTCATAATTACGAACGCACCTAAAAATGTTGTATATCTGTCTATAATAATAATAATAATAATAATAATAATAATAATAATAATAATAACAAGTTGGAAATTACACGTGAAGCGTAGCAAATGAGCTGCGTTCGTACAATAACGAATTTTTAAAAATATCACTCTCATATATCAATCTCATAAAATTGTAAATAATTACACGCGCAATTAAATGCGCACTAAACAATGTTCTCCCTATACCATTATGCCATGGAATACTTTTGTGTGGCCTTGTAAATCAATAACAAATATTCTTTGCACCACAGATTATGCAAAATGTATATTATAATATGTATTTTATAGATGCATATCAATTTTATTACGTTCGAATGAGTGTAACACCATTAAAATGCATTTGAAATATTTTTCCCCATTGACCGTAACGTAACTGAATCCTTTTGATTGTCCCTGTAATTGATCTATGCATCCGATTTTCATAAAATTTGAAATGACTCGACAAAATTATGTAATAATTATGTATTAATTTCAAACGATTCAGTTGGGTAGTTTTTGCGTTGTTATATGCGGGCAGACAGACAGGCGGACAGACAGACGGACGGACAGACAGACGGACGGACTGAACGACAACAACAGGTGCTTCGTATTTACATAATTACGAACGCACCTAAAAACGCGTAACAAGGGAAGCACCGATGGTACTGCTCGCACCTATCATTAAAACTTTAGCATTTTAAAGCCTTATATTAGGAAGTTTTAAAATCGATAAAACTTTCCTGTTAAAATCATGTTTATATATTTTTTTATTGTTATTACTTTACAGCAGCATAACTTTCTGAAAACTTTTGAAACTACTTATCGGTTTATTAACATTTTTTTTTAAAGAAAAGTATCTTAAAATATAAATTAGTCAATAATAAGTATAAAATATTGAAAAAAGTTAACAAATCCTTTCAAAAATCCAAGATAATGACTCGAAAATTACAATTTTATATTCATATTTTTGGCTGAAGAAAAGTAGACATTTTTTTTTTTCTTTAAGTAGAGCTTTTTCGCAACTCTACCAAATGTCATGGCTGCTTACTTGAGAAAGCATTGGTTTGGGACTTCGCTAAAAATATCTGATGGCCTACCTAATTAGTTACAGTAAATTTTTCTTTATGATTACTTTTATCAAAAATGTTGTTACTTTTATCATAACTTTTACTATTTATACAACAGCGTTTCATTTTAAACATTCGAAACTTTATTCTATACGACTTCAAAAAAAAAAAAAAAAAAAAAAAAAAAAAAATTGCTTATTTAATGATTTTGAAATTTTTAACATATACATATTTACCATTTATACAATTATCGTCTGCATAGATAAAAAAAAAATAATAATTCTTGTTTCTTATATCATTATCAAACAAATTACATTTAATTCTCGTATTCTACATATACAAAACATTAGAGTGATAAAGCAGGCTAAAAATGTTTAGCGCCATATTTAACAACTTAATTCACTTTTGGCGTAAAATAGACAAATCGCCACCTGAGAATATTAAGATTCTATCTGTGTTTCGGAAAAAAATGACTTACCGATATAGAAATGTTCTATTTGCATCTATGAAGGCAATTCTAGATTAAAATAATATCATAACATAATCGTTATACCATATGTAAATTATATATAACACCATTTTGATGCAAAAATGCCTCAGATACAAATAGAACCTTTTTATATCGATATGTCAATTTTTTCAAAAATACTGATAGAACTTTATTGTTCTCGGGTGACGAAATGACAACCTGATAATAAAGAATCAAAAGTATAAAATAATATATAAAATATTATTTTAAATGAGAAACTTTATCGGTTCTCTTACTTTTACATATAGGGCTATAAAATGCACCAGGACTCGATGCCAGATGTGAGCAGCATCAAAAGTAGTTCCCTTGTGAGTTAATTCAATTCTTTAGATGGCGTTAGTTAAAAATAACTTTAGTCGAGTACACTTTAAAAAAAAACTGTAATTTTACAGATGTAAAGTTGCCGAAATCTGTATGGTTAATAACATTTTATCTGTACGCTGTACAAGAAAATATGTAAATCTACAAAATTAATTTGTGTAAAGCTACAGAAATCTGTAACTTCACAAACGAATCTACTAAAATAACAGTTATCTTATTAAAATTGTATCTGCAACCTGGATTGCAATTACATAAAAAATTCTAGGAATTCCAGTTTCCTAAAATATTCTTAGTAACCTCACAGATCTTTTGATTTTCAGTGTAAATCTGAATCTGTTACATGATTTTTTGCTGCTGCCGTTACATAAAAAGTTCTAGGAATTCCAGTTTTGTAAGAAATTTTTAGTAACTTGACATTTTTTTTATGCAGTATAAAATAGGACAATAAAAAAAAAAAAAAAAAAAAAAAAAACGAAGCATAGCAACGTCACCGCTTAGGTTATTGACACCAAAATGTAATCAGCAACAATTTAAGGGTGTATTTCGATTCAAACTGCTTATTTTCTGATTTATATTTAAATTCATTTTTGCTCTCAAATGCATCAAACGGGTAAATTGCCTTATTTAGAAAGTACACAAGGTGCCGTGATTGTCGATTTTTTGATAAAGGCAGAAAATATTGAAAAAAAAATCAATCAAAAACGGCATTTTGAACTGATTTTTCCGTAGCGGAAGATCTGTGAACGAAAAAAAAGAGTCAAACCGAGAAGATAGTTGTTTATAAATCAAATTCTAAAGAATTGAGCTTAAAATGACATCACACGGCACCTAATACATCTCTATAAAAATCAGCTCAGCAAGTTTCATGTTTTTACTTTTAAAAAGTTTCTGAAATTGTATCGGAAAATTTCGAGCTGTTGAAGGTGGAAAAGCACTTTTTCGAATACACCCTTAAGTCAAGTTCTAACTTCTAACTGAATCTGAAGTTAGATGAAAATCCCTGCATTAATTTTTGAGATAGAATCATTGCAGAAATCGTAAAAAAATCTGGATAAAAGCGCCAACTATTGAGCGATTTACTCAAAAAATTAAAAAATACTAATTTGTTATAGGGATTTACTGAACCTGAAGTTTGATGAAAATTTGTACATTAGTTCCTGAGATAGAGCTAGTGTGATAATCATGACTAATGCCGTATAGCTGCGTAGAGCGATTTAAACCAAAAAGTAATCAGCTTTATATTATATCAAGGAGTAAGAGAATCTAAAGTTTTATGAAAATCCGTCCATTAGTTCTTGAGATATAGGCTATTGCTGAAATCGTGAAAAAGACAACATGGAAGCACCACCTGTTAGAAGATATACACCAAAACCTTATCAGCTCCAATTTATATCAAAGTCTAACTGAATCTAATGTCTTGTGAAATTCCGTGCATAGTTCTTGAGATAAAGCGTCCACAAAATTTTTGTCACATATAGAGTGACAGGGTGACAAACAGACATTTTATTAAAAAAAAAATGTTTTTGTGTTCTCGGACTCCTAAAATATGTAAATCCGTCGAAAACCGGAATTCGACAGTTTTCACGAATGCAATACTTTCTTCTTGTAAAGATAGAAAAACGTAAAAATAATACTAATAAAGAATAATAATGATTCGTCTCATTCGGAACAGACTCAGAAGCCATTACATAACAAACACAAACTTATCAAATGCAAATACAGTATGCGTCTGTTTACTATCTGCTGTATGTCTGTTTTCAATGTCTAATTTTTTTTTCTTATAGAAAAACTGGGAAACCCGGAGAGTCAATCGACACAATCTTTGAAAATCCAAAAACTAGGGAAATAGTTGATCATTTTTGATTACGGCGATTGAAAGGTCATGTTGAATTTTACAAACGATAATTCTGGCTACAATCTCTACTTGCAGTGCTGACCAATGCGGCGACATGACGTCCTTAGAAGATTTTTTTGGCATCTTTTCAAGATTTCCTGTTATTAATATTTTTTTTTTAAATAAAATACCGTTTAAAAGGATGCTTTATTTAGAATCCTTGATAATTGCTTGAGAGATATTTTTAAAACCTCTAAGTGTATTTCAGACATCAAAAATGAAAACAAATTTTTAAAAATATAATCGTGAGTTATTGCATTTCTTCACTAATTTATAGTTATTCTCTATGAAAAATGTTATTTAAATTATAATGAATGAAAACGGTAAAAGTTGGCAATAACTTTTGAAATATGTTAAAATAATGGAATTAGAAAAATAAGCGTAGTCCTGCCCTCTCCTTCGTGCATGAAAATTCAGCTTTTTTATTATTGTTCTTATTGATGTTGTTGCAATGGTCTATTGCAGTTTTAAAATACGGATAAAAGGGTACCATTTTCTCTTCCAGACCTTTAAAATTTTATGTATTTTTCGCATTTTGTTTAAAAGAAAATAGTACGAAATGATTTTTACTAATGAAAGCTCTTTCAGGCTATCTCTTTGGAACTACCTAAGGATTCGTCACTAAGATGCTTATCTTTGTTTTTTTTACTTTTTACTATTTGACCTGCCCGCCGTTGCTCGGGCCCGTGATGTTATTCAGTTTTCAAATGTGTTATTTGTTTTCTAAATGATTCTTAAATTAAACTCAAACTCCTATGATTTTATTATATCTTTAAGTCCATTTTGTCAAAATTTATATTTTTAAATGGAAAAATAGCGAAAAGATATTGAAATGAAAGCACATGCTGTTTGGTATTTTATTTTCTATGTGATTTGATTTTTAGGAAACCATGCGTACCGAAAGCGAACGAAACCGCGATAACACTCAGGATTTTACAGAATTCGTAAAAAATTTCATTCATTTTATTTTGCAAAAAAAAAAAAAAAAAAAAAAAAAAAATGCTATTTATACGAAAGTTCCAAAATTTTATAATGTAAATCTGGTTTACTGATAGGCTCTAAAAAGATTGTGCTAAAATACGGACATTTAGTTATTTTTAGCGTAGCAAAAGTGTACATGAGCCGGGATTGTGTTTGCGGTGTATTTGAACGGGTTAAAATCTCCTATTTTGTTTTAAACAAATTGCACCATAGATTATAAAAATGTTTTAGCTTTAAGAAAATCTTTTCGGTTTGTCAGGACGTATAGAAAAGCGCCATGCAAAGGCAGAACCGCAATGAAACGATCCGGTTTTTATTGGTTTCGTAAAATTTTTCACACTTTTTATTTTGTAAAAAATATTTCTACTCGTCCGAACGTCTCAAAAATTTTTAAGAGGGTGTAAATTTGGTCTATTGAGATGCTTTTAAAAGATTGTGCTGAAGTATGTACGCCTAGATACTTTTAGCGTAGAAAAAATACTCTATCCGTGAGTTGCAAAGTGACCTCCTTTTGCCGGTGTATTTGAAAGGGTTAAATCTTATATTTTAAAAACTGATTGCATTATAGATTATAAGAATGATTTTAAGTTTTAAGAATATGTTTTTTGTTTGCCGGTACCTATTGGATTGCGCTTTGCTAAGGCAAACCCGCAATGAAAACGATATGTTTTTTATTGATTTCATCAAATTTTTCACACATTTTATTTTGTAAAAAATATTTCTATCGGTCCGAACGTGTTGAATTTTTTGTAGGGAGTATAAATTTGGTCTATTGAGAAGATTTTAAAAGATTGAGTTGAAATATGAACGTTAAAATAATTTTAGCATGAAAAAAATATCCTCTCTGCGAGTCGCAAAGTGACCTTTGACCAGTATATTTGAAAGGGTTAAAATCTAAATATTTTAAAACCAATTACACCATCGGTTAGAAGAAAGTTTCAACTTTAAGATCTTTGATTTTGTTTGCTTACATCTTAAAAAATACGCCCTGGAAGAGCATTGACAAAAGGGAGAAAAATGGTATTAGGATAAACGACTCTTTTTGAATATTTGTTTTTAAAGGGTTAACTGCAACATTATTTTGAATTAATAATAGCAATTGAGACCTAAAAGTACGATCTTTTGAAATATGTCTGTTAAATTTAATTGCGTCGAACAGTTTGGTTGATTTGGATTTAAACAAAATGATCCAAAACAGAAATAAACGCCGAAAAATGCTTCTTCTTTCGTTTAGGTGCGTAAAAGTGTTTGTGCGCATGTGCAAACGATTTCCTTCCCCGAACATAAAAAAAATGACTTTTGATAGAAGTGAGTTCCACTTCGTAATTAATATATCTGAAATTAATCAAAATATTAAACTTCTGTGCTTCAGGTGCATCAGGAGAGGTATTGGACTACTCTCATAAAAATTTTGCCATCGCAGACACACATGCAGACACACAGACAGAGCGATTTGTTATTTTATTAGTATAGATAACAGTTTATTTGCACACCAAAACAAGTCATTATTTATTTAGCCTAAAAGAACCCTAATAACAATGACTTCTGATTACCATTTTATGCACCACGCGGTGACCATTAAGCCCGCTTCTTTAAAGGCAATCCTTCTTGCTTTTGCGGGAACGGGATCAGAACGATTAGATACTGTGTCCCTGAATGTTCCTTGTGAACGTATATTAGGGAAAAGACTTCCCCCCCCCCAAACTTCCACATTCGAAAACTGTTATAAAAAGTTAAAAAAACAAAGATAAACATCTTAGTGACGAATCCTTAGCTTGTTCCAAAAAGATAGCCTGAAAGAGCTTTCGATAGTAAAAGTCATTTCGTACTATTTTTTTTTAAAACAAAATGCGAAAAATACCTAAAATTTTACAGGTCTGGAAGAGAAAATGGTACCCTTTTATTCGTATAAAACTGCAATAGACCATTGCAAAAACATAAAAAATCCCTGTCGGCTTAGCCTATAGGCGGTAAAGATGAGGCTGGCTCAGCCCGAGTCCGAACCCGGGCCAGATGCGGGCTCGGGATCTATTTTCATTTTAGTCTTCGTGCTCGGGCTCATTCTTTCTGAAACCGGAAAATTATTTATTCGAGTGTAGAAAAGATTGAAAGAACTTTTCCACGCCTTGAGAGTACTTTTTTTTTCACATCATTTCAATGTTGTTATGTCAAAACGAAAGTTGAACAGAAATCGTGTTTTTATATTTTAATAGTTGATTGCTGTTTCAAAAGAAAATTTGTGATGCTTGGAGATTTATGTCTGCTGCATTTCCTGCGATAATCTATTATTGATATGGCGCCAATCAAAACAATTACAAACAATAAATTAGCTCCTGGTTGGATTTTCGTTTGTAACAGAGGGTATTTTTTTAACTCAATCGTTTATTTATTTATTTATTTATATAAAACTTAGAGAATGATTTATTGGTTTTTTTGTGTAGACCAAAAGCTTGATATTTGCAAATTATTTAATTGTGCGAGTTATAATCGTTCAATTTATGAAAATAGCATAGTGATTAATCTTGCTCTTTTTCACCATGAACTCTACTTATGCTGAGGATTTCCCTTCGTAAGTAAACACATTTTCCATATTACAACGATAGAAAACAATTGGTCAGTATTTCTTCTTTTCCTATAAAAGCACCAGGCCTTTAAGATAACTGTATCAATGTTTTAATTTGCATAGATTTTCAGGTTCATGTCAATTACGGTGAATTGTTATGAGAAATGAATTGATTATATTTAAAGATGTAATATTTTATGGGAAATTGAACACGTTTTTTGATTCTTCAGCATACAAATAGTAATTTCTGCAAACTTCCTATATTTATTCATTACATTTCTTTAAAGTATCCATCAAATTTTCTCATTAAAGGACAAAAAATACGGGAATTCTTTTAAATATGAAATATATTTTTATTTTATACTAAACTGCTCTTTTGATAAGATTGAATTTAAATTTTTATTCAACAGTATTTTTTATGTAAGAAATTTTTAAATATCGTGGAATTTTTTCTCTTTTTTTTCTTGTATCGGGCTCGGACGGGCTCGGGCTCTGATGACAAAAAACTTTCGGGCTCGGATGGGTTCGGATTCGAAATCATCGGGCTCGGGCGGGCCCGGGCTCCGAAATATGAGCCCGAACTCATCTCTAAAGGCGGAGGTAGATTTCGAAGAGTGCTCATTTCAACAACAGAAAATAAATTTGATTACAAATAAACCCAGTTGAACAACTATATTTGTCCTCTTTTGAAAAATTTTTAATTTCATTTTTCTGTAAGGACTGGTTTTATCAGAATCATCTTAAGCTAAATTCGAATCAAATGCCCATTTTGACAACATATTTTGAAATAATTCCGGCTTTATTAAAAAAAATCGATTAATACGGCACATTATATAGTTCCTAAATAACAAAAGACTGTCAACTGAATGCGTTTGAGAGCAAAATTGAATTTAAAAATGAGTTATAAAATAACCAATTTTGAATACAACCTCAATTCTTAATCATGATAGCTTCGGGAAATTTTGCGCGAAGTGCCCACTTTGACAGCATTTTTAAAAATATATTAAGCCTGTATAAAAAAAAAACTGACCAATATGGGACATTATACAGCTCCTATATAAGAGAACCTGTCAATTAGATGCGTTTGAGAGTAAAACTGAATTTAAAAATGAGTCAGAAAAAACGCAATTTGTTATTTCAATGCTTCCTCAAATTTTCAATCACGATAATTTCTCGAAATTCTGTTCAAAATACCCTTTTTGGCAGCCTTTTTTGAAATATATTCTGTCTTTATCAAAAAATTGACCAATGCGTCACATTATCCAGTTCCAAAATAAGAAGACTTGTAAATTGGATGCGTTTGAGAGTAAAAATAGATTTAAAAATGAGTCAGAAAAACGCAATTTGTTATTTGAATACTTCCTCAAATTTCCTATCACGGTCACTTCGGGAAATTCTGTTCAAAATACCCTTTTTGGCAGCATTTTTTGAAATATATTTTGTCTTTATCAAAAAACTGGTCAATGTTTCTCATTATATAGTTTCTAAATAAGAGGAACTGCCATTTGGATGAGTTTAAAATAAAACTAGTCGTTGGGGGCCACCGTAATACTTACCCATCATGGATATGCATATGAAAATAAAACATGTGAAAACTATTTATTCAATGCATTGCAATTCAAAAACAAAATTTAAATATTGTTAATATATATAATAATGCTTTATTAAAGAACTGCTGATGTACCAATTTCGACAAATTATATAAAACGCCAAACTACTCAAGTAGTACCGAACTGCGTAAAAGAAACATCCTTATAACTCCAAAAATAATAATTCTATTAACTAACAATTAACTGTGTTGAATTAAGCGTCTCATTTCCGATTAAAATATACCTCTGAATTGAAATTTGAATGAAATACAGGGTCATGAAAAATCGAAGAATGTGGAAAACAGGATTACAAATATCTCGGCAACTAATAATCCGATCGACTTCGTTCTATATGCAAAATGTGTGTTATTTTGTTGTTTTTTACGTCCATTCCTTAAAACAAAAAAATTCGAAAATTTTTATGTACCTTTCATCAGAACGAATTTTTTGAGGGTCCGAAAAAAATCGTTTCGGATAATCGAGGTTGCTGATATTAAATAGGCTTCGTCCCATTTTTACATACTTGTAACGTTACATGCATGATGAGCGTCATTTGTAACGTTTGGTTGGTCGTGGTGGCGGTTAAATGTAGACATACTCAGTAAATTAGGATAAAATAACAAAGTTTATTAAAATGATGAGGGCTGAAGGGAAGTGGAGAAAGTCTTAAATTTACACAACTGAAAACACTATGAACAGCTAAATCATACTCACAGGCTCCGACCTAGCTCAGTCGTGGCACCGCCTAACGCTTCTCACTATCTTCTGGCTGAGCTGCTAAACAAAGCTTGATTAAACAGCCCGTGGCTGTGGGTAATTCTTTATTTCACAAATAATCAAAATGGAACTACTATAATTTTTCTTACCACGGCCGAATCTCAAATCAACCATCCAAACTCCTTTCCACTTCACTGGAGGCCGTCGCTACTTCCTATTCGCTAGCCCTTCGCTGAACAATACTTCACTTCGCTATCTAATACCGGAGATCCTCACACACTGGCTAGACACACAGATGCTCTCTCGCTGGCTAATGCCAGAGACGCTCGCTGGCCAATGCCAGAGACACACTCCATTCACTCAAACCCAAGCTTTTATATGCTGCAAACTGAGATACTTCACATTAACATATTACTAATAACCGCGAGCCCTAACTGCAGAACCCGAAAGAGCACACACACTCTAGAAAGTTAAAGTAAAAGAGAGGATAGATGTCGCTTTTACGCTTACACTTGTTAAATTATTGACGTCACGATCTCAGAAATACTAGAGTGCCTTTATGCAAAGGTCACTCCCTCACATACTAACTACATACAAAATTTCAAGTGTCTATCTCAATTTGTTCGGGAGATAGAGCGTTTACAGACAGACAGACGGACGGCAAATTTTTTTTCTAAAAATATGTTTTTCGGAATCTCCACTATCTAAAACGTGTAAATCCGTCAAAAAAATTTTTCGATTTTCAAAACGATTGCAAGACTTACCCTATACTACGTATGATGGGTAAGTAAAATGAATTTAAACAAGTTGGAAATTGCACGTGAAGTGTAGCAAATTAGGTGCGTTCGTACGATAACGAAGTTTTAAAAATATTAATTTCATATATCAATCTCATAAAATTGTAAATAGTGAATTACAATTAAAACGCTCATCAAACAATGTTATACCATTATGTAATGGAATACTTTTGTGTGGTCTTGTAAATCAATAACAAATGTTCTTTGCAACACAAATTATATAAGATGTATATTATAATATGTACTTTATAGTTGCATATAAATTTTATTAAGTTGGCATGAGTGTAACACGATTAAAATGCATTTGAAACATTTTTTCCCATTGACCGTAATGTAACGGAATACTTTTGATTGTCCCCGTAATTGATCTATGCATCCGATTTTCATAAAATTTGAAATAACTCGACAAAATTATTTAATAATTATGTATTTTAAATTTCAAACGTATAGAATATATTTGAAATTTTTCCCCATTGACCATAATGTAATTGAATACTTTTGATTGCCCCTGTAATTGATCTATGCACACGATTATCAAAAAATTTGAAATAACTCGACAGAATTATGTAATAATTGCGTATTTTAAATTTCAAACGATTAAAATGTATTTGAAACTTTTTCCCCATTCACCGTAATGTAATGGAATATTTTTGATTGCCCCTGTAATTGATCTATGCATCCGAGTTTCATAAAATTTGAAATGACTCGACAAAATTATGTAATAATTACGTATTTTAAATTTCAAACGATTCGGTTGGGTAGTTTTTGCGTTGTTATGTGCGGACAGACAGACGGACAGACAGGCGGACGGACTGAACGACCACTATAGGTGCTACGTGTTATATAATTACGAACGCACCTAAAAACGATTCAGAATGTAATCAGTTTGGATTAGAGGTTTTTTTCTCCAATTCCAATTTTTGTTTAATTTATTTTTGCTATACGAATTGGTCCTATGAAAAACTTGTCAATATAAAAGTTGTAGATATTATTGAGAAGATGTAGAATAAATTTAATTGGGTTTGATAGTTTAAGAATTGACAAAGTTATGGATTTTTTTCTTTTTCCAAACCCCTTTTTATTTTCGTTTTTTTAATTTTTTTTAACGGTAAGAGTTAGTCCTATCAAAAACTTGCAAATACAAAAGTTTTAGATAATTTTGAGTATATTTATTAAAAAATGATATGGATTTGATATCTGGTGAATTGACAAAGTTATAATTTTTTTTTCTCCCAAAAACCATATATTTTTTTCGCCCCTTGAGCCGATTTTTAACTTTATCAAAAATCTGTCATGCATAAACTTTTGGCTCATTATTTAGAAGTAATATAAACTTTAAACCGATTCGATATCTATTTTCATTAAGAAGTTATGGGTTTTTTTTCTGTTTTCACAAAAACGCCCCCCTATTTCGATCCTAGAGGTCTGCACAGGCCCGGGCCGGCGGAATCGTTTCAAATTTTCTAACGGCTAAGATTTAAGCAGAAACGATAAAATATGATCTATTTTCAACGCAAATGGTTTTAACGAGAATAAATATAAATGTGCGTCACGAGTCATACTAGTTTGACAGCATCAATATAAAAATGTAACTTGTACAGTGTGAGATCGGCATCGGACAGTTAAATTGTGTGTAACCCGTTTTAATATTTTTTTAGCTGATTCAAACCGGGCCGAAATCAAGCTTGCATTATTTTTCTACTTATAGACTTACCGGACAGGAACAAGACTTAATTGTTCTCAAGATCTGTAGGGCAGACAACATAACTTGTAAAATTATTAACACCGATAAAGAACTTATGTTAGATTAATCTTTGGATATATACTTCTTGATGGTTTTTAAATTAATTTCTCAATAACGCGAAAGCTTGATGGTTTTTAAATTAATTTCTCAATAACGCGAAAGTTTGACACATTTTCAGATTAATTTTTAATTGTAAAAATATAAAAATGATAAGCCTGATTATTGAAGACATTTGGAATGGAATAGCATTTTTCATTTTTGATGAATAAAATACTTGCATAAATTTGTTCAGATACGATAGTTTCTCAAATGGTTTCAGGTTTTTCTCCCTTCCCTTGCTATCGCTTCCGGAAATTCTATTGAAAATGCTAACTATAACAATAATTTATCTCCTTTCCGTATTCTTAAATTGTTTGTATCAAAAAACGGATAATGCCACTTGATTATATATTTTCTGAGTAAAGATACCTGCTGTGCGTTTCTGAGAAAAAAAAAATGATTTTAAAAATGTATCAGAAAGGCGCATATTTGAGTGCGCATATTTGAGTTAACGAATGAATTTGGATTTAAAATCTTTAATAAAATGATATAGAAATGTTTTTATAAATCTTCTTTTATTAAACAGCTTCAAAAGTTACGATGTTTTTAACTTTCTTTCTTATTTCTTTTATTCTACACCATATTAATTTTTTGATGAATCTTTATTTGATTGTTGAAAGCCTAAGAATCTTAGTAATCACTAATGTTGCTAATGTGTATTTCCTGTAAAATATACTGTAAAATCATTGAATATATACCTATGTATGCAGTATTCTTTAACGAAATCTTAATTATATGAAAAAAAATCTGAATTTTTTAGAAATCGTAGAAATTGTAACAGGCCAAAATAAATCATATCATTAATCACATCATTAATAAATAAATTCGGGCCTGTTTTCATTAATCTCTATACTGGCCGGGCCGGGCCCGGGCCGAACTTTTGAGTTTAAGAACGGGCCGAGTCCGGCCGAAAACTTTTTCCTACGGGCCGGGCCGGGACCGGGCCGCATATTTCAGATGTGTATATTGCTGGGACGATTACTGTTTCTAAACCAATAGGAGAGCGTCATTATCACGGCCAAGTACACGCCCACACAATTTGATTGACAGGAACTCTTGGACAATTGACGGTGCTAATTATAACGATAATCTGTTGCGGATGAAAGTGAGCTGACTGGCTGAATGGTTAGAGCGTCGAGCTTGAAACCAGAGGATATGGGTTCGAGTCCATCGCGGGCCGAAAGTCCGTTGGTGATTTTTTTTTTTTTTTTTTTTTTTTTAATTATTGGAGGCTGTCTTTTATTAATAAATAAGACATTTAAAAAAAAATATTTCAAACCCTTTTAATATTCTAAATATCGTTCCAAAATGATTTATATATATATTAAACAAATGGGAAAAAAAGTATTCTGCGAAAATATCCGTATAAGCAAAATTCTTACTTTAATTTTTATTTATTTATTTATTTATTTATTTCAGGATCAGAGGAAGTATAATTTCTAATTGAAGTAAATAAAATTCAGTCATTTTGAAAAAAAAAAAAAAAAATTCTTTCGTACCTTTAATTTTTAATTACCGAGTACAAATTCAAACAATCCGAGTACAAATAAATAATAAACACACACGATCAATTGTCCACGAGTTCCTGTCAATCAAACTGTGTGGGCGTGTACTTGACCGTGATAATGACGGTCTCCTATTGGTTTAGAAACAGTAATCGTCCCAGCAATATACACATCTGAAATATGCGACCGGGCCTGGGAATTCCGGCCCGTGCAGACCTCTATTCGACCCTCTTGGTCCGATTTTGCCCATTAACGAACTTAGCCGAGATTTTATCCCCTTTGACTTTATGTATCAGTTTGGTGGAGATTGGTGAAGAATTATAGAAGTTATCGTGTCCATAAAAAAGTGAAATATATATATATATATATATATATATATATATATATATATAGAGAGAGAGAGAGAGAGAGAGAGAGATAGATATATAAACTGGTGCGAATGCAATAGGTAGTATTTCATACGAAATCTACGTAAAAAGCTGAATTAAAAATATAATAAAAAATAAAAAAGTTGAATTTTCATGCACGAACACTCTAAATAAAAAGGAGTGACTATTCACTCCGGAGGAGTGAATACTTACTCTATCGCAGACTCAAAATATGCCCAACCTCTTTAGAGTGACAATTCACTCTGAGCAAAAGTGGAATTGTTGGCTCTCTGAAAGAGTGAATACTCACTCCTGGGAAGTGAATATTCACTCTAAATAGGGGTCAATAATCACACTTTCTGGGGAGTGACTATTCACTTTTGCTAGAGGAGTGCGTTTTTTCACTCCTGGTAGAAGTAAGTAGTCACTCTTACGGAGGAGTGACTATTCAGTCTTTCTAAAGGAGTACGTTTTTTAGTGATTTATTTTAAAAGAATCTTATCTTTCTGAGAATACAATGAAAATAAATACAAGCATGGTAAAGACTGGAATAAAATACTTTATTGACAATATTTATTTAATTCATAGTATGTAACATTAATTGAACTTTTTAAGGGAAAACATAATTAAAGTTACTATGAATTAAATCATATTATTAATAACAGATTATTAATATAACAGAAGTAAACTATTTTATTCCAGTCTTTCCCCTTGTACTTGCTTTCATTGGTAGCCCCATAAATATATGATAGTTTTAAAATGCCCATAAGCGCAAGATATTAAACAGTTTTAAAATCTTAAACAGTCAGTATTTTTTTTTTCAGATACCCATTAATTTTTATCTATGATTTTAATAATTTCGTAATGCAAGTTTCCTATTTTTTTTTTTTTTTTTTTTTTTAAACGTGTAATTAAAATCTTTTTTGCTGAGAATGACATATTAATATAACCTGTATTTATAAAACGACATGGAAAGTCACATTTAATTTCAATTTTTTATTCCCATATATAGAGTAGATGTGCCAGTAATGGACACCCTTAAGGCGTGCGAGCGTCCCTGCGTGCGAAGACACTCACGAGGTAACTAGTAAAATCCTATGTGGAGGGACTTTTCTAATATCTCGTTTGCATTTCGACATTTTATTTATTTTTATTTTTATTTATTTATTTATTTATTTATTTATTTATTTATTTTGCATTGGGTAGCTGAAATTTGTCTCTACATCGCTTTTTTTTTTTTTTTTTTACTTTTTCAATTTTGGTCGCTGATATTTTTTATAAAGTTACCTTCGCTTTCAAAACCGGTACCAAAAATGAAAGTGATATTCTAAAAAATATCGGTTTCCAAAATTGAAAAAGTAAATGTAAACAAATATTTAAGACAGAAAATATGTTTTTAATGACATCTGTAACTTAAGTGTTTTTATTTAAATGGTGAACGATTAAGCCCTATAAGCCCCTCTTTGACTGTGCCCTTAAATAATATTCTCGGCTTCATGAATGGTTTGATTGCCAGATTATAAAATAGACGAAACATAGGTTCATTTTTAAATAATAACAATAAAAAATGTATAAAATATTTTATTTTTATTAGTCACATTAATATAACTTTTTATAAAAGTTTTGGTGTCATTACATTTTGATAAGCATAATTTAAAAATAATACTTGATTATTTAAGTTTTCCTTTAAGTCAATTTACTTTATGCACTATAAACATTCTCCAAAATTGCATTTTTAGCAATGCCTGCATTACTGGAAAATAGCTATTTATATATAAACTTTAAAATTAAAACATTATTTTCCGCTTCCTGATTGATTTAATTAAGAACATGAACAATAGCGCAAAATTATAAAATATGTAAGGGGGGAGTTACGAAAAAAATAATAAAAGCTACATTTTTATTGGTTATTTTTTATAAACCGAAAACATTCAGGGGTGTTTATTACTGGCATATCTACCCTATTGCGTTTTATGAATAAATATAAAAACATAAATATATAATTTAATATAAAAAGCAGTTTTTTATCTCTTTAAAAATATTTCATTTTATATAAGACATACTATGAACTTTTAAAATTACTAGAGCAGTTTTATCACATCAGGAATAAAAATCATTTTGTTTCAATGCTTAAATATCATGTTTTATTTTTGCATGTCTAGAATTACATGTGTCGCGAACAAAAAAAAAAAAAAGTTTATAACAGATGGACATTTTATAACGGAATAAAATACATTCTTAGATTCAATAATTTCTCAAAAATCGTGCCATATAAGAAATTCCTAATGGGATTACGCATTTAACTTCAAAAAGAAAAAAAAAAGTGAATGCTTTAAAACAGTATCAGAATAATAAAATCATGTAACAGCTAATTGATGTTTATTTTGTCTGACGAATGAAAAGAAATATTTTTGTGTAGGCATTTTTTTCCCTGAGGAGGTAAGATCTGACATAGAAATAACATCAGAAATGAATAAGGAAATGACATCATAGAAGCAAATGTTTTTCTGCAGAAACGTGAAAGTTTTGGGAATAAAAAATTGAAATTAAACATAGCTTACCTTGATAAATAATATCCTTTGTTTTATAAATAATAATCCCTTGTTTGGTAAATAATATCCGTGTACTGTAATCCCTTTGTTATTGAGTATTAATGAAGTAATCCTTTTTTTTTGTACTGAATTATTTTTTGTCCATTGTGATTCCAGAAAAGGTTTAATCTGGTTTTTGGATTATCTGATATCATACATATCGAAACTTATCATTCAAAGATCAAAATTTATAATACGTTTGAATATTATTAATAAAAATGAATTAACGGAGGTCCACATATGTGACCGAGGAAACGAAAGATTCATTCCAAAATGGTGGAAACATTTTTCTTATCAGTAAAGGAAGTGAGAAGACATTTCTCATTGGCTGATGAGTCACTCTTGTCTACGGAGTGAGTATTCACTCTTTCGAAGAGTAATTGCTGACTCTTAAAAAGAGTGCGTTTTAATACCAAATAATCGTAATTTTCCAGGCTATATTATGAAATGGAGCATTTGAAAATTAAAAATTGACATATTTTGGTGTTTTTTATTATATTTTACTTCATATATTGGTTCAAATTTTAACGGAATTTCTTTTTAAGTTTATAATGCCGGGCTTTCACTCTCTTTAGCGGAGTGAGACCAGTCACTCTCATCAGTGGAGTGATTCTCTCACTCCCGATTATAGAGTGAGATTATTCACTCCTTTTTATAGAATGGAAATTTCCACTCCTTTTTGAGTGTATTTTTAAAAAAGTCACTCCAAAAAGAATGAAAATGGCTCTCACTCTCCCTAAAAGTGAGTTTTTCACTTTTTCCACTTTTAGAGTGAAGGAGAGGTGAATTCTAAGCTTATTTTTCTAATTTATATTTTAACATATTAAAAAAGTTATTGCCGATCTTTAAAGCTTTCCGATCTTTGCTTTGATCATAACAGCAGGAGGGCGTATCGTTGAAATAGTCAGCGATCTCTTGCCAAGGACTTTAGGTCGTGTTGGTCGCTGGGCACTTGAGCTCTCGAGGATCTTTTCCGAATTATTTTTCGAAAGCATTTTTTTGAACGCAGATTTCCAAATCACTCGAACGCACTACTCTATTAGAGGAGTTCAAGGCAACTCGTTGGCGCGATTCGAACAAAGCGACTACACAAGGTTTTTCAGGGTTTCCCTTGTGCGTAACGAGAATTCGAGTCGCTTTCCTGAAAGTCCAAATTGAAGGCAGTGTCCGTTGATCAGCGGTGTGCTCAGGCAGCTTTTGCTACTTTGCTCTGTTGTGGGGCTCGAGTGGTCTCGAGCCTGTCTCTCTGTCTGGCTGTGACGCTCGTGTTGAGTGCCTGGCTTTCCTGGATGGCAGGGGACTGTTGCGATGACTGGTCGTCAACTGCTTTCTTTTTAGATCGGAAGTATCGTGAACTCTTTGAAGGGCCACATGGAGCCGCTCGGCTCTGGATCAGGAAACTCATACTTTTTACCATTTTATTTCAACTAAAATTCAGATTAAAGTTTCTGGCTTCTTCCATTACAAAAAGCTTTGAGAGAACATCCCACAGAAATATGTACAATTCGAAATTTTCACGATTTATAGTTATTTTGATATTTTTTCTCTTTTAATCGGAGCTCCAGAGCTACACACGGACCTTATGTCTTCTAATGCGAAATGCATGTGCATGTGTGTATCGCTACTAATACTCTGTGAAGTGTGATAATTTTGGTTGCATGTTTTGAGCCCTGCTTTAATGACGCTCTTCATTATTTGTCAAGAGATGGAAAGCGCCCCTGCTTAGTGAAATGTCTGAAAAGCCTTCTCTACTGGGTTATTGTTTATCTACATACTTCCTTTAACTTTTAACAGACTGTAGCTTAAACCGTATAGTTATAATTTTATATTCTGTTTGCATTTTTATATTTAAAAATGATTTTTTGGTAAATTTCTCTTGCACATGTTGTTAATTAATAAGAACAATGTGCCGTTTCACCTAAGTAGCAGATTAGCAAACTCTCTAATTTTGGTAGGGCAGATTGCGATGTCTTTTATTTCAGTCAAATTAAACTAATCGTTGGAGACCGCTGTAATACTTACCCATCATGGATATGCGTAAACTAATTAAAAAATACATCGCAATTCAAAAATAAAATGTAAACCTATATTTAAATATTTTTAACACGTACTAATACTCTATTAATGAATTGCTGATGAACCAATTTCGACAAATTATATAAAAAGACAAACTGCTCAAGTAGTACCAAATTGCGTAAAAGAAACAGCCTTAAAACTCCAAAAATAATTATCACATTAACTAACAGTTTGTGTTAAATTAAGCGTCTCATATCCAATTAAATTATATTTTTGAATTAAAATTTGAATGAAATACAGGGTCATAAAAAATCGAAGAGTGTGGAAAATAGGATTACAAATATCTCGGCAACTAACTATCCCATCAACTTCATTCTTTATGCAGAATTTGTGTGATTTTATTGCCTTTTTCGTCCACTTCTTAATATAAAAAAATAAAAAAATGTATACATTTCTTTCATATGAACCAATATTTCGAGAGTGCGGAGAAAATATCACCCGGTAATCGAAGTTACTGATATTAAATAGGCCCCATTATTACATACTTAGTACACACCAAATTTCAAGTCTCTATCTCAATTTGTTCGGGAGATAGAGCCGTTTACAGACAGGCGCACAGACAGACGGACAGCAATTTTTTTTTCTAAAAATATGTTTTTCGGAATCTCTAGTGTCTAAAATGTATAAATCTGTCAATTTTGTTTTTTTATTTTTATTTTTTATTTATTTATTTTTTTTTTTTCAAAACGATTATAAGACTTACCCTATACTACGTATGATGGGGAAGTAAAAACTCGTTCGCTGATGATAATGCTATGGAAGAAATTTATAAAAAATATCTCGGCATTAGGTATAGATTGAATTTCAATATTTTAATTTTTTATTATTTTTTTTATGCATTGGGTAGCTGAGATTGATCTGAATGCAGGCCGTTTTTAACTTTTTCGATTTTGGTTGCTGATATTTTTTATGAGGATGCTTTCGTTCTCCAAATCAGTTCCGAAAATAAAAGCGTCCTCATTAAGAACATTTATAAATTTTAAAGATATCTTTATAAATTTTTCCATAGGATTAGGATTGGCGAACAGGTCTTCATTCGAATGAAGTAGCCTCTTAAAGATGCCCGCTTTCCCCACGATTCTCTTTGAGCGCATTCTCTTTCAACGCACCAACCCTCCTGACTTTGCCTTATAATCACATGCCTGTTTTACTCTGTTATTTTTACTATTTGACTATAAAGCTATGACATGATTTGTCATTTAAAAAAAATCTTAAAGTACCACCCAGTATTTACATTAAGCGAAATAAATCTCGTTAAATTTGACATCCAGTTCTTACAACTTAATCGGATGCAAAATAACCCCTTAATAAAAATGAAAGCAACAACAAGGAAGATGAGAATCTTCCTTAATGACTGGGTTTAGTTTCCTTTTGATTGCATCTTAATCCTCCCTCCCTAAAACGTAAAAGTTCATCGACTACAAGCTCATAAAGTTTCCAATTTGTGAAACTTACTTTTTATAACATTTCTTCTCATTTTTTACTTCTATTCAATAATAGGTAATCAATTATTTAAATCTGAAATTACTGATTCTTCCAAAATTACTAATTTTGATCCTCTTCTCCCACACGCCCCTACCTCCTACGAACTAATCATTAAAAGTTTAAAATTTTTAAACAAATAGTTTTAATTTTAGAATTTTTTTTCTGCCGTTTTTTTTATTTGTTGCTATTGTAAATAATCGTATCTATTCGTGTGTAAGTCGATCCTTTAATTTTCGAATGCAAATTTCTGCAAAAATTAGAAATCAGTGTATAAGTCTACTTCCCTAGTTTTTTATTTCAGTTTTTAAACAAAATAAAACCAAGGATGCTTCTTGCCAATGTAAACTAGTTTTTGGGGTCCACCGTAATATTTACCCATAATAGATATGCATAATATAATATATGAAAATGAAACATGCGTAAACTACTTATAAAATGTATGGCAATTCCAAAACAAAATTTAAAAGTATATTTAAATATTTTTAATATACTAATAATGCTCTATTAGAGAACTGCTGATGAACCAATTTCGACAAATCTTATAAAACACAAAACTACTCAAGTAGTACCGAATTGAATAAAGAAATATCCTTATAACTCCAAAAATAATAATCATTTAATGAACAATTTACTGCATCGGATTAAGAGTCTCATTTCCAATTAAAAT
Organism: Maratus speculifer; assembly: GCA_964019185.1. NCBI lineage: Eukaryota > Metazoa > Arthropoda > Arachnida > Araneae > Salticidae > Maratus > Maratus speculifer. The sequence continues at coordinate 201,047,327 of OZ025298.1, forward strand.
ATATCTTCGAATTGAAATTTAAATGAAATACAGGATCATGAAAAATCAAAGAATGTGGAAAACAATATTACAAATATCTCGACAGCTAATAATCTGATTGACTTCGTTCTTTATGCAAAATTTGTGTTATTTTATTGCCTTTTAAATCCACTCCTTAAAATAAAAAAAATTCGAAAATTTTTATGTACCTTTATATACCTTATATATAAAGTTTTTCGAGAGTCCGAAAAAAAAGGTTCCGTATAATCGAGGTTACTGATATTAAATATGTCTCGCCCCATTTTTACATATTAAGTACATACAAAATTTCAAGTTTCTATTTCAATTTGTTCGGTAGATAGAGCGTTTACAGACACACACACCAGGGCCGTAGCTAAGGGGGTGCTATGGGCGGCTCAGCCCCCCCTAAAATATTTTGAGCCCCCCCCCTGGAAAAGATTCCAAGGTCACTCAATGAATTTCTGTTCCGAAAATTCAAATGAAATTCTGTTCAAAAATCTAACTTAGTTTTGAGAACCTTTCACAATTTTGCAGGATTACTAAATTGTATCTAAAATAAGTGTTTCAACACTCCCTCATCTTCTTTGTACATATGAAACTAGCATGATGTTTAATTTTGCACCAGTTATGCACTCAAAATTTTCATCATCATGTACTTTTCTTAGCCTAAAATGAAATTATTACAACAGTTTAATGTGAAACATAGTACCTACAATGTGAATATGCATTACTTTATCTTTCTGTGGCAATGCGAGAGAAAAAAATTATGAGCCCCCCTTACATTCTCTTGAGCCCCCCCTATATGCACTTGAGTCCCCCCTATTATTCACTTCTAACTACGGCCCTGACACACACACACAGACGGACGGACGGCAATTTTTTTTTCTAAAAATATGTTTTTCGGAACTTTGAGAGTCTGAAACGTGTAAATCCGTCAAAAAAATCGATTTTCTAAACGACTGCAAGATTTACCCTGTACTACGTATGAAGAGTAAGTAAAAAGTAGTAAGTAAACAAAAGGAATTATTTAAAAAAAATATTGATAAATTATTGGTATTTGTGTATTTCATATATATTTTTTATTATACATACTCATAAAAAGCCAAAATTTTGCAGTATTGGAAGTATTTTTTTCTTTTAAATTAACTTGGGTAGAGATCGACTCCGTAATTTGCTTGTTGAAAATTATCAGAAATTCCTCAACTTATCCACGCGTATATACAATACAATTCACACACCCTCAAAACAAAACAAAACAAAACAAAACAAAACAAAATAAAAAACAACAACAAAAAAAAAAACCTGGCCCCCTTTTTGTTTTTCTTGTCAACAAAGTTTTTGCAGAATTTTTAATATTTTTTCACCATTTTTTCGAAACAGAAATTTTTGCCTAATTGAATCGGGAAAAATGGTCAGATTAAATAATGCAAAATTTACAATAAAATTTTACTTGTGAGAACAATAAATTATGATTGGAGTATGGATGACCGTATCTGGTACGGGCAAATCATGATTAACGAAAACAAGTTGGGCAAAAACGACGTACAGGCAAAACAGAATAGCGGGCAAAATTATCAAAATCTGAACTTATCAATACACCAACCTACTGCATATGTTTCGAAGTCCCCTACTTTGGCTCATCTAATGAGCTTGAAATGCTTATATTATTCACAAAAAAGCTGGGTTTTTTTTGGGGAGGGAGGGCGGAGTTAATGTAATAATATTATGTTGTTTTAAATACGAACTCAGAAATATTAACAACATTTTAATGAAAACTTTTAGTAAACAATATACAATTCGTTTAAAACTTTCATTACAGCAAAAAATATAAACTGTTTTGATAAATTTAATATCAGATGAAAAAAATTTACTATAATGTGTATAATCAGAAAGTTGACAAGCTAACATAAAACTCAACAATATTCATATATAGGTATTTTATTACTAAAATGAAGTAATTGTTTAAATAAAACATTATTTCTGACCGTGTAAAAATTTTTAAGGCCAGCAAAATAAAAACAATACAGTAACGAAGAAACAAATACTTCATACATCAAACATTCATCATTGCATTTAATGACTGCAAACATTCTATCTTTCATGGGCATATTCATTTTTGGAACAGTTGGAAACGGTTTTGTACTAATCATCTTCAATAGTAGATCGAGCTCAGAAGCTAAAAAAAAAAGTCTTCTATTTTTATAAACCCGTTTGTTATACAGTGTGTCCCATACAAATAAACTTTTATAATTTTATGCCGTAATTGGAGGCGAAACAAAACCACGAGATCAAAACAAATATATTAAGAAAGACGATACATATTTACAAGGAATAACTCATTGCCTGTACCACTTGATCAGGAACAAAATGAAAAAAGGAACAATATAAAAAAGAATGGGGGAAAGTGTCCCGCCGAAATAAAGCCACTACTGTTAATAACAATTACCTCCGCCATGCTTACATATGACTTGGAATATACGATGTGGCATATCATTTACTAATCCTTGGAAGACTTTAGCATCAATATTATCCCAGGCTTCAATGATGGAGATCTTCAGTTTTGTCACAGACTTGAACTCTCTACCATTGGCATTTAAAGTTCTACTGAGGTTACTCCGCGTATTTTCATGAGGACTGAGATGAAGATACTGGGCAGGTCATTTCATAACATGTCCCCAATTAACCAAAAAACACTCCTACGAAAATTTTGCAAAGGTTATGGGGGCGTTTTCCTGCTGAAAAATCCAACTAAGCCCACCAATTATCTCTTCAGTTGGAAATAAAAGGGTTTCTAGCAATTCTTGGTAATTGGTAGCCTACATGCCGTCTGAGGGAAAAGCCAAGTTAAATTTACCACCATAGTCGAAGCCTCCAAACATCATTAATAAGCCTCCATCTACCCATGCAGAGCCTGCCCATGTTGAAAGCAATCCACAAGAAAAGAATGAGTCGATGAGACCAAATATCATCAAACCTGGAAGGACCGGTGGCATCTTGTTATATTCTCAGATAAGAAAAAAATTAGTTTGGATAGCTCAGGCTGTCTTCTTTTGATTGATATGACATGAGGAAAGGAGGGGAAATTTTCTCCATAAGACAGCACGATGGAGCTGATATACAAAATAGCCGTAAAGATGTCCGTAAAGTTTTTATTCAGATAAAAATAGCGTTTGTTAACATAATAATTATTTTTTCGGAATTAAAAGCGAACAAGTCCGAATCGCTTCTATGGTCAGGTTTTCCAGTTTTATATCTTTAGGTTGAAAAATAAATTTGTAAATGTGTCAAAGCGTTTTGGGCTTGTTGAGTAGAGCAATTTTAGAATAGTCTTATAAGGAAAAAAAATCCAACTATTGGTTAAAATGTTCTGTAAATAACTCAGTGGATTTATGCAAAATATCCCCATATGAAACAACTTATTCCTAATAGTAACAGCGCATTCACGTTGCAGACTCGGTTCCAAAATGGATCTTCACAGATGATTTCTGCTGCATGATGAGCGATTTCTTGTGAATACTTTCGCTGTTCATCGCTTGCGATATCTCTTCCTTTTGAGAACCCGCATATGAAATAAAGTGCTTTCTTCCACACAGAAATTTTAGTTGTTCCTATAAATGAATAAAAAAAAATAATTGTTAAATACGAAAAATAAAATCTTTATTATAAAACAAAACATATCCGGCGTCAAAACGACGATGGTAATACGCGTGCTAACGTTTTCCCATTGATGGCTTCTAAATAACACGTGATTTCTACTTTAACACCATTGAATTGAGCAGAAATTTTGGTGACATTCGTTTGAAAACTCGAATTCAGTAAGCCGATTTTTATTTTATTTTATTTTTTATAATTTTCAACACGAATCTGTAAAAATACATCAACAGCAAACTTTTGCCATAGTAATATAAAGTAACATTTACAATAATATAAACAAATGCACCAAACTAAAAAAAAAGTGGCAACATTATCACGAATTACTATTGTTTGTGATTATTAATAACTAGCCGCCTATGGCAACCAGTTTGGCCTCCATTAATAGTATTCTACGCATTCCATCATGTTATTTTTACTCTTAATTTAATTTACATCTTCAATAATTATCCAAATCGGAAGATTCCGACCAGAGAAATTAAGAACTGTTTGCAATCATGGTAGCATTTCATAATTCATTATTTCAAAATTTAATAATGAAAAAGCATGCTTTTTTTTCATTAATTTTGTTTCTGAGTTCATAAATATGACGATAAAGAAACATGAATTCAAACTGCAAACAACGCCGCAATTTTACCTAGTATAATGTCTTAACCCCTTGGGGACGAGCGACACGTATACGTGCCGCAAAAAGGTTTTAAGAATCGTCCTTTTTCCCCACCAGTAAAATTTTACTGTAAAATTTGCCTTATTTAATCGGAACATTTTATCGATTCAATAAGACGCAAATTTCTGGTTTTTAAAACCGGTGACAAAACATTAAAAATTTCGTAAAAGGTTCCCGTCGCGAAGTGGCATGTCATTATCTACAATGATGTCATAAGAATATTGACCATTTATTGTTGAAAAGCTTGCTTTACGAACCTCCTTGATTATTTTTTTTCCCATTCGTGATTGAATGAATTTTTTACGGCTAATTTATTTTTTAGGAATGCGATATTAAACTATGAATGTCAATTTAAATTCAATGGGTGTTATCTCAAAATATAAATAATTTTTTAAAAAAATTGTAAATTAGAAACAATGTTTTTACGTTGCAATAAATTATTTTAGTTTAGGTTATTATTAATACTATTAATTATTTATTTATGTAATTGTGCATGTGAAAAAGTAAAAAGGTTGCGAGAAAAGATTTTGTCAAATTTCTTTTCTCGCCAAGCACTTTCTTTCTTTGCCAATTACCTATGCTGGAAAAATACATTTAGTATTGTATTTTAAATGAGATGAATGAATCTGATATACATATTTTTTAATCTACGTTACAAATAAAAGTTATGTATTTTAAATGAAATGAGATATAGTTTTATGTTTCAAATGAAACTGGCATATGGCATAAAATTTGGCAAACCTGCATTCGGCTAGCATAAAAGTACCAAAATGGCAATCATGCATATAAAAATGTGAAGTGGGGAGACCTGGAAGTGTTGATGACATTGTGCTTTTATAATGTAGATAGGCGACTTATCGCCTGCGCTGCTAACATGAAATTTGCTGCATAGCATATAAAGAGTGAAGTGGGTAAGCCCGAAAGTATTGATGACAGTCACATAACTTAGGCTTTTATTATATAGAATAGATGATAACCATGCTTTTTGTTATATCTGATAAATGTTACGTATTAATCAAATTTATCGGTTATTATTAATAATTACCGATGAAGTTGGGTCAATATGATTTATTAATCTTTGAATAATCAATCTTTTTTGAATAATAATCTTTCTACGAATATATACTTTACAAAAATATGTATTATCATAACTGTTTGAATCTAACAACAAAAATAATTGTTAAGCGACAATAATCCTTCTATAGTAAAAAAAAACTAGCCTTAAAAGGAATGACTCCTGGAATGATGCTGATGTGGAAGATTTCCGGAACTAACGAATCCGGGTTGTCCACTCCTTCCATGAGTCGAATAGACCAATCAGGAAAGGGCTCCGTCTATGCATCGCCATATGGGTTACCATAAAGAGAGGAAAGGTTACCATCGCCAACAATCGAAAAGTTTGTCGCCAACTTGGCGATATATCGCCAAATTTGGCGACCAAAATTAGTTGTCAAAAGTGACGCCAACATGGCGATAACTGTAATATTTCACCAAATTTTTAATTTCTTTACTACACCAGTCGTTTGATACATCATTTGACAGGTTTGCAACTGCTTATTCATATAATGGATGCCTTGTGTGTTATCCCCCATTCTGCTCCCCAGGGGGGACACATTTTTATTTTGTTTACAACACCAGTCGTGTTACACAAGATTTGAAAGGTCTGCAACTGCTTATTCATATTATGGATGTCTTGTGTGTTACCCCCACACTCTGCTCTCCCAAGGGGGGGGGGGGGGTCACATTTTTAATTTCTTTACAACACCAGTTGAGTGACACATCATTTGAAAGGTCTGCAACTGCTTATTCATATTATGGATGTGTTGTGTGTCATCCCCCACTCTGCCCCCCAGGGGGGCACATTTTTAATTTCTTTACAACACCAATTGTGTGACACATCATTTGAGAGGTCTGCAACTGCTTATTCATATTATGGATACCTTGTGTGTAACCCCCCCCTCTGCCCTCAGAGGGGGCGCATTTTGTAATTTCTTTACAACACCAATTGTGTGACACATCATTTGATCATTTGAAAGGTCTGCAACTGCTTATTCATACCATGGGTTATTGGCGAGCGCAGCAAGCAGGGGTAGACAATAATTTGGAATCGCGAAGCGATTACGCGGGGGGTTGGCGAGCATAGCGAGCAGGGGGGCGGGGCCCCCTAGTTTAAAGAAAATTAACTTTGACGTCTGAGCGTGGTTAATATAAATATTTCATTTTAAAATGAAATAAGTTTTTTTAAAGGTTAAATATTAAATGACTAGAAAATGTTAATAATTTATAACGCAAATTTATCCATATCGTAAATGACATAATGATCAATGAAAAATACTTTTTATCATTCTTAGAAAGTAAGAAAAGCTCACCTAATAAAAAATAAAAAAATAAAAAATTGTGAGTTAATTCTTAAAATTGTTCAATTCTGAAAATACAAATAAAAATCACTTTAAAAATGCACTTTCGGGGTTAAAATCTTAAGATTTAATGCAATTGTGAGAAAATACATTCCCTCAGTCAATATCTCAATTTCGCATAATGTGCTCGAAGTGTACTGGAAACAAGTTTGTAAATGGATATTAATTCCACATTTTTTTTAGCTCTTAAAAAGTAAAAATATGTTGTCACTTTTAAAAATATTTTTTTATAATAAATTTCTATAAAGTTTTATGGTATGCAAAGCATATATGTACAAATTATACAAAAATGCCACCTAAAACACAGTTTTGTTGTAAATTTTTCCTAATACAGTTTTTTTCGTTTTACGGAAACTATACCCTTTTTGATACTTTCTAACATGGTCTAAAAGTGTTTACGACTTCAACCTGGCTGTATACCGGATGCCGAGTGCCTGGGGTCTGCCGTCTGTTTGTCCGTGTTTTAACTAGTAAATATAGTGGGATTCATACGAAAATAATATATGTTAGTGAGCCATAGCATGTGTGGCATTGAAAATAAACCAGGTAGCAATTATAGCTGAATCACAGGAGCACTCAAAAGGAGACTTTACATTATGTTCTAAGGCGAAAAAATCATTTGTGGTGTATTTTGATAATGTTACATAATTTTAAATGTAATGAAATTTACATGCATTTTTAAGGTTTACAAGAACATGGTTACTATCGAATATGTTAAGTGTAATATTTATAGTGTGCGTACAGGTAGCTCAAAAGTATTTCAATATATCATAGTCTGTGAAGAAAAACCATTTGCAGCGTATTTTAATAATGTTATTTTATTGAGATTATTTTAATAATATTGAAATTGATATCAGTTTCTGAAGTGCACTAAAACAGGATTTCTGTAGAAAATGGGATGCAAAGATATAACATTCATTTACAAAATCACAGACAAATGTTCGACAATATAATAGTCTACGGGGAAAAAATATTCCCAGCGTATTTTAATTGCGTTGCACTATTTCAAACATGATGAAATTAAATTACAGAGATAATCAACACAATGATAAATACTGAAATTTACTTCAATATGCTTGCAGTTAAATATGATTTGCATCACATTTGTTGTTCATTTACAGAGACGCATAAAAGATTTTGGACCGATGTCCAGATCTCAGATATTGTATCCAAAGTATGGTCGATTAGAAAAAATGGCTGAAGAACTTTTTCAATTATCGTATGTATTTTAAGGAAAACTAATGCATGCTGAAGTTCAGCTACATTTGGTATAGTAAGAGATGTTTGTAGAATTTAAATAAATCATGTATCGGACTATACAATAAACTGGATATATGGTCATCTGTGCAATAGCGATTCCCGGAAATATGAATTCAATGATTTTAATCTTTTTTTTTCTTTTTCTTTTGAATAATTTAAGCTAAATATGCGGTCGTATAAATATCTGCACATAATATACAGGATTGTACAAAAGAATTCAAGTACGTTTCTGTCTATTATTAAAAAATGCTAAAGGCGAATTTTAATCTTCGTTATACTTTTTCTAACTAAGCAAAATTTTAACATTGTATTTAGAATATTTACAAACATATAGATCATATACATAGCTGCAGAAAAGAATGGGCCGGCGAAATTATATATTATGGAAATGTTGGATAGTTTTTTATTACCTAGGTTTAACACATGATTTTTCTTTCTTTGATTATGAAATCGTGAAATGCACTTCAACATGATTTCTGTACAATTGAGGTGCGTTACAATTGTTCTACAGTGTAAGTGGTTGCAATTTCATTTTCGCGATTGTTCATATTATCTAACACATTTCCCTTTTATTTGACTGAGTTCCTTAAGTCCCCTATAAAGAAAAACTACTGCATAGCCTCCCATAAGATATGTGTTAGTTATATATGTTTTAAATTATTGTAATGAAACATTTTGTTTAATTAAAGCGTTTATCTTTTTTTTTAATGCTACGTGAACGACGTCACGGGTAACAGCTAGTATATTATAAATGTGAAAGTGTGTCCGAAAATTGGAATGAACTTGGCTTCAAAACGGATGGATTAATGTCTTTGAATTTTTGTATATAGGTAAATTATTGGCCTGAAATGAACATAGGTTAATTTTTATTTATTTTATTCAAATATTTTTCTTAATAATTCAATATTTCACTATTTTTCATACAGAATAAATTGAAAAAATTTCCATAATATTTAATTATCTTTCTTTTTTCGTTGCCAAAAAATAAAAAAACGGAATAATTATTTCTCTTCTGTAAATAATTTTCAACTGAAAGATTTTCACGTGATAAAATAAAATTAAATAAATAAATGGACCCTATTCTGTTTTTCGGTTCGAGATTAAAAACCGCAATTTCACCAATTGTGACGTCAGAGGAATGCTGTTTTTCTTCTTATATTACGCAAACGATTATATAAAATTTCTTTTACACTTAGAAGACTTTACAAGAATATAACTTCACACTTTACAAGAATATAAATATTTTAGTAGTTTTTCCGGATATTAATCCGTAATCAAAATTAACCTTTTTCTTTCTTTCGGTTCGAGGCTATTAAATTCAACTTTTTACCAATTGTGACATCAGAGGAATACTTTCCATTAAGAATTTTAAAAATATCAATGTAACGTCATATATGAAACAAAGTATAAGTTTTCAAGTTTTCATTTTTAATAACACAATGTAATTTTGAGTAAGTGCTACAAAGAGACGACTGTGACGTCACATATTGAAAATAAAATATCTCTGATGTTGAAATGAAATGAGATTGAATTATGATATCAAAAGTTATTATTTAAAGAAAATTAAGTTTGTCGTCTGAGCGTGGCTAATATTTAATTTTAAAATGAAATAAGTTTTTTTAAAGGTTAAATATTAAACGATTAGAAAATATTAATAATTTATACATATCGTAAATGACGTAATGATCAATGAAAAACTTTTTATCATTTTTAGAAAGTAAGAAAAGCTCAACTAATCAAAAAAAATATTTTTGTGTGTTGATTCTGAAAATTGTTCAATTCTGAAAATATAAATAAATATCACTTTAAAAATGCACTTTCGGGCTTAAAATCTAAAGATTTAATGTAATTGTGAGAAAATACATTCCCTCAGTCAATATCTCAATTTGGCATAATGTTCTCAAAGTGTACTGGAAACAGGTTTGTAAATGGATATTAATTGCACATTTTTTTTAGCTCTTAAAAAGTAAAAATATGTTGTGACTTTTAAGAATGTTTTTTATAATAAATTTCTATACATTTTTATGGTATGCAGAGCATATATGTACAAATTATACAAAAATGCCACCTAAAACACAGTTTTGTAGTATATTTTTCCTAACACTGTTTTTTTTTTCGTTTTACGGAAACTACCCGCTTTTTGACACTTTCTAACATGGTCTAAAAGTATTTACGACTTCAACCTGTCTGTATACCGGATGCCGAGTGCCTGGGGTCTGCCGTCTGTCTGTCCGTTTTTCAACTTGGGCAAATATAGTGGAATTCATACGAAAATAACATACGTTATTGAGATTTACCAGTGAGCAATTACAGCATATGCGGCATTAAAAATGGACCAGGTAGCAATTACAGCTGAATCACAGGAGCACTCAAAAGGAAAATTTACATTATGGTCTAAGGCGAAAAAATCATTTGTGGTGTATTTTGATAATGTTACATAATTTTAAATGTAATGAAATTTACATGCATTTTTAAGGTTCAGAAGAACATGGTTACTATCGAATATGTTAAATGTAGTATTTATAGTGTGCGTACAGGGAGCTCAAAAGTATTTCAATATATTATGGTCTGTGAAGAAAAACCATTTGCAACGTATTTTAATAATGTTATTTTATTAAGGTTATTTTAATAGTATTGAAATTGATATCAGGTTCTGAAGTGCACTAAAATAGGATTTCTGTAGAAAATGGGGTGAAAAGATTTAACATTCACTTACAAGATTACAGAAAAATGTTCGGTAATATAATAGTCTACGGAGAAAAAAATATTCCCAGCGTATTTTAATTGCGTTGCGCTATTTCAAACATGATGAAATTAATATACTGAGATAATCAATACAATGATAAATACTGAAATTTACTACAATAAGCTTGCAGTTAAGTATCATTTGCATCACATTTGTTGTTCATTTACACAGACACATAAAAGATTTTGGACCTGTGTCCAGATCTTAGATATTGTATCCAAAGTGTGGTCTATTAGACAAGATTGCTGAAGAGGTTTTTCAATTATCGTATGTATTTGGAAAACTAATGCATCCTGAAGTTCAGCTACATTTGATATAATAAGAGATGTTTGTAGAATTTAAATAAATCATGTATCAGACAATACAATAAACTGGATTACTCACCAGTGCAATAGCGATTCCCGGAAATATGAATTCAATAATTTGAATCGGGTTTTTTGCTTGAATAATTTAAGCTAAATTTGCGATCGTATACAAATTTGCACGTAATATACAGGACTGTAAAAAATAATTCAAGTAAGTTTCTGTCTATAATTAGAAATTGCTAAAGGTGAATTTTAATATTCGTTATACTTTTTCTCACTAAGCAAAATTTTAACATTGTATTTAGAATATTTACAAACACATAGATCATATACCACAGCTGCAGAAAAGAATGTCCCGGTGAAGTTATGCATTATAAAAATGTTGGATATTTTTTTATTACCTAGGTTTAACACATGATTTTTCTTTCTTTGATATGGAATTCTAAAATGCACTACAACATGATTTCTGTACAATTGGGGTGCGTTACAGTTGTTCTGCAGTATAAGTGGTTACAATTTCATTTTCGCGATTGTTCATATTATCTAACACATTTTCCTTTTATTTGACTAAGTTCTTTAAGTCCCCTATAAAAAAACTACTGCATAGCCTTCTATAAGATAAATGTTATATATTTTTTAAATTATTGTTAATTAACCGTTTTGTTTAATTAAAGCGTTTATCTTTTTTTTAATGCTACGTGAACGACGTCACGGGTAACAGCTAGCATATTATAAATGTGAAAGTGTGTCCGAAAATTGGAATGAACTTGGCTTCAAAACGGATGGATTAATGTTTTTGAATCTTTGCATACAGATAAGTTGAAGCCCGGAAATGAACATAGGCTAATTTTTAATTGATATATTCAAATATTTTTCTTAATATTCCAAAATTTCATTATTTTTCATACAGAAAAAAATTATTTTTTCCGATAAAAAAATGACCATTTTTCTTTCTCGTTGCCAAGACAATCAAAATGTGGAATAATTTCTCCTCGGCAATTAATTTTCAGTTGAACAGTTTCCACGTGAAAAATTAAAATAAAAAAATTCAAAGAAAATAAATATGACGTCATAGTTGAATAAAAGAAGTATTTTATTATATAAAATGCATGAATATCGGTAACGTTAATAAGAGGTTTTCTGTGAAAAATGGCGACAGAATGAGAAAATAAAGTGAACGAGAAAGAATTTAATTATAAATAAAATATTTGATTTGGAAATATACGACGGCATAAGTTAAATAACGTAGGAATTTTGTGGTATTTGTTAAAAATACAAGAGGCTTGGATATATGTAGCTGATAAAAATTGGTAAATAATGACGTCACATCCTTATATCCTTATTTCCTTATATATATATTATAAATGTGAAAGTGTGTCCGAAAAATTGGAATGAACTTGGCTTCAAAACGGATGGATTAATGTCTTTGAATCTTTGCATATGTATAGATTACAGGAGTGGAATAAACATAGGCTAATTTTTATTTATTTTATTCAAATATTTTCCTTAATAATTTAAAATTTAATTATTTTTCATACAAAATCAATAGGCATTTTTTAGATAAAATTTAACCATTTTCCTTTCCTGTTGCCAAGAAAATAAAAAATTGGAATAATAATTTTTCACCGGCAATGAATTTTTAATAAAAAAAACTTCCACGCGAAAAACTATAATAAAATAACTTAAAAGAAAATAAATATGACGTCATGTTTGAAATAAAAATAAAAGGTGTGTTTTTTATAATATATTTAACAAGGATATTTGTTTAGTTAATGGGAATTTTTGTGTAAAATATGGCGACATAAATTAAAAGTAAAAAGAATGAAAAAGAATTATATTTTTAATAAAATGGTTCACTTATGAAAATGTGACGTCATAGTTGAAATAAAACAGTTACTTTATAGCAGTCGTTAAAAATACAAGGGGTATGAATATCAGTAGCTAATGGAGCGAGATAAATAATGACGTCATATTTAAAATGAATCGGAAATATTTTTTACTTATATTAATTAATAAGTTATAAGTTACATATAAATGAATATTTTTATTCGAAACTCATAATAATCAATGGAAGAAATTTTTTGTGGGGAAAAGGCGGAAAATGAATCACTGATTAATATATTTTTGGCTCGATTTTTTAACACTTTCGAACAAAGTTGAAAAGTTATTATGCTTTCGGTTTGTCTGTCTGTCTGGTCGCTTTCTAACTTTCGTAAATATACTCCGATTTCCATGAAATTTTTGGACGTTCTTAACGTTTACCTAGCACGAATACCTACTGAAAATAAAGTTTCTACCATGATTAGTTTATTTACAGGGATTGTCAAAAAATTTCCTTACATTACGGCATTATGGGGAAAAACGTTTTAATTAAATTTAACGATGTTATACCCTGTGAAACATATACAAATTTATATGTATTTACAAAGTGCACTAAAATATGCATTTTGTAAAGTATGTAGTGAAAAGGACACTTATTATTCATTTACAGGGTTACATAGAAGAATTCCATTGAATAAGAATAAAGGGAGGAAAAGTTTGCGACATATTTTAATTATGGTAAACGATTTCATGTATAATCAAATTGATATATGTTGCTGAGGCTTAATGTGAGTTATTTCATGCATAATATGAAGTGCATTGCATTTACAGGAACACACAAAAGATTTCAAATATTATATATTCTATTCGAAGCCTGTATATGATGGATGATGACTGTTGCATGGATGAAATGCATTTTGAATTATGATATGTGCTTTTAAGTTTCGCTAAATGTATGCATATTAAATGGAAAGTATAAATGATAATAGTATAAATAGTTAAATTTAGATATACAGGGTTACACAAAAGATCTCGGAAAGGTTACTGAATATGAGCGTAATTTACTTAAAGGTAGTTTTTAAATAAAATATGCATTTTTGTTTTGAACTGCATTTAGTAAACTAAGAAATGTCTGTAGTCCTTCTATAGTTAAAAAAAACTAGCCTTAAAAGGAATGACTCCTGGAATGATGCTGATGTGGAAGATTTCCGGAACTAACGAATCCGGGTTGTCCACTCCTTCCATGAGCCGAATAGACCAATCCGGAAAGGGCTCCGTCTATGCATCGCCGTATGGGTTACCATAAAGAGAGGAAAGGTTACCATCGCCAACAATCGCCAAGTTTGTCGCCAACTTGGCGATATATCGCCAAATTTGGCGACCAAAATTAGTTGTCAAAAGTGACGCCAACTTGGCGATAACTGTAATATTTCGCCAAATTTTTAATTTCTTTACAACACCAGTCTTTGATACATCATTTGAGAGGTTTGCAACTGCTTATTCATATAATGGATGTCTTGTGTGTTATCCCCCATTCTGCTCCCCAGGGGGGACACATTTTTAATTTCTTTACAACACCAGTCGTGTTACACAAGATTTGAAAGGTCTGCAACTGCTTATTCATATTATAGATGTCTTGTGTGTCACCCCCACACTCTGCTCTCCCCAGGGGGGGTCACATTTTTAATTTCTTTACAACACCAGTTGTGTGACACATCATTTGAAAGGTCTGCAACTGTTTATTCATTTTATGGATGTCTTGTGTGTCATCCCCACTCTGCCCCCCAGTGGGGCACATTTTTAATTTCTTTACAACACCAGTCGTGTGACACATCAGTTGAAAGGTCTGCAACTGCTTATTCATACCATGGGGTATTGGCGAGCGCAGCAAGCAGGGGTAGCCAATAATTTGGAATCGCGAAGCGATTACGCGGGGGGTTGGCGAGCATAGCGAGCAGGGGAGCGGCCGCCCCCCTAGTAATAATAAAAAAAAGAAGAAGAAGAAGAAGAAGAAGCGTATATCAAAAGAAGCGTTCTTATTAATAAAATGCTAAAGACTATGCAATTTAAAGTAATTTGTTTTATAATTACTGAATGAATTAGATAGAAATTTTAAACACTGAAATATTCAAAGAATAAATCATTACAGCTTTGAAAGCATATTTTTAGCAATGAACATTTAGGAAAAACGGCTACAAAATAAAAATTTCAAGCTAAACGGGTTGAAATTTATTACATTTACCAACCTTGATTGATATTAATAATAACCGATTAATCTGATAAAGTCTCATAAATTTATCACATTAACCAGTTTATTTGGATATCATTTAGTTATTAATAATAACCAGTTAATTTGATAAAGTCTCATAAATTTATTATATTAACCGGTTTATTTGAATAAAATTTGGTTATTATTAATAACCGATTAAATCAAATTGACAATATCATGTGTTTATACATTGGTATATATACATATAAATACAGGGTGATTCTAAATTGTTTTTACAAAAAAAAGAGGGGTGATATTACACATCAAGACAAACAATATTAAACGGGAAACCAAAAGTACCAAATGTTTTCCGAAGGAGATAGTTGCCATTAAAGTTTAGGGTCCAAAATTTCAAATAAACATAGAAGACGGAAAAATTGGTCGATTGATTTGCGGTTTTCATTAAAGCTATTCTTTATGTCAATATTTTCCTGAAAATAAATCATAAAGATTAATTTCAAAAAATGCCGACAGAAGGCGCTTTAGGCTTTGGAGTGACGAACAACTATTTTTTGCCGTTATTTTTTACATCTCATTAAATGTTTTCGGAAGTTTAGGCTTAAATTTTGAGCTCAAAATCTGATTAGTTGAGAATGGTTAAGTAGCGCAAACTGAACTGTGTTAAAGAGGGAACGGGAGGTTCAAATTTCAAATTATTATAAAAAATGGAAAAATTGGTCGATTCGCTTGCGGTATTAGCTAAAACTATTCTTTATGTCAGTATTTCCTTGAAAATAAATTTTAAATATAAATTTGAAAAAAATTCCGTTAGGTGGGCACCTTAAAGTTTAGAGTAACCAACGACTATTTTTAACCGTTATTTTTTGTATCTAATTAAATGGTTGCAAAAGCTTAGACTTAAATTTTGAGCACAAATTCTGAATCGTTTGTGGGGGGGGGGGGGGAGGGGGGTTAAGAAGCGCAAAATTGAACTGTGTTCGAGGGGGGTGGGGAGGGTTAAATTTCAACTCCTTAACATAGCTTCACTGAATGGAACTGTGTAAACCGTTTATTAAAACCTTGTTTTACTTCCTTTTATAGCTTTTATTCGCAATTAATAAAGTACCACTAGACTCGTGCGAGGCTCTTGCACTACGATATGAAACTACACGTCGAGAATAGGAAATAAGGTGCGTTCGCACTATAAAGAATATTTTAAAAAATTCAGATCATGATGCAACTGTATACAGTATTTCGGACAGTGTAGAGGATCCGAAATCTTTTGTGTATCCCTGTAAATGTTATCAGCTTTCTATTATGCAGGAAGTAACTTGTAGTAAACCTCAGCAACGCATATCAATTTCATAAAATTAGAAATAGTTTAATATCATTAAAACCACCCAAACAATGTTTCCCCCTATAACCATTATATAATGGAATATCTTTGTGTAGCCCTGTAAATTAATAAAAAATATTCTTTGCACCACAGATTGTACAGAATGTATATTATAGTATGTACTTCATAAATGCATATAAATTTTTATTACGTTCGGAAGAGGGGCATTAAAATGCACTTGAAACTATTTTTTCCCATTGGCCTTAATGTAAGAAATACTTTTGATTGTCCCTGTAATTAAACTATGTATCCGATTTTGATGAAATTGCAAATGTCTCGACAAACTTCTGCAACAATCACACATTTTAAATTTTAAACGATTCGGCTAGGTAGTTTTTTCTCTGTTATATGCGGACAGACGGACGGGTGGATGACAGTCGGGCGGATTGAACGACGACTATAGGTGAAACGTATTTACATAATTACGAATGCACCTAAAAAGAGATATGACGCAAAGAAATCTAAAAATGTGGAGTGAATGAACTTTGATTGCATGCTATAATCTTTAGAAAACCAAGACATAATGGACCGCACATCTGAAATACCGTGCTGGGAAAAAAATTAAGATCACATACTAATTTTGTTACTTATAATAAAATCTATTGTGTTTTCTATCTTCTGTTGAGTTTAAATCAAATATTAATTTATTGGCTATTGAATCTGTGTGATATATCAATTTCAGTAATCGTGAATATTGCTAGTTTAACTTTTTATAATACCGTGTTGCAGATCTGCAACATATTTAAAAATCAATAGTATTTACACAGTAAATTTTAAAACACGATTTTATTTGTTGTTCCTATTTCGCAACACATCAGCTAATATAAATTGATCATCGAAATTCTCAACAGACGATAATATTGAGTTAATTTCTCATTCCAAAATTTTGTTTTTATTCAAGAAGCTTCAAGACGATACAGTAAACTCCCTCAAATCTGCAACCCTAAAATGCACACATAATTTGCGAACGTAAACAATGAAATGTTCAGTTTAAATATAGAGACAAAACTTGCCTTTTTTGGTTTTATATTTATTCTATACATATTTTAATTTGTAATTTTCGTTAATATTACTGAATTCATGTTTTTCATGAAGGAAGAATTAATTCATTTCTGAAACCGTTCAAGATATTGCTGATATCGTTGGTAATCACAATCTTCTTATCAAATATATTTATGTATTAATCAAACTTTTTTTGGTTATTAAGTCAAGCTAATCCTGAAATAAAAACTCCAAAATTTTATGATTTCGATGTGAATTAGTAATGTACCTTGAAGCAAGTTTCTTTGAATAATTTAGGAAAAATACATTTCATCTTTATAATGAATATTTAATCATACATTATTGATTATTAACTTGACATTTACTTTTAATCATTTAAAAAATAATCTAAAATTTTTATTATTTTAGTTCATTTCTTATTTTAATATTTTATTATATTGTAAGCATTCATTATAGTTTCGATTGGATTAATAATTACATTCAAATTACTGTTTAAAAAATGGAAACAAAGCAATGGCTACAAATCTGCAAAAATCTAAAATCAGCACAACTTTTGGTCGCAAACTGCGTGCATTTGAGTCGAGTTTACTGTATTGCAAAAATTAACTTAGTAAATTTTGTCAAATTAAAATAGCAGGAGGAGTTCAGAAGTAGATTTTTTTAAAGGTAATTTTGTATACTTTAAAATTTTGTATTAGAAAATAAACGATATTCATAAGAAGTATACCAATTTTTGTTTATTGTAGATGTGAAAAAAGTTCTTTTCAGTCAATAATTATTTTAGTTTTACATTCTAAATTTTTTAATTACTTTTTACATGGTGGAACAAAATTTTTCAACACGGAGTTGATGAGTCACAAAGGGTTAACATCGCGATATCACGATATAGCGTGCTAGTGAAATAAAAGAATAAATAAAAGAACATATTGGTATTCAAAACCAACTGTCATTTTAGATCTTCTGAATGCGGTTTTTACATGTATCAGAGAGTCACGTTTCCATTCTTTACCTTTTTTATCATTCCTTTGATAGCTTTTTCCATCATCTTCTTCGAATGTATCATTGACTTTTTCAACTTTTGCTGCACATTGGTGGTTGATAGGTGACTGTTTTTTGGTTATTTCAATAGGAGCATTCTCACTGTGTCGACTCCAAAATGTTAATCTGTATAGCTAAAGTAATATACAAAATAAAAACTTTCATTTTATTTTTAAGTATTAATAAACACAATAAAAAGAATATTGCCCAGTTAAACTGATTGCATTGAGCTCACAGGCTACGCATACTAAC
Organism: Maratus speculifer; assembly: GCA_964019185.1. Classification (NCBI taxonomy): domain Eukaryota; kingdom Metazoa; phylum Arthropoda; class Arachnida; order Araneae; family Salticidae; genus Maratus; species Maratus speculifer. The sequence continues at coordinate 201,066,091 of OZ025298.1, forward strand.
TGTACATTACAGCCTTATATTTTTAAGGGTTAATTCCGTTCGAAAAAATATATTAAGGAGGGGGGATCAGGTACCCCCTTTCCCCTTTTTATACTTAATCATTGAACCCTTTAAACTGATCAGGAACGTGCTTTAACATATAAAAAATCCATATCCAAAATTTAGAGCAAATCGGAAAATTCTTAATAAAAACCCATTTATATAATTTAAGAAGAGTTATCCTTCTCTTTTATATACTTAACCATTAAATTTCCAAAACTATTCAGAGATTTGAACGAAATCTGACAATTCTGCGTTAAAAACCCATTTATATAAATTAAGGGGAGGGGCATTAGAACCCCCATTTCCCCTGTTTAAATTTATCCAATGAATACCTAATACCAATCACGGAAGCGCTTCATCAGAATGATCCTATGTGTAAATTTTGAACAAAAACTAATATTTCTGCATGAAAAATCCATTTATATCAATTAAGGGGATGGGCATGAGCCCCCCGTTCCCCCTCTTATACATATCGAATGAACTCCAAAAACTAATTAGGGAAGCGCCTTATCAGGATATGCCTACATGCAAAATTTCAAGTGGATGGGGTAATTTTATCACGAGTTATCGCGTTACGTACGTGCGAGCGTACGCACATACATACAGAACGGGCGGGCACATAAGTTCCCAGGCTATGATAGCCTGTGAGCTAAAAACCACATCATTTTATTTTAAACTTTTTTGTTATTGAAACGCCATTTGGTGTCAAACGTAAGGACAAGCATACAAAATGTAAAGAAAAAAATACAGAAAGAACTATTTTTTAAAAATAACAGTTTTTTTCTTTTATAGATATGGATTTTACATTATTTTTTAGAAAAAAGATACTATTTTTTACAGGAAAAACTGTTTGATAAATAAATTATAGATACATTTTTTTTTCTTTTGCAGTAAATGGTTTTCTATAAGCGCCAAAATTGACAGATTTTTTAAAAATTAGTTTAAAGGGTAGAGTTAGGAAAAGTAAGCTTCGTGATTTGTATAGCTTGCAGCTTAGTTAAAAGACAGATTGTTTCGTAAAATAAATATATTCCCAAGCAAAAAAAAAAAGACATTTTGAATTTATTTTATTTGTGCTAATAAATACTTTATTGTCAAGTAAAAAATAAACATAAAAGGTGTCTTTATACTGTTTGAAGAAGATTCATCTATTAAAGAATATAGAAACACATCAGTAATATGTTTAATTTTAATCTGAAAGAAATTAAATAATTTTACAGTAGAAAATAATTTAAATCTTAAATTGTTTAAATAATAATTTAAATTTTCAAAAAATCAGATTAATATAATGAACTAGGAGAAAGGGGTTCACAACCCTGTTCACTACGCTTACCAACTCTCAAAATATTTGCTTCCAGATTCCGTTTGGTATAGAGAAGTAATGCCTATTTTCTAGTCAACATCAGACGTAATTGTTTCGCGTTTCCATTATGGATCGCTTCGCGATACCTTATTCTCTATGTATTCAATTTTTCGATTCCACTTGATAAAAACGTGCTCCTTCTCTCCCCTTAATTTTTTATGTTTCCTCCTTTTTCAAATTTTTAATATGTCTTATAACCTATCTTAAAGTTTCAAACAGATCGTCTAGTAATATTTCCTAATTTTTTTCGCATAAAATTATATTTTAAAATTATTAATGCAGTAATTTCTTAATTACATCAACCAAAATATCACAGATTAATGTTCAAAGTATGTATTTTTAAGGGGAAAAAATTGGTAAAGTCGAAGATGAGCTTTTTGAATTATAACGAAAATAATGCTAGCAGCTTGCTAAAATATTCGTAACTTTCCCTGTTTGTATTTACAAGATCATGCTGATATCAATGCATAAGTGGATTCGTGGCATTTTCACTTGGATAGGATGAGCAATACGTTAAAAAAAAAAAAAAGAGAATTTGTTTCATACATACATGAAAACGGTATTTTAATGATTAAATTAGATAATGAGTAATCTTGCTTCAAAAATTTCCCATAGGTTAATACGGAATTTCACGATAGGAGACTTTCAATGCATTGGAACCTTAATACGCATGGATGAAGGTCATTGATAGATCATCCTATCGATATTTAAAAAAAAAAAAAAAAAAAAAAAAAAAGCATCACCTGTTTTTAAGAGCGAGAGTGTTGGAACTTTTTGAATGCACTGTGTATTCCATCATATTTACAAATGTAGTTATTCTAATGTATTTCTTTAAAGATCTTTAAGATAGTAAACTTTTAATGAATTATTAGGATGAGCGAAGCGAATCCTCTACTAGGCCACTCAAATTACAATTTGTCGTACACTTTGCAAAAAAACTATTCATTATTTTGACATGAAATTAAACACAAAAATAAATTAGGATCTGTAGATTTGCAGAATATTATTTTTTTTACAGAATAACCTTTAAAAAAATTATTATTTTAATTAATTTATTTTGCGTGTTTTTCCATTACGGACGAAATTTTCGAAATAAAAAATGAAACGTATGTTTTCAGAAGAAAAGAAAGAAATCATGGAGCTTACAATTACAGGTAGAATCATGATTAATTAAATAAATAAAATATATTTTCTTTATTCCGGCGAAATCGTTTGCGCTGATGACACTTACGCATTTTAAAAAAATTATGTTATGATTTTTTTTTTTTTTTTTTTTTTTTTTTTTTTTTTTGTAAAGTGGCAACAAAAAAATAGTAAACAAATAAAATTAATTTTTTAATTCGTTAAACAAAGAGTTGTTTGAATTTCGAAGTTTGAAATTTGAACCAACTGAAACATATATTATTATTTTGGTACATGTAGTATTATTTTTAAATAATTTACCATTTTATTTTAAACAATTTGCATTTTAAATAATCTATGGAATATATTAGCTCTGTTATAAAAAAAAATGCCAAGAAAACGTTCACTCACTGGTTGAAAAGAACGCTAATATGATATACTAGCCACCCTGACGACCAGTTTGGTCTCCATGTCTTACGATTTGGTCATTGCCCTTTTCTGTAAAAGGCCTTTAATGAAGTCTATCCTTACATTAAACCAAAATATCGTTCATTTAATGCCAAAAAAACACAACAGGATATGGGACTCTTTCCTATTTGTAAAGCGTTCCAAAATTCATTCTTTAGTACTACATTGTTATCCCGTCGAGCAAAAAACCATCGCCAAATTGTAAGATTAACTACCAATAATAAACTGTTTATTTATTTTTCTTTTGTTTAAAGGCTATAAATAATTTTGTTCTATAATTTTTAACTAAACTTTTTTTATTTATTATACTTTCCTTTTTAAAATAATAGAAAATAATTTAAAAATATTGATATAACTTGTATTTGAAAAGGAAATTTTCGATGAATTGGCGCCAGAAAAAAATTTCGCCAATGTGTTGTGCATCTGATATCTGTGCCTAGAATTCTTCCCATGATTTGTATTTAATAAATGTGTAATAAATTATTGTTCTGAATGCGATTGGCTTTTACAATCTTAAGTATTATTGGTGATTAACAATAATTTACAGTGATCTACGTAAATGGTGCGTGGATATCAAATTAACTTACAATGAGACATGAAATTTGTATATTAAATATTATGTGAGTTGGTGCATTTACATTTCACTTCGTCAAGAAAACATTTATAAAGTTGAGTTGTATAGTATTTCATCTAGCAGAGTGAAACTGAAGTTTAATTGAATTACATGCTCGAATTATTTCTGCATGGCAAGATTGATGGTTGAAGAACTTGCTATATGGTTTATTACCTCCATAAATGATTTTTTTTCAGTCATTGGAGAATGAATCTTTTTTTTTTTTTTTTTTTTTTTTTTTTGTTTACTTTGGTGGAAACAGATTTTGGAAAGTAAATTTAAATTTTACTGAAGTAATCTCAAAATGTACACGTACTTCAATGTAATTCATCTCTCAAATATTATTTTTTTAAACCGATCTCTATAAAAATATAATTTTTATACAGCTTTATCATAAGGAAAAATAATTTTGATTAAAACTGGCTTTTTGGCCTATAAAAGCTAAATGGTCAATACAGCAAACTGTTGAGGATAACCAAATGCGCTTATAATAACAATAATCTGCGCACAATAATTTGGCGACTTATCACCTGCGATGGCTAACACAAAATTGGCTGCATAATATATAAAGAGTGAAGTGGGTAAGCCCGGAAGTGTTGATGACAGTCACATGACTTTAGCTTTTATTATCTAGATGAACTTTAAGACAAGAGGCTAGATATATTTTTTGGTCGACGGTATAACCAAGCAGTATCAATTGGTTATCTACTATTGGTTGGTACTACTTGGTTATCCCGTCAACCAATTTCACCAAACTATTCGCTAAATTATACAAATTGGCATACTTTTTATTTTAAACAACGAAAGAACAAATAAATTAATAAAACTTTAATAAGAATACAAATAAAATTTCATATTAAAAATCACTTGATGGCCAGGGATGTACTGGAAGATATACGAGGGTATCAACAGTATACCTTCTGGATTTTTTAAAGGAACATTGTATACCCTGTGCTGCTCAAGAAAGCTTTAGTACATATATTTTAGTACTAAATACGATACAATGAGGGTATACACTCATGTTCAATACAGAGGATATAAAATCCTCTGTATTGAGTATGAGTGTATACCCTCTGTTTCTTTTACAACTTCGGCACTGTATGATGGCGTAACGAACACGTGATACGAGTTTTATGTTATGTGAATGTGACATTTTTATCATCATTACTGACATTTAATCTTTTAGTTTGGCGGTATTTTTTTATAGATAGAATCATGATTAATTTAATAAATAAAATATGTTTTCATTATTCCGCAAAATCGTTTGCACAGATGACACTTAAACATTTTAAAAGAATTGTATTATGGATTTTTTTTTGTAAAGTGGCAACAAAAGAATTGTAAACAAATAAAATTAATTGTTAAATTTGTTATATAAATGAAAAATTAAAAGAACTGCGTGAAGTTGTTGCCTTGATTCAAGCTCTTTATAAATGTACTAAAGCAAAGTTGGCCGATTCAGAAACGACAAATGGACTTTAACCATTTCTTACTTTATCATTTGGATCGCCAAAACATAAAGTAACGTTTTCTTTTAATAAAGGTGCAAAAATAATATTAAAAACATATTGTTACTTTCAAATATCTGTTATATAAAATAATGCTTCGCGAATCCAAACAAAGCATGGCTTTTGCTAGTATAAAAAAAAGACAAATACAAATTTCATCAAATTTTTCTTTAGTTAATAGGAATTCCAACTGTGCAATACTTACATAGATTTTGTCAATAGGTTTTGTCAAACTTGAAACTATTATGGCAACCGCAGTAGTAAGAAGAAAAAGTAAAATCCCAAAATGCAAGTAGTGTACTTTAGAGATGATATAGGGTCTTGGATCGGATAATCCCGATGCACAGCTAGGAACACTGTAGGAGAATTCCCAAATGAATCTTGTACCTCCTGCCAAAAGACCGACCATTAGACCCCAGAAAGCTCCCTGGAAAAAATAGAATTCAAAATCTGCTTCTAAAAAATGAAAAAAAAATATATATATAAAATACCAAATACAATAGAAAGAGTTTTTACAAATTATGAATATTTCATTAAATTTCATTGAAAATTGGTTCGAAAACTGGAGCTAATTTTTCATTTAATACTAAGCTTTTAAATTAATGACATTAAGATAATTCGAACATAATAAAGCTAACATGAATCACTGATTTATGCTACAACATGCTTTATTTAGATTGTAGAGTACATAGCATTTACAGACACTCCAAAAAACTTGGTTACAAACAGTGACCTAACAAGACTAATTTTCACTGGGAGTAAGATAATAAATTATCCTCTCCTATCCTTTTAGGAATATTTTTAGAATGAAATTTGACTAAATAATTGCTTAATGTAGCTGAAGTAAAACATGCTGCATACATAATAAATGTCAAATGTGCAAATTGTTTTATATAATAGCACAATGCAATATAAATTAATATATTTTTTGTATATAGTAACTTAAAATTAGTACAGTATACATAAACTACAACTTTGTTGCTGCAAAAGTTCATATAATATTTTAAGATAGCTTGCGGTCTATAAATACTCAAAAACTGTAAAATGACTACTTTTGTTAATCGTTACTAAATTATCAATTTCCTCAAATATATTTTAATTATTTTTAATTTACTAAAACATATATCGGTCGAAGCGATAGATACATGCATTGCAATTTGATAAATATTGAGACATGTAGAAAGATTTGATGAAACATCTGTATGCTTACATGCATTTTTATAAATTTTGATGCATTAATTACCGAGTTTTATTCCCTTTAAAAATCTAATTCCAATGCATGATATTCTAAGTTTTAAACTTTCAAAAATAGTTTATCTGTCAAGAGGCAAATCCAATACTTTTCGAAATATTAGGAATGAAATATTTAGTACAATGCAATGAAAATTAATTTTCTGTTAACTAATAGGGAAGACTGAGGCAGTTAAGAATAGTTCACATAAATCTAGAATATTCTCATACTGGGTTAATTTCTATAAACAAAAACTACTAATTATAGTAAACAGAACTTTTTTTTTCATACATGGTAATTTTTTTAATCATTTTTATAGTTCTTGCCTTTTTTAATAGTTTTATAAATTTAAAAAATTGTTCGCATATGTACCCCACTAGCGGGGTAGTTGTGTACACACGTGGGGCACATGTGAATACTGGGAAAAATATCCTTTGATAATATTTTTATTCTGTTATTCGTTTGTCGTCACTATAAATTAAAAAATACATAAAATATTTGCTAGTTTCTGGGTGATATGTTTATAAGTACAAGATTAAATGGTGAAAACAAGTAGATTGGAGCTGGTAGAGAATTAGATGATTAATTATTGTTGTAATAAAATAAAAAATAAAGAAGTAAATTAGAAAAAAAATAAAGCTTCTAAATTTTGCTTGGGTGCTTTTGTTTCGGGCAGATTTTAGGGAGGGGACATTTAGATAATATTTATCGGAAATCTTCAGAAAGATTCTCACTTTTGTATTTTCCTTATTTATTATTAAATGAATTATAAAGAAAGATTTCTAATGATTTTTAGAAAATCTTGGTTATAATATGACCCCCCCCCCTCCACACACATACAAATTTAATTTCTTTTGCTTTGGAATTAGGGATAGGGGGCTTACAATCGGGATTTTATAGTAGTTATCAGCTTAAAAATTTTACTTTCTTAAGATATTAATTATATTTATCTCCATTCATAATACCAACAAAGCTATTTTAGAGATGAAAGTGAGCCATCATTGCAAGTTTGTAGAAATAAAATAGAAAGTTGTTTAACGTAATGCTTGTTCTATTAACAATGCAGACGATTTTTTTCAAAACCGTTCAATAAAATATTGAATAAAATTATTGCACTTTAGAAATACATATAATGTATTTAAATTACAATTAAATGTAAACGAGTTTGTTGCTCTTCATGTATTCTTTGACAGATGTTTTTGTGGAAGTTCCAATACAAAATCAACTGTTGTATGACGAAAACTTTTCTATATCAGGAAAATTATAAATATTGGAGCTGACATTTCTAATGAAGTTATCTAAAAGGAACAGAATCCCAGATTGGGGCACTTATGAAGTGCTCTTATCTGCCCCAACTAATCTGTTCACCAGGGCCCAAATGGCCATTGGAGTTAAAATGATAAATCATTATAATCTCTCAATTTTCAAAGAATTTTTTTAATCAAAATATTTGTTTTGATAGTATATGTTAAAGCATTAAAATTCTAATAAATGATTAAACAAATAAAGTTATTTTCTTAGCATATTGGCTGAGATCTCTTAGCTGAGATTTTATTTTGGTAATCGAAACTGTGTTTTGGCTATTGAAAACAAACAAAATATCAAAAAACTTCAGAAAAATTTTCCATATGTATACAGTTGCTGCCACCTGTAGTATTATTTTTTTTTTTCAAATTAAAAAAACATATAGTAACTCGTGGAAAATTGAGATGTTCACATCTGTCCCATGCTCGCATGTGCCCCAGTCTCCCCTATAAACATTTTAAATAAATATGAAATTATTTACTTCCTTTTGAAAAATTAATTCGGAATAATTAAAAATAAAAATACTTGTCACTGTACTGATAGAAGCTTACTTGTTCATTCACTCTTTTAACTAACATTCCCAACAGGTAGATCGCACATACAGGCGGGGATAAGTAGGATATGACACTTTGAATGTAATGAATGAGATGACTGCTCTCAGCGCTCTCAACAATGGGAATCCAAATGATGCTGATTGCGATTAAAATAAGAACGGATAACCTGGGGGAAAGAGTTAAACTTATTAGATATTTGTTCGCCATTTTACAAATTCAACTTCTAGACCAGGGGAGCAGCAGCACAGACAACCACCTCATGGAGCTCCTAGATGAAAATCTAGGATTAGTTAAATCTCGATTCGCACATTAAAACGCAATCGGTCTGCCAAGTCATATCTTGGTGGAAAACACCTAAAAACACAATTTTAGCTGTTGCCTCATAGATTTACTATTATGTTTTCCTGTTCCCAATCCTCCATGTTTACATACTTTTGAGTGCAGGAAGGCACAATGCTAAAGCTATGAATCAATCTCTATATTCGGGTTTTCTGGTGTTTTCCACCAAGATATGACTTGGCAGACTGATTACGTTTTAATGTGTCAATCGAGATTTAACTAACCCTAGGTTTTCATCCGTGAACTTGATGAAGTGATTGTTTGTACTGCCATCTCTCGATCTATGCATAATTGCCGGCAAGACAAGAATAGGTCCAGTGCCCTTTCCTGCATTTTCAAATCTATACATATATAAAATAGTTTGTCCTTACAGGCTGATAATCAATGAACATCCCAAACTACTCAACTACTGTGCATGCATAATCCAGTCACTTTAACAGTATGTTCATGTAAAATGCCTTTCATGTGTTTATGCATATAATATATATATATAATTTTATAATATCGCGAAAAAACTACGACGTAATATGACGGATTAAAAGTATAAGAAGTAAACATATTTGCTTGGTTGTTATTTCATGCTGACCAATCCTATTTTTGTCTAAAATGCTCTCGACCTATTAAATTTGACTTCCTTATACTGCCATTTTAATGCATTAAAGCTACTGATAATAATAATTAACCAAGCATCCCAAATGCAATTCATTTAAGGGTGTATTCGAAAAAACGCTTTTCCACCTTCAACAGCTCGAAATTTTCCGATATAATTTCAGACACTTTTTTAAAAGTAGAAACATGAAACTTGCTGAGCTGATTTTTGAAGAGATGTATCAGGTGCCGTATGATGTCATTTTAAGCTCAATTCATTAGAATTTGAATTATAAACAATTATGTTCTCAGTATGACCCTTTTTTTCGTTCACAGATCTTCCGCTTCGGAAAAATCAGTTCAAAATGCCGTTTTTGATTGCTTTTTTTTTTTCAATATTTTCTGCATTTATCAAAGAATCGACAATCACGGCACCTTGCGCACTTTCTAAATAAGACAATTTGCCAGTTTGATGTATTTGAGAACAAAAATGAATTTAAAAATAAATCGGAAAATAACCTGTTTGAATCGAAATACACCCTTAATGTTGTGTCTTTCTGTGCAGAAGTAACATAACGCTGTATCTCCTCTAATCGTTTCCAGATGGTGGATGACATTTCCCATTTCATATTCCCATTCTTCAACTTGCTTTGCTTGAATATATATTACACTTCTCTGAGCGATAAAAATCTAACTTATATCATTATTTGGAAATATCTCAGAAACAATTCTTTTAGATCGAATAAACTAGTCCGGATACATGTGGGTAATCAATGTTTCACTACACTGTTAAAAAAAAATCTGAAATTCACAGATATAGTTTTTTTTAATTTTACAAAAAAGTCCCTTTTCATTACAAAAGGGCCTTTTCTTTTAAAAGCTGAAAAATTTCATCATATTTACTGAAAATAACGAAACGGACGAAGATGGAAGGAAACAACGGAGATACTTTGTTATCTATAGCAAATTTATTTTCAATGTTCACAAAACTGACATGTTGTTGCACTGAAATAAAAAAAAAACCACAATGAAAGAATACTGGCTGTTTTCTAAGATTTGTGTTGTGCTACTGATTTGCAATTGTACTGACACCAACAACTTTTTGTGCAACAAAATAACCGGACCATATCCTAATCATTCATTAAACAAAGAAAATTTCTCTAATAAATTTTTCAATCAAACCATATATAACTATCCATTAACCATAAGAAAATCATGATAATAAGTTAACCTTATTAATTAAAACTTGCAACAATTATAACATAATCGACAAAATTGCAATCTACCCTATAAAAATATAAACACGCAGTAGAACCCACTATATGACTTTAGAATCACGAAGGTTTTCTAGTGCGATAGCTAGAGTAACGGGCGCCCAAATCAAAGATCGTGTGTTCGAATCACCCCTGTGACGTTATTTTATTCCTTGGTCAATAAATACAGGTGCTTCTACAGTGTTAGATAGCACTGTAGATGGCACCACCAGTCAATTGTTATACCAACTTTATAATGAAAATTTGTCGCTTCTTCAAATGGAGTTTTTCCTCCTTTTATTTCCAAAAACGGAAAATCTACTAATGGAACAGAAAAAGTCTGACAACTTTGCTGCCTGTATGAATTCACGGATTTATTTTTGACAATGTACAGCTGATACAGACAAAAGTGTTGTTATTCGTTATCTTCTTTTAAATGGTCTAAGAAATGTGGAGACATTATTTTTATGCCCCACCAGTGGCCGAGAGGTTCGGACCTCTCAACTGGTAGACGGCAGGTGCTGGGTTCGAACCCAATCGCGGCTGTCGGCCTAACCGTTCGGAGTTTTCCGTGGTTTTCTTCGAACCTTGCGTAAATACGGGTTAGGTTCCCTTAGAAAGACCCCCACGGAGGGCACTCCCCCTGGTCCTATATCCCATTAGCGTAGATAATCGGACGACAAAAATCAACCAACCAACCATTATTTTTATATTTGGATATATTTAAAGAGCTTTAAAAATGGAAAACGCTAAAATTAGCGAAACAAATATATTACTTTAGTTGCGTTAGAAATGATTAATTGAGATAATTGTATTACTTTCCGACTATCAAAAGTTCCATTTCAGATGCATCCTTTCGAAGCCGTCTCCAGATGTCCATGGTGAAAATGGTCGAACTGCTGTTAAAAATAGACGTTAGCGAACTCATTAATGCTGCCAACATAACAGAAATCATCATGCCTCTAGCTCCTAAAAACACAGCAAAAAACATTTTTGAATATACACAATGTAAAACGTGTACAATATGTACACATACACGCGTCAAATGTACAGAATAAGATGAAGTGTAAATGACGGAACTCTGAAAGCACTGAAAATGCCGCTTCAAGCGGTTTCTCAGTTCCGTAATCCATGTCTTACTATATAGTCCAAGAGCCGACCGCACAAAACACTAAGCCATTGAGCACAAGAAAAAATCCTTTATATTAAGGAAGAATAGAAATAGGGGAATCTAATGATCCATGTCTGCCGGAAGTGAAGTGGTGGTATAATGATGACTTAGGGTTTTGTGCGGCCAGCTTTTGGACTAATAGTTGTATGGCAAAAGACCATCAAACATTTTCAATTTTAGACATTTTCAATTTTTTGAAAAAATACTAAATGAATTTTTCGTCATTTTCGACCCTATAAATAATATGCTTGAATGTACTAGGCTGAAGGGACAGACTAGAGGCATTTAGAGAAGAAATGCAATGTATAAAATACAGAATGTTTCAACACTATATGTCTTAAATATAACGGCAGGTAGAAAGGACCTAAATAAAAAGATTTAGTATAGGTATGTGGGTGCGGAAATGCAGATTGAGTGCCACGGAATGGTCTTCGCTGTCTTCAAGCATCATTTCCCACACGAATTTCTATGAACATGTAACATTATATCTGTTTAGGCGTAAGCCTTAAATAAAGAAATAAATTTATTGATAGTAATGATTTTGCCTTGACAGATTAATTACTGTCAAATAAAAGTTCTTGATATTTCAAATTTATTGATATTAATGGATTTGGCCTTGAAGATTACTGTCAATAAAAATCTTGATTAATATTTATGAGTAAAATAATGATTTAAAAATACTTAATGTTGATTTATTATTAAATTAATGTTTATTTCTTGACAAGTTGACAGCTTACTTTAATTTAAATTCATTTAAAGAGATTTATTGGGTTTTTAATTATTTTATGTCAAGTTAATGATAAATTTTTAAATTTATGATCATTTAATTTTATCTCTGTGCTTTTTCTTATTTTATTTCCCCAAAGGGGGATTTTCAGTCTTGAATCTGCAACCAGGCAGATAAAACATGTAATGATTTGGCTCTGTAACTACAAATGTGTAAGTTCAGAATCTTGAAATAGATTTCGTGGCTCTCTATGAGAGAATAGCAATTGATATTCACTAATGCATATATTCTAATGTGACTAATGCATATATTCTAATGTGGATTTATTTAATTAATAAACTATATTAATCATAATTGTTCTCCCGTTGGACTTTAATGAACACATAGACTGATACATCCATTTTTTTAATGGCGCCTCAACCCGGCAGTGTTAAATAGTGAATAGTGTTGAATAGTGTTAAATAGTGAATTAATTTGGACTATTGTGCATGAACATAGTTTTCTCCTTATAATTGGATTACTACGAATGAACACTTGACTTGAATTACCTAAGGATTACCTGAAATAAACAGGTAAGAAGCTTTATTATTATCAATTAGAAATTAAGATTTTATTATTGTTATCGAAAATTTAGAAAAACTTAAAGCAAAGCGTTCTGTTGAACGAACAAGTTTTACTAAGTTAATAACAAAATTAGACACGTTATTAGCAGATGATATTGATAATACAAAAACTGATGAATTATTAGAGCTTCACGAAACATTGTCTTTAAAAGAATCTACATTTCAAAAATTAAACCATGAAATTGAAGCCCAAATATCAGACTTAAAAGAATATGAAAAGGATATTGCTAGCAGTGAAAAGTATAATGATCAGTTGATAAGTGCTAAATTTAAAATTAAAAATAGATTAAGTAAATGCAATAAAGGCAATATTTCTACTATGATATCAGGTAGTTCTGTGAATGCATTGAATAGTTCTGTCAGTGGAACAGAAGCAAGTTCTTATTCGGCCATGAAATTACCCAAATTAAATGTTCCAAAATTTTCTGGTGAAATCGAAGAATGGGTAGAATTTTTTAATTGTTTTGAAACATCGATACACCAGAATAAAGCACTGTCAAAGATAGAGAAATTTGCATATTTAAAATCTTTGTTATGTAATCGTGCATACAATGTGGTAAAAGGATTTCTATTGACAGAACAAAATTATGATACCTGTTTTGATTTATTAAAGGACCGATTTGGTAAAGTTGATGTAATTATAAATAAACATATGTCTAATTTGTTAAACATGGAACCCGTGAAAAATTGCTCAAATTTAAATGCATTAAGAAGATTGCATGACGTGTGTGAAATAAACATAAGAAGTTTAAGAAATTTAGGAGTAACATCTAATTCCTATGGGCATTTATTAAATCCTGTTTTGATTAAGTTATTACCTTATGAACTTGTAATTGAATATCACAGAAGACGTGATACTAGTAAAGACCTTGATGTAACAGATCTAATTGCCTTTCTTAAATCAGAAATTGAATGTAGAGAAAAAGCTTTGCTTATGTCTAGTTCTAAAACTGATACAACTTCTTCGTTTGTATGTAAAAATAAAACTGAATATCGTGAAAGAAAACAATCAAATAAAAATCAACATGCATCTAAATGCTCTAAATGCTAATATTAAAGTTTTTTGTATATTCTGTAAAAGTAATGAACATTTATCGTCTGAGTGTAAAAATTTAGCTGATGAAAAGAAAAGATTAATGTTAAAAAAGAAAAAAGATGCTATCGGTGTTTTTTCAAATCCCATTTATCTTCACAGTGTCGCGTAAAATTGCAACCATGTATAAACTGTAAAAGCACTGAACATAACAAATTATTTTGTTTTAAGAAAAACTTGAAACCAGAAATATCCGAAAATCAAACAATTCTATCTAATTCTCATTGTAATTTGAAAAATTCTAATCATGCTGTTTTATTGCAAACATGTTGTGTAACTGCTCAAGGTAACTCTAAATCAAAATTAGTTCGTTTATTGCTTGATTCTGCAAGCGAGAAAAGCTTCATAACAAAAACATTAGCTCGTGAATTAAATTTGCCTGTTTTACGAAAAGAACATTTAACTGTATTTGCCTTTGGTATTGATCAAGGTCGGGAAGAAGAATATGATGTTTTCAAAATTAAATTAAGAAGTAAATTGAATTATCGACGTTTCATAAATGTTGAGGTATTAGCTACGGATTTAATAAGCGCAACAACTTTGAAGGTTTCAAATTCTGATCCTTTAATTACAAAATATGTTGAGAGAAAGGGATGGAAATTAGCAGATCCTACCCCCCAGGAATCAGCAGTGCAAATCCTTCTTGGAGCTGATTATTTTTGGAATGTGCAGAAAGGCATCGTAGAAGAAATTAATGAGCATTTATATGTAGCTAATACACTTTTTGGTTACACGATAGTGGGAAAAATTAACTCTGAAAGCAACAAAACAATTAACGCTCATCATGTATCGGTGAATGATAGGGAAAATTTTGATTTGAAAAGGTTTTGGAATCTAGAATCTTTGGGTATTTCTGATAGTAAAAGTGAACTATTTTCACAAAAGGATTTAGATGCAATGGATTTATTTAAAGATAATTTAAATTTTGTTAATGGAAGATATGAAACGAAACTTTTGTGGAAGGTAAACAAAAATGAATTGGAATCCAATTTTGATGTAGCTAAACAGAGACTTTGGGGATTAAAATCAAAATTATGCAAAAATGAATGGTTATTAAATGAATATAAGAAAATATTAAATGAGCAGTCTGATTTGGGGATAATTGAAGAATGTAAATTTGATAAAAACGAAGTGAACACATATTATATGCCTCACAGACCAGTAATAAGGGAAGACAAACTGACAACGAAAGTAAGAATAGTATATGACGCGTCATCTAAAGATAAAGGAGCAAAATCCTTAAATGACTTCCTATTTTCTGGTCCCAATTTAAATCCCAATATTTTGGATATTATTTTAAGATTCCGTCTTTACAAGATTGCCTTCTCAGCAGACATAGAGAAGGCATTTTTACAAATTCAGATAGAAGATGAAGATAGAAATTTTTAGAGGTTCTTGGGGTTTGATAATATCACTAGTAATAATCCCATCTTGAAGGTCTTCCGCATGACTCGTGTAACTTTTGGTGTAACAACCTCACCATTTCTCCTTTCTGCAACCCTCAAACATCCCATTGAGGGATATAAAGATCTTTTTGAGAAAATAGTTAATATGTTAAATACTTCATTGTATGTTGATGACTTGTTCCATGGCGCGGATTCAGTAAGTGAAGCTTTTGTTTTATCGAAAGGTGCAGAGAAGATATTGAGTGAGGCTAATATGAAATTAAGAAAATTCAAAACCAATTCAATGGAATTAAAAAATTTATGGAAAGAACATGGGATAAACTTTGAGGAAGACACCCTTGAACAAAATCTTTCGAAGATATTAGGAATCAAATGGATGACAGAAAATGACACATTAAAATTAGATTTACAACCTTTTTTAGTAGAATTTGATAGTCAAATTATCACTAAGCGTCTTGTTTTACAAACTATGGCGAAAATTTATGACCCTCTTGGACTCATATCTCCCTTTGTAATAAGAATGAAGTTTTTGATGCAAGAAATCTGGGAACATGGAATGGACTGGGATTCTATGTTGCCAGATCCTTTAAGTGAAAATTTCAGAAAATGGTTTCATGAGGTTAAGGAGTTAGTAAATTTTGAAATGCATAGAAAATATTTTGTAAATAATGTAAAACTAAATCCTGAAACTGCTCAGCTTTTTATTTTTTCTGATGCTAGTATAAAGGGATATGGGTCAGTAGCCTATATTCGTGATCCCCTTTCTTGTGAAACTTCATTTGTTATTGCAAAATCTAGAGTGGCACCTCTAAAAAAAGTTACGTTACCTCGCCTTGAGCTTCTTGGAGCCCTTACAGCTGCAAGATTAGCAAATTATTTAAGGGGAATACTTGAAATTGATAATGAAAATATATTTTCTCACAAATTGTTTTGCACTGGATAAAAGGCAGTGCCAGTAAATGGAAACCCTTTGTCGCAAATCGCGTACGTGAAATTCAAGAACTTGTTGCTCCTGTGCAATGGAATTTTTGTAATGGAAAAGAAAATCCTGCAGATGTTCTCTCTCGTGGTTGTTCTGCATCTGAATTGATTAATAACTCTGTGTGGTTAAATGGTCCCTGCTGGTTGAAGGAAAATTCTTTACCAATATTTACGCATGAAATTCCAATAAATCTGTCTGATGAAGAGGTCCTGCAGGAAAAACGTAAAATGCTTGTTTGCTCCGTATCCCAAAATATTCGTGAATTCGAACTTTTATATAAATTTTCATCCTGGACCAATTTGAGACGAATTATGGCTTGGTGTCTCAGATTCATTAAACATAGTAGATGTCCATCTGAAAAAATCAGTGGTTTCTTAACTGTTCAAGAACTTGAAGGGGCAACAAACGCTATTGTGAAATTGATTCAACGCCATGAATTCGGAGAAGAACTGAAAACGTTAAATTAAAAAAAGAACCTAAATTCTAAAAGTAAATTACTTCCTTTACACCCTTTTCTTGACGAAAATGGTATTCTTCGTGTAGGAGGTAGGTTAAAAAATGCAAACCTCTCTGAATACCAAAAACACCAAATTATTATACCTAAAAGACATCATGTTACAGATTTGATCATAAAATACTTTCATGAGAAACATCTTCATAGTGGCACTCTGTTAACAATTTCGGCCATTCGACAAAAATTTTGGATAGTTAATGCTAAAGAAGCTGTGAAAAGAGAAATAAGGAAATGTATTAAATGCTTCCGAAATATGCCACACCTTTCATCTCAAATAATGGGAAATCTTCCATCATCACGTGTAACACAAGCTCGAGTTTTTTCGAAAGTAGGAGTGGATTTAGCTGGCCCTTTTTTGATCAAACCTCGTAAGGGGCGTGGTGTGAAACCCTTTAAGCATTATATTTGGCTTTACATTTGTTTTGCAACAAAGGCTATCCATCTTGAAATTGTCACAGATCTTACCACTGAAACATTTTTAGCTTCGCTGAAAAGGTTTGTAGCTCGACGTGGAAAGCCTCAAGAAATATATTCAGACAGAGGTACAAACTTTGTAGGAGCTGACCGAGAAATGAAGAAAATGATGGCTCGAATTGTTTCTGATGAAAATTTTCACAAATATCTGACTGACGAAATGATAATATGGAAATTTAATCCACCTTCCTCTTCCCACTTTGGAGGCCTTTGGAAAGCGGGAATAAAACAAATGAAAAATCATTTAAAAGGAACAGTTGGTGAACAAATTTTGACTTATGAAGAGTTCTTAACATTGATTGCACAGATTGAATCTTGTTTAAATTCGAGACCGCTCGTGGCTGAATCTTCTGACCCCAATGACTTCACTGCTTTGACACCAGGACACTTCATTATAGGAGCACCAATGACATCCTTGCCTGAACCTGACATCTCCTCTACATATGTTACTCCCTTGGAACGTTGGAAATTGCTGCAAAAGATTTTCCAGAGCTTTTGGAAAAGATGGTCTTCAGACTACCTCTCACAATTGCAACAACGGACAAAGTGATTGAAGAGTAACCCGAACTTAAAAATCAATGACTTAGTACTAATAAAGGAAGAAAACCAGCCCCCATTAAGGTGGAAATTGGGCCGAATAATTGAACTTTTTCCTGGTGAAGATAGTCATGTTCGGGTTGTTAAACTGAAAACTTTGCACGGGGAACTGAAACGCCCCATACAAAAACTCTCTCCTTTACCAATAGAAAATGACTGTACTTGATTTATTGAATTATAATGTATATTAATTTTTCTTCCTCTATTTTTAGTTATACAAATTTTAACTCCTGAGGACAGTTAGAATTCATATTGAAGTTGTTTTATTTTATTTAAATACTTAAAAAAAAAATCAGGTAACATGTTTTCATATTATTATTGTAATATCTGATTAATCAATATTTGATTGAGAAAACTGGTAAGATTAATTTTAAATTTGATGAACTCCGTTCATGGAGGCGGAGGATGTTTAGGCGTAAGCCTTAAATAAAGAAATAAATTTATTGATAGTAATGGATTTGGCCTTGACAGATTAATTACTGTCAAATAAAAGTTCTTGATATTTCAAATTTATTGATATTAATGGATTTGGCCTTGAAGATTACTGTCAATAAAAATCTTGATTAATATTTATGAATAAAATAATGATTTAAAAATACTTAATGTTGATTTATTATTAAATTAATGTTTATTTCTTGACAAGTTGACAGCTTACTTTAATTTAAATTCATTTAAAGAGATTTATTGGTCTTATAATTATTTTATGTCAAAATTAATGTTTTATTTATTGACTAGCTGACCCGCCCGGCGTTGCCCGGGTCCGTAATAATAATGTTAAACGAATTTGAAATTTTTGTGATTTTATCTTTAACTCGAAATATGTGTAAATACACTGTTAAAAATTTGACCCTTTTGCTGCATCGTCACTCCACCGCTTTTATAGAAAATGACTACTTCAGCTTATTATGGAGCATTCTCATAGGTCAAAAGAGAGATATTCTATAAAAGCGGGGGAGTGATGATGCAGCAAAAGGGTCAAATTTTTTACAGTGTACATTATATTAAATACGTACCCCCTGACTGTGTCAAAAATTGGTTTAAAAAAAACTAATATTTAGCTCCAAAAATACCCAAAATGACTGCAATGGGAAACGCAGGAGGGAATATGTGTCAAACGATTGCGTGAATTTCGTGTTAAAGTGTTGATATTTATCCTTAAAATTACTGTTAAGTGACTTAACTAAATATACTTTTTTCACACAGATATCCCAAGTGAAATATTTTGAATTTCAAACTAATTATATCACTCTTAAATCCGACTATACCGTGAATGAAATCGATTCTCGATGATTAGCTAAAATGTTAGTATATAGTATTATAATTTCAGAGCCATTTTACAAAAATAGGTGTATATTTTTTATCAAACATGCGTAATGTTCATTCTGTGAACAAAATCCTAACCGTAACCTAATTGTATTGTATCATAACTTGTCTGTAACCTAGCTGTATCTTGACAGTAACCTAAATGTAACTTAAATAGACCATAAATGTAACCTGCACGTCACCTTATCATAACCGACCCATAATCTAATCACAATCTAACCGCAACTTAACCTTAACCTAATTGGAACTTAACCATGATCTAACTGTAACCTAACCGGAAATTAAATATAACATAAGGCTCATCGAAATGTAACTACAACCTAACAGTTACCTAACCATAACCAAGTTATAATTTAACTCTAACTATAAACGAAATATCTTATCCATCTCGCGCTAAGTACTTAGTTTCACTTGCCACCGCTACGAAACGCATTATGTTTTGTAGAACATCCGAATTTTAGGTTCGGATTGGATTCATGTTAATGGAAATTATTTTGTCTTTTTCGTATACGGTTATGGTTGTTTGGAATATTTTTGTTCAGTTTAGATTCGGTTCAATTCAGATTTCGTGGAGTTTTTTCCTTCAAATGGGATTTTTAAGTTCGGGTCGGGTTGTACTTGCATGGAAATTATTTTACCTAGTTCCAATGAGGTTATACTTTACCGATATATTTTTGTTAGGTTCAGATAAAGTTTGGTTCAAATTTCGGGATTTTTTTTTTTTTTAATATTTTGGTTCGGATTGGGTTTATGTCATTGAAATTATATTGCCTTGTTCGTATCTGGTTATAGTTATTTGGAATATTTTCGTCAGATTCAGATTTGGTTCGATTCAGATTTCAGATTTTTCCAAATTGATTTTTAAGGTTCTGGTTGGATTCACGTCCATGGAAATTATTTTGGAAATTATTTTTATTCACGTCCATGGAAATAATTATCTCTGGAAGTGATGCTAAAAATGTAACCCTACATTAAGTCCAATTAAGTATCAACAAAGGCACGTGATTTGACACGCCTATCAATTAAAACAGGTTTAAACCCGTATTTTTTTTCACTTGTTTCTTAAAAAGAACCAATCTATAGCTTCACCGGTAAAAATAAATTAATTATTTTATCATATGTGTTTTAAATATCAATATAGAAAGTTATTTTAACGTTTTGCTTGAAAATATAACATTCTTTTGTTAGTACATAAAAATCGTTTGCAGTCAGAAATCTATATTTTAGATTAATATTTATTACTTAAGTTTTCATACACGATTTTAAAAGAATGTTTTCATCATTATATTTTAAATATTTATTTACATGCAATTATTAAGTTATAAACATTTTTCATCTACGTTATAAAGTATTTAAAATTACATTAATGAAGGAAACTTTTAGTAATACAATTTTTAGTTCGTATCAAATGTTTTCAATATCTTATTTAATTTTAATTTGATATTTAATTATTGCTAATTTTCCAATTTCCTTCATTTGAAAAACGAACATTTATTTTAATAAATAATTATAGAACAAAGACCATTTTAAAAATTTGCTATTTCCTCTTAAAATATGCTTAAAATTGTAATTCATTTCTTTCAATTCGTCTTATAATACAAAATCCCTTCCACGTCCTTTTATTTGGCACATTAAAATTTGAGCGATAAATGGTTTCATATTGCAAACCATTTTTGAGGCTTACTTCACCTCCACTTATCTCATTCATCCATGGATTTCTTTAATTCTGTTTCAGCTTTCTTATTATGTTTGCGAAAATTTTTACACAACCAACCAACCGTAAACAAATAAAAGAGAAAAAAATGGGAAAACGATGATTTTTTTATGAGAGCGACCTCTCGATTTTAATTAATTACTCATTTAATAATTGGAATTTCGAAATTCTGAAACCCAGGTGCATCAGGAGAGATTTGTAGCTACTCTCAAAAAAATTTTGAGCTTCGTACGGGCTGTAGATTTTGCTAGCCATCGCAGACACACACACACACTCACACACACACAGACAGAGCGTTTTGTTCTTTTATTAGCTATTAAAAGCTTTTATTAGCTATCTTTTATTATTCTAGCTGACCCGCCCGGCGTTGCCCGGGTCCGTATTAACAATATTAAACGAACTTGAAATTTGTATGATTTTATCAATAACTGGAAGCATGCAGAAATGCATTGTCTGAAATACGTTGCAGCTGACTTTGTGAAAAATCGGTTTTAAAAACAACTAATATTAAGCTCTAAAAATACTTAAAATTAGCAATGAGAAACACGGGAGGGAACATGTATCCAACGATTGCGTTAGTTTCGTGTTAAAGTGTTGATATTTACCCGTAAAAATCACTGTTAAATCACGTAACTAATTATTTTTTTCACATAGAAATCCCAAGTGAAATATTTTGAATTTCAAACTAATTATATCATTCTTAAATCCGACTATACCTTGAATGAATCGATACGCGATGATAAAAGATTGGTATATAGTATTATAATTTCAGAGCCATTTAACAAAAGTGTATATTTTTAATCAAAGCATGCGTAATGTTGACTCTGTGGACAAATTCCTAACCGTAAACTTTTGTACCATAACCATAATCTGTCTGTAACCTAACTGCGACTTAACATTACCCTACCGTAACTTAAATATAACATAAATGTAACCTAGCCGTCACTTTGAAATATCAATATAGAAGCATCATTTAAGATTTTGCTTGAAAAGTTAGCATTCTTTCGTTAATGTCTTAAAATCGTCTGCACTCTGAAATCTAGATTTTAGACTAATATTTGTTATTTAAGTTTTCGCGCATGATTTTAAAAGAATGTTTTCATAAATATATTTTATATATTGATATAGAGTTATTAATATGTTGTTATATTAAAACCATATTTTCATCTACGTTATAAAGTATTAAAAAGTTCTGAAAAAAAAGAAACCTTTTAGTAATACAATTTTTAGTTCAAATCAAATGTTTTCAATATTTTATTTTATTTTATTTTGACATTTAATTATTTCGAATTTATCAATTTCAATTATTTTAAAAGCAAACATTTTTTTAAAAATAAATAATATAATAGAAAAAAGACCATTTTAAAAAATTACTATTTCTTCATAAAATACGCTTCGGCTGTAATTCATTTCTTTCAATTCGTCTTATTAATACAAAATCACTTCCACATGCTTTTGTTTGGGACATTAAAATTTGAGCGATAAATGATTTAATATTGCAACCCTTTTTTCGGTTCACTTCACCACCACCTATCTTTTTCCTCCATGGTTTACAACCGCTGTGATAAAAAATCATCATTTAAACTGACAGTTTGCCAGTCTATGAATTTTAAAGGTCTATTCCCAGCTTTTTTAATTATTTATGCGAAAATTTTATGCAACCAACCAACCATAACTGAATGAAGAGAAAAAAAGAAGAAAAAAGGCGATTTTTTATGAGAGTGATCTTTGGAATTTAATTAATTACTCAGTTAATAAATAGAATTTCGAAATTCTGAAGCTCAGGTGCATCAGGAGAGATATTGGGCTACTCTCATAAAAATTTTGAGCTTCGTACGTCCCATAGATTTTGCTAGCCATCGCAGACACACACACACACACACACACACACACACACACACGCAGACAGAGCGATTTGTTATTTTATTAGTATAGATAAGTTGTCAACTTGAGTAGTTTTTAAATCATTATTAGAGATTTATTGGGTTTTTAATTATTTTATGTCAAGTTAATGATAAATTTTTAAATTTATGATCATTTAATTTTATCTCTGTGCTTTTTCTTATTATATTTCCCCAAAGGGGGATTTTTAGTCTTGAATCTGCAACCAGGCAGATAAAACAAGTATGATTTGGCTCTTTAACTACAAATCTGTAAGTTCAGAATCTTGAAATAGATTTCATGGCTTTCTATGAGAGAATAGCAATTGATATTCACTAATGCATATATTCTAATGTGACTAATGCATATATTCTAATGTGGATTTATTTAATTAATAAACTATATTAATCATAATTGCTCTCCCGTTGGACTTTAATGAACACATAGACTGATACATCCAATATCAATGCAAAGATTTACATGGAATTTCTGGTAGGATTCTTTCGGGCCCTCGAAGATTTCAGAGTCGCCATTACGATTTGTACTCGAGTGCAATTTTTTGTGTTTTCAGGCGTGATTCGGGCCTTATAAAATATCTCAGAATTTCTGCAGTGGAAGGATTATTATTACGCACAGTAAACGATAGCACTTCGACAAACTCGAATGCTGTTGGACGTGCGTTGGGTGAGATCCATTTCCTTGCTTAGTCCCATAAATGAAATGTATGTCGGCAAGCTTCACATTTGTCTATGCGATTCATGTTCCTCGAAATCCGTAACAGAATGATGATTTAAGCCAACACAGTTAAAAATTCGAAACTGTTGCTGCATCGTCATTCCGCTGCTTTTAGAGAAAACTATTATTTCACTGTATTATGGAGCATTCTGATTTGTCAAAATAGAGATATTTTATAAAGGCGGTGGAGTGACGATGACGCAAAAGTTAAAAATTTTTAATTGTGAATAATGCACAAAATTCCGAAAAATGTGAAATCCGCCAAACTTAACAGCGCTTTCTATTGTCTCAACTCTGCATTTCTGCACTCACATTCCTATAGGAAATTTACTTATTTAGGTCCCCGCTACCTGCCTTTACAATTCTGACATATGGTTTTGAAACACTCTATATAGAATTGAAACAAAATCACATGTCCGAAAAAATTTTTAAGATCATAGCTAAGAAAATTTTGAAATGAGTTGAATACTGAGATTAGTAGCTGTGTGACATATTAGGATATTTATGTTGACAGAAAGATAAATTTTTTTTTTAAGTTCTGCTTTTTGTTCTTTATTTATGCGAAATTTGCTTATAAATAGTTCTGAAAGACTTGAGAAAATACTAGAGCAATATCATACTATAGTATTAAATAATCTAACATTATTTCTTAAAAAGTTATAATTTTTAAACTTTTATACGACTGGTCTAAAAAAATGTCGGTTAGATTTTTTTTTTTTTTTCTACAGCAAGTGCATTAAAGAAACCTACATAAACATGTATCTTTTAAATTGAATGAATACTTAATTAAAACGTTATTGCTGCGAATGTATAAAATTGGATAAATATATATCTGTAAAATAAAAAAAAAGGTGAAACAGTACGGTAATACGTTTCCAGTAGACTTTAAACAGAAGATATTTGATGCTTAAAACAATATTAATAACGGATGATTCCAAAATAGTTACAACAGAATTGTTAGAAGAAAGCAGTAATAAATTGGAGATTTATTACTGCTGGAAATTAACTGGAAAACATTTTCAGAATGTTTGGTAAAACGCTTTTTTAAATTATATATGAGGATTTAAATCTTCAATTGGCTCTCTACATGATCTCTGCCTGTGGAATGCTTTATTTTTGGTGCAGTTGAATGTACTTTCATTTCCTACCTGATTTTGAATATTTTTTGAAATTTACACTGTTTTCTACAGGTAACGAAGTTAAAGTCTGTTACAACTTTTCAAAGACATGCTGTATAATATTACATGCTTTCTACTTTAATGTTTATAGCGTCAATACTTTCACTATCATCAATATAGTCTGTCTCAAAAGTTTAAGCACAAGCATAAAATGTCTATTTTCAAAGAATTATAAAAAACTAGAAATAATAAAAAAAATTTATTTGCAGATTTCGCAACAATATTTAAATAAATTATATCAAAAGTAGAAAAAAATAAGTTACATAATTGTAAAAAATATAATTAGAAAAATGTTGAAAAAAAACTGTCTCAAAAGTTTATGCACAATGTCAAAAACAACCAGATGTATAGTTTTTACTGAAGTTTCACTTACAAATTATTTTCCCGTGATTTTGGATCAGTTCATATAATTGTGCGTCCACCGAAATTATTAGTTTTTGTAGCGTTTCTGGTGGCAAAGAGTACCATGCTTTCTGGATGGCCTCTTGGAGTTTTTCAATAGTGCCATACTGCTTTCCATTGCCGTAAACCTGGCGGGTTAAAATACCCCAGACATTCTCAATTGGGTTTAAGTATGGATTTAAAGCTGGCCAGTCAAGAACTTTAAAATTTTTCTGAGAAAGCCGAAGTTTTGTAGACCTGATATGTGGATTGAAGCATTGTCTTGTTGAAAAATCCATTCAGGACTCCCCAAAATGTCACCGAAAGGAAGTAAATGTTGGTTTAGCGTTTCTTGATACTTTTTTGAATCTTGTCTCTCTTTTAGAAAAGCCAGAGAGGTCTGGCCATTGAATCCAAACTCACCCCAAACCATAACAGATTTACCACCTTGCTGCCTGCTGAAAAATGACCTTGGTTCCTTTCATAAATCATGCCAATACGCGTTACAACCATCAGGGTCATCTAAGTTCCACTTTTTCTCGTCGCTGAATAAAACTGTGAGCCATTTGTCTCCGTAAGACATGTGTTTTTTAGCCCAGTTCAATTTTGCCTGTTTGTGATGCAATTTGAGAGACGGTTTGTGAGCCATTTTCTTTTGTATGATGTAATCACATTCTTTAATACGTCTATGTACAGTGTCTTTGGACACCTGCACACTGGGATTATTTTTAATTTGCCGTATGGACATATTTTGTCTAGATACCAATCTCCGTATTCTCCTATCAGTCTGAACAGTTGTCATACGAGGTCGCCCGCATCATGGTTTCTTCTTAAAATTATCATTTCTGGAGAGTACTTGATATATATCTCGCTTTGATCGATTTAAAACTTTTGCAATTTCAGAAACCGTTTTATTTTGCGATTTCAATTTAAAAACTTTCAAAATCTCCCATTTTGCGAATTCTTTACCCTTCGGCATTTTTAAAACGAGAGGGAAAAATTTCTCCACCCTCTATACTTTTACAAAAGTGCAATATGATGTCATACAACGTCATTTCACACGGCCAATCCCGTGTTTTTTAAAAAAAATTGCATAAAGTGCTTAAACTTTTGAGACAGCGTTTCTTCAAGAAAAAAGAAAAATTAAGTAAAATTAAATATATTTTTTATTTTAACCATCCAAAATGGCTTATTTTATTTTATTTTGATTAAATGTCGAGTATTTATTGTAAATTAGCATAAAATGTTTTCTTCTTCAATTATTTTAAACTAGATTTGCAGAGTACTTAAACTTTTGAGACAGACTATACATTGTTAAAAATCCGCAGCTTTTGCTGTGTAGTCACTACACCCACCATTATTATAGAACATCTTTATTTTGACCAATGAGAATGCTTCATAATATAGTCAAGTAACCGTCTATATAAAAGCAGTGGAGTGACTATGTAGCAGAAGCTGCAGATTATTAACAGTTTAGTTAGAAATGTAACATGTTGCAAGTTAGATTTTCATGAGAATCTGTATCCAGATTTATTTACAAAACAGTGGACAAAAATCTTCCTTTACTGTAAGGTTCGTATGGCTACAGTTATTTTCATGGTGAAATACCAGTATTTTTTATGAAAAAAATAAATCGAGTTCAAACGCACGAAATTTCATCTTGTTCTTTCTATAAGAAAATACTAGTACTGCAGAATTTTCTGGTCGGGAAACTACAGGGCCCGTACGAATCCTGTCGCTGGAATAAGGACTTTTTGAATTCAAGATTTAAAGTAATCAAAACTTTTTATTGGAGGTTTTCGTAACGTTTCAGGAAAAAACCCAATCTGTCTTCTAGTATCACTATCTGGATCTTGACCCAAAACTGCATGTATTTCAAGCGTTCCAACTCCTAAAAAGTAGTGTCCGCAAGATTAAAGGCGGGGTCAAGGCATATGCCATTTAGCGGCAGGGGTGCGTAACTAGAGGATTATTAAGTAGATTGCAGTTTCTTTTGTGTGAACGGCAACAAAACTCTTTTGTTTCTATAAAATGTTACATTAAAATATTGCGTAGAATAAGTTTTAGGTTTGAAATGTTGTAAATAAATATAGAATAAATAAGTGTAGTACGACTAAATACTAACATAAAATATACTAAGATGAAATATCATTTAACTATGCGATACGAATATCGCTGATTAAAATATGTTCGATTTTAATTAAGTTTTTAATGTAATGGAAGATGACTCATTAAATTTAGTAAGTAATTAGTATATAAATGCAGAATTTTGAAATAGTGTTACATTTTACTGAATTCTTGATGAGCTAAATTATACAAAATGGTATACACCGTAGTATTTCCTATGATAATATAATGTTTATGAATGTTTAGAAATGTATAGAATTTAATATTAAATAAAATATTTAACTTTAGCTCCATTTTTCATTTATCAATTGCAGACGATAAAAATCCAATGTTTTCTTGGTCGTATCGACTGTTATTATTTAACTTGCAAACATTTCATTCTTTTAATTTAAAAACCTATTTCATTATACGTATATTCGGAATAACTTTAATTTTAAATGTATGTATTAAATGTTGTTTTGTTAAACAAAGAAATATTGTTAATTTATTTGTTTAAATATTTAACGTTCTAGACAATAATTTTCCTAAAATCGTATATTAGACTCTCGTTCTCTTTTTTTTCTTTTTTAACAGACAAAGCTATTTCAAGAATTCATATTAAAAATTCAATCATAAATTTCAAGCTATTCTCTCAATCATGACAGATTAATCAAGTCTACGAGATTTATTGCAAAATATTTTTGTTATAGTTTGTTTCGATAAAATCATGTACATTTAAAAAAATAGTCACAATATCATTTTAATTTCGGGAGAAAAAGTACTAATTAGTACTCATAAGAACCATATAATGCTACGAAAAATATTGACTTTTACCCTAAAATAACGATGCGACTTTTTTTAAATACACATATTTTTAATTTAAAAAAAATCTGTGTATTTAAAAAAAATCGCATTGTCATTTTAATTTTAGGGTAAAAGTCACTTTTTTCGTAGCATTATATGATACTTATGAGTGCTAGTTAGTATTGTTTCTCCCAAAATTAAAACGATATTGTGACTATTTTTTTAAATGTACATGATTTTATCGAAACAAACTGTAACAAAAATATTTTGCAATTAATCTCCTAGATTTGATTAATCTGTCATGATTGAGAGAAAATTCAGACAATATGCGCAAGAGATGCGGAGATAATAAACATCTGCGCATATATGACGTCAAACCCACGTATTCGTTTGCCCCCCTGCCACCAGCTGGCGCATGTTAATTTATGACAGATTCCAGTTTTATCTTGGAACGCTTAATATATATGCAGTGTTGTCTGGTCCCGTGGCTACCTTCCGTAAAGTCTTTCCTCCAGGGAGAGATGAACTTTTCAGACACTTTTTTAAAATAATATATTTTCCAGTTCTATCAATAAGGTGGCAGCAATATTTTACTATATATTGAAACAAATTATATTTAAACTTCTTGAGTAAGGATCGTATTACAATATAGCAGTTTTAAAGAATTGTTTTTTATTTTTCAAATACTATGAAGATTTTTTAATGCAATTATTACGACATTCTTGACAATTTTAAAATTAAAATAAAAGTGTATAAATATTAATGTACTTTTAAATCCAAAATCTGTTTCGAGAAGAAAAAAAATCACAATTTCTTGTTTATGAAAAGGGAATACGTAATATAAAATTTTCTTATCTGAAATAAAATATAATCTTTTATACCTACCAGCTGGCATCAACTCCAGCACAAGTTTCGGATATGCAATATTTGAGCATCCTAATTCACTCCCGCAAATTTCTTTGCATTTTACAGGATTTGAACAAGCGACCTCATCTGAAATTACAAAATTAAAATAATAATAATAATAATAATAATGTAAAATTAACAACCAATCAAAAAAGTACTTGATAACCAAAAGAAAAACTTAATCTCAGAAAATCGACTGAACATTTTAGATTTTCAAGATAATTTTAAATTGAAGTATCCTACTGTCGATTTTCCCGGGATTGCCCTCTGATGTAGTATTTCTCAACCTTTTATTGGTTACGCTCCACCGAAGCACTTATAAATCTATGATGTCCTCCCCCCCCCCCCCCAAAAAAAAAGCTCTATGTTTCTCATTTTTTAAATGTAAACATTCACATGGGCATGCAGGAAGCTTTATCAGAGCCTAACAATAACTATTCATTCCACATTTTTTAGTTTATCCAAAAAGTAACATTTTATCAGAAATGTATGTTTTAAGATAAATCTGTAAATGTGATGGCAAAAATAGTTAATTGTTGTTTTTTTCAACTAACATCACTTTTAAGCAAAATTGTTACTGTCTTCCTTTCGTAATCCAATATCGAGATCGAATTTTTGTCAAAGTATGGGCAATTCCTACATGCACCATCTTTTCATGATCTTGACGCACAATCCGCGTCGTTAAACAGGAATGTCTAGGCAAAATGATTGGATGTTTTTCTTCTGTAGGAAGATCATCAAATTCTAGTCTTCCCCCTAAACGTATAATTTCTTATTCATCTATAAATGGAATAAAGTTGAGTAGGGGTGAATTATTTTCTACTGAATTATTATTTCTAAGAGAGTCAAATTCTTCTTTAAAAAATTGCTTCTGTTCACTTTGTATTAAGTATTTTTCAACTCTAGTAATTCTACAGTTGTTAGTGGGCCACTAACTTCAGTAGATTTATTCAGCTTTATTCTAAATCATTTTACCCAATTCTTATTCCTTTCTCCAAATTGCTACATTTTCCTATACGATTAGGATTTTTAATCTCTTCGGTTATAAACTTGCACTGCAATATGTCATTGGGTTTTTTTCTGTATTTTAATTCATCTTCATCAATTATTTCTTTATCTTCAGATCTTGGCCAAAATTCAGGAAGTAAGCTAAGCCATTTTGGCCCAAATAACCAAGTTGGATTATTGGTGAGCCTGGAGACATTTGCTCCTCTTGAGACAAGGTCTGCGGGATTGTCTGCCCCAGGGCAATGATTCCAATCAGAGGGGTATGTCAGCTAACAAAATTCTTCAATACGATTTCTTACAAAGGGTTTGAACTTTTCAGGTATTCCTTTAATCCACAAATATGTAATTTTTTGAGTCCGTCCAATAAATGCATGGAATTTTTAGAAGCAGGGCCTTCAAAATGCTGCAGCTTAATTTAGCTGAACATAATCCAGCTATCAATTCCAGTCTGGGTAGAGTGAGGTTTTTTTAAAGGAGCCACCCTGTTTTTAGAGACTACAAAAACTGTTGAATGTCTTTTTCAGAGGTCGATACAGGTAAATAGGCAATTGTGCCAAAGGCTGTTGTACTTGCATCAGAAAATAAGTGCAATTACAAATTGGCAATTTTCTCATCTGGAATTTCAAAAAAATAATGTCGAGCAATAGAAAATTCAAATATTTGAGGAATTTCATTACACCAGTCTTTCCAAAGGAAAATTAAGTTTATGAGGATGACATCATCTCAATCTATGCCAAACAACCAGATTTTTTGCATTAAACATTTTATTCTCAATGTGGAGGGTCCTAAAAATCCAATAGAATCAAACACGCGACCCAAAACTTGCAAAATATACCTATTTGTATCAATTCTTTTAGAAGTAAACGCTGCTAATTCACGAGTGTCAAAATACAAAAAATCATTTAGACTGTTCCATGCTATTCCTAGAACTTTGTAAGGAACATTTTCTGTTTCAGATGTTTCCAAATTATCACTGGAAATTACATCATTTTTTTTCATAATTCTTTTAAAGATTTTGAATTAATGTGCCACTTATATAATGACATGCTAGCTTCTTTAAAAATATCTATAGACTCTAATGTAGTGGATAAAGCTTGCTCGACAGAAGATTGACTTCCAATGACATCATCTACATAAATATTTCCATTTAAAAATTCGACAGTTTCTGTATATCTTTTGATATATTTCTTTAGATGATGTTTTATTGTGGCTGCTAACAAGAATGGACTACAATTTACCCCAAATAAAACTTTAGTAAATCTATATATTTGAGAGAGGTTAGATTAATCAAAAAGGTCTCCTGAAAACAAAAATCGAGAGACGTCTGTCTTCTTCATCTACTAATATCTGTAAAAATGCCTGTTTCATATCGATTTTAAAAGCAACTGGATGAAATCAAAATCGTAACAAAATATCAAAAATTTCTGGGTACAAATTAGAACTTGGATGAAGACAGTTATCGAAAGAGAGTATAAATCATGAGCAGATGCATCAAATACAATCCTCAATTTACTAGCTACGCAGTCTCTTCTTATTACTTCTCTGTGAGGTATATAAAATTCAACATGCTCCTTATCTTCTGAATTAAGAACTAATTCTACGATTCCCTGTTTTAAATAATTATTCAATATATTTATATTCTAAAAACAACTAGGGATTTCTAACAAACCTAATTTAACTAGTCGAGATTCTGAAATTTTTCTGTTATCATCCAAACGCACTTTCCCCAGTTTCCACAACAATCTAACTTTATATCTTTTGTCTTCATATTTAATATCGCGTTCAAATTGTTTCATTATTTCATTTTCTGGAGGGACAGAATCTTGTTTAATATTAATAAGTCCTGAAGTTTCAAGATCCCAATTTTTTTTATTTGATCAGAAATTAAGTGTTCTTCAATAATTACATTTAAAATCAATGAAGATTGATTTTCGCTTTCTTTGCCTTGGAGACGTCAGCCAAAGATGGTCTCAACAGTAGCAAGATTTTTGTTCAAATGTCTTACCTGTTACTATACAAATAATCTGCTCCTACTAGAAGGGAAATGGGGTCGTGACATTTTGGTGAGTCGGCAAGGGTTAAATTGTGCAAAATACTCACCTCACCCGATTCAGTTACTTCTGGGGGAGAGATATCAGATCCAGATATTTCGTCAGTTACAAATGCTTCTATTTCTAAATTAGACTTCGAACGGTGTTTATTTTCCAATTTAAGTTTAACAACATTATAATTTTTCTCAATAGGGATTTTACTTCCGAATGTGAATACTGATAATTTTTCCTTTCTCAATATTTTAAGTTGTAATTTGTCAGCAATTTCTCGAGTTTAAAAAGTTCGCATTGCAGCGGTATCCAATAATAAACGAACAAAATCTTCTTTATTTTTATTTCTTACTTTCGCACGAAATTTAGTAAGCGATATTTTATCTGAATATTCGTAAATTGTATTAATTTCAGAGTCATATTCATCTAATTTAATAAAAGATTCGATTTTTTTCATTAATTAATTTTAAAGCTTCCGCTTCAGTATTTAACTGATTGAGTGACTCTTCAATATTATTGTAATCGACAGTTTCTTCTGACATAGTATTTTCATTTTAATTGATCAATTTTGTTATAGAAATTCGAAGAATAGTTCTGTTCTTTTTTATCTTTTCGAATGTTTCAGTCATTTTTAAATATAAATATAAAATCTGTCCTACCTATTGCAGTCTTCGTACTAAGTGCTACTCAAAAGTTTTAATATCATAAACACAAAATCATTAATAAATCTTCTATATTTATCGTATTACCATTGGCGGCCGTAATGCACCATAAAAAATAAATCATCAAAAAGAGTTATTCAAAAAGTACCTAGATAAAGTGAATCGTATTTCGAATATGTTAAATCATAAATAATCTATAAAATCATTGTAAAATAAATTATGTTATCTGCCGAATAAATCAACAAGAAGAAAAATACGTATCAGAGTCAAATCGAAACTGAGTAAATCTTCGCGCCGAACGTATCTTTAACTAAACATTTAATGTGATATAAATAAGTAATTACAGTCTTATATACATATTTACAAACTTAAAAGCATTAATGGGAGACACAATACTCCACATTCTTATCGATTTTTGACAAGAATAGTCACATCTTTTATCATAACAAAATCATTTTAATCAAAGCAACATATCGTTGCGATCTGTTTACAAAATCCAAAGAGTCCTAAAAGTAGAAGTTGAAGTAAAGAAATTACATAGCGTGCAGCGCTAATCTAACTATAAATCTTTTTTCTTCCCCAATCATACTTCATACTTTCAGATAGTATGTTCACGTTCAGTATATGACTTATTACAATAATCATGCTGATGTTAAGCTCAGTTTAACAAGTGATTTTTAAACACAGGCTATAAAGGAACAGTTTAAAATTTCTTGAGTTTTATAAGCACCAAAAATTAACTTCAATGTATAGTTTATTTATTCATTTGTACAATTCTTGTTATACGACTGTAAATTATGTAGCATAGATAAATAAGTTTGTAGGTGTTACATCTAGGGTAGAAACCGGAAAAAAGATAATATTTAATTTAAGCAAAAAAAAAAAAAAAAAAAAAAAAAAAAAAAGATAAATTTAAGCAAAATTAAAATTGTCCCATTCTTGTTTCCTCTTCCTAACTTCGAAATGAATCTTATAATTCTAATAATAAATTTCATGACAAGCTATACTGCTAAAGATATACGACTATATGGTTTAATACTACTATTTCTGAATAATAGTTTTCGCCTCATTTAGTTTCAGAAGTAACGTGATTAGGTAAGTTGAATATTACTCTTCGGAAATAAAGATACTCAAAAATAAGAATTACACGCACACTTACAATATGCTAACATGACGCCCATACATTGGCATACTGTTGTTTAACTTTTATTGGATTCATCGCTTAGTAGGTATCTTAATTGCATAAATTCTATGATGGATATGAGTCAAATTCTATTGCACTGAATTGCACCATATTCAGTGATACTTAGACATAAAAAAGGATGCTGACTACGTTTTGGTGAATACATATACAAATAAGTGCCGATGTAATTTTTTTTTTTTTTTTAAGATGTAGCTCTATTTTGGAGATTTTGGGAGGTAATAGAATTTTAAAATTCAATATGTAATAAACTAACTGTAAAAATTATGATTATTTATTTTGGCTTTTAATCACTCAACAGGAGAGATAGCGATGCTAATAGACCGGGATGCGGCAACACAGACAATCGCCTCATGGAGTTGAAGGCTGAAATTTCAGAATTAGCCAAAGCTCGATTCGCATATTAGAACGCAATCGGTCTGCCAAGTATTATCTTGGTGAAAAACACCAGAAGACACGATTTTAGCGATTGACTTGTAGATTTAACATTATGTTTTTCTTGCTGCAAATCCACTATGGTTTCATTTTTTTGGAAGCAGGAAGATAATGATAAGCCCATGACGAGTCAACCTCTAAATTGGTCTGAAAGTGGTTTCCACCAAGATAATGACCCGGCAGACTAGTTGCGTTTTAATATGCAAATCTAGTTTTAAATAATCATGGAATTTCAGCTTCCAACTCGATGGGATGATTGTTTGAGCTGCCGTCTACCGCTATATAATCTTTTTCAGTTAACTTTACAGCTGTATTTCAATTTGTTTAGTACAGAAATGCACAAAATTTTACATTTGATATTTTTAACTAAAACTTTACATGATTATCAAATTTTGAATTTGAATACCAAACAGGGTGTGTTGTTGTACTGTAATTGTTATTATTCCCTGGTCACTGAAATTTCGTGTTAAATTCAAACAAATGCACTATATTTTATATACATAATTGTAGGTGTATTATTTAAAATGACAGAATATTATAAAAGAAAGTTTTATAATGGCCAGATCATACTAGTTGAAATTCGAACTCGGACAATATCATTGGGAGATAAACTACTTAATCACACAATGAATTTCCTTACTTGGAAAGAATATTCTAGCCGCCATTCCTGGGAACACCATTATAAAAAGAGGAAGACTTTTCAAATATCCAGCAAGGATGCAGCCAGCTTTGGCATGTGATAAATTTCTAGCTGAAAGAACTCTTTGCACAATCACCTGAAATATGAACCAAAAAGAGAAATCTTACATCCTGCATAAATTATGAGAGGCTTTCAAGCATACTTTGTAAAAAAAGCAGGTAGCAATATCAAAACTATATGCATGGTCGTGAAAAAATAAATATAAAAAAGCTTTTCCTTTCAAAATAAAATAAAATAAAATAAAATAACTAGAAATATAGTTTATAACAACAGAATAATAAAATTTGCTGCCTTGTTGTTTTACTCATTCGCTGCTCTCAAATTCAAAATTGGATATTTTTAAATACATTCCTGAATTCATTCTTGTACGGAAAATATAAGATCAATGATAACCAAATTAAAAAACTGTGAAATCCAAATCGTTCTCTTTTATTCATTTTTCAGAAAAGGCAGACGCTTTTACAGCAATACTCTTTAAAGTTGGTATTTTCGAATTCAACAACCCAGTAAATATCATCATAAGAAAACCATTGTAACTAAAGATGTAATGCTTTGTAAAAAAATAAAAAACTATTCTATTCTAAATCAGAGTAGTAGTAATCCTGTAAATATTATGCTTTTTTGTTTAAAAAGTTTCTTCGTAAATGAGTCGTAATATCTTGCGGTAAAGAAAAAATTGTGGACGCCTTAATGTCTATGTCTGAAAAGATGCAAATCCAATCGATTTTATTTAGCACGTCTAAAGAGTGAGCACGGCAGTATTATGAGCACGTCTAAAGAGTTAAAATGTCGCTGTTAAAATGAACAATTTGGACTTTAAGATTGGTTCACGATTTATACAGCATTAAGTTTTTCACGCTTTTTACAGGCAACAAAAGTAGGATCGTAGCTAATTATACGAGCAAAACCATTCCAAGAGGGGTATCGATATCAATAATGAACATCCCTCTTAAAAATCTTTAAAATGAATGAAATTTTATAAATAGCTATTAGTATATAAAACACAAAGCTTTCTACTATTACTAAAACAAACAGTTAAAATCTTGCAAGAAAATAAAGGCTATGTAAATTATTAAATGTAGCCAGCTTTTAGTATGTTCATTAACCCGACAGATCGGGCATGGGGTACTTTGACAGCCCAAAAACACGCAAGGCATTATTGGTTTTTACTTTGTCACCAATCAATATAAGTAATAATTGTCACGTTATACAGTCGGAGACAATTGTTACAAATTCAGCGTCAAAATGAGCTGAAGATTATTTAAAATATATTAGTGGTGACAATACCGTGGTGACGTGGTGGCAATTGTAAAAAACATACGCGCCCTGGGTCTATCAGGACTTGCGCGTATCCTCCCGGTTTAAGAATTTCATTGAAAAATAATGTAACTTTCAAACATTGTTCTTGATTGGTTTGACTAAGAGTGTCAACAATAATACAATACTATAAAATATACAAGCGGGAGTTATAAAAAAACAATAAAAACTAAATTTTTATTGGTTATTTTTTGATAAACCAAAAACATTCAGGAGTGTCCATTACTAGCGCATCTACCCAATTATTTTTTTCGAAGAAAAAAGAAAAAAAATTACATAAAAAAAATCAAACGAAGAACATTTGCAAAATTTGCTAAAATATACTAAAATACTAAAATAATATGTTAAAATATACTAATAATAATATAGAATAATAATATACTTACCAGAATTACTCATGTTTGGCTGTGAATCCGATTATAGGAGATTAGCCTAAAGGCTAACTGAAATATTTTATTGGAATACGTTGCATATGCTGTATTACATACTTTTTCAGCTACTGTTGGATTATCTAGTATCTAAATGCAAATTTTTTTGAGTTGCGTTACACTCTCAAAAAAACTTCCGTCTTTTCACAGAAAAAGTACTGGCAGCACTGCTGCCAGAAATTGTCTGTACATTGACGATTTTCCGTTTATTTTTTTCTCCGTCAAACGAGGAAAAATATCCGTCACTTGAAAAAAGTTTGGAAAAAATCAATGCGGAAGAGGTGGGGATCGAACTCACGAACCCAGGATTACAAGGCCAACGCTCATCCTCAGCGCCACGATTGCTCATGAAGATTTTGCCTTAAAATAGAAATGTTCATTTTATATGGGTGTGGTTTGGTGTATTTCGTTAAAAAGCTTTTAATTTTGCAGTTAATCTCGGAAAAATTTCATCTTTAATAAAACTGTGGCTGTTTTTTTTTTCGTTTAGTATTAATATAGTATAAAAATGTGAATTTTAAATATATTACGTAGATTGTCAGAGAAAAAACATGGATGTTTTATTTTTATTCGATAAGATTTTTTTAATAATATCAATTTTTTTTGCATTTTATTTTTTAATTAAAATATTTTTTAAATGTCTTCACTTAAAGTATATTTTATATGTGAATATTTATCATAGAAATAACTTAGTACATTGAACTTTATTCAACTTATCTAACTTTGAATAACAGATTGTGAGAATTTTTGAACGAATAAAGAAAGTAATTGTTATTTATTTTTAAATTCGAAAACATTTTCGTCTTTTAAAACTAAATTAGACATTTTAATCGATAGAATATTTTTGTTTTTCATTTTAAAAAAAATTCGAATTTATTACTAACAGACCCAATGCGCATGCGTGCTAGATATAAACGGAATCGTTTCCTCATTTTTCGACTTTCGGAATGAACTCACAGAACAAATACGTTTTCTGGGAGAACAGAAGTTATTTGTGAAAAAATAACGATAACTTAGTGTATATTGACGAATTTTTCTGACAGTGTACTTTTGAAATACAGTAGAGCGCCCCAGATTATCCGATCAAGTCGGGAACGACCCTAGTTCGGGTAAATAGACAAACAATTTAAGGGTTGTTCCTGGCTATACTAACTTGACACTTCCATGCTTAGAACTGCCAGCAACAATTAGTGATGGCGTGTTAAAAAAAAAGTTATCTATTTATTTTATTTTATTACTAATCGGGGTTTTGATTTCGTATGCTAAATCTGAAGGGAAAAAAAATGAGAGAAACAGAGTGTTTAGAAAATTGGAAGATTGGTTAAAAAAAATTTTTTTTGAAAGAAATAGGTTGTATAATTGGATTCGGATAACCATTCGGATAATTGGAAGTTCGATTAATTGGAGTTCCGATAATCGGCACTCTAATGTACGTAAGTGATTTAACAGGAAATTTTCATTTGTATCCTACGCAGTTTTCTTCACACTATACTGCTTTTCATTAACTTTCACACTCACCCTCGCCAGTTGGTATGAAAATCATACATGATACCGTCCCTTTTACCACGCGTTATCGCAAAAACGCGGTACCATAGACGTGGTACGAGAAGAGATAGTACCATATGAGAATTTCTCTGTCAATTGGCGAAGGTGAGCGTGAAGGACATGCGCCTCTATAAGTGAAAAGGAGTATAATACCGGGCTTACCTGATCCGAACACCAATACCATATTGAGTTGATGATAATTCCAATCGTCATTCCAGTCCCAGGATATTCAGGATCCATTGGAGATTTTAAAAGATGCATGTAATCGTGTGGAACTTCGCTGCAGGATTCGTTTAAAGAATTGTAACCGACAAATGTTTCATTAATTGCCACATCCTTGAAACTTTCAACAAGCTGATGGTATCCACCAAGTTTGTGAAAACCTAAGATACAAACTGATTTGTTTACTTTAAATTGCTGCTATTGTTAACAAATAAAATAACTGAATATTTATTAATAAAGCTTTTAATTTGAGACTCATAATTTTTTCTTTTCATTATTGTCCATGCAGTGTAAAGGCGGATCCAGTCCTCCTTTTTTTTTTTTTTTTTTTTTTTTTTCCAGCGGGGTCACATCTCTTCATAAGTAATTTTTATATTGAAGAGTGTTCCCATATCCAAAATGGCCACTTTTCTGATAATTTTGGGAAGTCATTTTCATTCGTAAATACAAAACAATTGTATTAATATTCGTAAAAACATAAAATTTTCACAATTTATTCAGATTCCAAGAAATTGAAGAATTTCCCATTTTCGTACAAAGGCAAAAAATAATTCAGAAATTAAGAAATTTAAGACAATCTTTAGGACTTAACAGTTACATAAAGGCCGTCATGAAGCAGCAATTGGCTTCGTGGCCTGAAATTCAATTTAAAACTTCACATTTTGCGAACATTTCCAGAAATATTCTTTGCCTTTACGGAAAAATGGAAAAAATCGAATTACATTTGTTCTCTTTAAGTGCACTTGCAAATGTCCCGCATTTGAGATTAAAAATGACTTTCTGGATGTGTCAGAAATTACCCACTTTGTTTTTAAGTAGAGCTTTAAAGAACCATAAAGATTCTCATTGCTGAGCAAAGGGTAAATTTTAAAGAATTTAATATACATTTCATTTTTAATACATCCTTTAGAAATTTCCTACAGTTAAATGTTTTCCTTGAAATGTGTCTCCTTGATAAAATGTATTAATGTTGTTCCCCATAGTTTATTTTGTGTTTCTTATATTGTATTTTTCCCCCTGCTTGTTCTTCTGCTCCTACTTTCCTCTTCCCCATCTTCCTTTTCAATAAATTTTATCTAATCCCTTCCCATGAAGTTTTGTACCGGAAGAAAGAAAAATTTTATACAATTTGAAAGAAATCGGTAGTATTTATTTTAAATAGTTTTATGGTTTTTTTTTTTTTTTTAACAAAGTGTTTTATAACAAATACAGCAGTTCCTGAATACTTATTTACTACTTATGTATAGTGTTTGTAGATGCTGTATAGTTTCATTTTCAATAACAGGAAAATTAATTTATGATAAAGGAAATGCCAAAAGAATTTTTTCGCTAAAACTCGAACATGAATTATGCCTTAACTCTAACATTTTAAATCTAATATTATAGTACTTCTGATTTTCTCGAACTGATTAATAATTATATTCATTATCTAGTTTGAGAGTTGTTCATTTAGCTTGTTTTGAAGATACGTTTATTTTACGCACACTAACATAGCAAAAAAAGTGCCTCGTTACCTTGCACAAAGCCAGATAGGCAATT
Organism: Maratus speculifer; assembly: GCA_964019185.1. Taxonomy (NCBI): domain Eukaryota; kingdom Metazoa; phylum Arthropoda; class Arachnida; order Araneae; family Salticidae; genus Maratus; species Maratus speculifer. The sequence continues at coordinate 201,106,191 of OZ025298.1, forward strand.
TTTTCAGAATAAATTTCATCAGGCGTTAAACAGAGTTGCTATTGCTCTCCTTACGAGATCTAGACAGAGATCAACAATTAAAAGGAGATTTAGTTTGAACTATTTACATCGAACAACTAATTGGATGTGCCAATCCCAAAACTTTCTTCTGTGTCATGCACCTTAATATTTTAAAAAAGTAGCTACAGATGTTAATACTTCAATATCATTTGTTCGACACTATACTAACTTTGATTTAAATCTTAAATGTCTGCTTCAGTTAGTTAATTGGAGTACAAACGAGTAAATCTCAGTTTTTATTAGTTTAGTCAGTTTTTTGTTGAAATTTTTGTTAAAATCAATAGTTTTTTTTAAAATTATTATTATTTATTCTATTTTAGATCAGCTATTTGCGAATAACCGCATAAGCAGGATGCGAGTTCTTGTCGTTGCACGAGCCACTAATAGACAATTGAAGTATGAAAAATTCAGAAAATTATGTAAAAACAAGTAAGAAAAATCATCCTTTAAGTATAGATTATGAAACATTTTCCAACACTTTCTGAAATCTTTTAAAAAAACTTCGTTATTAGGGAAATAAGGTGTAACTGTCCATAGCCAAATGTGCATTTCAATATTTTTGAGCACCCCTGTATTTGATCTGTCGGTTGATATTATACTATATAATAGGAAAATTTAGTTTAGGAAGAAAACGCCTAAATGTTCGAAATTTCTATTTCAACAATTTATACTAATAGATGGAGACGTACTTGAATACTTTTGTTCAGCCTTGTAATTTACCTAGCACCTTTATTACGCGTCAGTATTTTGCTAAAATTTAGTTCAAACAAAAACTCTCTTAAAACTATTTAAATCACACTTCCAGAAATTATTATCCATAGGTGACCATGTAGCCAATTCTTTGCGTGGCCCTGTATATCATTTTATCTATATTCTACAAACATTTTTTAGTAAATTGGAAGCAGTTCAACTGAAAAATGCATAATTTATTTTAAAACCACCTTTAAGTAAATTATGCTCATATTCAGTAACCTTTGCGAGCTATTTTGTGTAATCCTGTATATCAACTATATCATTTGTACACACCATGTAATATGCATACATTTAGTGAAATTAAATGCTCATATCATAATTAAAAATGCATTTCATCCATACATCAGCCATCTTTGATAATATATAGTACTTCGGATAGAATATACTATATGAAATCTTTTCTATACCCTATAAATGCTATGCGCTTCATACATATTATACGTGAAAAAATAAGCCTCAGTGGCGTATATCAATTTTATTTTACATGAAATCGTTTAATATAATTAAAATATGTCGCAAACAGTTCTTCCATTTATTATTGTTTAATGGAATTCTTTTGTGTGGCCCTGTAAATGAATAATAGCTATTATTTTCACTGCATGTTTTACAGAACGTATATTTTATTGCACTTCGTAAATGCATATAAATTCGAATATGTTTGACAGAGTGTAATACCTTTAAAATTCATTTCAAACGATTTTTTCCATGTAACGGAAAACTTTTGACTATTCCTATCAATAAACTAATCATGGTAGAAACTTCATTTTCAATACAGTCCGTGTTAGAGTAAACGTCAATAACATCTAAAACTTTCTTAGCAATCCGAGTATATTTACGAGTTGTAGAGCGCGGACAGACGGCCAGACAAACCGAAAGCATAAACACTTTTCAACTTTGTTGATAAGTGTTAAAAAGTCATTATCATCGCAGTACTTTCAGCCGAATATAGTAAAACCCTGGTTATCCGAAAAGCCTGGGACCAAAGCCTTTTCGGTTAACCGGACTTCCATAGGATTTTTCGAATAACCGGGAAGCATGTGTTGAAAGCTTGTTTGCTGAAAAACTGTGATAATAGTTTAGAACATAGTTGTAATAAAAATGTTGTGATAATGTATTACAGATTATGGTGGATGTGATACTGGATTACACACAGTGAAGCTACAAATATCTTAGATACGGCACTTTGATATATTGATGTACAAGGAGATGCATAAGCATCAGATGTGATGTTATTTGAAAAGAGGTGTGATAAAGCAGCATTGAAACGATGTAAAGTTGAAAAACAAAAGAAAATCACAACGTAATTTGAAAAATAATGAAGTATCGTACATGTCTATGCAATAAAGTGCTTAAAATCACGCAATAGACCAACTAAAGTAAGTAGACTTAGTTTATTTATTTTATCAAGTACAAGCTTTTTTAACACTATTTTTACCTGTGCCCAATATCACCTTTCAAAGTCCTGATTTTTACTTATCTTACTTCTAATTTTTAAAGTTAATTAACATTAAAGTAAATTTCAATGTATTAAAAATCATTCCGAATTTTTTTTATCTAAAATTTACAAATAAAATAGTAATTATAAATGAAAACATATTAAACGTATCGTTTGACATCGATAGAAATATTATTGACAATAAAAGTTTTCGCATTTAAACAAGATTTTAAGGAATTTTAAGGTCTTTCGGTTAAGCCAATTTTCGGATAACCGAGGTTCTGCTGTATTTCCAAATTCAAGGAGAAACTGCTGGCAATAGCCAAAGGACATGCACAAAAAATTTGGGTCAATTTTCTGCTTAATTTAATACATTTTTCAAGGGTACAATAAGAAAAATGGCACAAAAATCGCTATTAATCGCACCTTTTCTGACAGAAAATTTCTAAATTGAAGGCGAATACTTGTCTGAAACAGCCAAAAACTTACACAAAGAAATTTTTGGTTCAGTTCTACGCATAACTTCAAACACTTTTCGATGGTGCAATGCCGACACTATCAACAGACAGACATTTTGTGTAAACATGTTTTTAAGGTTCCTAACTTCTAAAACATATATATCCGTAGAAAACCAGAAATGGAAAATTATTTCAATTGCAATACTTTTTTATTTTGAAGCTAGAAGAAAGTAAAAATAATACTTATTAACATAAATAATCAATAAATAATTTTTATAAAAAACCTGATTAATTTCATATTTTTAAAGATAAAGAATACTCTTTAATAAAATAATCTTTTTAAGTACCAAATTTCTAAATACTTGAAGATAGTTGTTAATTAAATTCCATATTTCCCCATTTTGTTACAAATAAATAAATGCTATTATATGTCCAATCATTACTTTGATACATACAATGTATCAAATTATATGGCTTTGATAATAAAATTTTAATACAGATGTTATAAAAAAAATCTCAACTCACACAAATAAGGAACGTGGTAAAAAGTATGAGATTTAACTTGCAAATATTTAATATTATTTTCCGTTATTTAATATTATTTCCATTGTTACGTATAAAATAAAAACAAGACTAGTTCGAGTAAAACTCGCACCGTGAAGTTATGTCATATTGATAAACTAACGGGTAGATGAGTTTGTCACATAAATAGATATATCGGATGGCCAAAAAGTCCATAAAAACTTTAAAAATTCATAACAGTCAGATAAATAACCGAAATAAAGAACAATTTGCAAGGTTAACATCTATAGGTCACGGATTTTTTTTTTTTTTTTTCTTGGACAGAATAAATACAACTTAAGAAACATCCGACAAATGACAGATGCCGCTGGAAACTTTCGACTTGTGGAAATATGCGAATGAGACGGTTATAAGAACTTGTGCTGCTAATCCACAATTAGTTCACGGTTGAGAGCTGTGTATTTGATTAATGATTGATTGCTGATTCTGAGTTCACATAAAGTAACTTCACCAACAAAGTTTTATCCTTTACACTTACAAGGGCACCACCAAACATGGTGCACACAGATTTTGATGATTTCAAAGTATGTTGTAGGGGTAATACCACTAATTATTCAGCTGAAAGGATTCTTTCAAATGGCCCTTAGTTTTTGAGAAATTGGGGGTCAAAGTTCAGCGTATATTTCAAATACTTATTAATACAAGCGCGCATGTGAATCGGTAGCGTCGTGGTAACGTACGAGCCTGCAAGTCGAAAGGTTGCGGGTTCGAATCAGTCCTTGGCCTTTTACTTATTTTTATGTTTTTTTACACTTCGCAAATTATAAGCAGAATTGAAAATTCTACAGCTTTGAACTTTTTGATATTTTCTGAAGAGGACAGTTTACTTTGTCAACATTTTTTTATTATTATTTTTTCAAAATATGGTGAACTGACTGCACTTCAGGGTTCAACTAAAAGTACATTTTGCAACAAATAAATAAATAAAAATTTGTATTTAATTAAAATTTTGAAAAAGTATAAAAAAATTCCAATATTTTAAAATCTCCACTACTTTAAATATTAATATTTTTAGATTAATCAGTCACTTTTTTTCTTTTCAAATGTGTATTATACTATATTGTGCTTGGATTTTTACATAATTTAATACTGCATTTAATATAATTTATATTACTAAAATACTTAATTCGTGAAAAATATGTTTAAAAATATATTAAAAAAAAAAAAAAAAAAAAAAGTTTAATCATTATTTGTAAAAGTGCAAAAATAAGAACAATAACAAGAAATCTTCATTTATTCTGATAATTACGGAGGAAAGCAGACGATAAAAAAAAAGTATTTTAATATGTATTATAAATTTTATCTCATTAAACAGACGATTTTCGTACTTCAGTTGAATTACGGAAAGAATGTTTTGATTTGTTATAAAAATAGATGTAATCTGTCATTTCTTACTTGTGCAAACGATAACTTATGTTTATGTTGAACTTTGGAGATAAATGTATTTACAGAAAATTGGAAAATTGAAAACTTGGATAACTGGTAACAACTTGCATTTTAACATTACTGCATTAATATTTTATTATTTTTTCGAAGATACGCATTACTTGAATAATCTAATCCTAAAGACATTTAAAAAATTGCATCCGAAAATTATTTTGTATTATTTATAGATATACAAAAAAGGCAAGTTTTCATTTAGAATGCTATAAAATAAAAAAGCAATAGGAAAAAAAAATCATTATTTCAGGATTGTGCTTAAAATAAAAAGCGCGAATAATAATTAATAAAAAAAAGTTCTAGGCATAAACTAGTTTGGTAGTTTTGTCAATAGAAATATTCGTTTAAAAATTGAAAAAAAAAAATTTTCATGAAAAATTTTAAAAATGTAAATGTAATTTATTAAGAAAATATCAAAAGCTGTAGCAATTTTGTAATAAAAATACTTAAAATTTGTAACGTGTAAAAATATAAAAATAAATAAATAAAAGCCGATGGCTGATTCGAACCCGCAACCTTTCAACTTGTAGGATTGTACGTTACCACGACGCCACCGATTCACATGCCGCACGCGTACTAATAAGTATTTGAAATATACGCTGAACTTTGACCCCCAATTTCTCAAAAACCAAGGCCCATTTGAAATAATCCTTTCAGCTGAATAATTAGTGGTATGACCCCTACAACATACATTGAAATCATCAAAATCTGTGTGCACCATGTTTGGTGGTGCCCTTGTTAGTATTCTTGATCAAGCACGCACCCTCAACTGTGAACTAATGGTGGATTAGAAGTGAAAGTTGTAATAATTATCTCATTTGCATATTTCCACGGAAGTCGAACGTTTTCGAGTACCATCTGATGTTTTTTGGAGTTATTTTTTATTGCTTTCTCAAAAGAAAAAAAAAAATCCCGTGACTTGCAAACCGTTCCTACTGCGGTTATTTTCCCGCTTTTATGAATTTTTAAAGTTTTTACGGATTGTTTGCCGACCCGGTAGAATTGTAAAATAATGATTTTTTTTTTTTTTTTTTTTTTTTTTTTTTTTTTTTTTTTACGTGTTTCATAAATCTTACAATGCCAAGTTTCAAGATTATATGTGAGCTAAAAGTATACTATGCTTTATTCAAGAGTAAGTTTATATGAAAAATTTTATTTTAAGGTAGCACTTTCAAAAAAACAAAAAACATGCTTTTATTAAAATTCACAAAAATTCAAAAAACATACATGTTTTTTAAATGCACTAAAAAGTAGAAATGTCTTGGGAAAAAAACTTCTTAAAATCACGGAGTTTAAATTAAATAGCAGTGAGCTCGATTATGAAAGTTTAATAGACTTAAATGGGGATTTCGCCAAATTATCCAATCATCGCTAAGCTGACTTCATATATGGCAACTTTTCGCCAAATTTGGAGATACTTTTCCCATTGGCTAAAATTCTGCACTATTATAATAACCCTTACATTAGTACTTTTTAACAAATACTCATTGTTAAAACTGATTCTGATTTTTCCATAAGAAATCAAACATAACTAGGGTTCTTGCTGTCGTTCGCCATTGTGACAAATTGCGACAAAACATTTCATTTGGCGAATAAATGAACAATCAGACTCGCCAAATCCCGAGTGCTCAATTTCTGCTCTTTTTTACGTGCGCGTTTGTGTGTCAATACTATCGAGATTCTTATTCACGTTGATGAACGATGGATGTCACTTTAAATGTTCAATCGCACCCTGCCATTTACGTTGATGTACTTATAAAGATGCTGACTGAACTCCAATAGTATTTAGCAACCCTCAAGGACACACAAAGATTATGCGATAAGTATCCACTATCTATCCGCCGGCGTCCCATCGAGCCGATAAAAACATAAACAAAATTATTCGCATCTAGTGCTAAATAGAGAGAAGTTTTTGTAGAATGCAGTGTTGAAATTAGCTATTAACCACCGTATTTATTGATTGCATGTAAATTGGCTGGTAAACTTTTTCTATTGGTTAGAATCGAAATATCACACTCCCTTTGTCCCAAATTAGTTGCGACATTTGAATATTTTTGTACTGATTATTGACACTGATGATTTTATAATTTTGTTTGAACGTTTGTCAGAGATTTCAGAGTGCTATGCTTCAGTCGACACCATTTACGTACCAAAAATTCCCTCCGTCCCTTCGTAAATCAGTACCATATTAGTTTTAAAAATATCCAGAGCTCGCATGCTCTTAAGCCACGCCCCAATTTGTTTTGTATTTACTACGAAATTAGAACGTTTGATAAATACAAAATCCATCGATCTTTTAAACATTCTCCTCTGAAACTGTGATCATCCACTGACAAACGAAGCTGGGCATCGTCCTATTCTATGTACGAAAGGCTCGATTTTTCACTACTGGGAAATTTTTCACGTACAGCTGGCAACACTTTTTTTATAATCATTATTTTAATTTCTTTTATATTAATAATTTCTACAACTTTTAGCACCAGCCTTTTTTTTCATTTTCTGAATAACCAAAATACCACATTCTAATTTTTCCACCAATCATTTTGATTTTATTCGAGTCTGATCTTGGTCTTTCCATTGTTGCCATAAACATTACTTTGGTAATAAATCTTTCGGTTTTGCAATGCGTCAAAATTTCAGTTTCATCTGGCATTTATAACAGTTCTGCTTAGTTAATCATTTTTCAAATGTTGCAATAAAATTAGCAATACTGTGTTACACTATTTATTATCTTTTCCCTTCTTTAGCATACTTTCTAAATTATTATTCACTAATAGATCGAACCCGGGCTTCTCGGGTTACATAGCAAAGATAAAAACCATTTTTTAAATTGAAAACTTTAATGAATTTTCTACATGTAATATGCGTTTTAGATTGCTAACTAACTCCAAAAAAGGATTTTAACCCTTAAACCCCTTGAAGAGGGTGGAATAAAATTTTTCCCACTTAATTTTAATTTCAAAACGCCACATTGACGCCAGTAATTTGAAATAACAATTTTATTTTTCTCAAATACGTGAAAAAACGCTTTTAAATATTTTGAAACAAATTTGTTTTTAAATTCTGGTGTCAATCAATCATTTTAGCATTTTAAGAATTGGAGTGCTTTTTCCCTCAAAGGGTTAAGTGTCTTGCGGATTTTTTCATTCATGTTTCGTTCATAAAATAATACTGTAAAAAGTATTGGTATGAAGATTTGTATTTGATACTTTACATATTTTTTATTGTATTGTACTTTACATATTTTTTTTATCTTATAAAATTCAAAAAATTAACCTTAATCTCAATATTATATTAAATCAATCTTTGAATTAAAATATTACATGTAGCGAAAAAACATGATTAGGCTAACGTGGTTAGGTTAAAGGGTTAAATGAAAAATATTAATTATGGAATCAAATAAAGCTATGAAGTTTATCAAAAGTCACATTTCCGTATTAGACGCATGCCAGAAGTTAATAGCTCAAGATTTTGTTACAGCAGCATTTTGTTTCTGGTCATTTCAGTGCTTCGAGCACGTAATTTAATTACATGTCTGTTAAATTTGTATTTATTTTATTTTATTATTTATAAAGGAAATTTCAATTTTGCTATAGTATATTAGCCGGAAACAAATCCCGAACTCTTTATATTTTTTTAAGGACAAATAGATTAATCTATCGTAATCTAGTTTCACTCGGTAGAGATATATTTAAAAATAACTCGCATCTGATTTTTTTTAAACCACAGCCAATCAATAAATTGAAATACAGTTTTCAAACAAATTCAAAGCATTTTTTTTCTTACTTAAATTTTAAGTTGTTTGATTACATGTTGAACTTGTAATTTTTAGTAATTTAATCTGCGTTTTAAACCATTCTTTTATTTTATTACTCATGCAATTTTAATTTTATAATGGGAAATTATCAGGAATAATATTTATAGATTTATGAGTAAATTGTGTATCATTATTTCTTAATGGAAATAAGTAAAAAAAAAAAAAAAAAAAAGCTTGAAAAATATAAGCTTGTAATAAATGAGTAAAATGAGATACAGTCTTTAATCAAATTGCATTTGAAAGTAGATTTCTTTTCCTATATGACGAAATAAAAATTAAAAATGTGCGACGTTTACAAGATTAAAAAATTGCAGTAACAAAAATTACAAAAAGTCATTTTATCCTGAAATGTTGTCATTTGCAAAATAACATCAGTGCTACACACGGACAGATTTGTTCGTTACAATATAGATTTTGCTCATATAAAAAATCGGTACTATTTGATTATCCCGTCTACCATTTTCGCCAAATTAAGCAAATTGCCAAACTAATAGCCAAGTTATATATGTTGACACAATTTTTATTTTAAATAACGGAAAAACAAATAAATTAGTAAAACATGAATAAAAATACAAATAAAAAGCGGTATTAAAACCCACTTGATGCTATTTTAAACATATGTATATCTTGTTTAATATCATTGAATATGACATTCACAATCATCCATTATTGGCATTTAATCTTATAAGTTGGCGATAGTTTTTTGGTCGACGGGATAACCGAAAAATCTTACGCGCATACTAAAATGTTAAAAGTAAAAAAATGACTGCACGTACATTTTTTTTTTTTGAAAATGTTTGCTTCAAAGTTAACTCTATGACAAATTAAAAATTCGTTTTATAAATTAAAATACACAACACAAATTAAAAGAAGAAAGATTAAAATACACAAACATTGCACTTCATCACTTCAAGAAAGATGCCGTATTTTCCGTGAAATACGCAAACCTTGATTTTTACAAATCATGCCAAACCAAATTTTCAATTACACTTTAAACATTGGATATTAGCGAATTGTGAAATCTCATTTCGTCATTTACATCGTTCTTTTTCTATTTCAGATCAATTTTCTATGTGAAAAATGTACTTTTTTTCTTTTCTGAAAATATATTTGTAAAATAAAAATGCTTCTAAAAATAAAGTAAAAAATAAATTACATAAAAAATATAATGATTCCAAAAATAGAGAAAAATTAAATAATTTTGGTAAAAGGACAGGATACAAAAACTAACTAAAAAAATCGTCTACTCTAGCAAGTTTAACTGAAATTTATAAAAAATTAAACTAAGCGAATAATGTTATTTTAATATAATTATAATTAAATGTCTTAAACAACTGGGCAAAAATTTGGGGAACCTGACATTACTTTAAACCTGGAATAATTGACAAGACCACCTTTGTTTGCTTGTCTAATTCGGCGAAAAAAATTCAACCCGGAGGGGAAAAAAAGAATCACATTGAACAGGTACTAAATCCTTTGACATCAGCCGTACATTTTTTCTCTAAATAAAAATGATCTGCTTAAATTTACGCATTCTAAAGTAGCATTTTATTTATTATAAACAAAAACTATAGCACTAAAAGTTTCCACATACCGGGTGTCCTGAAAAGGACTGAACGATTTTAAAAATCAATAACTTGCAAACTTTCACAGATATTTAAAAAATTCTTGCACGAGAATCATCTCAAAGGTCAAAAGTTTTTTTCCTGCGATTCTGGATTTTAGTTCGAATTGCAAACAATAGATGGCGCTGAGAGCGCTAGGTGCGGTGTTGAGATGGATATTGACGTCACTTGGTACTGAAGCAAAATAAGGAGTTTAAGGCTGTGGAGTGGGTCTCGTTTGACAATGCAATCTTGCTCTTAGGGCCCGATTTTGAACTTTTGTTTATTTGTTTTTATTGAACAACATACATTTGACCTGTGCACTCGACATGAAGCCCGATTTTGGACTCAGTCGGTATAATTTCAATGAAATGTGTTGTTGTCATGGAAAAAATAAATCCTTTTATATAATAGCAGCGATTGGAAACTGGAAATGAATTTAACGAGCAGCATGCGAGTTTTGCAGATGATTTTACATTTAAGAAAGCCGTATTTTCTCGGATTAAATTACTTTTTATGATCTAATTTAAAGAATACTTTGTGCATCATATTTTAAAATAAAGTGAAACGATTTAGTAGTTTTTTTTTGTTGTTGTTGTTAAAAATTAATCAATTGTGCTATTTTAAAAAATTTGTTATATTCTAAGAAATGCTAGTTTGTTTTAAAGAAGTTCTTTAGTAGAGTTTTATGTATGTTGTAAAAAAATTGCGGAAATGGTTTATTCTTTAGAACAAAGAATATTCATAGTATAAACATTGAAAATTTGGTGCAATAGCTGTTGCACTCTTTTGTAAAAATACCCAAATACAAAATTTATAACGATTATGTATATTAAATTCATGGTAATAGGGAAATAATACTACCTCCACCTTAAATGAGTCATAATCATAATGACAACCTAGAATCATCACCTATCATTGGATATCATTGAATTAGTCACGCAGAATAGGTTTTAATAGAATGAAGAAAACATTTATTAATATCCTTTTAAGCTTTGATTCACTTTTCATAAAACTTTAAATGAGTAACGAAAATTCTGCAACGAGTATATATATTATAATTCAAAGCATTCTGCTGGGTAGTTTTTGCGCTATTATGTGCGGACAGATAAAGGAACATTCCAGATGACGAATATAGGAGCTACATATATAATTATCCTCACAGAACATAATGCAATGGCATAGTTCTGAGTGTCTGTGTAAATGAATCATGAATTATGCATAGTTTGTTTACAATACTCAACACGGCATAATAAATCTTATTAACATATATCACTTACAGACCAATTCAATTATTTCAACACAAGTTAGAGTTTGGAAAGACAGACAGGCAGACGGCTAACTAAAAAGAAGTCATAAACTTTTTAAACTATGTTGGAAAGCGTTAAAAACACATGTTAAGCTGAAATTTGACATTTAGCAATTTATTTAAATAGACGGAAGCATATTTGAACTCTTTTGTATAGCCCTGTACTTTTCCTACTATCTTTAAATACACGCCATTTATCTAGTTAAAATCTATTTAAAACCGAAACATGCTTTAAACTAATGAAATCACACTTCCAGAGATTACCATCCAGAGCCGGCTATTAATCCAATTTTTGAGTGCCTCTGTATATCATTTCATTTCTATTCTTTAAACATATCGTAATATACTTAAAGCTGCTCAACGTAAAAAATGCATAACTCATTTACAAACCACCTTTAATATATTTACTTACACACTTAGTAAGGAGTGCGAATTCTTTTGTGTAGCACTGTATATGATTTGCACCAATTATATACACAGAGTAACATGCAAAAATGTAGTGAAACTTTAAAAAAATCATATCAAAACTTAAAACTTCAAGCAATTATCGTTAGCGTATAGCATTTTTGATGCAGCATGGTTTCCGAAATCTTTTGTGTGTCCCTGTAAATATTTCATATTTTCTATTACACAGTAAGAAATTCGTAGTAAACCTAAGTAACTTATAACAATTTTATTATATGTGTAACAAAATTAAAGTATGCCGCAAAGTATGTTCCCTTCTATACCGTTATGTTACATAATTATTTTGTGTGGCCCTGTAAATGAATAATAACTATTCTTTGTGCAGCATATTCTACATCATTTGTATTTCAATTTAATTCATAAATGCTTGTTAATTTCATTATGTTCGGACGAGTGTAATATCATCAAAAAACACTTGAAACTTTTTCCCCCGTTGGCCATAATGTAACGGAATACTTTTGACTGTCCCTGTATTGGAAATACACATCCGATATTCATCAAATTTGAAATAACTGGATAAAATTCTTCAATAAATATGTATTTAAAATTTCAAACGATTCGACAGAGTAATTTTTGCACTGTTATATGCGGAGAGACAGACGGACGGACGCACCAGAGACGAATATAGGTGATATGCATTTTTATAATTACTAATGTATATAAAAAAAGCTAAATTTAAAAGCGCATGCCGAAATTGAAAACGCACTTCCAGCAGTTATTACTTAAAGACAGTGCAGTAACCGGTTTCTTTTTGTGTGCCCCTGTAAATGAACGCTAAATGCTATAAATACCAAATACTCTATTCTATCATAATCATCTTATACTGAAATTCAGTGATTTATATCAGTTTCAATACATTTGAAATAGAGTATTTCATTAATATACACTGCAAGTGATTTTTCCCCCATAGACTATGATGTGATGCAATCTTTTGGGTGTACCTGTAAATTAACTGTTAATCCCACATGCTTAAAATACAATACAAGACATGACTAGGTGACATAAAAAAGGTTTAAAAGATAAATAAATAGATAAATAAGATATCCTGTTCTCAAAAGTACTTACATTCTTAGAATGTAAAAAAAAATAAATAAATAAATAAAAATAAAATAAAATAAATAAATAAAAGTCGGTAATTCGAACGTTGTTGTTTCACGCATTTCGATTTCAAAGGAGTCGTACCCATGAAAATAATATTTTTCTCTATTATTGCGCTGACGCCAGCAAAATCAAAATTATATGGATTGCATTCAAAATCGGACGGTAAAAGCAAAAGTTCATTTTTGAATAAGATCCACTCCATAGCTTTAACCTTCTTATTTTGCTTCAGTGCCAAGTGACGTCAATATCCGTCTCAATACAGCCCCTAGCGCTCTCAGCGCCATCTATTGTTTGTAAATCGAACTAAAATCCAGAATCGCGGGAAAAAAACTTTTGACCTTTTAGATGACTCTCGTGCAAGAATTTTTTAAATATCTGTAAAAGTTTGCAAGTTATTGATTTTTAAAATCGTTCAGTCCTTTTCAGGACACCCGGTAGTTGTCATTGAAAGTTTTCTTCTTTTTTTCGAAAACACGCGGTTGTGTTTGGGCTTAATGTAGCAGATTTCTCAGGATTACATTTTTTGCACCACTCCCAGAAACCACACATAAGTCCTCTCTATTTCTTCTTTTTACTTTATGGCTATTTTTCCTTTACTTTGCACCGTGGCCAACTACATCTATAAGGCCCATTTATTTGAGATTAATGTATGAAGTCTCTCGACAGAGGACTCTGATACTTTGCCAAGTTACTCTGACCAATCGTGCAAACTCTGAACCAAAACAATCACCATGTGCTCAGAACAGAAATCAGCTCAGACAATGCTAATTTGGGCAGGGTTTGTGCCTCGTGATCCAATGAAATGGTTCAGGGTTTGAAGCTGAATCCAGCTTCACTTTTCCGGCGGTTTTTAGCGAAATGCGATGGCCGTTATATTTAGTTGGTAATGCTTTGCACAGAAATGGAGTACTCAAGTTGCCACCTCCAGAAAAATTAAATTAAAAACTACAAAAAAATTAATATCCCAAAAACAAACTAAGATATGGTTTTCAAACAAATTTCATTTAAAAGCACATATTTTTCTTTACACAATGGTGTAAAGATTGAAAATGTGCGATGTCTAGGAGTTAAAAAATTTGCAGTAATGGAAATTGCAAAAGTGAAATTTCATCAGAAAGTGTTGCCATTCGAAAAATGACATATGCGTTAGCACAGATACGTTTGGCCTTTATAATACAGGGTGTATCTAAACTACTGGGCAAAACATTAAGGGGTGATAGTACACATCAAGACAAATAATATTAAATGGCGCCATCAAAGTTTAGGGTCCAAAATTTGAAATGATTACAAAAAACGGAAAAAGTGGTCGATTCGTTTGTGGTTTTCACGAAAACTATTCTTTATGTCAATATTGTCTTGAAAATAAATTATAAAGATAAATTTCAAAAAATGCCGATAGAGGGCGCTTTAGACTTTGGAATAACGAACAATTATTTTTTACCGTTATTTTTTGCATCTCATTAAATTTTTTTAGAAGTTTAGACATAAACTTAAATTTTGAGCTCAAAATCTGTGATTAAGTAGCGCAAACTGAACTGTGTTCAATAGGAGTGGGTAGGTTCAAATTTCAAATGATTGTAAAAAACAGAAAAATTGGTCAATTGATTTGCGGTTTTCACTAACATTATTTTTTATGTCAGTATTGTCTTGAAAATAAATTATATACATAAATTTCAAAAAATGTCGATAGAGGGCGCTTTACACTTTGGAGTAACGTACAATTATTTTTTACCGTTATTCTTTGCAACTCATTAAATTTTTTAGAAGCTTAGACATAAACTTAAATTTTGAGCTGAAAATCTGAATCATTGAGAGTGGTTAAGTAGCGCAAATTGAACTGTGTTCAATGGAGGTGGGGAGGTTCAAATTTCAAATAATTATAAAAAACGGAAAAATTGGTCGATTCGTTTGCGGATTTATCTAAAACTATTCTTTACGTCAGTATTTCCTTGAAAATAAATTTTAAAGATTAATTTCAAATAATTCCGTTAGAGGGCGCCTTAGACTTTAGAGTAACCAACAACAATTTTTAACTGTTATTTTTTGTATCTAATTAAATACTTGCAAAAGCTTACACTTAAATTTTGAGCTCAAAATCTGAATCGTTGTGAGTAACTCAGTAGCAAAAAATTGAGTGGTGTTCATAGGGTGGGCAGGGTAACATTTCATTTCCTGAGCACAATTCAGTTTGCACTCCTTAACCCCTCCCAACGATTCAGAATTTGAGCTCAAAATTTAAGTCTAAGCTTTTGCAAGTATTTAATTAGATACAAAAAATAACAGTTAAAAATTGTTGTTGGTTACTCTAAAGTTTAAGGCGCCCTCTAACGGAATTTTTAAAATTTATCTTCAAAATTTATTTTCAAGGAAATACTGACATAAAGAATGGTTTTGGAGAAAACCGCAAACGAATCGACCAATTTTTCCGTTTTGTATAATCATTTGAAATTTGAACATTCCCACCCCCATTGAACACAGTTCAGTTAGCGCTACTTAACTACACTTATGGATTCAGATTTTCAGCACAAAATTTACGTTTATGTCTAAGCTTCAAAAAAATTTAATGAGATTCAAAAAATAACAATAAAAAATAGTTGTACGTTACTCCAAAGTCTAAAGCGCCCTCTATCGACATTTTTTGAAATTTGTGTTTGTAATTTATTTTCAAGAGAAGACTGACATAAAGAATATTTTTAGTGAAAACCGCAAATCAATTGACCAATTATTCTGTTTTTTATAATCATTTGAAATTTGAACCTACCCACTCCCATTGAACACAGTTCAGTTTGCGCTACTTAACCACAAATTTTGAGCTCAAAATTTAAATTTATATCTAAACTTCTAAAGAAATTAATGAGATGCAAAAAATAACGGTAAAAAATAGTTGTTCGTTGATCCAAAGTCTAAAGCGCCCTCTATCGGCATTTTTTGAAATTTATCTTTATAATTTATTTTCAAGACAATACTGACGTAAAGAATAGTTTCCGTGAAAACCGCAAACTAATCTACCAATTTTACTGTTTTTTATAATCATTTCAAATTTTGGACCCTAAACTTTGATTGCGCCTATCTCCTTTGGAAGACGTTTGGGACCCTTAGTTTCCCATTTAATATTATTTGTCTTGATGTGTACTATCACCCCTTAAAGTTTTGCCCAATAGTTTAGATACACCCTGTATAGATAGTCACAATTATCGTCACTCCTATAATAGGTTGAATCACATTATTTATTGTTTTCATTTCTACACATTTAGATGACCATATCGTCTAAACCTATATAATACTCATTGCAGTATAATTTTACTGGTGGTCATTGACTAAATTGCATCCGGAGTTATTTATGACTCCACCTACTTGAAATGTAGTAACAAATTTTGGATAAAATTTTCCACTTAAATGTAGAAACTAATTTGAGACGGAGGGAGTAGCAATTTTTTGTGTACATTCCCACAACGATAAATCACAGATAGCTGTTTCGAATTTTTATTTAGACTGCTAAAACAATGTCTGAAACATTTATACATTTAGGAGACATTTAAACTGTACTTACTTTTATATATTCTATATGGACCGGGCGGCGGCAACAAGAATGAATACGTCATCGAGTTACGGGATGAAATCATGATGTAGGACAAGGTTATTAGGTGTAGATTAAGGAATGACTGGTCTGCCTCGTCATTTCTTGGTACGATATGAGTAACAGCGGGCGCCAACTCGCCATTTTGGCGTTACTTTCACGTCATCAAGTTACACGATGAAATTGGTGTCAAATTAAAGCTAAAATAAAGTATTTAAGAATATTTCGGTCTGCCTGCGCATATCCTGGCACAAACCCTCGGCAGACTGAAATTTATAACAAAAAATGACGTTATAATGTAACATTCAATATGACTACGTCATCGAGTTACGGGATGAAATCATGATGTAGGATAAGATTATTGGGTGTAGATTAAGGAATGACTGGTCTGCTTTGTCATTTCTTGGTACGATATGAGTAACAGCGGGCGCCAACTCGTCATTTTGGCGTCACTTTCTTGTCATCGAGTTACGGGATGAAATTGGTGCCAAATTAAAGCTAAAATAAAGTATTTTAATAATATTTCGGTCTGCCTGCGCGTATCTTGTACAAACCCTCGGCAGACTGAAATTTATAACAAAAAATGACGTTATAATGTAAAATTCAATATGACTACGTCATCGAGTTACGGGATGAAATCATGATGTAGGACAACATTATTGGGTGTAGATTAAGGAATGACTGGTCTGCCTCGTCATTTCTTGGTACGATATGAGTAACAGCGGGCGCCAACTCGTCATTTTGGCGTCACTTTCACATCATCGCGTTACGGGATGAAATTGGTGCCAAATTAAAGCTAAAATAAAGTATTTTAATAATATTTCAGTCTGCCTGCGCATATCCTGGTAGAAACCGTCGGCAGACTGAAATTTATAACAAAAAATGGTTATAATGTAAAATTCAATATGACTACGTCATCGAGTTACGGGATGACATCATGATGTAGGACAAGATTATTGGGTGTAGATTAAGGAATGACTGGTCTGCCTCGTCATTTCTTGGTACGATATGAGTAACAGCGGGCGCCAACTAGCCATTTTGGCTTCACATTCACGTCATCGAGTTACGGGATGAAATTGGTGCCAAATTAAAGCTAAAATAAAGTATTTTACGAATATTTCGGTCTGCCTGCGCATATCCTGGTACAAACCCTCGGCAGACTGAAATTTATAACAAAAAATGACGTTACAATGTAAAATTCAATATGACTACGTCATCGAGTTACGGGAAGAAATCATGATGTAGGACAAGAATATTGGGTGTAGATTAAGGAATGACTGGTCTGCCTCGTCATTTCTTGGTACGATATGAGTAACAGCGGGCACGAACTCGCCAATTTGGCGTCACTTTCACGTCATCGAGTTACGGGATGAAATTGGTGCCAAATTAAAGCTAAAATAAAGTATTTTAAGAATATTTCGGTCTGCCTGCACATATCCTGGTACATATACATTCGAGATGAAGGCAAGAGAAATCGCTAGCTTCAGAGCCCCGCCCACCCACTAACCGAGTTTCAATATCTTTAATTTGGCTAATTTTTCTGTTAAATTTGTCCGGTTTCAATTCCACTTAATTTTCTTTCGTTTTTATTAAGAGTGCAAGGCTATTCGGGTCGTAAGTAAAGAATTTTGGCGATATCCGTGGTCGCCTACAGGCGACAGCGCTGTCGCGCAAGAGAATAGGTCTCTTTGGGTCGTAGGTAGGGGTCGTCGACGAAAATTGGTCGCTCAACGCGACGGTTGACCCACTCACCCACCCTTAACCGCCGTCCGAGACATACATATTTGGGATGAAGTCAAGAGAAATCGCTAGCTTCAGAGCCCCGCCCAACCCACTAATCGAGTTTCAATATCTTTGATTTGTCCAATTTTTCTGGAATGACGAGGCAGACCAGTCATTCCTTAATCTCCACCCAATAATCTTGTCCTACATCATGATTTCATCCCGTAACTCGATGAACTACTCATGTTGAATTTTACATTATAACGTCATTTTTTGTTATAAATTTCAGTCTGCCGAGGGTTTGTACCAGGACACGCGCAGGCAGACCGAAATATTCTTAAAATACTTTATTTTAGTTTTAATTTGGCACCAATTTCATCCCGTAACTCGATGACGTGAAATTGACGCCAAAATGGCGAGTTGGCGCCCGCTGTTACTCATATCGTACCAAGAAATGACGAGGCAGATCAGTCATTCCTTAATCTACACCGAATAATCTTGTCCTACATCATGATTTCATCCCGTAACTCGATGACGTAGTCATGTTGAATTTTACATTATAACGTCATTTTTTGTTTTAAATTTCAGTCTGCCGAGGGTTTGTAACAGGATATGCGCAGGCAGACCGAAATATTCTTAAAATACTCTATTTTAACTTTAATTTGGCACCAATTTCATCCCGTAACTCGATAACGTGAAAGTGACGCCAAAATGGCGAGTTGGCGCCCGCTGTTACTCATATCGTACCAAGAAATGACGAGGCAGACCAGTCATTCCTTAATCTACACTTAATAATCTTGTCCTACATCATGATTTCATCCCGTAACTCGATGACGTAGTCATGTTGAATTTTACATTATAACGTCATTTTTTGTTATAAATTTCAGTCTGCCGAGGGTTGGTACCAGGATATGCGCAGGCAGACCGAAATATTCTTAAAATACTCTATTTTAGCTTTAATTTGGCACCAATTTCATCCCGTAACTCGATGACGTGAAAGTGATGCCAAAATGGCTAGTTGGCGCCCGCTGTTACTCATATCGTACCAAGAAATGACGAGTCAGACCAGTCATTCCTTAATCTACACCCAATAATCTTGTCCTACATCATGATTTCATCCCGTAACTCGATGACGTAGTCATGTTGAATTTTACATTATAACGTCATTTTTTATTATAAATTTCAGTTCGCCGAGGGTTTTGTACCAGGATATGCGCAGGCAGACCGAAATATTCTTAAAATACTCTATTTTAGCTTTAATTTGGCACCAATTTTATCCCGTAACTCGATGACGTGAAAGTGACGCCAAAATGGCGATTTGGCGCCCGCTGTTATTCATATCGTACCAAGAAATGACGAGGCAGACCAGTCATTCCTTAATCTACACCCAATAATCTTGTCCTACATCATGATTTCATCCCGTAACTCGATGACGTAGTCATTTGTGTCGCCGCCGCCTGCTCTAATAGTGGACAGTCGATTTTTTTTTATAAGGGAAAAAAAAAAAGATTACTTTAGGACTTATTGAAGAAAAAAGGTAATAACAAGGGATTAACTCCTTGGGGATGAGCGACACGTATATGTGCAGCAAAAAGGCTTAAGAATTCTTGCTCATGCTTTCCAGTAAAGTGTTACTGTAAAATTTGCCTTTTTTAATCGGAGCATTTTCTCGATTTAAAAAGGAACAAATTTCTGTTTTTAAAAACCGGTGACAAAACATTAAAAAGTTCGTAAAAGGGTCCCTTCGCGAAGAGGGTTGACGGATTTACACATTTCAGATATTAGAAATTCCGAAAACCATATCTTTAGAAAAACCATATCTTTGCCGTCCGTCCGTATGGGTGTGTGTCTGTCTGCGAAATTTTAAAATGGAGGGCCAAAATCACAGTCAGGTGTGGTCCAGCGACCTGATTGGTCGTGTGGTATAGGTGAAAATCACGAAAGTGTTTCTCCATTCGAAAAAAAGTGAGGGGTAAAGTAATTTTGAAGCAATTGTTACCGTCTGTTCTTATTTACGATAAACCATCAAAATTAACTCAATTAAGATATTTTGATGACATTATATAAAATGAGAGTGAAAAATAGATTATAAATGCAAACAGATAAGATTTACATCAAAATTGACGCTACGATTTTTTTTTTCAAAAAAAAAAAGAGTAAGGCGACATAGAGATTGTCGTTAATAGAATACCGTTAAGAGATTGTTCTCTGAAAAAGACGCGACTCAATGACCAATGAGGTGTTTGGATTTCACGGACTGTGATTTTGGCCCTCCATTTTAAAATTTCGCTGTCTGTCTGTCTATAAACGCTTTATCTCCCGAACAGATTGAGAGAGAGATTTGAAATTTTGTATGTACATGTAAGAATGGGACGAAGCCCATTTAATATCAATAACCTCGATTATCCGGAACTATTTTTTTCGAACTCTCGAAAAAATCGTTCTGATGAACGGTATATCATTTTTTTTTTTTTTTTTTTTTTTTTTTTTTTTTTTTTTTTTTTTTTTTTTGTTAAGGGGTAGACTTAAAAAGCAATAAAAAACACAACACAATTTTTTCATAAAGAATGAAATCGATCGGATTATTGGTTACAAAGATTTTATAATTCTATTTATCACATTCTTTGATTTTTCATGATCCTGTATTTCATTCAAATTTCAATTCAAAGATATATTTTAACTGGAAATGAGATGCTTCATCTGACGCAGTAAACTGTTAGTTAATATGATTATTAGTTTTGGAGTTATAAGGATGTTTCTTTTATGCAATTAGGTACTTCTTGAGTAGTTTGGTGTTTTATATAATTTGTCGAAATTGGCTCATCAGCAATTCATTAATGGAGCATTACTACATGTATTAAAAATATTTAAATATACGTTTAAATTTTATTTTGGAATTGCAGTGCATTTTATAAATAATTTACAAATGTTTTATTTTCGTATTTTATACTATGCATATCCATGATGGGTAATTATTACGGTGGCACCCAACGACTTAGTTTATTTCTTAATCGCCAAATCGCTAATGCTTATCAAAACTCAGAGAGAACCCTGAACGTAACCATTTAGTAAATTTGTCCCCCCCCCTCCCACATGGATCGAAATTTAAGAAATCAATGCCTTATTCATGTTGCCCTCAGGTATAAATATATATTCTAAATTTCAAAGCCCTGTGTCAACAAGAAATAGATGAAGAAATAATCACAAGGTTTGACTACCTCTCCCCCCCTCCCCCCCCACACACTTACACACTCACTTAATTGTAAGTTAAGAAAAAGCATGTAACAAACGTTGTTTTAGAAACGAAATTTTTTATTGCACTGATTTAGAAACTGGAAAATTTGTGAAAAAAAATGGGAATGTGCGCTTTATTATTTGATATTAATTTCAACTTAATACAGTCATTAAAATTCACATATAAAGCGTAAATAACTGTACTAAAATTATTTCCAGGTGCAAACTTGTAATATAAATTTATTTAAAATGCATTAAAATACCTAAGTCAATGAGTTTATATTTATCTCTAATACAATATTTTAAGCAACCTATCTGAAATTAACTCTTTGGAAAAGCTATTTCTATTTTCTATGAATCTTGGGATAACATTTAATTGTTTACTACATCTTTTTTAGGAAATATAAATTACATAGCTCAAGCGCTCATATGACTTCACTTGACCGGAAATTAAGTCAATTATATTTCTTAAAAAGATATAAATAATTAAATATGATCCCAAGATTCATCGAGTGTAGAAATAGTTTTGCCAATATATATTTTTCAATTTTAAAAGCGTAAACTGGAGATGGATTGCCTAAAATATTGCATCAGAGACAAATATAAACTCATTGACTTGATTTTAGGTATCTTAATGTATTTTAAATAAATTTGTATTATAGGTTTGCACCTGAAAGTAATTTTAGTACATTTATTTCTGCTTTATATGAATTTTAATTATGTAGGTCAAGGTAAATTTTGCGCTAGGATTTTAATTTTCATTTAATATCGTCAGCCGTCCGGGAAAAAAAAAATGGACCCCAAGTAACAGACGGACAACAAATTGAAAGTAATCCTATAAGGGCAAAGAATATAAAGGGGAAGTTATAATTTAATACGAAGTTATAATTTCTTTGATTAGGGTTCCGTTTTTCTTTTTTAGATACTGAACCCTAAACAAGTAACGAAAGATATTAAAATTTGGTCGGATATTGATTTCAGAGATTATACAGCAATCCACGATAGTTTAAAGAAGACAGAATTTTCAATGAAAAGATTAAAATTTCATATTGAAAAGTTATTTGTACTAATTTATTTTACTTAATTAGTGCAACGAAATGGAATGTTTTTTATATTGTATGATGTAATTAAAGTATGATTGATACTGCAACTAGCTGAAGACGAAATCTTGCTTTCAGTATCAAAATTCCTTATTTCTGTCAAAAATTTAAAATTCCACGTGCCATGTTTCACTTAATAGTAATTTTTAAAAAAAGTTCAATTAAAGGTTGGATTAATTAAATTATTTTTTATGATAAACTATTTAAATTTCTGTTTATTTTAAGATAAAGTAACATGATGAATTTATGGGTTCTTATAATATTAAAAAAGTTGAATCAACTTACATACACCACTTAAATATAGAGCTCCGAATACCATGATTATTGTTTGTAGAGAATCTGTCCAAATGACCGCAGACAGGCCTCCTAAAAGAAAGGCAAAGGAAATTTACACATTAAAATGATTTCAATTTCATTTTCTGATTTGAAAAAACATTCTTGTGTTCGATTTTATTTTAATCAAACACATAAATTTAATTTAAATATATCAATATCTTTTTTTCTTGTATTTAATGATTTCAATTCCAATAATTCATCTTGAGTTCCAAAATCTTCGTTTTTTGTTCTTATAAAGATAAGGGGCTGGCTGATGTCAGCTACATATCTTTCACCCGCAAGAAAAGCGGCGCATTTCTCATAAATTCGTTTTGCGTTTTATTTCATTAATAGGTGTGTCCTGCTATTACACAACAAGTTTCATAAGTGTAAACATAAGGAAAATCATTTTATTATGCAATATGTCCATTTGTGACCTGAAAAAAGGAGTCGATTGTGTATGGAGGTAAAATTATCCAACTCTCCAAACCTCATCCTACGTCTTCATTTTGAAGGGTTTTATGCTTTAATGCAAGATTTCATTCCTGCATACACAGTTAAGTGCTTTTATTTCATCTTATAATAAAATTATGCAAATTTTCTTTTGCTTCTCCTGTGAAATTTCCTTTTGTCGAGATGTGTCACTTCTCTTGTGGGTGAGCGATATGTGCTCTCATCTATATACCTACAGAGTAAAATTCACATTTTTCCAAAATGTCCTTCTTAGAATCTAAACCTTTCATCATCCATATTATTTATTCTTTTATCTACTGCCCGATGAAACTTTCCTGTCAATTTGGCTGAGATTGCTGTTTCTCATCTTTCAACACACCATTTCTTCTGTTCCATCATTTTAGGCGCCGTTCTCGTAGCAACAACGACAACAATCTCTCATTTTACGTTGTACTGTATCTATCTCCAAAACCTCTGTCGTCAAAAGCAACCACTTTAAACAGACCCAATGGCGGATCTACAATCGAAAAATTTCGCGAATTCATTACTTTTTTCTTGTACAGATAGAAGAAAGTAAAAAGTAAATGTAGTGTAAAATATTAAGCCAGTGTCAAAGAATAAGCTTTTAAATCTGGCAATGTTATAAAACTGCAAATTTCATCCTTGACGATAAGTAATATTCTAAATGAAACAATTATAATAAATAAAAAGCTATGTCAATAAATAAATAAATAAATAAATAAATAAATAAAATAAACAAATTGGATATTGTGGCAAGTAAGGTGTTTTCGTACTATAATAAAGTTTTTAAAATATTCAGAGCTCGATGCATTAGCTGTTAAACTCTTATGCAAAAATGCTTGAATACAAAATTTGACATGATTATATAACTTGAATTCAGTAATGCGGAAATAATAGGACTTTATCTTAAGTAGGGTGTAATCAACATGGCAAACATGGAATCTTTACCTGCCATTGGATATCGCAAATGTGAGTAACTCATTCGAAAACCACTTTTAAGCCATTTTCATTCATACTCTGTAACTCTTACAAGTTCCGTTGTGCTATCCTGTATATGATCTACAGCATTTATACACACAACGTAAATATGCAAAAATGTAATTAGACTTAAAAACTCATATCACAACTAAAAATGCACTTCCAGCAAAAACTGCAACATACAGTTTTTCTGGTACAGCATAGTGTCCGAAATCTTTTGTAAATCCCTGTAAATACTGTTTGCACTTTTTATTATACAGAAAGTAACTTGTAATAAATCTCAGCGACCTATATCAATTTTATTATATATGAAATAATTTAACATGATTGAAATATGCCGAAAAGAGTGTTTTCCCGTATGTCATGTAACGGAATTCTTTTCTGTAGCTCTGTTAAATGAATAATAAACATTTTTTGCGCCACATATTGCACAGAATGTACATTTTAATACTCTTCAATAAATGCATATAAATTTCATCCTATTTGGAAGGCTGCAACGTCATTAATAGTAAGTTTAACAATTTTTTCTCATCGACCATAATGTAACGGAATACATTTGATTGTCCCTGCAATCAAACTATACATCCAAGTTTCATAAAATTTGAAATGACTCGACAAAAGTATACAGCAGTTATATATTTTAAATTTCAAACGATTCGGTTGGGTAGTAATGCAACCAAATTCGAAAAATTAAAAGTACGCAACGTTAGATAGCGACCTCAGATATCAAATGAACAACAACAAAATAATAATACACTGTAAAAAAAATTTCCGTTAAAAAACGAAAATAGTACTGGTAATCTAGACGCCAGTACTAATTCCGTTTTTTAACGGAAAAAAATTCCGTAAATTCCAGAAATAGTTCCGTTTTTTCACAAAATATTTCCTTTTTTTTTTTTTTTCTTTCCTTGCGTAAAAATTTTCTTTTGAAAAGTTAAAAGAATTTTTCAAGGACTAACTAACATGTTTGTGATTTTTATTCTTTACTTTTCAAAGACACGTTAATATCAGGGACACATTATACACAATTAATTTAAACAACAGTGAAGAAATATTACATACCTTCCATGGGGTTCGAACCCGGGGGCCTCTTGTGTCGTAGCTTGCAGTGTAATGCCATTACACCAGAATTATTCAAACGGCCCTTTCAAACATCTTTAGTTATTTCGGATACATTTCGTAAAGTAAAGATAAGATTTTGAATGCAAGTTTATTTTTTTAGAGATAATATTTTTCTATTGAATGGATAATTCTAAATGTTTTACAGATTTTCTTTGCATAATTTCGAATATTTAGCTTATTAATTTTGGCTTTATATATATATAAATTAGTCTTTAAAATATTACATGCATGAAAGAATTTATTAAGAGTTTTGTTTCCTTCTTTTTTGGAAAAGTTTTAAAATTCTATTGTAATATTATTGATATTTATTTATTTATTAAAAAAAAATACTAACATGCTAAAAGAAAGAAAAAAAACGTGCATTTTAACAAATTATTTTATGACGATCGAAGGTAAACTCAATAAAGATAATTACAATGGGTTATATATATATATATATAAATCAGTTATTGATTTTTTATAACATATGTAATCCCCAAAATTACCTTTCTTAATTTCCATAATTTCTTTCCATAGTTTCGATTTTCTTTCCATAATTTCGAATATTTAGCTTATTAATTTCAGCTTTATATGTATAAAAATTAGTCTTTAAAATATTACATGCATGAAAGAATTTATTAAGAGTTTTGTTTCCTTCTTTTTTGGAAAAGTTTTAAAATTCTGTTGTAATATTATTCATGTTTATTTATTTATTTTAAAAAATACTAACATACTAAAAGAAGGGAAAAAAACGTGCATTTTAACAAATTATTTTATGACGATCGAAGTTAAACTCAATAAAGATAATTACAATGGGTTATATAAAAAAAATCAGTTATTGATTTTTTATAACATATGTAATCCCCAAAATTATCTTTCTTAATTTCCATAATTTCTTTCCATAGTTTCGATTTTGTTTCCATGATTTCGAATATTTAGCTTATTAATTTCAGCTTTATATGTATAAAAATTAGTCTTTAAAATATTACATGCATGAAAGAATTTATTAAGAGTTTTGTTTCCTTCTTTTCTGGAAAAGTTTTAAAATTATGTTGTAATATTATTGATATTTATTTATTTATTTTAAAAAATACTAACATACTAAAAGAAAGAAAAAAAACGTGCATTTTAACAAATTATTTTATGACGATCTAAGGTAAACTCAAAGATAATTACAATGGGTTATAAAATAAATTTCAGTTATTAATTTTTTATAACTTATGTAATCGCCAAAATTATAAGAATT
This sequence comes from Maratus speculifer, assembly GCA_964019185.1. NCBI lineage: Eukaryota > Metazoa > Arthropoda > Arachnida > Araneae > Salticidae > Maratus > Maratus speculifer. Next base: position 201,132,962 of record OZ025298.1, read on the forward strand.
TCAGTAATATATTTCGATATATTTTTAATTTTATGTGCGAACTTCTTAATTTGAATAAATTAAAAAATATATATATTAAAATTAAAAGAAGATTTTTTTTTCCATTTTTTTCAAAATATCCAACGCACTTAATATATATATGATAAAAATAAATTAAGAATTATTTTAAAATCACAATTACTTTCCCTTTCAGCTATTTCAAACTTAAAAAGAATTAATAATTTTTTTTTATTTTTTTAATTATTATTTTTTTAATATTTTAAAAATAAGTTAGCTTTTTATTATTAAAACAGAATGAAATAGAGAAGTAGTCTAGCAAATTGTTTAAAAAACATCCACTCAGTATAAGGTTTTTATTTTCCTGTAGATGGCACCACTAAACTCTACTGTTTTCGGGAAATTGACAAAAATAACGGAACACTTCCGTTATTTAACGGGATTAGTGACTCCAAAATGTCAAATACGGAAATTCTTCTGGTTTTTTTTTTTTTTTTTTTTTTTTTTTTCGGAAAAATGAAACTATTCCGTAATTTTTAGGGAAAGGTTTGTGTATATTAACGGATATTTTTTACAGTGAATAATAATAATAGTAATAATAGTAATAAATAAAAATAAATAAAATAAAATAAATATTAAAATTCGAGCTTAAATTCTGAAAAGAATAAATATTAGCATGCAAATGTTTTCGCGTGAAACTTCACTAGTCATACGAAGAAACTAGAACGCTAATCTTAAACCTATAGGAGCGTTCTTTTTTACAATTTCTCGCTTGCAATTAATAGTTTTAAAAGGTATTTTTTCTGTTTAAGTTTACAATTGCTGATGGGGTATTCTAACCGGATTAGTATTTACTTTATCTATTTTGGTTACTTTAGTTTTAAATTTTGGTTACAGATTTTATTTATTTATTATTTTCTTATTTTTATCTTTTGTTAGATTTCCGCCAGCAAGACATTTTTATCGAAAATTTCATATATATATATATACCGAAAAACTGTAAAATGCGTAAAATCTTTGAAAAGGAAAACTGTATTATTTAAAGCGAAATATATTTCGGTTCTCTTTCGGTTTTCAAAACTTTATTGAATCAATGTTTGACAAAGCTGATTGCGTACTTATTGATAACACACTTAAAATTTTCAAGGTCCGGCTATTACAGATTTATTTAAATTCTCATGGTAAATTTTCTTTTTAAGAGAAGGGGCAGAGGGCATCAAAATACGTTATTGCTACGTGTGCGAAAAAGTCTAGTTTTGTTTCTGAAACACATAATTTACTGCTACCAATATATTGAGGGTGACATACATGGTTAAATCTGTGGGGAACATTTAAATAATCGGGGCAAAACTACGTTTTTCACGGTTTTTAAGAAAATTGAAAAAAATGTCCTATTTCTGAAATGGCGTACTGCTCTTACTATTGAGTGTATAAAAAATTGTAAGTATGAAAGTTATAGAGAATTTTGTCCTCTTCAATATTGTAACTGACAAATAATATGCCACGGCCACAGGTCTCAAAATATTTTAAAAATATATTTAAAAAAAAATTATTGTTTTTCGACCACAGAAAATTTGGCCTTGAAAAATTTTGTTCGAAAATTTGTTTTTTCCATGTTGACATCATTATAAACAATTCAGAAAGAAATCATGTAAAATATAACAGTGAATTACATTATAAAAATAATGTATGAGTTTTTTTTTTAATTGAGCCTGAGAAACAAATTCACGCCAATTTTAAGGCGGTTTTGGAAAAAAAAAATCTTTGTTCAGTAATAAAAAATTCTTGCGTATTGACATGCTTTGGAATATATATATATATATATATTTCAATAAAGGAATTAAATCTGGAGTTATAAGCTACTGTTGCCTCACAACATTTTTAAAGCTGTAGCGTCCGGAAATTCTGTGCGAAATGTCATTCTGGATAAAATTCTGTTTTTAGTTAATTCCGAAAAAAATAATAAATAAAAAATACCGAAGAATGGAAAAGCTATTCGACATCATGGTTTCTGAATAGCATCTGTTAGTCTCATGCATTTCAGACCAAAAACAAATTCACAAAAATATCAGAAATTAGATCTTTTGGATTTGAGAACAATCTTAACACAGAATAATTTTAGCTTAATGTTCAAATTTTATTATTTTTTAAATATTTATTTTTAATGTAATTCCGAGATTCAGAGTGAGAGCAAACTAGCGATTTGACAAACAGATGTTAAAAAAAAAAAAAATTCCATTACATCTCAAACTCTAAGTAATAGTATTTATGTGGTACGTCCGAAGCGATTTTTCTCGTTATAAAGACATTACTACAATTCACAATAAATATCAATCAATTTTCATAGTATCATAAATTATTTTACCTTGTTTTTTAAAGTTTTCTTTTTCAATTTAAAATTTCGTATGATAAAATAAAAGCACATGTTTAAACAGTTTAATGATCTCTAAATCTTATTTTTTAATTCTAATTAGATTTTTACTTTTTAAAAATATCTTGCAGATCTTAAATAAAAATCTTTTTCTTTAAATCTTTTTTTTTTTTTTTTTTTTTTTTTTTGTCCGAAACCTATGTTTCTCTCTCTGTCTCCCTCTTATAATCATTAAAAGTATTTCTCTAAAATATTCGATGAAATCATTTGAGTATAATGTGGAATTCATTTTAGCGCAAAGTTAATAATTCGAGATTACATTTATTAGCACAATACTTTTAAATTAGATATTGCAATTTACACAATTTTCCAGATTCGTATCCAGTTTTTGACTCCTCTCACTCAAAGATATGTTTTGGGGTAAAAGCGTCTGATAATAAAATGAAATACACATTGGAAATAAAAGTCTAGTTAATGTAACTCAACGTCTTAAGGGTGTTCTTAACTGATCCGCTCAACAAGCGAAAAACGTTTTGACACATTTACAAATTCATTTTTTAACGGAAAGATATAAAATTGGAATGCCTGACTATGGAAGCGATTTCGAATTGAATTTATTTTTCCTTTTTATGATAATTAAATTACCTATCGAGTTATAAGCTATTTCGACCAATCGATCACCCGTTTTTCCCCTGCTTTTCGACCGGTTTTTCTGCTTTCGTCGGGAAAAATGCTCAAAAGTGTCAACTTTGAAGGCTTGTTATGAAAAATATAGTGTGTTTTTCAAAAAACAGAAGAATGAGTGGAATTAGACAGTTTCTGAACAACAAGACCTGCTATTTTCATGCATTTCCGAACAAAAATAAATTAATGCATATTTCACAAAGTTGCCCTTTTTGATTTAAGAACACCCTTAAGTGTATTTTTTCTTATTTTATCTGAAATTAAGATAAATTCTATGAATATATGACATGTGAAATTACTTGGACACAGGCTAAAAACATTAAGACGTTTATATATAAAAATTTGATTCAATCCATAATGATTTATAGATTACAATGACATTCAGTATTCAGAAATTCAGTCTAGGTTAGCATAGAAATGTCAAAAGTGTTTTTATTGTCCTAACAGATCGCAAATGTTGGTACGAGAAATACATTCCGCATTAAAAATATGAGATAGAGCAAATAAAATAAAATAATAATAAATAAAACTGAGTATAAATTATGTAATAATTTCTGAATTTACAAATTCATAGTGTTTGTTTTTCGCTGAAATATCAATGTAAAATATACTACTTCCAAATTATGTATTTCACACAAATAATTTATTTTAACCAGATTATTTTTTTTGAAAAATTAAAAGTTGTCAAATTATAAACACAATAACTCAAGTAAAAGAAAAAATGAAAATGAGATAGATGCGTGGGAATATGGGAAATCTTAAAGGGATCTATGCTGTAGTTTAAATTTTATTAGCTATTGCCAGGTGATGACTCATAGTTATTTTCAAGAAGCAAGAAGCAATAATTAATCTTAATAATAAATCCTAATTTCAGCCAATTTTAATAATAGTGTATAAAAATTATCTTAATATGATAATTTAAAAGCGATAAATTTAATTTTAAACAGAAAGTGTTTCAATTTCCGCTCAGTTTTAAAGGACAACATTTTAAAAGCTTTCCATAAAAAGCAAATACTGAAAAATAACAGATAAATACAACACGTGCATTCAGGGGCCTCGCTAAGGGGGGGGGGGGATGGGGGGACCCTCTTCCCCCCAAACATTCGTAAATGTTGTTACACTTGGCAAATTCACAAACTTAATTGGCAAATTTTCTTTAAAATTTTAATAAAAACTATAATATATTTTCAATTTTTTATAGAATTAGCAAAAATTACAAAACTAATTGAGAATATTATTAACTTTTTAACAAATAAGGACTATATTACATTTTCTAAGTGCGGTAAGTTGGCAAAATTGTAAAATGAATTGGCAAGTATTGAAATTTGACTTGGCAATTTTAGGTCTTCTCCCCCCCCCCCCCCCCAATAAAAAGTCTTAGCGATGGCCTTGCGTGCATTTTTGCGGAAGTTAAAATAATTACTTTTAGTTGCTAAAGCAAAGAGAACATGTGGCAATTATCATCAATACCCTTTGGCTAAAAAGGGACCATCACTGGCAAAGAATTTGCGTAAAAGTAAAGAGTTCTCAATTTCTTTATTATTTCCAGCAACCATCTAGTTAATGAATAGTAGGCGCACCCTTTCACACTCTTGATTGATATAGGCGTAAAATCACGACATTCCCGGCAACAGGTTCAAGTTCCAAAGTTTGGTTCTTTAAACATCCGGCGGGATTGAAGCAAAAGTGTGTCTTAAAAAAACGCTTGCCGAAAATCCTTTGCTGTATGATAGATCAACATCCGGCGGGATTGAAGCAAAAGTGTGTCTTAAAAAAACGCTTGCCGAAAATCCTTTGCTGTATGATAGTCACTAAGAATTTGTTTTGTGAATTTTCTTTATTTCTAAATTGATTATAATACCATTGACTAGTTTCTTCGATACTTTTTCTTTAAACATTGCATAACATTTGACACTTTAAAACGCATGAAAAAATTTGTTGGAAAGGAAAATTATCTTAAAAAGATAAGGAGGGAAGGAAAGATAAATAAGATAAAAGGAAAGGAAAATTAATTTACTGCTTCTAGATATTTAAGAATGTATTCGAAAAAACGCTTTTCCACCTTCAGCAGCTCGAAATTTTCCGATACAATTTCAGACATATTTTTAAAAGTAGAAGCATGAAACTTGCTGAGGGAATTTTTGAAGAGATGTATAAGGTGTCGTGTGATGTCTTTTTATGTTCAATTCATTAGAATTTGATTTATGATCAATTAACTTCTCAGGAAGACCCTTTTTTTTTCGTTCCCAGATCTCCGACTTCGGAAAAATCGGTTCAAGTTGCCGTTTTTGATATCTTTTTTTGCAATATTTTGTGCATTTATCAAAGAATTGACCTTCACGGCACCTCGTGCACTTTCTAAATAACAGAATCTGCGAGTTTCATGTGTTTGAGAGAAAAAGTGAATTAAAAAATAAATCGGAAAACAAAGAGCTTGAATCGAAATACATCCTTAATATCTAGAGCAGGTTTGGTAAAAAACAGGGTTTTTTTTTTTTTTAAACAAAACCAAAACCCTGGTTTTTTGGTTTAAACTGGGTTTTTTTAAGTATGTTTTCCTATTGCATATACATGCATATTTATCAATAAACAGAAATATTTTTGAATATATAAGTAATAAAATGATTTAAAAGTAATTCTAATCAATGTAATTATTAAATATACAACCAGTTATGTGGAAAATTGAAATCATTTAAAATTTAAACATTTTTAGAAAAAGGTATTTCTTATGTTTCATAAATAAAATTTTCTACATAATGAAACATTGATATCTTGAAAATTTTAATAAACAATCTTTTGGTTACTAGCACTATAAATAAATATATAATGTAGTTTCATATATAAAACTTCATACATATTATTTTTGCATGGCTCTTTTCAAAATAATTTCTTTGCAATACTTGTTATGAGATGTCTGATTTTTGTATTAGAAGACTATATGAATTATCTTTTATTGAAAATAAAGCTTTTTATAACGAATTTTTGGAATGATTTGAATTTAGCAGTAGAGTCTTTACACACTTGAAGTAGGTGTTTTGCTATTTGACACTTCTTTTCACAAACTACTAGGTTAAAAGAAAAAAAGAAAAAGGGCAACAGTAAAATAAACAAAAATATCTAATTAACAGCTTTTTGGACTAGTAAAAACATATATCTTAAAATGTAAACTAGTTTTATAAATACTGTCATCCACTAAAGCATTCAGACAGCCATCAATTTACACGCTATATTATAACGCTTAGTACTTTTAAATGTCTTAACTAAAAATACATCTTTTTAGCATTTTATGAGGCTTGTTTTTCTATTATGTCTCTAGCAAACATTGTCTTGTCCTCTTCCCTTCTCCCCCTCCCCAATTTTCTTGGACGATCTAAGTAATGACTTGGGTTATTAAATATATCTTATTGCATGGTTTAGTTAAATATAAACAGGTGCTTCACTAGCACCCAATTTTTCAATTTCTTATTCGACTTCATACCTTGGGTTTCTTTTTTATTCTTAAAAGATAATCCCTCTCCCAATCAAGAACATTTTCTTTTAGAACTTGACTGAAATCTTAAAGGTCATTTTATGTTATTAACTATAAATCTGCATTTCTCAAAGGCAGACTTGTATAAAACCAAAAACTTTCTGCGCATGTAATACTGGGTCAAAAACTTTCTGCATTTTAATTTAATAATTAATAAAATTACGCATTATATTATTTTGACAAAAACGAAATATGCTTTTATTACGTAATTCATGAATGTCATACATTCTACAATGTATACTATCATAACCTAGAGAAGACTCACTATGTCTCATGATGAGATAAGGCTTAAAAATAGAAATTACTTAACAGTCCAATAATTTGAAACACTTAAATTACAAAAATGAGAAAATATTAGATTTGTTCTAAAATACCAACTGGTTTAAACTGTGCCAACCCAGCTGGTAATAGAATAAAATCATAATGTAAAAATTATAATCCCAATGCAGGAATGCAAGAAAAACAAAGGTTTATTAAACCCAATAACCACACATAAGAAAACCTCATTGCCAATTATTCATTAGCATGCATAACAAAGAGATATCAATGGAGAAAATTACTTAAGAATGTATTATATTTGAGGCTTTGAGGAATGATGAAATCCTTTAAATACTAACAACAAAAATAAGATATTTCTTATCAATTACATAAAAGATTTGAGCTATATTATCTTTTATTGCTCACATCTACTGTTGCAGATTTTTTTTTTTTTATCAGTAATAATATCAGATAAATTTATAGCTGATCCACTTACTGTGGTCAAACTCTTTTTCAGAAAGCACAGATAAATCTTTCGGCGAAAAAAAACAAATAAACATGTGGAACCGTTTTCTTCAAAATTTTCAAGAAATTACCTCGTATTTTAGAGGTAAAGAAGTAACAGCATTGTTACTTGGTTTAGCTGTTCTAATTCTAGTGCGGCAATTGTTCAGAAAACGACTGAAATTACCTCCAGGTCCGTTTTGCTTACCTATACTGGGTTACTGGCCGTTCTTGAAGAAAGATCCTGAAATTGTATTAGCAGATTTGGCTAAGAAGTATGGAAATGTAGTTGGGTGAGTGTTTTATGTTATTTACAGTAGAACTCTGATAATGCGATGCCGATTTGTCGAGGGGGTGTGCAAATACAACGTTATCAACTTCTTGGTAATTTTCGACCCCCTCCTCCATCCCTTTCGATATTATAAGTTATTATCCCTCGAACCCCCTCCCCCCCTCTTGGAATGCTATCATTGTCAAAATGTTTCTTTTTTTTTTCTTTTTAGAACTTATTTCCTTTGTTTGAAGTGATATACAAAACTGGTTTCATTCATTTTTTGCATACCTTATTGATTCAAATGAAGAAAAGTAAAAAAAAATATCGCTTTGTATCAAATATCACTTAAAAGAAATAGTTACTATTTAAAGGTATTTTATTATAGTTTTTTGCTACATATTGCATTCAACAGTAATAAAATCTATTTGTATGGTAGGAAGTATGATGAGTAGTAGATAGAAATTCTCATCAACTAAACAAGTGGACAATATTCTTTCTCTTTTATTTAATAGTAAACACAAGCATCATTTCAAACAAACTGCTTCAAGTATGGTTTCTCGAACCATGATTATATATGCATACACGCGTGAGGAGAAATATAAATGGTTTATTTCGTATTTTAGAGTTAAATAATTTTATAATAATTTAGTGATTTTAATAATAACTTTGTATTGTCATAATAATAGGCAACAGACTACAAAAAAAAAAAAAAAAAAAAAAAAAAAAAAAAAAGATAACATGCTATTTTAAACCAAAGACCATGTTAAAAATAGAAAAAGAAAACTTTGATTGGATCAAAAATGATTACGATATCAAAAGACAACACTTCATCCCCCCCCCCCAGAGATGTCTTACATTATCATGTGCCAGATCCCCCCCTCCCCACTAAAATGATAACGTTATATTTGCACAGCCCCCGACACACTCAAATAACTGATATCCTTCCCATACTTTATCTAAAGTTGTTTGTGACTTCATAAAAAAGTTCCGAAAGGAAACATTATTTTTAAACTTATAATCAGTTATACAAGACGTTAAAGATAGTAAAAAAAAAGCCAATAACAGATTAAAATACTGATGAATTTTTTCAGTATATTGTAAATTTTTATCACATAATATAGAATATTTTGCCAAAAAAAAAAAAATAAATAAATAAATAAATAAATAAAATAAAATGAATCGTGGTATTTTTTAAATTTCTAGAAATTTCTTAGCTTCTACGCTTTTTTTCCTTGCCACCAGAATTGAATAGTAAATTTTGGTTTATAAATCATATAAATATGCAATTTAAAAAGAAAAAAACTCTTTGAAATTTTAGCGATTGCATTAATGCATAAAAAAAATGCCATTTGTAAAAAGCACTGCACTAAAAATATTCTTTTAAATCAGTATCGGGCTCTGCCTTCTAGGAGCTTGCGTTTTTTTCCTCCCGCTCAGAGACTGCTGACTATAAAAACACGCTAGTTTGATCGGCTTTAAAATGATTATGGAAGATTGAATTATGATTCAAACACCAGTGACGATCTTTCAGTAAACAAATTTCTATTCATTTCCCTTTGATTTGGGGATTTTAAGGCCGAATCATCTGCTGTTTAGGCATTCAATAGCTGTTTTCGCATTTAATTAAAGATCAGTTAAACATTTGAACATTTGACATTTTTAGCAACGCTGCAAGAAAATTGTTTTAAATAAGACATTTTTAATATATTGTTTTAAATCCGACATATTTTTAACAAAAGTTTTTTTTTCTCTTTTTAATATTCACATGATAATTGTTTTATTATTAGAAATGAAATATTATTATTTGCAGTGTTTTAGAATTTGTAAAAATAATTTAAAAGATCATCTCGTGATTATCCGGCGGGAATCATTTCCCAACTATCCAGATTAATCGAGAGTCTACTGTATTCGTCAAAATTTACCATTTCTCAAAAGTAATTTAAGAACTGCATAGTCTTTATATGGGTCCTCAATATGTGATAGTCCTCAACGACTGGGAAGCTTTAAAAGATGCCTTGGGTCAAAATGCTACAACAGACAGGCCACCATTGTCTTTCGCAAGCATACCATTTAACTTCGGTAAGTATAAAATTATGATACTGATGCTGATAGCATTTTATAATTAAAACTCATAAAATAATTAGAGCCGCACCGAGTACTCGGTAAATACTCAGTATTCGGCCTACTCGGCGAATTTGCCGAGTACTCGGTATTCGGCCAAATTTTGGCCGATAATTTTGTCCTTATGTTCTTTCTTTCTTTTTCTTTCTTTTTTTTTTTTGAGTTTTCTATTGTTTTTCCCGATGTATTCCATTAATTTATTGCAATCAGTTTTAAAAGGGATGGTATATACACCAGCTAATTCAACTTCCGGTATTGGATCGATTTTTGTTCAAACTAATTCTTTTAATTTCTTTGGTGGACAGGTTGTTAAATTTATATTGTGTTTCAGTAGAGCATATCTTAATTTTTCGTATAGACCAGGGAAATAGTTAAACTTTTTGTGTATCATTTCATTATGGTTTACTTTTTTGATACTTTCTTGAAATTTTCAAGAAAGTCTTGAAATTTTGATATTTTTAAGAAACTATCAAAAAAGTAAACCATAAAAAATTGATTATTAATATATTAATATATATATATTAATCAAAATGTTATCTCCTAACATCAACCAATCATTGTTTTCATTCGAAGTTTGTGCACGATCCCTTGAAACGCGATCATTCGACATGATTTTACCCTCTTGCGAATTCATTATACATACATCAAAAAGTGGTTTAATAAGCTAGCATTGACACACTTTTATTTCTCTGCGACTTTTTATGGTAAAAGGTTGACATTTTGTACATTATCTTATTGATGTTTTACTAGTTATGATGTTAGGCCGAAAATTCGGTTTCGTTTTTATTTTCAGATTAAATTCTAAGTTTCTCCGAAAACTCGTTTTCCGAGAAAATTTTGCTAAAAATCTGAAAATTCGGATGGAGCGAAACTCTATCAAAACTATTAGATAGGGAGGGGGCAGCACATACAACTACCTCATCAAGTTCATGAATGAAATTCTAAGATTATTGAAATCTCGATTCTCGTATTAAAACGCAATCGGTCTGCCATGTCATACCTTGGTGGAAAACAACTAAAAACTCAATTTCATCGGTTGACTCATAGGCTTTCCATTATGTTATCCTGCTCCCAGTTCTCCATTTTTTCATTATTTTGGGTGCAGGAAAGCGCAATGGTAAACCTATGAATCAACCTCTAAAATTGGGTTTTTAGGTGTTTTCCACGAATAAATGACTAGGTAGACCGATTGCCTTTTGATATTTGAATCGAGATTTAATCAATCCTAGAATTTCATCCGAACTCGATAAAGTGATTGTCTGTGCAGCCACCTCCAGGTCTTTTTCTGTTTTTCAAAAATCTCGTTTCTTCTTTCGGAAATTATCAACATTACTCATAATGAGACTATTAATTGCTAGGATCTTCTTTGTTTATTATTATTAGTCTTAACTCAATGGCGTCATGGCTTCAACAGAAAGTGTTTCAGAATCAATGCATGTTGCGTGATTTTTCTTTCTTTGTCTTTTGTTTTTCAGGCACGTAGCCAGGGAGGGGGCTAAGGGGGCTGAAGCCCCTCCCGAAACTTTGAAAATACAAAATTATCTGTATGATAAAAAATAAGTTTTGTTTGTTTTTATCTTCCATTACATTAAAATCAATTGCATTTTTAGCTGTAAAAATACCCATTTATTGAATTACAGTTACGTTAATCCTTCATTATATCGTTTATTTGGACATATTGTTTTTTTTAATTGGTATGTATCACTAAAAATATAAATTCTTTTTAAAAAGTAATTTTTACTGTCTTTATGCGCAGTAAAATTCGATTAAGTGTAATTTCTTATCATTATTTTGATTAAGAAAAATTAAGTATAATACGCATACGGCATAAGAAAGGTCACAAAAAATTAGGAAGATTATTTTCTACATGTTTCAGTCATTGGAAAAAGGCTAAATGTTTTTCTTAAAACATATACAATTAGATTATCACAAACCTTATGTTATTTTAACAAACAAACTTTAGATTTTTTCAGGAAAATAGAAATAGAATTATTTCATCGTTGAGTTTTCAAAGAGCTCCAGGAAAAGAAGAAATTAGAGAAGATCTTGAACTAATACTTGAAACAATCTTATTTTGTGCAGAATAAAATAGCCACTGACCACAATGACGATCCTCTAACTTTAGAGAAATTGGTATAAAAAAGACTAGTTAAGAGTTTTTTTAAGTTTTGGGCAAAGTCTAGAGCGAATGAATTGAAACGAGACATTATAAATATCTATAGAAATGCTATTTATTTCACCCCAGAAACTCATAATGAAATCAAATATTCTGGGATACAGTTACCGAAGTATTAATTATCAAAATGTATATTGCGATCTGTTTTAGCTTAATTGCTGTTGAAACTATGGACATTTCAAGCACAGAACAGCTTGCCATTTGTGTTAGATATGTGAACTATTAAAAAATTCACAAAACCCAATAATTCGGAATTTTTTTTCACGTGTATTTTTTTTCACCAATAAATGTCTCAAAAATTCAAGAAAAGTAATTTTACAACATTGTGATGTACTATGTCTTGGCATGTATAAATGTGTCGCATATGCGTATGACAAAGTAGTCAATAAGTTTGGTCATGTTAGAGGGGTTCATTCTAGAATTCTTCAGACTATTTAAAAATTAGATACATCTTCTGTGAAAGCCATTGGTTAAATCTTGCCTGTTTCCAACAACATGATGATTCACTTCATTCGAAAGTATCATGCATGGACTTGTTAAAGCAGCGACAAAAGTTTTTAAAAATCACCTGAAGGCAAATTTAGCGCTTCAAGAAGCAATTGCATCATATATCCTAGAAAACAAAATAATATAACTTTTCCGCATTTGTGATACAAATTTTATCGAGAGGCATGAAAGCATATTGACTTTTGTTGAGCTACTTAAATACATTTGTATTAGCTCAGAAAATATTTCGAAAAACACATGGAAGATTTCTTCAACAGCTGGAGTTTTTTTTTCGCAGTCAGGGAGAAAAAATCATTTTCTTATAAGCTTGTCTGTCTGTCAGAAGGTTTTCTGTTTAACAGTCATAGTAAGTTCTTAAATAAAAAAAAAAAAAAAAAAAAAAAAAAAAAAAAAAAAAAGGTGACATAATATTGACTGTAACCCATGCTAAAGATGCCTAATTGTTTTACATAAATATGCAGAAAAAGGAAGTAGAAGTTTTTTGTGAGATTTTATTGTACATCAAAACTTCGGGAAAACATCTTCCAAACTGAAATAAAGATCCCAAGACTGACATTTATACAGGCAACAGGTACAAACCCTCAAATTACATCCACTGACAAGTATTACAATATCACGGTCTTATTTCTCCATGTAGATTCAAAATTTAAATTATCGATTCATTTCGAATGAAGACATTCTAAGAGATTTCCAGTTACATCTTCCAGGATGTGCTTCACTGGAAAAAGCAAGCAAATTAGAGAATCTGATGCAATATTTTCAGATAAAGTGTCAATGTAGCAAGTGAAAGCTGAATATGAATTAGTGTGCAAACAAATTGCTAATGTTGACACCAACACAGAGGTTTTAAAAGTTTTAATACTGTAATGTGATGTATTACGATAAAATCAAACACTTGCTGACAGTTAAGATTGAAAGCCGAGTAACAAAAGTCAGTGCTAAAATATATTTTTCGGCAAAGAAAATAATTAAATCTGACTCGAAGCTTTATGGTCGATGACAGACTGAGTAGTTTTTCCATGATTTCCATTCTTTGGAAAATTACAGAAACTCTTGATAAGTCAATCAGCATCATGGCTTAAAAAGAAATTATGATGATTGCTTCTGTTGCACTAGTAAATAGTGTTGAATTCAGGAGGTCGCCCGGGAGGGGGACATCCCCCTCCCCCGAAGAAAGGAGGGGTCCCGGAAAATTTGTGATTTTGTTTTTTCAATCGTCAAAAAGTACAATCCCCCCCGGAGCCCCAAAAATCCCTCCCGGAGAAAAGTGCCTGAATTCAACACTGCTAGTAAATTTATTTTACCACGAGTGTCATTTATAATTATTATGCACAGATAATGTGAAATACAAACATAATTTTTATGATTACATATGGCTGTCACAATTAATTTTTTTTTCAAAAAAAAAAAAATAATAAATAATGCATGTAATTTATTGTATTTATGGATCGATAGTTTCAAGACCTCGCACTCGTAATGTCAGATTCTCCCATGTTAACATTAATTCCATGTTTTAAATCAATACATATTATTTATTTGCATTTCAATGTTTTAGAACGTTTCTCTTCATAGGATAGGGGAGAGGGGAGCACATTTGAACAATTTTTTAAAAAATTAGTACATTTCTTATTTGGATTATATTTTTTGCGTTTTAAGTATTACATAATAAAAACAGTGCATTTCTTCATCATATGAGCTAGAAATTAAAAGTTTTCTATATAAATTAAAAAAATTTTGTGGATTTAAAAAGCTGAAATATTTTTTTCAAACCTGTCCCATGTAGGGGTATTTTTGAACAAGTAAGGGGCACCTTTGAACAAATGAGTAAAATATAGAAAATATTGAGAGTTTTTATAAAACGCTGCATATGTTTCAGAAATATAAAGTAATACGGATAAAATTTAATAGCTATATTTTATTGAAACTAATATTTTTTCTATAATTTAACCAAATTTTAATCCATCAAAGTTGATGTCAAAAATCATGGTTAAAACAACACAAAATATCTTTTCTGTTATGTTTGTTTGAGAAAACTGTTTTAAAATATCCTTGTAATACACCAATATTATATCTGATGCTTCTAGAAAATTAGAATTCTTCATTCACACTTTTTATGAAAAAACTTGATTTAAATTCTGTTTTATCTAGTACGAAAGTACTAATAATTCTGTAGTTTGGAAAAGAGTAAATGAAAGAGTATAGGCTTTGTTAGACAAACCTACTAAACCATGAATCATTATTGTGTATCCGAATTTTGCAGTTATCAAATAAATGAATGCCATCATAAATTTAGGTTTGAAACTTCCAATCTCTGATACATCCAGAGATTGTAAAACATGTTTGCAGTAAATAAGGATTGTTAACAGTATCAGTTCATGTTCTTTGATATTCTTAATTAACTTCTTTTTATATAGAAAAAATTCCAAAAATTGTAACATTTAGGTACATCAACAACTCTTTACTTCATAGTGTTAGATGTTCAATGGTGCTTCATCACATGAATACAACATTACAACGGTTTACTCAATTCGGCTGATGAATTTGAATAAAACAAAACTTATAAACTAAAGATTACATCTTTATTTAAGTGTTGAACAATAAATCAAAATTTTAGGGATACAACATTTTGAACAAAAATCTTACAACGTTATTTTCTTAAGTTTAGATTCAAGAGAGAGAAAAATATATATCTTGCTTAGACAGTATTGTGCATACAAAATGGATGAGCTTTGTATACTTATTGCACTGAAGCAATAGTAATATATTGCCATAAACATTTTTAGAAAATAATTTATTTGAAGGAAAATATTTAGTGTTCAAAGGTGCCCCCAGTTCAAATGTGCACCCTCTCCCTTACTTGAAGCTCATCTCAAACATTGTTAGTTTGTGCTTTTTAAGTTTCGCAGAAAATGTTTCCTAAAACTCTCCGGTTCCCGAATCGGTTTGGAAAGTGGAAATGGTCTTAAAAGTTAAAAATTGAAACAGAAATTGAAAAAATTAACTATGAAATAACAATATTTGACATAGTTAACAAGTATTCTATGTAGAAACACACATTAGGATAAGCTTAGATTATTTTTAAATTTTTTTACTGAATATTATTCAAATTACTTTTGTAAGAATAGAAAAAACTCCAAAATTGAGCCCCTCCCGAAAGAAAATCCTGGCTACGGGCCTGGTTTTGTTTTGTTTTTCCTTTTGACTGAGTGCACAATTTTTAAACCCCAGACTATCTTTTTTATTGCTGCATATTTGTCGCATTGCTGCATATTTATTTAAAATGAATGTAGCCAGCTTTGTTTATTTTATTTTTTCAGGATTCGCTTCATTCAGTGGCACAGAATGGATCCAAACACGGCGTGTGACTTCGAAAGCGATGAAGGACATAGGTTTGCATTCAACACGTTGGGAGGAGCTTGTGCAAGTATGTTATTTTATCAAAATCTACTATTTAAGGAGCTTGAAAACAAAATAGTCCAGGAGTTAGGGTTTAATTTTCCCCGGAGTTCATAAATGTTGCGTTCCGGACAGGGCTCTAGCGAAGACCTTTTTATTGGTGGGGGAGAGAGCCTTTAATTGCCAAGTCAAAATTTAGTATTTGCCAACTCAGTGAAAAGCAAATATAAATATAGTTCTCGTCGTTTGCCAATTAGTTTTATAATTTAAACAAGTTATCACAGTTAGAAAATGTAATATAGTTTTTATTTGTAAAAAGTTTAATATTATTTTTAATTATATTGGTAACTTAACGTCAAATCTATCAGAAATAAAAAGTGTATTATGGTTTTTTATTAAAGTTTTGAACTAATTTGCCAATTCAGTTTGTAAATTTGTCAACTGTAACAGCATTTGCAAATGTTTGGGGGGGGAGGCTCTCCCTCTGCTCCCCCCTTCCCCTTAGCGAGGCTCTTGGTTCCGGAGCCCAACGGAAAGCACTTTTTAAAAACCAAAGCCAAGTTATCTTCCCTCATAGAGGAATGCCGAATGAGATAGGTAGAGGTGAAGGAAGCCTCAAAAAAGTTTGTAATATGAAACCATTTACCGCTCAAATTTTAATGATCCATACAAAAGGGTTTTTATATTAATAAGAAGAATCGAAAGAAATGAATTACTGCTGAAGCATATTTTAAGAAGAAATAGTAAATTTTTAAAATGGGCACTGTTATTTATTAAAATAAATATTTGTTTTTAAAATAATTGCAATTGGAAAATTAGCAATAATTAAATGTCAAATTAAGGTATTGAAAACATTTGATACAAACCAAAAATTGTATTACTAGAAGTTTCCTGCTTTACTGTAATGTTTAATGCTTTATAACGTAGATGAAGTTATTTTGTTTGCAAATAACAATACGCATAAGTAATTCAATTAATTCAAACGGATTAATGTAGAGGGCTTTTTTTATGGAATGAAATTTTCAAATAGATCTCCATTTTGCCTACATCAATCGCTGCTAATTTACTTAATCATCTTTATTTCTTTTTAAAAACCTGTTAATAATTGCATATAAATAAATATTTATGATAGAATGATGAAAACATTCTTTTAAAATCATGTATGTAAACTTAAGGGTGTTCTTAAATCAAAAAGGGCAGCTTCGAGGCACATGCTTTAATTTATTTTTGTTCGGAAATGCATGAAAATAGCAGGTGTTATTATTCAGAAATTGTCTTATTGCACTCAATTTTCTGTAAAAAAAAAAAAAAAAAAAAAAAAAAATACATTTTTATAACAAGCTTTCAAAGTTGACACTTTTGAGCACATTTCCCAACGAAAGCAGAAAACCGGTCGAAAAGCAGGAGAAAAACGGGTGATTACGTCATCGAAATAGCTTAGAACTGCATAGGTAATTTAATTGTCATAAAATGGAAAAATAAGTTCGATTCCAAATCGCTTCCATAATCAGGCATTCCAATTTTATAACTTTTTGTTAAAAAATGAATTTGTAAATGTGTCAAAACGTTTTGCGCTAGTTGAGCGGAGCAATTAAGAACACCCTTAAGTGATAAATATTGATCTAAAGTCTTAATTTCTGAGTGCAAACGATTTTAAGAGAAGGAATCTGAAGTTTTATGAAAACCCGTACATTAGTTCTTGCTATAGTAGAAGTCATGAAAAAGGCAGCATAGCAGCGCCACCTGTTAAGTGACATACACCAAAAACTAATCAGGTCTATTTTATATATAGGTCTAACTGAATATAAAATTTTGTGAAATTCCATGCTTTACACTCTAAAACTGGGAGGAGTGAAAAGCTCACTTTTTGTAAGAGTGATAGGCATTTTCACTCTTTTTAGAGTGAATTTTATACAAATACACTCCTTAAAGAGTGAAATTTCCAACTCCCTAAAAAGGAGTGAAATATGTCACCCCGTTGTCGAGAGTGAAATATCTCACTCCATGGTCGAGAGTGAAAGCCCGGCATTACACACTTGAAAAAAATATCCGTTAAACTTTGAACCAATATATGGAGTAAAACAAGGAAAAGTACCAAAATATGTCAATTCTTAATTTTCAAAAACTAAATTTAATAATATAACCTATCAAATTAAGCTTATTAAGTGTTAAAAAGCACTCGTTTTCAAAAATGGGTGTCACTCCTTCGAAAGAGTCAACGGTCACTCCGAACGAAAAAGTGACTTAGATATGTATTACGCATCAACCAATCAGAAACCGTCTTCGCGCTTGTGATGATAAAAATGTATTCGCCATTTTATCATGTCCGCCATGTGTCCGACTTTCGTTTCCTCGACTTATATATGTGGATCTCCATTCCTTTAATTTGTATTAATATTGACACGTAATTTAAATTTCGATCTTGGAATGATATACTCCGATATCTTATGATTCAAAATAATCCACATAGAATAGATTTCTTGTTCTGGATTCAAAATGGAGAAAAAACAATGGAATAAAAGGCAATAATACTCCATTAATACTCAGTGACGAAGAGGTTACACTGCATACAGGGTGAGTCATAAATATCGAAACAATAGGCTATCTCCTTAAATATTGCCCTTAGACCTATACTTCCAATTGCAAAAATTCATAAAAAAATGTGAAATTTTTGATAAGATAAATTGCGACTCCATGGGGGGTCTAGTTGAAAAGTTACGAAAATTAAATTTTTATACGGCCCCCGTAGGACAAAAATTCCAATTGGGAAAACTTTCCTTATTCGGTCCTGAATAAGACACAAAAAGTTGCATCTTCATATCTCCAAAATTCGCAAAGTTATAGCCGTTTAAAAAATTCATCAGGTTTTAAGGGATTAGACACAAATTGAAATGCGCACAATTCAAAAAACAATGTTAATTTAACAGTTCTAGAAAACGCGTAAAAAATCTATTTCTTGATTTAAAATTTTGATTTTTTTTTCTTTTTTTGTGATGGTTGGCCTTATAATTTGCTAAGAAAATCACATTCTAAAATTTCTCATACAATTTATAAAATTTTCATGTGGTTAGTACTGGTTTAAATGGGACAATCAAAAATCGTTATAACTCGTAAAATTATTTAACGGATTTCAATTTCTTTCCATTTAATTAAAGATGAAAATCTGATTTTAGTTTTGTTCCAAGGTTTTTTTCTATTAATTTTAAAACTATTAAAAATGTTTATTGAAAAAATAATATAACTTTTAAAAAAATCATATTTTCAAAAGCAAAAATTTTTTCAAAAGTAAACATTTTTTTCAAATTTGCCGAAACAAAACTAATGTAAAAAAAATCAAAAATGACATGTTTCAAGTTCTTTTGTCTTTTAAAAATTCTTAACATTTAATAATTTAAAGACAAGAAATGGAGGATAAAAAATTCATTATGCAGAAAAACGAAGTGTATTGTTTAAATGTCCGTCAGTTATTTAAAAAAATGCTTTTTCTAAGATGCACAATAAGTCTATTTTTTTTTTTCAATTTACTTTTGACAACTTCATGCTTTTTATCGTCCTTCAGAGGATGTTAAAAAATCGGTATTCTGGGCCCAGGTAGGGCCAGGACCGAGATGTTACTTTTTTCTGAAGACCCGCCAGGCCGGGCCTAGCGTACTTTTCATAAAGGATGGGACTTCCTTCAACTTAGGTGCACTCTGGATGAAATTTCACCGGTCACGGCAAAACCCGTATTAAAATCTCTGTCTCTGACTGACTTAATACGTGCATAAAATAAATAAAATTCGGCTCAATCGATTTTTTTACGAAAAACATATAGGTTTTAAAATCTTTATTTTACAAAAAAAAAAAAAAAAAAAAAAACTTTAAAATTTCAAATTTATTTTTTAAATAGATTATTCAAAGGCTAAAAAATTAAATACAATAAAACCAGTGAAAAAAAATCTACCTATGACGAAATTCCGTCTTAAACGGAAAATATGTTGATCCATGCAAAATAAATGCCATAGTACCTGAAAAGAAAATAAGCTACAATTCCATCTTCTAGGTTGAGCATCTGTCTATAACGTACTTTTTCATTCCTATGTGATTCCGTCTTAAAAAGTTTTAGTGTATAACATTTTTCAGAGTCCCCAACGCATGGGATATGGATTAACGATATTAAAATATAAGTGAAACATTTACATATAAATAGAGATTCATTGACAAAATAAATATATTACAGCCTTTGGCGCTTCTTTAATAATAAAAAGTATAAATATAAAAAACGAAAAGCTATAAAAGTACACACACATAGCGTATAGTATATTTGGACATAAAATATACTATACGCTGCTATTTTATGTCCAAAGAAAAAGTGGTCTCTTACACCGATTTTTATTAAATTGCAATTTGTGAATGTTCCCTAACAAGCGTTGAAATTGAGTCAGTTTAGAGGCAGGGAAAAGTGGTGTAAGTCAGGAATTTTTGAAGATTTTGGGATTTAATATCTCTGTGGGATTTTTAGATACGGAGATGAAATTTGTTTTGTTCGATTTAGGAATGGATAAGGAATAATTTCCTAATTGGGAATTTTGCCCTACGGGGGCCGTATAAAAATTTAATTTTCGTATTTTTTCAAATAGACCCCCCATGGAGTTGCAACTTATCTTATCAGAAATTTCACCTTTTTTTATGAATTTTTGCAATTGGAAGTATGGGTCTAGGGGCAATATTTGAGGAGTTAGCCTATTGTTTCGATATTTATGACTCACCCTGTATATCTTATTTATCAAACAAAGGATTATTATTCATCAAACAAGAGATTGTTTGATAAAAGGCTATTTAATTTTCTACTGACTTTGTCACCTAGCAACCAAGATATACCTAATTATTTCAAAATGTAAAAAGTTTTCTGTGCAAACGATTTTTTGTGATAAATACATTATCTGTTTTATTTCTTCAGCTTTTACCTAAGCTGTGTGAAACAATATTCTTTTTGTTTTTGAGTTTGATTAGAATGTTTTTATGAGATATGTGAAAAATTGTTACGGTTTTTATTGGAGTTGTGTTTTGTGAAATTATTAATGTTCGAAAGAACCTGAGTTGAGTTTACTCATGAGAATAAACTGTTTAAAACCAGATATGAGTAATTAATTTTGAGTTGGGTAAAATATTAATAAACTTTCGAAGAATTGGAAATTCTTCATATGGTCCGTCTCTACGGAGAAAAATCAGCGAGTTGTTCTACGTCAATGATTGAAGGATAACTGGTGAATATTTTGTGCTGTTTTGCTATTTCTTCGATGTTAGAATTCATCTTTTAAAGAGCCAAGAGGGGTAAGTGCACCCATTTAATTTTAATTCATTAAAAATGAGTATGAAAGAATTAAAAGCAAAAAAGAAAATTTTCAAAACAAACTTGACAAAATTAAAAGAAAAATTATCGAATACTGAGCTAGAATTAAATGAATTAATTCTCATAAAGGAGAAACGGAATAAATTAGAGAAAAACTTTTCTGAGTTATTTGAGTCTATTTATAAGATAAGTAAAAAAGATGATATTGAGGATTTTATTAAGGAAAACGAAGAAATTAATGAAATTTTAGAAATAATGGAATTTGAACTTACAAAAAAGTTATCAAAAATGAAAGTGCAAACTGTTAATTTAGAAAACGCCACAAAGGCTGATAATAACATTAAATTGCCAAAGTTAACTCTTCCTGTATTTACGGGTAATTTGCATGAGTGGCTTTCTTTCAAAGATATATTTAAGGCTACTGTACATGAAAATTCTAATTTGTCAGGGGCAATGAAATTACAATATTTGAAGTCTTCATTGAGAGGAGATGCCTTTCGTATAATTCAATCTATTTCAATCGTGGATTCTAATTATGAAGTTGCATGGTCGCTTTTGGAAGAACGGTTTTCAAATTCGAGAGAACAAGTTTACGCGCATTTAAAACGTTTTTTAAATATTCCTGTTATTCAGAATGAGTCCCCAGCAGCATTATTAAATCTAATAGATATAACAAATGAATGTATTAGGTCGTTAGAGATTTTAGAACAAAAAGTTGAGGGGTTTTCTACTACTATGTTTGCTTATATTTTGGCTCAAAAATTAGATGTAAATACAAAAATGTGGTGGGAAAGACATCTTAAGCGGGATAATTTACCGAGTTTAACTGAATTGCTAGAATTCTTCAGAGACCACGCGCGTACACTAAGTGCGTCCAAACAAGTAAATACAAAGCGAAATTTTCAAAACGAAAGCCAAACAAAGCATAGCTTTTCAAAGGTAACATCCATGGTTGCGAGTTTAAATGAGAAAAATATGCGCAAATGTGTTGTATGTAACCAGGAAAATCACAGTGTTTTTAAATGTCCCAAATTTCAAAAATTTAATGTACAGGAAAGAGTAGATTTTGTGAAAAAAAACAATATGTGCTTTAACTGTCTTTCAGAATTCCACTGCGTCAAAAAATGTAACTCAACATTCTCGTGTTCAAAATGCCATAAACGCCACAATATACTTCTTTGTTTTGATAGGCGTGAGAGAAATTCCAATGCGGTGGGAAACACAAAAAATTATAGTGATAAGGAAGTGCCAAATGCATTGTCGACGAATGAAAGTAAACCAACATTAAATGTGGACGCCATACCATTTGAGTTAAATAACCAAATTCAAAATTTCACTGGTACTTCAAATGTGAGATCGAATAATGTTAAAACAGTTCTTCTTTCCAATGCTATTGTTTATATGAGAGATAAATTCGGAAATAAAGTTCCGGTGCGTGCTTTATTGGACAATGGTTCAATGAACAATTTTTTAACATTGCAGTTAGTTGAAAGATTAGGAATTCGAAAAGAAAAAAGTAATATTTCGGTATCGTGTTTAAGTGGATCCTCTGTAGCGGTAAAAAATAAAACTACTGCCTTGATCAGTAATAATTCTTTAGATTATAGTCGGGAGTTAGATTTCCTTATTATACCAAAGATTTCGCAAATTATGCCCTCGAAATATATTAATATTTCAGAGCTAGGAATTCCAGAGTCTATTATTCTTGCTGATCCTGAATTTAATAGACCAGGGAAAATAGATCTTTTGCTAGGAGCTGAAGTATTTCTAGAATTGATAAAGGTGGGTCGTATGAAGTTACCAAATTCTAAATTAATACTGCAAAATACGGTGTTCGGTTGCATAGTAAGTGGGAGTGTTTACGATTGTAATGATCAAGAACAAATACATTGTGGGTTAATTACTGAAACAGATTTAAATTTCGAAATGAAAAAATTTTGGGAAATTGAAAGAGTAGAAGAAAGTACACCATTGAGAAATACAGAAGAATTAGCATGCGACACCCACTTTATAAACACACATCAGAGAGATATAACGGGCAAATTCATAGTACAAATGCCGTTGAAAAAAGATCCTAGTTCTTTGGGAGAATCAAAGCAATTTGCGGAAAATAGATTAAATTCACTTTGGAATAGGCTAGTCAAAAATCCAAATCTTTTAGAGTTATATTGCGCATTTATGGCAGAGTATAGAGAGTTAGGCCATCTGGAGGAAGTAGAGAAAACAGATGAGCCAATACATGCGAATTATCTACCTCATCATGCTGTTTATCGCCCAGATAAAAGTTCTACAAAATTGAGAGTTGTCTTTAATGGTTCACATGCAACTTCATCAGGAGAATCCCTAAATTCCATACAGCTGAATGGAGGTGTCATTCAAGATGATTTGTTTAGCATAATACTTAGATTTCGTACACACCGCTATGCATTTACAGCAGATGTAAAAATGATGTATCGCATGATACTTATCGATAAAAGTCAACGTGATTTACAGCGCATAGTTTGGAAAGATTCTGTAAATGGTGAGATGAAATATTACAGACTATGTACAGTCACATATGGCACAACTAGTGCCCCTTATTTAGCCATGCGCTGCCTTAAACAGCTTGGTATAGATGGTGAATCTCAATTTCCGTATGCTTCTGGTGTGGTACAATCAGACTTTTACATGGACGATGTCCTGACTGGAGCAGCTGACCTAAAATCGGCTAAGAGACTGCAAATTGAGCTTATTCAACTATTAAATACGTGTGGCATGAACTTACATAAATGGTTTAGTAACCATCCAGAATTAATGGAGCCAGCCTTTAAAAATGAGAATTACACTTTTGAAAATATGAGTGAAACTAAGGCACTAGGACTTTGCTGGAATGCCAATGATGATACTTTTACTTTTAGTGTATCATTCAGTGAGCAAACCAAGGTAACTAAAAGAAGTGTGCTGTCAAATATTGCTCGCATTTTCGACCACTTGGGTCTACTTGGACCAGTTGTGACGAAAGCAAAAATTTTCCTACAAAGACTGTGGAGACTGCAAATTGATTGGGATGAAAATCTCCCTACAGCTGAGCTTGATGATTGGTTGCAGTTTTTAGAATCATTAAGAGCCATCAATAATATAAGTGCTGTTAGATACATTTTTACAAATAATCCAGTGCAAATTAAAATTTGGGGCTTTTCAGATGCTTCGGAGAAAGCCTACGGTGTGGCATTGTATGCTGCGTCTTCAAATTCTTCAGGAGAGCAAATTTCTCAGTTGCTTTGCAGTAAAAGTCGAGTTGCACCAATCAAAACAATCACTATTCCTCGCTTGGAGCTCTGTGGTGCAGTTTTATTAGCCAAATTGATGAATAAGGCTGCCAAAACCTTAAAAGTTCCTAAAGAATCTGTTTACTATTATTCAGATAGTACTATTGTATTATGTTGGATTCGAAAACAGCCGTGTGACTTAAAAACCTTTGTGTCATCACGTGTGGCTACGATTCAGAATCTTTCTGATATCAGTCATTGGGGACATGTGGCTTCTTCTGATAATCCTGCTGACCTTGTGTCACGAGGTGTAGATCCAGACAAACTTCTCCAGAGTAACTTATGGTGGAAGGGTCCACTATTTCTAACACAACAAACTGAACCTTCTTTAAATACTGTCGAACTTGAGCAAAATGATAATGATCTATACATAAGTGAACTTAAACATACAGCTTCAAAGACTACACTTTTAATATCAGACTGTTCATTTTTTATTGACTATTTTTTGCAATTGAGTAATAATTATGCTAAATTAATAAGAATTCTTAGCTATGTTTTCAGGTTCATTCAGAATGTCAAGAAGCCAAAAGAAAGGTATTCAGGTAAGCTAACATCTGCTGAATTGAAGAAGGCTGAGCAGTTTATCATAAAATCTGTTCAAGAAAAAGAGTTCAGTTCTGAATTCACATTGTTATCTAAGGGTAAGGAGTTACCAAAAAATAGTAGATTACTTTCATTAAATCCTTTCTTGGATAAAAATAATTTAATCAGAGTTGGAGGTCGTCTCCAAAATAGCACGGTAAATTATGCCCCAAAACACCCAATTGTACTGCCCTCTAAACACAAATTAACAGAATTAATTATCGAGTTTTATCACAAAAAATATCTACATATAGGACCACAAAATTTACTTTATTGTGTTCGAAGAGAATTTTGGCCTTTAAACGGTAGGGCTATTTGTAGAAAAATTGTACATAAATGTATTACATGCTTTAGGGCCAAACCTAAATTGTTAGAGCAAATTATGGGCGAGCTCCCAAAAGAAAGAATAAATGTAGACTTTGTTTTTAATTGCACAGGAACTGATTTCTGTGGTCCATTTTTGATTAGATATAGAGGTCAACGTAAAGGCATTTATCATAAAGTTTATGTTTGTATTTTTATTTGTATGGTAACAAAGGCAGTGCATTTGGAATTAGTTACTGATTTAACGTCTGAGGCTTTTATTGCCACATTAAAGAGGTTTTTTGCCAGACGAGGCAAACCTCGAAAAATTTTCAGTGATAATGCAGGCAATTTTGTGAAGACTAATGTAGAGCTTAAAAGGTTGCATGAATTGGTAAACAAACCAGACCAGAACCTTACTAATTACTTGATATCTGAAGGTATTGCTTGGGAATTTATTCCCCCTAAAGCTCCAAATTTTGGAGGTTTATGGGAATCGGGAGTCAAGTCCTTCAAGTATCACTTTAAACGTGTTGTGGGCAACTCTAAATTAACTTATGAAGAAATGTTAACTATAATTGTCCAAATTGAAGGTATCTTAAATTCGCGCCCGCTTACTCCCTTGAGTACAGATATTGATGACTTGGAGGTCTTGACCCCGGGACATTTTCTTATTGGTCGCCCACTTAATGCCATTGCTGAATCTGACCTGAGTAATATTGAAGATAATAGACTAAACTTATGGCAAAAGACCACTAAAATGGTTCAGACCATCTGGAAAAAGTGGAAAAATAGTTATTTAAGTACATTGCAGCAAAGGCATAAGTTGATGATATCAAAAAACAACCTCAAAATAGGAGATATGGTTGTAATAAAGGAAGATGATCTTCCAGTGTCCAAATGGTTATTAGGGAGAATTGAAGAAGTATTTTTTGGTAATGATAATAGAATAAGAGTTGTAAAAATAAAAACCCCAAATGGAATATATAAAAGAGCAGTATCCAAAATTGCTGTATTACCTCTTGAAAAGTAATTCAGTTTTTATAAGAAAGTGTACATTATTGTAAAATTTCTTTATTTATTATGTATTATGTAAAATTGTTTAAATATTTACTTAAATTTAACTTAACTGTGACTCATTTATATTGTATTTAATTGTATTGTTCTTTATATTTTTTACAATGGTTGTAATTGCAGTGTTTTAGTTTGAAACCCCCCTCAGAGGTTTCAAGAGGGGCGGTATGTTTGATAAAAGGCTATTTAATTTTCTACTGACTTTGTCACCTAGCAACCAAGATATACCTAATTATTTCAAAATGTAAAAAGTTTTCTGTGCAAACGATTTTTTGTGATAAATACATTATCTGTTTTATTTCTTCAGCTTTTACCTAAGCTGTGTGAAACAATATTCTTTTTGTTTTTGAGTTTGATTAGAATGTTTTTATGAGATATGTGAAAAAATGTTACGGTTTTTATTGGAGTTGTGTTTTGTGAAATTATTAATGTTCGAAAGAACCTGAGTTGAGTTTACTCATGAGAATAAACTGTTTAAAACCAGATATGAGTAATTAATTTTGAGTTGAGTAAAATATTAATAAACTTTCGAATAAACTGAATTCTTCAGGGATAACATTTAAAAAAAAAACAGTAAGTCAATTTTAACTTTTTATTTTCTGAAAGTAAGTTCTAGAATGTTGAGTTAAAAATTTACTTTATACAGGAAGTTGTTTGCTATCTTTATGTGCTCGGAGAAAAAAAAAAGAAAAGAAAAATCGCTGACACAAAGATTGGTATTTTATGCCTGATGTTTACACATTAAAATGTTTTAGTAATATTAAAAGTTTGCAGTATGTCTTATATTAGATGACATTTATTTATTAGAGATAAATAACTCATTAAAACTGTTTTTCCAACAGTAAGAACAAAACATATGTAGCAGTGTTGAATTTAGGGGGTGGGCAGCGGGGGGAGGGCGCACTCCCCACGGCGTATTGAACCCCCCCCCCCGGAAATTTTGAAATTTTGTGTTTTCAATGGTCAAAATGGGCAATTTCCCTCCCCGAGTCAGAAATATCCCTCCCGGAGAAAAATGTCTGAATTCAACACTTATGTAGTCATTTCTTTTATTTTATATTTTCTTCATTTTTCTTTTTCCTACATGACTATATTTTTCATAAAACTTTAACTCACATTCATAGAATACTATAGGGTAGATGTAGCAGTAATGTACACTCCTGAATGTTTTTGGTTTATATATATATACATATATATATATATATATATATATAAACTAATAAAAATTTAGCTTTTATTTTTTTCCGTAACTCGTCCTTGCATATTTTATAATTTAGCACTATTGTTGACACTCTTAATTAAACCAATCAGTAAGCAGAAAATAATGTTTTTAAGTTCCACTGTTTTTCATTGAAAATCGTGTTTTCATTGAAAAACATACTAAGAGCGGGCTTCATTTAATAAATTTATATATTCCTAATTTTCTTGCAAAATTTACAATTTTTTGTTTTTGTAGTTGAAGATACTTTTGAATTTTATATGTATTTAATGCCGTTTATAAAATTTCATTATTTTTTAAGGTTTTGAGAGGAGTGTCCATTACTGGAATACTTAAGTAGTAATTTTCCAGTAAGTAGTAATTTTCCACACCTCATATAGGCATTGTTAAAACAGCAATTACGGTAATGTTTATACTGCATAAAATATTTTGACTTAATTAAAAACTTAGGTAATCAATTTTAATTTTTAAATTGCACTTACCAAAATATAACGACGCCAAAATTTTTATAAATAGTTGCTTTTAAGTTACATTAATGTGATTAATAAAATTTCAATATCTTCTTCATTTTAGTATTGTTATTTTTTTAAATGAATCTAACTATGTTTTGCCTATTTTATAATCTGGCAATTAAACCACTCATGAAGCCGAAAAAATTGTTTAAGGGCACAGTCAAAGAGGGGCTTATAGGGTTTAATCGTTCACCATTTAAACAAAAACACTTAAGTTACAGAAGTTGTTAAAAACACATTTTCTCTCTTAAATATTTGTTTATTTTTACTTTTTCAATTTTGTCGGCAGATATTTTTTAGAATAACACTTTCATTTTCGGTACCGGTTTTGAAAGTGAAAGAAACTTTATAAAAAATATCTGCGACCGAAATCGAAAAAGTAAAAAAGTTGCGATATAGAGACGAACTTCAGCTATTCGATGCAAAATAAATAAATAAATAAATAAAATGTCGATATGCAAACGAGATATTAGAAAAATCTCTCCCCATAGGATTAACATTAGTTCGTGAGTGTCTTCGCCGACAAGTACAAATGCCTTAAAAGTATCCATTACATGCACATCTACTCTATATACGAGAATAAAAAATTGAAATTAAATATGACTTACCATGTCGTTTTATAAATACGGGTTGTATTAATATATATTTTTCAGAAATAAGATTTTAATTACACATAAAAAAAACATAGATAACGTGCAGTATAGATTTATTTAAATAATATGTAAAATTTAATGGGTATCTGAAAAAAAAATTTGTCTGTTTAAGATTTTAAAACTGTTTAATAACTTGCGCTTATGGGCATTTTAAAACTATCATATATCTATGGGGCTACCAATGAAAGCAAAGACAAGGAGAAAGATTGGAATAAAATAGTTTATTTCTGTCAATAATCTAATTTAATTCATATGTAACTTTATTTACGTTTCCCTTAAAAAGTTTAATTAATGTTACATACTTTGAATTAAATAAATATTGTCAATAACGTATTTTATTCCAATCTTTATCACACTTGTATTTATTTTTATTGTATGTTCTAAAAGACACGATTCTTTTAAAATACCCATAATAGCAATAAAAAAAGGAATTCATAAAAAAATAAAAAATAAAAATAAATAAATAAATAAGCATTTACTCCTATGAAAAAGTGACTACTCACTTCTACTAGGAGTGAAAAAACGCACTCCTTTAGCAAAAGTGAATAGTCACTCCAGAAATAGTGATTATTGACCCCTGTGTAGAGTGAATAATCACTTCCCAGGAGTCAGTATTCACTCTTTCAAAGAGTCAGCGATTCCACTTTTGCTCTAAAGAGGTTGGGCATACTTTGAGCCTGCGATAGAGTGAGTATTCACTATTCTGGAGTGAATAATCACTCGTTTTTATTTAGAGTATAGTTCTTGAAATAGAACGACCACAAAATTTAATGTCACATACAGACAGACTCACAGACAGAAAAAACATGTTTTTTGGAATCTTTGACCCCTAAAATGTGCAATTTCGTCGAAAACCAAAATTCAAAAATTTTCACGAATCCAATAATTTTTACAATCAGATTTATTGTTTACACTGATTTATAGATTTATTACCGGATTTACAATTTAAATTTTGATTTAATGATTTTAATTTGATTTATTACAGGATTTATTGATTTGTTATAGGATATATTGATTTTACATGGTTTATTGATTTATTATATGATTTACAATTTACATCTTGATTTACTGATTGTAACTTGATTTACTAAAAGATTTACTGATTTACTATTGGATATATTGATTGTAACTTGATTTATTTATCGGATTTATTGATTTTACATTGATTTACAGATTTACTACAGGGTCGGATCCCTCGCATCTGCCCTTATTTGTGTTGTTTCTTACCGAAGTTCTTACATTTGACGTAACTCTGGAACATACTTCTATTTAGCGCTCCCAAGTGTAGAATTTATGGGTTATTTTCCCAATGATTTCGAACGGCGACGAAGAGTACCAAAATTAACTGCGATTCAGAATTTCAGACTTAACGATGGACTTTGCGAAATTTGACTTTCCATAATATTTTTAGCATTAGTGCAAAATCCTGCATCTGCACATCGTATTTTGGTGAAGCCAGCGCATGAATGATCTAGTCCAGTGGTTAAGACTAGGACTGAATAAGAGGTTTTGCATTTGTGAACCCAAATTTGCGTGATTTGTCCTCTTTAGAGTTTTATTTTGATCTATATTAACCCTTTCTTGCGCAGTATTACCGGTCTGGACACACCTAATTTTATTTCCAAACTTGCAACTGGCATTAATAATATTTTAATAGAATCTTGCTGTTACTATAAAAACTTCAGTCTACAATTTCTCATTTTACTAACAGAATTTGTCTGCACCGGAAAGGATTAAATCAGTTAGCAAAGATCAATCGATATTTATTATAATCGATATACCTTTGCAATTATTTTATTGTCAAATAGATTTTTTAAAATAATTAATTGAAATTGTAATAATTGAATTAATATATTCACTTGATCGATTTTTAATAGTAAAGTAAATATTATTTTTGCAGTAAATATTTATTAAAATTCAATAATGAATCTCCTAATCTTCCATTAAATGTATTGTTTTGTTGGAACTTTAGAAACAGATAAATATAAAATTATCAGAATTAATATATTAAAGGTTATTATTATTTTTTTTTAAACTATTATTGATGCATAAAAAAAGTTATTAATTTAAAATATATGTTACTTTATAATTATTTTATTTTAAGCATAAATATAATATAGTTATTTAAATCTTATTTTAAAATTCGTATGACTTACAAGTTATTTTCTTAATAAATAAATTTTTCTAATAATTAAAATGTAATAAATATATTTTCTTAATTTACTTTAAAAATATTTTTGTTGGAACTTTAGAAACAGGTAAATATAAAATTATCAAAGTTAATATATTAAAGTTTTTATTTTTTTTATTTTAAAATTATCTTTGATACATAAAAATATTTATTAATTTGTCATTGTTTGTAATTCCTTTATTTTACGAAAAAGAAATATATACGATTTTTAATGCAGATAGGACGCTTATCAAGTTATTATTAAATAACAAATACATTTGATGAATTGAGTATCAGCACTGTTACTCAGAAAATAAAGTTTTCTCCTTTCAGACAAAGAAGTTCATCCCACCAATAGTCAGTCAAATTGCAGAATTTCGCAATAATGCTAAAAATCTTAAGGAAAGTCAAATATCGCCACTTTTACTCGGGATCTTATTTTATTAAGGGGGCTCAGGGGTTGAAAACTTTTTAAAAAATCTTTTTTTTTAATGATCTAGTTGGATTATTCAATTACTTCTTAACTCAATGCAAAAAACCGCATAAAAATATTTGCATTTTTAACGGAGTTATAAGCATTTATGTATCAACACTTTCAATTGCCGCACCCATATAATTTCACCTTTAAGTCGCATTTTCTCAAAACTTGATTTTTGACGACTAACACCAAGATTAAAAAAAAAAAAAAAACTATTTGATGGAATGGCTTAATTTTTTTTCTTTTGCATGCATATAACATCATTATCTACAGAATGAATTAATATAGTTTAGATTAATTAATATTTTGAGTATTTTTAATGAAAAAAAAGTTGTATTTTTTAGGGGTTTTTTTTAAATTTTTAAGTTTGAGAGATTTTTTTTAATAATGTTTTTTTCGAGTGATTGTTATATCCTTAATTCATTCTATAGAGTAAAGTTTCCTGATCATTTTAAAGCAAAAATTAGGTTCTTAAGTCAATTTAACGTTAAGATATCTTGGTGTTGGTGATATAACACATAATCTTTTTTCGAAAATTGTGTTACATAAATTTTGCTATATTTCTTATTATATTACATTGAAGTATTTCATTTTATAATTTTATAAAACTACAAACATACCTTTAAAATATCAGAAACTTTAAAATAATTACACCGAATACTTCTGTTTTTATATGGACTCGAAGCGAGAGCTCTGTTTACATGTTTTTCCGTATCGATCAACTCCTGAGCCCCCTTAACATGCAGCTGTTGTTCGTGTATCGTGTTTATAAAATACAGGTGGTCATAAAAAAAACTTCTTCTATATATGGACTACAGATAAGACGGGCTCAGTCCGAGCCCGGGCCCGAGACGGCCTCGGGCTTATTTTTTCTAACGCCGGATAACTTCATTTATTCATGCATATAAAAAATAGAAAGAACCTTTTCCATTTAAAATTGCGTACTTATTCCATTTCAAGTCATTTTAATTTTTTTTTATCAAAATGACGAGGGAACTGAATGCTTGTTTATTTATTTTAATATTTCGTTGCTGTTTCAAAAGAAAATTTGTGATAATTACAGATTTATGCCTACGGAATTTCCGGCGACGATCTATTTATATGGCGCCAATCAAAACAAACACAACAATGAATTTACTTTTAGTTGGCTTTTCGTTAGCAGAAGATATTTTTTTAATGGGATCGTTTATTTATTTATTTATTTAGTTACATAACGCAAAGAGAATATTTTCTTTTGTTTTTGGTAGACGAGAATTAGATGGAAGTTTGCAAATTATTTAATATTCGATTGTGCTCGAATCACAATCGTTCTTCTTATGAAAATAGTTTTAGTGATTATTATATGTATTTGTCATTATGAACTTTGCTCATGCTGGGGACGCTATTCCTTCTCGAAGTCACTTTTCTATGTAAATCAGTATGATTACCAAGTTATTCAACAGAAAGCACTCGATCATCGTTTCCTCTTTTTCTATAAAAGCATAGCACCTTTAAAATAACAATGTCATTTTTTTAAATTTACGTTACTTTTCAGGTACCTACCAATCATAGAAGATTGTTATGAAAAAAGAATCCATTATAATGAAATATGTACACCTTTTACAGAAAATTGAAGAACGTTGTTCGATTTGCAAGCTTATTAATAGTAAATTCTGCAAATTTCATGCATTTATTTATTAAACACAAACGTGTCCATCAAATTTGCTTGTTAAAGGAGGAAAAAATATGAGAATCCTTTTAAATATGAAGTGTATTTTTATTTTATACGAGTTTTGATAGGGTTGAATTTAAATTTTCATTTAAAAATTATATTTATGTAAGAAGTTTTTAAAAATGAGATATTACTTTGAAACAATTTTTAAATACCATACAATTTTATTTTGCATATTTTTGGTATCGGGCTTGGGCGGGCCCTGGCTTTGAAAAACGAGCCCGAACTCATCTCTAATATGGGACCCCTAGCGGTTTAACCCTCAACCAACCGATAAGAAATTTTAGATATGTGAACGCATGTGCTCGAATTCATGATGACTTAAAACAATAGAGCTCTCACAGTTATGGTTACAGTGAACAAATTTCAAAATTTTCGAATGGCAACAACCATTCATCAGCGCATTGAAAAACCGTTGGAATTATACACGTATGGCGAAAATTGATGGCGTAAAACACTTGCTAAAAAACCATTGTAAAGCAGCTAAGACAGTATTTTTTTCAGTAACCGATTTTTTCCGACTTGTGAAAAGGAAAGAAAAGGGTGTTGCCATTCGAAAATTTCGAAAATTTTTCACTGTAATTGTAATTGTGAGAGTTCTATTGTGTTAAATGATCACGAGCCTTTACGATACCTTCAAATAACTAAATCTCAAATTTCCATTCGATTGGTTCAGCGATTAGGTCGTTAGAGATACATACATCGGAGACGTTTTTCTATGATTACCCTGTATTTTTACTGATTTTTTTTTTTTTTTTTAGCACCACGCTGTTCTTAATTTATACGAAAGATCGCATAAGCGCAACAGCAGTACTTTTTATTCTTTGTGATTTTTCACTTGTTAAATGGAACTACTGCAGCTTAGAAATAGAAAGAGAGAAACCCATTGTAACAGCACTATGTGTTGTGTTTTGCTACTAAATACAAAGAAATCTTTGCAAACAGATTTTCAGAAAATTTTCCACATCTGATATTTGCTTTTGTTCTGCTGGTTCATAAGATCATATAATATATATCGATGCATATAAGGTGTAGTCAAAATATATTTGAAAAATTCTTTTTTCTGAAGGAAAAATTTCTTTATTATTTACAATTAATACATAAAATATTAATATGCGAACAAAAAGGAGGGGAATAATCGCAGTTGTTATTATTTCAGAATGCTAGAGCTCAGAATATTGTTTCAACTTTTGCAATAAATCTTTCCAGATAATTATATTTTGTTTCTATTTACGGACGATCGGAAACTTGCCTTCTGGACGATCCTCGTACTTTTTACTGCATTTTATTATTTCAGGAAGAAGTAAAGTGTTTGGTGGAACACATTGAAAAAGAAGGACAACGTCCCCTGGAGCTTCATAGTTTTTTCGCCGAAACTTTCACCAATAATATTCTAACACTCATTATGGGAGAACGTCTTTCTACTGATCATCCTTTGACGAAATCAATGAGCGACGGTGTGAGCGCTATATTAGAAAACACACCTGTTCTGGATATGAACAACTATTCGCAGACTCTTAGCAAAATTCTAGAGTTTTTTGGTCTTGAAGAGAAATTCACAAGATATGACAGAGTAAAGGAATTCTGTTCAACCGTAGCGTAAGTACTTCACATCTTATTTATTTTCAGGGTTGGAAAAAAACCAGGTTTTTTTGTAAAAAATCAAAAAAACCGGTTTTTTTGGTTTAAACCGTGTTTTTTTTTTAAAACATCCTTTTTTATTACGTATACATGCATATTTATTGATAAAAATAGACATTATTGAATTATAAGTAGTATAAATTCATTTGAAAATAATTTAAATTAAATAATTATAGTTAATTATGTAGAAAATTGAAAAAATCCTATTTTAATTTAAATAGTTATTAGTAAACTCTTATGTTCAAACAATAAGCTACTCTACACAGTGAAACATTTATGTTTCGAAAATCTTTATAAATAATCTTTTTATTACTTATAATAAACATTTGATGTAGTTTTATGAATGTTCTTTTCTACAATTTAAAAAATAAATAAATTTGAGATTGTTCTTGGGGGTTTGTGTTTGAGAGGCAATTTGAAATCAACATTTATGGTCATTATATTTATCAAATAATTGAGGGGGAAAATAATTTGTTATTATTAAAATACTATAATTAGCACCCAATTTTTGAATACTCGTTCAGCTTCATATTTTGATTTTAATTCTTAAAGATAATCTCCCCAATAGAAAAAAATTATTTTATAGTTTCACCAAAATCTTAAAGATCATCCAGTTATGTAGCTCCATATTCAAAAGCATTGTGCATCTTATGATAGATTGCTTTAAATAATCTGCATTTTTTTAATGAAAATATTTTATACTAAATACTGAGTATTTTTAATCCATTTTATCTTTGATCAATTCACATATTATAAGATTTTTCTTTAGAGCAATGGAATATGTTCACCAATCCATACTGAATTTCATCCTATACATAAAAAAAACCAATCTAGAATCACTATATTTAATACTTTTTGCTGAAATAAAGTGTTAAACGTAGAAAATATTTATATCCAATAATTTGTAAGTCTTAAATTGTAAAGAAAAATGAGAAGATATCATTAGATTTTTTTGAAAAAAACCAATTGGTTTTTTTTCTTGAGAAAAAAACCAGTTGGTTTAAACCATGGTTAAAACCAATTGGTTTAAACCGTGCCAACCCTGTTTATTTTATTTTATTTATTTTTTATTTATTTTTTTTTTTTTTAACTGCAAGAAGAATGTGTTGGATTTATGATTATGAACAATTTCACCAACAGGTTTCCGAAAGATTTGTTACATTTTAGAAGATTTTAAACAAGATTTGGCTGTTTTCAGAAAATGTCTGTCCGTGAGTCTTTGTATCTATCTGTATGTGTGTCTGATTCACGCTTTGATGAAACTCTATTTCATATAATACGGAATTTGTTATTTTTTTTTGCTGTTAGACCTAGATCTAAACAGAGATCTATTAGGTTTAAGTTTAAATCGACCAATAGGTAACTGCTTCTATGCTACGGTTTTTCGGTTTCTGTGATGGTTAAGAACTAACACTGGCAATTGCACATTGGCATAGACTTCGTATTTTGTTAGACCTTGACATAAACAGATCCGTATTAGTCTTGTGTCTATACCACTTAATAAGCGTCGCTGCTATGCTCTGATTTTCAAGACTTCCACGGTAGCTATTAGCTCAAGAACAAATAGATTGTCACTTAATTTATGTTCAAGACTGTTTGATTTATATAGAAGCGACTGTTTTGTGATGGTCGCAATATGTTAATTTAGAATATACAGGATAAACGGTAAGAATTGAGGATAATGAGAAATAACTGATGTATGTTTTTTTTTTTTTTTTTATGCAAGCAAAAGAAGAAAGTAATGGAGTCATAACAATTTTCAACTTATGTTTTATGATGAATTTACACATTTTGGAAGGTATTGAATATGATTTGACTGTTCTTGAAAGTCTGTTTATCTGTCTATTAGTCTGTTAATTAGTGAGGCACAACTTTTTCGGCCGCTTTACCGCAAGAACTAATGTACGGATTTAATCAAGCTTCAGATTCAATCACAGCTTAATATAAATATTTCCTGATTAGGTTGGGTATATATCGTTGCTATCCCATGCTTGCCTAAATATTTCTAATCGATCCACAATCAATTAATTCAGTTTAGAGACGTAGTTTGCAGTATTTATTGCCGCATTCTTGTAACTCTTGTAACATTTTTAACTACATTAATGCCATCACTCATATTTGATAACTATATTGACTGTGGACTCAATTACAAAATATTAACTCTATGTTTATTTAATGAACAGCATTATGGTTTTATCAAATTTTTTATTCGTAAAAATGCATCTTTTTTAAAAAAAAGTTTATATATTTAATTTTTAAACAAACAAGCACTTTCTGCAGTGGAAACTTCGAAGAGATATGTTGATTGTCCGTCACATAAGTATGGGCTTATTTAAAGCCTCTGTCCATGTACAAAGTATAATAGATGAAATTTCATACTTATCTTTGAAGCAAACAACAACTGAATCTTTTTTCAAATAAAACTATTAAAGGAATTTATCAGGAAAAATTACGTTACTTTTTCAAAAAGATGTGTAAAAAAGCTTTAATCTTTATTTAATTAGTATTAATAGTATGCTATTTTCGATCATTTTATTTTATTTATTTATTTATTTATTTTTGTCCTTTCTTTTAAGTCTGAGGTATTGAGGTTCGAATGTACATAACACTACCTTCTAGATTCAGGACAAAAACAAAAACAGGAGTTGATAGATAATTAATTCACTTGATGATAGCTAATAGACCGCGGGATCACAGACAATCGCCTCATTGTGTTCACTGCTGAAATTTCAGTGTTAAATAAAACTCGATTCGCATATTAAAGCGCAATCGCTGGAATCTCTGTCGACGGATTCTGCCCGTAATTTTACAGGGATATTTTTAACAGTGCTGTTAACGTTAACGATGAAACTCAAAGTTTTTATTCGGACAAACACAGGAAAAATATTAAATATATCTATCAATAAACGGTCACTATCAATATCAAAACTATCAAAACTATCAAAACTATCACTATCAAAACTATCAATAAAGCTTACACAAAATCAGCTCTACGAACGCCCCCCCCCCCCCCCCCAAAAAAAAACACGACCACGGCGCAAGAAAAAAATTTGAATTTGACAGAGACAAAATTGAGGGATGTGAGTTCTAATTCAAAGTTAAAATAATTGTTCAATAAATATATAAATATCGAGGCCTACCTTGCGTGGCATCTTCTTTTAAGGATATTATTCCTTTTTCACTAAGAACACATTGAATATTGCTGCAAGAATAATACATTATTATTTAATTAAATATGTTCTGTAGAACAAATAATACGTGGACTTCCGTTTTCGAAAAACAGTCTCTTTAATTTACATAAATTCCAGGAGAACGCGGCACATTTATACGTTAATACAAAAACAAGAAGAAGAGTTTGAAATCTTATATTTTAAAGTTCTTTAAAATAGAAATATTCTCGGAGCTGACAGTTTTTGCTTCCGAAATAACAGCTTGAGGAAAAAGTTCTGAAGGTAAAAAAACAAGTTCGCAGTAAATGTGACGTCAAATGGAATGTTTTTTAGGGAAATCATTTCCTTCTTTTGTGGAATACTTTTGCAGTGCTGCCATCTCGTGTGACACTTTGGAAACAAATTCTCATGTAGAAAGACTTTTTTTCCAATACCCCTACTTTTGTTTTCAAAGTGCTAGCCTCAGTTGCAGCTGAGATCTCAAAGTTTCAAACTGAGGTTTCGCAAAGGTCTTTGTCATAATATCCGCAACCATTTGCTTTGAAGGACAATAGTGTAGTCACATAGTTCCATTTTCTATCATAGTCTTTACATTGTAATACTTAACGCTTACATGCTTGCTTCTGGATAGATGTTTTTCGTTTTTTGAAATTTTAATGCATGGAAGATTATCTGTATTGACTGTAAACGGTAAGATTTGTGGTAGGTCTAAATCTGTCAACAATGCGAGTTACCACTCCATTTCTTGACAGGTGTTTGCGACAGAAATGTATTCTGTTTCAGTAGAGGGCAGTGCGACACTGATTTGTTTTCTACTTGACCAAGTTAATAAGTTGTTGCCCAATTTGAAAATATTGCCGGTAGTTGACTTCCGGTCATTTTTATCCGATGCCCAATCAGCATCACAGTATGCTGTTAAGACGGGCTATTTATTTTTGTCAATTATTAGTTTAAGATCTTTTGTTGTTTTTAAGTAGTGAATAACTTTTTCAACTGCAAACCAATCTACTTCTCTTGATTTTTCATTTCTTCTACCTAATATGTTCACACAGGCTGATATGTCCGGCCTCGTAATGGTGGAAATATATAAGAGTGCATCCACTGCTTGTCGATAAAGGGTATTATTACTCATTAGTTTACTATCAGGATCCAAATTAAAATAATATCGTATTCATGGGAGTATAAGTTGGTTTAGAATTCACTAAGTTAAATTTCCTAACAATTTCGTTAATTTTATTTTCCTGATATAACATTAAACTTCCATCTTCTGTTTGTTTGATATTTATCCTCAAATAGTGCGATACCTTACCTAACGATTTTATTTCATATTCCCTTGATAACTCTTTGTATTCTCTTCCGTATCCCGTTTCTTTTCTGCTACTAAAATGTCGTCGACATATACTATAATATACGACATGTTTCCGTTTTTATTTCGTTTGAACAAGCATAAATCTGATGTACATTGATTAAATCCCATGTTTTTGAGTGTTTGACTAATTTTTAGGTGCCAGGCTCTAGCTGCCTGTTTTAGCCCGTAAATAGCTTTATTCAGTTTACACACCTTTTCCTTTTGATCTTCTACTATATATCCCTCGGGTTGTGTCATGAATACCTCCTCGTCTAAGTTTCCGAGCAAAAATGCTGTTTTTACATCTAAATGAATTATATGTAAATTTTTATATACAGCAGCATTTAGGAAAGTTCTTATTGTGGTGTGTGCCACGACAGGGGCAAAAGTTTCATCACAATCACACCCGAATTTTTGCGAATAACTCTTCGCAACGAGTCTCGCCTTTTAGCGTTCTATTTCTCCGCGTGCATTGCGTTTTGTTTTAAAAGTCTATTTACAACCTAAAATATGTTTTCCTGGAGGTGGGTTGACTAATTCCCAAGTTTTATTTCCCATAAGTGAATTGATTTCCTCATCTGTTGCTGCGAGCCAATTATTTTTAATTTTTGGGTCTTTCATATTTTCTACATCTTCCCAAGTTGTGGGTTCCTCAACTTGACACATGTTTGCGCTAATTCCATACCTATCGGGAGGTACTCCCCTGTTTTCTCTTCCCGATCTTTTATGCTGTATTTGAGTCTGATGTGGAATTGTGTCCGTGTCATCATCACCGTGATCACCACCTAATTCAATTTGAACAACTTCGGTAGGGGTCGAAATGTTATTTTGGTCCTGTTTAGTGTTATTTTTCACGTTTTCTAGAAATTTTACTGACCTTGATATCATTATTCTATTATCCCCGATGTATATTATGGCTTTCTCGTCGAATTTAGCCCTTTTAGATTTTTCTACATAGGCGTATGCCTTGCAGCCAAATGTTTTTATGTGTGATAAATTTGGTTTACGATTATTCCAAAGTTCAAATGGGGTTATACTATTGTTTGCTTTAGTTGGCAGCCTATTTGTTAACCCATTAACGCGCAGTGTTGCTAGATCGGCAACACCTAAAGTTTCCCCTGTTTAGAGACACAAAAACTCCGTGAATATTTCAAAAACTACTCTAATGGCTACTTTAAATCTTTCTTATGAGTTCTAGATGGCAGCACCACAGAGATCAAACTCTACTGCTTTTAAATAATAGGTAAAATGTTTTACTGTAATACGCGCTTCACAGCAATGCTCTTCTCACTGCGCTTATCAATGCTTTACTTATGGGAGGCTACCACTTCGGCAACAGCTGTAAAATTAAAATGGTTTGTGCAATACCTGTGTACTCCTCTAGGCTTAAATAGATTGTCTATTTTTTTTTCTTTAAATTCCAACTTTAAAGAGTAGTGCGCCGGAAAGGGTTAAATAAGTGGCAGTGAGAATTGCTTTACCCCAAAATTGTCTTGGTAGATTTGCGTCTGACAGCATTGTGCGTGCCATTTCTATAAGGGTGCGGTTTTTTCTCTCAGCAACACCATTTTGAGGTGAGCAAAATGGTACACTTAATTGGCGTTCAATACCGTTAAGGGTTAAATAATCTTCAAAATTTTCCCCAAAATATTCCCCAAGACAGTTTTTTCAAAATACCAATCACAGAACATCGTTTGCCAGATAGTCAGCGTAGAAGACGGATAAAATGTAGGGTGGGAATGTTAGTTCTTCAGTCGGAGCTCGCAGATGCCAAAAAAAATGACTTCGTTCGTGGTGAGTTGGAAAAACTATTATCAAAATGAGATGAACTGATATTATCAAAATGCTGAGAAAAACTGGCGCGTTTACCGGCAAAACTATCTCCAAATACGCGGTCTATTCATTTCACGAGCTCTTCGTGATTTAGTAATGAAATTCGAAGAAATTGGCTGCACCTGTGATAGTCTGCGATCCGGACGACCAACTGTTTCTGAGGATACTGTTATGGAAGGGCATCACACAGTGACCAGAGGACGCATGCAAAGTACAACTAGTCGTCGGGGGCCACCGTAATACTTACCCATCATGGATATGTATATGAAAATAAAACATGTGAAACTATTTATACAATGCATTGCAATTCATAAACAAAATTTAAATATTGTTAATATACATAGTAATGCTATATTAAAGAACTGCTGATGTACCAAATACTAGTGGCGTACAAATTATATAAAACGCTAAACTACTCAAGTAGTACCGAACTGCGTAAAAGAAACATCCTTATAACTCCAAAAATAATAATTCTATTAACTAACAATTAACTGCGTCGGATTAAGCGTCTCATTTCCAATTAAAATATACTTCTGAATTGAAATTTGAATGAAATACAGGGTCATGAAAAATCGAAGAATGTGGAAAACAAGATTACAAATATCTCAGCAACTAATAATCCGATCAACTTTGTTCTATATGCAAAATGTGTGTTATTTTATTGCCTTTTACGTCCATTCCTTAGAACAAAAAAATTCGAAAATTTTTATATACCTTTCATCAGGGCGAATTATTCGAGAGTCCGAAAAAAATAGTTCCGGATAATCGAGGTTGCTGATATTAAATAGGGTTCGTCCCATTCTTACACACTAACTACATACAAAATTTCAAGTCTCTATCTCAATTTGTTCGGGAGATAGAGCG
Source organism: Maratus speculifer (assembly GCA_964019185.1). Lineage (NCBI taxonomy): Eukaryota > Metazoa > Arthropoda > Arachnida > Araneae > Salticidae > Maratus > Maratus speculifer. The sequence goes on from OZ025298.1 coordinate 201,174,977, forward strand.
TTTACAAACAGACAGACAGACAGACGGACGGACGGCAAAATTTTTTTTTCTAAAAATATGTTTTTCGGAATCTCTACTATCTAAAACGTGTAAATCCGTCAAAAATTTTTTTTCGATTTTCAAAACGATTGCAAGACTTACCCTATACTACGTATGATGGGTAAGTAAAAGGTGCATCTCGTGTATTTGATATACCAAAACCAATGGTCTTAATGTTACTACGCTCTGTAACCCGCATGTTTCTTTACCGGTACCAGCGCGCCCAGATGTTGGAAGTTAGAGACCATCAACAACATATAGACTTTGTTAATGAATTTCTTATCCAATATGATGGAGATAACGACCGACCTCTTCGCATATTATGAACGGACGAGGCACATTTCATCTTAATTGGTAATGTCAATGGCCTCCGCGATCCCCCGACCTCACTCCTACGGATTTCTGGTTCTGGGGATATCTAAAATCTAGAGCCCGGTTCCCAATCTATGGGTCGCGATCCACTAGTGGGTCGTGGCAGTTGTTTTGGTGGGACGCGGAACAATCGAGATTTGTCATCAAAATATATCTCTTTTATGTCATCTGTTTAAAAAGATATTACAATTTTGACAAGAAATAATATTTCAAGGGAAAATCCTTAATTTTCTTGTAGATTAATATAGGAACAGAATACTCAGAAATTTTTTAATCAGCTTTGAGGTTTTTGAGGAAATTCAACACGTCGCGTTTATGAGAAGATTCTTTTTCTATTTTGCTGTTTTTGAAAGACAAGTACTGATACAAACTGCGTGTTCTTCCATTGGTTTAAACACCAGTACCAGAAATCTCATTGATTATAAAGTTGTGTTTTCATAATAATTAAATGTATTTTCAACTATCTTTGTAGTTTGTGCATTATTTTAATTAATATTCACTTACACACATTGAGATTACCGATTCTTCTTTTTGTTCATGCTGTATCTTCCTTACGAAAATTTTTGCTTTTCTTAGGATAGGATAGCCGAGCGTATAGAGATCATACAAAAATTGCTATACTGATGATCAATTTTATCTTGGGTGGGTCGCAATTTTTTTTATGATTGAAAGGTGGGTCGCGAAATTTTTTCTCACTGAAAGGTGGGTCGCATACCAAGAAAGTTTGGGAACTGCTGATCTAGAGTGTAGATGTGCAATTCGCAAACTTTGCCGGATTCGAAAGATTCTATCAGACATGAGATTGCAAACATCCCTCATGAGATGTAACGTTCGGCTATATTGCTCACAGTCGCCACCATGCAATGTGTGGCTACATGCCTGTGATGGCTCCCATGTGGAAAATGTGTAATTAAAAAAAAGTTTTCTTCGATCTGTGTTGTAATTAGAAATTAGTGTACTGACTCTATGCCATATGCAAATTTACTCCTTGCGCCCCAATCGTGTTTTTTAAGGGGGGGAGCGGGGGTTCGCAGAACAGTTTTTTGCGCGAGCGTAACGCGTCCGTTTTTTGAAATAACCATACCGTTCTAACGCTCTTTAGGGTTTTCGCATGCGTTGAACATTTTGCGATGAAAAAAATGGGTGTTGCCATTGGAAATTTTCGAGTTTCTGTAACTATAACCGTAACCGTGAGCGCCATTTTGTTGCCGTTCTGGTAATCTCGAGCTCATACCTCTGAATAGCTATATCTGAAATTTCACCTCGATCGGTTGAACGGACTGGCCGCTGGAGCTCCATATACCGGCAAAGTTTTTTTATGACCACCCTGTATATTATACATATATATTTTATAATTTTTTGAGAATGTCTTTAAAGAGACTTTCCTTGCCAGATATTCTTAGTTATTCTAGAAATCCTATAAACTTATTACGTAGTTAATACTCTATGTTAAACGTTAATACATTAAACACTGAAAAAAAAAAAAAAAAAAAATTCCGTTAAATTTACGGCAAAAAGACCTGGCAGCAATGTTGCCAGCAGTTTTTGCCGTAAATTTAACGGATTTTTTTTTTTTTTTTTTTTTTTTTTTTTTTTTTTTACAGTAAACAAATTGATTCTCATTTGTATCTCCAGATTACATGTTTATTTCTTACTAATATATTTCGTCTTCCATTTTAGAAATATCGTAGAAGAAAAATTGAAAAATCTTAACCTAGATTTTGATGATTCATTCTTTGTTCGCTTAAAGAAGGAAATTGACGTTCATCACAAAAATCCAGAAAACATGCGCTTCACAGGTATTTTTCTTTACGATATTCTTTAGATTCCAAAAACGAGCCAAATTTTGATGCATTCTTTAGAATGTTTAGTAGTTTTCATTAATCAATCCATTTCACTGAGCACCGAAAAATCGATTTGGATATACAATGAGTGTGATGAGTGTGATCGATTTCGATGAGTGCGATATCTCAATAAAGTCATTTAACCAAATAAAAAGCTTTGAGAATTATTATTGATCGGTTAGAGGGGTGGCTAAACACAACCCGAAGAAGCAGAAGCCACTGCAGTTACCAAAGTGTGATTTCTAAGATCTGCTTGAGTTTTTTGGAGACTGGAAACGCAAACCGGAGACCAGGACAAGGTCGTACACACGCAACAATGCCCAATGCAGACCGACATTCAACGCGAATGGCTAAGAGATAGCGAAATGTCATTCTTCAACAACTCCTTCGCTCGGCTACTCGCACCACAGTTTTGACCAAGGCTGTGGAGTCGGAATCGGAGTCGTGGAGTCGGACCTATTTTGGGGCTAAAGAGTCGGAGTCATTAAAAAACTAGCCGTCTCCGACTCCATTTCCAGCTTTTTTTGTCATTCAAGTTGAAAGTGAAATTAAACCAATTATATGTAATTTTAAATCCGCGAAGAGGATAATTATTGTTACTTTTCTACTATACCAAGCTATCTACGTTGAAAATACCCAATGTACTTCTGTTGTACATAGTAGATGAAAAAAAAATTAAATTGAGAATTCTAAGAGATATTTTACATTTAGTAAGTAAGTGCACTTGAAGCCGAGGTTTGGTTTTCAAGAAGAAAAGTCTGCAAGGGCTCTAGGACCGGAAAATGAGTTCGATCTTTCAAACGAGCTGGTTTGTTAATGGGCATGTTGACTTCAACATGTTGAAGAAAAAAAACTAAGTAAGTTAACCGGCTCAGTATAACAAATCTGACCAAACCAAATTACGGCAATAAAACAGGAACAATTTGCAATAGATATGACGGTGAGAATAAGTACAAACGTGTTTCATGAGCTAATGAGAGTTTGACAACATCAATACAGAAATAGGGGAGAAGTGGGGATACTTGAGCCACTCCTATTATCTCTATAGTTGGTTAATTTTTCTTTCTAAAACATGCAACATGGTAACATATATATAGTTCTGAACATGTATAAAAGAAATCACATACCTTGGTACCATGTTGAAAGTATGATGAATAATAGTTGTTTTTTCCCTATCTAAAGTAAATATTTAGGAGTGTTTTTTTAATTTTTTTCTAATCAAAGTTTTATTTTAAGCTGCAACAGTATAGCTAAATTTAATAAATATAATTTCAATTGTATTTTGAATCTAAAATAGTTCAAATAGTTGCATGCTTTACTTAGTAAAACTCTGATAAAGAAAAATGGTGGTAATGGGGATACTTGAGCCACCGAGAATGGAGATACATGAGCCATGTCTCAACCACAAGGACAAAACAAAAATAAATAAAAATAAATAAATAAATAAATAAAAATACGTCCTTATATTTACTGATAGATTTTTTTCTGGATAAAAGGGAGAATATGTTTTTTCTTAAAAAAATAATGACTAAAAAAATAATGATAACTTATTTTTCCCGTATGCAGCCGGGATTCATTTCATTCGTCCTAGTCCGAAATATTCAGTCCCGGTTGAATCATCCCGTACGAAATTTATTCTCTCGTTGTTTCCAAGTATGTTTAAAAATCAGTAAAATTTGTCTTAATTCAAAAATTTTTGCAAAAAGGGCACATACTTTAAATTGCCATTATTCTACAATTAAAAATTGAAATTTTTTCTTTATCGTAGATTTCTAGGCGTATTAAAATATAGTGAAATGTATAAAAGAAGAATCAGCCTATTACGGAATCTTCTTTTAAACTGAAAACTGGAAATTTCTTTTTAAAGTTCTTTTAAACTGTTCAGCCATGCAAAATAAATACAATAATACGCGAGAAAAAAAAAAAAAAAAATATATATATATATATATATATATATTATAATTACTGCTGCTAAGAAAGGAACTTGTCTACAACATATTTTTTCTTTCCAATGAGATTCCATCTTAAAAAATCTTACACTGTTAAAAATAAATCTGTGAATTCACGGTGAAACTACTGGCAGCAAAGTAGCCGAACTTTTACCGTTCCGTTAGTAGATTTTCCGTTTTGGGAAATAAAAGTAAGGAAAACTCCGCTTGAAGAAGCAGTAATTTTCTGTTACAAGGTTTGATTTTTAATGATAATAATTTAATATAATTTTTAAAATTAATGAATCGATTAATCATCAAAGAATTCGAAATTTCCGAAAGATTTTAAGCTGCTGGATTATATTACCTTTTATTTTATTTATTTATTTATTTGTATAATTACCTCAAGCCGTCCTGAGGATCGAACTCAAGACCTTTTGACAGCGGAACAAATCCTTACTGACTGAGCCAAAGCTGCTGATGCCGGACTGTACAAAGTATGTCTTTTATGAGTTAGTGGGAAAATCTGTTGTGCTTTTTAAAGATTTCCTTTCAAATATATTCGTTAGAATATTTCTAAACGGTTTATTTTATTTTATTTTAGACTAATGCATAATATTTATTATTTTTTAAAATGACTTTTAATTTTTTAACTAGTTTAAATAAAAAAAATCATCTTATTTATTATTATTATTATTATTATTATTATTATTATTATTATTATTATTATTTTGAATGAATGAATGAAAAAAAATATTCTTTTTTACAAAAATAATGTTACAGACAATTTTTTGAAATTTATTATTTATTACACTATTTATTTATTTATTTGACTAATTAGTTAAAAGATTTTTTTAATAAGAAATAAGAGAAAAATAAACAGAAAAAATGTAATTTAAAAGGGATTTTTTATGTTTTCATTATTTCATGGCACCAGTGGGATTCGAGCCCACAATCTGCCATAGCAAGCGATTGGCGGAATGGTGCCTTGACCACTACGGCCACGTAGCTTCCTACCTATCGGACTGTCTCCGTTTTTTTTTGTTGTTTCTATTTCCATCCGTTTCGTTATTTTCAGGAAATATGGGGAGTTCTCTGATTTTTAACGGAAAATGTCCTTTTGTTGTGAAAAGGGACTTTTTCTGTGAAATTCAGGAAAAAAAATATTCGCGAATTTCAGAATTTATTTAACAGTGCGCGTCGGTAAATGTTGATTGACACTGTGTATATTGTGTAACGGGAATCTTATTTCGTGATCCAAACGGAAAAACAAACAAACTAGACTTAAGACTCAACGTTCGAAACGTGTTGTGTGTAGTTTTATATTTTATGGTGATTTCTACAACTTATTATTATTTAATCTTTCGTAATGTTGAGTATTTAATACGGATTCCTTTTCTGTTGTAGACTACAATCAGAAAGGAACGGCAATATCGCTGCTGACTGGAGGCAGTCACACGGTCCGCGCTGCCACCATATTTACTCTCATTGCGATGGCTGATCATCCGAACATTCAACAGAAAGTGCACGAAGAAATCGACAGTGTGGTCGGAAAGGAAGGAGTCATCAGCTGGTCAGAAAGATTTAAAATTCCTTACACGCTCGCCGCCATGTTAGAATCGATGAGATGGAAGACTGTTGCCCCTGTTCCTGCTTTGAGATGGTGAGTATAGACCAAGGACGGCGATCTGTTCCCCATCTACGTGCCAAATTTTTCCAAAAATATATTTTACGTGATCATGCTGTTTCAACAATTAAAAAAATAGCGCATTAAATAATAATGAATCAAAATTACTTAAACCTTTGTTTCAGCATTAAAAGAGATATAACGTATTATATTAAATTTCAGAATTTATTTTAACCACTTGGGGACAAGCGACACGTATACGTGCCGCAATAAGACTTAACAGAAAGAAGCTTAGAGAATCCTTGTTTATCACCACCAGTAAAATTTTACTATAAAATTTGTTTTATTTAAACGAAGCATTTTCTTGATTTAATAAGGCACAAATTTCTTTTTTTTAAAACCGGTGACAAAACGTTAAAAATTTCGTAAAAGGGTCCAGTCTTGAAGGGGTAAAAATATTGTTTCTACTGTCTCATTTTATAGACCTGGAGGCGGAAGCGCAAATAATCACCTCATCAAATTCACAACTAAAATTCTCAGAATTTGTTAAAGATTGATTTACATATTAAAACGCAATCGGTGTTACTTTGGTGGAAAATACCTTAAAACCCGATTTTAGCAGTACCTCACTAAATAATCATTTTCTAATCCTAAAACAATAAAATCGCAAACAAATATTAGGACGACGAAGCAGACAGAACTGAAGAATCTAGAGAGCCAACAGCCCAACAGAAGAAGTTAATGCTCTTTAAGTTTCGATGGAATGGCTAAAATAGTAAGATTCTGTCAATCTCAATCAATTCCTGCATTTAAAAAGATTAAGGAATATGGCTGCCGAGAAAAGAATGTTCTACATGAAGCAGATGGCTATCAAGAATTTCTTTTCCCTATCACAATGAATATTTTTTAGAAGTATGTATTGTTCTGTGTATGTATATATGCATGTAATAATTTCTATGTATAATGTTGTACCAATTTTGTAGAAATTAAAATTAAAATGAAAGTAAAAAAAAAAAAAAAACTGTGAAACCTGCCATTTGTATTACGCCAAAATGTTCACTACCATAACTGCCAGTCCTAAAAAAATGTGAACGGAAGTTATCTAAAATACCCTGCGGTAGTTGTTTTTCAAAGTTGTCAAATTATCGAGATTTTTCATTACCAGGATCGACCTCGATCAACTGGTCCATATAATCGGCGCTCTTCTATATATACAGGGTGTTTCGCTACCAGACCGACAAACTTTGAGGGATGATAGTAGACACGAAGACAAACATTATTAAATAGGAAACCATTGGGCGCAAACGTCTTCTGTAGGAGCTAGGGGCCATTAAAATTTAAGGTCCAAAATTTCAAACGATGATAAAAAACGGAAAAAAGGGTCGATTCGTTTGTGGTTTTCACTAAAATTATTCTTAATATTACGATTTTTTTAGAAATTTTTTTTAAAAGTTACGTTCAAAAATTGTTGATAGAGGGCGCTTTAGACTTTAGAGTAACGAACAACTACTTTTTACCGTTATTTTGTGCATGCGGTTGAAATTATTCTAAAGTTTAGACTTTAACTTAAATTTTAAGCCCATAATCGGAAACATTGGGATCGGTTAACTAGCGAAAATTTAACTGTGAACAGAGGGGGAAATTTTAAACGCTCATAAATATTGGAGAAACAAATCGATTTTGTTGCGGTTTGCGTGTAAGTCATTCTCTTGGTAATTATTTTATTCAAAATGACGTACAGCATTGGTGTCCCCATTTTTTGATAGAGGGCGCTTTCGACACATCTCCGAAATTTCAATGGCATTACTCATGTATGTTTTACTACCAGACCAAGATACTTCCAGGAAGTTTTAGGGATACAAAGATGACTCGGAATCATATTATAATGTAACGTCGAAAATGCCTTTTTTACGAGTTAAGGTTAAAAGAAGCAAAGAAAAAAGCAACTTGATAAAACAACACGTTCTGTCGGAACTTCTGGTAAAAGCACATGTTCCTCTTTCGTTGCACCACTCTATAGCACGATAGAGCTCCTCCACATTTTACCAATGATGTTCGCAGACTCCCCATTGTAACATATGGACAGCGGTGGATAGGTAGTGGTGGCCCGGTTCGTGGGCCTGCCAGATCGTCGCATCTACTTCATTATATCAATTACTTTTTTTTTTATCTAGGTAGCCCCCACTTGGCTCAATCTGAATCTGAATCTGTATGGACTTCTTCTGCTGGGGTCAAATGAAAAGTTGAATGTATGAGACTCCCGTTACCATCAATGGAAGACCTCTCAGCTCGAATATCTGTAGCTGCCAGAAAGCTATCCGAGATGCCAGGAATTTTTCAAAGTGAGAGGAAATTGCAATCATCGCTGCTGTCAAGCATGCCCGACTACTTCTGGTCGCAATTTCGGACACCTTTTGTAGTAAAACCCTAAACTAAATTGTTTTTTTTTCACATTAACCTGTTGCTGTTTTACTATCTGTTTCTGTTGCTTTTTTCTCTGCTTCTTTTAACCACAACTCGCTAAAAAGGCATTTTCAACGTTACATTCCTATGTGATTCCGAGTCGCTTTGCATCCCTAACACTTAATGTTAGTATGTTAGTCTGGTAGTTAAATACCAAGGAGTAATGCCATTGAAATTTAGGAGATGTATCGAAAGCGCCCTCTATCAAAAAATGAGGTCACCAATGTTGTACGTCATTTTGAATAAAATAATTACCAAGGGAATGACTTACATGCAAACCGCAACAAAATCGATTTGTTTGTTCAATATTTATGAGCGTTTAAAATTTCCCCCTCTGTTCACAGTTAAATTTTCACTAGTTAACCGATCCCAATGTTTCCGATTATGGGCTTAAAATTTAAGTTAAAGTCTAAACTTTAGAATAATTTCAACCGCATTCACAAAATAACGGTAAAAAGTAGTTGTTCGTTACTCTAAAGTCTAAAGCGCCCTCTATCGACAATTTTTGAACGTAACTTTTAAAAAAAATTTCTAAAAAATTTGTGATTTAAAGAATAATTTTAGTGAAAACCGCAAACGAATCGACAATTTTTTTGGTTTTTATCATCGTTTGAAATTTTGGATCTTAAATTTTAATGGCCCCTAGCTCCTACAGAAGTCATTTGCGCCCCATGGTTTCCTATTTAATAATGTTTGTCTTCGTGTCTACTATCAACCCTCAAAGTTTGTCGGTCTGGTAGCGAAACACCCTGTATATTTAAACTAACAAAGTATTGATGCTTTTTAGCTCACAGGCTATCATAGCCTGAGAGCTTATGTGCCTGTCCGTTCTGTATGTACGTTCGTACGTGCGTTCGTGCGTAACGCGATAACTCATGATAAAAATATCCGATCCATTTGAAATTTTGTATGTAGGTATATCCTGACAAGACGCTTCCCTGGTTAGTTTTTGGAGTTCATTCGATATGTAAATGAGGGGGAACGGGGGCTCATGCCCCCCGTTAGTTGATATAAATGGGATTTTCATGCAGAATTAAATTTTCGTTCAAAATTTAGATTAGGATCACTCTGATGAGGCGATTCCGTGACTGTTATTAGGTGTTCATTGAATAAGTATAAATAGGAGGAACAGGGGTTTTAATGCCCCCCCCCCCTAATTTATATAAATGGGTTTTTCAAGCAGAATTTTCAGATCTCGTTCAAATCTCTGAATAGTTTTGGAAGTTTAATGGTTAAGTATAAAAGAGGGGATAACTCCTTTTAAATTATATAAATGCTAAATGGGTTTTTATTAAGAATTATCTCATTTGCTCTGAATTTTGGATATAGATTTTTATATGATAAAGCATGTCTTTGATAGTATAGGAGGTTCAATGATTAAGTATAAAAAAAGAGAAAGGGGAGAGCTGTTTACCCTTCTTAATTTTTTTTTGAACGGAATTAACCCTTGAAAATATAAGGCTTTAATGTACAATTAGTATTTGTAGCCTGTGAGCTCAATGACATCAGTTTAACTGGGCAGTATTCTTTATTATGAAAGTTGAACTCAAAAATGATTATCAATTCACCCATCATAGTTGCATCCATTATTAGCTCACAGGCTATCATAGCCTGAGAGCTTATATGCCCGTCCGTTCATCTGTATGTTCGTTCGTGCGTAACGCGATAACTCACGATAAAAATATCGGATTCACTTGAAATTTTGTATGTAGGTATAGCTTGACAAGGCGCTTCCCTGATTAGTTTTTGGAGTTCATTCGATATGTATAAGAGGGGGAATGGGGGGTTCATGCCCCCCCTTAATTGATATAAACGGGATTTTCATGCAGAATTAACAGTTTTCGTTCAAAATTTAGATATAGGATCATTCTGATGAGGCGATACCGTGGCTGTTATTAGGTGTTCATTGAATAAGTAAAAACAGGGGGAACGGGGGTTCTAATGCCCCTCTCCTTAACTTGTATAAATGGATTTTTCAATCAGAATTGTCAGATTTCGTTCACATCTCTGAATAGTTTTGGAAGTTTAATGGTTAAGTATAAAAGAGGGGAATAACTCCTCTTAAATTATATAAATGCTAAATGGGTTTTTATTAAGAATTATGCGATTTGCTCTGAATTTTGGATATAGATTTTTTAATATGATAAAGCATGTACTTGATAGTTTAGGAGGTTCAATGATTAAGTATAAAAAAGGAGAAAGGGGAGAGCTGTTTCCCCTTCTTAATTTTTTTTCCGAACGGAATTAACCCTTGAAAATATAAGGCTGTAATGTACAGTTAGTATGCGTAGCCTGTGAGCTCAATGCCATCAGTTTAACTGGGCAATATTCTTTTTATTTTTAAAATTTTAAACTATTTTGAAAATAGTTGTTGTCCTCAGCAGAAAACTAGAAAATCTGAAGTATAACTGAATCTTTTTATTGGTTGAATTCCGCAACTTATGTTATTTTATTCGTTTTCTGGCTGGTCGTTTTCTGTTTAACGTCCAAAAATGGAATACTTCTGCCTCGATGATAAAAAAATAATAAGTTAAAAATATCATAATCATTTGAAAACAAATTGGGGTAATATCATTTCAAGCAAATTTCATTTAAAAGCGTATTTTTTTTCTATGCGCAACGGTGTAAAAATTTAAAATGTGCGATGTTTAGAAGTTTAACATTTTGCAGTTCTGAAATTAAACTGAAATTTCATTTAATTTTTTTTTAGGATGGGTCCAGGACTATTAATGTTTAATCCATGTCGTACGTAATAGGAGGCGTTCAGAAGTCAGGCTGATTAACTCCATCCAATAAAAATGCACACATTAAAAAGTTAGTTTTATATTTATAAACTACTGTTTTTTTTTATCATTGGTCTAGGAATATTAATGTTTAATGCGTGGCGTACGTAACATATGACTCGTTATGATCATCATAAAAATGATGTTTATTATTATTATTATTAATTTAAGTATAAGTCTTTAAAATATTATATATGATTTATATTATATTATAGGTCTTTATATTATATTTATAAGTCTTTAAAATTATAGTCTTTGAAAATATCATTTTCCTAATTGTCGTTGTAGTTTGTTAAATTACAGTCTTATTATTATTATTTATTTATTTTTTAATTTCATCACTTTCTTCTCTCCTAGTGTCAACGAAGACATTAAAGTTCAAGGTTACGACATCCCAAAAGGAACTTTTGTGACTACCAACAACTGGGCTCTTCACAGCGATCCGAGGTACTGGAGTAATCCCGACCAGTTTATCCCAGAGCGATTTCTCCTGGATGACGGGGCAAAAAAGTGAACATGTCCCCTGACAGTTACAACCCCTTCTCTTACGGTAAACCGTTACGCATATGTTTATTCGTCTGTATTTATTCTAAGCACTGATATTTTTTCTAGTCTTAAGACGCAACATGATAATGTTAAGTCTATGGGGGCGTTCTTTTCAAATTTCTCGCTTAAATTATTTTTTTTTTTCATGTTATTATTATTTTTTTAATAGCATAGGATAGCTTAAGACGATCTACAATTGGGCTAGTTTGTACTTTTTCGATTTTGGTTATATTCTTTTAATATTATTTCAGAACCGGTTTCAACTAATTCCAAAAGTTAAAGTTTATTTATTTATTTATTTATTTATTTATTCGAAATCAAAATCGAAAAAGTAAAAACTAGCCCGGCTGTAGATCGTCCTCAGCTATCCTATCCAAAAATAATCATGTGAAAATATTAAAATTTGAGTATGATATTTGAAAATAACACTCTCATAGATTTAACATTATCATCTGAGTATTATTGAGCGAATCGAGTGACCTCTTAAGTCTTGAAATCAGATAGATTTTAAAAATCTCTACAGATAAAGAACGAAATTAGGATAGATTGGTAACTCGGGAACGGTTATTATATAAGGACCCATGTAGCCAAGGAGAATAAGTGACAAAATTGAAGAAAAATGAACTAACAAGGAAGGTCTCCATACTGGGCATACTCAGAATTTTATGGAAAAAATACTAATTAAAGTACTTATGTATGTAATAAAGGATCAGTCAAAATTAGTGGCGAAATCACATTAGAAAATATGTATAAAAAATATTTTTTTTTTTTCGAATATTTGGCGGGAAAAGACGAAAGAGTCACTCGATTTGGCAAGCAGCCCTTTTCCTCGCCAAAAGCAAACGATTATAATGCAACTCAAAACTGTTGGATATTTAGAATGCGTGTAAATGGTATTTAATGAATTTAAACATAAACAATGAGAGACTTTAATATATTATATACATATATATACATATTGTATTACATATATATATTACTTGTTAAAGTAGTTATTTAATTAATTACTGGAAAAAAATATTTTCATAGATAAAAAAAATCATGTTGAGAAAAATTATCTTCTTACATTTAAGGGTATTGAAAAATAAAAGCCAGGTTTCCATAGCAACAAAATTTAATCGACAATTCTCAATTGGACTTTGAGATTGAAACAAATCTAATTAATTGAAATTATGAATTTCGTTTTAAATCTCAAATTTTGATGATTAAATTTGAATATATATACATATAAATATCGATATAACAAAATTATATTTAAAACAAACTAAAACTTACAAAACAATAGTTATTTAAATTAAATTTCTCAAAACAAGTTCAACATGAAGCCTTTCTTTTCCTTGAAGTGTATTTGATATAAAGTATTTTTTGAAATTACATTTCATCGCCAACCGGCGATAAACCGCCAAATAACGAAATTTTCATAATTTTTTTACGGTTACTGAATGAAGATTCCTCCGAAATTTTTTTTATAAACGTATATAACCACACGAGAAGAACATTCTGTATTTTTTTTTCAGATTTTTCGGGGTATGCCCGTATGGAGACCTTCCTTGTAAATGCACTCACTTACCTGGAAATATATGTTTTCAAATAATTGTTTGTTTCTTTTCAAATAATGAAATGTAAGCGATTTTTCTAACTATTTATTGCGTTCTAGAGATAAACCATTTTTGCCGAATAATAATTAATATTGAGTAACTATAAATTTAAAAAGGATACTCTACATTTTTTTATAGTTATTGAAATAAAAGTTCAAAGACCACAGTGCAACCAGCGGCATTTTCCCATTTCAATTCAATCTATTATTATTGATCTTCATATTAAACGTCAAATATCCTTAAACTCAATTTACTCCAAATCGAATTTTTGTCACTTGTACTCCTTGGTTTCTGCGGTCGTCATATATAGTTATATGTGGTTATATTACATTTTATTTCTTATATTAATACGCGTTCAGATTCAGTCACATAACTTGAAAGTTTTTTGAAAACGACAGACCCAGACTAAAGATTTAGTTTGAGCAAGCAGCGCCGTGTGAAAGGGGGCAGTCGCCCCGGGGCGCGGAAACTTAGGGGGCGCCAAATTTATACTACCAACATCATTTTCGGCTTGTCGCAAGAAAAAGTTGGGGAAGGGGGGCGCCAAACTGAAACTGTGCCCCGGGCGCAGTTTTCTGTTCGCACGCCCCTGTGAGCAAGTTTTTCAAACTCAATTAACTTTCAGTATTCTTCAACAATGAGTTTTGTGGGACGCTGCTTCAGAACTCATTTTCTTACTTTAAAGTGTTCGTAAATTTCGAGTTGAGTTCTACAAATAATTAATCAGCTTTTTTGAATGTTCTTTAAAATTGTTTATTTATTCAGCACGCCAAAAGGAATGAAAATTATAATAAACCATGTATAGTTATAGAAATTATAGTTACAAATTTATCATAAGTTACGTCTCTTAAAACTTTTGGCAATGTGAATAGGTAAGGCTAATTCCAGGTTGCCCAATTAAAAAAAAAAAAAAAAAAAATTAAACTAAGTGACTTAACTTTTATAATGTGAACTTAACTGTAGTATAAGAAACATTTCTCTTCTTTTACAGTATGTTTAATGTATTTTTAAATAGGTAAGAGAAATTGTCCTGGGAAGCTGGTAGCTCTGATGGAAAATCTCCAATATTTCGTCCTTCTGATGCAAAAGTTCAAAGTGGTTCCGAAAGAAGACGATAAAGTCAAGTACGATATAATTAGAGGTCTCACTTTCGAAGCAACGAATGTTGAAATGCGCTTTATACCACGATGATGCATGTAGAAGCACCGATTCTTTTTAATTCATTATTTTTTCATTGTAATGTAAATAAAAAATGTCAATGGAAATAATTTAAAGTGCTTATAATTTTGAATTCACGACAATCAAAATCCCAATGTAAATACCCAAATTCTAATGCCATTGTAAAATAGAAATGCACAACCTGTGGCCCGCAAATTTCGTCAATTTATAACTAGAAAAAATACATTTTTTGCCCATAAATAGCAGCAAAAATCATAAATTTCGTCAATTTGCAGCGGGAAAAATTGAAAATTTTTGTCAACCAGTTAAGAATTACGAATTTCGTTAATCGGGTGCGGAAAAATAATGAATTTTGTCGATGAGCTTAAAAAAATCGCGAATTTGGTTGATCAGACATAAAAAAAAAAATCGCGAATTTTGATGATCGGGCACGGAAACTCGCAAATTTCTTTGATCAAACACAGAAGAATCGCGAATTTATCTTTTCTTCGTTTGTTCCGTAATGAAAAACCATAAATTTAATAATCTCAAATAAGCCAACTGATTTTCTAAAATGGAGTTGATGATCTCGAAATCTCCTTAATACATAAACAAAACGGCACAGGTCTCATATACGCGCCGAATTTGGCGCGATAACATTTTTGATCTAATTTGGTGAAAACATCGTTACCAGTTACATATATATATTTAAATTATTTTCTATTATTTAAAGAGTAAAACAATTTTTAAAAAAAGATAGAAACTGGAAATCTCCAAAAGGGCGCGAGGAAAAACTTCAAAAGGGTGCCGGGCAGCCTTGATTATAGAGTATGTCTTTAATAATAATAAACTAGTTGGATATGGCAATTCTAAAACTTTCTTCGACTTCACACATGTTAAGACTTCAAAAAAAAAAAAAAAAAAAAAAGAAAAGAAAAAGAAAGAAAGAAAGAAGCACAGCAGCGTTACCGGTTAGGTAATTAATACCAACATTTAATCAGCAAAACATTATGTCAAGTTCTAACTGAATCTGAAGTTTGAAGAAAATTCGTGCGTTCATTTTTGAGATTATTCCAAAAACTGTAAAAAAAAAAAAAAAAAAGATAGAAGCATTACCTATTGAGCGATTTACTCAAAAAACTAAAGAATACTAATTTATATCAGGGACTAACTGAATCTAAAATGTGATGAAAATTCGTGCATTAACTTCTGAGATAGAGCTATTGCGATAATCATTAACAAGGCTGCCTGACAGCTTTATGGTGTCATTTTCTCATTAAAAGGGAAAAAATTGAAATTAAAATATCTTTTGTTATAAAATCTGATGAATTTTGATTTAATTTACAAAATTTTATTTACACGTAAAAGAATATCAACAGCTTAATATCTGTTTGAGCTTATAGCATTGAGACTTCAAGTTTTGCATCAAAATGATCA
Source organism: Maratus speculifer (assembly GCA_964019185.1). Lineage (NCBI taxonomy): Eukaryota > Metazoa > Arthropoda > Arachnida > Araneae > Salticidae > Maratus > Maratus speculifer. Next base: position 201,190,772 of record OZ025298.1, read on the forward strand.
AATTAAAATGCCAATTTTTTTTGAAAAAGTGAATACAGATACAAAATGTGCATTTGTAAATTTTGATATATTGAAAATGATGCCGGGTTTAGATTTCATGAGGAAAAAATTCTATTACTGAGTCAAAGTTGAAAAAATTTTGCTTTTTCATTTTGGAATATTACAGCCCCCCCCCCCCCCCCCCAAAAAAAAAAAAAAAAAAAAAACTTAATTGATAACTTTATCATAATAACAGATCTTTATTTTTTTTTTACTGCTTACATGTACGATTAAAGTGTAATTTTAACAATTTCTACAACTGAGTTTTAGAGAAATAGTATTTTGTTAATTTGACGTTAAATATCGTTTGCTTAAGGGTTAGACTTACCAATATAAAATGTATTTTTTACTATAAACTAATTTTGTAAGTTTATTATAAGTCAATAAAACAGTTCCATCTTAAACATTTTCTTTCGTTAAAATTTGACGGGTTTTACCTTGTGTTATTAAATTTAATTTCATTATATGTTTTTAAAGAATATGCTGTTTCATTTGCTGTTTTTTCCCATTACACTGCACATACAAACACTGTAAGAAAATAATATGAAATTATAAAATATGAGTTTTGATAAATATATAAATAAATAATTAAATAAAAGTCCAATTTAAAATTTTATACAAAGAAAACTAAATATACGCTTACCTGCTATTGTATAAAATCCTGCGACAGCTAAAATTGATAGCACCGAAACATACAAATTTAATTTTAGAGCTTGATTGATAAATATAGCTCCTGCATATAAATCTGCCTATAAAAATATATATGTAGTATCAGGATAACTTTTAAATCATCTATCCTCTATCACAGTACATAGTAAAGTTTAATATCAACATAACAATTATACTTACTGAAATTTTGGTTAAAACATAGATGAGAAGTGCTAATACTGAAAGATATATTCTGATTCTTTGACCTCCGTATCTTTTCCGTAGATATTCTGGCATTGTATATACCTATTTTTTATGTAAAAATATTGGTAAACAATTATTTATAGAATTAAATATGTCAGAACGTAGAAACTTAAATAATATAAGAATGATGAAATACAAATATCCAATGGATTACTAATACTCAAATCAAATTTTGTTTCAATAACATTTTTGAAAAAAAAAAAAAAAAATTAAACGATGGGGAAATTACTTTAGAAATACTGACTTTAAAAAGGCTGACACGTATTGACTTTTGTCAAAATTAAGTAATCTCATAAGGTAAATTCATAAAGATAGGTAATAACATTAATAACATTAATGAGCACATCGTGCAAAAGAAAATAACAACAACAAATACCATTAGATGCAGCAACCTCGTTCTGTTGGAATCTAAACAAAATCATGTGGGGAAAAAATGGTGGAATTAGGAAGAAAAATAGATTTTGATTTAAAAAAGTTATAGTAAAAAATTGGCAGATAGTTTTAGTCTAAAAATGTGAGTAGAAAAGTATGGAATCAGATTTATTGTAAAGATCATAAAGGTGTTTTAGTTTGAAGGTTCTCTTTGAAAAGTAATGGAAACATATTATCTGTGAAACTCATGAATTTATCCTACTTTTTTGTTAATAACTGAAAATGTGCCTGAGCTTTACTGATGCCTCACAATAAATCAGGGAAATAAATATTTAACATATTCTGAATTTAAATCACACCTTTAAAAATTTGAGTACATAAATGTGGGATCCATTCACAAGGCCCTTAGTAACAGCTGCGGCAATGAACTTTCTATTGCTGAGTAAGCATCTAGAGGCTCGTGATGAGAACCCTATCATCGCGACTAACGGTAAAATTGTGATGGTGTAAGTAGTTTTTTTTAGAGAAGAGGACAGATGCTCGCGGAATTCAACGGAGAACAGACGGTTCTGTAGCTGTCCGCATATCTTGGAGCGAAACCCAGGTCAGACGGGCCTGTGGGAAATGGAATAACGGCAAGCTTGGATAGGCAGACGGCCTGTTCCAGTTCGTTCTCTTATTTGGCACATCCATAAAAATGTACATAATTGTGTTCCAGTCTATATATGTGTATTTATCTAACCCAGAACATTAAACAACTAAGTTTTTCACCAAAAAAACGCCTGGGCCATCTTTTTACCCTAGACACCGCTTCAGAGCCATTCAAAACTTTTACTACAACGTGGGTGCTCGTCCTTGGATCAGTTTCCGGAAGGAGAAATTTGAGGGAAGGATTAGATGAGAAAATCCCCCCCCCCCCTCTCGTAAGACGGTCATCGTCGTCAACCAGCTTCAACGGAGTGAAACTTGTGGAAACTTGTGGCCCCCTCCCTTCCGTAGACAGTCACCGCAGATGTCGTGTCAATCTTTAGAATCATCAGCAAGGAGCGCCTCGCCTAATGTTTGAGGGTTATGAATCTTCGGCAAGAGAGAGAAAAAAAAAAAAAAAAAAAAGAAAGAAAAACCTGTGTTTTCCCCCCGCAACTACAAAACAGTTTTCTCGTAAGTGAAAAACTTATCAAGAGGCCGCTGTTTTATTTCATCTAGTGGCATTTTTTTTTTTTAAAGTCTGCTGTGCTTTTTTTTTTCGCAGACTGTTGATATCTTTTTTTTCATCTTATGATAAATTTTTTAATAATCTGCTGTGTTTTTTTTTTTTTTTTTTTCGCAGACTATATTTTTTTTTTTCTTTTTCAAAGTGAAGTTGACTATTTCGTGAAGTACGTAGCGAAAAAACCTGCTGTTTTTTTTTTTTTTTTTTTTTTTTTTTTTTTGCAGGCTATTTATTTTTTTTTTTAAATATGCCAGTCGTCGAACTTGCATAAATTTTTTTAGATTAAAACAAAATAAAATATTTGGATTATGTAAAGTAAGTGCTATGTTTATAGATATATATATGTGTGTGTGGAAATAATTTTTGAAATATATATAAAAGGGTATAAAATATATTGAGATATAGATATATTTTTTATTATATGTGCATTGATATTATTTGTTTTTATGTGTTTAAAAAATAGTTATGAATCACTTAATTCGATCGAAAAAAATAGATCTGATTACTTTGGTGATCGAATTAGGCCTGAACCCGCCCGAGAATGCAACTAAAAGTGCATTGGCTGATATGGTGGTTAAATCAGATGGGTATGATGAAGACTTTGTTAAAAATTTGCTTAGTGGGATAGTTAGCGAACGCATGGAGGAAGAGAAGAATTTAAAAGCTAAAGAAACGGAAGATCGCGAATATCAATTAAAGATATTAGAATTAGAGAATAATAAAACTCAAGTAATAAATTCAGCGGCAATAGGGAAAGGTCCCGATGTTTTAAAACTGTTAAAAAGATACGATAATGAGGAGGAAATTAGTGTTTATTTAACTTTATTCGAACGGCAGGCAAAACGGTTAGAAATTCCTAAGGAAGAATGGGTAACATATATTCTGGCATTACTACCGCTCGACATAGTGAGTTTAATAAATCGTGAAAGTGAGGGAAAATCGAACGAATATGATCACGTAAAGAAAATACTATTAAGACGTTTTAAACTTACGCCCGAACAGTTTCGACAAAAATTTTTCTTACATAAGAAGGAAAATTTAGCATCGTGGAAAGATTTCTCGTTTGAACTTTCAAATTTTTTGAATGAATGGTTAGAGGGATTACAAATATCAACGTTTGAGGAATTAAAAAATATTCTAATTATTGAACAAATTAGGAGAAAGTTGTCATTTGAAATGAAACAACATTTTTGTGATGAATTACCCAAAATTACAAATTTAGAGGAATTGACAGGTAAGTTGGATGATTTTGAAACTGCCCGAATTAATTTGCGGAAAGATGAAATCAAACATCCAAAGACGGAATTTAAGAAACGCCTAAATCAGGGTATCGAAAATAATAGAGTGTTTCACCGAAATGATACGAGTCGTGTATCATATGAAAAAAATTTCACGGGTGCGCAGAAAAATTCAAATGAAAAAATTCGCTGTTTCAATTGTAATGAATTGTCCTATATATCGAAACACTGCCCCCGAAAAAAAGAAGGCCCGATTTGCTGGAGGTGCAAAACACCTGGTCACAGATCTGACCAATGTACATATAATTCCGCAAAAAATGCGAATGCAGCCGTAAGCAATACCTCGAATTCGTTAGATAAAATAATGAAAAATGTGAGAATTCTAGATAAAAATATAGAAAGTCTTGTTGACACAGGCTCCGATGTGAACATGTGTAGTAACGAAATTTATAAAACTTTGGGATGCCCTAAATTACACGACAACGATTTAGTGTTATCAGGAATTGGAGGTAACCAAATTACTCCCCTAGGATTCATAACAGTAAATATTGAAATAGATGGCTATTCAGTAAATGCAGATTTATACATCGTAAAAAATTTGAATCACTCCATAATTTTGGGGAATAATTTTCTAAAACAGTTAACTTTCAATATTACAGAAAAGGGATTGCAAATTATGGGTAAACGGAAATTAAGGGAAGTGAGAGTAAATTACGTCACTGCGTTTCCACGAGAACAAGTCGTGACAAAAATCAAACGCGTCAGCTATATTACACCCAGATTTCTTACGATGTTGCGGTCAGAAAAGCAAAACAGTCCCATGGTAGAAAAGATTGCTTCGACAGCTGAATGTGTGGGAAAAGAACAAATTAAACAGAATGAGACAGCTTTAGACTGCAGTGAAAGCGTAAACATGCAAACAAGCATTCATGAAAATAAATTATTAGAAATTGAATCGTGTTTAGACTTAACAAAAAATACAGAAATTTATTTAGCTGAAACAGCCGATTCGATTAATTTTCAGGAAATCGAAGTAAATCACATTTCAAACAAAACCATCAAAAAAGAGCTAACAGAATTGATCTCTAATTATAAACCAAATAAAATTAAGGATACGGAGTTGAAAGTAAACATAATATTAACAGATGATATTCCGATAGCACAACGACCGCGTAGGTTAGCATTTCCAGAACAGGAATTTGTCGACAAACAGATAAACGAATGGCTGGAAATGGGAATCATAAAGGAAAGTAACTCCAATTATGCATCTCCTATCGTATTAGCGCGAAAGAAAGACGACTCTTGGAGACTTTGCGTTGATTATAGACTCTTAAATAAAAAAATAATTAAAGATAATTTTCCCTTACCGAGGATTGAGGACGTGTTAGATAGCATTGAGAGCGCGAAGGTGTTTACTACTTTGGATTTAAAAAATGGTTTTTTCCACATAGACGTAGCAGAGGACAGCAGAAAATACACAGCATTTGTCACACATAACTCTCAATACGAGTACCTAAAACTCCCGTTCGGACTTTCACTTGGCCCTCAACAGTTTCAAAGATACATACAAGCTGTTTTTAAACAGTAAATTAAAGAAAAAATAATGTTAGTTTACCTAGACGATGTCATAGTACTCGCGGAGACTGAGGAAGAGGCTCTACTGAAACTGAAACGTGTACTAGAAGTTGCATCGGATTACGGATTAGAATTTAATTTTGCAAAATGTCAATTCCTTAAACGGAAAATTGAGTTTTTAGGTTATATTGTCGAGAACGGAACTACTAGACCTTCGGAAGCCAAAACTTTGGCAGTAGAGAAATTCCCTGAACCCCGCACTCTTAAACAATTACACAGTTTTCTAGGTCTAACTTCTTATTTCAGAATATACATCCCCCATTATGCAACTATAGCGAGACCTTTAAGTGATTTATTAAAGGCAGGAAATACATTTAAATTTGGAATTATTGAAAAACAAGCTTTCGAGACGCTTAAAGAAAAACTAGTGAACCCCCCAGTATTGCATACATTCCGACGAGGTGCTAGGCTAGAATTGCATACCGATGCTAGCACCATAGGGTTTGGCAGTGTCCTACTACAAGAAGATGAGAACAAAAGTTTACATCCTATTTATTACATGAGCCGTAAAACTACCCCTACTCAAGCGAAATATTCAAGTTACGAATTAGAGACTCTCGCGGTAATAGAATCAGTTAAGAAATTCCGAAATTACTTATTAGGCACTAAATTTAAAATTGTGACAGATTGTTCCGCATTCCAAAAGACCATGGACAAAAAAGACATTACGCCAAAAATAGCCAGATGGGCTCTGTTCTTACAAGAGTTTGATTATGAAATTGTTCACCGATCAGGATCCCAAATGAAACATGTAGACGCATTAAGTAGAAATACAGTACTAATAGTCACCCGATCGCATGATGAATTAACATTAAAAATAAAGAATGCTCAACAAGACGAACACATACAAGCAATAAAAAAATTGATTGAAAAAAATGAAAGTTCAGAATATCTTATAAGAAACGATATCGTATACAAATATGAAAATGACCGAGAACTTCTAATGATCCCTACCGACATGCAAAAGGAAATAATACGCAATATTCATAGCAGAGGTCATTATGCCGTAGTTAAAACCGAAACTCTTCTGAAAGAAAATTATTATATACCCCAATTAAGAAAACAAATTGAGAGCGTCATAACCAACTGCGTAAAGTGTATACTTTGCAATAAAAAGCAGGGAAAAGGAGAAGGCCTACTAAACCCGATTCCCAAACAAAATATACCCCTCGAGACTTATCACATAGATCACATTGGTCCCATGCCATCTACAAATAAAAATTATAATCATATTTTTACCGTTGTGGATGCATTCACTAAATTTGTTTGGCTGTACCCGGTTAAAACGACAGCCGCTAAAGAAGTCATTGATAGGTTAACCCGACAACATGATATTTTCGGAAATCCGTCGCGGATAGTCACCGACAAAGGTCCGGCTTTCACTTCTGCCGATTTTGAAGAATACTGCAAGGAAGAGAATATAGAACATATTCCAATAACAACAGGGATTCCGAGAGGGAATGGACAAATAGAGCGCATGCACAGAATTCTTAAACCAATTTTAGCAAAACTTAGCATAGAAGACCCCACCAAATGGTACAAATTTGTCGCGCCCGTACAACGCATCATAAATAGCACCGTATCGAGAAGTACCAAATTCCCACCTTTCGAACTACTGACAGGAGTAAAAATGCGGCAAAAAACCGACATGCGAATTAAAGAGTTGTTAGATGATGAGGAATTAAATTCATTCGTATCGGAAAGGAATTCTAATAGAGAAATAGCGAAGCAAAACATATTAAAAATACAACAGGAAAATGTGAAAACGTACAACAGAAAGCGAAAAAAGGCCAACACATATAAGCTCGGTGATTTGGTGACCATTCAAAAAACACAGTTTGGGACAGGCACCAAACTAAAGCCTAAGTTTCTTGGCCCTTATGAGATCACCACAGTAAAAAGAAACGATCGTTACAATGTGAGAAAAATTGGAGACCATGAAGGTCCACAGATGACCTCTAGTGCTGCAGATCATATGAAACCGTGGACTACTACTAACTAAAGCAAAGCAACTGTGCTTTGACATAAAATGTGTGTGATTATTATTATTGTTTTTATTAGTATTTAGTATTATTTTTTGTTATTGTTATTATATGTTGTGATGAACGCTAGACGAAATTTGTTTTGGACTAATATAAGTAAATCAAGGACAGAACTGTGTCCAAGAGACAATCAAGAAAAAAAAAATTGACTTTAATATTATCTTGTGCGTTTTATTTATTTTATTTTATTTAGTTTGTTGTGAATATTAGACGCCTGTAAAAAGTCATCCGGTACCAGTCTGGTTTAAGAGCAGATGATGACTGGGAGGACCCAGCACGGTCAGGTAGGCCGAGTTGTGGGATCTATTCACAAGGCCCTTAATAACAGCTGCGGCAATGAACTTTCTATTGCTGAGTAAGCATCTAGAGGCTCGTGATGAGAACCCTATCATCGCGACTAACGGTAAAATTGTGATGGTGTAAGTAATTTTTTTTTAGAGAAGAGGACAGATGCTCGCGGAATTCAACGGAGAACAGACGGTTCTGTAGCTGTCCGCATATCTTGGAGCGAAACCCAGGTCAGACGGGCCTGTGGGAAATGGAATAACGGCAAGCTTGGATAGGCAGACGGCCTGTTCCAGTTTATTCTCTTATTTGGCACATCCATAAAAATGTACATAATTGTGTTCCAGTCTATATATGTGTATTTATCTAACCCAGAACATTAAACAACTAAGTTTTTCACCAAAAAAACGCCTGGGCCATCTTTTTACCCTAGACACCGCTTCAGAGCCATTCAAAACTTTTACTACATAAATATAGTTTAGAGGCTGATTTGATAATGAACCAAAATCTGAGGAGTCACTTCTGTACTCCTTCTGTATGGACCAAATTCTATTCCTGGGTTCACTAATAAGCTGGAGAGATCAAAGTCCAAAACCCTAAACATGTACGATTCAACCATATATTAATTAATTGTCGGTTTAAGTCCATTGACATAAGGTTCCGTTTTTACAGTAATTACATGAAATAAAACATATTACGTTAGATGTGTTATGTCAGAAATAATAATCTACAACAGTTCTTCAACAATCTGATTATACACTATATTGCCATTGATTATGGGACACTTGCGATTTTAGACATTTTACTAAATATCTAGAAAAATACATAAGGAATCATCTCGAAACTCTTAGTGTATAAATATAATAGTATACGTCATACATCTCCGTGAAGATTTTTTACCGAAACCCCATAGGGGACCGTCAACAAATTAAAAAAGAATGAATATCTTTTGAATAACCCTGTCAAAACTAATGTAGCAAAAGCGCTCAAACTCTAGATTATGATTGAATGCCTTATTGTAATACACTGTGTTCATTTTTATGCAAATAGCATGCATACTCGCAGAGTAATTAAGGGTTTTATAAAAATGGCCCCAAATTTTTCTAAGTTTTTCCCTTATAATTTTCAGAGTTCTTAATATAAAATAATATTTTTTTCAGAAAATATGACAAACAACATTGCACACAGTACCCTGTAATCAGAATTAAAAAATAATAAAAATTGTATGAAAAATGAGTAGGTTTACTAAATAATTTTTTACTGCGCATGCGTCAAAGATATCAAAATTTTATTTGCATATTATGTTAGCTTAATGTATAGAGCAACTTTTGTAAAAGTCTCAAAATTATAGCTTAAAAATTCTAAAAGTAATCGTCTATAGAAAAAGGACAAAATCCGTTGTTTCCAAAATGAAGCAAAAAAATGAGGGATTTTATCCAAAAGTAGTCGTAACATCCCGTATTGTGTATTCTATATTGACAGTAATCAATGAATATATGGATACAACCCCTCTTGTTTTTGCTTCATTTTGAGAATAACGAATTTTCAACTTATTCAATTGACGATTATTTTCAGAATTTTCATGTTATGATTTTGTGACTTTCACAAAAGTTGCTCTATACATTTAGCTAACATAATATGCAAATGAAATTTTGATATCGTTGACGCATGCGCAGTAAAAAATTATTTAGTAAACCAACTCATTTTGTATACAATTTTCATTATTTTTTAATTCTGATTACAGGGTACTGTGTGCAATGTTGTTTGTCATATTTTCTGAAAAAAATATTATTTTATATTAAGAACTCTGAAAATTATAAGGAAAAAACTTGGAAAAATTTGGGATCATTTTTATAAAAACCTTAATTACTCTGCGAGTATGCATGCTATTTGCATAAAAATGAACACAGTGTATTACAATAAGGCATTCAATCATAATCTAGAGTTTGAGCGCTTTTGTTACATTAGTTTTGACAGGGTTATTCAAAAGATATTCATTCTTTTTTAATTTGTTGACGGTCCCCTATGGAGTTTCGGTAAAAAATCTTCACGGAGATGTATGACGTATACTATTATATTTATACACTAAGAGTTTCGAGATGATTCCTCATGTATTTTTCTAGATATTTAGTAAAATGTCTAAAATCGCAAGTGTCCCATAATCAATGGCAATATAGTGTAGTAATGTTATACTTAAAATATTACTTCTTGGTTTGCATTAATTCAGCGTTGTGATTCTTAGTGTGATTTGATGCAATCATATCCACAATGCAGGACATGATAGAAATATCACATAACCATGCATTCTATTAACTACTTTGCCCAGTAATCATTTTGAGTGGGTAATTAGGATTCTGAATGTAAGACACTTGTAAAGCTCAGCCAACATTTTCAGCTATCAGCAAAAATTTGAGCAATTTCATGAGCTTTACAGACAAGCGGTTCAATTATTTTTCTGTCGGAACCTTCAAACTAAAATGTTTTTATGAGCTTTAAGAAAAGCTGGATCCACTACTTTTCAACCCACTTTTTAAGACTGAAATTATTTGTCAATTTTGTACTGTAACTTTTTTTAATTGATGTTTATTTTTCTTCTTGGTTCCATCAGGTTTTTTTTATAATCACAACTTTTTCAGATCCTTTCAGGAACTTGATCAATCAATTGTTCTAAGTAACCGACAAATGACCTCAATCAATTGTTCTAAGTAACCGACAAATGACCTCAATCAACTGTCCCAATCAATTGCCTTAACCAAAAACTAACGGAAACATTAGCTCGCCAGTACGTTTCATGAATTCTTGTAGCCCTATACTTATTGCTAATCAACAGATTGACCTATACTTTATTGAGGGCTGGCCGATAGACTATAGTACTTAGCCTACGCTAATAAATAGCGTGATCGCTTGAATTTTTCTGCTTCGTATCTATTCTCCTCTGGCTTAAAGGCCTATGTAGCATTTTAGATCAATCTCAAGCACCCGTAAAAAGGGGATCAAAAAGTGTCATAAGGAATGAATACGCATAAACTATAAAAAGTGAATTTTTCTGATTTTCGAATTTAAGGGGAATTAAGTCTGAAAATGACTTAATGAAGAAAAATACAACATAAACTATACAGACGAATATTGCATAAAATATACAATGTAAATTATAAAGACGAATATAACACGAAACACAAGATAAACTATACAGACAACATTATAGCCCAATATCTGTAGTTAAACTTTAATTTACAAATTAAGTTGCGAAAATTAATAAAAGCAATGGTTGAATAAATAAATTTTAATTATATTAATCCTATACAAATATTTAGTACAGAAAGAGCATCCAATGATTTAATAGACTTTATTCAACTTTTAAACAATCGGTCTCACAGATTGCTAACAGTAATTATACGACATTTTTTTCCCACAATAGTTAATAAATAAAACAAGAATATTTTTTGTTATGATATAAGTTTTCCTTTTATTTTATTCGTGATAATTTTTATAACATTATTTAAATTTTCTTTCGGAAAAAAAATTATGATAATTCTTGAAATAAAATAATGATAACAAATAAGATGGATTTCTTGAAAGAAAACAATGATAACAATTAAGATGGATTTTTTTATTAATGGCGATGCAAGAATATTAGTAAATAATGATAACAATTAAAGTGGATTTTTAGGTGCGTTCGTAATTATGTAAATACGTAGCACCTATTGTTGTCGCTCAGTCCGTCCGTCTGTCTGTCTGTCCGCATATAACAACGCAAAAACTACCCAACCGAATCGTTTGAAATTTAAAATACATAATTATAATATAATTTTGTCGAGTCATTTCAAATTTTATAAAAATCGGATGTATAGATCAGTTACAGGGACAATCAAAAGGATTCCGTTACATTACGGTCAATGGGGAAAAAAGTTTAAAATGCATTTTAATCGTTTGAAATTTAAAACATATAATTATTGCGTAATTATGTCGAGTCATTTCAAATGTTATGAAAATCGGATGCATAGATCAATTACAGGGACAATCAAAAGGATTCCGTTACATTACGATCAATGGGGGAAAAAGTTTCAAATGCATTTTAGTCGTTTGGAATTTAAAACATATAATTATTACATAATTTTGTTGAGTCATTTCAAATGTTATGAAAGTCGGATGCATAGATCATTTACAGGGACAATCAAAAGTATTCCATTACATTACGGTCAATGGGTAAAAAGTTTCGAATGCATTTTAATGATGTTACACTTTTTCAAACATAATAGAATTGGCATGAATCTCTGACATATATACTAAAATATGCATTCCATACAATCTGTGAGGCAAATAATTTTTATTACAGGGCCACATAAAAGTATCCCACTACATAATGCTATACGGGGAAACATTGTTTTGGGTGTGTTTTAATTATATTCAACTATTTCACATTTTATGAATAAGATATACGTTGCTGAGGTGTAATAAAAATTATTTCCTGCATATTTACAGAAACACAAAAATTTCGACTACTATACTGTATCCGAAGTACGCTCTACTATATCATCAAGATCTGAATATTTTTAAAACTTCGTTATCGTACGAACGCACCTCATTTGCTACGTTCACGTGCAATTTCCAACTTGTTTTTATTAATGACGATGCAATAATATTAATAAATGATTCATATAAACGGTATTTCATTTGCAAATTTGCAAATGCTTTGCTTTGCAATTTTTTTTTTATTTTTTTTTTCTGCTAAGTAAATTTTATTTATTTATTTTTGTTTATTTGCTAATATGCAAGATATGTGAGAATTAATGTGAAATATGTGAGAGTTACACATTATTTTTTGAAAACTAGTTTCTGTTTTTTTTCATTGAGCTGGTATCAGATTCACCAACATTTCGAGAGACTTTTGAGCCACACATGATTTCCTCAAACTTTTCGCAAAATGTCGGCACAAAACTCAGAGTGATAGCAAACAGCTATGTCCTCCAACTTTTTTCTGCAGTTCCAAAAAAGTCTCCGCTATGCAAGACTTCTCCTCCATCATCGAACATTTAATGAATCAGAGATAAGCGATGGATACGAATAGGCGATAAATATTACCGCCTGATACTAGTAGAACTGGTTTTCCCACCTTTTTCTCCGACTTTTTCCAAGACAATTGTAACCGTTTTCTCTCTTTGAACAGAAAAAAGTTTGGGTTAAAATCGGCTGAAAAGTTTGTCGCGCGTAAAGTTCGTGAATCTGATAACAGCTTTAGAAGACCAATTCATAATTCATTATTTCAGCTTAAGTTTTACAAAACATCAGCCTATACTTACACCAGACGCCATGTACACAGGAACAAAAATCCATCCCAAAATGAGCAAAACAAACATCCCCTAAAAAGATTGATTTTTCATCAGTGCACGTGTTTTAAAAGGTGCATTGAAAAAAATATATACAGGGTGATTCATAAAAGATGGGCAGAACTTTAAGGGGTTATAGTACACTTAAAGACAAATAATATTAAATAGGAGACTAAGGGTCCCAGACGTATTCCCAAGGAGATAGGGGGCATTAAAGTTTAGGGTCCGAAATTTCAAATGATTATAAAAAATGGAAAAATTGGTCGATTCGTTTGCGGTTTTTGCAAAAAATTTTCTTTATGCCAGTATTTTCTTGAAATAAAATTTTAAAGTTCAATTTCAAAACATGCCGATAGGGGACGCTTTAGACTTTGGAGTAACAAACAACTATTTTTTAACGTTATTTTTTGTATTTCTTTAAATGATTTCGAAAGCTTAGACTTAAACTTAAATTTTGATCTAAAAATCTGAATCCTAACGAGTAGTTAAGTAGCGTAAACTGAAATTTGAAATTTGAAACCCTTCTCCCCCCAGAACAAAAATCAGTTATTCCCGATCTTTGTGTCGTAGATTAGGCTCTAACTACTGCCGCGTTTTGCTAAAATTATTCTTTATGTCAGTATTTTCTTGAAAATAAATTTTAAAGAAAATTTTCAAAAAATTCCGATAGAGGGCGCTTTAGACTTTGGAGTAACGAACAACTATTTTATACCGTTATTTTTTGTGTCTCATTAAATGCTTTCTAAAGCTTAGACTTAAATTTTCAGCCCAAAATCTGAATCGTTAGACGTGGTTAAGTTTCTGGGGAGAGGGGTTTGAAATTTCTACTCCTGAGCACAGTTCAGTTTACCATGTCCACACATTGTGTGCTGTGATACGAGGTAAAAAGACACAAATTAGGATTATGTTACCAAAGCATATTTATTAACATGTAATTACAATAAATGTTCAAAATTGTGACCACCAGAGGTTATGCACGCAGAACAACGGCGAAGAATGGAACGGCGAACATTCGCGAAAACATCAGGCTTTTCGAGCACTTCCCCTACAGCGGCGGAAAGTCTGGCGACCAGTTCCTCGGGGGATTCAATGGGTGTCTCATACATAAGAGCCTTCAATTGTGCCCAAAAAAAGAAATCGAGGGGTGAAAGATCTGGCGAGCGAGCAGGCCAAGCAACAGGACCACCTCGACCAATCCATCTGTTCGGAAATGTGATGTCCAGATAGTTGCGGACGTCTCGTACGTAATGGGCTGGCGCTCCATCGTGCTGGAACCACATGACCCGCCGGATGCGTGGAGGAACAACGTTTAACAGGTCTGGCAGCACATGTTGCAGAAATGTGAGGTATGTTTTACCGTTGAGGCGTTCAGGAAGAAGTTACGGTCCGGTTAGGTGGTCTCCGAGGATTCCTGCCCAAACATTGATGGAAAAGCGTCTCTGATGAGCATGTGGATACGTAGCATGTGAATTGACATCCGCCCATACATGTGCATTGTGTGTGTTAAATGTACCATCACGTGTGAAGGTACATTCATCGGTGAAAAGCACAGTTCGTCCAAAATGTGGATTTAGCGCGTTCTGCTGCAGAAACCAGCGGGCGAATTCAATACGATTTGGATAATCCCCTGGAGACAGTTTCTGGACTCGTTGCACATGAAACGGGAGCAAATGTTCATCCTTCAGTACCCTCCAAGTCATGGACTGTGAGGTATCCACCTGCCTAGCCACTGTTCGTGTACTTGTACTTGGCTGCGCCGCTACTACATCCAGAATGGCTTCTGCAACAACTACTGATTCGTCCTTTTTTGCACGACCTGCATTCGACCGGGAAGCGAGAAATGATCCCGTCTCACACAACTGTCTGTGCAAGCGCTCGAAAGTTTTGCGGTTAGGCAACCGCCTGTTGGGAAATCGCTCTCCGTACATTCGTTGTGCATCTGCACCATTTCCATCTGCCGCTCCGTAAATTAAATGCATCTCAGCCTTTTCCTTATTCGTGAAGGGCACCATCTTCCGATTCATTACTACAGCGACTTACACTTGACTCACCGTTCAGTGGTTTTTATGCCTGAATCGTGTCGAAATTTTGCATACGTGTTCTTCTTCTTCCCCATTTGACATTTGCATACTTTCTGTCTCCTTCTTCACCCGGTGACTAGCGTCAGGAATGGAGCTTTAACGTTTGCATGAGCGACGTTTCCAACTGTGCCAGTGCCTTTATGAGTGAATTCCGACTATGCAGTCCTTGACGAAAGTTGTATTTTTGCCTCGTATCACAGCACAGAATCGTTGGGCATGGTTAAGTAGTGCAAACTGAACTATGTTCAGAAGTTGAAATTTGAACCCCCTCCCCTCGCTACTGAACCACGCTCAGCGATTCAGATTTTGAGCTGAAAATTTAAGTTTAAGTCTAAGCTTTAGAAAGCATTTAATGAGACACAAAAAATAACGGTATAAAATAGTTGTTCGTTACTCCAAAGTCTAAAGCGCCCTCTATCGGAATTTTTTGAAAATTTTCTTTAAAATTTATTTTCAAGAAAATACTGACATAAAGAATAATTTTAGCAAAACGCGGCAGTAGTTAGAGCCTAATCTACGACACAAAGATCGGGAATAACTGATTTTTGTTCTGGGGGGAGAAGGGTTTCAAATTTCAGTTTACGCTACTTAACTACTCGTTAGGACTCAGATTTTTAGATCAAAATTTAAGTTTAAGTCTAAGCTTTCGAAATCATTTAAAGAAATACAAAAAATAACGTTAAAAAATAGTTGTTTGTTACTCCAAAGTCTAAAGCGCCCCCTATCGGCAATTTTTGAAATTGAACTTTAAAATTTTATTTCAAGAAAGTACTGGCATAAAGAAAATTTTTTGAAAAAACCGCAAACGAATCGACCAATTTTTCCATTTTTTATAATCATTTGAAATTTCGGACCCTAAACTTTAATGCCCCTTATCTCCTTGGGAATACGTCTGGGACCCTTAGTCTCCTATTTAATATCATTTGTCTTTAAGTGTACTATAACCCCTTAAAGTTCTGCCCATCTTTTATGAATCACCCTGTATATATATACTTCACTCTGATTACCATAATGAGTGAAAAATCCTACAGATGGAAAAAATAATATAACAAAATGTCAATATATGGGAATTAGGATAATAGGACTTTGACTTTTAACTATGAGTGAGTACAATAAAAAGTAACAAGTGATTGAAGTTATCTTGGAAGAGAATAACGTGCACTATAAAAAAAAAGATGTTTCTTAATCTACGAAAATTTACTTTACTCACGAACGAAAATATTCAATAATCGCTTCCAAATCCCCCAAAATTTTGAAAAGCGTTCCTCTATCTTTGGTAGCCTCAGAAAACAGTCTATTTTTGAAATTTCAAGAAGAATTTATAAAAATTAATTTCTATTAGTTGCCCGTAATGTTTTCGAGTAGCTTTTCATACATTAGTCCGCTCTCTCTACCCGGAAAATCGGTTGTAGAGATGCTATCAGCTTTAAACTAAGTATTTTCAGCTGCATAACTGAAGTTGTGTGTGTGCAATTGTTGTTTATCGGTTAAGCATGCTTGTTGAACATGAAAATATTTGCTTGCTACCTAATAACATTCTGAAAAACCCTTTTCCGTTTAGAGGGAACTCATTAATACATTGTAAAAGCTGCTCGAACACGTTTCCGGGAATTATTGCCAGCTAATAAAAATTTATTTTTATAAAATGTGCTTTAAAATTCAAAAATAAATTGTTTTCTGAGGTTTCTAAGGGGACTAACAAAGGGAACATGTTCTAAAGGTAAAGGGAATCTTGAGTGATTCAGAAAATGTTATTTTATATTTTCGTTTCCTTTTTGTAAATTATCATCCCCTCTTTTTTTGATGCGTTTGTAATTATGTAAATACATAGCACCTATATTCGTTGTTCAATCCGTCCATCCATCTGCCCGTCTGTCCTTCTGCCCGTCTGTCCGTATATAATAGAACAAAACTACCCAACCGAATCGTTTGAAATTTAAAATATATAATTGTTGCATAATTTTGTCGAGTCACTTCAAATTTAGTAAAAATCGGATGCATAGTTTAATTACAGGATAACCGAAAGTATTCCGTTACATTACGGTCAATGGGAAAAAATAGTTTTAAGGGCATTTTAATGATGTTACACTCCTTCGAGCATAATAAAATTGATATGCATCTATAAAGCATATACATTAATATACATTCGGTACAATTTGTGGTGCAAACAGTATTTATTATTAATTCACAGGGCTACACAAACGTATTTCATTACATAATACTATAGAGTTAAACATCGTTTGGTGGGCGTTTTAATTTTATTAAACTACTTCATGTTTTATGAAATTGACATATTTTGCTAAGATTTATTACATATTCTGTATAATAGAAAGCAGATAGTATTTACGGGGAGACATAAAAGATTTCGGTCACTATACTGTATCCGAAGTACTGCATAAGGTTACACCAAGATTTGAATATTTTTAAAACTTCGATATATTACGAACGCACCTCATTTGCTACACTTGACATGCTATTTTAAATTTGTTGCAGCGTGTGAAGTCTTGAGTGCCTTTTTTGTACTTAATTGTTTTAGTTCCAAGTGGGTGATTCTCAAAATAGGAGACAATTTCAAAAGTGAAATCTTAAAAAAATTACTGTTAGCAAAATTTCTGAAAAAAAATAGGTGTTGTTAATATAGTATTAGGTATACTTTACATGTAGTCAGCAGAGCTAAATATTTAAAAATTAACTTTTAAAAAAAATAATTCGAATTTTTTGAGCCATGCTAATGACAAAACAAATTGCATGGAATAAATATATTAAGAAATTTTTATTTTCTTCCTGTTTAAATAATTTTTTCGATATTTATTAGCCTTCCTTTTCAGCAAATGGTTTCCATTTTTACATATACACTATATGGCCATTGATTATTGGACACTTGCGATTTTAGACATTTTGTTAAATATCTAGAAAAATACATGAGGAATCATCTCGAAACTCTTAGTGTATAAATATAATAGTATAAGTCATACATCTTCGTGAAGATTTTTTCCCGAAACTCCATAGGGGACCGTCAACAAATTAAAAAAGAATGAATATCTTTTGAATAACCCTGTCAAAACTAATGTAGCAAAAGCGCTCAAACTCTAGATTATGATTGAATGCCTTATTGTAATACACTGTGTTCATTTTTATGCAAATAGCATGCATACTCGCAGAGTAATTAAGGTTTTCATATAAATGGTCCCAAATTTTTCCAAGTTTTTTCCTTATAATTTTTCAGAGTTCTTAATATAAAATGATATATTTTTTTAGAAAATATGACAAACAACATTGCACACAGTACCCTGTAATCAGAATTAAAAAATAATGAAAACTGTATGCAAAATGAGTTGGTTTACTAAATAATTTTTTACAGCGCATGCGTCAACGATATCAAAATTTCATTTGCATATTATGTTAGCTAAATGTATAGAGCAACTTTTGTGAAAGTCACAAAATCATAACTTGGAAATTCTGAAAATAATCGTCAGTTGAATAAGTTGACAATCCGTTATTCTCAAAATGAAGCAAAAACAAGAGGGGTTGTATCCATATATTCATTGATTAGTGTCAATATAGAATACACAATACAGGATGTACTACTACAGTTGGATAAAATCCCTCATTTTTTTGCTTCATTTTGGAAACAACGGATTTTGTCCTTTTTCTATAGACGATTACTTTCAGAATTTTCAAGCTATAATTTTGAGATTTTTACAAAAGTTGCTCTATACATTTAGCTAACGTAATATGCAAATGAAATTTTGATATCTTTGACGCATGCGCAGTAAAAAATTATTTAGTAAACCTACTCATTTTTCATACAATATTTATTATTTTTTAATTCTGATTACAGGGTACTGTGTACAATGTTGTTTGTCATGTTTTCTGAAAAGAATATTATTTTATATTAAGAACTCTGAAAATTATAAGGGAAAAACTTGGAAAAATTTGGGACCATTTTTATAAAAACCTTAATTACTCTGCGAGTATGCATGCTATTTGCATAAAAATGAACACAGTGTATTACAATAAGGCATTCAATCATAATCTAGAGTTTGAGCACTTTTGCTACATTAGTTTTGACAGGGTTATTCAAAAGATATTCATTCTTTTTTATTTTGTTGACGGTCCCCTATGGAGTTTCGGTAAAAAAATCTTCACGGAAATGTATGATGTATACTATTATACTTATACACTAAGAGTTTCGAGATGATTCCTCATGTATTTTTCTAGATATTTAGTAAAATGTCTAAAATCGCAAGTGTCCAATAATCAATGGCCATATAGTGTATACATATAAGAAGAGCAAAAACATTACCAAAGAGCAAACTTTGTTTACATGAGCAACATTCTGACACTAACAATGTAAGAAGCTGTCTTAGTGATTTTCTGACAGATTTAATGCATATTTTAGGGATAATAAATGTAATACCTAAATTTATATGCAAAATTAAACTTTATAAAGGATACAATATAAGCACTGGTTACATTTATGCACATAGGAGTCTTTAGCATGGACAGAAAGACCATGCTAATGACACTGATATTTGTCCATGCTAATGACAAATTTTAATTTAAATAAGATTATGAGCCATAATACAATCACAATGCAATAATCCTTTCTGGGGCTTTTTAAAACACAAAAGTTCTATGCAAATAAGTAAAATAAAAATTTTAACTATAAAGTAAACACGAAAATTATTATCCATTCTAATGACATACAATTGATGTACGCCCCTAATATTCAACTTATATTCTTAAAATACAATACATACTTCTATTTTCAGGCTGGGATAAAATGGCTACTTGTTGCCATGGAGAAACTTTATATTTTCAAACTATTGTCATATGTGAAAATGAAATTTTGATTAATAACCAGCTGTTATAGTATGATCTTGTTTTGAAAATAGAATATGGAGGACAAACTTTAATTCTTTTTTTATGTACTATAATTTTATTTTTAAAAAGAAATTTATTGGATAAATCCTCTCCTTGATTAATTTAAAGAAAGAATAACATTTGTCTTATTTTATAAACATGATATTAACTCTTGAAAAGTGCTAGTATACACAAATCACAGCTGCTGTGGACATCCATGCTAATGACATTTTGAACATTCATTATGTTATTTTAATGTGTTTTTAACTAAAAAATGAGTAATTCTTGAGTGCAAATAATGAATAGTATTAAGACAAGCATATTTAAATATAAAAACATGACAGAAAACCTCTCAATTTTTTTTTGTATGCCGAAAGACATAAATTGTCCCCTATTTTGAGAATCACCCAAGTACAAATCCCTGCTCTATCTCAAACTGTAATAACGCTGAAAACAATCCTGCCGTTTCGAATGAAGCACAGAAGTTAACCTAATCTTTATACATTTATCATTAATTTAAGCGGTGTAACCGTCCTTAGATGTTTGGAGTCAGAACAAGGAAGCGTACCAACTAAATCCTCAACTTTATACATTAAACTCCTACAAGAATGACTTCTATAGATTAACTCCAACGATCCAATAGAACGACCTCACCATTTTATAGTTAATAAATCTTAAAAGTCGCCCATCCAATTTAGTGACAAAATATAAAAGTTTATAGAAATATATTATTTACGTTATTATTTGTTTCTGTAAGTTCCGAACTGGCCTTTCATTTTTATACATACATTTTCCTTGTTTATCATTATGAACACCAATACCAGAACATCGCCGATTTAAAAATGGCAGTGTAGTTGCAATCTTCTGATGATCTTAGCTGCCAATCATATTTGCCCTGTTGACCTCCACAAATGTTCACCAATCTTAACTTCCGTGTGTACTTGAAACGATCGATTTGTGTTGTCATTTACAATTATTTTATACTCGCAACATGGAACCAGTTGACACTTGATCATACTTGGTCACACTTGCCATAGTTGGGCCGTGCTTGCCATAATGATTTGATGTTCCTTGTATAATAAACTAATTTTAACGGATTGTCTGAAGATATTAGATTATGCACTTTCTAATTCAACAGGTTTATCGATTAAACTCGTTCAACAAATATATTATTCAAATACTTTTAAAAAACTCTTTCGAATAAACGAATAATCAATTGACAACATATAATCTATTTGAAATTATTGAGGATGCTTCATATGGTGTTAGTTTTGTTTTTTACTTATTATATTTAATTCTTATTTCTATTATTATTATAAATGCCTTCACTGAATCAAATCCAAGAATGTGCAAAGATCCATTTACAAAAAGTTTCAGCAATATCATACAGAATGTTTATACAGTTCGAATTTTTTTTCTACAATTCATGGCAAGTTCATTGATGCCAACCAAATCTTCAACAACAGTAATTTACGTTTATTTGCTTTAGCAATACCCGTATTTTATAAGTATTCTCAAAATATAAATAATATTCATGTTATTTAGAAATTTAGCCAACTCTGAGAAATCAGCAAACTTAGGAACTGGGGGGTTTTGCAAATTATACATTTTTGTGGGTCAGCCTTTTGCTTATATTTTATTTTATAAAGTCCGACTATAAATGAAGAATAACAGCACAAAAATTACAATTACAATGAAAAATAAAAAAAAGAAAAATTTAATACTACATCGATATGATATGTTTAATAACTAAGATTAAAGAACATTTAAATTACATACAATACACATTTTACTGGTTATTCACTATTTTAAACATTGATATAATACAATGGTAGTTTCAGTTTTGGTTTGTTGCCAATATTTTTTTTCTATAGTCTAAGAACACTCGTTACTTCTTGCTCCAAGATAAAAATTTTGTTACCTAAGATAATTTAAATATTTATATCCAATTTACATTTAATTAGTTATTGACTGGAAAACTGATAACTGAAAAAAAAAAATGTATACCAAATTTAACTGACAATTTTCATTGTTTACATTCCAACGTGTAATGCGGTCAGTAAACAATTGAAGATTATACATTGGCGGATTTCGCAGAGTTGACTGTACATGAATTTATGAAACAAACAATCGATTTATAAAATTAATATCTAAACCTTTTAAAAGAATAGGAAGTTTCCTACAGAAACCATGAAAAATTTCTTGATTAAAAAAATATTATGATAGGCCCTTTTTGTTGAAGTTTTATTGTAAGTTTTTTTAAATTTTAACACGTTCAAGGCAATTGTAAGGGGAAAAATCATTATAAATGGTATTCTAACTTACAGTTAATTCAAATGCAGCAACTGTTATGCCGGAACTGGCTCCAGATCCTGCCAATCCTATAAAATGTTCACTACCTATATTTGATGAAAACAAAGAGGTACCCACCTGAAACAATATAATAAGTACCTGTTCATTTTTCGAACACAAAGCCGTATTCTGAGCACGTATAACACGCGCAAATTTCCAGCAGTAAAAAAGAACAGCAATTTTAGCTTTATTTATATACAAACATATTTACAAACATTACTATTAGACTGAGAGGGGGCAGCACAGACAATCACCTCATCGAATTAACGGATAAAAATCTAGGATTAGTTAATTTTCGATTCATTTATTACAGCGCAATCGGTTTGCGAAGTCATATCTTGGGGGAAAATGTCTAAAAACCTGATTTTAGTGGTTGACTCGTAAGTTTACCATTATGTTTTCCTGCTCGCAATCCTCCATGTTTTCATACTTTTGAGTGCAGGAAAGCACAATGGTAACCTTACGAGTCAGTGTGGTTTCTACGAAGATGTAATTTGGCAGATCTGTTGCGTTTTAATATGCGAATCAAAATTTAATTAATACACGATTTTCATCCACGAACTCGATGAGGTGATTGTCTATGTTGCCGCCTCCCGGACTTTATCCTTTTCTTTATTGCTTGAAGTTTGCACGCGTATCACATGCTCAGAATACGACCCGGTGCACAAAGGTCAGGAAGCCTCCAAAGTTGGCAAAAAATGAAATTTACTTTGAATAAAAAAAGCAGATCATATCTTCTTTTGTAAACTTAAAGTAAATAAATAATAAAAACTTTTCCAAAATCTATAGAGTAATTTATCAATTAATTTACAAACTCTTTTCAATATTTTCTGAACAAAAATTAGTTAAAAACAAGAATTTAAGACAGTTTTATGCAAATTAAATATTTATAAATCATCCTTAATATCGCATTTAAAATGAAAAAAATAAAAATAAAAACTGGGTTTGCAAACATAATTAATAATTTTAATGATTCTCAAGCACACTTTAAAGTAACAATTAGCGACTTGTTTTGAAGGAATGAATCCATCTTTCTCAGGCAAAATGTATGTACTACTATAATACGGTAGAAGTAAAACTATTTCTGCTGTCTTGGTGGTAGCATACACTTTTTGTTTTCCTCTCTTTCAAATCTTTAAACTCACGCATGTCACGTACACTAACGAAGATGTAGAACTAGAATCGCGTAACCGTTTTGCTCTTAATCTTTTTGATAGTCCAGAACACCTTTCAAACGGAATATGAAGACGGACAACGTTTGTTTTTCAATGACACTTCTGTTTGCTTTAAAATCGAAAAAATGAAAGCAATTTGTCAAGCCACTCTTGTTTAATTATAAAGTGTTTCCCTTATCTCGACAGGCTTTTGCACATCAGAATTTATATTAAAATTTAAAACATGTTAGCTTCTTTTTTAAATCTGTGGAACTACATGTTTGTAGTTTCCCCGATTATGAAACTTTTATACAGAAAAAAAAAAATTATTTTTCAAAGTTTTTTCTTTAAAACGTTTCATGATAGTGAGTTTCATTTAAATACATTAATTTGTAATAAATAATGCATTTAAATTTCTCTTTAGCAAAAATGTATGTATAATCATGTTTGGCACACATCCGTACGCTAACGAAAAATTTGAGGATGATTAACTATAAAAATGATCATAAAATTTAAAAAGAAGCTAAAAGGAGCAGGATTTTCTGAAATAGATTCTGGCAAAGATAGATATGCCAATGCTTAAATTTAAAAATAAAGAGGATTTTTTTTAACCCAATAAAACTTATAATTTCCGAGTAACAAAATAAAGTAGGAACTAATAAATTAAAGGAAATGGATGGATGAGGTGGGAAATCCCTCCTTCGATTTTGAAATATAATTGAACATATTTTTCCCCGTTTAAATTCTGTGAATTTACCGGACGGCAGCTACATTTATACTGGAGATACATCAGAAAATGTATTTTTAAGTTAATGATTGGATAATAACTTCAAATTTACTATAGTACTTATACGGTAAAGTCTTATATATATTTTAATTTATGTTTATAAAATGAATTCATAAAAATTATAATGTTTCACTTGACCAGTTTTCACTTGACCAGACTTTGTGTTCTTTGGAAAACGCCAGTCAAATACGTTATTTTCTTTTTTCTTTTTTTATGAAAGGCTTTTAACACCGACTTTTCTATAAAGTTCTCCGTCACGTCAGCATCTTGACACAATAGACCGACTTATTTCAGCAATATTTTCATTCCGTAAATCGCAGGATTGAAACGGCATTGTTATGCGGGTCATCAACTGCTTCTCTCCTATTAATTCTGTCCACAAAAATAGTCATTTTCCAAGATCTCACGGACATCAGAAAGTCTTGAAACCCATAGAACATAAATTATAATACTTTATAAACCTTTAAAATATCGTTCACTGTAAAGTTTCCGATCGATAACTTTGTTGCAATCTCACGAGAAGATTGGTCCTTTTGCGCCTAACAAATAACTCATTTATGAACAATAATTGTTGAAATTTTCATTTTCGAATTTAAACTACTCTATTCATGATGATTCATTCACAAACACGGCCAAAAAACACTTGACTGATAGAAAAAAAACTAAGGAATGACGAATGGCCGGAAACATTTACACACGCGAATTTCTAATCCTGCCTCTTTGCATTAAGTATCTTCAATATCTAATCAAAATGATCACGCGGTCAGAGGTCACTCAGATATTCCTAACTTTTGAAGCAATTGCGCTTCTTCTTCGCTGAAACCCTCTAGTAAAACAAAATCAAAGAAACTAACTGGCCGGAAACTTTTGACCGCCACTGTATATGATAGAATAGATAGTACAAATAACGAAAGACAGCCAGTTGGCTCATCAGCAAATTATCTTAGCAACATCACCCCTCCCCCTTTGCTAAAAAGAATGGTAAACCGATTACTGATTAGGCCTCTGAGTAGAGATCTGCACGATCCAGGACGGGTTCGGGCCGATTTCCATCAACGACAAACGGGCCGGGAGAGGCTCGGGCCTTACTTTGGAAGACTCGGGCCGGGCCGGGCTGGGGCCATAATTTCTTTCCTGGCCGGGCCTAACGTATTTTTTCCGTACGAAGCCGAGACTGATTTCATTCTACTTAGTCTTCACGGACCAAAATTAACCAGTTCCTGTTATATCTTCCCGTAAGAAAATCCTTTTCTCGACGTGGCCACGTCTGTTCATAAATCAGTAAAATTTGGCTTGGTCCAAAAATTTTTGCAAAAATGGCATATACTTTTAAGTTGTCATTATTCTACAATTAAACATTAGTATTCTTTTTTAATGAATCGTAGATTACTAGGCGTTTTAAAATGGAATTAAACACATGAAAGTAACATGATTCTGACGGAATTTTCTTTTAAACTGAAAACTACAAAATTTCTTTTAAACTGTTCATTCATGCAAAATTAATACAACAATATGCGAGAAAAAAAATATATTAAACATTTACATCTGCTAAAAAGGGAACGTATTTTTTCTTTCCAATGTGATTCCGTCTTAGAAGATTTTACTTTTACCATATACCATTTTTTAGATTTTTTTTTTTTTTTTTTTTTTTGTCTTCATTACATGGAATATGGATTAATAATACTAATGATAACTGAAACATTTACATGCAACAAATAAAGGTTCATTTAAAAGCATAAATACCACAGCCTACCGCACTTCTGCATAAATGGAGATTATAAACATGAAAAATAAAAAAGACTAAGACTAAGACAAGTTTTTTTGGTTTGAACTCTTCCGTAAGAGTAAAGATTAATGTTCTGTAGAAATTCACTCGAACCGGGCAAGTTCGGGTCGAATTTTTAAATTTTTTCGAGGCCAGGCCGAGCTCGGGCCGGAATTTTAACTTTCGGGTCGGGACAATATTTTTTTCGTTCTGGCCGGGCCGGGATCGGGCCTGGAAAGGGCCTGGAAATTTCGGCCCCTGCAGACCTCTACCTGTAATATACAGTCCCTGGCCAAATTATTAGACGCACTCCCTTTTCCTTGTGTCGAATCATATTACTAGCTTCATAGAAATATTACTGTGTGAATAACTGCAATTAGTTATGTACATCATTTGTAGGATTATAATAAATAAAAAACATGTCTATTACTTTAAAACTCTTTCTTTTTACAAATTAAATTAAAAATGGCTGAAATTGCAAAATTTGTAATTTGAAGCTCAAAAAAATGTCAATATTTTTTGGAGCCTCTTTTGGCGGCTATCAGTGCCTCTATTCTTTGCGGCATGCTGTTAATACAAAATTGAAGAGTTTCTTGTATGCGTGGGTAATGATTCCAGATATGGATAAGATTTTCTATGAGCTGGGTTTTGTTTGTTATGACTTCTTAATCAATTCTCCAGACCAATGTAAAGAGGTTTTCAAAATCGGTTTATTCTAAAGCTAAAATGATGGTTTCTAAATGAAGAACCATTTGTATTTTTGCAAGGTAAAGCTTTTTGTTACAAAGCACGATCCGTCAAGGTCTACATTCAATGAAAAAATATACCTGTGTTTAACTGCTCCCGGTAATTCATCAGACATGAATACCATTGAAAATGTTTGGGAGCTAATGAAGAAAAATCTGGACAAAGAGCTCATAACGAGCAAAACACAGCTCATAGAAAAACTTATCCTTGTCTGGAAACATCACTCACACATGCAAGAAACATTTCAATTTTATACTAACAGCATGCCATGAAGAATAGAGGCACTGATTGCCGCCAAAGGAGACTCCAAAAAATATTGACATTTTTTTGAATTTCATGTTTTAAGTTTTACAATTTTAGCAATTGTTAATTTAATTTACAAAAATAAATAATTTTAAAGTCATTAGAATGCTTTTAATTTATTATAATCCTACAGATGATGTATATAATCAATTGTAACTATTGGCATATTAATATCTCTATGAAACTTGTAATATGATTCGACACAAGAAAATATGAGTGCGTCTAATAACTTGGCCAGGGACTGTAAGTAATATCTGTTATCTGTACTTATTTCATATTTTAACAAGCTGATTAACAGTCCTATGGAATACTCCCTTTTTTTTATGGTCCACCAGGTGACTGGCAATTTGTTTATTGCTGCCATCTAATCTGTTATGTATACCAAAGTCATCGGCATAAAAATTGGCTGACAAAATAGGACGCTGCCTCCCAGACTATATTTATGACCAAATTCTCAGAAATAAAGTTTATTGTGGTGAGGACTATCATTCTTTACCACGATAGTAACAATAACAGTAATAATGATAATTACTAAAATCCATGGCATGTTTCTTCCTGCTAGGAAATAACCGCTGAGGCTGTTTTTCTTGCTTCGTGCAGAAGACTGAAAAAGAAAAATTATTTAAATCAGTGCATTTTAATTGTTCACAATAATGTAATATATGATCGTTTAAACAGCAAATTAAATAATGCAAGTGAGTACGGATAAAATATATAATTATTATACATCTTAGGAATTTTAAGAATATATTTAATTTTAAAAATTACATTGTATACATACATACATGTATATATACGGATTCTTTCACATTTAGAACCGGTTCTGAAAGTGAAACTATCTTCATATTAAAAAAAAACTGTAATCAAAATCTAAAAAATACAAATACATAATAAAAGCTATCAACCTCACGTGCCTTATGAAAAAAATACATGTAACTTATATACATTAAAATGCGAGGGAGAATTTTATAAAATAGTTTCAGCTAGGAAGGGAGGCCTACTAAATGGCTTAAGCACAACATGCCCCCCCCCCCTAATTTTATAAAACAAAGCTTCTATATAATTTTATATTTTAATTTTTGCATTTATTTCCGTGGCTAGTGTATGCTCTGCAACATTTGATTTCTTCAAGCATTCCACACCATCCAAGGAACTAAGAAAGTGACGCAAAATTTCCCTAGAAATGCAATCTTCTTTGATGAAATTGGTGCAAATTGATATTAACGTACTCCTATAAATTGTTTTGCCGAAAGCCTAGTGGTATCTCAATTTTTTCATCCAACAAATTTTCGTAATAAGTCTATTTAAACTTAATTTTAAAATGCAAATTATCCTTGTATCCGATAACACAGTTAAACGTTTTAAAAAAATAAAAAAATCTACGATAAAAAATAAGTCTGTAACATGTTTGACACGGTTGTAACTTTTAACCTGACGGTCGTCCTTTTTATGCATTGCACGCTTTGCTTTTATTGCCGATTTTATTATCAGGACTAGCGAGCTACGCCCGCTAGCTGGGCCACTTTTTCCAAACGAACCTCGATATTAAGCAGTATATAATAAGCAAAAAAATTCATTTAATAAGCAAGTCTTGGAGTTCGAATCCTCAAGCACAAAAAAAGTAAATTAAAGAGCTATGGTTGTTATGCGCCCATTATCCCGTTAAAAATATGTGATTTCGCACAATGGGCGCTACGTGCCCACCGTGCAAAGGCGGCCCACCGGCCTACCACCCACCGGCGCTACGCGCCATGGTCGCCATCGTCCCGTTAAAAATATTTGGTTTTGCACGGTTGGCGCTGCGCGCCCATAAGACATTTTCTCGTATTTTTTGGTTCATCAGAAGCAGACTTTTACGCACATTCTGAATATGTAATCAGTTCTTTTCTACTTTAAAAACTGTCTGCATGATGGTTTAAGAAAAAACGCGCAAAAAAAAGTTTCGGTATTAAAAACTGCAAAAGACTGCTATTAAAAAAAAATACATGTGGCACTCGGGGACTGCCGCGGTAAAGCTATTGCATAGCATTTTTTATAAACTTATGCAATTATAATTATTTATTTATTCTTTATTTATGCAGTTTTTTTTTTTTTTTTTTTTTTTTTTTTTGTCTTTGATATTAATTCAAGTTACACTTTTTGAGCGTGATGACCGATAACAAACATTTTTTTTTTCTTTTATTGAATAAATGAGAAGTTAATATCTTTTAAAATATTTTTATCATCTTACAATACATGTAGGTTAATCAGGAATTTTTATCATTGAGACTATACATTTATGGTAGCTGAAATAAAAAACATAAGTCTGAGACTTGATATTCTCAAAATATCTGAAAAATACCACGTCAATGTCTGCCGAAGTCTGCCGAAGAATAACATGCCGAAGTCTGCCAAACTGAAGCGACGTTAGACGGAGTGTTAGGTTTTTTTTTCTCGTTTCGGAATTTCTAGATTCTTTCGCCACGCTCAAAGCCCGCGATAAAAGTTATGCAATACCTTAATAAATTATCAAACAAAATTTGACCTCGCTACGAAAGTTAGACCGCGAGTTATAAGCATTTTAAAATTTTCGATCCTCACCATGGGGGGTGGGGGGTTTCCTGTCACCAAAAATTAAAATTGTCTCATAATAAATTACCAAACAAAATATGACCGCGCTATGAAAATTAGATCGCGAGTTATAAGCATTTTAAATTTTTCAACCCTCACCGTGGGGGGTCTCCTGTCACCATAAATTAACACTGTCTCATAATAAATTATTAAACAAAATTTGGCCACGCTACGAAAATTAGATCGCGAGTTATAAGCATTTTAACTTTATCGACCCTCAGCGAGGAGGGGGGGGGGGTCTCCTGTCACCAAAAGTGACACTGTCTCATAATAAATTACCAAACAAAATTTGGCCGCGCTACGAAAATTAAATCGCGTGTTATAAGTATTTTAAAATTTCCGAACCTCACCGTCGGGGTCTCGTGTCACCAAAAATTAATACTCTCTCATAATAAATTACCAAACAAAATTTGGCCGCGATACAAAAATTAGATGGCGAGTTATAAGCATTTTAAATTTTTCTACCCTCACCGTGGGGGGGGGGGCGGCTCTTCTGTCACCAAAAATTAAAATTGTCTCATAATAAATTACCAAACAAAATATGGCAGCGCTACGAAAATTAGATCGCGAGTTATAAGCATTTTAAATTTTTCGACCCTCACCGTGGGGGGTCTCCTATCACCAAAAATTAACATTCTCATAATAAATTACCAAACAAAATTTGGCCGCGATACGAAAAGTAGTTCGCCAGTTATAAGCATTTTAAAATTTCCGAACCTCACTGTGGAAGCCTCGTGTCACCAAAAATTAATACTCTCTCATAATAAATTACCAAACAAAATTTGGCCACGCTACGAAAATTAGATCGCGAGTTATAAGTATTTTAAATTTTTCTACCCTCACCATGGGGGATCTCCTGTCACCAAAAGTAACACTGTCTCATAATAAATTACGAAACAAAATTTGGCCGCGCTACGAAAATTAGATCGCGAGTTATAATCATTTTAAATTTTTCGACCCTCACCATGGGGGGGGGGGGGGTCTCCTGTCACTAAAAGTAACACTGTCTCATAATAAATTCCCAAACAAAATTTGGCCGCACTACGAAAATTAGATCGCGAGTTATAAGCATTTTAAATTTTTCGACCCTCACCGTGGGGGATCTCCTGTCACCAAAAGTAACACTGTCTCATAATAAATTACGAAACAAAATTTGGCTGCACTACGAAAATTAGATCGCGAGTTATAAGCATTTTAAATTTTTCGACCCTCATCGTGGGGGGTCTCCTATCACCAAAAATTAACATTCTCATAATAAATTACCAAACAAAATTTGGCCGCGATACGAAAAGTAGTTCGCCAGTTATAAGCATTTTAAAATTTCCGAACCTCACTGTGGAGGCCTCGTGTCACCAAAAATTAATACTCTCTCATAATAAATTACCAAACAAAATTTGGCCGCGATACGAAAATTAGATGGCGAGTTATAAGCATTTTAAATTTTTCGACCCTCACCGTGGGGGGGGGGGGGGGTCTTCTGTCACCAAAAATTTAAATTGTCTCATAATAAATTACCAAACAAAATATGGCAGCGCTACGAAAATTAGATCGCGAGTTATAAGCATTTTTAAGTTTTTCGACCCTCAACGTGGGGGGTCACCTGTTACCAAAACTAACACTGTCTCATAATAAATTATCAAGCAAAATTTGGCCGCGCTACGAAAATTAGATCGTGAGTTATAAGCATTTTAAATTTTTCGACCCTCACCGCGGGGGGTCTAATGTTACCAAAAATTAACACTGTCTCATAATAAATTACCAAACAAAATTTGGCCGCGCTACGAAAATTAGACCGCGAGTCATAAGCATTTTACCTTCTTCGACCCTCACCGTGGGGGTCTCCTGTCACCAAAAATTTACACTGTCTCATAATAAATTACCAAACAAAATTTGGCCGCGCTACGAAAATTAGACCGCGAGTTATAAGCACTTTAACTTTTTTGACCTTCACCGTGGGGGTCTCCTGTCACCAAAAATTAACACTGTCTCATAATAAATTACCAAACAAAATTTGGCCGCGCTACGAAAATTAGATCGCGAGTTATAAGCATTTTAAATTTTTCAATCCTCACCATTGGGCGGGTCTCCAATCACCAAAAGCTACATTATCCTACCTTGTTTTATATTAAGACGATTCTTTTCTATACACATTCCATCAGGAATTTTTATTATTGAAACTATAGATTTATAGTAACTGAAGTGAGAAATATAAGTTTGAGACTTGATATCCTCTAAATATCGGAAAAATACCGCGTCAATGTCTGCCGAAGTCTACCGAAGGATACCATGCCGAAGTCTGCCGAGCTGAAATGACGTTAGCTGAGTGTTATGTTTTTTTCGTTACGGATGTGTTAGGATTTTCCTCGTTACGGAAATATTGGATTCGGTCGCCGCGCTCAAAGCCCGCGATAAAAGCTATGCAATAGCTTAAAAATTAAGTAATTTCATTAATATCACAAACAACATAACTAACAAATAATTTTGGCAGCTCGTTTTCCGTTTGTACTAACAAAAATTAATTATTATTAATCGCGTAGTATTAATCGCGTAAATCTTATGTTACACAATATTGGTGTATGCTACCAAAAAGAAAAAGTATGAAAATAAACCGTGTTTAACATTTTTTACCAATTAGTTCTTTTTCAAAGAACCGAAACGAAAGAAAAAGTCGTTTTCCCGGGAGAAAAAAGAGGTTTTCGGCTGCTTCTTCTTTTAGCCAAAGGAGAAAAGTTCAGGTCGTTCACCGCAAGGTGGCGCAGTGTTCTGCCTGAGAGCTCCGTTTGGGAAATTAGACGTTTTCCGTTCCGATTCCCGACCGGTTTTTAATTCATAACTTTTTAATTTTGGTCCCACGTTCTCGAAAATGCCCGAAATGACTTTCGCGGAATTTTTCGAATCGAAAGACACCTCTCGCGACTTCCAACTCGCCCGCGTTACGAACTCTAATTGGCTTCAAGCAGACAGACAGACAGAGGCGCACGGATTTTATTAGTATAGAAGAAGATTAGAAAATGGTTATTTAACGGTTAATTTTCAAGACATCCAGCGAAATTTAGCATACCGGGCCTAAACAAATTTCACATCAAAAGGTTTAGAGAAGGCGGGAGCGGAAAAGTACGGTCCTTTTTGATCTGGTTAATTGGACAGTCTGATTAATCAGCGTCTGGATATTCTGCACGCTACTGTACTTGAAATTTCTTTAGTGCAGCGTTGGATGGGATTTATGAACTTATACACACTTTAGACACCTTAGAATTAGTTACACTTAAAACTGCATATTACAAATAAAAATGCACTTTCTGTAAATATCGCTCATAAACATGTTCTAATTCCAGTGGCATATCGAAGAGGTGGGTAGGCTGACGGTGCTACAGCCCCGTTCGAATTTTCTAGAAAATGTCAAGTTTAGTTACGCAATTTTAGCAAATTGACAATCTTTTAATATTAAAAAGTGTTATGTTATTTCGCAGAAACGAAACATTTTTCATTTCAGCTAAGTTTCCGTTATACAGAAGTTTACTTCAGTTTTATTTACCTTTTTTTTTTTTTTTTTAGCTACATTTAGGAGATAATTTTCAGTAGTTCATACAAGGAAATGCCGTATAAACATGAAATTATACTTCTTAGGGGTCGTCCATAAATGATGTCACGCTTGAAGGGGGGGGGGGGGAGGAGTCATGAAATTGTGATAGTGTGTGACAAGAAAGTGGGAGGGGGGTAAGAAGAAATGTGTCATCACACATTTTTGTTAAAATAAAAGCATTAAAATTCAATAGATTAAATTATGAAGTAAGAAGTTATTCTAAAATTAAAATATTTCGTATCCATAAAGATAAGATTTAAAGCCAAATATGTTAAATTTTATTTCAAATTACTATTCCATATTAATATTTTATTACTATTCTATGTTATTTATCTGTTTATTTATTTATTTATTTGTTTTTTGTTTTTTTATTATTATTATTATTATTATTATTATTATTTTTGCTGTTATACTCACAAATGTCATTAGATGTTATACATAGACAAAATACATATAGATGTAAATACATAGTTGAAGTTAAAAATAAAATTTGAAATAAGATTTAAGACGTAGCGCTTCGTTTCTGAACTACAAGTATATGTTTAAGTAATATAGCGTGACATGTGACAAGAGAGAGGGTAGGGGTAAAGTGAAGTGTGACACTTTGCGACAAAGAGGGAGAGGGGAGACAAAAATATGGAAAAAACGCGTGACATCATTTATAGACGGCTACTTAAGACATTAATCTGTTAAAAGCGAAATTCTGGTCAATCCCATAGATTCTACCTTAACAAGTTCAATTATATCATAGATGTGATACCTACTATTATGAAAAAACTGTTTAAAGAGGATTTTTTTTTTTTTCAGTTTTCTGCATTCCATCTTAGAATTTTTTACTGTATCTCAGCCCTCTCCGAAATGATAAGTGTAGATACGCCACAGTCTAACTGAATTATTTTGTATGTCCCTGTAAATTAATCATAAATTGTGTTTACACTTTATTTTAAAGTAAGTATTCTTCAATGCACTTGACTTTAGTAATGCATATAAATTGCATTATGTTGTAAATAGTGTAATATAGTTTGTAAATATTATTCTAAAAATTCCATGTAAATATATTATATTCGAATTAATAATATTAATTATTAATAATAATCGTTCATAAAATTAATTCTATGTAAATAGAATTATATTCTATGTAAATAGCATTCTTAAAACTTACAACAAACGATTTCCCCCCGTAATCCTATATGAAGCGGAATTCTCTTGTAAATGTACAAATGTCTCTTTTGTACAAATGTTTGAACTCCTTACTCTTCAGAAAAATGTTATAGTGAACTTTAGATATGCATCAACAATTCCTTTATGTTTGAAGTAGTGCAACATCATAAAATGCACAAAAAGGACTTTTCTCATTTGTCATAAATACTTTTCAGCTATGTTGTAAAACCTTAAAAAATTATAGAACAGAATTAATAAAGAAAAATTAAAACTGGCAAAAGACATGCTTTGTTTGGATTCGCGAAGTATTACATCATAAGATAAATATTTGAAAGTAACAGTATATTTTTAAATTACTTTTGCAATTTTATTAAGCGAAAACATTACTTCATGTTTCGACGTATTTTAATCTTAGAAATGCAAATTCTGCCAAATAACTATGAATTTCCTTGGAATTTTTTATTTATGATATAAGACTGATATAAATAAAAGTATTTTCTAAGCAAAATTATACAAAATATTAATTAATTTTGTTTGTTTACAATTCTTTTATTGCCACTTCACAAAATAAATAAATAAATAAATAAATAAATAATCATAATATATATATTTTTAAATGCATAGGTATCGTCTGTATAATTTCACAAAATAAGAATAAATTGTGTATTTGAATTCTTAACACTGAAAAATATTTTTAATTGAATGTAAATAATTGAATTTTCACATATTTTAATTCATTAAAATTATACTATAATATTCATAAAAAAGGTATTTTAAAAATTTCATAGAAAAAATCGTGAAACTGTTATACGGTTAACGGGAATGAGCATAGTTTGATAATCTGAAAAAAAATTTTGGAGAATAATGAAAATATATTTTATTTATGTATTTAATCATGTTTCTACCTATAATTACTGACTCCATGATTTATTTCTTCATCTGAAAATGTGCGTGTTTCATTTTTTATTGGCAAAAATGTGTCCATAATGTAAAAATATGTAAAACAAATTAATTAAAATGGTTAATTTTTTAAGGATATTCTGTAAAAAAAATCATATTGTGCAAATCTGCAGGTCATAATTTTTTTTAGTGTTTAATTTCAAGTCAAAACACTGAATAGTTTTTTGTAAAGTGTATGACAAAATGTAATTAGTGTAGCTTAGTAGAGGATTCGCTTTCCTCATCCTAACTAGTATTTAGAAGTTTGGAATAAACATTTAGTTTTCAAATATGGTTTTAATTAATTTTTTTAAAAAAAAATTCCTCGTTCAGTTAATTAGCTAAAAAAATAAATAAACAAATCATTTTTTTTTCCTGGAACCGTATTCTGTTAAGTAAAGATCTTAATTAAAATGTTTTTTTTTTTTTTTTTGTTTTTGTTTTTTTTTGTTTTTTTGTAAAATCCACTTTAGGACAAAAGCTAAAAGATTAATAAGAAATAAAAAGCAATATATCCAAGTCCTAAAATAATGAGCATGGCAAGCACCAGTAACAGCTACCTTTACAAAAGAAACTTGGAGAAACGCAATTAACTCAAATTCCTTACACTACTTTAGTACTTTAGCATGCATTGACAACACAAAAGATAATAAAACAAGATTTTAGAAACGCCGCGCTGCGTCGTTGTGGAAAACGTGGAAAAAATATTTTTATGAAGAAAAATAAAATGTCATGTATAAAAAGACGAAATACTTTCCTAGATAATTGTATCTTTGGCGTTTTACAACACAATTATTTCATAGTATCATTTTAGACAAAGAGAAGAAAATTTATCTATCAGTGTAACAAAAGTCAAAGCCTCATAAATTTTGCAGTTTTGTTTTTACTTTCTTCTACATAAATGAGAAGAAAACACTCGATTCGAAAAAATTTTCGAGGTCGATTTTCCGATAATTTTCCGTTTTTGTGAATCTCCTTAACACAATATCAGTACTTTGGGAGATATTCTGTTTCTCTGTGTATTACTCAACTGCTCTAACTCAAGAAATGCAAAAGAATAAAAATAAATGGAATACAAACAAAATTCAAAAATATTTTTTTATTATTGAATTCAAAACTTTCCTAATCAGGGTTTAAAATAAAATCCACACTAGTATGTATTATGGATATGCGAATAATCTTTTCAAATATTTTGATTTGTGAAATTTTCAAATTTTAATTGACTTTAAAATGGGAAATGGGTAGTAAATAATTATAGCTGTATTGCAGGAACTAAAGCTCTCCTTCACGGTAAATTAACCTACACTATGACATATATATTTTTAAATTTTAAAATGAGATTATAGTGCCAGATTGACCAAGATTCATTTTGCACTATTAGCTTAATATACAAAATAAGTTGGACTATCTATTAATATGGTTATTCTCTGAGCAATAGCTTCGGAACTATTGAAATTAATTATGAGGCGATTAGAAGTCTTGTCACACAATGCTTTCACAATTCAAATTCACCTTTCACAAAAAATGTGGGATAATATGCACCTTAATTTTGCAAGGCCTCAATTTTGATTACTGGAAAGAGAAAACAGAGAAAATGCATTGTGATGAGGAATATTGACTACTTAAAATTAATAAAGATGAGAAGGCTTCTTGTCTATTGTGTTATTCAAAGAAAAAAATAGTGCCAAAAACTTTCCGACTATTACTTAATAAGTTAAAAAAAGAAAAAGATTGATAAAAAATATTAATGCCATTAATTAATTCTAAATGTAAACCTCTTTTCGAGATAATTTGTGAAGATAGAAA
The DNA here is from genome assembly GCA_964019185.1 of Maratus speculifer. Classification (NCBI taxonomy): domain Eukaryota; kingdom Metazoa; phylum Arthropoda; class Arachnida; order Araneae; family Salticidae; genus Maratus; species Maratus speculifer. The sequence continues at coordinate 201,227,989 of OZ025298.1, forward strand.
TTCAGACCGCATAGCGCATTAGGGGAAGATGGAAAAGTACAACATAACTACTTTTTGATAAAAGAACGAAAATTTATAACCTCACTGCATTTATAGAATTACGTTAAAAACACATTTGTGATGAAAGATTCAACCTTTTGATAAATTAAAAAATCAGAAAGATATTCTTATTGTTAAGGCCCTATTACATTTCCACCGTGTCAATAAATTTCACTTTTTACATCATAAGAGACATAATTTGCAGTATGCGGCGGTGGGGTGGGGGGGGGGACACAAGGATATTACCGATGCTTTGATAGAGCACACTGTAAAAAAAAAATCTGTGAAGGTACTAAACATTTTCTAGGAAACTGGGATTCCAAGAACTTTTCATGTAACGATAACAGCAAAAATTCATGTAATCGAATCTGAAAATTGAATTTGTGCTGTTATCGTTACAGGAAAAGTTCTTGGAATCCTAGTTTCCAAGAAAAAGTTTAGTACCTTTGCAGATTTTTTTTACAGTGCACGGTCACACGGTTGCATGCAAATAAAGGGTCAGGAACCACTAGTTTAAACCATATAATTTTACTGTAGTGTACTTTAGTTTACATAAACTACTTTACTTTAAACATTTTCAAAACCAGTAATTTCCTGAGATTTCAAAATTTGCATGTTCTTTTCCGACCTGATGTATCCTATAAGGTTTCATACCTTTACAACTATTTTTCGCGTATAAAAATAATGTTAAAAAAAGATAAACATGGGGTGAATGGAACTTAACAGACAATAGAACTAAACAAAATATCCATTTATTTCTTACAGCACTGTTTTATAGATCTACCTACATGTTATATAAAAATACCTTGCAGCAGAAATGTACGAAATCTACAAAAATGAAAACGTAAATACTTTAACTTTTCGTTAAGATACCATTTGTAGAGCGCATTAGTAATAAAACATTATTATAGCTATTTTATGTTATGCAATGTTTTTTCAAAGCAAAAAAAGCTGAATAAAATTTAAAAATTTCAAGAAATTGTCAAAAAAATTTACTTTTTGAGTCTCTGTGTATCATCAAATTTTATGTTTAAAAAAAAAAATTAAACTTTTTCGCTGCGCATTTTTTTATTTATCAGTTTGTCAATATAAATTCATAACTGAAATTTAAAAAACTACATAAATAAACCTGGAATCTAAAGAGGATATCAAGTTTTTTTTTATTAGTTAAGACACAGATAAGGTGAAAAATGCTTCAGATTTCTGAGTTTCAGTTTATTACTTTAAAAAAAAAGTAATAATAATATTCTAGTCTGATGTAACAATCCCGGAACTTTCTTCTATCTCATACATGTTAAAACTTCGAAATTTCGCTGTCACATAGTCAAAATTACAATGCAGTCTATGCCTATCATGGGGATTCTAATGATATGAAATTCCGTGCATTAATTCTTGAGGTATGACTATCGTTAAAATCATGTATATATGACGAAATTCGGCATAGGAGCGTTCTGTGTAAGGTGATTAACACCAAAACGTAAACAAAATCAATTCATGTGAAAGATGGATTAAAGTTTGAAGTTTGGTGGAAATTCGTGCATTAATGCTTCAGGTAGAACTGTAGCGGAAATCGTAAAAAATGCATTATTTGAGCCACCTGAGGAGCTATTTACATCAAATGTAAATAGCATGAATTCATGTCAAGATTTAATCGAATCTGAAGTTTGATGGAAATCCATGTATTAGTTCTTGAAATTTTTGCGTTTGCAGAAATCGTAAAAAGTACATCATAGCAGTACCACCTATCGAGCGATTTTCACCAAAACTTAAAATAATCAACTCGTATGAAAGACTAACTGAATCTGAAGTTTGATCAAATTCTGTGCATTAATTATAGCTATGGAACTATTCCGAAAATTGCAAAAATATGCAGCATAATAGCGCCACTTGCTGAGCGATTTACACCAAAATATAAAAAATATCATTTCATATCAAGCACTAACTGAATCTGAAGTTCGACGAAAATCGGTGCATTAGTTTTGGAGATTGAACGATCAAGGAAATCGTAAAAAATGCTGAATAATAGCGCCACCTGTTGAGTGATTTACACCAAAAATTAATCAGCACCAATTTTTATCAAGGACTAACTGAATGTAATTTTTAATAAATTTCGTGCATCAGTTTTTGAAATAGAACACTCACAAAATCACATACAGACACACAAACAAACATTTTGTGAAAATATGTTTTTTCGTGATCTCTGACCCCTAAAACGTGTAAATACGTCGAAATTTGAAATCAGAAAATTTTCACGAATCTAATGTTTTCTTCTTGTAAAGACAGAAAAAAGTAAAAATAGAAGCGATTCAGATAGTTTAGAAAATAAGTATTTAGAGTAGTTTGTTTCACAATGTATAAATAAACTAAAAAGAGTTGTTTCATTGTTCTTGAACAAACAATGCTATCTTTAACTACTATTAGGCCAGTCAAATTGTCGTAAATAGATGCAAAAATTCTGCTAGAAGATTTTATGTTTTTAAACTGTTTATGGGGATGCTAGTAACAAGAATAAATGGTTTTCCAACAAAATATCTCGAGGCTAAATTTTGTGGAGCCAAAAAACCCCAAAAATTTCGGACTTTTTCAGTTTTTTGCTAATAACTCAAAAAATATAGAACTTTTGCGTACTATACTCAATTGCAAAAAGAAAGAACATTAAATTCTCTACAAATTTCATTACAAAACTCTTTTTCTAAAGCCATTATTAAGCGCGCTACAGCTTTCTGAAAGTGACTATTTTTATCTTACGTTGTGGAAAAATTTCAAAAACGAAAATTTGACACAATTTTTCATTATTTTATCCTCTTTAATGTAACTTATTTAAATTATAGGTATTTACATGATAACAATCATGACGAATTACAACGGCAACATTGTAAAAAATTAAAAGCATTGTAACTTTCTTTATATTTAAAGCTTTAGTGGGGAACATTAATATCAGGTATTTAACTGATTGTAACTAAAAAATACTTACGGTGGCATTTTTATATTGCCTTCCTCTGGATAAATAATGTCGTTAACATTTTCGTAGTTGATCCCACTACATATTTTACAAATTGTCGAGCATATTGGTCTTAATTTATGAAAAGAATTTGCTTTGCTGCAGCTTTTTTTACAGCTACCTGGAGCAAGCATTCAGGTGCCGGGTCTTGCACATTTGAATTGGCTGAAAGAGATCGTCCGACATGTGAGCCACCCCCGTTCTTCAGGAGGGATGTTGTTTCTTAGTCAAACTTGTACCTGATGATTAGAGAAAATGATGCTGCGCAGCTTCTTGTGTTGGTGGTAGTCTTGCAAGATGAACTTTGCTTTTTGTGACAGATTTAGCAAATAGCTGAAACCTTAAGGTGTTCAATTTCTATGTGGTATATATGCATCCGCTGTATAGTGCAACATGGAATTTTTCTCCAACCTTGATTATTTCTTGACGGGTGGAACCTAATTTATTGAACACGCAGGCTGTTTCTCCAAGCTGATCATGTTTTTTCAAAATGTTACAAAACTTTGACTTTCTTTACCCCAAAAGAGCGGATGTTATATCGCATTTGCTGATTGCATAAGTAATAAGAACATTGTTGCAGTTGTATTTGAATGACATGGTTGTAAAGCATTTGGTTTCGATGTTACCTCTTCCTGACTTTTGGAAAAATAGATTTTTGTACTGCTAGCTTAAGCTCGTCATGATCACGAGAAGGTCAATATCTTCTACGACAATTACGACGCTTTCAAAAGATTCAGCTCTTAAAATGGCTGAGATACTTATCATGAAATCAGCTTCTTTTGCCTGCTCATCTTGAATTCTGTTGTTTTGAAGTTTTTAACTTGTTTTAAGCAATGAAATGAAGAAGCTCTTGTTTATGCCATTGGCTTTGTTAACGGATGGTGCCAGTCGACGCCCTCTTTTCTCTCCACTTGTTACAGATTGATCTAGTTTTACACGACAAAACTATGATATCATGCATCTGCAAGTCAGGTTCTCATCTGCTAATCAGGTTCGTGCTGAATACGTTCAATTACTTTCTGGGACCATTCATCCCCACGTTTTTCTGCAGCTTTCAAAAATATAATTTTCGTTCCTAACCTCATTACATTGTGAATCAAATTTCTCTTAGCGTAGAACTTTTTTATTGTTTTTCGTTGAAGTAACCGGGATTACCTTCTTCACATAAGAAGAATTATCTTGAAACTTGAAAAAAGAGTTCGATCTGAGGGACAAACTAAAGTGTGTGTAGAATCCTTCCCCCGACGAACATATGCTGCTATCATTCTCTCATTTGCATATTTTTTCAGAAATCATTCTGTATTCTAACTTCCTTGCTACTTTCCAAAAAACTGATGAATATTATTTTTGATGAATATTACTTTGACGCTAAACGCTATGTTCAAAGAGCTTGCCAAGTCCTTTCTGGCTCACAACGCGAGTATCACTATTTGAATTCATTTGGCAAATGAAACACAATTTTGGGTCGTGTTCACTCATTTTTCATTGCTGCACGAGAAGATATACAATAAACTGAATAGCAGCATATTAGAAGAGTATGTCTTTATAAAAAAACACTTGCATCTAAATGAAAACGGTTGAGGAAAGTCACGTGGCCGCAGTCTTCCATCTACATTCGCTTTATTTATCCCTGGCCTTCTTCCTCCCTTTATAATTATTTTTCTTATAGGGTTTCTAGAATTTATGTTTCTTCTACCTTCCTTTCTTAAAACTTTCATTTCTGATCCATCAATAGGTGTATTTAATTTTCATTATTTGTGATGAAAAAAAGTTTTGTGGGATGGGAGGCGAAAAATAGGTCACTTTTTGTAAAGTTAAGGGAGACCCGTACCCCATTTTCGGCCAAAAACCATCAAAAGTTAAAAAAAAAAAAGAAAAAATTCTTAGAAAACGATAAAATACATATTTGCGAATACCCATGCAAAATTTCAGAACTCGGGGACACTTGAAACATGTAGAAAATGAGTTTTTTAAATTGTACTTACTATAGAGTTTAAAGGACTAGCGACCATTTAAAACATGTTTTCCTGAGAATGGCTTTTTTCATATTTTGCCAAGTTCAAAGTACTAAGGCTCAGTGGTAAAATGATTTAGAAACAAAGTGTTTATGTTTTTAGAATCTTAAAAAAATTTGCAACAAAAGTAAGGAGAGATATTTTTTTTAACTATTTCTGAAAATTTTACATAAATTGGTAAACACGAAAATTATAACGAATTTAAGGAAATTTACCATGCGTATTTTTATTTATTTTTTTTTTTCGCCGATTAAAATAGAAAATTAAAAATATCTCTCCTTAGTTCTTTTCTATATACTATAACACTATTTAAGAAATTTTAGTAATACCAAAATATTGAAAATTGAATGAGGAGTAGTAATTTTAAAAAGTGTATTTTTCGACAAAAAAAATCATAAAAATCCCCATAAAAAATATACTTTTTAATAAAAAGTGAATTTTTTTGCTAATTATTCCTTACAAGAAGATTCTTAAATAGTACACCAAAATTCATTACTTTAAAATCAATAACAAAAATTTTGGGTTTTTTCTTACGGGTCTCCCTTAAAAAAAGTGACATTTTCAAAAAACCATTCCGCGCTTAGTAATGGGTTTAGAAAAACGTTTTTATAACAAAATTTATAGAGAATTTAATATTCTTTCTTTTTGTAATAAAGTATGTTACGCAAAAAGTTTATAATTTTTGTGTTATTCGCAAAAAACTAAAATAAGTCCGAAAATTTTGTGGTTTTTTGGCTCTACAAAATTTAGCCTCGAGATATTTTGTTGGAAAACCATTAATTCTTGTTACTAGCATCCCCATAAACATTTTAAAAACATAAAATATCCTAGCAGAATTTTTGCATCTATTGGCCCTTTTTTCTGACAATTTGACTGGCCTATATGTAGAATTTTTTATTTATTTATTTATTTATTTTAACCTTTTCTAGGAATGCATTTATTTATAGGATTGTATTTACATATTTATGCGCACTTTTTATAAAGTATATTAAAGCTAAAGATTTGGAATTTTTAATGTCTGCATAACTAATTTTTACTTTTTTCTATCTTTGGACGAAGAAAGTATTGAATTCGTGAAATATTTCGATTTCCAGTTTTTGATAGATTTGCACGTTTTAGAAGATCCTAAATGCGAATTGATTTTTCCGTTTTTTTTTTTTTTTACATTTGTTTGTGAGTCTGCCTGTATGTGACAAAAATTGTGTGGGTGCTCTATCACAAGAACTACTACACGGAATTTCACAAAACTTTATATTCAGTTAGACTCTGGTATAAATTGGCACTGATTAGTTTTTAGCGTAAATGCCCAACAAATGGCGCTGCTATGTTGCCTTTTTCGAGATGACCGCAATAGCTCTATCTCAAGAACTAACGAACGAATTTTCATCAAACTTCAAATTCACATATACCTTAATAAATAGAGGTGCTGCTTAGGTTTTGTAAATAGGTGTAAATAGTTCAGCAGGTGGCACTACTATGCTGCATTTTTCACGATTTCCGCAATAGCCCTGTCTCAAGAACTAATACATGAATTATCATCAAACATTTCATCCAGCTACACGTTGAAACAAGTTGCTGCTAATTAGGTTTTTGCACCAATCGTCCAACAGGTGGCTCTTCTATGCTAGATTTTTTATGATTTTTGCAATAACTGCCTCAAAAATTAATGCACTGATTTTTGTCAAGCTCCAGATTCAGTTAGACGTTGATATAGATTCTTGCTGACTAGGTTATGGCGTAAATGACTTAATAAGTGCGTCTGGTATGCTACATTTTGCACAGATTTCCATAAAGCTTCAGATTCTGTCAAACCTTGCTCTTTTATATTTTGGTGTCACTCATCCAACAGGTAGCGCTGCTATGCTGAATTTTTTCCGATTTTCGCAATAGTTCTATCTCTAATGCACGAATTTTCCTTTAACTTTAGATTCAGGTTTTGCTTTGATAAATATCATTGCTGATTATGTTTTTGTGGAAATAACCCAACAAGAGGCGCCTTTACCTTGCATTTTACCCGATATCCGCAATAGTCCTGTTCTATCTCCAGAACTAATGAATGAGATTCAATATCTTTAGAATCTTCCTGTTGGGTATAGATTGTTATTTAATTTCGGCACTATGCTGGCGAGTTTTGAAGCATTAACATGTATGAGATAGAAGAAAGATTTATGATTGGCACATCCGACTAGTTTCTATTAGAACTACCTAAAATGTAATATCATAACACAATAGGAACGCAATAATTATAATTATTAATAACAATTAATAATTATTAAAGGTTATAATTAGATTAGGATCATTGTGTTGATGAAAATATTTCTTCTCTTACATTTTACAGATGGTCAATATATGTTTAGAAATAATATTTTCTTTCTGATACACATTAACACTGTGACTAAAAGACTTTTGTTTAACAAATCTACATTATACACTATTTTATAGAAATGATTAATTTTATACGAAATATTACATAAATATTAACTTCAAATACAAAATAATAATTTTAAAATGTAATACATATTCTGGTCTTTTAATTGTTTTGCAAATAATACAAGTCCACAACAGTCAAAGCATTTAAGGTATAAATACAATATGTCGTTTTTCGGCAATTGACGAGATTAAGGCGTGTAAAAGTGCCCTAACTGAGAAGAACAATGTGCGATGTTCGGAGTACACGTCGACGGAATAATCACAAATCAAATAGCTTCCCTGATGATGTAAGTTAAAACGGTAAGAACGAAACGACTAATAAGTAAAACGGTTTAAAATTTGGGCAGTTAAGAGTTTTCCTTTCGTATAGTTCAGGGATGCACAACCTTTTTACCAGAAAATCGGTTGACACCAGAATATTTGAAAAGTGTAGTTTCTTTTCTTTAATAGCAAAGTTTCTGTCATTACTATAAGGAAAATTATTCCGCATAAAAATAGTGGTATAATTGTGGCCCGCGGGCCAAAGGTTGTGCACCCCTGGTATAGTTTGATCGTATTTTCCGATTACATACCATACGTGCACCTTCTTTTTTGGCACTTTGGTATTATTATTATATTATATTATTATACCGCAGACCAGGCCCCTGCCTGCCGGGCAATATGCCTAGCTTAACGAGTTTTTTTACCTGGCTGCGGGGCAGAAGCCGCTTGATTGCACAAGCTGAGATCTACCTGAATGTAGCTGTATCGCTATTATTTAATATTAGTTACTATCCTGGCCTGTTCTAGGTTACTTTTAATTATCTGATTGGGTTCAATCGTACGATGTTGTAATTGGAAGGGAATAAAAAGAAAGGGGGTAACGCTAATTCTTCCACAGAGCTCACGACAACCGATACTCGAGTTTGATCTCGTAATTTAGAGCCTTGATCGGATGACGAGATCTTCACCTGACAAGGCACCCCCAGAGGTATAATTCACAGGTAACTTGGAGGACTTTGCACCCACGACAGATTTTACATGCACCAGGTGCCGTTAGCGTACATGGTGGGTTTTTAGCTAGCGGTGAGCCTCAAACCCACGATCTTTACGTCTATAAGCATGATGCTCTGCCATCTGGGCCACCGCTGCCCATATATTCCTATTTGTCTTATATTCATTTTCTCATATCTTGGTAGTTGATGTCACATGTATTGGTTGTTGTAGTCACAATCGGGATTACCAGTTGATATTTTCTCTAATAGTTGTAATTAATTGATATTTTCAATTTGTTCACTGGTAAGGTATCGTTTTCTTGGTGCGCTATAGGGTGGAGCCTGTTGGTCGGCCTTTAGTTCTTCTATTATTTTTAAAGATGTCTGTTTCTACATAAAGTAGCACTTACACTTTTCTTTGTTGGTTTTTGCTTATTTCTGTGATGTTAAGCTCGATGGCTATCAGTTCATCCATTTAATTTGTTATCATGGCTGTTATTATTTCGTTTGTATTCATGAATGGGCTCGTGGGCCATCAGTTCATCTCTAAAAGACTACCACTTTACTACAGCGCAGATAGCTCGATTTTTATGGTGCATTTGAATGCCAGTTATTTATATTTTAAATTTTTTGTGTGCACACAGTGCTTTTTTATTTGGTGCAGAAAAAGTAGTTCTTTTAAAGCCCCCCCCCCCCTTTTTTTTTTTTTTGGTTCAGAAAAAGTAAAATTCTTTTAATGCCCTTTTTTTTTTTTTTTGGTTCAGAAAAAGTAAAGTTCTTTTAATGCCTTTTTTTGTTTTGTTGCAGAGATAGTAAACTTCTTTTAATGCTCTCATATTTTATTATTTTTTTCATTGGAAGTAATGGTCTTCTAATGTCCCCTATTTTTGGGGGGTGGCGGGATTGAGTAGCACAGGGTTCTATTTATTGCTTTTTAATTTTTTGTAATACTCTGCATTACAACTCATACTCATGTAATGATGTGTGGATGGGAAGAGAGGCTTGGTTAGTTTTGCCACAATTTAGTGCGAAATTAGGTCTATGTTATTTATAAGCCATCTGATCACTGCTTTGCCTTTTGCTTGTAGGTGTTTATTTTGGGCTAGCTGTTTGTGCCAAAGTTGCTCATTGTTTGGTGTTATGTTGACCAGGTGGAGTGTTTGTGTGAGTGGGCAAGCTGTGAGGTAATGTTTGCATGTACCTATTAACCCGCACTCGCATTCTGGTGTTTCTACCAAAGCAAATCTATGTAGATATGCTGGAAAGGCGCCATGACCTGTGTAGATTTGAGAAAGTAGCTTGCAGCTTACTAATCTGTGTTTATCGACTTTAGGGAAGTATTTGTGTGTCAGCCTGCCCTTGTCCCCGTAGTCCCACTCGAACTGCCATTGTTTTATTGTTAGCTCTTTAAGTATCCTCTTTAGTGTTGTTATTGGTTTCTCTATATGATAAGGGATTTCATTGTAAGGGTTTAGTGCTGCTTGTTTGGCTAATGCATCAGCATTCTCGTTTCCTTCGATACCAATGTGGGCTTTGACCCAGCTGATTTTAAATTTATTATTTGAATTTTTTATTGTTTGTTGTATTGTATCTATTATTTCATTTACATTAAATGGTTTACTTAATGCTTGTATGGCTGACATGCAGTCCGAGCGTATGCTGTAATTCTGACCTGTGGTATTACCCCATTCTGCTGCTTTCAGTATGGCCAGTAGTTCGGCTTGGAAAACACTGTTGCACTTTCTTAGTGGCATTGACCATGTCTTGATTTTTTGCTCATTTTTGTATGCTACGAAAGCCGAACCCGTAGCACCTGATTCCAATTTAGAACCATCTGTGTGTATGGCTATGTATCTTTCATTGTATCCTAACCGTGGTTCTACTGTTTCTGCTGGATGTTTGCTCCAGAGATTGATCTTTTTGGCATAATCTGTGTGATGTATAGTAACATTGTGTATGTTTATTGTTCTGCGTAATCTCGTGACTGTGCCGTAAGCTGCTTCGTATTGTACTTGAAGATGAATTGGAATCAAGCCTGACAGAACCTGAAGTGCCGCCGTTGAGGCTGTCCTATAAGCTCTGACTATGGCCAATGCAAAGTGCCTTTGGCAGCTAGATAAAACCTCCTTGCTGCGCCTATTCAAGTTGTGTCCCCATATTGAGGCAGCGTAGGTCAGTGTTTTCTCCACTACTGTCCTATACCAAATTTTAATTATGTTGGGTTGTAGACCCCATCCTTTAGAGACCATTCACCCCATCATCCAAAATGATTTTCTAACTTTCTTTGTTTGTTGTTGGCATTGCGGGAGCCAGTTAAGATTCTTGTGTATCATTACCCCTAAGTATTTAATTTGTTCTTTGGGCTCTAACTTTTTACCATTGAATTCTATGCCCTCTATCTTGTATGAGTTTTCGGTTGGGAGATTTCTTGTGTGACCTCTGTTTAAGTATAATACTTCTGTTTTCTCCCAATTTATTGTTAAACAATTAATTGTTATCCATTCGTTAAATTCTTTTAATATTTTATTTACTAGTCTTACTAGTTTTTCTTTTGTTTTTGCTCTTAAAATTAGCATAAAGTCGTCCGCGAAAGTCTGAATTCTGACATTTTTACCCCATTGCTTTTTAAGTGCTGTGTCTGCTATTAGAAGCCACAGTAATGGCCCCAGGCAGCTACCTTGTGGGCAGCCGCCAAATGTTTGTTTTGTTACTTTTATACCATTTTCTTCTAAAGTTACATATCTATTTTCCAGAAAACTAATGATCCAATTAAATAAGTATGTGGGGCAGGGAGACTGTTTCAGGTTTTTAGCAATTATTGGCCATCTTATATTGTCAAATACGCCTTTAATATCCATTGAAATTAGTAGTGTTTGATATTTTTCTTCTTTATCCTGTTTAATTTTTTTAATAAGTTCGTCTAGTGCATGTTCTGCTGAAAATCCTTGTTTAAACCCGTATTGTTTGTCGCTCCAGAAATTTCGTTTTGTAAAATGGTAGTTGATTCTACCGTGGATTATTCTTTCTAATATTTTACTGAATGCTGGTAATAGGCATATTGGTCTGTAATTTTTTGGATCTTTGGGATTTTTACCCGCTTTGTGAAAGAGTACTACTGTGCCTATTTTAAAAGATTTTGGAAAATAGTTAAAGTTGAGGCATGTATTGAATAGTGTTAGTAAAAGTTGTGGCGATGCATTGTGTATTCTTTTAATTAAGTTATAATCTATGTAATCGTACCCTGGAGCCTTGTTTTGCTTTATATTTTTGATTATTCTGTTTAGTTCCTGTTTAGTTATCTCAGGTGGGTTTGAGTCGTTAAATCTGGGTGGGGCTGGTAATAGCTTATGTTCTATAGTCCGGTCTGCTAGATACAGGTTATTTAGAAAGTGATTAAGAGTTTCTTTTATTGTTACTGTTTTTTTGTCTGATAAAATGTTTACAAGTCTTGGAAGTTTTGTAACTTTGCCAGAGGCTAGTTTATATTGGGAGCCGTATGTGTTTGTTGCATCCTCACAGAATTTTTTCCAGATTTTGATTTTTGTTTTTTGGACCAATTTTTTAAGGTTAGCTCTTTCTTTTTTGTATTCTATATGCTGTTCTGATTTTAATTCTTCGTCTTTTTGCTTTTGATATCTTCTCCTGAAGGCCCTAACTCTATTTCTTGCTATTTTAATTTCATCTGTCCACCATGATGGGGCTGTTATATCAGGCGTTGATCTTTTTTTATAGCATTTAAAAGCTACAGTTGTAATTTCATTTTGAATTCTGAGTGTAGTGTTATCTAATTGATCTATATTCGATACTTGTTTTAACTCTTTAATATATTTGTTTCCAATTTTTTTAATGTTTTTGTCAAATTTTATGTGTTTTCCGTGTTTTGTTTCTAATCTGTGTCTATTGTGGCTGCTATTGTCATGTTGAATTTTAAATTTTATGAATTTGTGATCACTGTGGGATTCATCATCGCTGACTTCCCATTCTTTATCTCCTAGTTTAAGAGTTGCTATTGTTAAGTCTGGCCATCCCTTAATTTCTCTTTCATTTCTCATTGTGCGAAAGGAGGCGGGGGCACCTGGTGGGTTCTGGACAAACATTGAATTCAGGAGGATGAAATCTGTGAGTTTATCGTTGATATCATTATATCCCCATGCTTGTGAGTGTGCATTAAAGTCTCCCACTAGTAAGATTTCCCCTTTTGCTAACTTCAGAGTATCCTCAATTTCTGATAGTACCATTGAAAAGTCAGCTGAGGGGGGAGCGTATGTGTTAATAATTGTAAATGTTTCTTTATTGTTTTCGATGGTTATAGCTGATACGAATTCCTGTTCGGATAGCGTTATGGGGTTTGTTCCTATTTTTATTATAATAGCTGACCTGTTAGTTTTTGTTTTTGTTATTGACCAATATTTTGGATTTATACCTGTTATTTCTCCTGTTTGCTTGTTCTGGTAGAAATCTTGCAACATAGCAACATGTATTCCTTCGGCTCCTATGTACCCCCCTAATTCTTCTGTGGCATATTTGCTGTTGTGAAGATTGATCTGAATAGCTTTTATAAAGTCTGTCTTTTGTGCTTGTGTTGCATTTTGTGATGGTGTGTTTTTGTGATTATATATGGTCGTATTAAGCATGATGTCTTCTTCTTTGTTCATCTCTGCGTTGATACCTGTCTTGTTCTTCATGAGTGGTCCTAAATATTTTTGGTTTTCCACCATACTTGTGAATTGAGACTAATCCCTTTATCACTTGTAAGCCTTTTGTTAGCTGTACCTTACCCTCTTGAAGTTCTAACTGTCTAACTTGTAATAGTGTTTGGTAAAATCAGCAATGTCCAGAATGGGCCGAATGGTCTGTTGGCTTCTGAGCTCTCAACCATCTTCTGTTAGCACTATTGTATAGCATACACATGGCACATTCTTCGCGGTTTGATTTGCAATCCTTGTAATTGTGTTCCCCTGCACATGTGGAACATCTCTGTGTATTTCCGCAGTGTACTGCGACATGGTCAAAACCGAGACATTTATGACATCTTTGTATTGTTACGAAGTTTTTGACTGGACATTCTTTGAATCCCAGGCAGACCGTCCTCTTTTTAAGGAGGTAATCTGCCAGAGGTTCCGGGAGAGTGACTGGAATGTGTTTCTTTTCATTCCTGGCTTCCATAGGCTTCATCATTTTGACAATATCTTCATTGTATTCGTTATTATTGACCCCTAGGATGCGTGCAAGTTTTGCTGATACCTGGTCTTCAGGTACCCAGTTCGGGATGTTGAAAATAATTATTCTCTTTTTTTTAAGACTTGCATTTTTAACTTCTAGTGCTTCGCTTGCCTCGCTATCTTCAGTAATTATCTTCTTAAGCTCTTGGGCATCCTTTGCGCTTTCACAGATGATCTTTACCCCATTCCTGATTTTTTGTACACTTTTAACATTACCATGGTGATCTTTGGAATGATTTAGAACTTGCTTTTCTACTTCCTCGGCTATTCTGTCCTCTGTTGCTTGTATGATAATTGTTGATGTGGCTGCTTTCACAGCCTCTGCATAGTTTACTGGCGGTTTAATTGCTTTTTCCTCATGTTTTCTTCTGTGTATTTCTTCTTCTGTATCAATTTCACCCTTTTCTAATTGCTTGTGCGTCATGTTTTCCAATATCTCATATTTTGCCTCTGCATGCTGTGCTCTGACTTCAAGTTCTACTATTGAATTTGAAATTATTCCCAATGCTTTATCAATCTCCCTACAAACTATTACTGGTAACCTTGATGTTCGTTTTTCTATAACTCTGATATAGCTTACTGCTCTTTTTCGACTGTTATTGATCTTCTTTTTCCTGTTTCTGGGATATCTCGTAGTGTTTGAAGTTCCGCCTTCAGTTCACGTACTTCAGGGGCATTAATGATATCAAGTGCATTTTGCTTACTAGATTTGCCTGAATCTGATTCCGAGTCAGTTTCTTCGTATTCAGTCGCAGTGTCATCATCTTCAAAGTTCTTATCTAAATTGACTGTTGTTTGTTTGTTCTGCTCTTTTAACTTTGTCTTCGTTTTCAATTTTTTGTTGTCTTGATTTGGCTGGGAACCGCCTGGTGTGATCGCACTGCTGAATGTTGTGTTAGCTTTTTTGGATGTTACTTTTGTTTTGGTTTTTGTGTCATCATTTTGTTTTGTCTGCCTAAGTTGCGTTTGATGTGTACGTTTGGCATTTTGAGATGGGGAGCTATCCTTTGTTTGTGAATTTGATCTGGTGTTCCTGTTTGGTGGCATATTCGTAGACATGCGTTATTGTTTAACAGTATAATTTAGTTTTACTAGACAGATTTTGTACGTGGCATGGTTTTATTAATGATGATTTATGGCATGTATATTTGTATCTTTTACGACTATTATGTTTAACCAGTTAAGTATGCTTACCAATTAGATAGAGATATTATAAAAGGGGTACTTATGCGCGGTAACACCTGTATGCTAATCCTAAAGAAGGGTACAATACATTTGAAACTAAATAAAAATATTACATGAAAATATTAGTAATCATTTAGAGCAAGCCTGACAATGGGAGAAGGATTACTTGACATTAATTACGAAAATTACCGTAAATAGAGCAATGAATCATATTAAAGAGAGAGAATAAATAAAAAATAATAAATAAAGCGATGCAGCATAAAGCTTATTTTGAAAAAAAAAAAACGCTAGCATGAAAATTCTCTCTGACAGTTCAATCAAAGCTTGAGTGACACTAATAGGAACAGACGAGAACAATAATGAGACAACTAAGATTGAGATAAGAGATCTCTAGTGAGGGAAAAAATCCTATAATACAAGATATTAAGCTGAAAGAGATAGGGAATAAATAACTGATTGTTTAAAGTACAATGATGAAACTGGAAATAGTAATAAATTCCAGAGGAAGAATATAAGTTTACTGGACTTATAAGACGTTGTAAACCATGAAAATAAACAGGCTGTAAACTAAAATTGTGGCATAATAGGGCGGGGGGTAACAACAGAAATACAACTGAATAATAAAAGGAATAAACAGATATTTTAAATGGAAAAACACATAAAGCATATAGTATCTTGCAACTAGAGAAAATTAAACATGAAGATTGACGTTATAAATATATAAAGTAACAGATTAATTGCTAAAATGAAGCAAATACACTAATGAAATAAACAGAACTGGGATTAGCATACAATGTTTGCAATGTTTGAATACATTTGCTACAGAATTTGAGTATTACTTTTTACAGGAATTGTAACAGGAGCAATTAAAAGAACCATTCTTTATGGGCTATACTAATTAACACATGCTCTTACCTATTTGATACGGCTAATTCTTCGCCTTAAGGCCACTTATTATATCCAGGTGGGTTTACACGCCGTTATAACTATATTTTACCTATCGAAGAGCGGCTACGTTGAACAAGGCACCAACCCGGGCACTCTGGCTTTCTACCGTAAATAAGCTATTCTTCTACCGCAAGCAGGGGAACGCTGTTATCGAAGAATTTTCCACGTGGTTCCGATCTTTCTTGAAATTATTTAATAAGTCTTTAATTACTGGGTGCAAAATTACTTTATTTATATCTTCACATCGGTCTTGAGTAGTTCTTTCCAATGGTGAAAATACTGTAGAGTCCCTCTATTCCGAACTAATTGGAGCCGAATACTGTTTGGTTTACTGGGAATTCAGAATAGGCGGATTTCATTAATAATAACACTAGTTTACACGGTTTTTATACCCCAGCTGGAAGTTGTTAATTTATTGTTTATTTAGATAGAATTATCCAGAAAAAATAATTAAAAAAATTCTGTCACGTCTGGTTTAAGAAATATTTACTTACCTGGATTACATAATTTTGATATTAATGTAAAAAAAATTAAAAATGGCTAATTTTGCCTTATTTTTATAGTTATTTGGACCAGTTTCTCTTATAATGGACCAACAGTAATCCCCTAGCATGTTTTTATCGCAAAATCTCTGATGTCGTCATTCATACTTCCTAAGTTTCCAGGGAAAAAACTCAGATGCGAATGCAGGAAATGAATCTTTAATGGCATGTTTACTCCCAACTTTTGAAAATTTTTCAATAAATCGCTAACAATTTCTTTGTAATTTTCATTTTTTTTTTTCAAAAATTCTTCCACAACCATTTTGAATTACTTCCAAGCAGATTTTTCATTAACAGAGAAAAGGCTTTCAAACTGAGAATCTTTCATAATTTTACGGATCTGTGGGCCAACAAATATCCTTCCTTTCAGTTTTGCCTCTGTAATGCTTGGAAAGATTTTTTGTAAATACCGGAAAGCATCACTGTTTTTGTCAAGCGCCTTCACAAAGTTTTTCATGAGTTCCAATTTGATGTGTAAATGGGGTAGAGTAATGTTATTGGGATCTACCAGTAAATCGTGTTTCATGTTTATTTTCCCCGGAATATACTCATTCCGAATTGGCCATTCTTTTCTTACATAATGATGTTGTTTTGCTCGGCTGTCCCACAAACAAAGGAAACAAGAGTATTTTGTGTAACTACCCTGCAATCCCAATAACAAACCGAACACTTTGAGATCGCCGCACACTTTCTACTGGTATTCTTTCTACTTTATTAAATTAATTAAAGTACACATCGTTTCATAGCTCTCCTTACAACTCACTGCGTGTGCTATTGGTATGGACGGCTTCTTATTTCCATTATGTAATAAAACAGCTTTTAGACTATATTTCGAAGAGTCTACGAATAAGTGCCACTCTGTTTTATTATAGTTTTGATTCATTGCTTCAAAAAGTTCGCTATTTTTTCTGAAAAGCGGATTCTAATGTATAATAATCCTGGAGGCATACAGGATTTTTCTTTTCACTCAGAGAACGTTTCAATAATTATTTATTCATTTATTGAAAAAAAAGTTAAAATGGTTTTTCTTATTAATTACTAATAGTAAAAGATATGTTTATAACTTTCGTGTGAAAAATATAAAAGTAATTTTCGACAATGCTTTTTCAAAAAAGTGTATTTAACTGACTTAGTAAGACGTACGAAGCTAACGAATGAACATTAAACTGTCGTCACGACGTTGAATTGTTAAGAAAAAAAAAAAAAAAAAAGAAAAAGAAAGAAAGAAAGAAAGAAAAAAAAATTGACTGCAAAAAGAAAATTTTGACGTGATAGAATATTTCTGCTGACACTTTTAGGTTTAAGGAAGGTAGACTAATACATTTATATACATTTCTTTCGGGGTATAAAAAAAGTTGAAATTTGAAAACTTACTCTTTAAAATTATCAACTTTAAATAGTTTTTGGATCATTTATGAGTACATTATGAGTATTCAGTGTTTATGATAAATGTTTTACTTCATAAATGTAATTCACGGTCCAAAAAAATTCAAATGCAGTATTTCAATTTGGTTTCGGCTCCAATTATTGAAAAATTCACCTTTTTTTTTTTTTTTTTTTTTTTTTTTTTTCCACCAGGGCCATAGCTAAGGGGATGCTAGGGGCGACTCACCCTCCCCCCCTCTAAAATATTTTGAGCCTCCCCTGGAAAAGATTCCAAGATTAGTAAAAGAATTTATGTTCCGAAAAACTAAATGAAATTCTTTTCAAAAATCTAATTTAGTTTTGAGAACGTTTCACAGTTTTGTAAAAATACTAAGTTTTAATTAAAACAAGTGTTTCAACACTTGCTCATCTTATTTGCATATATGAAGCTAACATGAAATTTAATATTGCACCAGTTATACATTCGAATTTTTCATCATCCTATTCTTTTCTTAGCATAGGATGAGCTTAGTTATTACAACAATTTAACCCTTTGCGGCGCAGACAAATTCATTGCTTAACTGTTGAAATTAATGACTGACACCAGAATTTGAAAACAACTTTATTTTTAAATAGGAAAGCGCTATATTTCACGCATTCAATAAACCGTAATTTTTTTAAACAAAATTCCGGTGCGAATGTGGCGTTTGGGAATTAAAATTAAGTGGTATATCTATGAAACCATTGCGCCACAAAGGGTTAATAGGAAACACAGTAACTACAGTATGAATATGCACTAATTTATCTTTCTGCGTCACAGAGAGAGAGAGAGAGAAAACATAAACCCCCTCTACATTTTCTTGACCTCCCCCCCCCCCCCCCCCCCCCGCCTATCATTCACTTCTAGCTATGGCCCTGATTTACACTCTGGTAAAAGACGAGTATTTTTTTTTTTTTTTTTTTTTTTTTTTTTTTTTTTTTATGTAATTTCAGCTTAGATATGCCAAGACTAAATAAATTTAAAAAAAAATCTTTTTTTTCTTTTTTATCTAAATTATTCTCTCAGTGTATAATCAGAACTGATATTAAAGTATTAATTGATAAAAGCGCACTTTTTTAATTAATATGCTTTTTCTGGTTCATTTATTCGCCTTTTAGTGCTTAAAATATTTCACTGATGTAGTTTTACAGCAAGTTGTTATATTTTAGCAAGTGTGATTTAGTGCATAATTAACTCCATTGTTGTTTTAACTCTTAACCAGCTCGCACAGTGGTAATCATAAAAAAAGTATTCCAGTTATCATTTGTGCCCGATTAATATAATAATGCCTTAAAATCAATTTTTAAATAATTTTTAAAAAATTAAAATGTTGTGCTGCCATTGGATTAATACTGGTACACATATTTTTTACTATCTATTACCCGTGAATTTTTCACATACCTTTAAAGTAGAGTATGTGCTTTAATTAGAGTCCTACATTAGTTACACCAAAAGATTCGGAAGTCAATGTTAATCCTATGGGGTATAAGAAAGTTATTTTCAAATGCTCGTTTAGATTTTACTATTTTTGAATGATTTTTTTTTTTTTTTTTTTTTTTTTTTTTTGCATAGCATAATTGCGGACGATCACCAACGATACTAGATTTCACTTTTTACATTTTGTTAAAATAATAATAATAATAATAATAATAATAATTTCGGTACCAGTTGAAATCGGTTATGAAATTCAAACCATTCTAAGATTAAAAAAATAATAATAAACGGTCAAGTGCGAGTACTACTCGCGCTCAGAGGGTTCCGCATTAGAAATGTATGAATTATCAAACTCTTAGGGACGAGCGACTACTCTACGTGCCACTTAAGCTTCTCAGAATCCTTCGTTATTTCCACCACTTACTTTTTTTTAATAGAAAGTTTATTTAATTGAAGCATTCCCGTGATTTTACTAAAGAATTTTTTTCTCTTTTGAAATAAATTATAAAAGTTATGTTAAAAAATTAAAAATTAAGCAAAGTGCTCTTTCGCGAAGGAGTTAACTTTATTACCTAAAAATAGTTGGCTAAAAGCGATAATAAGATTTTGTAAAAAAATTTATAGAATAAGGTTGGTGTATGTACTAGAAAAGCATGAATGGGTTGTGCTATTAAAGTTCAAAGGGATATGAAACGTAAATAATATCAAATATTGATATTCAGTATAACGCTTTTTTATTATTTATTTATAATGAACTTAATCTTGTGAAAATAAAAGGTAGAGCATATTTAAACTTCAGCTCTTTCTTTAATATGAATATTTTGTACTTTTTCGACTTTGGTCACAGATTTTTTTAAGGATACGTTAAGTTTTAAAACTGGTTCTGAAAGTGAAAGTACCTTTATTAAAAAAAAAAATCTGAGACCAATGTCGAAAAAGTACAAAATAGTCTTATTAAAGACCTCAGCTACACTGTTAAAAATAAATCTGTGAATTCCAAGTGAAACTACCGGCAGCAATAGTAGCCGAACTTTTACCGTTCCGTTAGTAGATTTTCCGTTGTGGGAAATACAAGAAGGGAAAACTCCGGTGTAAGAATCAGTAACTTTCCGTTACAAAGTTTGATTTATAATAGTAATAATTTAATATAATTTTTAAAAATGATTTACCGATTAATCTTCAAAGAATTCGAAATCACCGAGGGATTTTAAGCTGCTATGTTATTTTACTTAATTGTTATTTTGGATAATTTATTTCACGCCGTCCTCAGGATCGAACTCGGGACCTTCAGATTGCGGAAAAAGTTCTTACGAACTGAGCCAAAGTTGCGGATACTAAACAGTACAAAGAATGTCTTTTATGAGTTAGTGGGAAAATCTGTTGTGCTTTTTAAAGATTTCCTTTCAAATATATTTCTTAGAATGTTTGTAAACGGATTATTTTAGACTGATGCATAATACTTATTATTTTTTAAAATCATTTTTAATTTTTTAACTAGTTTAAATTAAAAAAAAATCACTGTTAGAAACCACTGTTTTTTTAATAAAAAATTTTTTATTAACAATTTTTTTACAATATATATATATATACATACATACATATATATGTATATTGTAAAAAAATTGTTAATAAAAAAAATTTATTAAAAAAAACAGTGGTTTTAAACAGTGATTTTCCGCTACAAAGTTTGATTTATAATAGTAATAATTTAATATAATTTTTAAAAATGATTTACCGATTAATCTTCAAAGAATTCGAAATCACCGAGGGATTTTAAGCTGCTATGTTATTTTACTTAATTGTTATTTTGGATAATTTCAATCTATATATATATATATATATATATATAAACATTTTTTGAAATTGTCGTACACTATTTATTTCTTTATTTATTCATTTTTCGGTTAATAAATTAAAAGATTTTTAATAAGAAAAAAAAAAGGAGAAAAATAAACAGAAAAAATGTAATTTAAAAGGAATTTTTTATGTTTCATTATTCCATGGTGCCAATGGGATTCGAGCCCACAATCTGCGCTGGCAGGCGGTTGGACCACTGGCAGGTGCCTTGACCACTCGGCCATGTAGCTCCCCACACAACGGAGTGTCGCCGTTTTTTGTTTTATTTCCATCCGTTACGTTATTTTCAGGAAATATGATGGGAATTTTGTGATTTGTAACGGAAAATACCCTTTTGTTGTTAAAAGGGAGCTTTTCTGTGAAATTCAGGAAAAAAATGTTCGTGAATTTCAGAATTTTTTTAACAGTGTATCCTATGAAAAAAATCGTTTAAAAATATTCAAATTTAAACAAGAAATTTGAAAACAACTTGCCTATTGATTTAACATTACGAAGCAGGTATTTTTATGTGAATGCTGAGTCCCCTTAACTAACACCCAACTCCCAAATCCAACGAAACAGATTATGACTCGAAATTGAAAGTATTGTCATTACGATTAATCTCCGGTTTTTTCTTTAAAAAATTCAAACTTAATTCTTAACGTCTCATAGATCTCTGCTTTTGTTTCCCCGCAGTTAAACAAATGATTTTCACTAGTATATAAATACTGGCAAGATTTTGTTTCACTTAGAGCCTTAACACTGTAACTAGAGACTTCTGGATAGGTGAATTTTAAATATAATAGTCATGTCTATAAGTTTAAGCACAGAAACAGTGTATCCTTTAAGTTAAACGAGCCTTTTACTCGTTTATCGATCAAACAGTTTGAGAGACCACTTCACAGTATCTATGCGACAATTTTGGCCACAATAAATAAGAGTTATTATTTTACCCCGCATACAATCAATGTAATTACATAATGTGCGCTTAAACTTTCAATATCTGAAAGTGTCATACTGTTTTCGGCGAAGGAATTTCAATATTTAAATAAATGTATTTTTCATTCACAGAAACTGATTATTGTTCAGAATGCACCGGGAGACTAGAATATCTTAATTGAACTCTTTATACCCTGGAAGAAATCTTTATTCTGTCGTATAAACGAAAAAAGGCAGCTTTCATTTTCAATTTGCTTTTAGGTTTAAAAATAATTTTCTAGCACTATTGTTTTAATCCCTTGCGGAACGGTGGTATATCTATAAAACCACTTAATTTTAATTCCCAAATGTCACATTAGCACTGAAATTTTGGTTTAAAAAAATTATGGTTTATTGAATGCGTGAAATATAGCCTTTTCTTTTTTACAAATAAAGTTGTTTTCAAATTCCGGTGTCAGTCATTAATTTCAACACTTAAGCGATGAACTCGCCCTGCACCGCAAAGGTTTAAACATATCTCTATCACATGCCGATTCAATTGCAGAAAAATAATTTGATATTTGCACTTAAAATAATATATAAAATCCCTGTCGGGTCGGTTTACAGATGCAGGTAAATTTCTCAAGTTCTCATATCATCAACAAAAAGTAAAATATTAAATAAACTCAATTGTACAACTTTATTTGGCCGCTTTTGAAGAGTTTTTAATTAATTTTTCTGTAAGAGCTGGTTTTATCAGAATCATCTCAAGAAAAATTCGGTTCAAAATGCCTATTTTGATAGAAGTTTTTGAAATAATTCTGCTTTTCTGAAACAAATTGACCAGTAGGGCACATTATATAGTTCCTAATTAAGAAAAACTGCTAGTTGCATGAATTTGAGAGTAAAAATGAATTTAAAAATGAGTCATAATATAAGCAGTTTGGATTCAATTTTTTTTTCTTTTTTTGGCTTAAATGTTTCAGAAATTCCAACATAGGGGAGACCACAACAGGTAATATTTCATAGGACATCTATCTACCAGTTCAGCATTTGTTAGCGGCTAATAGATATAATAATCCAATGTTTTTTTTTTTACTTTTTACAAAAATGGAGTAATTTACTTTCTACCATCCAGAAATTCATTAAAAATCATAAAAAAATATCTCGAAAACTAATTGGAAATACATATGAAATGAATTTGAATGAAATAACATTGAAAATAAAGACTGCCATTTATATTTCATTTACATAGACATTCAAATTTAGGGTCAATGGGAAAAAATCTTTCAATTGTATTTTGATGATGTTGCACTATCTCAAACATAATAAAATTGATATGGGTTTATGAAGTGCACTAATGTATGTATTCTGGGAAATATGAGGTCCAAAGCATTCATTATTTATTTAATGGGCTACACAGAAGAATTCCATTACGTAAGGGTCTACGGAAGTTAAACTGTTTGCAGTTCATTTTGATTATGTTACACTATTTCAAAAAAAATGAATTTATATGTATTATTGCGCTTTTTTACAGCAAGATAATCTTTGTAGAATATAATATTTGTACCATTTATCATTTATTTACAGGGACACACAAATGATTTTGAAAAGTACTGTATCCAAAATATTATATATTAGTACGATTTCTGCAAAATGCGTTAATTACGATACGCAATTTTAAGTTTAACTAAATTTGTGCATAATACGGTGTACATGTAAATGTCATAGATAATATACAGGGTTACTTAAAAGAATTTGTAATTATTGTTGGATATGCGTGAATTGTTTAAAAGTGTTTTTTAATGAGATATGCATTTTCAAGCTGTACTATATTTAGCATACGGGATGTTTCTAGAAAAGAAATAAAATCATATATAGGATCATAGAAAGAGCGGCGTACATGACCAGAAATGGCTGCTAATGGATCATAATTTCTAAAAGTGTGACTTCAGTGGTTTAAAGTGTGTTTTTTAATCCGTTAATTTTTAGCTTAACATGTGTGGGGTGTATAAAAATTTATAGATAATGCAGGTTTGTACAAAAGAATTCAAGTATTTTCCCACAAAACAATTAAAATACCTTTTTATCTTGCAATTCCAAAATCCTGTTATTCAAATGCGTTATCCATTTTTTTAAATGATTATGTAGTATCTTATTTACTTTATTAAACAACAAAATATCGTTAAATTAGTCTGGAAGTGTTTGAAATTGTTTCATACTCTATATGCTTGGGCGAATAATTGTACTGAAAATTATTAATAAAACTGTATATATCCTGAATATAGATTTGAAATCTTGAAACTTTCAAAATTTTAAAACGGATGATTCCATTTCAACGATAATTATAAGGAAATTAAACGTTTACTTGCCCATATTCCAACTCCCATCAGTATTGTAAAATAAGCGACGATAACAATGGCATCCTCTGGATATAATTCGGTTTCACCCAATTTTCGATTCATGTCGGGAAAATGCTGTGTACACAACTCTTCTTCTCTCCGTTTAAATTTTCTGGTACAGAACAAGAAATAAAATTTATGTGAACCAATAATCAGTTTTGCGCATCGTGAAAATAGGCTAAAATTCCAGATACAGAATTCTACATACAGAATAGTACAT
This sequence comes from Maratus speculifer, assembly GCA_964019185.1. Lineage (NCBI taxonomy): Eukaryota > Metazoa > Arthropoda > Arachnida > Araneae > Salticidae > Maratus > Maratus speculifer. Next base: position 201,252,560 of record OZ025298.1, read on the forward strand.
AATGAATGGAAGTATTGTTTTCTTGTTTTATTGGTAATAAATTCATGTAAAGAGTATCTCTTGCATAAGATTTGAAGGTTATTTTCAAATATGTCACGACACAGAGGTTTTTAAACCTGAAATTTTCTTTTTCCTTTCTTCTGTATATGCACAAGAATAAAATATGAACACCGTGAAAGTTATTTTTCCATGTGTTTTAATGCATATACATGTTTGGGATATCCTGAACACAAAGAACTGTTTTTGGAAAATGCCAGTCTGTATATCTATCTATCTGTTAGTGTGTGTGTAACATAAATTTTGCGGTTACTTTATTAGAAGCACTATAATGCTCAGAATTTGATAAATATCATATTCAGACGAACATTAACGTGAATTCGTGCTGGTTTGTAGTATATCAATAATGATTAATACAGTCGAACCTCGTTAACATGAATCTCAAGGGGAATCAAAATTTTGTTTATGTTAACAGTAATTCATGTTATCAGTATCAATTCCTTGTACTCGTCCTTATAGGGGACTGTGAAAACAATTCATGTTAAAAGTAATTCATGTTAAGAGTGTTCATATTAACGACGTTTGACTGTAGTATGAATAAAAAAACAACATTAGTAATTCCAGATCTTTAAATTTTAAAAGAGACTAGTTTCGATAGCATCAAGTGTACTGTCATTAATGCAAAGAATGACCGAAAAATTGCACGAATATCTAGGAGAGAAACGAATTCAAAAGAAAGGTTTAGTGTTTTCATACACTATATGGCCAAAGGGGACCAGTCACTTGCGATTTTAAACATTTTGTTAAATATCTAGAAAAAAACCATGAATAGTTATCCAGAAACTGTGTGTAAGCATAATAGTATGGGTCATATATTTACGTGGAGATTCTTCCCCGAAACTCCATTGGCAACTGTCAACAAATTGAAAAAGAATGAAAATCGTTTGGATAATCCTGTCAAAATTAATGTAGCAAAAGCGTTCAAACTATAGATTATGACTGAGTTGCTTATTTTAATATACTTACTGTATTCATTTTTATGAGGATATTGTGTATACTCTTAGAAAAAATAAGGTTTTCATAAAAACAGTCCCAAATATGGCCAAGTTTTTTTGCTTGTAATTTACAGAGTTCTTTATATAAAAAATATTCTTTTCAGAAAATATGACAAACAACATTTGCACACATTACCCTGTAATCAAAACTAAAAAATAATAAAAAAAAGTTATGAAAAATGAGCACGTTTTTTAAATAATATTTTCATGTGTACACGTTAATTCAATCAAATTATAATGTGTTTGCTGAATCTATTGAGCAACTTTTGTGAAAGTCTCAAAAACATAGTATAAATCTCAAAAACATAGTATGAATATTCTGAAAACTATTGTCGAAAGAATAAGCTCAAAACCCGTTGTTTCCAAAGTGATGCAAAAAAGATGAGGGACTGTATCCATATATCTATTGATTATTGTCAACATAGAATACATAATATTGCATGCACTACTACATTTGGATACAACTCCTTATTTTTTTAGGCAGCGTTCATAACAAAAAGTAAAAAGCTACCTATTGCAGCCATCCGGAGAAAAGCATTTTCGGAAATTTTTGGTATATTTTCATCGATCATGACCCCCAGACCCCAAAACCATCCTCCGTTCAAATGTTGACATGCACAACATGTATATATATATATATCGAATTTGTATAATAATCAACAAAAAATAGAATACATTCATATGAATTGCGCCGAAACGCTGCAATGAAATACATAAATTTAAAATAAACCATCAAAAGATGGTTTATTAAAAACGTGTCATGAAGTTCCTTTTTTTCAATTTGAAAACAATGTTTACCACTATTTAGATTATAGATGTACAAAATTTTCTTATCTTGGATGTTATCTTATGTATTTCTTGCACTATTATTATGCAAATCCCAACCTGCCAAACTTTCTCTTTTATAGTTTACATTTCCTGCTTATTAAGTAGAATTCGAAAAAACGCTTTTCCATACCTTCAACAGCTCGAAATTATCTGATACAATTTCAGACGCATTTTAAAAAATAGAAACATGAAACTTGCTGAGCTGATTTTTGAAGAGATGTATCAGGTGCCGTGTGATGTCATTTTACGCTCAATTCAGTAGAATTTGATTTATAAACAATTACTTTCTCAGTATGACCCTTTTCTTCGTTCATAGATCTCCCACTTCGGAAAAATCAGTTCAAAATGCCGTTTTTGATTGCTTTTTTGCAATATTTTCTGCATTTATCAAAGAATCGACAATCACGGTACCTTTTGTACTTTCTAAATAAGGCAATTTGCCAGTTTGATGCGTTTGAGAGCAAAAATGAATTTAAAAATAAATCGGAAAATAAGCAGTTTGAATCGAAATACACCCTTAAGCTTTAGACTTTAAAAAAATCCCTGTCGGCTGGGCCTATAGGCGGAGGTAGATTTCGAAGAGTGCTCAATTCAAGAAAAAAAATATATGATTAGAGATAAACCCAGTTTAATAACTTCATTTGGCCGTTTATGAAAAATTTTTAATTTCATTTTTCTTCAAAAACTGGTTTTATCAGAATCATCTTAAGAAAAATTCAGCTCAAATGCCCGTTTTGACAACATATTTTGAAATAGATTCTGAATTTATTAAAAAAATCGACCAAAACAGTACATTATACAGCTCCTAAATAACAAAAAACTGTCAGTTGAATGCATTTGAGAAAAAAATTGAATTTAAAAATGAGTCATAAAATAACCTATTTGTTGTTTGAATACATACTTAATTCTTTATTCATGATTGCTCGGAAAATTTTGTGCGAAATACTCACTTTGACAGCATTTTAAAAAATATATTCTATCTTTATCAAAAAACTGGCCAATGCGTCACAGTATATAGTTCCTAAATAAGAGGATCTGTAAATTGGATGCGTTTGAGAACGAAAATGGATTTTAAAACGAGTCATAAAAAACGCAATTTGCTATGTGAAAACTTCATTAAATTTTCAAATCTCGAAGACTTCGGGAAATTCTGTTCAAAATACCCATTTTTGGTAGCCTTTTTTAAAATATATTCTGTCTTTATCAAAAAACCGATCAATGCATCACATTATATAGTTCCTAAATAAGAGGATCTGTAAATTGATGCATTTGAGAGCAAAAATGGACTTAAAAACGAGTCAGAAAAAAACGCAATTTCTTATTTGAATACTTCCTTCATTTTTCAGTCAGGATGACTTTCGGAAATTCTGTTCAAAATACCCTTTTTGGTAGCCTTTTTTTGAAATATATTCTGTCTTTATCAGAAAATTGACCAATGCGTCACTTTATACAGTTTCTAAATAAGAGGATCTACCATTTGGATGCGTTTAGAATTAAAAAATGAATTTAAAAATGAGTCAGAATATAAGCAGTTTGGATTTGAGGTTTTTTCTCCAACTCCTATTTTTGTTTAATTTCTTTTGGCTATACGAATTGATCCTATGAAAAACTTGTCAATATAAAAGTTGTAGATATTTTTGAGAAGATGTAAAATAAATTTAATCAGATTTGATATCTTAAAAATTGACGGAGTTATGGATTTTTCTCTTTTTTCAGCGCCCTTTTTCTTTTCGTTTTTAATTTTTTTCGTCGGTAAAAGTTGGTCCTATCAAAAACTTGTAAATACAAAAGTTTTAGATAATTTTAAGAACATTTACAAAAAATTTAGTTGGACTTGATATCTTGAAAATTGACGAAGTTATGAATTTTTTTCTCTCAAAATCCCTGTTTTTTTCGCCCCTTGAGCCCACTTCTAAATTTATCAAAAATCTGTAATGCATATACTTTTGTCCCATTTTTAAGAAATAATATAAACTTTAAACCGATTCGATATCTACTTTAATTAAGAAGTTATGGCGTTTTTTCGGTTTTCACAAAAACGCCCCCTATTCCGACCCCCTTGGTCCGATTTTGCCCATTAACGAACTTAGCTAAGATTTTATCTCCTTTGATTTTATGTACAAGTTTGGTGGAGATTGGTGAAAAATTATAGAAGTTATCGTGTCCATAAAAAAGTGATATATATATATATATAGATAGATAGATAGATAGATAAATAGATAAACTGGTGCGATTGCAATAGGTAGTATTTCTTACGAAATCTACCTAATATTCTTAAGGCTTATCAACTAATAAATATGGGTATTTTTAAAAAATATATTTTAAATATATATATATATACAGGGTGATTCCAAATTTTTTTTACAATAAAAGAGGGGTGATAGTACACATCAAGACAAACAATATTAAATAGGAGACCAAGGGTCCAAAACGTTTTCTTAAGGAGATAGCCGTCATTAAAGTTTAGGGACCAAAATTTCAAATAAACATAAAAAACGGAAAAATCGGTCGATTGATTTGCGGTTTTCACTAAAATTATTCTTTATGTCGGCATTTTCTTAAAATTAAATCATAAAGATAAATTTCAAAAAATGCCGATAGAGGGCGCTTTAGACTTTGGAGTAACGAACAACTATTTTTTGCCGGTATGTTTTGCATCTCATTAAATGTTTTCGTAAGTTTACACTCAAACTTAAATTTTGAGCTCAAAATCTGTAGTTGGGAGTGGTTAAGTAACACAAACTGAACTGTGTTCAGAGGATTCAAATTTCAAATGATTATAAAAAACGGAAAAATTGGTCGATTGATTTGCGGTTTTCACTAAAACTATTCTTTATTTAGGTATTTTCGTGAAAATAAATTATACAGATAAATTTCAAAAATGCCGATAGAGGGCGCTTTAGACTTTGGAGTAACGAACAACAATTTTTTGCCGAGTTGTTTGCATCTCTTTAAATGATTTCGGAAGCTTAGACTTAAACTTAAATTTTGAGCTCAAAATCTGAATAGTAGGGAGTGGTTAAGTAGCACAAACTGAACTGTGTTCAAGGGGGAGGGGGAGGTTCAAATTTAAAGTAATTATAGAAAATGGAAAAATTGGTCGATTCGTTTGCGGCTTAAAATAAAACTATTCTTTAAGTCAGTATCTTCTTGAAAATATTTTTTAAAGATAAATCTCAAAAAATTCCGTCAGAGGGCGACTTAAACTTCAGAGTAACCAACAATTCATTTTAACCATTATTTTTTGGTTCTAATTAAATGCTTGCAAAAGCATTTTAAATGTTCTCGGAAGCTTAGATATAAACTTAAATTTTGAGCTCAAATTCTGAATCGTTATGAGGAGTTAAGAAGCGCAAACTGAAGTGTGTTCAGGAGTTGAAATTTAACCCTCTTTCCTCCTCGAACACAATTCAATTTTTCGCTACTTAAACACTCCAAACGATTCAGAATTTCAGCCCAAAATTTCAGTCTATGCATTTGAAAGCATTTAATGAGATTAAAAAAATAACAGTTAAAAATAGTTGTACGCTACTCCAAAGTCTAAGGCGCCCTCTATCGGCATTTTTTTAAATTTATCTTTAAAAATTATTTTCAAGAAAACACTGATTGATCACGAAAACTGCTGATTTAAAAATTATTTTTAGCAAAAACCGCAAGCGAATCGACTAATTTTTTCCGTTTTTTACAATTATTTGAAATTTGAACCCTCTGAACTAAGTTTGTCTACTTAACGACTCCAGCTATCCAGATTTTGAGCTCAAAACTTATGTTCAAGTCTAAGCTTACGAAACATTTAATAAGATGCAAAAAATAACTCCAAAAAAGAGTGTTTCGTTTCTCCAAAGTCTAAAGCGCCCTCTATCGGCATTTTTTGAAATTTATCTTTATAATTTATTTTCAAGAAAATACCTAAATAAAGAATAGTTTTAGTGAAAACCGCAAATCAATCGACCGATTTTTCCGTTTTTTATAATCATTTGGAATTTGAACCCTCTGAACACAGCTCAGTTTGTGTTACTTAACCACTCCCAACTACAGATTTTGAGCTCAAAATTTAAGTTTGAGTCTAAGCTTACGAAAACATTTAATGAGATGCAAAAAATACCGGCAAAAAATAGTTGTTCGTTACTCCAAAGTCTAAAGCGCCCTCTATCGGCATTTTTTGAAATTTATCTTTATAATTTAATTTCAAGAAAATGCCGATATAAAGAATAATTTTAGTGAAAACCGCAAATCAATCGACCGATTTTTCCGTTTTTTATGTTTATTTGAAATTTTGGTCCCTAAACTTTAATGACGGCTATTTCCTTATGAAAACGTTTTGGACCCTTGGTCTCCTATTTAATATTGTTTGTCTTGATGTGTACTATCACCCATCTTGTATTGTAAAAAAAATTTGGAATCACCCTGTATATATATGTATATATATGTACACTATACGGCCATTAAAGACCAGAAACTTGCAATTTTAGACGTTTTGGTAAATATCTACAAAAATACATGAGGAATTATTCTGAAATTGAAGATGTGTATACAAAATAGTGCAAGTTATATACATTCGACATATTTTTTTACGAAATCCCATAAAAGACAGAACAAAACTCTTTTCCAAAAAAAAAAAAGAATATCTTTTGGATAATCCTGTCAAAGCTAATGTAGCAAAAGCCTTCAAACTGCAGATTATAATATTAATTGGCTTATTGTTATACACTGTGTTCATTTTTAGGAAGATAGCATGTATACTCGAAGAGAAATTAAGGTTTTTATAAAAACAGTCCCAAATTTTACCAATTTTTTTCCTTATAATTTGCAAAATTCTTAATATAAAAAAAAATGTTTTTCATTTTTTTTTTAAAGAAAATATGAAAAATCAACATTGTACATAATACCCTGTAATCAGAATTTAAAAAATAATAAAAATTGTATTATAAATGAGCAGATTTACTAAATAATAATTCATTGCGTATGCGTGAACGCAATCAAAATATAATTTACATAATGTGCTAGCTAAATGCATAAAGCAATATTTGTAGACGTATCAAAAACACATAGCTTGAAAATTCTGAAAATTATCATTGATAGAATTAGTTAGATAGATATCGTTGATCGAATTCTGTTATTCTCAAGATGAAGCAAAAAAAAGGTCTGTATCCATATATTCATTGATTAGTGTCAATATAGCGTACACGCAGTATTACACGTACAACTATATTTGGACACAGCCCCTCATCTGTTGGCTTCCTTTTGAAAACTACGGCTTTTTAGCTTATTCTATTGGCGATAATTTTCATAATTTTCAACCTACGATTTTGAGTCTTTCACAAAAGTTGTTCTATTCATTTTACTAAGAAATTATACAAGTTATGTTTTGATTATATTCACACAGGCGCAATTAAACCTTCTTTAGTAAACCTGTTCATTTTTCATACAATCTTTTATTATTTTTCAATTCTGATTACAGAATATTATGAACAATGTTATTTGTCACATTTCTTGAAAAGAACATTGTTTCATATTAAGAACTCTGCAAATTACAAGCAAGAAAATGGCAAAATTTGGGACTGTTTTTATAAAAACCTTAATTATGAGTACATGTTATCCCCATAAAAATAAACATAGTTTATTACAATAAGCCAGTTAATCATAATCAGCAGTTTGAATGTTTTTCTTATATTAATTTTGATAGGATTATCCAAAAGATTTTCTTTCTTTTTCAATTTGTTGAAACCTACGGGATTTCGGAAAAAAATCTTCACGAAATTATATGACATGTTCTATTTTTTTTATATAAATTTGGAATTTAATAATATTTCCTCATGCATTTTTCTATAGATATTTAACAAAACGTCTAAAGTTACAAATGTCCGGTCAATAATGGTTATATCGTGTGTGTATATATATATATATATATATATATATATATATATATATATACTCTTAATATTAGAAAAATGTTTATAAATGAATATAGTAAAGTTACTGCATCGCTTTTACCGTTCAAAATGTACACTTTCGTTTGTTTAGAGTCTGTTAAAAATAGATGAGCAGCGTAAAATATCGAACTTTTGGTGACCCCAAACTTGCGTAGATAATTTTTGCGATAAAACTTGGGTTTCCCCCATACTTAAATATCGGCAAAACCAATACTTACAGTTGAATTTATCAAAACCGTTGATAAAACACGTGTAGAAATATGAAACTGTTGCTGATAAGAAGCGCAAGAAAACGTGGTGCAGGGTTTTCAAGCCTTTCATCCTTTTATACAGATTTTACTATTTTTAGGATTTCGTACTTATAAAGTGAATACGGAACCATTATGAGATCATCCTCGTGCCTGTCTGTCCGTCTGTAACAGCCATTTTACTTATAAATTATGAAACGTGAAAAACTCAAATTGGGAGAAGTAATAAAAACTATTGACCCACATATTTACAGATTATTAAACATTTACAAATATATTTAGGAGGAGCGTAGGGGTATAATTAAGTTGCTTGAAGAAAAATATCTTTTCTTTGTATATTACGCGAAAGCTTTCGTAACACTGAATTCAAAAATTTATTTCTTTTAATTTCAGATATTATATTTTCAGAGATATCGTCAAAAATGTAATGCAAAAAATATGTTCCTCCCCATCTAATTCCGAATCTACTAAAAGTAAAATTATGAAAAGATTAGAGGTTATAGATGTTATTTTAAACCTCTCAAGAAAACTATAGCGATTACTCTAGATCACGTATCTTTTGAGAAAAGCGCATTTTTCTGCTACGCACAAATTTCAATTTGTGGGCATTGAGCAAAGGTGTTGAGGAACGTTGGAGGTACTTATCGTAACAGGAATATAAGCATTGTTGATAATGATCTTCAAAAAATTCTTCAATAAATAGCCGAGATATTAACCCTTAAATTACCCCCCCCCTCTAATATTAACCACGGTTTGGACATAAATAATGACGGTAGTGGTGTACTCTGCATACCATAGGTTTTTAGAGTCTTGATAACAAATTTTAATAATACAATTATGTAATGCAATACACAGTAGCAGTATAAAAACAATAAACCTTATACTGTTTAAAGCATATTAATTTAAATAGAATTAATCAGATAAATCAGGGTTCATATGCATAAGAAATTAAAAAATATATATCCATTTCAGGACTTTTTAAAAGTATTATTTGCCTTTTTAAATCCAAAACGTCGTTATTTCGGCTATAGCGGCCACTATATCTGTAAGAAATTTCTTGTATTAAAATACCTAATTGTTTTTTAATTCTTTATGCAGCGAATCCTTCATAAATACTATGGGGTTCGCGACACGTTTATATTGTGTGGGTCCCTTATTACAACTCTTGTATAGTTAAAAGTTAATTAAAAAACCTATGAGGAAAAAAGCGTCACAGACCAAAGCGGCCTTGCAAATTTGTGAGCACAATGCCAAATTTAAACATTGAACAAAAGTTTTGAGTTGACTACACTGGAAAAGAAAAAAATATTACTACGCTGAATTTAGTTTTATGAAACACCAAATTAAGTTTCAATATGCACTACCTTTTGTTCTCAGTACGGATTTAAATTCCTTATAAATAAATAAAGATAAGGTTAAAAAAGAGTTACACAGAATAGCAAGATTTGATATTATTCAGGCTTCATATCTCTTTGAACTTTTATGATTTACTCCAGCGGTTCCCAATCTATGGGTCACGACCCACTGGTGGGCCGCGGCAGTTATTTTGGTGGGTCGCGGAATAATCGAGGTTTGTCATCAAAATATATCTTTTATGTCATCTGTTTAAAAAGATATGAGAATTTCAACAAAAAAATAATATTATTGGGAAAATTATTTATTTCCTTCTAGATTATATAATAACACAATATCCAAGAAGATTTAAATCAGCTTTGATGTCCTTGATGAAATTCAACACTTCGTGCTTATGAGATCGTGTTTTTTTTACTTTGCTGTTTTTGAAAGACAAACTGCCTGTTAATATACATTGGTAAACACCAGTACCAGATATGTCACTGATTATAAAGCTATGTTTTAATAATAATTGAACGTATTTTCAACTATCTTTGTAATTTGTGCATTGTTTTAATTACTATTCACTTATCATGTTGAGATTATCGATTCTTGTTTTTGTTGATAATGTATCCGTATGTATGTATAATGTATCCGTACGAAAATTTGCGCTTTTGGTAGGATAGGATAGCCAAGCGTATAGAGATCGTACAAAAATTGATATAAAACTTTATCTTGGGTGGGTCGTTAAACTTTTTGTCACTGAAAGGTGGATCCTGTACCAAGAAAGTTTGGGAACCACTGATTTACTCATTCATACTTTTCTAGCATATACAGTTATAACCAACCCTACTTTGGATAGTTTTTTTTAGAAAGTCTTGTTATACTTTCAGCAACGATTTCTTTTAATAACATTGTTAACTCCTTCACGATAAGAGCACTTTGCTTAATTTTTAATCTTTAAACGCTGTTTTTTCAAAACAGAAAATTTTCTGCACTTCAATCGCGAAAATGCTCAAGTAAATAAGGTAAAATTTAAAATAAAAAATAACAGGTGGAAATAATGAAGGATTCTGAGAATTTTAAATGACACGTATTTCAGTCGATCGTCCCCAAGGAGTTAATAATGCATATGTTTATTTTAAGGAATTCTCTGAGCGAGTAATACTCGCACTTGAGCGTTAATTTGTGAGCAGGTACCTGTGTTCATCATTTTCTTATACATAAATAATCTCAGATGAGATTATTGTAACTATGAGTAAATTAATGCTGTAAACTCTCCTTAATTCGAATTTGTATAACTCGGAATGTTGAAAAATTCAAACTTAGAATTATTCCTTTTAAAGGTATAAATTGGTGCATTTCATTTTGCAAAAAATAACAAACATAATTTTTATAAGATTTCACTTAAAATGAATGTAGGCATCCGTAGTCCATTCCCAAACACTACCGTAAAGATCCCATAATTAAAAATAAGTGAAAAGGAGCTTTCTGATCGTTCATTCCCCTTTAAATTATTTAAATGTTCTAAGTTATAAAACTTTAAAAAATATTTTTTGGTTTACTTGTTATTTGGGGAAAAAGTTGCTTAAAGAACATTTGGTAAAATTAAATATCGAATTGTCAGTAATATAAGCAGTTTATTTTAATAAGTAAAATTGTTAAATAATTATTACTTTATTTACGTTAAGGTAACTAAAGCATTCTTTTCATTTCTTATAAAAAAAATATTTATTATTATCATAAAATTTAGATTTCTACATTACAGTTTATCTCAATAATTAGTAGAATATTTTTTAACTCAAATTATTTAATACTCAATAAACTATCTTGGATACCGTAGTTGAAAGTTAAATTATTTCAAAAACAACAGCAAAAATGAATAAATAAGGACCTCTTAAGGACGAAGAAAAATATTCTAACCTTCTACGAAATTACACAATTTATGTAAATTAATTATATGCATTTGTTGCAATAATACACAAACGAATTAAGAATAAACAAAAATAACTATCAAAATTATAATTGCGCAAAAGACATGCATATTCTCGACCAAAGTTACGTAAAGTAACTAAATGCATTTGTTGTCATACTACACAACCAAATTAAGAATAAAATTCAAAATTACAACCACGCAAAAATGCATTCTTGACCATTTCAGCCCCATTAACATGTTAGTAAAAGTGGTAGTTCAACAAATTGAAATTTCACATTGCTAAGATGAGCATATCAAATGCTATTAATCATTTGCTAAAGGCAATGCACCTACTTTTGTAACTTGATTTCTTATAAATTCCTTTTTTAAAATTTTTTAACATAATTAAAAAGTATTTATGAATTCGGTTTCTCTGTCTATCTCTATGTGCTCCAACTCACATAAATGTAGTGCGATTGCTATGAAAAGGATATAGGTTATTGGGGTTAAATAAGGAATGTTCGGCATTGAAAATGAAGTGTGTAGCATTTTCGGTTCATTTACAGGATCACTCAAAAGAATTCTGTTACGGTTCACACAATATGGTCTATGGGGGAAAATCGTTTGTCGTGTATTTCAAAAATATTAAAATATTTTAAACCATTTAAAATAATGTGCATTACTGAGGTGTGCAACAAGGTTCTTACTATAGAATATGATGTGCATGGAATTTATTGTTTATTTACAGGGACAAACAAAAGAATTTAGCTATAGATGAAAATGAGCAATAATTGAAAGCAAATAATCTTGCAAGATATTCTTATACATTGCATTATTCATTTTGCCGTGGATTTCAAATAACAGAATGACACTTTTTGAAGAAAATATACTTACAGTGTAACATGTCCTCCACCATGCTTCATAGTAGGAATAACATAGTTCGAATCATATCTTATGTTGTTAAGTCATCGGACGTAGTGTTTGCCATCACTCCCAAAAATGTTTCAAATTCGATTGATGGAAAAATAATACTTTTTTCCAGTTTTCACTTGACCACACATTGTGTTTTTTGGAAAACGACAGTCGGGTACGTTGATTTTTTTGACCTATGAAAAATTTTTGAACACCGACTCTTCCATAAAGTTCTGTATTACATGAACATCTTGACACGGTAGACCGACTTATTTCAGCAATATTTTTATTCCGTAAATCGCAGAATATTGCAACAGAATTTTATGCGCGTCATCACTTATTTTTCTCCTGATAATTCTGTCTACAAGAATAGTCATTTTCCGGGGTCTCCCGGACCTCAGAAAGTCCTGCAGGTCATGGCCATTTTTATATATTTTTTAAATATTGTTTACAATCGATATTGCCAATCGATAACTTTGCCGCAATATCTCGACAAGATTGGCCCTTTAGCAACAAACTAATCACACATTTACGAACAATAACTGTTGAACTTTTAAATTTTAAATTTAAACTATGCTATTAACATTATTTCTTTCACAAACACAGCCAAAAAACACTTTACTGATAAAAAAAACTAAAGAATGATGAGTGGCCGGAAACTTTTTCGCACGCGAATTTCGAATTCCATCCCTTTGCATGAAACGTCTTCAATATCCAATCAGAATGATAACGTGGCCAGAGATCATTCAAAAATATTCCTAACTTTTGAAGCAACTGTGCTTATTCTTTGCTGAAACCTTCTGGAAAATAAACCAAATAAACTAACTGGCCGAAACTTTTGACTGCCACTGTATATACTTAACTTTGAAAACACAATCACTGTCACATCCATGAATGACACAGGGATATGAATTCGGATCCTGAGCGTGACACTGGCTCACTTTGTGTCAGTTATTGGTTTTCAAAACAGGATTGATGTCAGTCATTCAGCACATTTACGAAATAAACTAATTTTTTAAAATACAATACACAAGTTTTCAAAATTTTGCCAATAATGAAAATTTTGAAAATGAATATTTCTAATTCTTTTATATTTTTATTGTTGTAAGTTACACAATGTTGTTTATATAGGTGCTTAACCCTTTCGGGACCGGCCTCTCTTACACAAATTTTATTCGATGGAAACACTTATTTTTAAAAAGTTATAATTTTTCTATAATCACGAAAGTGCCTAAAGTAAATATTACTTTTCTTTGTTACTGGTGCTAAAATATAATTCTAGATGTATTTTTTGAAGCTGCATATATGCACTCAAAGTCCTTAATGGGTTAAATGTTATTCCAGAATTTTTCTATTTTTTTTCACCAAATAAATACTTGTAGTAGATAACAATTGAATGACATCAGAATTTATTTCCACATTTTCTCTCGGATAATCGATGACTGACGATATAATAAATACTAAATTCAGGGGGGGGGGGGGAGGAGGGTGTACAAAACAAAAAAAGAATGATAATGTAGCATGCCTTTAAAACAAGGTATTAATCAATGAATAATGATTAAGACAGAACAAGATAGCTATATGTTATATAAGTTCCTAATATGCTAAATATAGTTACACGCTTTATATCAAGGATTTTCCATATCGTTAGTTTAGTATTCGTAAAATGAACTTTCTGAACTAATCTTATATTTTGAATCGTTGAATCAAATGCACATCGTTGATTGATGCAATCTTTTAAAGTATCCAACGATTCATTAACCAAAGAAGCATTTATGAGCAAACAAAGTAACATTGCTGCATACCAAATGATCAAAATATACATATGAGGCAAAAAAGATTTTATACTTTCGATCAAATACTCGAAAAAGAAGATTTCGAACACGCAAACCCAACAAACTATACCCAAAAGCCCTGAAAAATGATTTTCTACAAGTGAAACATCCTCCATGATATTCTTGTGTATATTCTGTAACTTTAAAACATCTTCTTCCGTGTTGGTTTTGATGACGAATTCTTTAATTATACTACGTAGTATCTTGCACAAAAAACTATAATATAAAACAAAACAACAATCTTTGAAGGGTATCCATACCCAAATTAAAGTAACTACGAATGTTACAAATCTGAACAATATTTTATCATTAAATACCAGACCAAAAAAACTAGACTGGATGAAAGATTTGTTGTCATAGAAAACTTGATAAGTAAAGATAGATACCATGATGAAAAATACGCTATTAAAACTAAAACCTATGAAAAGGAATATTCTCAGTTTTTTCAGGTCGTTACAAAGGCATGAAACATATTTTTTACATAGATGTTCAGCAGTTTTTTTAAAATATTTTCGATTTTGATACCAAACCAAAATCTGAAGAAGATTGCTTATTGACGCTATAAGTTCATTTACTAGAGCAAGTAAGCCCTTTTCATTATTGTAAATTATCGAAGATGTCACAACAAACAAATGCATGATTGGGCAGAAAAATAAAAATATTTTTCCTCCAACAAACAAAAAATATCTTAAAAGTCCTTTGAGAAATCTGGGATCGTCTTCAAAACCGAGTATTGTAAAGAATATTTCAAAGACATTGAAAATGGCTCTATACGGATTGTCCAGGTCATCAATTTTAAAATCTCTGATTTCTGTATTCATTATTTTAGCAGGTTTATAGTTCTATCATCAGTTTTTTTTTTTTTTTTTTTTTTTTTTTTTTTTAATTCGACATCTTTTTCAATTCCCTATTTTACAAAAAATAAGTCTTCTTCTTTTTTTTACTTATTTATCTACATTTTAATATTTTTAGCTTTTTTAACTTACATATGCATCTTAAAGTCTTGTCAAATTTTAAATTGAAACAATTTCTAAATTACAAGATAATTGAGACTTGGGAGTTGGAAACAAATGATACAAATTTCTTACGATATTTTCTTCTTAAAGTTCCGTCAAGTTACAAATTGAAATGATTTCTAAATTATAAGATAGTTGAGAGTTTAAAACAGATGATACAAATTTCTTACGACATATTCTTAAAGTTCTGTTAATTTACAAATTGAAACGATTTCTAAATTTGAAGACAGTAGAGAGTTTGAAACAGATGATAGAAATTTCTTACGATATTTTCATCTTAAAGCTCCGTCAAGTTACAAATTGAAATAATTTCTAAGTTATAAGCTTTTCTTATGACAAAAAGTTAATTATGCGTGAATAAAATTTTAATTATCTCAAATTGAAAGTTTTATAATATGTACTCAGTTAAAACGAAAATGATATTTTAATATATTGAGTACACATATTCTACAATTCAAGTCCAGAGTATTTCTCTTTCTGATACTACGAATCGAAGATGCATTCATAACATTTTCATCGTGAGAAACATCATATGAGGTTTAATATATATAGATGAAATATTGTAATCTAAATGCATTCATAAATCTCAGTAGTGAAAAATATTATTATTACAATTTTAGTTTTGCCAGTAACTTTTAAAAAGCTGCCTGGAACATTTTAAAGTTCAAGAAAACAACAGGAAATTCTGTTAACAATATTAAAAATTACCTGAATATAAACTCGTTTTAAGTTATAAATTTTTAAAAATGTGCATGAAGCGCACACTTTATATATATATAAGATATCCGTGCTTGAAGCAATTCTTTCGTTCTTAACATATATTACGAGAAAAGATAATAAAGCTCTGTTGTGAGATTCACATTTTCTTAACAACTTTTAAAAAATCGATATTACATTTAATAGTTCAATTATGTTTATAAATAAATTACTCATTTTCATTAAATAGTACTTAGTCTAAAAGCTTCTAAAATAGATTTTATTCGATTTTTTCAGTATGCGTTGATGAAAAACATTTTGAAGTGTATGTTTAAAATAAAAAATTCATAAAAAGTACTTTTTATGTATGAGGTTTTCTTTTCTAATTCATTTTCTAAACATGATATTCAGTCAATATTGTTGCACGCTTGTTTTACTTTAGCCTTAATG
Organism: Maratus speculifer; assembly: GCA_964019185.1. Classification (NCBI taxonomy): domain Eukaryota; kingdom Metazoa; phylum Arthropoda; class Arachnida; order Araneae; family Salticidae; genus Maratus; species Maratus speculifer. The sequence goes on from OZ025298.1 coordinate 201,268,777, forward strand.
CACCTGAATGTAATTTGTGAAGATTACATTTTAAGAACACAATATTGAATGGCTATCACTTTAATGTATATCACGATCGATTATTGTAGCACGCAGGGACAATCCGTGTATAGGCACAGCGAAAAGGTAGCATCCGTTGATTTTGATCCATATTATTATTAAAATAAAATGCAATAAAACTTTTTATTATTATTTTTTTTTTCTTTAATCATCTACATTAGTAAATCTTAAGGCTATTCTCAACTTCTTTGCTCAAAAGAAGCAAAACGTTTTGACATATTTGCAAATTTATTTTTTATAACGGAATGATGTAAAATTTGAAGGCATGACTATGGAAGCAATTTGTAATCGATTTTTTTTTTTCATTTTTGGATAAATAAATTACTTATATAGTTATAAGCGATTTTCATCACGTGACGAATAGGTTTTTCAGTCCAGTTTGAGTGGTTATTCTTCTTTCGCGGGGAAAGTCGATTCAAAACTACCACTTTCAAACTATTTTCTGAAAGATCTTTTGCATTTGCAGAAAAACGGGAAAATGAGTGCGAAACCTAGTTTTTTGCAGATTGCAGTGTTTTTTATGCAGGTTCACAAACAGGTATGGTGCAGGGTGCTTATAGTGATTCGAGGAGACCATAAGCCATATTAAACAACATGTATCCTTTCTGATCAATATATCTTTTGTAATTTACATGTAACCAAATTGTTGCCTTAAACCATCTTTTCGTGTTCTTTCCAACTTTTCAAAGAATTAAAGCTCCCTTACAAATTTTTTTGTCTGTATTGCGCCTTGATGCACATGTATTCTTCATTTCATAACCTTTAATAACTGCATCGCACAGTTCGCTTTATTTCTTTACTTACCCCCTTATTTTTATTGAGTAGTGCACACAAAGGAGTTAGTTGTCTGGTAAAATGCCAAATGAAGGAAAAATGTTGTCATTTTACTCGATTTTACAAAACATTGATGATGTACAATATCACGAATCTTCAGTTTATTAATATTGAAGCTAATGAAGTTTAAAAAAAAAACAAGAAGGGAAAAAATGCCGTAAGCACAGTTTATGAAGCACTTTCCAACACTTCCAAAATACTTTAATGAAATTTTACTTTTCAATAAGATAATAAGTTACCTAAGTAAACATTTTACAAAACGCATAACACGTTTGAAACCAAATATCAGTATTTACTGTTCATTGCAGGAAAAGTTATTCAATTCATTTCTACAATCCTTCATCTGATCTATATATGTGAATATATTCTCCATAGTATGCTAAAACTTATTTTAGAAATAAAACATGTATAATATGTTAAAAATTCCCATTCAGTAATTTCACCAATCTTGTAGAATTGTTCAGTAATTTTTACCAATAATACTTGAATACTTTTGTACAACCCTGCTTATTAGCTATGTATTTTTGTACAACGCCACATATTAAGCTAAAGTTTAATTCTGATTTAATTACGCTTAAAAGTACTCATAACATGAATTATTTTTCCTAAACTGTATTCCTGACCTCGCTACACCGTTATTAAGCAGTTAGTCTCTATATACATCCGATGCTTACTAACTATAAATTTTATCTATATCAACATCCCCATGTAAAAATAATATTTTCAAAAAAAGGAAACTATGGTAACAATCGTGAGGAAAAAAAGTAAGCATCCCCTACCAACTCCTCAACAAGTTGTTGTAAAAGAAAGTTATTGATACCAAATGATTGGAAATAAAGTCTACTTTAAAATGACATGTATAAAATTTACTTAGGGGGTGGAAGGCATCTATATATATATATATATATATATATATATATATATATATATAAACGAAACTTCATTTTTTTCTTCAATACCCAACTTTAACAAGGTATTTTAAATTTTCAACTCAAACTATGCCTAGACATAAATTTCAAGACATTTGAATGGTAAGTTTTTGAATTATTCAAAATTTTGTGCTTCTACTGCTAAAATGTTTTTCATATATTTTTATGAAAAAATGTGTACAAAAGAATTAATATCTCCTGAAATTAAACTACTAATGTAATACTTTTTTATTTAACGCAATAATACTAAAATAATCAAACATAAATATGTCGAATTTGCATTTTTTATAATTTTATTATATGAATTTTGAAATTAATACTCGAAAAAATTATAAATGACAACCTACAAATTTCTTGGTGGATTTAGATTTTTTGAGTCCTACTTTATTGAAATTGAAATTTTCAACTTTTCCTTTCAAGCAGTTTTCAAATTATGCTTAAAATAAGACAGGGTGGCGGTTTAAGGGGCCGTCTATATGATAGAAGTGAATAGATATTTTGAAACTTCTTATGTTATCCTGTAATCTATCTGTTTTCAATGATTGCTTGAGTGGCACCTAAGATGCCTTTTTCAAGAAGGGGACTCACATGTTTATCATACGAATTATTTATCATACGAATTGCATGAAAATTTTTTTTTAAACTAATTGAAGAGTTTAGACTAATTGAAGTTTATTTATTCTGTCAGAATTGGATACTGCTTTTGAAAAAAAAAATTGGATTCATTTTAATATGTAGATGACCCTTTAAACGAATTTTATGAACATCATTTAAAAGTATACTTTATTTCCTGTCGTATGGTACCAGTAACTTTCTTCTAGGATATTTTTAATGTTTATTTTTATTTTTATTTTCAAGATCATATCGATGGCACTAAAATTCAAACTTTTTTAAAAAATGATTAAGAATAAATAAAAATTGATTTTTAAACAAATTCGCTTTGTAGAATCTTTATTTTGTTGTTCTTGAAGTCATGAATTAGAATTTTTTTTTTTTTTTCCAAAAGTTTCCGATACAAGCATTGATCATTTTATTATATAATTTACTTAAATAAGTGACTTTTTCAAAAATAAAAACAAAATATCATCTTTTTTTTTTTTTTTTTTTTTTTTACAATGCCTATCAGTTTTTGTTAACTGATTAAGTTATTGATTTACTTATTCATAAATTGCCCCTTAAACAAAGATAACGGATTACGTTACAGTTTCGTTTTTTTATGTTATTATTTCTGAAGCCAGTATGTTAACAGTTACATAAAAATGTGTAGAAAAAATTTTTGCTTTTTTTTACTTACTGAATGCAATTCACTAAAGAAAAATCAAAAGCCAATCTTGTATAAAGTAAGTTTTTTTTATAAAATTTTCTAATTATATTTGTAGTATAAATAATGAGCATTTTTTCCCTTGTCTTTAAATAAAGCCTTATTTGTAATATTTTCCTCATTTAGAAATTTAGTAATTGAAGATCTCATATCAGTAAAACCGAATATATATAATTGATTCTTCCTCTTTATCTGTTTGCTTATCAGTATACACTATAAAAAAATATCGAAGTAAAACTACGAAAAAAGTCAAGCAACGGAGTTGCCAAACAAAACTCGTAAAAAGCAAAGATTTTCCATAATAATAACTTTTTAAATTATAGGTTCATTTTTAAGATTATCTTTTACTTTTAAAAAGTGGTCTTTGCTGTAAAATTATATGGTAAATACTTGTGATTTATTTATTTATTTATTTGAAGAGGTTGTTTTTTTATTTATCATCTTCATTTTTCTCTCTTAGCTTAACTGTCCTTCACATTTCTCCGTTTTCTTCAACTTTAATGAGTAACTTTTTCTCGCAACACAATGGTAATAAAAATGAAAACACTGCAATACACAATGTATAATATGGGGGATAGGTAACACGTTTGAACTGGGAGCACTTTTGAACACTCTAAATATTTTCCTTAAAATAAGTTATTTTTTAAAAACGCATATGGCAGTACATTACTACTGCTTCATTAAAATACATTTACAAAGCTGCACCATTTTGCATGAAATATACTGGCTAAGCAAAGTATGTATTTTTCTCTCTCTTGAATCTAAACTTAAGAAAATAAAGTTGTAAATTTTTTGTTGGCAATTTTGTATCCTTAATTTTTTTATTTATTTTTCAATACCAAAATAAAGATATCCGCTTTAGTTTATAAGCTTTCTTTTATTTAAATTCTTCAGCCGAATTGAGCAAATAGTTATAATGTTGAACTCCATGTGATGCAGCATCATTGAACAGAAAAGTTGGTGCATCATTGATCATTTAAAACTATTAAGTAAAGAGTTGTGGATGCATCGAAATATTGTTATTTTTGGAATTTTTTTGTGTAAAATGAGGTTAATTCACAATGTTGAAGAAAGTGGATTTATACTGTTAATAATCCCCCTTACTGCACACGTAGATTACAATGTCTGGATGATCACTGGTGGGAAGTTTCAAATTTAAATTGAAGATGGCATTCATCTATTTGGTAATTGCAAATACCAGATACACAATAATGATTCGTGATTTAGCAGTTTTGTGTAAAAAATCCTGTTTCATTTTCTCTGTCCCAAACATTATTTCTGGCTTTCATAACTTATAAAACGAAATTTTATGTAAGGTTTCTTCATAAAAAGAGTGAATAAAAAAATTTTAATTTTCCAGAAGTATCAGATATCACACTGGTGTATTTCAAGGATATTGTTAAAAAGTTTTCACAACTAAACATAACGGGAGAGACACTCTGTGTTGTTTCAACAATGAATTTTGACATCAACTTTGATGGATTTAACTTTGGTTAAATAATAAAAGAAAATTAGTAATTTAAATAAAATGTAGTTGCTTAATTTTATTCGTATTACTTTATATTTCTGAAACATATGCAGTTTTTTTATAAAAACTATCACTATATTCATATATTGTTCATTTGTTCAAAGGTGCCACTTTCTTGTTCAAAGGTACCCCTATCTGGTTCAATTTTGAACAGAAATTTTTCAATTTTTTAAAGTCTTACAACTTATTTAATTTGCATGGAAAACTTTTAATTTCTTGTTTATATGATAAATAAATTTATTGCTTTTATTATGTAATATTTAAAATGCAATAAATACAGTTTAAATAAGAAGTGTGCTGATTTTCTAAAAAATTGTTCAAACGTGCCCCCCTCTCCCCTTATATATATGGAAACATCAGTTTCAAAACTCGCCTTTTCCAGAAAATCAAATTTGAGGAAATCTCGATAAACCTGAAGCTGCATCCATTAGTTTTCATTGTAAATCTGAATTTTACAGTTAGTAATATGGTATTAAACTAATTTTTTTCGGGATTTTCTTCTTTTGTGTGTGTGTGCATGTGTATGCATGTTTAGAAATAGGATAAATTTGCAAAAAAATCTTGATTTTTTTGAAATTTTGCGTTAGAGGAATTTTGAAACTCCCATCCATATACATGCAATACATAAAAGCATTTCAAAAGAACTTAGTCTTTCAGTGATAAATTTTAAAAGTAAAAGACCAAACTATTTTAAAACACATTGTGCTTTTCCTGTATTAATTTTAATGGTGTTCTTAAGTAACTTTTTCTTTTTCTATTATTATGCACTAATATGTGTAACTCTTGTAATAATTTTATTTTTCATTGTTTAATACGATATTTCTTCTTTTCTGCCGGTTTAAGATAATAATTTAGTTTATCCGGATTTGAATGCTTCATAGTGTGACTGAAAACAAACCAGTATTCTTGGTTAAGTCTGATTATACATAGACAACTGAATTATCTTGAACCACTTTGTCAACAAACTTCACTCGATTTTTTGACAATAACAACAAAAAAAAATTTACTTTGTTTGGCCGCTTTTTTGCCTTTTTATTTATAATTTTTCTTTATCATTTATTATAGCAATTTATTGCAAACTACAGTGTTAATGATTTTTTTGCATAAATTGTAATTAAAAAAAAGAAATACTTAAGAAAATAGAGTAGAAATTTACGGATTTACTTATAAAGATTCTTCAAACAGATTTTTAGTTGTAATTCTAAATTGTTATAATCTATAGCTTTGCTGCTTGATTTTTTTTCTCTGTTTTATATGTTCTTGGTCTTGCAGATTTAACCTTCATCAAAGTTTATGAGGAGGAACAATATACAAAATATCATTATGGAAGGATTTCCTGCCACCCGTGTGATTCGTCAAATTAATTTAATAAGATACGTAAGTAAATTTACGTGTTATTTTCTTAATCCAACATCGTTTTACAGTTACTTACAATATTTTAAGAATATTTATTTATTTTTTAACAATACTTATATAATACTTTAGAATATTTATTTTTTTAACAATACTTATACAATATTTACAATAAAAACTTTGTTAAAAACTGTTGTAGGAAAAGTACTGCAGCAGAAAATCCTAGTAAACTCATACAAATAAAAAATATCCTTCCCAAATCAAAGGGCATTGCCCTTAGATAAATGGGTTTTGCCCGTAAAAATATATTTACGGGATTTGACCATTGAGCTTGGAAAAGTGGCATTTCCCTTAAAATTATTGCAGAAATTATTGATAAATCGTTTTAAATCACATTTTGTAAAAAAAAGTAAAAATAAATAAATAAATAAAAATATGAGTATAAAGCTGTTTGTTCCAAATAAACGACTATATGAAAAAATATTGGTATGCAATTTCTTTTTATTTTTTATCGGTATAAGGGCGGTGGATACAATAATTGTTTCTAACAGCAAAATAAATAAATAAATAAAAAAAAAAAAAATAGCTTATATTTTTTACAACTAATAAATTAAAGATTAACAGAATATTAAAGTAATTTTATTCGTTAAATAAACAGCAATGAAATATTCTAAATTACATTTAAGATATATATTATACTTGGATATCCGTTTCTTAAAACTAAACCTAAAATGGGTATGTAACTGGTTTTTTAAATGCATTAATACATAAAAAATATTTTTTTTTAATTTTGAAATATTTTTTCTTAGTTTTTATAACATTAAAAAAACTATAACATTATAACATAAAAAATCATTTTATGTTTACCAAAAACATTTCTTATGACAAAACTCGTTATTGTTGACAATTTTTTCATTAAATATACAGTTTGGGTTACTATTATTAAGAATGTGATGAACTACAAAAGAAAAACTTTTTTCCTACTCAAATAATTACTTCGGCAATTTTAAGATATTTTATTATGAAAAAATAGTTATAAAATTTCAGAATTTTTTCACAGATATTTAAACATAGCTCATTACATTTCCAAAATTGTGAATCATCAGTTTTATAATAATGTAACCCTAATTTGTAAATAAATAAATAAATAAATAAATAAATTACTACTAAAAACGTGTTGTTCAAGACATACTTTTAAATATTTTATTTCTGGAAAACTGTTTAAAATATTAAAATTAAGTTCTAGAAATTTTCCAAACTTTATAAGATACACTTTCTTAATTTCAATATTACAAGTTCTTTTCTTTCTTACAGATATTAAGTAAAAACTCCAAAATTGAAAGTTAAAGAAAAAAAAAAGAAAAAAGAAAGAAAGAAAGAAAGCCATATTCATTATTACACTTCCAATGATCATACGAAGAAAACAAAAAGTATTTTGGGTATCTAACTCAACAGTATTCCGAAAAAAAAAATATTTGTGATCGTAGAGCATAGATACCATGAATAATCTGGAAAAAGGGAAGAAATAACGAATGTTATAGTTTATTGCGGTACCACTGTCACTGCCTCCTCTGGGTCAATGATGCATTCATATATTTAAGATCTCTTCGGGAAATCAATATTTTTAATTTCTTTTTGTTCTGTGTACTCTTTTTTTTTAATTGTCTCTTAATTTTAATTGTCAAAATATTTCTAAAGTTAATACTTAATTTTAAATGAAGTTTTAAAAACTTGTTCACAGTTCGTGAAACCCTAACGCATAAAATATTAAATTAAGCACAGATTTTAGAAATATTTTGTGAACCAAGGGGGGGAGGGGGGGGGGCTTTTTTAAAGAAGGGTGAAAAGAAAAAAGAAATTGCCCTTTGCACTCATGTAATCCAATCTGATTGGTCATCATCTTTCTTTACAAAAAAATTTTTGGCACCAGTATTAAGGAAAAATATATATATATATATATTTTAATTTGAGCATTTTCGATACTGTGCAATTGAAAATAACTTCTTTTGATAAAATATGCTTTAAAAATATATATATATATATACTAACCGATAAAAAAAAAAAGTCAATGCTGGCGACAACTTAGCGCTAATGCATATGAATCCATAGTTTTAATATGGCTATGATTTGAAAACGGTTGAAACAATGAAAGATAATTTGTGATAAATCATTATTTTTTTATCAAATCATAAGCATATTAAAACTATGCATTCATATGCGGTAGCGACAAACTGATAGAATAAACTAGCATCAATCTGCTTTCGCTAAAACTTCGTAAAATCTATCAAGATCCCGACTTTTGTTCAATTTAGATTTCACACTAGAAAAAAGATCTCGTATCTGTGTAAGGGTAATAGTTTCTTCTGGTAGTATCACATTTTTCATATTTTTTGGTTACTGTTAAGTCTATTATCTATGTTTATTTTATTTTATTTTAATCCTCTCATCTTCAATTCTTGTGACACGTTTTGTATATGATGTAACGTATGAAACGAAATTGTAATTTTTAATGTTTGAATGTATTTTATTGAAAAGAATGAACGCTTTTAATTGAACTATTGCTTCAAAAAGAATTTGAATTTTTAAAATTTTTATTTTAAAAAGTTCTAATCATCAGAATTTAATGAAATTAAAATGGGACCACATGGGTATCCTATACTTTCAAAATCGATTCATATTTAAAGAAGTTATGAGTTAACAAGAAATACATACAGGTCGAATTCATAACTTCCTCCTTTGAAGTCGGTTAAAAAAGTGCTGTCGACTGAATAAAAATTGTATAAGAGACAGTAAAATAAAAAGGTAAAGGCAAAAATGTAAATAGTAATTTCCTGAGAAAATATTTTAAAACACCGATGCATTCTCTACTCTCACAAACTTAACTTTAGAGAAAGGAATTCGGATATTGCCTGTCTAACATCCGTAAGATATGTTTGAGGATAAATTTTACACATTCGTGTTATTCTCCAAGCATTTATTATTACAAAGTATCTGTAAAGCATAAAGTCTTAAACATGAAATATGAATTAAAACTTTTAAATATTTTCTTCTTTTATGTTACTGATAATCAGCAACCTGAAGTTAATGGACCTCCACAAGCATTATTGCCTCAACCTCCAGAAAAGAATAAAAGAGGTCTAAGTAAGTCGAGTAGTATTTATTGTTTTATGATAATTAAATATTTAATTTTTTTCATTTATCAAACTGTAAACAGTTATTACATTTTTAAGTATTAACATTACTAGAAATACGTTTTTTCGTTCCATTTAGTGGAGTGGGAATGATTTTCTATTTAAAAAAAAAAAAAATTCAAACTGTGCATAAGCCAGCAATTTTGTGAACTGTAGCGCTGACACATAGCATTGTGTTGAAAGAGAATGTTTTGAAATGCTGCCGATAGATGACACAAGCTACCAGATAAACCTCAAATACCACAAATATATGTATGTTTAGCCACTTCAAGTAGTAGAGGTCCTCCTTGTGGCAGGGTTAATAGCGTAGGCCGCTGCGTCACTGAGGACCCGGGTTCGAATCCCAGATAAATCCCAGGTAATTGTGTTCGTCATGTGGATGCAACGTATCTCGGTTGTCAATTTGTATGCAAAAGAAGAAAAACAAGACGATATGTAAATAGAGAAAATTAAAAACATTTCTTTTTTTCTGTTTGTAACATTGTCTACAGATAGAAGCATGAAATTCAAGATAAGATAATTATTAAACATTTATTTCAGCGATTTTAGAAATCTCACTTTCTGTCCAAAAAGATCAACAGGAGGTGCGAAAATTTAAGTCATTCCGTCATACCTCAGCAGCAGTTTTAGATAGAGGTATGAATTTGAAGTTATTTAATCTACTAAAACAAACTCAAACTTGTATTTTGTCTATTTTAGAAATTCCAAGCGGATTTCATGGTGTGATTGCTCTTTTCGGACATTTCGCCATATCTCTGCAACAGGTATAGGAAGAAGCGAGAAATTAAAGATACCACACCTACTAAAAGATATTTAAACACAAATACTTCAATTATTATGGATGGCAACAATTATGGATGATAGATTGCATATTAAGTTTTTTCCTCCCCTCTCTCTTTACTAGATATGTTTCGTTTGATTCAAGATTCTTTTAGAGAAACCGACCAACGTAGCGGGTGTAGTCTGCTAGTAACCTATATGATTGTAACTGCTTACGAATAACATAGTGATCAATTTTTCGCCAAACCACTCTCAACGAAATAAGTCATCTATCTGACTGTGGAACTTCGACGACGAAATATTTTTAACACTAAAAAGTAGATAATATAAATAAAAAATAATGACTGAGTAATATATATTTGAAACTAACTATTTTATCATTTGAATAAATAGTTTAAATAACACTTTTTTTTCTCTTTTACCATACCTTAAAAAAACTACAGCAATATATACAGGGTGTTTCGCTACCAGACCGACAATCTTTGAGGGATGATAGTACACACGAAGACAAACATTATTAAATGGGAAACCATGGGGCGCAAGCTTCTTCTATAGAAGCTAGGGGCCATTAATGTTTAAGGTCCAAAATTTTAAACGATGATAAAAAACAGAAAAAAGGGTCGATTCGTTTGCGGTTTTCACTAAAAGCATTCTTTATATTACGATTTTTTTAGAAAAATATTTTAAAGGTTGCGTTCAAAAATTGTCGATAGAGGACGCTTTAGACTTTAGAGTAACGAACAACTACTTTTTACCGTTATTTTGTGCATGGGGTTGAAATTATTCTAAAGTTTAGACTTTAACTTAAATTTTAAGCCCAAAATCGGAAACATTGGGATTGGATAACTAGCGAAAATTGAACTGTGAACAGAGGGGTAGATTTTAAACTCTCATAAATACTGGACAAACAAATTGATTTTGTTGCGGTTTGCGTGTAAATCATTCCCTTGGTAATTATTTTATCCAAAATGACGTGCAGCTTTGGTGTCCTCATTTTTTGATAGAGGGCACTTCCGACAGATCGCTGACATTTCAATGGCATTACTCCTGAGTGTTTTACTACCAGACCAACATACTTCCAGGAAGTGTTAGGAGTATAAAGACGACTTGGAATCACATAGGAATGTAACGTTGGAAATGTCTTTTTTGCAAGTTACGGTTAAAGGAAGCAGAGAAAAAAGTAACAGAAACAGCAGAGAAAGAGCGATATGTTAATGTAACAGAAAACAGTTTATTCAAATGTTTTACTAGAAAAGGTGTTCGAAATTACGACCAGAACCAGTCCTGCATGCTTGACAGCGGCATCGCATGGAATTTCTCACGCTCTGAAAGATTTGCAAGTTTGACAGCGACGGTAGATGGCGCTGCGGTTTCCTTGCGGTAGATGACGCTAAACGGTAATGCGCCTGAGCAGCGATTACTTTGAAGTGATCATTCGCAAACCGGTTCCAAAGGTAGCAGAATGAAGTATCTGAACGATGAACAGCACAGCACGATAGGGCTCCTCCACATTTTACCAATGACGTTTGCCGACACATCAAAGTGACATATGGACTGTGGTGAATAGGTCGCGGTGGCCCGGTTCATTGACCTGCCAGATCGCCGGACCTATCATGTATGGACTTCTTCTGCTTGGGTCAAATGAAAAATTGGGTGTATAAGACTCCGGTACCATCAGTTGAAGACCTCGCAGCTGGTATTTCTGTAGCAGCCAGAAAACTATAAGAGATGCCAGGAATCTTTCAAAGCATGAGAAATTCCACGTGATGCCGCTGTCAAGCATGCAGGACTCGTTCTGGTCGTAATTTCGAACAACTTTTGTAGTCAAACATTTAAATAAACTGTTTTTTGTCACATTAACGTGTTGCTCTTTCTCTGCTGTTTCTGTTTTCTTTTCTCTGCTTCCTTTAACTGTAACTCGCAAAAAAGGCATTTCCAACGTTACATTCCTATGTGATTCTGAAACGTCTTTGTATCCCTAACACATCCTGGAAGTATGTTGGTCTGGTAGTAAAACACCCAGGCGTAATGCCATTGAAATGTCAGAGATGTGTCGGAAGCGTTCTCTATCAAAATATGAGGACACCAAAGCTGTACGTCATTTTGTATAAAACAATTATCAAGGGAATGACTTACACGCAAACCGCAACAAAATCGATTTGTTTGTCCAGTATTTATGAGAGTTTAAAATCTACCCCTCTGTTCACAGTTCAATTTTCGCTAGTTATCCAATCCCAATGTTTCCGATTTTGGGCTTAAAATTTAAGTTAAAGTCTAAACTTTAGAATAATTTCAACCCCATGCACAAAATAACGGTAAAAAGTAGTTGTTCGTTACTCTAAAGTCTAAAGCGTCCTCTATCGACAATTTTTGAACGCAACCTTTAAAATATTTTTCTAAAAAAATCGTGATATAAAGAATGCTTTTAGTGAAAACCGCAAACGAATCGACCCTTTTTTCTGTTTTTTATCATCGTTTAAAATTTTGGACTTTAAACATTAATGGCCCCTAGCTTCTATAGAAGACGCTTGCGCCCCATGGTTTCCCATTTAATAATGTTTGTCTTCGTGTGTACTATCATCCCTCAAAGATTGTCGGTCTGGTAGCGAAACACCCTGTATATTTTTAATTCACTGTAGTAAATCACGCTTTTCATCAAGTGTAAACCAAAACGGGGTTCACGCCGAATTAACGTATCGTAACGGGAATTGTTCGAGACTACAGAGATTGCAGTTAAGCAGAATTTTAAAGATACACTTTAAATGTTGAAAAAAAACCTTTTTATCTCCTTCGCAATACTTTATATTTTACACCGAAATTCTTCGAATGATACCGAACGGCGCCTTTGGAATCTCCCTTCCATCCTCTCCTACTTCTATCTCGAAATTATTCATTTGCACTTTTTTTTTTTTTATAAGAAGAATGACAAAAGTAGAATAAGATTCGAGTTTTTGCTAATAAGCCCAATCAAATAGTCAGGAATAAATGAGAAAAAAAAAACTGCTAGAAGAGTTTATAATTTAAACTGTTTGTGGGGATACGAATAACAAGAATTGGTGGTTTCCCAACAAAATAACTCGAAGCAAAAATTTGTGAAGTCAAAATATTTTGAAATTTTCAAACTTTTGTTTTGTTCAGTGTTTTGTTTATAACTCGAAAACAAGAAGAATTTTGCGTGATACATTTAGTTAAAAAAAAGAGCATAACGTTTTTTGAAAATTTCATTCTAAAACCATTTTTCTAAACTCATTACTAAGAACGTTACAGCTTTTTTTTTAAATCTCACAATTTTTTTTTTTTTTTTTTTTTTTTTCAAATTCGTGAAAAATCGCAAACAACAGCGTTTGACAGCATTTTCTATTCCTTTTCTCCTTTTTAACGTTATTTGTTTTTATTACAATGAGCTGCTACTTTACTTGTTCATACAAAAGATATATAGATTGCTTGTTCTTCAACAACTTTGATCATCTTCGAGCCTGTTGCGACGTCGTCAATCTGCTCGTGAAAGTCATCTTGATTGTTGGCTTGGTCAATGTTTTCCCAGATACCAGCTTCATTATCCTCTACTTCTATGTAAATAATGTTATCCACAACTTCGCCGTTGAACCCATTACAGTTGTTCCAAATTGCCGAGCTCTTTAGTCCTGATTTTTAACTAAAACATACTTTGCTACACTCCTTTTCACAGCTACATGAGTCAAAATTCAGCAACGATTCAGATGCTGAGTTTTGACACTTTGAACTGACAGAAAGAGACCGTCGGACTTGCGAACTCTCCTTCTCTTTCACCAGGAGAGATGTTGTCTCCGATCCAAGCTGTGCAAATTCTTGCGTTAGTGATAGCACTGCAATATGAATTTTGCTTTTTGTGGCTTATTTAGCAAATAATTGAAACCTTAAGGTGTTTAATGCATGTACGGCGCCTCTACATCCATTGTACAGTGCGATAATGAAATTTTTTTTCATCCTTAATGATTTCTAGAATCTGGTTTATTGAACACACTGACTATTTCCTGAAGCTGATCGTGTTTTTTCAAAGTAATACAAAATTTTGATTTTCGCGCTCAAAAAGAGCAATTGTTGTATTGCATCCACGAAATTGCATGAATGAAAAGAATAGTTATGTATTTGTATGACATGATTGAAAATCACTTTGTTTCGATTTTACCTTTTTCTGATTTTTGGAAAAACAGATTATTGTGTTGGTGTCTCAAGATCAAAATGATCATGAGAAAATCAATGTCTTCTCCAACAATTATGACTTAGAAACTTAGACACTTAAAATAGCTAAAGTAACAATCATGGTATCAGCATCTTTTTCTGCCTGATCAACTTAATATTTTTAATTTTGAAACTCTATTTTATGCAGCGTATTGAAATAATTCTTGTTTCTGCCATTGGCCAGAAATTTGTCCTAAGAGACTTTGCTTAACCTTTTTGCTGCAATTATGACTTCAGTAGAAATGTGCATTCTAGATCGATGCATTCTTTCAGCACTTTTTTCAGTTTTTTTCTCCCTCAGACTGCCCGTCGAACACAACGGTGACCTGGGATTCAAAATTTTTCTAAAGGTAAGAAGCATGACTTTTAACAACAAATTTGAAGGTAACATTTCGAGGCCAACTTATTATAAAAAAAACTTTATCTTTTCCGATGAGATCCAGATTGTTTAATGGAATGAATGTATTGTAGAATGTGGATTTTATAAGGATTTTTTTCACCTTTTCGTCGGAAAACAGAGACATTGGATAGAGAGCATGTTCATGTGTTAGTAGACTCCACACATTTATTGTTTTCAACAATTTTTTTGATTCCTGTTTTATTTATCTAATCAAATAGCAGTTAAAGTCAGCCTTTCCAACAATTTCAAAACTGGTGGACACTACGTACTTCTTTTCATGAAAAGAAGGATGAACTAACAGCCAATCATGCCGTTTGTTTGAATCCTTCCTGTCTCTGTCAATGGTGAGCTTTTGGCATACACGTGCTGCTCAGAAACTTCAAACTCTACTTCACAGTACCTCCGTTTCATCATATATGCTTTGCATATAAATTGTTCCGAGAGCCTATCTTGCTAAAACGCTGTCTACCAGCCCTCATTCATATGTTATTACTCCAGTGCTCTTCATTATTTTCATAATTGTCTGTTCAATCGCCATTTCAGTTCAAACCCCTGACCAATTCTTATCCATGATCAATGGAATGGAATTCTGTTGTGAACTTTCGGTATTCGGTAGAGTCTATTGTTTGCTCCAGCTTCATCATGTCTTCTAAATACGGATAGATGTCTTCTTGAAAGTTGTCCCATTTCCCTTATTCACGTACATCTCAAAACAATCAATGTATTCAAGTACACTTCATTTTCACAATAAGTGACGAAAAATAAGCTCTTTTCAAGGTATGAGGTGAAAAACAGGCCATTTTCTGAGAAGTTGAATAAAAAGTGTCAATTTGGAAAATACGTAGCGTGCGTTAATAATAAGCTTAGAAAAAGGTTTATAGGATGAAATGTATAGAGATTTGAAGCTTTTTCTTTTTATGATTAGGTATGGTACACAAAAAAATTATAGTTTTTGTGTTAGAAATAAAAAGCTGAAAAAAAATCCTAAAATTGCGTGTTTTTTTTTAGCAGTACGAAGTTTATTGTCAAAATATTTTGTTGTAAAACTATTAATGTAGACTTTTTGCATCTATCGGCAATATTTTCTGACTATTTGACAGGACTATAATATTCAACAGTAATTCAACATTGTGGATGCAATTACTCTTAATTACTAATGAGACTGTACATCCATAACGTTATCATTTTAAGGTGGGGTGTAAGATTTTATATCGTAAAATATTTCTAAGGGAAATAAGGTTTCCTTTTTTTTATTCGCTATTTAAAAGAAAAAAATTGGTAATTTTTTCTTTTTTTTTTTATTCTATTATCCATTTTTATTAAAATGAAAAATTATTATTAAAACCATTAAATCATTATAAAACCTTTCATTTTAAAACATGGAATATCCAAACATTCACCATTATTCTGCGATAAGTGCATGTAATTCGTTGTTAGCGAAACCAGGTTTGAAATGAATGTTATGCTTAATTGCAAAAAATGGGGAGGAATGTTGTCCAATTCTTTTGTTAATAAGTAATTTACGTACTCCCGTGTAAGGGAGTGGGCAAGCAAAAGGACAAAATTACTGTTGAATACATTATGCAAGAAAAAAGCTACATTAAAATAGTTTTGAATAGTAAGTATTTTTTGGTATTTGATATAAATCTATTTCATGTATAAAAGTTCTATTTTACTAACTTTTCTTCGCTTAAATCAAAGTATGAGAATAAGGAATGCGTAATCATATTCGTACATTATTGCAAACGTATAAAAAGAAAAACAAAGAAAAAACCGTGAAAATAAAAGTAAAATATAGACACTGATAATGATATCATTAGGGGAGAACGGGGAGGGGGACTGTTCGAAGAATGAAAACGTGCGATATCGTAATAGGATACAAAATTATGAAAAAGTTGATAACGTTAATATAGGATGTTTCGGCAAAGCGGTTACAAAATTTCTAAGAGACATAGAATATACTTAGACGATGGAAAATCACATTCAGCATTGTCCCAGCATTTTTGTGGTACTAAGAAAAATTAAGGATGTATTCCAATCCAAACTGCTTAGTTTCTGATTTATTTTTTAATTAATTTTTGCTCTCAAACACATCAAACTGGCAAATTCTCTTATTTAGAAACTGCACAATGTGCCGTTCTTGTCTATTTTATGATAAATGCAGAAAATATTTCAAAAAAGTGCTGTCAAAGTTTGCTTTTAGAGCCGAATTTTCCGAAGCGGGAGATCTGGGAGCAAAAGAAATGGTCCTACTGAGAAAGTAATTATTTGAAAATCAAATTCTAATGAATGGAGCGAAAATTGACATCACGTGGCATCTTGTACATCTCTTCATAAATCACTTCGGCAAGTTTCATGTCTTTATCTTTAAAAATGAGTCTGAAAATGTATGAGAAAATTTCGAGCTGTTGAGAGCGGAAAAATATTTTTTCGGATACATCCTTAACAAGCTTCCTCACTCTGTTCACATCCTTCCTTTCTTGAGTTTTGTATCGTTACTAACGCATAAAAAAGAAAAAAAAAAATCGACCATATATTGTTATGTGAATTACCATCATCAAGGTTTACTCCATCTCTTCTGAAACTTTTTAACCGCTGTGTTGAAAACCCTGTATACAGGATTTATAATAATATAAAAAAAATTATACCAAAATTATATCAAATAATTATATCAAAATGATAGGAGCTATACAAACACAAAGAAATCAGTTTGTGCCTGCTAAGCGAATGCGCAAGCCTTTGCATTAAATTGAAATATATGCTATTCAAATTAATATTTAATCAACCATTTAAATAAAAAAATATATATACTTTAATCTATTTTAAAATATGTATTTTGGTAAATTTACACAAAAGCAAAACGATAAGAGCTCAGCAAAAATTTTGAAACAGTGAAACGTGATTGACGGTTTTTTTCGCGTACCATTTAAAGCCGCATTTAAAAAGAAATTCTGGGCGCATTCGTTTTGTTCGCAAAATATTAAATCTATAGGATGAGGTTAAAAAGCATTCTGACTTAGAAAGGTGGCAAATTCTAGCTCACAACAACATCGGAATACCACTTCAAAGAATTACCGATAAAATTAAATGTTAAAAGACTGTCATTTATTGTATCTTATAAAGTCTATTTATGTTACCACAAAATCTGCAGAAGGATCTAATTTTTTCAGAAACGACCCGAAAGTTTGACTCTTTGCATGTTTCCAAGTAAAACAAGTTGGAAATTGCACGTGAACGTAGCAAATGAGGTGCGTTCGTACGATAACGAAGTTTTAAAAATATTCAGATCTTGCTGATATAGTAGAGCGTACTTCGGATACAGTATAGTAGTCGAAATCTTTGTGCTTCTGTAAATATGCAGGAAGTAATTTTTATTACACCTCAGAAACTATATCTTATTCATAAAATGTGAAATAGTTGAAAATTAAAACACGCCCCAAACAATGTTTCCCCGTATAGCATTATGCAGGGGAATACTTTTGTGTGGCCCTGTAATTTAATAATAAAAATTCTTTGCATCACAGATTGTACAGAATGCATATTTTAGTATATATTTCACAGATTCATGCCAATTCTATTATGTTCGAATGAGTGTAACATCATAAAAATTCATTTGAATTTTTTTTCCCATTGACCGTAATGTAATAGAATACCTTTGATTGTCCCTGTAAATGATCTATGCATCCGACTTTCATAACATTTGAAATGACTCGATAAAATTGCGTAATAATTATATGTTTTAACTTTCAAACGATTAAAATGCATTTGAAATCTTTTTCCCCATTGACCGTAATGTAACGGAATCCTTTTGATTGTCCCTGTAAATGATCTATCCATCCGATTTTCATAACATTTGAAATTACTCGACAAAATTACACAATAATTATATGTTTTAAATTTCAAACGATTAAAATGCATTTGAAATCTTTTTCCCCATTAACCGTAATGTAACGGAATCCTTTTGATTGCCCCTGTAATTGATCTATCCATCCGATTTTCATAAAATTTGAAATGACTCGACAAAATTATGTAATAATTATGTATTTTAAATTTCAAACGATTCGGTTGGGTAGTTTTTGCGTTGTTATATGCGGACAGACAGACGGACAGACAGACGGACAGACAGACGGACAGACAGACGGACAGACGGACGGACTGAGCGACAACAATAGGTGCTACGTATTTACATAATTACGAACACACCTAAAAAATGTGAAAAAAAAATAAAACCACGTCGATGTCCGCATTTAACATCTGGTAAAAGAAGGTCCGCATTCACTTTGATCAGAAGCATATGAAGCAACAAATGAATTATTGTAAAATTATCTTTAGTTCTGTAAAGATATTTAATGTCGATATTCCGGATGGTATTTATCCATATTAGCATGGCCTCAAAAGGAAACGGACGGATTTTCCATGCATTAGTTAGGAGAAAGTTCCCTAATAGATTGGACTTCTTTTTCTCATGAAAGGTAAGCTTAGAAAAGCTTTTTTTAAACAGATAAACAAAATGGACATACCTATATTTTTTATGATAAAATGACATCTTTTTTTTAGTCCTAGTGAAAAAATACCAATTTTATTTGCATTTTCAACAAGACAATGCCTAAATTCACTCTGAAAAAAAAAAAAAAAAAAAAAGTGTTTGCAGATAAATAAGATTCTCAAACTTAATTTACCAGCTAATGATCCAAATATAAACACAATAAAGAACGTTTGCGATATTATAATGATAATATACGCGTATAGTGAAAAATTGTCAAATCATGCAGTATAACTCAAAAGCATGATTGAAATCTGGTATTTTTTAGGTATCGCATACTTTATCCCCTCGTCAAATTCAAAACCATACAAACTCTATACTACAACCTAGCATTAAAATTATTAAATACAAAATAAACTACTGATTTATTTTGTAACGAAATAGTCTATAATTTAGAAAAATCTGTTCCGTTCTTATCATTTTGCATATCGAGATACAATGCAACATATTATATTATATTTACAACAATTGTTTTAGAATGTCTTCCTTATGTTCATATTGAACATTTACTTTGATAAAATAAATTTGAATATGGTTTAATATAATTATGTTTTTTATTTAGACAATTACATGAAGTTTCTATCATTTTGCACCCCCATCTATGTGTACATGGATATCCCTATACACCAGGCGCGGATCCAAGGAGGGGGGGCGATCGGGGCGAACGCCCCCCCCCCAAAAAAAAAACAGTGTTGAATTCAGACTTTTTTCCGGAAGGGATTTCTGCGACTCCGTTGGAGACATTCTATTGTTTTGGAAAAAACGCGAATTTCATTAAAATGTCGCTAAAAAGCGCTAATTTTGTCAAAGTGTCGCGGAAAAAGAGCGAATTTCGACAAAAGATCGCGGAAAAAGCACGAATTTTGTCAAAAGTTACGCAAAAAAAAGAATTTCGACAAAGGATCGCTAAAAAACGCGAATTTTGACACAAGATCGCTGAAAGAGCGAGTTCTGTCAAAGTGTCGCGGAAAAAGCTCGAATTTCGTCAAAAGGTCGAGGAAAAAGCACGAATTTTGTCAAATGTTTGCAAAAAAAACGTTAATTTTGTCAAAGTATCGCGGAAAAATAGCAAATTTCGTCAAAAGGTCGTGGAAAAAGCACTAATTTTGTCAAAATGTTGGAAAAAGTGAAAACAAAGTATCGCGGAAAAAATACTAATTTCGACATAGGTTCGCTGAAAAAGCACGAACTTCGACATAGGATTTCTGAAAAAGCACTAATTTTGTCAAAGTATCGCGAAAAAGCGCGAATTTCGTCAAATTATTACGGAAAAAACGCGAATTTCGTCAAATTATTACGGAAAAAACGCGAATTTCATCATAGGGTCGCGGAAAAATGAGAATTTCGACAGAGGTTCGCGTAAAAAAACGCAAACTTCGACATAGGATCTCTGAAAAAGCACTAATTTTGTCAAAGTATCGTGAAAAAGCGCGAATTTCGTCACAGGATCGTGGAAAAAACGCGAATTTTGAAAGTGGATCGCGTAAAAAACGCGAACTTCGACATAGGATTGCTGAAAAAACGCGAACTCCGACATAAGATTGCTGAAAAAGCGCTAATTTTGTCAAAGTACCGCAAAAAAGTGCAAATTTCATCAAAGGGTCGCGGAAAAACGCGAATTTTGACAGAGGCTCGCGTAAAAAACGCGAACTTCGACATTGGATCGCTGAAAAGCGCGTATTTTGACATAGGATCTATGGAAAAGTGCGAGTTTTGTCAAAGTGTCGCGGAAAAAACTTTAATTTCGTTAAAAGGTAACGGAAAAATGAGCTACTTTTCTCAAATGGTTGCAAAAAATTGCTAATTTTGTCAAAGTATCGCAGAAAAGAGCCAATTTCGTCAAAGGATCACGGAAAAAATCCGAATTTTGACAGAATATCGCGGGAAAAAACGCGAAATTCGTTAAAAATGCAAAAAAATGCGAATTTCGTCAAAGAGTCGCGAAAAGAGCGCGAATTTAGTCAAAAGATCGCGAAAAGAGCGCGAATTTAGTCAAAAGATCGCGGAAAAAAGCGTATTTCGTCAGAAGGTCGCGGAAAAATACTTCATTTGATCATTCATTTCATAATAACTGTATACAAGGAATGATTTCATAAACAGAAATTACGACTATGTTGATTCTATGTTTTTTAGTATCGCCCCACCCCCCAAAAAACGATCGTCTGGATCCGCCCCTGCTATACACTTGGTTTGTTTTCGTTTTTCGTACATTTTATACAGCATTTCTTTTCCAGATGCTGTTTCTCTCCTGACAATATATATTGTGGGGCTTGGCAGCATAATTATAGGTAAGCAAAATACTCTAAATTAATAATTCAAAATCACCAAATTTATTTTTTAATTATAATTTAAAAAATGAGATATGAAATTTTCCTTTAAAGCTCAATATATTTATAAAATACATGTTTTTTTTTTTAAATATGTTTTTCGGAATTTCGGAATCCGCAGTGTCTAAAACGTGTAAATCTGTCAAAAAACAAACAAAAAAAATCGATTTTTAAAGCGATTATAAAATTTACCCTACACTATGTATGATGGGTAAGTAACTATATGCATATTTAAAAACATAATATTTTTTAATGAAACATTACTTAACATAAATGGAAATAAATCATTCTATGTGATAAAATATCAATGCAAATATGTGGTATATCAAGAAATCGATATAATATCTATATTTCCCGTCCAATATTTTTCAGATCCCTTTAAGACAGTACATGAGAACATAGATATATATCGATATTTTGAAACAATTTGGCATTACCAGCTAGCATAATCTAAATTATTTTCGTATTCCAACAATTCGAACTTGAGAAAAAAGTACTGCTAAATAATCCCAATCAAGTAAAAAATAATTTTTTTAAATAACCAAATTATTTAACTAAAAAATTAGCTAGCAAAATGTGGGAAAAATTATTTATATAGGTGGTTGGCATTCCATACTTTTTATATGAACATGATGGTTGAAAATTAGTCAAATGGCATGAAATGGAATGAAAGGCTTAAATAAGAGGTCTAAACAATCTCTTGTATTTATGTTTACTATTATGCAAATTGTTCATTACATTATTAATGTATCGAATTGCCATGATCTATATTGGTCTGTCTGAATAATAAATACTATGTATACTATATATATGTGCGTATGTAAATGTATTAAATATTTTGTATACATAAATTTATATATTTTTATAAAGTTACATGAAGCAACTGCACTGTAAAAAATATCAGATGTTTCTGAATATATAAAAATATACTGTAATCAAAAACGAAAATGTACAGTGACCTCTTCTAACTCACCTAGGGTTTCAAACACCGTTCCTTTACCTTTAAAAATCCCAGAAAACAATTTTTTTTTGGAAAATTAAAGAAGAATTTATAAAAATTAATTTTTATTAGCTGCCCGTCATTTTCGGAAACGTTTCTAAGTAGCTTTTACAGTACAATAATCACTTTTCTCAAATCAAAATATCACTTTTTCGGATTCTATCAATTCTCAAGTTAACATTTACAGCTGCATAACTGTTTTTGTGCATGCAATTGTAGCAAAATAATGTTAATTTTCATATTAATGTTAATACTGTTAAAATTGTATGTTTGTCTATTAAACATGTTCTCTGAATATCAAAATATTTTCGTATGAATTGGTAGCATCCGAAAAAGTGATATTTTGATTTGAGAAAAGTGATTACTGTACTGTAAAAGCTACTTAGAAACGTTTCCGAAAAAGACGGGCAGCTCATAAAAATTAGTTTTTATAATTTTTTTTTAAATTTCGAAAACGAATAGTTTTTTTGGGGGGATTTTTAAAGGTAAAGGAACGGTTTTCGAAACATTAGGTGAGTTAGAAGAGGTTATTGTATATTTTCGTTTTTGATTACAGTACATTTTTATATATTCAGAAACATCTAACATTTTTTACAGTGTGGGCAATTACAATGCGACTCTGGAGATTCTGGCAATTTAGCTTCCAAAAGCTAAAGTTTTATTTAATTACTGTCCGAATCTTTGTAAATGTGTTTATTTAGGAACCACTCTTGTATATAAATAGTTCCAAAATTACATATTTTATGACTAAAAAGAAAAATATACAGGGTGTCCGTTCTCGACGGTGGCCAATGGCTAATTTTTAAACCGTTAAACATATAGTTCCAATTGCAAAAATGCTTTTAAAAAAAGTAAAGAATTGTTTTTTAAGCGATTTAGGTCAAAAAAAAAAAAAAAATTAAGAAAATAGGAAATTATTTTTTTATATGGTCCCCCAATCCTATAAGTGATATGTAAATTTTTACCACTATACTCTAACAAGTAAGACAAAAAAGTACCATTCCTCTGCGATTAAAACTGACCGAGTAATAGCTATTTAAAATTGAAGGATCTTTTCTTGCTGTAAAAATAGGAGGTCAGTCACAAATTTACTGAAAATAAAAGTAAACGTCAGATATAAAATTTAACATTAAACATTGAGAGTAAAATGTTTTTACAATATTATTTTTAAATTTATGTTGATGTTTATAAATTAAAGCAAAATATACAAATTGTACTAGAAATATAAGTAAAAAAAAAAAAAAAAAAAAAAAAAAAAAAAATAGAAACTTTTTTTCAATTAAATTATGAAAAGCAACAAATTTGTTACAAAGTGATATATATTTAAAATTCTATTGGAACATTTCAACTAATAAAATTTGATGTTGTCCTATAAAATAAACAGTGGTACGTACCTAAAATCGTATTAATATTACATTGTCATTAGATATAAATAAGTATGCGAATTGAACCCCGATCGGATATTCAGAAGTGAGTTCAAATTTTAATACAAATTTTGAGTTAGGAAAACATACAAACAAAAACTAAAAGTAAAAAAATAAAATAAAAATAAGCTTATCAAAATAATACAGCTTTTTAAAATAAAATCATGAAAAGAAACAGTTCCATTTCTTTACAAAATAAAACGTATGTAAAAATACAATTGAAGATGTAAATTTTAAAATTCGCCTTATCGCTTTTGTTTTCTATATCAGTCTATACCAATCTGCATTAATGTAATACTACAATCTTGAAATTTATAATGAAAACCATTGGTCGCATTTGAAGGTTTTTCGCAAAATTCCCAAAATTTGATTTTCTCAATAAAATTAGCAAAAAAAAAAAAAAAAAAAACGGGAAAATGAGTGTGATTAGATAGTTTCTGAACAACTCCATCTGCTAGATTCATGCATTTCGGAACAAAAATAAATTAAAACTTATGTCATAAAGTAGCCCTTTTAGATGCGTTCGTAATTATGTAAATACCTAGGTAGCACTATAATCGTCGTTTAGTCCGTCTGTCTGTCTGTCTGTCTGTCCGCATATAACAAACTATTCAGCCGAATCGTTTGAAATTTAAAATATATAATTGTATAATTTTGTTGATTCGTTTCAAATTTTATGAAAATAGGATGCATAGTAGCACAGTTCAATTACAGGGACACTCAAAAATATTCCGTTACATTACCGCCAATGTAAAAAAAAATAGTTTCAAGTTCATTTTAATCATGCTACACTCTTTCAAACACAATAAAATGGATATGCATCTATGAAGTAATTACTAAAATATACATTCGGTACAATCTGTGGTGCAAATAATTTTTGTTATTCAAGTTACAGGTCCGCACAAAAGTATTCCATTACATAATGGTATTGGTGTAAAAACATTACTTGAGGCGCGTTTTAAGTATATCAAACTATTTCACAGTCTGTGAAATTGATATACGTTGCTGAAGCTTACTACAAGTTACTTCCTGTGTAACAGAAAGCGGCTAGTATTTATAAGGATACACAAAATATTTCTACTATTATACTGTGTCCGAAGTACTGTATACTATTACACCAAAGTCAGAATATTTTTTTTAACTTCGCTATAATACAAACGCACCTCATTTGATACGTTTGACGTACAATTTCAGATTTGTTTATTTAACAACAGCCTTAAGGGTGTTCTTAAATCAAAAAGGGCAACTTTGTGACACATGCTTTAATTTATTTTTGTTCGGAAATGCATGAAAATAGCAGGTGTTATTAATCAGAAACTGTCTAATTGCACTCAATTTTCTGTTTTTTTTAAAACACAATAGATTTTTCATAACAAGCCTTCAAAGTTGACACTTTTGAGCACATTTCCCGACGAAAGCAGAAAAACCGGTTGAAAAGCAGGAGAAAAACGGGTGATTACGTCATCGAAATAGCTTAGAACTGGATAGGTAATTTAATTATCATAAAATGGAAAAATAAGTTCGATTCGAAATCGCTTCCATAGTCAGGCATCCCAATTTTATAACTTTCTGTTAAAAAATGAATTTGTAAATGTGTCAAAACGTTTTGCGCTTGTTGAGCGAAGCAGTTAAGAACATCATTAAGGAGATATTTGTCTTTCTGATTTGTTTTAAACTTGGAATTCTAGGAGTCTTACGTTTTCATGACTGCCCTGCCCAGGAGAATCTTCCAGTCTGCATTATCGTCTTTGGAGTGATAGTGATGATCCAACGTATTCTGAACTGTATATATGATTGTCGAAGCGTTCTACAAGAAGAGAAAACGAAAGGCGTTCCGCAATGGTTGGACTGGACAAATGTCTTCTTTCTGCTAGTCAACATTGGAATATTCTTAGCTGGTAAGTTATCGCGAATTTGTTATCTATAATGTTAAAATATGTTTGTATGCCAAAACTACTCGTCTGAGAACAGGATGAATTACTACTTAAAAAGAACACTAATTATTTGTATAGAATCGAGGGTCTAAAAAATATGTGTGAGTGTGTGTGTGTATTAAAATGGATAAATTGAAATTGAACAACTAAAACAAAGCTATATTAATTAATAATTACTAAGCTAAAATTACCTTTTACTTCATGAAGAGAATGCCAATAAAGATGCCAGAATAAAGAGGTTATAAAACGAAACTATAAATAGCATTCTTATTAACATGCCCATATGCAGCAATAGTATTAGAATGTTGAAATAACGAAAACGAAATCACAAATGCATAAACAAGCTGGCAGAATGCTAAAAATGCAGAGTGGAAATTAGATATGGGTAATATAATTTATTACTACCCATTTAATCCACTCACCAGTATTTTTGTTCATTTTTAGCATTCTGCAAACTTTTTTATGCATTTATGATTTTATTTTTGTTATGTTTGTATATACATGTATATATATAATATATATTTATATATTAATTAACCCCTTCAGGACGAGCTTCATGTATACATGACACATAAGGTGCTCAAAGTCCTTGATTATACACTCTAGTTATTTTTAAGGTTCCGTACTTATAAAGTGAAAACAGAACAATTATAAAATCACCCTGTGCCTGTCTGTCTATCTCTCATCGCCATTTTTCTCATAAACAATGAAATATGGAAAGCTCAAATTGTGGGAACTATTGACCCATATTGTGCAAGACGATTGATCCACATATTTACAGATTATTAAATATTTGCTCATATATTTAGGAGGGAGGTAAGAGGGGGGGGGGGAATTAAGTTATTTGAAGGGGAAAAAAATCTTTTTTTTGTATATCATGTAGGGCATATTGTGATAGCTTTCGTCACTCTGAATTCAAAAATATGTTTCTTTCAATTTTTTATATTTAGGTTCAGAAATATCGTTGAAAATATCGTGCAAAAACATGTTCCCTCCATCTAATTCCGAATCTACTGAAACTAAAATTATAAAAAAAAAAATTCAAAGTTATAGATGATACTTTGAACCTTCAAGAAAAACTATAGCGATTACATAAACATTTACAAGATAAATAAAAGAAGTATTAACTTTTTTAAAAAAGCTTTTAAAAGTCTGAATCTTTTTATAGCAAGCTTTCTTTAAACCTATAAAAATATTTTTTCAATTTTAAAATGCTGCAATTAGTTAGTATTTGTGTTAGGCAAACTGCTTTCCAATTTAATAATTCATTTTATGTTCAAACGGATGGTTTAGCCATGGGCAATCCTTTATCTCCTCTGTTATGTGACATTTATATGCATTTTGTGGAAGAAAGACTCTTCAGTTTATTTGATTTTCCCTTCTGGTGTAGGTATGTTGATGATACTTTTATCTTAATTCCTTTTGAGCTGGATCTCCAAAATCTCCTTTCTCTTGTCAACTCTGTTGATCCTTGCATCCAGTTTACTCTTGAAGTCGAAGAGAATGATTCTCTTCCTTTCCTCGATGTCTTGGTCACTAAACACCCTGATCGGTTCTCTACCTCTGTTTATAGAAAACCTTTCGCTGTATCTCTACCGCCGCATGCTTTTTCTAACCATCCTCCACAGCATAAAGTGGCTTCCTTTTATACTTTTGTTTACAGAGCACTTCGGATTTCTTCTGACTCTTCTGCTCTAAATAAGGAAATTAGTTACCTCAAATCTCTTGCTCTCACTCGTGGTTATAATCCCTCTTTGATTGACAAAGCTCTGTATAAATTTAATAAGCCTAAACGTCTTCTTACTGATTCTAATAATTCGTCTAATATTAATTCTATAGTTCTACCTTTTTATTCTCCTCTTTGTTTCAAAATAGCTAAAATCCTTTCTCGTTTCAATTTTAAAGTTATCTTCAAACCTTTGAATAAAATTAAATTCTCGTCTTTGAAAGATCCTATTCCTGTTGAGAACCGGTGGGGTGTTTATTTTATTCCTTGCTCTTGCAATTTGGGTTATATTGGTCAGACCAGAAGAGCGTTGAAGAAAAGATTGGATGAACATCAGAGGTACATTAAAAATCAGGAATTATCTAGGTCTTCCATTGCTTCTCACTGTTGGTCTTCCGGTCATTATTTCAATTTTTCCATGGCCAGAATTATTTCTAATCCTGCCTCTCCTTCTCATTTAGATACTCACGAAGCTTATTTTATTTATAAAAATTGTAATACTCTTGTCAACGATCTCTCTTCATCCCCCTCCCTTTCTCCTGCATGGAAATTACTTTTGTAGTTTATTATTATTACTATAATTATTTTTAATTTTTTATTTAATTAATTATTATTATTACTTCTTTTATTATTATTATTATTATTATTATTTCATTTTTAATTAATTAATTTTATTTTATTTTGATTTTTATTTATTTATTTTAATTTATTTATTTATTTTTATTTTATTTGTTTTCTTTATCTTTTATTAGTTTTTCTCTGCCACCTGTGTTCTTTTAGCCAGCGCCACCTGGGGCACTCTTTGTAATCTCCTCCCTCCTTCTTTGAGTTTATCTTTACTTTTCTCTTTCTCCTTGGCTCTGACAAGCAGCGCCACCTGTCGCACTCTGTGTAATCTCCTCCCTCTTTATTTCACTGTTATTGCCACTCTGTCCGTTGTGACACGTGTTTGGATCAGCTGATGACGAGCAGTAATTTTGCAGCTCGAAACGCGTCCTGTTTATTTTATCTTTTTATGGTGATTTAACAAAGTTTTTATTTATTGATATATATTTATCGCCAGTATTTTCGGTGTTTCTCAATATAGTTCTTCAAAGCCTATAGCTTTGAAGTTGGGAATAGTTGGGAACTTTAACAGAATCTGAAGTTTTGGATGCAAAAAAAAACGATAGATGGATGATTTTATTATGAAAACAAATGTTAGTGCTGCTAAAAGATTAGATTTGTTAGTGGCTAAGTTTTTATGCAAATAATGTATCATTCAGCATTATGGAACATTCATCTTTTTTAAGGGTGTATTTCGATTCAAACAGCTTATTTTCCGATTTATTTTTAAATTCATTTTTGCTCTCAAATGCATCAAACTGGCAAATTGTCTTATTTAGAAAGTGCACAAGGTGCCGTGATTGTCGATTCTTTGATAAATGCAGAAAATATTGCAAAAAAAAAAGCAATCAAAAACGGCATTTTGAACTGATTTTTCCGAAGCGGAAGATCTGGGAATGAAAAAAAGGGTCATACTGAGAAGATAATTGTTTATAAATCAAATTCTAATGAATTGAGCGTAAAATGACATCATACGGCACCTGATACATCTCTTCAAAAATCAGCTCAGCAAGTTTCATGTTTCTACTTTTAAAAAAGTGTCTGAAATTATATCGGAAAATTTCAAGCGGTTGAAGTTGGAAAAGCGTTTTTTCGAATACACCCTTAAGAGTTAGTATCAGCTTTGCGACCTCGTTACCATGCTCCAAGCCAGAAAGCTTTGGCTGGACCATTACTTGACGAAGTTACAGCAAAAGTTGAGCAAACTGCAAAATCCAATCTAAGTGGAAAAGCTGTAGCTCTGATTGAAGATGGGGGGGGGGGAGCAACATCCATAACGATTCTGTTGTATGTATATCTGTCCATTCTGAAGGTAAATCCTATTTTCTTCAAGCTGTTGAATGTGGTGCTGTAGCAAAAAAATGCCAATTTCCACAAGCAAATCGTGCAGAATGCAATAGAAATTGCCAAAGATAAATATTCTTGTGAAGTGAACGCAATTGTGACTGATAACACTAATGTGATGGAGAAAGCCAGGCCGCTTTTGCTTACAGAAACTGATCAGAATTTAATAGCATATGGGTGCTTTTCTCACTGGCGGAATTTACTGGGACAAGACATAACACCTCGTTATATTCTCAAACAGGTTGTTAAGGGTGTATTCGAAAAAACGCTTTTCCACACCTTCAATAGCTCGAAATTTTCCGATACAATTTCAGACACATTTTTAAAAGTAGAAACATGAAACCTGCTGAGGAGATTTTTAAAGAGACGTACAAGGTCCCGTGTGATGTCATTTTACGCTTCATTCATTAGAATTTGATTTATAAACAACTAGCTTTCCGACCGCGGCTTCGCCCGCGTGGAATTCGGTTATATTGCGGTATAAAGCACAACTATAAGAAAACTTCTCATTTCCACGAAAAAAATGTAAGAAGCGCGATGTAACGCTGGATACGATTAGTTGTTAAACCAAAATCGAATGGTACACTATATTATATGTTTTCCCTTGTGGAGCAAAAAACATGCAGATTTTGGGCACTGGAAACCCGGGAACACGTTACATAGAGCTGACCATGCTGATGTTGAGCCTGTTGCGATAAACGGACTTGAGTACGAATATCATTCTCATAAGCCCTCAAAGAAGCTTGGCGAGCGGCTTGCTCCTCCAGTCTTTGCTGGCGCTGAGATGGTAGCTCAGCAGCTCTCGAAGCAGCCTGACGCTCTGCTTGTTCGCGCCTTCTTTATTCAGCATGGAGAGACGATTCTTGAGATCGGGCAATTTTCATTGCCCGAGCTTTAGATTAGGCGCTCGACAAATTAGATTTACGTTTGCGAGGCATTGTGAAAATATGAATAAACTATAAACCTAAACTAAACTAAAATCCCAAACTAAACTATAACAATCTAAACGACGAACAAAGCGACCTAATTACCTATCGAAAAAATAATAACTACTTTAGATATCTATCTAGAAAAAAAAGCACTAAACTAACCTAACCTAACTATTATATAGCTACTGCACATCGTTACCACGTTTTAAAAACACCAAGCGCCATCTATCGCATACCTCAAGAACTAAATAACGTAACTAATACTTATACCAATTAGTAATTCGTTGACTTATAGTTATTTCAGGATAAGTAGATGTAAAAAAAAATTTTAGACGACAAAACAAATAGTACGTCATCCCTCGGGAATTCCTCATTTTCGAGGATTCATTATCGTATCATTTAGCTTCTAAATTTACATGTTCATATTCGTTTGCAATATATAAGTAGATGTAAAAAAACAGTTTAGACGATAAAACAAATTGTACGTCATCCCTCGGGAAGTCCTCATTTTCGGGGATTCATTATCGTATCATTTAGCTTCTAAATTTACATGTTTATATTCGTTTGCAATATTTTATCTTGTTTTAAACGACACACAGCGCCATCTCCAATCCATCCTTTAAGCAAACTATATTTTTGTTTTCCCTCGGGAATATCAATTTTTTCCGGGATAAAAAGTACCCTATTATTTAATCCGGACTTCTAACTTTACGTCTGAAAAATTTCAAAGCAATCGGTTTAGTAGTTACGGCGTGAAAGCGGAACAAACAAACAAACTCACTTTCCTATTTATAATATTAGTAAGGATTACCTTCTCAGTATGACCCTTTTTTTCGTTCACAGATCAAACGCTTTGGAAAATTTGGATCAAAAGGCTAAGTTTAACTGCATTTTTTGTAATATTTTCTGCATTTATCAAAAATTTGACAGATACGGCCCTGAGTAATTTCTAAATAAGAGAATCTGTGAGTTTGATGAGTTTGAGAGCAAAAGTGAATTCAAAAATAAATCAGAAAATATGCAAGTACAGAAATATTTTAGAAATCGCCATCTTCCAACTGCATGGCTAAAAGAATGTAAAGATTCAGTAAAACTTTAGCTGCCAACTGAGACCCGCTGAAATAGTCAACTCATTCCTTGAAATTTTTTTGTGCAATAGGTCAATATACCAGAAAATTTTGGACTAATATGAGGATGCAATTGATAATAAAATTTCTCAACTAGTTAATGATTTCAATTTATACAAACAATGCAAACGCCTTTTACTTCAGTTGAAGCCTATAGGTATTGCTTTAGACATTCTTCAACGTGATACAGCCATACTTGCTGATGCATGCGATGTTTGGCTCGGCCTTTTGCAAAAAAAATTCCCTTAAACCCCACATTGAAAAAGTGCGTAATCGAATGGATCAAATCATGAAGCCATTTTGGCTTATATTTTGCATCCTAACCACAAGGGGCTAGGGTAACTGATACACAAATTGATTTAGCTCGCATATGGGCTACAGAGAGAATTGGCGGATATTTACCCATGTTGATAGCTTACGAAGCTGAAGAATGCCCTTTATCTCCTTTTTATTTCTGTGCTACAGGGAGGACAGTTAACCCCATTACTTGGTGGAAAGGTATCAGTAGATGCAATAGCTTTTCGACCGAACCTGCCTCCAAACTTGCTCAATTAGCAATGCTTCTGCTATCAAACCCTGCTAGTTCAGCATCAATTGAGAGAGTATTTTCTAACTTTGGCTTCATACATTTTAAGTTCAGAAATCGTCTGGTTGTAAATAAACGTGCTAAATTGGCTATGTGCTTTAGGATGCTGCGGGGTAAAATTGATCCACATTATTAACTCTACAAAATCATTTTCTTCTGTTTCAACATTCTAAAAAAAAAAACGTTTTATTGGAATTAAAATAATTTAATTTTTTGTAATTATTAAATTACAGTAATTAATGTTACATAAAAAATTACTTAAATCATTAAGACTTATTCAGTGTTTCTCTCGTGTTCTTAAAATGTCTTAAAATGTGTTTGTACATGTGTTTGTCGGTTTAAACCAGTTTTGACGCTTGTCATGTCAAAAATCCAACCCTAGCAAACAGTGTTTTTTTTTTTTTTTTTTTTTTTTTTTTTTTTTTTTTTTTTTTTTTCAATAACAGTTTATACATATTGAGTTGTAACATAACCATTCTCTAATAAAGTCATTTTCTTGACAATTGAATCTCCCAAGGTAAGTTTAATCTCTAATATGGAAACATTTTCTAAAAGATCTTTAACTTTTACAAGAAATACAGAAATGTTGTAATTTTTAGTATCCAAATAACTGTATATTTTGTGTAATTACGAATGAAAATGACTTCATAAATGTGTCAGAAAGTAAGCGTGAATGGATTAAATTAAAAAAATTGCAAGAAATGAAAAAAAATCCTTATTCTGAATTTATGCTTTAGGATACCTTACAATATTCGGCCGCAGGTATTCGGCCGCAGGTATTCGGCCAACAAGCCTTCAATATTCAACTGACCGAGTATTCGGCAAAAGGGCCGAATAGGCCGAATACTTAATAGTGGCCGAATATTCTTCCCATCTCTAGTTTTTTCTTTCAAAAATGAATCTGAAAATGCGCCAAAAAATTTCGAACTGTTGAACGTGGAAAAATATTTTTTTTAATGCCACCTTAATATGATTCTGATGAAAACAGGTCTTATTAAAAACTGGTCAAACTCGGTCAGATAAAAATGTTAAATTGGGTGTATCTCTAATCATGATTTAGTTTTTGTTGCTGAAATTAGTACTTAGAAATCTATTTGCTTCTAAAAACCAAAATAATTAGTAATAGGTTTTTTTTGTTTCTTTTTTATGTTTTCAAGATTTTAAACTACATTTGCCTCTTCAAATGATTTCTAACTGTGTGCTTCTCTATTCAACCGTATTTACAATGCAATGTTTTCACATTTGTTAACATACTGTTGATCTAAATAACTTCATCTTTAGTTTCTGAATGTTCTCCTTTTTTAATGATGAAATAGGCTTTTATATGGATTCTACAAAATGGTACAAATCATCTCTTTTCCTTTATCATACAGATAGGGGACAAAATAATACGAACGCTTGTGAAATAATGAAAAATCTTTATTAGTAGAGGGTTGGACTACCCTTTGACTGAAGTTCAGATTTAATGTGTTTTTTATAGATGTGATGTGTAAAGGTTATGGACAATATCTAAAAGTATATTAAGCCAATTCCTGTAGAGTGGTCTCTAATTCCGAAAGGCCGGATGGAGGAAGAAATTGAGAACGAAGTTTGAACTCCAAATATTCTAATAAATATTCAATAAGATTCAAATCCGGAGAATGAGGGAGCCAGTAAAAATGTTCAACTTCATCGTCAAACTCTTTAAACCAAGCTTGTACACAAGCTAGCAGTGTGGATAGGGGCATTGTCGTCTTGAAAAGGCAATCCTCTCCATGGAATAAAGTCTGGACAAAAGTGTGGGTATGATCCCCTAGACTGGATAGATAGAGATTGGATTTGATCCTCCCATGCAGAATAACAAGTGGTCCAAGACTGCGCCAAGATATCGAACCTCAGATCATAATAGAGTCACCAAAATGCTTCAAATTCAGCATCAAGCATTCAGGTTTAAATGCTTCTCTGGGCGTTCTCCAGACATAAACACGTCCGGTCGTCGGAAATAGGGAGAATGACGATTCATCTGACCATAATTCCTGTTGCCCTATCTTTGGGGACTACCGTTTGTGATATCTGCACCAATGGAGTCGCTTGAAAGCATTAGTTGCTGTCACCAAGAGTTTTCGAATTGCCACTCTGCCATAAATGCTCGCAGAATGGAGTTCTTTTTTGACAGTTTTTGTTGAAATGGGATCCTGGAGATGTCTGTTTATTTCAGATGTTATCTCGGATAACGATTGAATGCGCTTTCGGGCTACTATGGGTTTCAAGACTAGTCTATCCCTATCAGCAGGATTGGAATTTTGGCCACTGTTGTGCTTTGAAGACGTCGTCTTACCCTTTTTCGTATACGCTGTCATAACTGATCTACTGTACTCCTTGTAACCCCCAAAAGGTTTGCTGTTTCCGAACCGATGCTCCACTTAAACGCGCTCCAAAAACATTCCTCTTTGGAACTCTGACAGGTCTGACATTTCAACTTATTACAGACAGTTCGATTGACGCATGCAACACAGATGACTGCTGTTGAGAGACTGACACCTTTCTCTTCAGGCTCACTAGGTGGCAGACTTCTGTTGCTGGTGGCGCGACCGTACTGCAGGTGTGAAGTATGTCGTACTTTTTCACAGGTGTTAGTATTATTTTGTCCCCCATCTGTAATTTAGTTAAATTTAAAGATACGGGTATGCAATCCGAAGTAACGGTTTTATTGGAAAAAAAGACAAAACTTTAACTGATCAATTTGATCTCAGGGTAAGTTTTAGAAAGTATAATTTTTTTAGAACTGTTTCGTTTACATATTCTTACTTTATTTTGAACAGTTTCACAATTTATGTTGCTTATTAACAACAGGTAAAAAACCAAAGTATATTCCAACTTTTTAAGAATACAGTGATAAATCTCCCCGAACGATCATTTTTCATGGAACGAATTTTATTCCCATAGGCTCACTCCTAAATTTACCTCCATTCAGAGACCATCCCTGTTGAACTCCCTCCTTGAGAGACCAATTTCTTTGAAGAAAAGGAAACAAATTCCGTTTATTCCTGGTCGCTTGAAGGTTATTAGAAAAATAATTCAGGGGAGAGCGCATTATTCATGAAACATCTAAATTAAGTTTAGATTTTTTATTATTATTATTTCGGTAACTTTTAAGTATATTAATCCCTTTGTGTTTTTTTTAGGCAATGACTTTAACTCTGATGACGAATTAATCTCTTCAGGCCTGAGGTACACAAATGTGTACTCTATTCTTTTCCTCATAAAAACTAAACTGTTCGAAATTTTTGCATTTTTTTCTTTACTTCTGTACAGCTGAATGTTTTTTTGCTTATTAACAAAACCAATAAATGCCTACACTGATGAATATTACCTCATAAAAAAAATATTATTTTCACCCGAGTTCCGAAAATATCTTCAAAGACATTGTGGCCAAGAAATTAAGAAATATTCATGATTATTTAACTTTCATGCTTTGCAAAAAAAAAAAAAAAAAAAAAAAAAAAAAAAAAAGTTTGAGGATTTGCTGATCA
This sequence comes from Maratus speculifer, assembly GCA_964019185.1. Taxonomy (NCBI): domain Eukaryota; kingdom Metazoa; phylum Arthropoda; class Arachnida; order Araneae; family Salticidae; genus Maratus; species Maratus speculifer. The sequence continues at coordinate 201,304,452 of OZ025298.1, forward strand.
TTTACTTGTTTAAAGACCTTAATTTTGTTGTTGCGTAAATTTATATTACTGATAGTTAAACTGATGTTTTAAGGGGATTAGTACTTTCATATCCATATTTATAAACCTAAATTACCGGTCCCCTAAAGTACTGATTTCTTAAAAATGACTCTTTGTGTCATCTATGGTGTCATTTCGATTATGCAAAAGCAATAAATATATATTTGTAGAGTTATTTTATGCTCAGGTCTGAAGAGGTTAAGAATGACGAAACTCCCCTGCCCTATTCTGTCAAGAAACTCTCAAAGAAATAAATAAATTAATGAATTCGTCATTATTTGTTCCCGTCAAAAAAAGAATTGCATTTATTCACTGAACTTCGAAAGGACTTAGAAATAAAATTTATAAAACCGTAAAACCAAAACAAATGTCAATGTATTCATTTTTTAAATTCTGCAGTAATTAACTTATTTAATTAACTTTTGTTTTGTTATTTTGATTTTTTATATTTCTTCCTAATGTGAAAAATAAATTGTAGTAACATCGTTATCTTTTTCCAACAGTTAAAATACAGATTTAAACACGATCTCCATTAAGGGTGTTCTTAACTGCTTCACTCAACAAGCACAAAATGTTTTGACTCATTTACAAATTCATTTTTTAACAGAAAGTTATAAAATTGGAATGCCTGATTATAAGAAGCGATTTCCAATCGAACGTATTTTTCCATTTTATGATAATTAAATTACCTATCCAGTTCTAAGCTATTTCGATGACGTAATCACCCGTTTTTCTATTGCTTTTCGACCGGTTTTTCTGCTTTCGTCGGGAAATGTGCTCAAAAGTGTCAACTTTGAAAGCTTGTTATGAAAAATCTATTGTGTTTTTAAAGAAACAGAAAATTGGGTGCAATTAGAACAGTTTCTGATTAATAACACCTGCTATTTTCATGCATTTCCGAACAAAAATAATGCATGTGTCACAAAGTTGCCCTTTTTGATTTAAAAACACCCTTAAGAGACTACCTCTCGGAACAACCAATTTTTGTTGGAACGGTAGGTGGCCGCTTTAGGGAGGTTTTACTGTATGTATATTATAATCTTTTATATGTATGCTAATAACTGGTTTCAATATGTATTTTTAGTGTGCGGATTCACCTTTACTATGCCTTCTACAACTCAAACGGAAGACTCTGGATTGGAGAACTACTGCCACTTTGTTCTGCACCGAGCTTCTTTTTATGGATGCTGCATCGGATTAGTATTTTTTGCAGTACCAATCTTAAGTGCCTGTTGCATTGGTATATTTGCTCCACTTTAGAAGATAAAACTGAATTTTGAAACGGGAACTTCAAAGTTCCTTTTCATATTTATATAAAACATTCTTGCCAGGCAGTGTTTGTGTTTTTCAATGTCTTTTACAAATGTACCAAGCCTGATTAAAGCTGTTCTCAACAATCGCAAAACTTTTCGACACATTTACGAATTTATTTTTTACTTAAAGATACAAAATTGGAAAGCCTGACTACTGAAGCGATTTGGAATCTATAAAATATAGCTTAGAATCAAACTATATTTTCACGCGAATTTTAAAAGCGAAAGAAAATTTTAAAATAATAAAATCATTATTATGCGTTAAAACGCGTAAATGGAGGAAATTATATCATATTTAAAATGGACAGTTTAAATTTAAAAATATATTTGAGAGAGACATTTCTTTCATATTTAGAGACAATCTTTTCAACTATTATTGTGATTTCTAAGACAGTGCAAATAATATTTCTTTTCTAACGAAGGACAATTTTGATGAAAATTACGTCATATGTAAAACGATACATTTCAAATGTCTATTGTAAAAGAACTTTTTCATATCTTGTTAAAAATACCAAAAAACAAAGATTCTGTTTACTTAATCATTTTACTTTAACTTATTTTCAAATTTTGATTTTTTTTTTTTTTTTTTTTTTTTTTTTTTTTTAATCAATGACAAAAACACCCTTTTACGACGGCTGATTTGGCCTTAAAAATCTTTAATCAAAGGAAAACAACATATATATATTAGGGATGGGACGAATATTCGGCCACTATTCGGTATTCGGCCTATTCGGCCCTTTTGCCGAATATTCGGTTGGCCGAATATTGAAGGCTTGTTGACCGAATACCTATAGCCGAATATTTAGAGATATCTCGCCGAATATTGCTGAAATCTCGCCGAATAGTGAAAGATATCTTGCCAAATAAATTTAGGATTTGAAGAATTTCATTTCTTGCAATTTTTTTTCCTCTAATCCAAATTGGTTACTTCATTTATGAAGTCATTCTCATTCTTACTTGCAAAACATACAGTTATTCAGATACTAAAAAATATACAGCCTTTCTGCATTTCTTATAAAGGTTGGTGATATTTTAGAAAATGCTGCCCAAGTTGGAGATTTAACTGTACAGGAAACGTCTTCATTAGAGAATGATATGTTACAATTCAAGATATAAAAACACTTATCGAAAAAAAAAAAAAAAAAGAAAAAAGAAACACTACCTTATTTTAAAACACTCAAATATTTCTTATTGTCTGCAGATTCCATGCATATTTAAAAAAGTCTCTTATGAAATTCATAATTTATTTTCTATGAAGTGAGAAATGAAAAAATTCATTCACTAGGTGTATTAACGAAGATTCATTTTCAAAATTAAATATCAAATATTACTATTCCAAATACAACGATACATCTGAAAACAGAACTGGTGTCAAACTAGATACACATTAGATGACACAACTTGCTTTATGAAGATGGTTTTATAAATATTTAAACAAATTCTAAATGCTGAACAAAATTTTTTTATTCTATAGTTTTCACTTTTAAATAATTATTTGCATAATTACTGGCTTAAATATGTAACATTATTATGTATATATTTTTAATTTACATCTTCCTTCATTCATGTTGTTATCAATTTCTGTTTATCCTTTTAATGCTTGTTGAATAAGCAGAATATTGTATGCGCCGATTCAAATGTCAAAGATTTTGTTAACATATGCATTCTACTTTAAGCATAACCTTTTGCTTTAACGTAATTTGTAATTTAAAGATTGACAACTGATTTCCAAACAGTCCCGTTCTTTCGAATTTGCTTATTATTAGGGACACAAACTCTTAATGATCAAATTTATTTCATTAAAGGTTACTTCAGAAAATATTTCCTTGTGAATTCTGAGAGAGAGAGAGATTAAGAATATTATTAATTTTGGATGCAAGAAAAGATAAAAGTATCATTTGATAGTAAAAGTGAAATACATTGTTCATATTTTAATGGAAATATTTTACCATCCTGACTTACTGAAAATCAATTTGATGTACATTAAGATAAAAGAATATATTGCAATTTCATAATTTTTTGTGTTAAAATAAGAGTTTCAAATTTAAGAATACATTTAAAAGAACATTTAAGAGTAATAATTATTAATGAGTACCTATTTTTTAAATTATATATAATAAAAAAAATTTTTCTTTATTGGGAAAAAAAGTTAGTATTCGGCCGCCGAATATTCGGTATTCGGCCTAAAATTTGGCCGAATATTCGGTATTCGGCTACTCGGCCAAATCACTATTCGTCCCATCCCAAATATATATATATATGGGGGGGGGAGCGATTCTTTTTCCCACAGCCAAATAGCAGTGTGTCTCGTAGCTTCCCCATGTCACTACTCTGAGACCAAGGCTGTCAGCAAGGCAGACGATTCAAGCAGTAGATCAAATTCAAGCGAAATGCCGAAGTGAGATGAAGGTAACATTTCATGAAATGTTTTGTTTTTGGGTCGTAAAAAAGAATATTCGATAAAGATGACTTCCCGCGTATGACGTGTACTAATTAACTAAAACTTATGAGTATTTAAATTGTAAATGAAATTTTGTAAATATTCCCTTTGTAAATAATTATTGTTTAAATATAAGTTTCAAAAGTTTAATGGTGAATGAATGTCTGTGAATTTAATTATGATTTAAAGAATTGAATTTTAGAAGAATATTCCACAAGAAATGGTCTCAGTAAGTGGGATACAGACGCACGTCCACAGAGATGGAAATAATTTCTGAAGAATGTCTTTGAAACTGAAAAATGATGTGATGAAAGTGCTGTCACAGTGTATAAAGCTGACCATCTAATTATAAGGTGAGTTTATTATTTTATTTTATTTTCAACCATATCAAAACTAATAGATTTCAAGGAATTAGAAATTTCGTTGAAAACAAAAAAATCGTCGAGTATTAAGACATTGCATAAATTAATTTTTGGAGAAATCGGTGACAGAAATAAGAGACGTAGAATTCGGAATTTTACTGGGTTTGCGTTTGAAGTAGATTCCGATGAATATCAATCAAAATTGAAAGAAATCAAAGATAATTTTTCTGTTAACGATTTGATAACCATTTGCAATGTTTTGTGAATAAATAATTCGGAAACTTTTGATGAAATTGCTGCCAAAATAATTTCTAGTTTATGTGATATTAGTATTTTGAAAATTAATATTATGCAGGTACTCTTAGTGATGACGAGAGTGCCGATGAATTTAATGATGATTTACGTAAAACTAGAAATATTTCAAATATTTTTGAGAATAATGTGAGAAATGATTCTGGTAGTTCTAGTTGTGAAAGTAATGAAAATCAGAAAATTCTAATTCCTGATTATGTTATTAAACCTACTATTTCAATTAATGATATAGAAAGTATGATTACAGTGTTCGAGGGTACTGAATTTCAAAATATTCAAAAGTGGCTTGCCGATTTTGAAGATATTGTTTCATTATTTAATGTTAGTGATTTGCACAAATTGATTTTGGCTAAACGCCGTATGACAGGCAAAGCTAAATTATTTGTTGAAAGTGAAACAAAAATTAATTCGTGGTCTAAATTGAAAGCCTTACTTATTTCTGAATTTGGTCAAACGTGCAATTTAGCTGAATTACATGAATTTCTATCCAAAAGAAAAATTAGACCACATGAATCATTAGATGAATATTTTTTAAATAGAAACAACTGTGTTCAAAAGGCAATATTGAAGATTCTACACTTATTCAATATGTAATAAATGGCATTAATGATCCTATTTTTAAAAAATCTTTTTTGTACAGTTGCCCCAATATTGCTGAATTTAAACAAAAATTAAAGATCTACGAAAAAATAAGGTCGGAATATGAAAATGCAAAATCTCATAAATATGAATAAGCTGAACCTAAAATTAAATCCGAAGTTGAAATTAAGAACAAGTTTAAGCCTGTAAAGCCAAATACGCGTTGTTATAATTGTGGCGGAAATAATCATAAGAGCATTAACTGTGTAAATAAGGATAAAGGGCCACTTTGTTTCTCTTGTAACCCTTATGGTCATAAATCATTTCAGTGTAATAAATCTAAAGATACAAATGTTAAAAATGCTCAGACACAAGTAAACATTATTACATCCTAAGATTTAATTCGGAAAGAGATAAAGCTTTATTCTTTGCGTTTAATCTCTTTAATTGATACTGGTAGCCAAAAGACTCAGTTAAAGAAAAGTATTTATGATAATTTGAAGAACTTTGTAGAATTAAAACCTACGAGTATTACTTTGACCGGTCTAGGAAAAGCCTCAATTAAACCAGAAGGTTATTTCAATTCTGAAATTGAAGTAGATGGTTCAAAATTTAAAGTTACCATTTTTGTCTTTAATGACAGTTGCATTAATTTCGATTTAATTACTGGCACTGATTCTATTCATCAAGGTACATTAACTATTTCTGAGATGAAGTGAAACTGTTTAAAGCTGAAGTTCAGTCTAATGACTTTTTAGTTAATATTATAAATGTTTTAGATGAGCCTAAAATCGATTTAAGTCACGTTGCTGACAAAAAAAATACGTTCAGAGTTATCCTCTTTAATTGAGAATTATGTGCCAATTAAAACTAAAACAGTAGATGTTAAACTGAAAATTAATGTAACTGATGAAATCCCTGTTTGTTCTACCCCATGAAGATTACCGCCATGTGAGAAAAAAATAGTCGCAGACCAAATTGAGGAGTGGCTAGCTCAGAGAATCATCCGGAAAAGTTCTTCTAATTTTTCTCCGTCGGTTGTGTTAGTTAAGAAAAAAAGATAATACAATGAGACTTTGTGTTGATTACAGACGTCTTAACAAAAAGACAGTGCGTGAGCATTTCCCCTTGTCAGTTATAGATGATGTAATAGACCAATTACATTCTGCTGAAGTATTTACCACCATAGATTTGAAAAACGGTTTCTTTCATGTAGATGTTGAAGAAGACTCGCGGAAATACACCTCTTTTGTCACTCATGAAGGACAATACGAATTTTTAAAATGCCCATTTGGGCTGACCAATAGCCCTAGTGTTTTTCAAAAGCATATTTATAATGTATTTCGAAACCTATTAAAAGATCACACTGTAGTTATTTATATGGATGACCTAATAATACCTGCTAAAAACGAAGCTGAAGGTCTAGAAAAATTAAAACTTGTTCTCGAAACTGCATCGGAATATGGATTAGAATTAAATCTTAAAAAATGCAATTTTTGAAGCGTGAAATTGATTTCTTGGGGTATAGAATCATAAATGGTAAATTGTATCCCTCCCCACTGAAGACAAAAGCAGTAATAAATTTTCCCGAACCAAAGTGTACCAAAGATGTTCAAAGTTATTTAGGATTAACAGGATACTTTCGAAAGTTTATAAGAAATTAATCGGTTATAAGTAAACCGTTGTGTGATTTGTTAAGAAAAAATTCAAAATTTAAATTTGACATAGAAGAACAAAAAGCTTTTAATGAGCTCAAACGTATTTTGTCGTCAGAACCAGTACTTTCGATTTACAATCCCAAAAGCGCGGCCGAAATCCATTGTGATGCCAGCATTGATGGCTATGGAGCTGTTTTAATACAACAATCTCCAGTAGATAATCAATTTCATCCAGTTTATTTCTCCAGTAAAAAAACCCACCAAAGCTGAACAAAAGTACACTAGCTACGAATTAGAAGTTTCAGCCATAATTGAAGCCCTGAAAAAGTTTAGAGTATATGTTCAAGGTATTCCATTTGAAATTGTAACCGATTGTAATGCATTTAAAATGACTATGGATAAAAAAGAAATGACTACAAAAATAGCTAGATGAGCAATAATGTTATCCGATTTTGACTATGTTATTGAACATAGACACGGTAGTAATATAAGGCATGTTGATGCATTAAGCAGATATTCTATTTGTATGGTAATCCAAGATAGCTTAACTTTAAAAATTATCCAAGCTCAAGAAACCGATGAGCATATTAAAACAATAAAAGAAATCCTAAAAGTGAAATCTTATGATGATTATTTAGTTAAAAATGATGTTCTTTATAAATGTGTTAATGGTAAAGATTTATTAGTCGTACCAGAAGACATGCAAATGAATATAATCAACGCCGCTCACGAAGAAAGTCATTACGCAGTTGCAAGTACAGAAAAAAATTTAGAAAATGATTTTTACATCCCCAAAGTTAAACAAACAATTGAGAAATGCATAGCAAATTGTGTTCCCTGTATTTTAATTAATAGAAAATGTGGTAAACAAGAAGGTTAACTTCACCCAATAGAAAAAGAAGAAACTCCGTTACATACGTACCATGTTGATCACTTACTAGGGAAGTGCACGAAGTGTGAGTCACCGATTTTGACAAAAGTGGTATCGTTGGAAAGATCTCATCGAGAGCAGCAAAAAACTCAATGGAACTACCCGTCGCAAATGAGTCGTTATCGAGATATCCGACAATATATGTGACGCAACTAGCGCATACTTAATGGGGCACCGTAAAAAATTTTAGTCTCGATTTTATCTAAAGTGGTATCGTTGAAAAGATATCATCGTGAGGATTAAAAAACTCAATGGAATCATCCGTCGGAAATGAATTGTTTTCGAGATATCCGACAATTTGTGTCACATTTTTAATACACCCTTCTAGGAAACTGCATTAACTAGGGAAGTGCAAAAAGTATAAGTCACCGATTTTGACAAAATTAATATCGTTGGAAAGATCTCACCGAGAGCAGTAAAAAACTCAATGGAACTACACGTCGCAAATGAGCCGTTATCGAGATATCCGGCAATTTATGTCACTTAACTAGTGTACACTTAATGGGGTGGCCGCAAAAAATTTTAGTCTAGTTTTTAACGTAAATGATATCTTTAAAAAGATATCATCATGAGGGAGAAAAAACTCAATAGAACTGCCCGTCGGAAAAGAGCCGTTTTCGAGATATCCGATAATTTATGTCACGTAGCTAGTGCCTACTGTTCTAGTGCATACTTAATGGGGGACCGCAAAAAAATGTTTTCTCGATTATAATGAAAATGGTGTCGTTGCAAAGATATCTTTGTGAGAAGTAAAAAACTCAAAGGAACAAACCATCTGAAATGAGCGATTTTCGAGATATCCGACAATTTCCGTCACTTAATGCAGTTTCCTAGAAGTGTGTATTAAAAATGTGACACAAATTGTCGGATATCTCGAAAACAATTAATTTCCGACGGGTGATTCCATTGAGTTTTTTAATCCTCACGATGATATCTTTTCAACGATACCACTTTAGTTAAAATCGAGACTAAAAATTTTTACAGTGCCCCATTAAGTATGCGCTAGTTGCGTCACATATATTGTCGGATATCTCGATAACGACTCATTTGCGACGGGTAGTTCCATTGAGTTTTTTGCTGCTCTCGATGAGATCTTTCCAACGATATCACTTTTGTCAAAATCGGTGACTCACACTTCGTGCACTTCCCTAGTTAGATCCATTGGAAAGCACGAATAAAAACTACAAACATATCCTTTCGGTCATTGACGCATTCATAAAATTTGTTTGGTTGTATCCCACAAAATCTACCGATGCTGCCGAAGTAATTTCTAAATTAGAAATCCAAAAAGCTGTCTTTGGAAGTCCAGTTCACATAATTTCAGATAAAGATCCTGCATTTACCTCTAAAGCTTTCGAAGATTATTGCATCAATGAAAATATTAAACATATCCCAATTACCACAGGATTACCCAGGTCTAACGGCCAAGTCGAGCTTCTAAATTCTATCATAATATCTGTTCTGTCTAAATTATCTGTCAATAATCCTAAAAAATGGTATACACATGTAAGCGACGTCCAACGGGTGATAAATTCGACTTTTCAGCGAAGTATTAGCACAAGCCCTTTTGAATTGATGTTTGGTACTAAAATGAAACTAAAATATAACATTGAGATTACTAGCCTTCTGAATACTGAAATACAATCCGATTTTACTAATAATCGCGAAGATATGAGAAAAAATGCTAAAAAACAAATTTTAAAAGTCCAAAAAGAGAACCGTAAAACTTACAATCTCAGACAAAAGAAATCTAACAAATTTAAGCTTAATGATGTGATTGCTCTAAAACACACACAACAAGGTCCAGGTTTGAAGTTAAAACCAAAATATTTAGGTCCATACAAAGTCATAAAAGTAAAAAATAATTATACCTACGATGTAAAGAAACTTGGATTTAATGAAGGTCCCATGGTTACCAGTACTTGCGCAGAGTACATGAAGCCGTGTACGGACGAAGCTTGACAAAGAAAAAAAAAAGAATTTCACCGATTGTGACACTATACCGACTATGATACACCACTGGACTGACAACTAAAACAATTTTAATTCTATTATTTCCGAAAAGACATAAGTAAAAAGAAGACGGAAAGACGTAAGAAAGAAGACGAAAAGACGTAAGTAAAAAGAAGTCGAAAAGACGTAAGAAAGAAGACGAAAAGACGTAAGGTAAAAGAAGACGAAAAGACGTAAGAAAATGAAGACGAAAAAACGTAAGTAAAAAGAAGTCGAAAAGACGTAAGGTGAAAGAAGACGAAAGGACGTAATAAAAAAAATAGACGACGAAAAGATGTAAGGCAACTGGAAAAAGAATCAGATGAAAAGACGTAAAGAGGAAGAAAAAGAATACGAATTTTTTCAAGAAATAATTTAAACTTTCATAGAGGACTTTAATAATGATAACTTCTTTTTTTTTTTTTTTTTCAAATAAGACCTTGGATACTGCTGTTTTTTCTTACTTATCTTTCCAGGTGATCCAACTGCTGCTATCTCCAAACAGACATGCATTCGAAGGCGAACGCCAAGTCAGGAAGGCCGTTGTGGGAGCGATTCTTTCTCCCATAGCCAAGTAGCAGTGTGTCTCGTAGCTTCCCCATCTCACTACTCTGAGACCAAGGCTCTCAACAAGGCAGACGATTCAAGCAGTAGATCAAATTCAAGCGAAATGCCGAAGTGAGATGAAGATAACGTTTGATGGAATGTTTTGTTTTGGGATCGTAAAAAAGAATGTTCGATGAAGATGACTTCCCGCCATATACACCACAACACTATCTCATGAGAAGACATGAGATGAGAGAGAGAGAGAGATGACTTCCCGCGTATGACGTGTACTAATTAACTAAAACTTATGAGTGTTTAAACTGTAAATAGAATTTTGTAAATATTACCTTTGTAAGTAATAATTGTTTAAATATAAGTTTCAAAAGTTTAACGGTGAATGAATGTCTGTGAATTTAATTATGATTTAAAGAACTGAATTATAGAAGAATATACTATATATATATACGTATACTAGCAAAAGCCGTGCTTTGTTTGGATTCGCGAAGCATTATTTCATACAGTGTTCTCGCTGGCATTTGATCAACGTTAGTAATTTGGCTAATTAAAAATAAAAACATTCGCCAAATGAAAAAAGTATTAGCCAAATAAATTCGCCGTGTAGGACAAAAAAAAAAAAATCTTTAATCCTTTAATGTACCCCCTTTTTATAAACATATATTAAGCATAAACTGCTTAAAAAGTTTTGGCAGAATATGAAAATATATTTTATTTAATATATTAATCATGATTCTATCTATAATTACTAACCCCATAGTTTATTTTACTTCTTAAAATAAAAAGATACGGGTTCAATTTTTTATTGGCAAACGATTTTGCCGGAATAATGAAAATATAATTTATTTAATTAATTAATCATGATTCTACCTATAATTACTAACCCCGTGGTTTATTTTCATTTTGAAAATAAAAAGATACGCGTTCAATTTTTTATTTGCAAAAATGCGTCCATAATAGAAAAACATGTAGAATAAATTAATTATTAAAATAATATTTTTTAAAGGTTATTCTGTAAAAAAAATAACTTTCTGCAAATCTACATATCATAATTTATTCTTATGTTTAATTTCAAGTCAAAATACTGAATAGATTTTTTATAAAGTGTACGACAAACTGTAACTTGAGTGGCCTAGTAGATAGGCCACTCAATAATAATTCAATCTTTTTAAAGCCGATCAAATTAGTATGCTTTTAGAATAGAGGGGTGACTGAACGGGGGTTGCCGAGCGTGGCTCGTGGGGAGTAGGGCCACGGCCAACTTCATTAGAAGCCAAGGAAGCTTTTGCTTGGTAAGGCTAAGGCTTCTATAATAGGAGCTGACGCATTCTCTCGGATTTGACACTTGAATTGGTACCTAGTCGAAAAACCAAGCTAATTTCCACCATAAGGCAACTCCAGCTGCAGCCGTAACCTTCGGAACCTTCGGAACTTTCGAGGGTTACGCTCTGGCGCGATAGATTCATGCTGAACTAGGTACCAATAATCCGAAACAAAATGGATTTGCGTCAGCCTCTATTATAGTTCTAGGTAAGGCAGGACTTATACGACGGAGTTCATGATGTCAGATCATTTACTCTCAGCCGATCCAACCCCTCGAGAAATCCCTCGCCCCTGCACTAGCAAGGGGCGTTACAAACAAGAACTGTCTCTGCCGATTGGGTCAGCATGATATGATGTCATGGATTCCGTCCTAATAACCTAGAACGTCCTAGGCCTCAAATCAGGTTGGCTATGGTAGGTTGCCCTAGTATCAGAAAAAATCTAAATCAATTTTCAATTCATTGGAGAAATTCAACACGCCATACTTGTATAAACATGTTTTTCTGCTTTGCTGTTTTTGAAAAACAAGTACAAAGGGAAGCAAACTACGATACCACTGGCTCTTTTGCACACACTCCTTGTGTGGAACTCCCTGTTGTATTTCTCTTGTGCTGTAAAATTTCCTTGTGCTATCTCGTCCCTGTATATTGACGATGACTTATAAGCAGGCTTTTATGTCGAGCACACAAGTCAGATCTATGTTGTTCAATAAACAAACAAACAAAGCAATCTGCTCAACAATCTCAAAACGTTTTGACACATTTTTAAATTCCTTTTTTAACATAAAGATATATACAATTAGAAAGCCTTGCTATGGAAGCACTTTCGAATAGAACTAAGTTTTTCATTTTGTGAAAATTAAACTATCTACCGAGTTATAAGCTATTTTGAACACGTGATCACGCAATTCTCTCCCTTTCGTTCACTGGGTTTTCTTCTTTCGTCGGAAAATCCAGCTCAAAATGTCATTTTTGGCGGCTTGTTCTGAAATATCTATTGCGTTTGCAGAAAAACAGAAATATGAGTGCGATTAGATAGTTCCTAAATAACAACACCTGCTAATTTCATACATTTCCGAACAAAAATAAATTAAAATTTATGTCACAAAGTTGCCCTTTTTGATTTAAGAACACCCTTAAAAATCAGAAGATCAAATTTGAGTTGCTAAAGTAAAGATAAGATTTAAAGCCATACATATTATATTCCATTTAAAATTCCAAAATACTGCTGTTTTCGATTACACTTTCAGACTTATTTTATTACTATATTTTAATTATGTTTTTGTTGGTGTAAACCTCAGTTTCATTTTATATAAAATAAGTCCACGAATCATTTTTATTGTTATGCTCCCAAATGTCATTAAAACATAGTTAGTTTTAAAAAAAGTTTGAGATATGATCCATAATGTAGTTCTTTGCTTCTGAACTACAAATCAATGTTTATGTAATATAATGTGACTGTGACAAGCGGGGGGGGGGGGGGATATGCTGAAGTGGAACACTTTGTGACAAAGGGAAGGAAAGGATAAAAAATTTCGAGAAAAAGTGTGACATCATTTATGGACAGCCCCTTCCCCTTAACTGTTCCGAAACTAAGAAGAATTTTTAGCTATAAAACATTTGACAACATATATAAAAAATTTCAAACATTAATTTGGTTCACGTTAACGAGAATACGTCACTGCAGAAGCATGTAAATGAGATTATAATTTTATTTACAACGAAAAATGCTTATTATTTTTTTTTAATGATTGTTTTAATTTAAATCATTTAGCAAAAAATAATTATAAAATAAAACAATAAAATTTTTTGCCTCAAATTCCCCCTTCCGAAATATTTTTCTGGCTACGGCCTTGTCAGAAAAATATAAAATTGGAAAGCCTGGCTATGGAAGCGATTTGGAATCGTACTCTTTTTTCTACTTTGTGATCAATAAATTACCTATTGAGTTATAAGCGAATTTGAGCAAGTGAAAAACACATTTTTCACCCTTCTTTTATGAGTGTATTCGAAAAAACGCTTTATAACCTTCAACAGCTCGAAACTTTCTGATACAATTTCAGACGCATTTTTAAAAATAGAAACATGAAACTTGCTGAGCTGATTTTTGAAGAGACGTATCAGGTGCCGTGTGGTGTCATTTTACGCTCAATTCATTAGAATTTGATTTATAAACAATTATCTTCTCAGTATGACCCTTTTTTTCGTTCACAGATCTCTCACTTCGGAAAAATCGGTTCAAAATTTCGTTTTTGATTGCTTTTTTTTTTTGCAACATTTTCTGCATTTATCAAAGAATCGACAATCACGGCACCTTGTGTACTTTCTAAATAAGGCAATTTGCCAGTTTGATGCGTTTGAGAGCAAAAAATGAATTTAAAAATAAATCAGAAAATAAGCAGTTTGTATCGAAATACACCCTTAATTTAAAACTGACGGAGCTAACAATTTTCTTCTATTTAAAATTTAAGGTGCGAAAAAAATCCCTGTCGGCCTGGCCTATAGGCGGAGGTAGATTTCGAAGAGTACTCATTTCAACAACAAAAAATAAAATAGGATTAGAGATAAATCCACTTTAACAGCTTTCTTTGGCTACTTTTGAAAAAAAAAAAAAAATATGTTCAATCTTCTGTAAGATCAAATTTTATCAGAATCATCTTAATAGAAATTCGCTCACATGCCCATTTTGACAGCATATTTCGAAATACATTCTGACTTTATTAAAAAAAATCGGACTATACAGCACAATATATATAATTTCTAAATAAAAAAAACTGTCAACTGAATGCGGTCGAAAGCAAAATTAAATTTTAAAATGAGTCACAAATTAAGCAATTATGTGAGTTATATGAATACATCAACAATTCTTGAATCACGATCGCTACAGGAAATTTTGTACGAAGTGCCTACTTTGACAGCTTTTCTAAAAAATATATTTTGCCTTTATCAAAACATTGACCAATACGACACATTATACAGTTCCTAAATAAGAGAACCTGTCAATTGGATGCATTTGAGAGCAAAATTGATTTAAAAATGAGTCAGAAAAAACGCAATATGTTACATGAATATTTCTTTAATTTTACAATCACGATCACTATGGGAAATTCTGTTCAAATACTCATTTTGGCAGCCATTTTTTAAAATAAATTCCGCCTTTATCAAGAAACTGGCCAATACATCACACTGTATAGTTTATAATTAATAGGATCTGTAATTTGGATGCGTTTAGAATCAAAAATTAACTTAAAAATTAGTAAGACTATAAGCAGTTTGTATTTGAGATTTTTTCTTCAACTCCTATTATTGTTTAATTTATTTTTGCAATAAGAGTTGGTCTTATGAAAAACTTGTCAATATAAAAGTTATAGATATTATTGAGAAGATGTAAAATAAATTTAATTAGATTTGATTGCTTAAGAATTGACTAAGTTATGGATTTTTTTCTTTTTCCACCCCCCCCCCCCCGTTCCTTTTTCTTTTCGTTTTAAATTTTTTTCATCGGTAAAACTTGGTCCTATCAAAAACTTGTAAATACAAAAGTTTTAGATAATTTTGAGAACATTTATAACAAATTTAGTTGGATTTGATATCTGGAGAATTGACAAAGTTATGATTTTTTTTCTCCCCAAAACCCTATTTTTTTTCGCCCCTTGAGCCCATTTTTAACTTTATCAAAAATCTGCCATGCATAAACTTTTGGCCCATTATTTAGAAGTAATATAAACTTTAAATTGATTCGATATCTATTTTCATTAAGAAGTTATGAGTTTTTTTCTGTTTTCACAAAAACGCCCCCTATTTCGACCCCCTTGGTCCGATTTTGCCCATTAACGAACTTAGCCGAGATTTTTCCCCTTTGATTTTGTGTACCAGTTTGGTGGAGATTGGTGAAAAATTATAGAAGTTATCGTGTCCATAAGAAAGTGAGATAATACGAAATCTACTAGAGGGGGCACGTGCCCCGGGCGCCAACAGAATAGAAGGTGAAGGGGACGCCAAATTAAAATTTTCTTTGGTGTGTTTATTATAAAAAATGCTTATATATGGGGGGGGGGCGCCAAAATCCATGTTTGCTCCAGGCGCAAAAAAGGCTAGCTTCGGCGCTGCCTAATACTGTTTATGTATTACACACGACTCACCTTTAGCTCTATTTGAATAATGCGAGAATGATTCGAATGGGGGCCTGTCCCACAAGTGACCGAAAAGTTCTGACCTCTCAACTGGCTGACGGCAGGTGCTGGGTTCGAAAACAATCGCGGTTGTCGGCCTAACCGTTCGGAGTTTTCTTCGAACCTAGAGTAAATATGGGTTAGGTTCCCATAGAAAGACCCACGCGAAGAGTACTCCCTCCCCCTGGGCCTATATCCCTCGTGTAGATAAACCAAACCAAATGCCCCCCCCCCTAATTTTGTTTTGTCCAGTTCCCCAATTAGTCATGATCGGAGTCTGCATATTTAACAGCAGGGCCGTAACTACCGCCGGGGCAGCCGGGGCACTGCCCCGGGGACCCCCAAGCCTGAGGGGCCCCAAACTGATGGTTAAAAAAACTATTGATTTTAGTTTCTAGTCTAAGTTCCTATAACATGCCCAGCACATACCTAAAAGTTAGTAATAAAAAAAATCAAAGTGCTAGAATAGATGTTTTTGCTTATCTGTCAATACACTCTTTACGCTTCGCATGCAAAAGGAGTTCTACAGCAGACAGCAAAATGTCGAGTCGAATGTGTCATGTCGCGCCAGCATGTTTGCTGATTCCACCGAAGCTAGTATAAGGAAGAAAATATGGACTTCTAATCGACTGAATAATATAAAAAGCATCTAAAAAATTCTAGAAAATCTTTCTTCTTATCTATACTAAGTTAACAAAACGTTCTGTTTGTGTATGTCTGCGTATGTGTGTGTGAGTGTGTGACTGCGATGGTTAGCAAAATCTACCGCACATAGAAGTCTGAAATTTTAGTTGAAGATAGTCCAAGATAGGTCCTGATGCACCTGAGGCTCAGACTTTTAATATTTTAAGGGCCAGGGCCCTGGGCCCCTTACAATTTTTATGCGCCAAATTGTTAATAGCTTTACTCCTTTTTATCTAATCTTTTCCGTTTTGAGGTACCTTTCTCCTTTTAGATATTTTTGCCTTTTTACTCTTCAGTTATGACCTTGGACACTTGGGCCCCGTTTTAGGGCCTATTTTAGTCTTTGTTATTGTAAATTGTTAATAAACTGCTTCCATTAATTTCGATTTTCATTTTTGGGATACCTGTTCCATTTAGATATTTTCAAATTTTTACATTCCATGTAAGACACTGGGGCCCCCTAGATAATCATAGGGCCGACCCAGGGCCCCTTGATCTTTTTCTGCGCTAAACATTTTTCACTCCCTAAATTTCTCACCTTCTTAGTGCAAATTTTTAAAGCTGAATCTTGGACTCTTATGTCAGAACCAACACCCTGATATTTTTATTCGGGCCCTGGGCCCCTTTTTTAGCTCTTACCCAAACAATTTGTACATTTTGTAAAAATATTATTCTTGCAAATAATTCATACTCTATGCTTAATTTTGACTAATTAAAGGTCTAAAGCGTTGTGTACTAAAACATTTTAACATGTTGTCATGTTAGGGCCCTGATTGTATTTGTCAGTTGGCCCCTATGGGGCCCTCTATCATATCTCCCTTAAAAACTCCAACATAGCTCCTCCAACTACGACATGAACAATAAAAAAAAAATTTTAGACTTCAGCTACCACTATTTATGAATATTAATCGCTTTCTTGGAGCCCTTGGTGCAGCTTCTTTAAAAATGATCTAAATTGCTTTCAATTTTATTCAACATAGTTTTAGCGTTTTCCCATTATTTTAATAACTACACAAATATTTTTATACCCAACTACATGCGAAATATTTTCCTGGCCCTTTGGGGCCCGGTACAGGCCCCTTGAAGTTTTTGTAATAATAAATTGTCAATAAATTGTTTCCTTTTAATCTGATCTTCATTTTTAGGATTCTTTATTCATTTAGATATTTTAATGTTTTGACATTCTATACAAGACACTGTGTTCCCCTGTGGAATCATAGGGTCCAGACCAGGACCCCTCAACATTTTGTGAAATAAACATATTTCACTTCCTATATTTCTGATCTTCTTAGTGCAAAATTTTAAAGTTGCCTGGGACTCTTCTTTCAGGACCAACCTGAAAACCTGATGTTTTTATTCGGACCCTAAGGCCCCTTTTTAAACATTTGCCCAATCAATTGGTGCATTTAAAAAATTATATCATTCCAAAGAATAGTTCCTATTATATGCTTAATTTTGACTAATTAAAGATCTAAAGCGCTATGTACTAAAATATTTTAACATGGTTTGATATTAGGGCCCTGGTTTTAACTGTCAGTTGTTCCCTACAGGGCCCCATATAATAGCTCCCTTAAAAATGGTCCAATTCACTAGCTTTTTTTTTTTTCTATCAATTTTTTATGTCCTCTCTCTACCTATTACATGAACGACAAAAGAATTTATCAGACTTCAGCTACCATTAATTTTGTTTGTCAATTGCTTTCTTGAGGCCCTTGATGCAGCTTCTTTAAACAAAAACCAAATTGCTTTCAATTTTATTTAACATAGTTATAGCGTCTTTCCATCATTTTAATAACTACAAAAAATATTTTTATACCCAACCACATGCAAAATAAATTCCTGGCCCCTTGGGGCCTGTTGAAGTTTTTCTAATAATAAATTGTTAATAAATTGTTTCATTTTAATCCGATCTTCATTTTTAGGATTCTTTATTCATTTAGATATTTTAATGTTTTGACATTCCATATAAGACACTTTGGCCTCCTGTGGAATCATAGGGCTCAGTCTAGGGTCCCTGAACATTTTATGAGGCAAACATAGTTCACTCTTTAAATTTATCCCCTTCTCAGTGCAAAATTTTTAAATTTGAGTCTTGGACTCTTCTTTCAGGGACAAGATTCTCATATTTTCTACCGCGGCTAGGACCCTTTTTTTTTCATTTTCCGAATCAATTTGTGCATTTCGATAAAATATTATTAAAATGAATAATTCATACCCTATGATTAATTTTGACTAATTGTAGATCTAAAGAGCTAAGTACTAAGATATTTTAACATGTTTTCCTGTTAGGGCCCTCTTTTTAACTGTCAGTTGTCCTTTTTGGGTCCTTATTATAAATCCCTTTAAAATGGTTCAATTAACTCCTTTTTTTAAACAACTTCTTAAATCCATCAGCTACTAAGAAACCGCCATAGTCTAGCTACCACCAATTTTGAATATTAATCGCGTTCTTGGGGCCGTTGGTGCAATTTCTTTAAAAATTATCCGGATTGCTTGCAACTTTCTTTCACATTGCTTTAGCGTCCTCCCATTACTTTAATAACTACAAAAAATATTTTATACTCAACTACATGCGAAATAAGTTCCTGGCTCCTTGAAGATTTTGTACCATAAATTGCTATTAAACTGCCCTCTCTTAATCCAATCTTCATTTTTGGAACTATTTTTTCACTTCGTTATTCCCATGTTCTTACATTCCATTTAAAAGCCTGAGACTCCCTATGGTCTCGGCTCAAGCACCTTGAAATTTTTGCTCTCCATGCATATTTCACCCACTTATTATCAATGCATAAATTTAAACTTGAATTTTGGACTCTTATTTCAGGACCTACACCTTGATGTTTTTATTGAGGTCCAAAGGCATTTTTTAAAGCATTTACTCATATTTTATGCATTTCTTTAAAATATTATTTAACGAATAATTCATATCCTATGCTTAATTTTGACTAATTGTAGATCTAAAGTGTTAATTTTTTGCTTAAGGTTATCATAATGTGTCCCGGGCAATGCCGGATGAGTCAACTAGTCTATTAATAAATACATAAAATCGAAAAAAAATTATCACAATCCATCTTTCAAAAGGTTTTTAAACAGAAACGCATGATTAAGTTACATATACTCAAAAATGAACCTAAATAAAATGCTCTTTAAAGTATTCAACCAATCAGAAGTCCGTATTTTCTTCCCTATGCTAACTTTAGTGGGATCGGCAAAAATGGCGTCGCCGCCAAGTGCCTGCCGAATAGAGTTGTCCAATTCTACATTATTTAGTCATTTTTGGGCTTATCATACTATGTACATTTAAACAACGGTGTGCGAGAAAAGAAACTATGCCCGGGGCAAAGTTTCAATTTGCCTTCCCTGGGGGCCCCCTCCGGAGGTTTTGCCCCAGGGCCCCCAAGTTTATAGTTACGGCCCTGTTTAACAGGATTTTCTGAAAGATCTATGGAGTTTTCAACTGAATGTAAAAAAAAAAAAACATTTCGATTAGATAGTTTCTAAATAGCAACGCTTGCTATTTTCATGAATTTCGGAACAAAAATAAATTAATACGTCTTACATTTGCCTTTTGTATGCTTTAGATTTGTGACAAAAGAATATTTATTCATGTCAAAAGATGGCGCCACCATACATTCTTTTTCACACGAAGAACTCTCAAAATTATTCTGTTTTCTGATGACATGATTTCTGATTACTTTCAATTTGAGGACTGCGTACCAAAAAAAAAAAAAAAAGTTTTGTTTTTATATTAAAAAAAAGAAGAAGAAAAGAAACTTGCCAAATTCTTTGAAAATAACCTACAATATTTTCATATTACAGAAAATACCTGTTCTAAGAAAAAAATCATCTTTTTACCTCTCAAGTACGTGAAATTTTCATTTTGGAAGTCTCATTTTTAAAATAAATATCATAATCCTTATTCAAGAAATCGAACTTTTTTTTTCATATTTCGATAAATGGATTATTATATTTAGTAAATCATTCGTGTCAGGACTTTTTTCATTCTTTCTTTTTCTCTCTCGAGTTCCACGCATCTGATAATTCGGTTCAAAATACCAAATTTAATAGAATTTTTTTAAAAATCCTTCGGCTTTTACTGAAAAAGTTAAAAACAATTCTATTACGTAGTATCTTAATAAAATAACTTTCCTGTTTAATACATTTGTGAGCAAACTTGGATTACAAAATTTGTTTTAAGGGTGCATTCGAAAAAACGCTTTTTTACCTTCAACAGCTCGAAATTTTCTGACACAATTTCAGACGCATTTTTAAAAATAGAAACATGAAACTTGCTGAGCTGATTTTTGAAGAGATGTATCAGGTACCGTGTGATGTCATTTTACGCTCAATTCATTAGAATTTGATTTGTAAACAATTATCTTCTCAGTATAACCCCTTTTTTTCGTTCACAGATCTCCCGCTACGAAAAAATCTGTTCAAAATGCCGTTTTTGATTGCTTTTTTTTGCAATATTTTCTGCATTTATCAAAGAATCGCAATCACGGCACCTTGTGTACTTTCCAAATAAGGCAATTTGCCAGTTTGATGCGTTTGAGAGCAAAAATGAAATTAAAAATAAATCGGAAAATTAGCAGTTTGACTCGAAATACATCCTTAAGGCCCCTGTCCTCGCTCGAGGAAACGCTCGCGAGCTAATGGTATTCCTATGGGGAAGCATTTTTCTAATAACTCTACTCTTTCGCATTTTGACATTTTTAAATCCTTTTTTTTTTGCATTGGACAGCTGAGGTGCATGCCGATAGCGCACCTTTTTTACTTTTTTGATTTTGATTGCAGGTATTTTTTACAGAGTTAGTTTCACTTTCAAAACCGGTTTCGAAACTGAAAGTGCTTTTTAAAAAAATATCTGCAACCAAAATCGAAAAAGTAAAAAAGGTGCGCTATCGGCATGCACCTCAGCTATCCAATACAAAAAAAATTATTCAAAAATGTCAAAATGCGAAAGAGTTATTAGAAAAATGCTTCCCCATAGGAATAGCATTAGCTCGCGAGCGTTTCCTCGAGCGAGGACATGGGCCTTAAAGTAGCCATTACCTGGGCCGTGACACCGAGCAACCAAATTTGAGGAAACTTCTGCTGATTACAATAATACGGATGCGATTAAAAATCATATACATGCACATAGATTACTGTACATAGATCTTTTATCCCAGTATAAAACAGGGGCTACCAAACGGATGGACAAATTTTAATAAAATTAGAGCCTAGAGAGAAGAAGTCGTAAAAAAGACAAGAATCGGTGGTAGACTAACGTACGACTTTTTGATCCTGATTGAATCGATCACCGCCGGAATGCACCCTTTAAAACAAAGACATTATAATTTAAATTACAGTATTCCTTAAAAATATTACACGTGGACCATTACTTTAAAAATACTTACAAATGAAGTGTATAACCATTTTTTTTTTATGTATATCTGATAAAATTACGATATTCTTTCTTTTGAATACGAATGCAATAGATGGCGCCACTACATATTCTTCCTCGCAGAAATATAAAATTAGTACTTCTTTTCTACAACTAAAATGAATTTCTTTTCAGTTACCAAGAACATGAAATGGAATTCTGATTGTTTTTTGTTTAATTTATATTTAAATTAATGGGACGGAAACATATAATGAAAAGAGTTCGAATAAAAATTAAAATAATGAAAAAAATTATTATATGTTCTGGAAATCATTGCATTTATATATATTATTTAAATGGAAAATTCTTGAAAAATTTTTATTATTATTATTTTACTAAACTGATTTAGAATATCTAAGAATTTTATACATAAATGTTTTTGTTTGTTTGTTTTTAAATATTTTTCCCCCTCAACAGCTGGAAATTTTCCGATACATTTTCAGACTCAACTTTAAAAATAGAAACATGAAACTTGCTGAGGTGAGGTGATTTTTGAAGAGGTGTAGGGGAAAGTCATTACTGTGCTATATGTGAACAAAACAGACGATAATTTGATTAAAACGATAATTTGATTCCTTGCGAAGAAAAAAGGTATTCCTTCAGTCGCGAACAATAGCAATTGAGATCATAATAACACTTTTTTTAGAAGTGTGCAATGTCCCGGTTTTGTCCGACCAGGTCGGAAAAAATAATTAAAAGCACTTGTAACTTAACTTTGCAATAATACTACTTATTAAGGGTGTATTCGAAAAAACGCTTTTTTACCTTCAACAGCTTGAAATTTTCTGATACAATTTTAGAAGCATTTTTAAAAACAGAAACATGAAACTTGCTGAGCTGATTTTTAAAGAGATGTATCAGGTGCCGTGTGATGTCATTTTACGCTCAATTCGTTAGAATTTGATTTATAAACAATTATCTTCTCAGTATGACCCTTTTTTCCGTTCACAGATCTCCCGCTTCGGAAAAATCGGTTCAAAATGCCGTTTTTGATTGCTTTTTTTTGCAATATTTTGTGCATTATCAAAGAATCGACAATCACGGCACCTTGTATACTTTCTAAATAAGACAATTTGCCAATTTGATGCATTTGGGAGCAAAAATGAATTATAAAATAAATCGGAAAGTAAGCAGTTTGAATTTTCATGGACCTCTCAGTTAATGAAAATCAATGATTCCTCAACTCAATGATTTCCTGTTTTTTTCTTTTTTTTTTTTTCACATAATTTGGAATATAAATGTATAAAACCAGTTTCTGTGTAAAAACTTAATTTAAATAATACTTTTAGTATAGTTTTTAACTATTTATAGATCGCCAAACAATACATAAACAAGTTAATTCTGTTTCAATCACTCAAATAAATGAGTTGTCCAAAACCGTGAACTTCCCGGTTATGTCCGACCATACTTGCATCCCGGTTTTGTCCGACCACGCCATTTTGATAAAACGTTACTCCAGTGCATTTTAGATAAATCACCAGACACCAATATAAAACGTTAAAATAACAAGTGCTCTCTTAAAAAAAATCAGCGATTTTCACTCAAAAGGAGTGAATTTTCATTCCTTTCCAGTGTCGAAGATGCACTTATCCTATAGGAGTGAATTTCACCCTTACTGCGGAGTGAATATTTTCACTCCTTTTTGAGAAGCCCTTCCACTCCTTTTTGAGAAGCAATTTTCACTCCTTTTTTGACTAAATTAGTATATAAAAAGAGTGACGGTACTCCTTTTTGATAAGTTGTGTTTTCACTCCTATTATGATTAAATTAGTATGTAAAAGGAGTGGCTGCACTCCTTTTTGATAAGTTGTTTTTTCACTCCTATTTTGACTAAATTAGTATGTAAAAAGAGTGACTGCACTCCTCTTTTATAATTTGTTTTTTCACTCCTATTTTGACTAAATTAGTATGTAAAAAGAGTGACAGTACTCCTTTTTGATAAGTTGTTTTTTCACTCCTATTTTGACAAAATTAGTATGTAAAATTTGTGACTGCACTCCTTTTTGATAGGTCCATCTTTTTAACTTTTTTTTTTTGATTGAATATATAGACAAAATGAACGATTTGACTCTTATTTTGAGAAATTCTTTTTTGCTTTACTTATTTATAGCTTACTATGTTTGTAATAGAGGGGGGTTTATTCTTTGCTTTCAAAAGTAATTTATATGTGAAATAATTTTAAATATTTCAATTTTTATGATTTAATATTATAATTAACTTTAATTCTATATTTTAATACAGATAAATAACAGAAGGTACTTACATATTAGCGCCGCCGCAGCAGAACTTGTGCTAATGCGCCAATAAAGAGCAATGTTGTTCTTCGCACGTGAACAAAAATAATGGCGTCAAAAAATGAGCAAAAAAAGAAAAGCACTAAAAATTTCGTCAAAAATCAACAAAAAACAAAGCAAGGATAACTGCGGTGGCTTTAATACGCAAGTATCTAACAGAATTAAAGAGAAATTTTAAAACAAATTTAATAAATTTCTATGTCTTACTTTCTACAATTGATATTTATGTAACATATTTACTAAAATCAGGAATGATTTTTTTCAAAACTAGCTTTGTTAAAGTTTTCCTTCTTGTTTTAAAGTAATATATCTGGATCAAATTAATATCTTTCATTCGACTTAATTTTATATTCACCTTAGTTTTGTATTTTACTACACATAAATAACAAAATTTGAGAAGTAATTTCGTAAATTTTTAACATTAGAAAAAAAATCCTCCTACATGTAACATAAAATGTAGTTGTTGATATTTTCCAAAAATAGGTTTACAGTACAATGCTGGTATTGTAGATTTAATATTCATTCTAATCATGGTTTGAAATCTGCAATTCCAATTAATAATTTCTGGTATTGTCTCCTAGGTCTTTGGATTGATATCTTGACACCACTATTTCTAATCAATAACTTAAAAATATATTTGTTAGAAAATACATATTTGTAAAGTTCAATAATGACGAGAAACTTATAAAATAAATAAATTATGACTGCAATCTCTTAATCAGAGATGGAATTTCCGACTTTTTACATACCTGTAATAATCCTAAAGAAAATGTTATTTTATTTAATTAGAACATTTTGGCGATTTAATAGAACAAAATTTTGTTTAAGGGTTAATAGGCTACCATGCGTTATACTTGCATAAACTAAATCCTTAGATATTTAACATTGGCAACGTAATATTGCAGATGTCGAATTTTTAACTTTATCATGTAAAACTTTAAAAAAAAAAATTACCACAGCAAAATGAGTTGGTTTACACTACTGCTGCACATTGGGAGCTGGTATGCCGTTCGCCTAGAAGTAATTATATTGAAGTTTCCGGTAATTACCACTACAAATAAATCCATAAAGCCTGGTTCCCGGTTTTATCCAACTTTCATCTATATCTGATTATTTAAATGAAAAGCAATTAAAATTCTACAAATAATATTTCAAGTTATAACGATTTTAAATTACTCCACTTTTTTAGCACTTTTAAATTAAAAACTTTTCTTGACTATCTATCAGAAATTTTATTATGTGTTTTTGTTTACAAATAATATGGCTAACCATCACACAAAATTTCAAACATTTAACTCAATAAATAAACATTATTTTAAAATGTGTCCCAGAACACTCTTAAGGGTGTTCTTAAATCAAAAAGGGCAACTTTGTGACACATGCTTTAATTTATTTTTTGTTCGGAAATGCATGAAAATAGCAGGTGTTATTAATCAGAAACTAGCTAATTGCACTCAATTTTCTGTTTTTTTAAAAACACAATAGATTTTTCATAACAAGCCTTCAAAGTTGACGCTTTTGAGCACATTTCCCGACGAAAGCAGAAAACCGGTCGAAAAGCAGGAGAAAAACGGGTGATTACGTCATCGAAATAGCTTAGAACTGGATAGGTAATTTAATTATCATAAAATGGAAAAATAAGATCGGTTCGAAATCGCTTCCATAGTCAGGCATTCCAATTCTATAACTTTCTGTTAAAAAATGAATTTGTAAATATGTCAAAACGATTTGCGTTGTTGAGCGAAGCAGTTAAGGACACCCTTAATAGATACTTACTAAATTTAGCAAATTGGTAACGGAACCTGACTTCAATAGCATCACTTTCATACAGAGGCGTAGGAGGTTTCGGTTAACTTTTGTAACCTCCCACATGTTGTGGGCGGTTATAATGAGAAAACACCCTCTGATGACGTGCCCTCAAAGAGGAAGCAATTTGAGTTGTAATTTTTCAAGTCACAAAGCTACTTCACTGTAACCATAACCACCCTAAATTTTCCTCTTAAATTAGTTTCGAAAATTGCATCGCGTTGATGTAATTTTTTTTTTATTTTAATTAAAATATACTGTTACAACGAAAGTTGAGGTTAAAGTGCGGTAAAATATTCACAGAAAAAATTATGAGCCGTTCATTTTCAATTACTGAGAGGCTGTGCGAGTTAGTTAGGCCTGTTATCACATCCAAATTAGCTACGTCATCGTGACAAGTTCGCAAAGTTTTTGTAAAATATTTTTATTCAGATTCATATTCATTGATTATAGTTCCAAGGAACTGGGGTGCGCCAATTGTGTACAATGGCCGAGAACATTCAGTTGGCACCTTATAACTTTTGTAAATGTATTTATAAAGGAATTAAGCTAGAATTAAAACACAGCGGCGCCAACTTTTATGGGCCCATTGGGGCCTGAGCAAATCCAGTAATTCGATTTCGATTCTAATAATTCGATCTGAATACCATTACATACCCCAATGCAATGGTATACTTTTAACCTCCTGACTGCCGCCGGCTGATTTTTTCACACTCTAAAGCTGCAGGTTTCACTGCAACATAAGCAATATTTAAATTAGTATAATTCTACAAATAAAACCCAGTTCTCAAAAATTAAGTTAGGATTGATGCGATCAAAGATTATACACCAATACTAATAACATATTTTGTATCAGGTTGGGAAAAAACATCTTTTTTTTAATATTTTTAATAAATTACAGAGAAAACAACATTACAATATTATCCTTTGGCTGGGCAGTCAGGGGAGGGTGTATTCGAAAAAACGCTTTTTTACCTTCAACAGCTCGAAATTTTCTGATACAATTTCAGACGCATTTTTTAAAAATAGAAACATGAAACTTGCTGAGCTGATTTTTGAAGAGATGTATCAGGTGCCGTGTGATGTCATTTTACGCTCAAATCATTAGAATCTGATTTATAAACACATTTCTTCTCAGTATGACCCTTTTTTTCGTTCACAGATCTCCCGCTTCGAAAAAATCGGTTCAAAATGTCGTTTTTGATTGCTTTTTTTTTGCAATATTTTCTGCATTTATCAAAGAATTGACAATCACGGCACCTTGTGTACTTTCTAAATAAGGCAATTTGCAGTTTGATGCGTTTTAGAGCAAAAATGAATTTAAAAATAAATTGGAAAATAAGCAGTTTGAATTGAAATACCCCCTTAATTGTTTCTGTAATGGAACGATTTATTCGATTTCCATAAAATTTGAAATGACTCAACAAAATTATGCGACAATTACAGATTTTAAATTATTCGCTTGGTGTAGTTTTGTATTGTTTTATGCTATAAGACCTCCAGTCGGCTTGTGTGGTAGCGGGTCGAAAAGTAGCGGCAAGAGGCTGGATCAGATTTCACTAGAATTTATTTAGTTCTTACAAGGAAATCTATTCCACTTATAACAAAATAAAAGATGGGTTCTCCACAACAGATTGAAAAGATTGTTCATACGGCGTTTGAAATGGCTTTACCACCACTCGTTAATGTAATAAAAGTTTATCCGGAGTTGTTCTCCACAAGTTCTTTACCATAGGCATTAACCGCCCATTAATTCTTCTCCAAGAGTAAAACAATGGTCACTACTCTCTCTGAGTCCGAGGGCCAACTCCCCCGTCTCCACGCTCAGCATCCGAACAGAAGAAGAAGTCCTTTAGAGCATCTCCTCGCTCTATTTATCCCGTTTTCCCTCATCCATCATTCCTCGGGATGACCCGCCTCTTTCACTCTTGCACAGCGGTCGCCTTGGAGAAATATCTTTCTCCTACTTGTGGAAATCATCGCCATAGCGGTCTCTCTCAACACTTCAAAGGCCCATCTTCCGTGGGGTCTAAAATCGGCGGAACGACCATATGCATTAATCGAAGAGTTCACTTTAAGTGCTTTATGGAAATCGGCTGACTTTCTTATGTCTACTTTGAGAGTGGAGAAAGATGCATTTCTCCTTTTGAGAATTCTTCGGGCTTTCCCGACGTGGGGGGTAACTTTGAAAGCGTGGGAATGAAATTCATCACAACACCCCTTCCGCCAGTCTGATATTGGGCTGCAAGACACAATATCTGTGAGGGAAAGGTTAGCTCATTAAACTTGGGTGGCCCCGATATATTTTTAAATCTTTAAAATCCCTTTAGTTTGTTTCTGTTTTTTTTCATTTAACAGGATCTTTTCCTCGGTATTCGTTTAATTTATCTACACAATAAAGTACACAATTATAAATTACAAAATACAGATAATTAACATGAAAACATATATACAATTGGATTTTCTGATAGATTTTACTCTATCCTACTTAAATAATCCACATGGGGTATGTCCTTTCCTGGACGATGTTTTATAGCGTAATGATAGGGTTGCAGGGTGAGTGCCCAACGTAAAAGGCGAGGGTTATTGCCTGCATTATTCTTTAAGAATATTAAAGGATTATGGTCGGTCTGTATAGAAAACTTCTGACCGTCAATATAATGTCTTAGCTTCTTTATTGCAAAAATTATAGCGGCGCATTCGCGTTCTGAAGCGCTAAAATTCTTTTTTACGTCTGTGAATTTCTTACTTAGAAAAAGTATCATATGCTCTTCTGAGCCTTGTCTCTGGGCCAGTATTATACCCATAGCCTTTTCTGAAGCATCCGTTTGTATTATAAATTCTGATTCATAATTGGGGACGTATAGCACGGGATCTTCAGTTAATTTCTTTTTTAATTTCTCAAACGCTTCCCCCATTTCGCTGCTCCAAACTATTTTTTCCCTTTTGTTTTTTCCTTTTAAAGCACTCGTAAGAGGTTCAACGATGTCGGTATAATTTTTGATGTACCGGGCATAATAACCTGTCATTCCCAAGAATCTCCTTATTTCAGTTTTGTTTCTTGGTGTTGGCAGATCTACGATAGTCCTGATTTTGACATCTGAAGGTTTTCGTTGCCCCTCCCCGACAATATGTCCGAGATATTTTACTGTTCTTTGTGCGAATTTGCATTTTGCAATTTTAATTTTCAACCTAGCCTCTTTAATCCTAATTAAGACTGTCCTTAAATGTATGAGATGTTCCTCCCAAGTGTTGGAAAATACTGCTGTATCGTCCAGATAAGGAAGACAATATTCTTCTAGTCCGTGTAATAATTTGGACATGAATTTAGAGAATCTATACGAAGCTCCTATTAATTGGTTTGGGTTACATCGGTCCTTCAAATTCCCGTCTTCCCCTATTTTCTCGAAACTGTAACTGTTTGAATCGACGGATGGAAAATCTATTTCAAGATCCGGGGATTCTTCAGAGTCGAAAACTTTGCTAGGCAAAATATTTACTTTTACTACGCGTCTTACGTATGGTTTCAGCAAATTAACGTGGTAGATTTGTGATTTCTCGCGTCGCCCTGGGACACTCACTAAATAATTTGTATCTGATATTTTCGAGTCGATTTTTCCCGGCCCGAATCATTTAATAGACATCTTATTTGGTTTGTTCGTGGCTAGTACTAAAACTTCATCGCCCGGCTCGAAACTTCTTTCAGTTGCCTTTTTATCGTAATAGAATTTCCTTTTCTCCCGGCTGTTCGTCATGTTTTCGACGGCAAGTTCCCGGCATCTTTTTAATCTATTTACCAGATTGAATACATGCTCCGTAACTAATTCGTGTTCGGGATCTTCCCCCGTCCACTGCTCGAACAACAATGTTTCAGGCGTTCTGAGATTTCGGCCGAAAACAAGTTCTGCTGGACTGAACCCGGTAGATTCATGGACCACCGTCCTAAGTGCAAATAGAGCGTGAGGCAAATTTGACTCCCAATCCTCTCCATTTTCTAAGCACAAAGACTTTAATAATTTTTTAACGGACCGGTGAAATCTTTCTACCATGTTTGAGCTAGGCCTACACACACTAGAATGTCTTAGTCTTACTCCGAATTTATCTAAAAACGTAGTCGTTAGACTGGAGATAAAACTGCGTCCTAAATCAGTTTGTATTTCAGTTGCATATCCTATTCGACTGAATACGGTAATTAACGCTTCCACAACCGTCTCCGAAAGCATGTTAGGAATTGCAATCGCTTCCGCCCATCGCGAGTATACGCACAAAGCCGTCAAAAGGTATTTATTTCCCTTTTTTGACAACGGAAGTGGGCCCACCAAATCTACCAAGATTTTGGAAAAAACTTCGGATATGATAGGAACCAAAGTTAGCGGTGCTTTCTTATCTTCACCAGCTCGTCCAACGCGTTGACAAATATCGCGCGACTTTACGAACTCTTCCGTTTCCTTAATTGCATTTGGCCAAAAGAAATATCGTAATAGTCTATATTTCGTTTTTTTCTCTCCCGTGTGTGAAGAAATCCCTTCATGACAAGCCGTTAAAATTCCTTATCTCAATCTCCGGGGAATAATCAATTGTTTTCTTACATTCCCTCGATGATCAGTTGACTTTCGCACAATAATAGAGTTATGAATTTCGTAATGCGATTTATTTTTTTTTTTGCTTTCTCGCGTACTTCATTTAATTCTACATCATCTTGTTGAGTTTTCACGAAATCCGCCTTTTTGACTTCCCCTAAAATTGAACACGCGTCTGGTTACAGGTCCGGAACAATCAATACATCTTCTTCCGTTGGAGATGTTTCCTCCCCTTTTTCGGAAGAGCTTTCGCACAATACGGTAGCATTTTCAATGGGAAATTTGGGGTTGTTTGATACAATACCTTCCCTTTCTTGCCCTTCCAGAGTCCCCGATTTTTTCTCTTTCAGAATTGATTTAGTCTGATTGCGGGTGAGAACGGCATTTAAAACTGCGGGATTATTTTTTTTTCCTCAATTAATTTCTGAGTATCATTTCCCAAAATATAATAATCCATGTCAATTTCCTTTTCTGCTACTATAGCTTTAGTTCGGATCGAACCTGCCCCCTCAATTTCTAAATCTATTATCGCCGTAGGTAAACAACGTACATCATTTATCAAAGGTTGCGTAATCCGAACGTAATTCCCGTCTAGTTGATCAGGTTTAATTAATCGTCCTGGGATGACATCTTGGCAGCTCCCAGAATCTCGGAGTGTAACTATTTCCTCTCCATTAATTTTTGCGCGACCCAAATAAGGTTGGAAACCTTTTTCGAATTTAGTTCCGTCGCTAATATGTCGAACATTTGTTACAGGTTTTTTATTTTTTTCATTTTCTGGACAATCGGCCTTCACATGGGAAAAACTAGAACACAAAAAGCACTTCCTTCCACTAGGTCGTTCGAAAACCCGTTGCTGTTCTGTGTTATCATTTCTCCTCCTCCAATTGGTTTCAGTTTCGTTTTTCCTTTCTCGCGATTTGTCATCCATTTTTGGTTTATCGCCTCTCCTGTCTATTGCGTTTCCGGTGTTCCACGATTTTTTTTGTGATACCTTAACAGCTTCGTATTCATCTAATTTTGTTGCTAGAGTTAGGGGATCCATATAATTAGCCCAAGAGTCTATGAAGTGCTCTCTTAATTCCGTGGGGGCACAGCGTTTGATTTGGTCCGTTATCAATAACTTTTTCAGAGCCAAAAAATCTGAAATTCCTAAACCGTGTAACCATCCTTCGAGAAAACTGTCAAGTTCAAAGATTAAATCTTTCCATGGGCTTCCAGGATTTTTAGCATGCCTATTTAATTTTACCCTATAAGCTTCAGGACTCAGCCTATACTTGGCCAGTAATAATGATTTCACGTGTGCGAAATTTTCAATTTGGTCTGCCGGTTCGCGCAAGATCAATTCCGCTATGTCTATGGGTAATAAAGAGAGTAAATGAGTTACGTAGTCTTCAGTTTTGATACCTACTCTATTAGCTTGTCGTTCGAATAAGTTTAAGAAAAGAGTTATGTCGGATTTATCGGGGTCAAAGCGGTGCATTACAGTCTTAAGTGCAAGCTTAGGTTGACGTTCAGCATTACTACTCGCAGTGGAATTACGCCTCTCTGAGGTTTGAGATAATCTCAGCTGTTCCAATGTAAATTCCCTTTCCTTTTCTTTATCTTGTCTCTCCCTTTCTCTCTCCTCCCTTTTCCATTGTTTTTCTTGCTCTAACCTTCGTTTTTCCTCTTTTTCTCTCTGTTTTTCCTCTTCGCGATCCCTAACTATATATTCAGCTTGAGCTAAAGCAAGAGTTTGATCATAATCGCTCGCGGATACAATTTTCCTAATAATAGCTGCCATATTATCATCCGGTTCTATTTCCACCCCTAGGACTTCTGCTAAATTTTGTAAGTCTGCCTTCCTACAATATTTGAGTGACGTAATTTTCGCCGTGATTCCGTTAAGTTTAATTCAGTTAACAAGAACCCAAAAAAAATCAAATGCGTTTAACTAAATCGTTAACAATTTCACAATCCAAATTTTATGCATGTATAAGAAAATAAAAATTTCTAAACACAATTCAATAGATATATAAGGATTTCTAATTCAGAACATTTCTTCAATTCTGTAATCTAGTCTCAATAAAATAAACTTTTCCTAAACTTAAAGATCCCTATGCACACAAAAACACAAATAATAACTAACTTTCTGAAATGTCACAGAAAAACAACTTGGATTTTTTTGATTGGGCACTCACACAGATTATTAACAGCAACATTTACTAATTTAAATACAAAATATTTTTACCAAAACCTGTCCTAATATACATCAGTCAACAGAAATATGTTACAACACTAACCGTTAATAAAATTTTAAATTTAGTAACTAAGTTATTAAATTTTATAAAGGCCTTTCTTTTCACCCACTGGCTTATCAAATGTTTTTAGAGAAAAACAAAATAATTCTAACTCGAGAATTTTTTACAGCTAGATATTACTTATTTATTAAATTATTTTATGATTAACTTTAATTAATTTGACCTAAATCGAAATTCACTGAAATAGATTTTTTTTTTCAACTTAAGTTTAAGTTTAGCATCATGACAATATTTTACTATAAATACACTAAATTTTCAATCTGAGGCCACTCAAAGAAAAATGAGCCTACCTTTTTCTGCTTGGCACGTCTTTCTGAAGAGGTCGGTCCCGGTTGCTCCTGGGTCTGGCTCGGAGGGGTTTCCTTTCTCGGGCTCCACTTGTCAGCGGTCAGTGGTCCTTGATTTCGAGGCACTAGAAGCTTGGCGCTCCTTGGGTATAGCTGAAGGAGTCTGGGGTTCCTTCTCAATTTGCTGGGGTATGGCTGCAGTGCTCCGATGTCTTTTCTCCAGTTGCTGAGGCACGGCTGAGGCACGGCTGAGGCACTCTATATCTTTTCTCTGGTTGCTGAGGCACGGTCAGGCTTGATGCTCTTCTATCAGCGTCGTCACTCTGGGCGGGCGCTATTATCACACACTGGGGCAGACTAAAATGTCCAAACAACTTTTCTTTTCTGGTGTAAGAATCCCACCGCTGCCACCAGTTATAAGACCTCCAGTCGGCTTGTGTGGTAGCGGGTCGAAAAGTAGCAGCAAGAGGCTGGATCAGATTTCACTAGAATTTATTTAGTTCTTACAAGGAAATCTATTCCACTTATAACAAAATAAAAGATGGGTTCTCCACAACAGATTGAAAAGATTGTTCATACGGCGTTTGAAATGGCTTTACCGCCACTCGTTAATATAATAAAAGTTTATCCGGAGTTGTTCTCCACAAGTTCTTTACCATAGGCATTAACCGCCCATTAATTCTTCTCCAAGAGTAAAACACTGGTTACTACTCTCTCTGAGTCCGAGGGCCAACTCCCCCGTCTCCACGCTCAGCATCCGAACAGAAGAAGAAGTCCTTTAGAGCATCTCCTCGCTCTATTTATCCCGTTTTCCCTCATCCATCATTCCTCGGGATGACCCGCCTCTTTCACTCTTGCACAGCGGTCGCCTTGGAGAAATATCTTTCTCCTACTTGTGGAAATCATCGCCATAGCGGTCTCTCTCAACACTTCAAAGGCCCATCTTCCGTGGGGTCTAAAATCGGCGGAACGACCATATGTATTAATCGAAGAGTTCACTTTAAGTGCTTTATGGAAATCGGCTGACTTTCTTATGTCTACTTTGAGAGTGGAGAAAGATGTATTTCTCCTTTTGAGACTTCTCCGGGCTTTCCCGACGTGGGGGGTAACTTTGAAAGCGTGGGAATGAAATTCATCACAATGCGGACAGATAGACGGATGGACTAACGAAGAGCAAACTTGCGAACTCACCTAAAAAGGATATTAGATTCTTTGCGGTCCCGGTATGAGAGGGTAATGGAAATTTCACGCAGTCCAGAATTATTTGAACTTTCATATTATATATCTTTTGAAAGATTCAGATTGTTTCAGATTAATCAACTGAACGAATCTTTTTTTTTTTTTTTTTTTTTTTTTTTTTTTTTTTTTTTTGTAGATAAATTTAAACCTGTTTTTTTAATTGTTAATTTTAATGATTTAATTAAGTTATTTTACTTTAAAATGCATATTTATTAAATAAAAAAGATTGACCTTTTTTTTATTATTTGTTTTTCTAAAAAATCACAAATTTTTGTTAATTAAATTCTATATTGTAAATTTCATAGCTTCATAAAAACATTTGACATTTACATTAAAATATATATACTGTGGATTTTTTTCTATTTAGAAATGGGGAAAAATATTTTCTCCCTAAGAAACAAAATTGTATTTATGTATAAAATAAGGGGAATTTTTAATATGTTTTGGATTTCTATTTTAAATAGAACAAAAAGTGACCCAAATTGGGTTGTAAGATTTCAGGGTGTAGATTGGGTGTCCCAAAGTGAAAATGTCTCTTTGTGACCTAAAAAAGACCTCTTTGTGACCTTTGGGTTAAAAAAAAAAAAAAATGTCCACATTGGGTTTATTGCAATACCCAAATTGGAGCTATGTTGCCTAAAATGAGTTGATATTTTACACATTTTGAATAAACTCCGGATTCCAATATGTGGGTTTTGCAATAGGTCCAAAATGGGCCTTTTTTAAAACTAATTTTGGGTCATAAACAAACATTCTTAATTTGAAGCATTGCTGCACCCAAAAATCTTACAACCCAATTTCGGCCATTTTTTGTTCTAATTTAGAATATTTTTTAACAGAACTTTTGGGAAAGAAATTTGAAGAATATGAGGAGAATGAATCGCAAAACCTCAGATTAATTTTGAAAATGTTGAGAAATGGAAAGCGATGAAGAGTATGACAGGAGTTAGTGCGTTAGTGATTGATTATGTGCTAAAAACGACGCAAATTAAACATAAAATTTACATGACTCCATCCATCAAAATTAGAGCTCTTTTCTTCCTATTTCTTTCATGTGCCTGAGTTGCAAGAGAATTTTAGTAATATACGAGTAGAATCCCGTCGAATTCGACGAATGGAATGTTTAAAAGACCCGATCGATTTGATTTTTAAAAAAGCAAAAGTAATTACATTATTTTATTATTATATAATAAATATATTTCGAAGCCTAATGTCAAGTTTGCCAGTTACAATTTTGCATGCAAATATTCGCACATCTTCAGTTAAAACTGTAATCTGAGTGCCGGCGAAATCCAGAAATTTTATTTTATATGCACTCACAGAAAAATAGTTTTAGTAAAAGAAAAACTAATTTCATTTTTACTATGACATTATTTTCACTAACTGAAGTCATCTGAAAATAAAATCTCAAACTCAGTGTCCGTAATGAAAAGAAATATTGAAATGTAATATCATTATGTGTAAAAATGCGATGTTTTAAATAGTGAAGTCATTTTCTCTTCAGATGTTTTTTAAAAGTTACTGTTATTAGTAATATGAAAAAGGCATCCATAATAATATTGTAGTTCCCATTTATCTGGTTGCTGAATGACATCATTTCCCTCATTTGAAATTTTTCTTATTTTGCTTCAGACATTAATTTTTATCATAAATTATTTTATTTTATTTTATTTACATTATTAATATTATTTCTCAGTAAATATATATATATATTTTTTTACCTCAATTAGTGCATAATTATATGCAATCATTTTATTGTGGTTAAATTTTACGAAAACAATTCACTTTTTTCTTTTAAATGCGAGGACATGTTCATTGATGGAATAAAGCTTCTGACTAATGGAAAGATAATAAATTTTTATTATCGAGAGAAAAGCTAAACTGAGTTGCCACCATTTTAATGAAATATCATAAAAAGCATTTAAAATTAAAAATAAAATGTAAAAATGGAAATAAATTTAAAAGATAGCTAAAATGGGCACAACTGCAAGTAAATAGCTTTCATTTAAAAAAATAATTATCAAAATCGGTTGAGTAGAAAATTCAGGGCTGATGACTAAAAAAACAGCCAGGTCTTTTAAATATATAGATTGGAAAGTATCTTTACAAAATTATCGTTATTTATTACGGATGAATGGGCATTATACAGATTTATCTGTATTTATTGTGTTCTTAAACTAAAAAGAGCAACTTTGTGAATAAGTTTTAATTTATTTTTGCTCAGAAATGCATGGAAACTAGCAGATGTTGTTATTCAGACACTATCAAACTGCACTCATATTTCTATTTTTCTGCAAACACAATGGATATTTCAGAACAAACTGCCAAAAATGACACTTTGAACTGCATTTTCCGACGAAAAAAGAAAAACAAGTGAACGAAGGGGAGATAATTGCGTGATCACGTGATCAAAATAGCTTATAACTCGTTAGATAATTTAATTATCGCAAAAAGAAAACTGAATTCGATTCGCAGTCCATAGATTCTATAAGTTAGACTTTCCAGTTTCATATTTTTATTTAAAAAAATGAATTTTCAAATGCATCAAAACGTTTTGCGCTTGCTGAACAGAGCAGTTGAGAACAGCCTTAAGGCTCCTGTCCCTGGCCAATTAAACGCTCGCGAGCTAATGCTATTCCAATGGGAGGTTATTTTCTAATATCTGGTTTGCATTTTGATATTTTAAAATATTTTTTCTTTATTTGGATAGCTAAGGTGCATGCCGACATTGCGCTTTTTTTATTTTTTCGATTTTCAATGTAGATATTTTTATGAAGTTAGTTTTACTTTCAAAACCGGTTTCGAAAGTAAAAGTACCTTTTTAAAAAATATCTGCAACAAAAATTGAAACAGTAAAAAAGGAGCTATGTTGGCATGCACCACAGCTATCCAATGGAAAAAAAAATATATAGATTTTAAAATATCAAAGTGCAAACCAGATATTAAAAAATAACTTCCCCATAGGAACAGCATTAGCTAGTGAACGCTTCGTTGGCAAGGGACAGGAGCCTTAAGGCTGTTCTCAATTGCTCTGCTCAACAAGCTCAAAACGTTTTGACACATTTATAAATACTTTTTTGGCACAGATGTCATATACGCACCACATTTGCACGCGCTTTTTCCCCTCGCCAATTTGGCGAAAATTTTGTTTTTGAATATAAATAACAAATTGCATGCGATACAGTATGTGATTTTTATTGCAATATAAAAATAAAATAACGTGAAAAACGAAAGACACCCTAATATTTAAGGGTGTATTTCGATTCAAACTGCTTATTTTCCGATTTATTTTTTAATTCATTTTAGCTCTCATATGCATCAAACTGGGAAATTGTCTTATTTAGAAAGTACACGAGGTGCCGTGACTGTCGATTGTTTGATAAATGTAGAAAATATGTCAAAAAAAGCAATCAAAAACGGCATTTTGAACAGATTTTTTCGAAGCGGAAGATTTGGGAACGAAAACAAGTGTCATACTGAGAAGATAATTGTTTATAAATCAAATTCTAATGGATTGAGCGCAAAATGACACCACACGGCACCTTGTACGTCTCTTCAAAAATCCCCTCAGCAAGTTTCATGTTTCTACTTTTAAAAATGTGTCTGAAATTGTATCGGAAAATTTCGAACTGTTGAAGGTGGAAAAGCGTTTTTTCAAATACACCCTTAAAAAAAAGGGAAATAAAAATTGATGATAGTTTGATATAAAAAATTAATAATATAAATATAGTATATAATAATTTAGAGAATTAAAATAAAAAATAACCGTAAATAAACAGTTATAAATAAGAAACTTAATAAGTAACAAAATAGTAAATATATTTTTCACAATAAATCGTAAATATTAATAATTATAGACGTATTGAATGGATGTAGTTGCATCATTTAATCAGCACATTTCACTGAAATTTTTAATTTTTCCCATTTTATTTTTTAACAATTGATATAAACTTAACTCATTTTCTCCTTGGCAGAGATTGCAATGCCAAATTGTCAAGGGAAAAAGCACGTGCAAATGTGGTGCGTATATGACATCTGTACCCATTTTTTAACGGAAGTTACAAAACTCAAAACACTGGACGACTACACTGTTTAAAAAAAAAAAAAAAAAAAAAAAAAAAAAAAAAAGGAGTATTATTACATTTAATTTGGGTTTGTAAAATAACGAATGGAGTTCACATATGCACTCCTTCTAGGGATTTCATCTTTCCACACAATTTTAAGTGATTTAATATGTTAAAAATTGTGTATTTCTACACCTTTAAAGAAGTTGTGGAAACTTTACACCAAATTAAGAGTGAATATTGAAAACGACATATCAGTGCGCCATTTTATTAGCGAAGTTCCATCAAAATTTTGTCTGTGATTTCCGCTATGTCCTCAATAATGATTAAAGATTAATCTGTTAACATATTTCCTGTTGCAAGTTCCGCGATTCTTCAGGTGTGTTTATTTTAATTTCTTGATTTACTTAGTTGTGTCAGCTAGAGCTGAATTTACAAAAAAAAAAAAAAAAAAAAAAAAAAAAAAAAAAGGTCGGTATTCGCGACATAAATTCCGCGTATAAACTGAACGAATGTTTTATTTTTCTAATTTTGGATAATAGAACATACAAGGTAAGCCAAGTGATTATTTTTTTGCAGATTAAAAATGTAAAACTTATATGTTTGTATGTACTTTTAAAAATTGGATCATGCTTTTAACACGGTAGTCAATTAAAAGAAAGTTTGGCACAGCCACTTTACGTGAAACTATTTATTTTAAATTAAGATTGTATTGGATTTAAAATCTTTTCTTTAATTTATTTTTTATTTAACTGCTAAAGTGCACAAAACAAACGGTACTGTGACTTCACACCAAAAATGATGTAACAATTAAGTTGCCACCAAAAGTAGTGTTAGTTTACGCCATTTGAGTGCTGGTGCAGCGCCGTGCGGAAGGAGAAGGGGCAAAGGAGGTGGTAGCCCGGGCGCAGAAAATTTTGGGGGCACCAGTTTTACACTACGAATGTCATTTTTGGCCTGTCACAAGAAAAAATTGAGATGGGGGGCGCCAAATAGAAGCTTTGTTTCGGGCGCAGTTTTTTTTTTTCGCACGCCCCTGTGCTGGTGGTTTATTACATCAATGTGCTGGTGGTGTATTCTTTCACTATTCTTGGTGACATCTTAGTTGCAGCCATTTCTGGTGTAAAGTGACATTAATATTTTTTACAGTGTATGGAAGCGATTTGGAATCCAACTGATTTTTCCCTTTTTTGATCAATAAATTACCTATTGAGTTATGTGAGATTTGATCACGTGACAAACAGCTTATTTATCCCTGTTTGAGTAGTTACTCTTCTTTCGCGTAGAAATACGGTTCAAAACGCCCAATTTGACGCTACTGCCTAAAAAATATATTGTGTTTGGGAAAAAAAAAGAACGAAAGAATGAGTGCGATTATAGATAGTTTCTGAACAACAACACATGATATTCTCAACACACTTTAACATTTAAGCGTGTATTCGAAAAAACGCTTTTCCACCTCCAACAGCTCGAAATTTTCCGATACAATTTCGGACACATTTTTAAAAGTAGAAACATGAAACTTGCTGAGGGGATTCTTGAGGGGACGTATGAGGTGCCGTGTGATGTCTTTTTACAGTCAATTCATTAGAATTTGAGTTATAAACAATTACCTTATCAGTATGACCCTTTTTTTCGTTCCCATATCTCCCGCTTGGGAAAAATTGGTTTGAAATGCCGTTTTTGATTGCTTTTTTTGCAATATTTTCTGCATTTATCAAAGAATCGACAATCACGGCACCTTGTGTACTTTCCAAATAAGAGATTATTAAAGTTTGGTGTATTTGAGAGCAAAAATGAATTCAAAAATAAATCGGAAAATAAGCAGTTTGAATCGAAATACACCCTTAACACTTTTACAAATTCATTTTTTAACGGAAAGCTGTAAAAATGTAACCAATGGGAAAAAATAGTTTCAAGTCATTTTAATGATGTTAAACTCTTTGAACATAATAAAATTGATATATGCATCTATGATATATATACTATAATATACGTTCTGTACAGTGTTCTCGCTGTCGCTCACCATTGCGCCAAATTGCGACTAAATTCTTCATTTGGCGAGTAAACAAATGATTAGATTCGCCAAATTGTTAGTGCTCAATTTTTGCTTTTTTTTTTTTTTTTTCTTTTTCGTTTTTCATACATTTATATTTATATAATATATGTATATTTTTTATATTTGTAGCGGATAGTTGAAATTAGATTAATAACAATCGCTGTCACAGTTATAAAAACTTAGGTTATTTTAGAACATATTAATAAAAAGGGGGTACATTAAAATATATTTTTTTGTTTGTTTGTTATACGGCAAATCTATTTGGATAATACTTTTTCATTTGGCGATTGTTTTTTATTTTTAATTAGCCAAATTACTAACATCGGTCAAATGTGAGCGAGATTACTGATTCTGTACAATATGTATGGTGCAAAGAATATTTGTTATTAATTTACAAGGCCACACAAAAGTATTACATTACATAATGGTATAGGGGGGGGGACATTGTTTGAGGCACATTTTAATTGTATTTCAATTTTATGAAATCGATGTACATTACTGGGGTGTAGTACAAGTTACTTTCTGCATAATAGAAAGCAGATAGTATTTACAGGGGCAAACAAAAGATTTCGGCTATTATACTGTATCCGAAGTACCGTATGCTATTACATAAGGATCTGAGTATTTTTAAAACTTCGTTACAGTAGGAACGCACCTCATTTGCTAACGTTTGTCGTGCAATTTCCGACTTGATCCGGCAAATATTGGGTTGATTGCAAAAACAAACAAACAAAGCTTCTTAGAGGGATAATTATTTTATTTCGCTAAACACAGTGAAATTTTCAGATGCATCACGAATTAACATTTCAGCGTACAAAAAAAAAAAAAAAAAAAAAAAAAAAAAAAATAACGATTATTTTGTAAAGAAACTTTGTTATATTGCTAAATTATCTTGGAACTTTACAGCACATGAAATAAAAGAGGAGAGAGAGAGCTCTTATTTTCATAGATTGAAACATGTAGATTTTATTTATGTTTAATTTGCCTTGCGTAAATTTCTTTTACAAAATCGGAAGTTCTGACTATATGGAAGCGATTTGGAATCGATCTGCGTTTTCCATTTTTTTTTTTTTTTTTTAATCAATAAATTACCTATTGAATTATATGCGATTTTGATCAAGTGACAAATACTTTTTCATCCTTCTGTGAGTGGTCGCGGATTTCTTCGCGGAAATTCGGTTCAAAAAGATCACTTTCACACTTTTTTCTGAAAAATGTGTTGCATTTGAAAAAAAAAAAAAAAAAAACAGTTTGATTAGACAGTCTCTGAACAACAGCACCATCTAGTTTCATGCATTTCCAAGCAAAAATAAATTCAAATTTATGTCATAAAATTACCCTTTTGAATTTGAGAAAAAGTAAGGGCATTTGAGAAAAGATAAAGATAACCGGAAATTTTAAAAAGCGTTTATTTAACAAATGCTATATTGGAAAAATCATTTAGCAATTTGTAGTTGTTCCCTTTTAAAACAAAATTTCAAGAATGGAAACTGGAAGAAAGGGAGGGCAACAGTGGAAAATTCCAAAGCTGCTCTTTCAGGGGAAAAAAAAAAAAAAAGAATAAATAAAAAATAAAATAAATAATAAAGAATGCTCCTCGTCTGGAAGGTGTATACGAAACAAATCCGGGGGAGAAAGGGGATGCAGGCAGAAGTATAGGGCGTGAAAACCACCCATCTGGATAATCATGATGCAGTCGCATGAAATTTGCCGCTTTGACACCCCATTAAGGGATTTGTTATTAACAAGCAACAATCCTAACACGCTTTGGTGCAAGTGCTACCACGTTCATCGAGGCCCGTCTTTAATATTATTATTTTCATTACCTCTTGGTAAGGGAAGTTCTCCACGAAATAGATGACGCGAGTATACTTGTTAATTGCATCGGCGAACGCCATTCCGTTTCTCGCGCTGTGTTCCGTTTCAGAACGGGTTGTTGCTGAATGAATGGTTTTCATGTCTGTCTGGGTCTTCAAATATAATAGGCTACAGGGGCGTTGACACATATTGTAATACAAAGTAAAGTTTGTACTTTTGGGCTCGTCTAAACATATTCCACAGGCATATGACAGATATATAGAAAGTCCATTTCACTTGAAACAGGGATTGATTATAATACAGAAAACTAGCAGCAAGTAAAAATTAAAAGTGTAATACTCTGTTAAAAAAAAAAAAAAAAAAAAAAAAAAAAAAAATTAAATAGAAACAATACATGGGATGCGTTTCGAGCCGGAAAATTTTAACACTTTGTCATCAGCCGAAGTGTACATGCGTGTCTGTAAGGGAACAATGTCACAAATAAACTCACTTTGAACTCCATTTGT
Source organism: Maratus speculifer (assembly GCA_964019185.1). Taxonomy (NCBI): domain Eukaryota; kingdom Metazoa; phylum Arthropoda; class Arachnida; order Araneae; family Salticidae; genus Maratus; species Maratus speculifer. The sequence continues at coordinate 201,347,201 of OZ025298.1, forward strand.
GACCTTATCCCCTTACGGACACATGTTTACTTAGGCTGATGACGAGCTATCGAAATTTGAAGTTGGAAACACGTTTTATGTATTGTTTTGATTTTACGATGGTGCTTTTATACATATAAAGTTTTATTGTTTTAATTGACTACTTTAACCCCGCACTTTCATCTTAGAAAGGCACAATTATTTTCATTATCATCATGGTTCTCATAAGTCTTTAATAAGCCAAACCTACTCCAAAAATTAATAGATTGCGTTAGACAAATTGAACGTAATCAATGCATATTTCGAAATATCTTGCTGCCATTAACTAAATATTCCGTTAGTATCATTAATATGTGAATTTTTCATTACAACTTCCATCGACTATGAACTCTTCTTTTATGAAGAAAAGAACTGTAAAAAAATCTGTACAAAAGAGTACGAAAACCTGTTTGTAGGGTGAGAGATGTCTACGTAATGTACGTCATTACGTTATAATGTACGTCGTACGTTATAATGTACGTCGCTGGGTGGGGCTAGTAGAGCTTTAGCCCTTGGGTAGGCCTCCTCACCTAGTTGAACCTTGTTTTAATTGACTAGAAAATTTTGTCTCCAGGTTACTGCCTAATTTTATGTTCCAGTAAATTGATTAATTTATTGAATTGCAGCTTCTGGACCCTTTTTTCGCCCCTTTTTAATATACAATTGGTCTATATCCATCACCATAAGAAATTATATCTGTTGAATGGCAGTAAAATTTCCATGTTTTTGCGAAATTTTTCTTTTTCCGATCTGAAACTGATTTAGAGTAAGATTCAGTAAGTATTTCAAAAGTGAATTGAAGAATATCCCTCACATTTTATTTATTTATTTATTTTTAAAGCTGTAGTATTCATTTTTATTGTTACACTACAAAAGAAAACTGGTCGTTGGGTGCCATCGTAATACTTAATATTAAACATGAAAATAAAACTGTGTAAATTATTTATAAATGCATTGCAATTCCTAAATAAAATTTAAACGCATATTTAAAAAACTTTAATACAAAGTAATGTTCTATTACGGAATTGCGGGTACTACTTGACTATCCCGTCGACCCATTTCGGAAATTATATATACAGTGAAACCTCCAAATAAGGGACACTCCGAATAAGGGACACCTCTATTTAAGGGACAAAACTTCCGGCCTAGTCCCTTGGTTATAGGATGTGTAATGTATTTACCTCTGAATAAGAGACACTCGATTTAAGGGACAGTTGAAAATGAGATCATAGGGACTGGTTTTTGCATTTCAGATAATGAAATAATCTCTGGCAAAAAAGAAAAAAAAAAAACCCGCAGATTTTTGTGAATTTATCGAACAGACAGTCATGTGGATACAAAGGCATAGGACACAATTGAGGAGCATTTGTTTACCCACGATTCTGGTTTGATATCACTGCGTTTATCCCCTTTGAAAGTAATGCTGAAAATTTTGAGGAGAATAAAAGGAGTGGAGAATGAAATAAAATTATGAAATAAAGAACTTTACAGATGCTTTTATGCCGTTCTGAAATCCAAAAGGGCAACTTTTATGAGATAAAATTTGCCTTTTTATGTTTTAATTTATTTTTATTCGGAAATGCCTGAAACTAGTAGGCGTTCTTGTTCAAAAACTATGTAATCAAACTGTTCTTTTTATTAACGCAATAGATTTTACAGAAAATATTTTCAAAGTGGGCGTCTTCAACCGACTTTCCACGCGAAAGAATAATAACTACTCAGAAAGGGTGAAAAATGTATATGTTATATGATCAAAGTCGCTTATAACTCAATAGGTAATTTACTTACCAAAAAATGTGAGAACACAATTTAATTTCAAATTGCTACCACAGTTAGGCATTCCATAACCTTTCTGTTAAAAAAAGATTTTGTAAATGTGTCAAAACGTTTTGCGCTTGTTGAGCGGAAAAGTTGAGAGATTTGTCGCGTTAAAATACACAAACAGTTGAATACTTTTTTTTGTAAATACTGCTGATAATAAAGAACTAAAATTTATAAGTATGGTAAATGACACATGAAAGGTTTGCAGTGTAAAATTGAAATTTGCAAAACAATTACTATTGATTGAATACTTCAAGTAAAATTCTTTTAACTGATTTAAGACTCTTCTCTTTGCATTTACAGAACTTTCATATATAATAAAAATTAATTATTCTACAAATAATTTAATGATTTAGTAATCAATTGAAAAATTTTTATTTATTATTTTTCTATTCCTTTTGTGTCTGATTAACGTAATTTAGATTCTTTGGGTACATTTAAAATTCACCTTAATGATTTATTATTTTTATATCATTCTGAACGATCAATTAAAAATAATCAAAACTCTAAATAAGGGACGAAAGTTCCAGTCCCAGGGGTGTCCCTTATTTGGAGGTTTCACTGTATCGCCAAACTACTTGTAAATTATACAAATTGGTATTATTTTTATTTCAAATAACAAAATAAATAAATAAATTAGTAAAAGATTAATAAAAATACAAGTAAAACGTCGAATTAAAAAACCCTTCATGACATAACAAACACGTATAACGTGTTTAATGTCTGATGGATATGACATTTACGATAAGACATTGTTGGTACTTAATCTTATAGTTTGTGCGAAAGTTTTTTGGTTGACGGTATAATTAAGAAATACCGAATTGCGCAAAAGACACATTTTTATAACTCCAAAAATGATAATCATATTAACTAACAGTTTACTGCATCGAACTAAGCGTCTCATTTCTAATTAAAACATGTATATGAATTAAAATTTGAATAAAAACAGGGTCATGAAAAATCAAAAACTGTGGAAAATAATGCTACAAATATCTCAGCAACTAAAAAATTATCCAGTCGACTTCATTCATTATGCAAAATTTATGTTTATATACTTTTCATCAGAACGAATATTTCAAGAATCCGAAAAAAATAGTTCCATTTCATTCGTCTGACGAAACTCTATTCGTTTCACTCTTGTATGCCACAGAGCTCGTATAGATATGTGTTAGACTTCAAATTTTGTGTATACTTATAGCTGGCAATCAATCCCTCATGTCACACGTCAAATCATAAAATTCTCAAAAAGTCTATTATTTGAACTAGCATACCCAGCCCGCTTCGCCGGGCTTAATTTGAAGGTTTATTTAATAATTTATGTGTATGGTACGCTTCCCGGACCATCGGCACTCCACGTGCGTCGGGTGAGCGTCAGAACAAACTTTCAGCATATACATATGGGTGGTTGTACTTGAATGCACAGACCTGCGCGTTTTTTTCTATCTTGCTTTTATACCTCTGGACCGAGTTGGCGCATTGCCAAGATTTGCTTCCTCTGGACCGAGTTGGCGCATTGCCAAGATTTGCTTTCCCCTGTGCCTCAATTAATTAATTAATTAATTATCCTCGGAATTCCTTTTATTTATAGAGATTAAATTAATTTTTTTAGTCTCAATCGTTTGTGTTTGCGATTTAAATTTTAAAAGATAATCTCAATTTCAATGTATTTCGTGTAGAAATCATAGCTTGGAGGTAAACATCTCGATAGTAAACAGAAAGTTCCTGAGAGTGTTCTCAATTGCTTCGCTCAACAAGCGCAAAACGTTTTGACACATTTACAAAGTCATTTTTTAACAGAACGATATAAAATTGGATTGCCTGACTATGGAAGGGATTTCGAATAGTACTGAATTTTCCATTTTATGATCATTAAATTACCTATTGAGTTATAAGCTATTTCGATCACCTGATTACCCATTTTTCCCCTGCTTTTCGACCGGTTTTTCTGCTTTCGTAGGAAAATGTGCTCAAAAACGTCATCTTTGAAGGCTTGTTATGAAAGATCTATTGTGTTTTTTAAAAAACAGAAAATTGAGCGCAGTTAGACAGTTTGCAACACCTGCTAGTTTCATGCATTTCCGAGCAAAAATAAATTAAAGCATGCGTCACAAAGTCGCCCTTTTTGATTTAAGAACACCCTTAAGGTTGTTCTCAACTGCTCCGCTCAACAAGCACAAAACGTTTTGAGACATTTACAAATTCATTTTTTATTTTTTGAAAGTTATAAAATTGGAATGCATGACTATGGAAGGGATTTCCAATAGTACTGAATTTTCCATTTTATGATCATTAAATTACCTATTGAGTTATAAGCTATTTCGATCACCTGATTACCCGTTTTTCCCCTGCTTTTCGACCGGTTTTTCTGCTTTCGTCGGAAAATGTGCTCAAAAACGTCAACTTTGAAGGCTTGTTATGAAAGATCTATTGTGTTTTTTAAAAAACAGAAAATTGAGAGCAATTAGACAGTTTGCAACACCTACTAGTTTCATGCATTTCCGAGCAAGAATAAATTAAAGCATATGTCACAAAGTCGCCCTTTTTGATTTAAGAACACCCTTAAGGTTGTTCTCAACTGCTCCGCTCAACAAGCACAAAACGTTTTGAGACATTTACAAATTCATTTTTTATTTTTTGAAAGTTATAAAATTGGAATGCATGACTATGGAAGGGATTTCCAATAGTACTGAATTTTCCATTTTATGATCATTAAATTACCTATTGAGTTATAAGCTATTTCGATCACCTGATTACCCGTTTTTCCCCTGCTTTTCGACCGGTTTTTCTGCTTTCGTCGGAAAATGTGCTCAAAAACGTCAACTTTGAAGGCTTGTTATGAAAGATCTATTGTGTTTTTTAAAAAACAGAAAATTGAGAGCAATTAGACAGTTTGCAACACCTACTAGTTTCATGCATTTCCGAGCAAGAATAAATTAAAGCATATGTCACAAAGTCGCCCTTTTTGATTTAAGAACACCCTTAATTCAAAATTAGGTGCGGGAAGTTGATATTTTAATATTAAGATGAATTTAATTAAAGGAAATTTCGAATTTTTTGTCAATTTAAGGATTTATATTATTTTTATTATTATATTGTTTTAAATATTCAATGACATAATATTTTTTTGGAATTCATTTTTCTTTTCATATTATTTTATTTATTTACTTATTTTTGAAGACATTGGCAAAGGGGTTTTCAAGTCAATTTATCAAGTCAGTTCATAATTCCCAATCACGACTTTTTTTGTTAATTTTTTACATTTTTAATTAAAAAAAAAACCAATCTCAAATTTTAGCGTCTTTTTTAAACAAAAAAGTGTAAAAAATATGTCTGAGCAGAAGCATTTTTTAAATACATTTTTATTTTTAAAAATTCTCGAATTTTAACTTTTTTAAAAACAAAAAAGGTGTCTTTAAAAAAATACTGTCGCAGAAGCAATTTTTTTTTAATAGACATTGGCAAAGTTGTGTTCGCTGTTTAATGATTCTGTTTACAATTTCCAATCGTGACAATCTTTGTTAATTTTATATATTTTTAGTTTAAAAAAATCTCAACTTTTATAAATTCTTTAAATAAAAAAGTGTCTTAAAAATGTTGATGCAAATTTAATTTTCGAGACATTGGCAAGGTGGTTTTCAGTGTTTATTGATTCAGTTCATAGTTTCCAATCATGGCAAACTTTGTTAAATATATATTTTTTAATTCAAAAAAAAAAAAAAAAAAAAAAAAAAAAAAAAAAATCCCTTTTTTTTTTTTTTTTACAGAAAATATTTTTAAAAAGCTGATGCAGGGACATTTTTTTTAAGGGTGTTCTTAAATGACAAAGGGCAACTTTGTGGCACATGCTTTAATTTAATTTTGATCAGAAATGCATGAAGCCAGCAGGTGTTGTTATTCAGAAAATGTCTAACTGCACTCAATTTTCTGTTTTTTAAAAAACACAATAGATTTTTCATAACAAGCCTTCAAAGATGACGTTTTTGAGCACATTTCCCGACGAAAGCAGAAAAGCCGGTCGAAAAGTAGGGGGAAAACGGGTAATCACGTGATCGAAAAAGTTTAAAAGTGGATAGGTAATTTAATTATCATAAAATGGAAAAATAAGTTCGATTCGAAATCTCTTCCATAGGCCTTACAATTTTATATCTTTCCGTTAAGGATGTATTCGAAAAAACGCTTTTCCACCTTCAACAGCTCGAAATTTTCCGATACAATTTCAGACGCACTTTTAAAAATAGAAACATAAAACTTGCCGAGCTAATTTTTGAAGAGATGTATCAGGTGCCGTGTGATGTCATTTCATTAGAATTTGATTTGTAAACAATTATCTTCTCAGTATGACCCTTTTTTTCGTTCACAGATCTCCAACTTCGGAAAAATCGGTTCAAAATGCCGTTTTTGATTGTTTTTTTTTTCTTAGCAATATTTTCTGCTTTTATAAAAGAATCGACGTCACGGCACCTTGTGCACTTTCTAAATAAGACAATTGGCCAGTTTGATGCATTTGAGAGCAAAAAAGAATTTAAAAATAAATCCGAAAATAAGCTGTTTAAATCGAAATACACCCTTTTTCTTTACAAATGTATTAAATAGACAAGTGATTTTAGATTTTTTGGTAAAGGCACAATTTCTAATCATGGCAATCTCAATTAATTTAATGTTTTTTTTTAATTAAAAAAAAAAGGAGAAAAATCTCAAAATTTTGCTTTTTTTTAAATAAAAAAAATAAAAAATAAACTGATACAGAAACTTTTTTTAACACTGTTAAAGTAGTTTACAATATTAATCGATTCCCCTCTCAGTTCTCAATCATGGCAATTTTTGTTATTTTTTTATATTTTTAATTAAAAAAATTCTCAATTTGAAAAAAAAAGTGTTGGTTTTAAACAAAAAAAATGTTGGTGCAGAAGCATGTATTTTCCAGACATTTTCAAAGTGGTTCTCAATGTTTATTGATTCAGTTCACAATTTCTAATCATAGCAATCTCAGTTAATTTAATGTTTTTTTAATAAAAAAAAGGAGAGAAAAATCTCAAAATTTTGCTTTTTTTCAAATCAAAAATAAAAAAATAAATAAATAAATAAATAAATAAAATAAAATAAAACAGAAACTTTTTTTTTTTTAACGCTGTTAAAATAGTTTACACTATTAATCGATTCCCGTCTCAATTCCCAATCGTAAAAAAATTTGTTAATTTTATATATTTTTAATTAAAAAAATTCTCAAATTTTATAATTTTTTTAAACAAAAGAGTGTTTTAAGAAATGTTGGTGCAGAAGTATTTATTATAGAGATATTGGCAAAGGAGTTTTCAATGTTTATTCATTCATATTACAATTCCCAATCATGATAATTTTTGTTAATTTTATACATTTTTAATTTAAAAAAATTCTCAATTTTTATATTTTTTTTTAAACAAAAAATGTCTTTAAAATGTTGGTGCAGAAGCATGTATTTGAAAGACATTAGCAAGCTGGATGTGTGAGTTTAAACAAATTAAACTGTTAGTTATATAATTATTTGAGTTATTTTTTTGAGATATAAGGATGCTTCTTTTTACACAATTCGATATTACTTGATTAATCCATCGATCAAAAAACTATTGCCAAACTGTAAGATTAAATATCAATAATGGCTTTACGTATGTGTCATATTCACGTGACACTTAAAGCATTAAATGTGTTTGTTGCATTATCAAGTGATTTTTAATTCCGTGTTTTATTTGTAGTAATTTTTTACTAATTTATTTGTTATTTCGTTATTTAAAATAAAATTCATGCCAATTTCTATAATTTATGAGTAGTTTGACGACTTATATTATATATCAAAAAGGGTCGACAGGATAATCAAGTAGTACCCGCAATTCCGTGACAAAGCATTACCATACATTAAAATATTTAAACATACATTTAAATTTTATTTTGGAATTCGATGCATTTCATAAATAGTTTACACATGTTTTATTTTCATATTTTATAGTATGCATGTCCATGGTGGGTAAGTATTACGGTAGCCCCTAACGATTAGTTTCAATTTAAAATAAAACTTAAGATTTTCGAAAAGAAATAGGTCTGAAGATTTATTTAGTTAAGAGATGAAAAGATTGACCACTTTTAGTGATATTTTGCAGATACTCCAAAAGTGATGAAATGGTGAGTTTACACCTGGAAATAAGTGAAGTGATCCTAAATCCGCTACTCTCCCCTAAATGCGTAAAATTTGCAGATAGCAAAAAAGCTAATCCAGCGTTTCCATTTCGCTATGAAGACGAAAGATGCTTCAAAAAATGATGTCAAAGTTGACTTTTTGAACCGATCTGCATTACGACATGAATCGAAAAGTCGTTATGAGAAAATAATTTATTATAATTCAAAATAGAGGTCATAAGATGATAAAAAATATTTTTCGATTTTTAGGGCTGATCTGAATTGCTCTGTTCAACAAGTGCAAAGCGTTTTGACACATTTGCAAATTCACTTTTTAACGGAGGGATATATAATTGGACGGCCTGATTGTGGAAGCTATTTGGAATCGAATCGAGTTTTCCATTTTTTGATCAATAAATTATCTTATGATTACCACGCGATTTTTATCACGTGACAAACATATTTTTCACCCTTGTTTTGAGTGGTTATTTTTCTTTCGAGCAGAAATTCGGTTCAAAACGCCCACTTTTATTTTCTGAAGAATCTGCTGGATTTGTAGTGGGGGGGGGGGGCGGAAAAATGAGTGTGATTATATAGTTTCTGTTCAACAAAATCTGATAGTTTCATGCATTTCCGAACAAAAATAAATTAAAACTTATACCCATATAGCCCTTATTACTCATACCCCTGTTATTTAACAAATTACAACGACTATTTGGAAAATGATATTTTCAAAGACTCAAATTTTAAAGATTTTTAAATAGGTTCTGCATTTAAATCAATAATAATAATAAACATAATTTTTATGATGATCATAGCGAGTCCTATATTACGTACGCCTAGCATTAAACATTAATATTCCTAGATCAATGATTAAAAAAAAAAAAAAAAAAAAAAAAAAAAAAAAAAAAACAGTAGTTTACAGATACACTACTTTAATTGTTTAAAATGTGCATTTTTACTTGATGGAGTTAATCAGACGGATTTCTGAACGGGTACACGACATTTCGGTCCCGCCGTTTCGGTCCTGCCGTTTCGGTCCCGAGACATTTCGGTCCCTGGACATTTCGGTCCCGAGACATTTCGGTCCCTTGCCATTTCGGTCCCTGGCCATTTCGGTCCTTAATCATTTTGGTCTTTTGCCATTTCGGTCCATTGCTGTTTCTTTACTGGCCACTTTATAACTTGGTTTCTGATTGATGAAGGCCCACTAAACGCTGTAAGCTCAACATTGTTCGGGCCTTTTTTAATATTTTTATTCTCCTGCCCCCCCTTCCCTCAAATTTTATACAAAGCTGAATATAATAGTCCAATAAGTTTAATCTATTGTAACTCGTGATAATAAAATCACAGCGAGTTGTTAATTTGATTAAACAATGTTATATAATTTTACACTGTCTTTATTATTATTATTTAACAGAATAAATATTTTAAGTTTTATCATATATTTTTTGTATTAGGTATTTTATCTATACTATAAACTATTATTTTTATTGATTAACTTTTATTTTTATTGATTGTTTTCGCACACTTTCTTAGAATCTTTAAATTAGTGATTTCGTAACTAGGCGTGCTATAAAATTTTTTTGTTAAAAAAACTAGGGGGGCCCCGCCCCCCTGCTCGCTATGCTCGCCAACCCCCCGCGTAATCGCTTCGCGATTCCAAATTATTGGCTACCCCTGCTTGCTGCGCTCGCCAATACCCCATGGTATGAATAAGCAGTTGCAGACCTTTCAAATGATGTGTCACTCGACTGGTGTTGTAAAGAAATTAAAAATGTGCCCCCCTGGGGGGCAGAGTGGGAGGCGACGCAAAAGACATCCATAATATGAATAAGCAGCTGCAGACCTCTCAAATGGTGTGTCACACAACTGGTGTTGTAAAGAAATTAAAAATGTGCCCCCCTCCCGGGGGGCAGAGTGGGGGATGACACACAACACATCCATAATATGAATAAGCAGTTGCAGACCTTTCAAATGATGTGTCACACAACTGGTGTTGTAAAGAAATTAAAAATGTGACCCCCCCTGGGGAGAGCAGAGTGTGGGGGCGACACACAAGACAGCCATAATATGAATAAGCAGTTGCAGACCTTTCAAATCTTGTGTAACACGACTGGTGTTGTAAAGATATTAAAAATGTGTCCCCCCTGGGGAGCAGAATGGGGGATAACACACAAGACATCCATTATATGAATAAGCAGTTGCAAACCTCTCAAATGATATATCAAACGACTGGTGTTGTAAAGAAATTAAAAATTTGGCGAAATATTACAGTTATCGCCAAGTTGGCGTCACTTTTGACAACTAATTTTGATCGCCAAATTTGGCGATATATCGCCAAGTTGGCGACAAACTTGGCGATTGTTGGCGATGGCAACCTTTCCTCTCTTTATGGTAACCCATACGGCGATGCATAGACGAAGTCCTTTCCTGATTGGTCTATTCGACTCATGGAAGGAGTGGACAACCCGGATTCGTTAGTTCCGGAAATCTTCCACATCAGCATCATTCCAGGAGTCATTCCTTTTAAGGCTAGTTTTTTTTTACTATAGAAGGATAAAAATGCTCCAACGACCTTTTTTTATGTAATAATTATTGGTTGCATTTTTTTTTTTTTTAACAGTTTTCTTACCATATGAAGACAATTTTTGTGAGTTAATTTTATTGAAAGTGAGCTATTTCTTTGTAATAAAATGATTATTTTTTAATTTTATATAAAAATGTAACTATTATTTTAAATAATTTTATTTTCGATTTTTAACTGACAAAGCTAAGCTTTTTTAATTTATCGTTTATTTATTTATTTCCATTATCCTTCCGCTCCCACTATCACAGAAAAAAATTGACAATTTTTATTTTAATTTTATTATTAATTGAATAAATAGTTTTAAATTTCAGTAACTTAAATATAAAATTAATAAACAAGTAAACGATAAGCTTCAGTTTATAACTACTACAAAACATAATGATAAATTGAATATAAAAAAGATTATTTATTGAGTTTATGTAAAGTAAAATTTGAAATGCATATTAATAATTTTATCAATTTAATTATATAAAGATTGATTAAATTAAAAATACATAAGTTTAATAAAATATTAATTTGATTTTCATTTTAAAATCATTAACTGTTTTGAGATTTAATTTATAGCAATTATTCATCACCATAAGTTATTATTCAAAAATTGTTATTTATTTCAAAAAAGGAAATTATTATTATTATTATTATTATTTTGAAAAATCAATTAGTAACGTAATGTAATAATTAATTAAACATAAAAATGCAACACTGTAACAATACGTAAAAATATTTCTTAACAGGTTTAGGTAACATTATTATCCAGATGCAGATTTAAATTTTTTGAAATAAAGTTATAGTATCATTTTTATACATCCTAATGAAGTTAATAACATTATAGTAGCTGAAATTTAAAAAATATGTTTTTTTCATTTTTGCTATAACTTCTATATAGTTCTTGTACTAGATTTTAAACAAGTAATTGATAAATAAGTCACTTAAACAATTAATAGTTAAAATAATTTTGAATCCTTATTAATAAATATGTTTGATAAAAATAATTTAATTTTTGAGAATTTTTTAATTTAACAACATAATTATTAATGCTTTCAAATTTTCTAAGATGATGTTAATCATTTAATAAAATAATGTATAACATTAAGTAAATAACAAATCAAAACCGTGTGCCGAGAATTTTTAAACACTTTTTTTTATGTTGGTGTTCCTATAAAATTGGAAATGTATGCATATAAGTATCAGCTAAGTACTACGATTACCTCTTTTAAGCAAAAATTCTGCATGTCAATCAATTGTCAACGCCCATTTGAACAAATAGTCATCTTTATACAAGATAGCTAGAGAAGTTAGGTAGTTAGCTTTATTCTACGTATCTTGATCTTTATACACTTGTCAGATGAAACCGTTATTCTTTACAATGCCCTTTATACTCTGGAGTTCAAATGCGGACGGACCTCCCACATAATCGCTGGCATTTTTTAGAAGAAATATGAATGTTTTGAAAAGAACAGCATTGCTCGGTGTTTTTTATTCCTCTTGCTGTTATCTTCATTTCAAACGCTTTTAGTATCAATTAAACCAGTATAAAAAGTAGAATGGAATATTTTTTATCCTTATTATTACAGCTTATGAATGACATTGAAATATTCAAAACTTATAACATAACTAAATAAGATTGTTAGATAAGATATTTACCACCTAGACATAATATTTTAAGTTACCTTTTTTAATTTAACTTACTTTTACAGAAGGCTTTTTTTTCATATTTTTTATGAGGGTTTTTATATTTTAATGTTAAAAATAATTATTTTATATAATAATATCAGCTTTAAATGAAATGACAAATTTCAATACGCATTACATTAATAATTTTGTAATTAGTTTCCTTAAGCTGGTTTTAGAAAATTTAACAGATGTGTTGTATAAATGTGATATATGCATAAAAGTATGGCAATATATTTTTTTTTGCTGTTGCCGTTGTTTTGGAAAACATTAATAAAAATAGGGAAGCGTCAATATAATAAACATTCTAGATTGTAATAATAACAATAAAAAAAGAACTGTTGTCATGAAGAAATAATTGCTAATAATTCAAGATATAATTAATTTTTCTAAAATGAAAAAAAAATCTTTAAGTTACAAATCATTTTAATAATTATTTCTGCTAGTGTCATATATTTATGTAATAAAATAATTGCAATGCTAACTACCTCCACGTGTTGCAATCTGGAAACTCTTTTCTTAATTTAAAAACGGAAAAGTTTAAAAGGAAAATAAATACTAGTAACCAAAAACAATATATAAAAAATGCCATAAACAAAAAGAGGATTCAATGATAATTTTGGCACAGGTCGTAAAATACCACCAGATACAGATGTTTTTTATTTATTTTAACATTTTTGCTCCTATGCGGGAAGTGGCGGGGGTGCAAAATAATGAAACACTTATAATTCTGAAAATTGGTTTCAGCGATGAAATCCTATAATATGCTAAGTGTCAGAATATAAATTCCATATAACAATAACTCATTCTTTTCTCCTGGCAATTTAAAAGCCTTTGTCTCCCTGGAGAGGAAACATGCATCTCAGAAGTTAAAATTTTACAACTATTATGGGGTGTGTTAATATCATGAGTTAATTGGGTTATTTTATAAATTTAGTTATCAGTTACTAAGTTAACTTCCCCGTTTCCTCATTCAAGAATTAAAAACATTCTGGCAATTTTAAAAAATGTCATTCATCTGTGAATTTTTTTTCAGAAATCTCCATCGATTTCTAAATAATTGATCAAGTTTTGAGGTACTTGTTACTTCTAATTAATTGCATTACACTAAAATTTTATGCGACTTTCAGTTAAAAAACCAGTGTTGAATTCAGACACTTTTCTCCGGGAGGGATTTCCGTGGCTCCGGGGGGGGGGGGGGGGGATTACACTTTTTTACCACTGAAAACACAAAATTTCAAATTTTCCGGGGGGGGGGGAATTGATAGCTCCGGGGGAATGACCTGCCCCTGAATTCAACACTCTAAAATGTTCCTTATAAAATTATGTCAGATATTTCCCGTGCACAAAATTTCAGCTTGCTGGAGAAGGGACCGAAAAGTCCAGGGACCGAAATGTCTCGGGACCGAAATGACAATGGACCGAAATGTCTCGGGACCGAAATGTCTCGGGACCGAAATGGCCAGGGACCGAAATGTCTTGGGACCGAAACGTCTCGGGACCGAAATGTCTTGGGACCGAAACGTCTCGGGACCGAAATGTCTCTGGACCGAAACGGTGGGACCGAAACGGCGGGACCGAAATGGCGGGACCGAAATGTCCTGCTTCCTTCTGAACGCCTCATATTACACGACCAGGGATGCAGTGGATGGTATACGGGGTATACGCCGTATACCTTCTGTATTTTTTAAAGGAACACAGTATATCCTCTGTTTCCCAGAAAAGCAATTGTTTACCCATTCTAGAGTATACCCTCTGCCTTGAGCGTATAACCTCTGCTTAAAGCGTATGTCTTCCGTTATTTTTTACGAATACACCACTATGTACGACATGGATTAAACATTAATATTCGTGGACTCATCATGAAAAAATTTTAAAGAAAATTTCAATTTTACAATTTTTCGGACTGCAAATTTGTAAATTTCTAAAAATCGCATATTTTTAATTTTTAAACCGTTGCGTAGAGAAAAAAATGCACTTTTAAATGAAATTTGTTTGAAATCGTTATCACAATTTGTTTTCAAATTGTTAACTTTTTTTTTTTTTCAGTTTTTATTACTTTTTTTGTCATTGTGGCAACAGAAGTATTCCATTTTTGGACATTAAACATGGACCAATCAGGAAACGAATAAAATAAAAAAGGTTGCGGAATTCAACCAATAAAAAAGTTCAGACATATGTCAGATTTACCAATTCTTTACCGAGGAAAACAACTATTTTCTAAATAGTTAAAAAATAAAACTTTGTATGCAAACTAGTGGTGCAGAGTTACAGTGTAATAAGGTAAACCAGTGCTGCACGGAGCTATAGTTAATCTATAGCTAATGGTTTCTGTTCCACCGTGTTTTTCTTTCTAAATCACGGCAACAAAATGGGGGATTTAGCAGCCCATTTAACAGTTTGGCAAGCTGAAACAGAGATTACACGCTATATCGAAGTTGGCCCGTATAATTAACAAGCCCCATGACACATAACCTGCACGATCCCCCCCCCCTCTTTACGCAACAAGCGGTGATGAGTATCTCGGTTATTATTAATTTTTACGCTGGCCATGCCTGTTGAAGCAGGGCGGTGTTTCTATGCGGTTAACAGCTATGGAAGGTTCTTTCTTTCTTTCTCAGTTTATTATTTAAAGTATATATATATATTTTTTTCAACACGACGGCATCTTTTGTTAATAACAGCCTGTCAGGAAGCCTTGGGTTTAGTAATTTATGCAACAGGTTGTACCTTTGCTTAGCCCGCTTTCTGCATGGCTTTCTTGATTTATTTTCTTATTTTAAAAACTTTTAAATTTGTTCCAGAGTCTTTAATTTTTCTTCCCGTAAAGAAAGAGTTTTCAAGTGCTGATTCTCACATAGGCTCGCGGTCTATCCCCATGAAGTAAAAATTTCCACAGCATTTTATAATTTTATTACAGCTACTTGGCTACCTTATTTTCTATGTGTTCATTTAAATTACACGAGGTCTTTCAGCTATATTTGAAAGAAAAAGAAACCCAATTTTTTTGCATATATAGGAAATATTTATAATTAATTTTATTAAATACTCAGTTACAAGTAAGAATTTATATTTAAAAAAGACAGGCAAAAAGTTTTCTTTATAAAAATTCACGTTTTGACTAACTTCATTCGGCAAAAATATTTTATTAGTACAAGATTTATTTCAGGTACGGTGGAATAAAATGATACCATTTTGATGAACTTTATATAAGAATATTCTAGTTTTATGAATTGAAATGAAATGCTTGAAAAAATAAATCATCCAAATCTTTCTATTTTAACTGTCTTTCTGAGATGCTTTAACCGCCATCTTTAATAAACTATTTCTTGAAAAACTGTTATTATTATTATTATTCTTTTGTTGTTGTTAGATTTCGTAAATGAAATCAATAGAAGAATAAGAAATGGGTGGAGTGTTTTGGGAAAGAAAAATATTATTCTGAAGAGTAATATGCCTCTTTGATTGAAAAGAAAGGTGTTTAATCAATATGTTTTGCCGGCACTAACTTATGGAGCAGAAACGTGGACAGTATCAAAACGGAGGATACAAAGACTACAAACGACACAGAGCAGTATCGAAAGATGTATGCTAGGTATAATTAGAAGAGACAGAAAAAGGATAAGCTGGATAAGAAATCAGACAAAAGTTTTTGATATCATTGAAAGAATTAAACAGCTAAAATGGAAATGGGCTGGCCTCATTGCAAGAAGACAAGACAATAGATGGAGCACAAATGGGTCCTACAATGGTATCCCAGAAATGTAAAACGACCAAGAAGACGACCCGAAGTAAGGTGGAGTGAAGAAATCAGAAAAGTACTCGGTGTAAATTGGATGATGAAAGCACTAGACAGAAACATTGGGAAAATACGGGGAGACCTACATCCAGCAGTGGATCGAAAACGATTGATTATGATAATGATTATGATTATGACTACCTATTGCAGTCTCCTATGTTAGAATTTCTGAAAACATTTTGCATATCTACACCGATCATGACCTCTAGACCCCAAAACTACCATCACTAAAAAAACTTTATCTATGTATCTGTATCACTTTTTTATGGACACGATCACCTCTATAATTCTCCTCATATATCTTCCAAACTGATACATATAATCAAGGGGCATAAAATCTCGGTCAGTTTCGTTAAGGGTGTATTCGAAAAAACGCTTTTCCACCTTCAGCGTTTCCACCGCTTTTCCGATACAATTTCAGACACATTTTTAAAAGTAGAATCATGAAACTTGCTGAGGGGATTCTTGAAGGGACGTATGAGGTGCCGTGTAAAGTCTTTTTACGCTCAATTCATTAGAATTTGATTTATAAGCAATTAACTTATCTGGAAGACCCTTTTTTTAGTTCCCTTATCTCCCATTTCGGAAAAATCGGTTCAAATTGCCGTTTTTGATTGCTTTTTTTGCAATATTTTGTACACTTATCAAAGAATTGACCTTTACGGCACCTTGTGCACTTTCTAAATAAGAGAATCAGCGAGTTTCATGTGTTTGACAGCAAAAGTTAATTCAAAAATAAATCGGAAAACAAGCAGTTTGAATCGAAATACACCCTTAATGGGCAAAATCGGACCAAGGGAATGAAAATAGGGAGAAATTTTGTGAAAAAAGAAACAACCCATAACTTTTTCAATAAAATACATATCGAATCAGTTCAAAGTTAATATTACTTCTAAAAAGTGGGACAGAAGTTTATGCATGACAGATTTTTGATAAAGTTAAAAATAGGCTCAAGGGGCGAAAAAAATAGGTTTTTTGGAAGAAAAAAAATTTATAACTTTGTCAATTCTCAAGATATCAAATCCAATTAAATTTATTATAAATTTTCCTAATATCATCTAAATCTTTTTTATTTACAAGTTTTTGATGGGAACAATTCTCATTGCAAAAATGAATAAATAAATAAACTAACATAAAATAAAAACAAAAACAAAAAGGGGAAGGGGTGGAAGAAAAAGAATGCATAATTTCGTCAATTCTTAAGATATCAAATCCGATTAAATTTATTATACATCTTCTCAATAATATCTACAACTTTTATTTTGACATGTTTTTGATTGGAGCAATATTTATAGCAAAAACAAATTAAACAAAAATAGGAATTGAAAGAAAAATCGTTTTATTAAATAGTTACTGAAATTCAAATCGCTTATATTATGACTCTTTTTTAATTCGTTTTGCTGTTAAACACTATCAATTGGCAAGTTCTCTTATTTAGGAACTATTTAATATGACATATTGGCCAGTTTTTATATAAAGGCAGAATATATTTCAAAAAATGATGTCAAACTTGGCATTTTGAACATGATGGCGATTGAAAAATTAAGGAAGTATTCAAGAAACAATTGCTTATTTTCTGACTCATTTTTATTAAATACTCGAATCGTAAGAAACTAGACTTAGAACATTAATCAAGATTTTGTTTTCATACTTTGTTTCTTTGAATTGGCCAAGCCTCGAATTCTGCGGCCTGTGGTCTTCATACATCTACCCTTTTTCGAACAGTAAGACCTGATATTTGAACTTTGTAACACCTTGACTCATCACATTTTGTTTTACGCACTTTTTCTCTGACTCTTTTCTATATGTGAAATATGCTAACAGAGAGAGACGTTTTTTTTCTCTCTCCCTTAAAATTGTTACTTCTTAATTATCTTAATCAAGAAATTATTATGCGATTTTATTTCATTAAAAACTAAATTTAAAGAAATGCTATCTATCATCAATGAGTGCAGTGTAGTTTTTATAACAAGTTATTAATAACATGAATTAAGTTTTTTGCAGCTGCAAGCCGAAAGTTGTGGTTAAAATGGATATATCGTGGATTGAATTTATCGGGATTCTGGGATGACTATAAATGAGGTAAGTGAACGATTTCCTTATCTCTTTATTAGATCATGCTGCTTTAACTAAATAAATAAAATAGAGGATCCTCCGCACCAGTATTTGTAATATAATATATAACAGATATATTTTATATTAATTTTTAAATCTATTGTTGCTCTCAAACGCATCCAAATGAGAGGCTGTCTTATTTATTTTATATAAATAAATTCAGTTCTCGTGAATAACAAATAAGCACCGAAAATATATGTCACAAAAAATTATTTTTTGAAATTTTCGCATAATATTCCGTTTGATATTAAATTAATTGGGATGAATGAAGATATATCAAATTTTGTTCCGATTAAAAAAAAAAAAAAATAAATAAAAAAAATAATAATAATAATAATAATAATAATAATGATAATAATAATTTGTGGGCAAATTTTTTGCACTACAAACAACTCGCTTTATTGGTGGAGTGACATAATGTCATATCGCTTTTAACTTTGAAACTTACTAAAAACACATCGTAGCTATACTTTTCACTTAACACTATTGCATTTTATACTATATTCGATAGCATTATACATTCGACTTTGCATTCTATTTCTTATTTTTTGAACTATTTTTTAAAAAAATGTAAAACACAAAGACTTCTAGAAAGCAGATAAAGTTTATTGCAAATGTGAAAAAGTGAACATAATCAAATTTTTTAATAGAAAACAGAAAAATGAGCCTATAAATTCCAAAAACGAAAAATTAAAAAATGTATCTATTATGTTAATAATAATAAATAAAACCCCGATTATCCGAAAAAAATAGAACCGAAGCATTTTCGGATAACCGGGGTTCCATAGGAATATTCGGATAACCGAGGTTCCGTCGGAATTTTGGAATAACCGGGAGGCTTATGGTGAAAATTTGTTTGATAAAAAGCTGTGACTGTAATTTAGAACATCGTTGTAATAAAAATGTTGTGGTATCGTATTCAAAGCGAACTGAATGACAAACCAAAATTACAAGTCGCTCCAACAGCAAAGAGTTAACTTATTGATTAAAATCAAAACCATTAAGATCTTAGATGCGGCACTTGCGGCACTGTCCTGGTGGAAACGCTCTCCAAGTTCATCGCTCCACAATTATTCAAAAAACTAAACTTTCAGCCATTTCAAAATATTGTGTGAACTCTTTTTGTCTATAAAAAAATTTGTGTAAAAATTTGTATAACAAATTTGTATAAAATTTGTACGGAAAGCTGTTATCGCCAAACCCTTTTCTAAAAGTTTCCTCTGTTGCAGTCTCGAGCCTAGAAGTTTCTACTTTGTTCTTTGGCAATTCCAAGTCCCTTACAAGATCATTTAATTCGGCTTGCGTTATCATGTGTGGCTGTGATGATGTAGTAGGTACTTCGTATTCTGACATTGAGGAAATTGATGATGAAGTAAATGTGATTTCATTTTCGTTTTTGTCGTCAGTCTTAGAAGGTTTCGGGTTTGGGTGAAGATCGCCGTACGGCAGAGCACGACTAGCCGATGGTATATTTGGATAGACTATGGCACTTTTCTTGTTTTTAGAAACACCTTTACCTTTTCCTAATACATGGGTTGTCAAGCAGAAATAACAATCAGTAACGTGATTTGTCGATTCCCGCCACTGCAATGGCACGAAACGAAATGATGTTCTTTTGTCACTCAGCCAATTTCACAAACCTGTAGCACACGAATTGTAGGAGTAGGAGAAATAAGGAACCCAGCTTTTGTCCTGGTATTTTATGTTTTCGTTAAAGTAATAAAAATAGGCCTTTTTTTTAAATTATTGTAGGCGATTTAGAACGCCTTTGTTTACTAAATATTACCTCCCCGCAAATGTAACAAAAATTGTCGAGATTATTCACACATTACCGAGACATTTTGCTATAAAATAATTTATAGTTTTTAGGTGCGTTTGTAATTATGTAAATACGTAGCATCTATTGTTGTCGCTCAGTCCGTCCGTCTGTCCGTCTGTCAGCATATAACAACGCAAAAACTACCCAACCGAATCGTTTGAAATTTAAAATACATAATTATTACATAATTTTGCCGAGTCATTTCAAATTTTATGAAAATCGGATGGATAGATCAATTACAGAGATAATCAAAAGGATTCCGTTACATTACGGTCAATGGGGAAAAAAGTTTCAAATGTATTTTAATCGTTTGAAATTTAAAACGCATATTTATTACATAATTTTGTCGAGTCATTTCAAATTTTATGAAAATCGTATGGATAGATCAATTACAGGGACAATCAAAAGGATTCCGTTACATTACGGTCAATGGGGGGAAAAGTTTCAAATGCATTTTAATGGTGTTAAACTCATTTGAATGTAACAGAATTGACATGAATCTATGAAATATGTACTAAAAAATACATTTTGTACAATCTGTGATGCAAATAATATTTATTATTAAATTACAGGGCCACAAAAATGCATTCCACTAAATAATGTTATACGGGGAAACATTGTTTGGGGGGGGGGGTTAATTATATTAAACTACTTCACATTTTATGAATAAGATATGCGTTAATGAAGTATAATAAAAATTACTCCCTGCATATTTACAGGAACACAAAGATTTCCACCACTATACTGTATCCAAAGTACGCTCTACTATATCAGCAAGATCTGAATATTTTAAAACTTCGTTATCAACGAACGCACCTCATTTGCTACGCTTTACGTGCAATTTCCAACTTGTTTAATTTTAGCACATTTATGATTTAGTAATACAGAACAGAGCACTAAAGTACGATATTTTTAACATTTGATGTCAACTAACAAAGTAAATATGAACATTGTCAAGTTGAATGAGGATAGAATCGTAAAAATTGGGAGATATGAGGTATCGTGAAAACTTAAACTAATAAATTACTTTTACTTATCAAATCGTATTTAGCATGGATAGACAAGGAGAAATTAGTTAAAATTGTTTCGGATGCATTTTCATTGTAGACTAGTGTAATTAAATAATAAGTTTAATTTAACTTAATTTAATTTGATTTAATGGTAAAATACACTGGTGGGCAAAATTTAAGGACGGAGTCCCAAAATGCCAATTTTCAAGGGATTTTCAAGCGATAATTTTCACGCGAATATTCAAAAGGAAGTAATATAATTTGAATAACTACTATCCCTGCATAACAGCTAGTCCATATAACCTCTCATTCAGGTCACACATGGTCACAAGAGTCACAGTCATCACAGTCACTACGGTGAAACAAAAAAATCCCTGTCGGCTGGGCCTATAGGCGGAGGTAGATTTCGAAGAGTGCTCAATTCAACAAAAAAAATATATGATTAGAGATAAACCCAGTTTAATAACTTCATTTGACCGTTTATGAAAAATTTTTAATTTCATTTTTCTTCAAAAACTGGTTTTATCAGAATCATCTTAAGAAAAATTCAGCTCAAATGCCCGTTTTGACAACATATTTTGAAATAGATTCTTAATTTATTAAAGAAATCGACCAAAACAGTACATTATACAGCTCCTAAATAACAAAAAACTGTCAGTTAAATGCATTTGAGAAAAAAATTGAATTTAAAAATGAGTCATAAAATAACCTATTTGTTGTTTGAATACATACTTAATTCTTTATTCATGATTGCTCGGAAAATTTTGTGCGAAATACTCACTTTGACAGCATTTAAAAAAATATATTCTATCTTTATCAAAAAACTGGCCAATGCGTCACAGTATATAGTTCCTAAATAAGAGGATCTGTAAATTGGATGCGTTTGAGAGCGAAAATGGATTTTAAAACGAGTCATAAAAAACGCAATTTGCTATGTGAAAACTTTTTTAAATTTTCAAATCGCAAAGACTTCGGGAAATTCTGTTCAAAATACCCTTTTTGGTAGCCTTTTTTGAAATATATTCCGTCTTCATCAAAAAACTGACCAATGCATCACATTATATAGTTCCTAAATAAGAGGATCTGTAAATTGGATGCGTTTGAGAACAAAAACGGATTTAAAAACGAGTCAGAAAAAAACGCAATTTCTTATTTGAATACTTCCTTCAATTTTCAGTCCGGATGACTTTCGGAAATTCTGTTCAAAATACCCTTTTTGGTAGCCTTTTTTGAAATATATTCTGTCTTTATCAGAAAATTGACCAATGCGTCACTTTATACAGTTTCTAAATAAGAGGATCTACCATTTGGATGCGTTTAGAATCAAAAATGAATTTAAAAATGAGTCAGAATATAAGCAGTTTGGATTTGAGGTTTTTTCTCCAACTCCTATTTTTGTTTAATTTCTTTTTGCTATACGAATTGATCCTATGAAAAACTTGTCAATATAAAAGTTGTAGATATTTTTGAGAAGATGTAAAATAAATTTAATCAGATTTGATATCTTAAAAATTGACGGAGTTATGGATTTTTCTCTTTTTTCAGCGCCCTTTTTCTTTTCGTTTTTAATTTTTTTCGTCGGTAAAAGTTGGTCCTATCAAAAACTTGTAAATACAAAAGTTTTAGATAATTTTAAGAACATTTACAAAAAATTTAGTTGGACTTGATATCTTGAAAATTGACGAAGTTATGAATTTTTTTCTCTCAAAATCCCTGTTTTTTTCGCCCCTTGAGCCCACTTCTAAATTTATCAAAAATCTGTCATGCATATACTTTTGGCCCATTTTTAAGAAGTAATATAAACTTTAAACCGATTCGATATCTACTTTAACTAAGAAGTTATGGCGTTTTTTCGGTTTTCACAAAAACGCCCCCTATTCCGACCCCCTTGGTCCGATTTTGCCCATTAACGAACTTAGCCAAGATTTTATCCCCTTTGATTTTATGTACAAGTTTGGTGGAGATTGGTAAAAAATTATAGAAGTTATCGTGTCCATAAAAAAGTGAGATATATAGATAGATAGATAGATAGATATAAACTGGTGCGATTGCAATAGGTAGTATTTCTTACGAAATATACCTAAAAATAGGAAATTCCATGCTTCTTTTTTATGAGTCTCAAATGACAACTATATGTGGCTCAACTCTCAGGTCACTGCGACTGCTGCTTTGTGACGAGTCACCAGGTGACTTTTCAGTGTCGTTTTATTGAGACTCTCGTGTGACTGGAATTTGGAGGATCAATTTCAAAGTCATTGTGAATGTTACATTATGATAAATCACCAAACAATGTCCCATTAAAGTCACGTGGTGAATTTTCACCACTTTTCACAGTGGTTACTTCACAGTAGGGTCTCTGTTACCATTTGACAAAGTCTTGTGATAGAAAGTCACCATGTGACTTTAATGTGTCATTATTTGGTTATTTATAACAATGCAACATTCACAATGATTTTGAAATTGAGCCTCCAAATGACAGTCACATGAGAGTCTCAATAAAACGACACTGTAAAGTCACCTGGTGACCCGTCACAAAGCAGCAGTCGCAGTGATCTGACAGTGGAGTCACATATAGTAGTTATTTGAGACTCATAAAAGAGACGCATGGAATTTCCTATTTTTGTTTCGCCATAGTGATTGTGACTCTTGTGACCATGTGTGACCTGAATGAGATGTTATATGGACTAGCTGTTGTGCAGGGATGGTAATTATTCGAATTATATTACTTCCTGTTGAATATTCGCGTGAAAATTATCGCTTGAAAATCCTTTCGTCCTTAAATTTTGCACACCAGTGTACATGATGTCTAGTAAGTCTATGTCGGTGCAAAATGTATTTTTATAAAAGCACAGTTAAAAATCATTCCAGATAGTTCTCCAATTTATATCTAGTAAATAAGGAACTGGATTCTCGTGATATAACCTTACAGAAAAGGCAATACTAATAATGCCTAATAATACACTCTCTACTGTCGGCACTTCAAATGCATAAAAAGCAAAGCACGGAAACACAAGAGAAGGCAAAAGGTAATTTGTCTGATTCTCCACTACAAACTGTTTTTTTTTTCTTCTTTATTTTCGATCTCCCTTTACTGTTGCCCTGCCGCACGAGAGTTGGGGGGCTTCAACAAATTTTCTCACCAACCATCCTGGGTGGCCTTCAATTTTAGTGACGTGTTAAACCGCCCTACAATTTCCCGCGTAATTCGTTCAGAAAGCTAAAACAGGTTTACCCAACAAGGTAGACGTCCATCATAGCCACTTACTGACGTGTGCGAAAAGACCCACCGCGCGATAGGGATTTCGCGCGGACTTATTTAGGGAAATATAGGGAAATAAAGAAGAGTAAAATTTTAGTAGTAATTTCATATTGGAGTGCTGATGGGGGACATTTGTCCAAGGCCTACAGTTTTTAAGGTCCCAAAATTTTTTACCAACACATTTAAAAGAACAATTTACATTTTATATATAGGGTATTTTAACTTTTTTATTATAAAATGTAACTAGATGGCACCCGATTTGACGGTAAATCTTGGAAATTTCATAAAAAGTTTTTTTTATTTTATTTATTTATTTATTTATTTATTTATTTTTATTTATTTATTTATTTATTGGAAAATAGTTGCTATTCTCGGTAAAGAACTGGGAAATCTGAAGTACATCTGTATCTTTTTATTGGTTGAATTCCTCAACTTATTTTATTTTATTCGTATTGGTCCATTACGTATAATTACGGTATTATGTCCAAAAATGGAATACTTCTGTTGCCACAATGACAAAAAAAGTATTAAAAACTTTAAAAATAATTAATAATTTGAAAACAAATTGTGATAAAGATTTCAAACAAATTTCATTTAAAAATGCAATTTTTTTCTCTACGCAACGGTGTGATAATTTAAAATGTGTGATTTTTAGAAGTTTAAAAATTTGCAGTTCCAAAAATTGTAAAACTGAAATTTAATTTAAAATTTGTTGTGATGGGTCCAGGAATATTAATACTTAATCCATGTCGTTTGTAATATGAGGCGTTCAGAAGTCAGTCTGATTAACCCCATCAAATAAAAATGCATATTTTAAACAGTTAAAGTAGTATATCTATAGGCATTTTTTTTTTCATCATTGATGTAGGAATATTAATGTTTAATACATGGCATTCGCAATATAGGACTCGTTATGATCATCACAAAAATGATGTTTATTATTATTATGGATTTAAATATAGAATTTATTTTATAAGTCTTTAAAATTTTAGTCTTTGAAAATATCGTGTTGGTGATTAAAAACTGTCGACAGAGTGAAATTTCGTATGTCTGTATTTTCAACAATTATAACGTGACGGAAAAGGCATGTTAAAATCATAAATTTGTAGCTATAGTATTATGAATTTTTGTAGAACTGCACATGCGCATTTTCAAATGTATTAAACTGTTTTGTACACAATTTATTTATTTATTTATTTATTTTTAATAATCACTTTTGAATTAAATTTTGAAAATTTGATGTGATTCTATATTATCTAAGTGATTCCTACAGATTCAAGACTGCCATGATTGTATCACTTTAATCTACTCAAAAAAATGAAAGTGAAAGAATTTTAAATTTGTACTTTTAACCGTGCTTGCTTCAGCAAAAGTATAACTAAAAATATTAATTGAACGAGTATTTATTTCTGGAAAATTTCCTAGTTTTTTGAAAATATAAAAAAATTTAGTATTTTTAATTTCTTTAAATTACATTAAATTTTTTTCATTTATTTTCACGAGTCTCATACTAAAGCCTTAAACATAAAATTTCACGCTACCAACTAACGATTTACGTGTTTTAATTACTTGAATCTTTCTGACATTTTCATAAATTATTTCATTATTAACCCCTTGCACTGGAGTGGAGATTCTCACTGATCTTTAGTGTCCTGCGTCAATGGACACGCCAAATGTTCTGGACAGCAGTATATTAAACTCATTTTTTTCGCCTTATCTCACAGCCGAATAATCTGCGATAAAAGATGGCGAAATAAACTGTAAGATATTAGTGGTGTATAAAGCATTTGGCGTTCCGATTTACGAGGATATCTGGCGAATGAGAGTCACCTCTGAAGTGCTAAGAATTAAGCCATGGATATAGAGGTCTGCATGGGACCGAGGCCAGTATCTGGCCCGGCGGAATGGTTCCGAATTTTCTAACGGGCCGGGCCGGCAGAATGAAAATAATTTTTTCAACAGGCCAGGCCGACAAATAAAATAAATGGCCGAATAAAATAATAATATTATTAATAATAATAATAAACTTACTGGGTAATATTAAAACTTACATTAAAACTTAAATTAAAACTTACTGGATAAGAGGATATTTGCAGCTTTCCACCAATCTACGGCATCGAAGCAGCCAGGTTAGAGGATATTTGCAGCTAGCCACCAATCCGCGCCAACGAAGCAGCTAGCCAATGAGAGCAGGCGGTAAATATGAATCTAGGAAAAAAAGTGACCGGAAAAAAAGTTATCGGAAAAAAGTGACCTAAATTACAAAAACGGAAAAAAAGTGACACGGAAAAAAAGTGACAAGGATTGATTTTGGGGAATTATTATTGATTTTGGGAATTCATTGGTTAAGTATGAAAGGGGGATCGGGGGGGGGGGCTCATAATTTAGGTAAATGGGTTTTTCATGCTGAATTAACTATTTTGGTTCAATTTTTGGATATACGTTCATACTGAAAAGACGCTTGCCTGATTAGTTTTGGGAAGGGACGATTACCCCCCCCCCCCATCCGTCCTCAGTTAGATGAATGGGTTTTTATGCAGAATTATCCAACGTGTGTCAAATTTGAATATAATATAGGTTCTTTTCGATAAGGCTTATATATAGTATATAATGCATGAAGAGTTTTAATGGTTATATATAGAGGGAGAACGGGGGATAACCTTTCTTAAATTAATTTAATAACTTTTTACGCATAATTATCCGATTTGCTTAGAATTTTGGACATAGATTCATTATGATAAGACGTATCTCTGATTAGTTATGGGGTTCTTCTGCTTATTATAAAGGGTGGGGGGCGAGCAATTATCTCCTTCTTAAACTAGATAAATAGATTTTTATGCAGAATTACCCCATGTATTTCAAATTTTAAATATAGGTTCTTACTGATAAGGTGGATCCCTGAATAGTTTTAAGGATTTGATATCTAAGTATTGAAGGGGAATAGAATATAACCTACCTTAAATTAAATTGCTTTTTACGCAGAATTATAGGATTTGCTACAAATTTTGGATTACACATTCATTATGATAAGGCGTATCCCTGATTACATATGGGGTTATTTTTCTAATTAAAAATTAAGGCGGGTGATTTTCCGATCCCCTTAAATTATATAAATTGTTTTTTATGTTCACTTATCCGCTATATTTCATATTTTGGATATATGTTTTTTCTCATAAAGTTAGTCCCAGAATAATTTTAAGGGTTTAATGGCTAAGTATACTGTCAGGTTCTGAGACCACCTCTGCTAAAGATTGGAATTTCCGTTATTTCTCTATCTTAATCTCTTTTATATTATACCGGCTGTGTACTAGAATTTTCAAGGTGACATTCTTTCTTTGTTGAAGGGAGAATTGACAGGTAATCCTCTACAGGTGCTGAGTGAGAAAGAGGAGATTGCCGAGAGGCGTGTTCATCCGTCAGTGAGGTATGTGGATGATGAGCTGACAAGCAACATGTCACTAATCAATAAAGGAATGTGGAATGTGTCCAATGGATAAGCCCCAAAGGGGGTTAACATTGGGGAAACACCGTGATTTGAGAAGAGCAAGTCTTATCTCAGATTAGTTCAGTTCCTATTTGGGTTCATACCTAGAGAGTAGTGTAGGACAGAGGTCCTGATAGAGTGTGCTCTGCGTTGTAGAGCGGAGGCAGTGCGTATCTGGAGAGCAAGGGACACAGACGTCCTGGTGTTTAGTGCTCTGGGCCGAGAAGTGCAGGCCGAGTATCCATGTGTTGGGAGATTCGAAAGTGATCTCCGATAAAGTTAATCTAACGTGCATTGAGTGTGAGGTGGAAGGTGTAATTCGAATAGTACACAGCCAACTTTTACTGTATTTAATTTAATGTTGAACCGGATCACCTATATCCGAGTTGTAATTGTATATAATGGTAAATAGCGTATTTAGTGTGTACATATATTCTAAATAAACTGTTAATTCAGTTAATTGACAGCGTCAGTGTTCATTTACACAATCCTCACAGTGGGTGACCGATATTACCTAGTAATATCGGTGGTGGCAGCTATAACTACCACGGACTTTCTTCAAAGTTGTGCGGGCTGAGAGGAACGTCCGGCATATACAGTGGGGGAACGGAGGATAACCCCCCTTAAATTAATAAATGGCTTTTTACGCAGAATTATCTTATTTGATTCAAACTTTGAATGTGCGTTCATTATGATAAGGCGAACTCCTGAGTATTTGTGGGTTATCCCCCGTTCATCCCTCTATACTTAGCCATTAAACCCTTAAAACTATTCAGGGATTCACTTTATCAGGTAAAACTATATCCAAAAGTTGAAATACGTTGGATAATTGTGAAAAAAAAATCTTATTTAAAGAGTGGGGGATTAATCGCCCGCTTTCCCTTATTTAATTAGCAAAAGAACCCCATAATTAATCAGAGATACACCTTCTTATAATGAATATACATCAAAAATTTGAAGCAAATCGGATAATTCTGCGCAAAAAGCCATTTATTTAATTTAAGGGTGTATTTCGATTCAAACTGCCTATTTTCCGATTTATTTTTAACTTCATTTTTACTCTCATATGCATCAAACTGGCAAATTGTCTTATTTAGAAAGTACACAAGGGGCCGTAATTGTCAATTCTTTGATAAATGCAGAAAATATTGCGAAAAAAGCAATCAAAAACGGCATTTTGAACAGATTTTCCCCTGGCGGGAGATCTGTAAACGAAAAAAAAGGGTCATACTGAGAAGATAATTGTTTATAAATCAAATTCTAATGAATTGAGCGTAAAAATACAGCACATGGCACCTTGTACATCTCTTCAAAAATATCCTCAGCAAGTTTCATGTTTCTACTTTTGAAAATGTCTCTGAAATTGTATCGGAAAATTTCGAGCTGTTGAAGGTGGAAAAGCGTTTTTTTTAATACACCCTTAAGGGGGTTTATCCCCCGTTCTCCCTCTATACATAGCCGTTAAACCCTTAAAACTATTCAGGAATTTACTTTATGAGAAAGATCCTACATCCAAAATTTGAAATAAATCGGATAAGCGTGCATAATTTTTTTAAATCTAATTTAAGGCCGGGGGTAGTAATCACCCGCCCCCTTTTTAATTAGCAAAAGAACCCCATAAATAATCAGAAATACGTCTTATCATAATTAACCCATGTCCAAAATTCGAAGCAAATCGGATAATTATCCGTAAAAAGCCATTAATTTAAGAAATGTTATCCCCCGTTCCCCTTCTATACTTAACCATTGAGCTCCTAAAATTCTTCAGGCACGTTATACTATATATAAGCCTTATCGAAAAGAACCTATATGCAAATTTGACACAAGTTGGATAATTTTGCATAAAAACCCATTCATCTAATTGAGGACGGATGGGGGGGGGGGGAATCGTCCCTTCCCAAAACTAATCAGGCAAGCGTCTTTTCAGTATGAACGTATATCCAAAAATTGAACCAAAATAGTTAATTCAGCATGAAAAACCCATTTACCTAAATTATGAGCCCCCCCCCCCCGATCCCCCTTTCATACTTAACCAATGAATCCCCAAAATCAATAATAAATCCCCAAAACCAATCCTTGTCACTTTTTTCCGTGTCACTTTTTTTCCGTGTCACTTTTTTTCCGTGTCACTTTTTTCCTTGTCACTTTTTTTCCGTGTCACTTTTTTCCGCTTTTGTAGTTTAGGTCACTTTTTTTCAGATAACTTTTTTTCCGGTCACTTTTTTTCCGTTTACCGGTAAGAATGGGATTTGAAGACTGCATTTCACGGCTAAATGCTTGCAACAAATTGCACACGCATTTGTTATTTTTTCCTGTTTTGATGATTTTATTTTTCCTGATTGATTTACAATCGATCTTCAAAATCCATAAATGTCATCATACAAAAAAAGTAGTAAATTAGGTAATCACTCCTTTTATGTTTTCTTAGAGATTGTTCAGGTGCACAGCGCACGTCGTGCGCGTGCTCAGAAGATTTTGCATGGAGTAGGTCTCATTGAAGATATTAATTTTAAAATAATTAATTATTGCATCATTTTTGTGGTTCAAAACAGTTAAAATCAACCACTATATTTCTTTATCCTTCCAAAACATGATTTTCGTAGCAGAAATACCTATGTTCTCTCAGATAAAATTAGAACTATTCTAAAATTTAAAATATTCTCCAGATAAAATTTTAATTTTTTTCTTATTTTAGTATGAATGGAGATTTTAAATATTCGCAATTTGTTTGAAAACATATGTGTTCCGGGCAACACCGGGCGCATCAACTAGTTGTTTATAAATCAAACTCTAATGAATTAAGCGCAAAATGACATCACACGTCATCTTATACATCTGTTCAAAAATCATCTCAGCAGGTTTCATGTCTTTACCTTTAAAAATGAGTCTGAAAATGTATCAGGAAATTTCGAAATGGAAAATTATATTTTCGAATACACAATTAAGGGTGTTCTTAACTGATCCGCTCAACAAGCGAAAAAGTTTTGACACATTTACAAATTCATTTTTTAACAGAAAGTTATAAAATTTTAATGCCTGACTATGAAAGCGATTTTGAATTGAACTTATTTTTCCATTTTATGATAATTAAATTACTTATCGAGTTATAAGCTATTTCGATGACGTAATCACAAGTTTTTCTCCTCCTTTTCGACCGGTTTTTCTGCTTTCGTCGGAAAATATGCTCAAAAGTGTCAACTTTGAAGGCTAGTAGTATATAGAGCCGGGTGTGGGACAAAAAGGGGCGGGGTCGACCTGTCAATCAAGAGTGGGCGTGTCCGAAAGACGTGCTGTTGGACGAGGGGTCAATGCAGGTTGAGGGGAAATCTACCTGTCAAATCATCAGGGGCGTGTCCGGTACTGTTATAAGATGGGGGAGTGATGTATCATACTCTTGGACGGGGGGGGGTGAATCACGTGATTAATAATGTTTTTAATTAATTTTACGGATGACGTCATCCAAGATGGCGTCATGGAGGAGCGGTGGGAAATTGGGTCACGTGATTTTTCGTAGAGGATAAATAGTTTAAGTTGCTGGCCAATTAAAGTAATTAAGACTGCAACTAATTAATTAAGCCGTGATTAATATTCATCTTTCTTATATGTCGGACCACGTGCTCATGACGTCATACATTCATGCCTGAACATGATCATTCATGTTTTATTCATGTCAGAACACAACCCGTTCATGTTAGACCTCGAACGCTGAACCACGTGTCAATGACGTCATACACACTTGTCAGAACACAACCCGTTCATGTTAGAACTCGGACGCTGAACCACGTGACAATGACGTCATGTGTTAGAACACATGAAATAGTTTTATCTGCAACCGATTGTAGAGTTGAGTTGTTTTCTTTTATCAAAAACTCGTTTTAACTGTAACGAAATGTAGCGTTGAGTTGTTTAAATGACCATTAACGGTAACCGATAATGAAAAAAGTTTGTTTTACAGCAAATGGCAACAGTGGTATTCGTCAGTTGCTGAAATTATTCTGGTGAGTGTAGCATCGTTTGATAAACTGAGGATTTATTTAAGTGTTTTGTGTAGAATTTTAAAATGAAAAGGTTCAGTTCTGATATTTGTAATTTAGAATCCAGAATGAGAAAAGAAGCTGCAGATGAGATCGATGAAAGCCTACGTATTCAACGTGAAATTAAAAACAGATCTGCAAAAAGAATCAAAGTTGATGATTCTGGAGAAACATTTTATACAAGAGAGTCATTACCAGGCAACATGTTTCACCTTGGTGACGATAATTATGTGTCAATTGTGTTTTTCCTTAGCCACACACGTGTACATATAAGAAGATTTGCAACCGATGAAGAAGGATATCTTCATCCAACTAAAAATGGTGTTTCGCTTTCTCCATCAGTGTGGCATTCATTTCAGCGAAAATCATACAACTTTAATGAACAATTTCTAATTATAGAGAAGGACTTGTGTGTTACACGGGAAATTAAGGAAGAGGGAAACCTTTATATATTTCAAAGAATGTTCCAGCGAAAGAATCTAAGTTTTCAATTTTTGCCTGAAAATGTCATTCTTTCAGGATCGCAGATGGCAAACATGCAGAATATTTTTTCTGCCATAAATTTGAAAGTTAAAGAGTGTTTGATACAGCAGACTTTAGCGCACTTTGTATCTTTCGAGCATAGTCATTCTAAAACAGTTTTGGATAGCAGCAATGCTGATATATTTTGCGACTTTCACAACTACGCCAATTTGACTTATTCGTTAACAAAGTGTCTGACAAAAGCAGTGAGTGCCAAAATTTCTGAACTCTTTGATTGTTTTGCATGCAAAGAAAAATATCCAAAATCAGATCTTCATGTTTGTGTCACCCAGTCTCCTGCTGAAAA
Organism: Maratus speculifer; assembly: GCA_964019185.1. Lineage (NCBI taxonomy): Eukaryota > Metazoa > Arthropoda > Arachnida > Araneae > Salticidae > Maratus > Maratus speculifer. The sequence goes on from OZ025298.1 coordinate 201,379,797, forward strand.
ATTTGAAGGAACTTTTGTATTGGCTTTTTATAAACTTGATTTTCGTCAATTAGCCAAAGAGTTTTATCACCAAAATGCTTATGACTTTTCAATAGTGCCCATAGACAATTTTTTTTCAACTCTAGACATTTCCTCTGTAATTAAAGACATTGAAAAAATGTATATCGACATGGATTAAATTCTGTATGGTAATGTAATACTATTATACAATTAAATTTATATTTTGTTAAATACATTTTGTTTTGTCTGTTTTTTCATGCTGTGTCTTGTTTATATCTATATCATAAAAAAAAGGAGAGAGTTTAAAAAATATTTTTTTAAAATATATTTTTTCATTTAAAAAAATGAATCCAAAAAAAAGAAAAAATAAATAAAAAATTCTTAGGTATATATTTAAAAAAATTGTTATAATGCTTTCATTTTAAGTAAAACTTTCATGCGGTAAGGATCGTCTTAATTAGTAGTTGACAATATTAATGAATGTTAACATCCGTTTTGATCATAATCATTGTTGCAATGGAAGTTTTGACTCAGACGTATCAGGATCCAAAGCTTCCAGCCAGTTACGGTGGTATCAATGCTTTGCAACGTGTTTTAAAAGGTCGCGTCAAAACGGAAGAGATAAAGAAATGGCTGCAAACGAAAGATTCTTATACTTTACACAAGCCTTTGCGACACAAATTCCCCAGAAATCGTGTCATAGTAGGAGGGTTAAACGAGCAGTTTCAATCTGATTTAGTAGACATGCAGTCCCTCTCTTCTTTAAATGATGGTTATAAGTATTTACTGACTTGTATTGATATTTTGTCGAAATATGCGTGGGTCATACCGTTAAAAGATAAAAAAGCTCCAGGTATTAAACGAGCTTTCGAAAAAATATTTTCGGAACGTAAGCCGCAAACTCTGCAGTGCGATGATGGGAAAGAGTACACTAATAAGTTGGTACAGGATTTCTTAAAAAAACAGAAGGTTCACTTTTTCACAACCAATAACTCCACAAAAGCTTCAATCGTGGAACGCTTTAATCGTACACTGAAAACAAAAATGTGGAAATATTTTACTGAAAAGAATACAAAGAGATATATTGATGTAATCGATAAATTAACTCACAGTTATAACCACACATGGCATCGTAGTATTAAAATGGAGCCAGCTTCAGTAAACTTAGACAATGAAAGTCAGGTTTGGGAAACATTGTACGGAAATGATAAAATCCCTGTAATGAAACATGACTTAAGTGTTGGCGATACTGTTCGTATAAGTAAGGAGAAACTACGTTTTGAGAAAGGATATGAACAAAATTGGACAAGAGAAATTTTTACGATTCATAAAATCATAAATCGAATGCCTGTCGTCTTTAAATTAAAAGATTTAGCTGGAGAAATCATAAAAGGAACATTTTATAAGCAAGAACTGCAAAAGATTTCCGATTCAGGTTTTTATCCCGTGGAGAAAATTTTGAAAAAACGAAAACGTAATGGAAAAATTCAATATTTTGTGAAATTTCAAGGATATCCTGAAAAATTCAACGCATGGGTTAAAGATGTTAGAATGATATAAATAGAACAGTCATCACAGTTACCGTTCATTTCATCAAAAGATGTCATTTTACATCACGCTCATTAGTGACAGCTCTATGAGCTTTTTTCGAAATAATAAAATATCGCAATTTACAACTCAGTTGCCCGCTCCTATGCATTTAAAGGGTGAATGGGAAGTGGCTTTGGTCGATTTCATTTATCCGCATACATGGTATAATGTTAGAAAGGATAATAATTTGTTTGGTTTTGATTTAGGGGATGGAAAATTGGAAGGCAGGAGAGTTCCTCCTGGATGTTATGAAACCATACCTGATCTCATTAAAGGTATGACGATACCATCACATAAAAATAAGATTGAATTTCATTTTCACCCTGTTACAAAAAGAGTCACAATCAAGACAGATAAAAAATCGAAAGTAGTTCTTCATGAAGGTTTAGCGGAACTTTTAGGGTTTGAACCCGGGGAATTTACAGGATTGCAACAAAGTCCTTTTGTGGCAGACCCAAAGTCATCGTTTCCCGTGATATATGTATATTGTGATCTCGTAGAGCCACAAATAGTAGGGGATGTTCAAGCCCCTCTTTTAAAAATTGTATCTGTCGAAGGAAGAGATGGCGAAATTATTAATTCTCATTATTCGAGACCATTGTACGTACCAGTTATCCGTCAACATTTCCAAACGGTACAAATTGATATTAGGCTGCATTCTGGAGATTTAGTGCCTTTTGAAAGAGGTAAAGTTTTTGTAACACTCCATTTTCGTTTACGGCAAATCATATAAAAGAGCCTTTCGTTTATTAAACTCTCATTTTCCTTTTTGATTGTGTTAAAGAAGGATCGATTAAAAAATGTTGGTGCCATATACGTGTTGTACACAAAAGTTCGAAGATTATTATACAGGGCAAACAGGAAAAGGTTTGTCTTATTATAGGGGGACAGTTTTACAGAGAGGATATGGTATAGGCGGATTTTTTGCTAAATTATTTCGCAGTGCAATACCATTTTTGATAAGTGGTGCCAAAACAATTGGAAAAGAAGCATTAAGAACAGGCACTATGGTTGCAAATGATGTTCTATCAGGTGAAAATTTTAAATCGTCTCTGAAAGCACGATCAAAAGAAAGCGGAAAAAAATTAGCTAGAAAAGCAGTTGAAAAAGCGGATCAAATGATTGGCCATGGAAAGCTTAAAAGGAAGCGCAAACCTGCAAAACGTATCATTTCATCGAAAGCAAGGAAAGTGCAAAGACGTGATATTTTTGATTGATAACATACACGTTGTACTATGGCTTTTGTTTTAAAGGACTCTCCCGAATGTGCCAAATCGGAATTAGAATTATTTCATCTCCCACCAACTCAAACCGTTATTGAAAGAGGGCAATGGGTTGAATTTCACCCGCTCGCCAATGTTTCTGATGGAGGACCTGTAGAATTTAATGTTTCTGGAAGCGGAGAAGATTACCTTGATTTATCCCAAACTCAATTATATGTCAAAGTGAAAATTTTAAAAAAAGATGGCAAACCCATCCCGGATAAATGTAAAGTGGGACCCGTTAATCTATTTTTGCATTCAATGTTTTCTCAAGTGGATATTAGCCTGAATGATAGACTCGTTTCTTCCAGTAATAATACCTATCCTTACAGAGCTTTGATAGAGAAGTTGCTAAATCACGGCTTTGATGCGAAAACTTCTCAACTTTCCTCAGAATTATTTTTTAAAGATACTGCTGGTCGTATGAATGTTGTGGATCCGGCAGATGCAATTCCCAATGAAGGATTTACGAAACGTGCCGAAATGACTAAACTCAGTGCTTCAGTGGATATGATTGGTCGATTGCATTTGGATATGTTTCACCAAGAAAGACTCCTCCTTAACATCGTTGATGTGAAAATTAAGCTGATTCGTAGTAAACCAGAGTTTTGTTTGTTGGCAGGTGAAGGGGAGTTTAAAATTTCCCTGGACCACGCTTCCTTATTTGTTCGTAAAGTACGAGTAAGTCCTGGCGTTGTCTTAGGACATGCTAAAAGCTTAGAAAAAACAACAGCCAAATACCCTATTAACAGAGTGCTTTGCAAAACATATTCTATCCCTGCAGGTAATATGAGTTTTGTTCAAGATAATATATTTTCAGGCCAAATGCCCAATCGCATCGTGATCGCCTGTGTGGATAATGATGCATTTAACGGCGACTATAAAAAGTCCCCTTTTGAGTTCAAGCATTACGATATTAATTTCATTGGCGTCTATGTGGACGGTCAGCCCGTTCCTCACAATCCACTACAACCTGACTTTAAAAACAATTTATTTATTCGTGCTTATCAGAGTTTATTTACGAATGCAGAAAACAAAGGACTTTATCTTTCAAGGTCAGAATATTCACAGGGATATTCATTATTTTGTTTTGATCTGTCACCTGATTTATGTGATGGTTCACATCTTAACCTCATTCGCCATAGTAATTTAAGATTAGAAATTAAGTTCGGAACGACTTTGGCTCAAACAGTCTCTTTGCTAGTGTATGCTGAGTTTGAAAATTTAATCGAAATCAATAAATCTCGCAATATTCTGTATGATTTTGGAAACTAATGAATTCATTGCAAATTCATAGAATTTTATCTCGTGATCCTGTTTCGGCGAGATATTTTGCAGGCGTTTTTCCTTCCGACAAAATACCTGAAATTCGAAAGTTTCCTTGCGCATTAGTGCTCAATACTGACAAACATGATGAAAAAGGATCCCATTGGCTGGCGGTTTACGTTCAAGATAAAAATACTCTGGAATTTTTTGATTCTTACGGCCTTCCTCCTGAAACTTATGGAGAAGACATATCAAGATTTGTGAAGAGATATCGTCGAATTCGTTGGAACAAGGCAATGCTTCAGAGTTTAACGTCCAATGTCTGTGGACAATATTGTATTTTCTTTCTTATAAAAAGATGTCAAGGACTTTGTATGAACTCTATTACAAATGTATTATCCAGAAAAAAGAATGATTTTCGAATCTATCAATTTGTCAAAAAAAGATATGGTGTAAACATGATTTTTAAAAAATAAAAATATTTTTCTTATTTTATGAGTGTGTTTTTATATTTATTTATTTCACTTTTATTTATTTATTTTTAGAAAAAATGCATGTATTAGATTTCATTTTCCTAGCAAGATCATAAAAGTTTTGTGTTGTTTATAGTTACTCAAAAATAGTTCGCCTAGATAATCAAGAAACTATAAAAATTGAAGTTTCGATTCATTCGTGTCATTTAAATCATGGAATTACTTAAGTTAGTAGATCCTTCTACTGTCCTTATTAGTGGGCCAACAGGCTCGGGTAAGAGTGTATTCGTTAAAAAGTTAATTGATTTTAAATATTTTCATCCCATGCCCGCACGCATAATATACTGTTATGGAAGCTATCAACCCCTTTTCAATTCAATGAAACATGTACAATTTGAAGAAGGTTTACCGTCGAATCTTAACTCTCTAAAAGATGCTTTAATTGTCATTGATGATTTGATGTCAGAATTATCTTCTGATGTACGATTGGGCAAACTTTTCACGAAAGGCAGTCATCACCGAAATCTCTCCGTTATCTTTATAACTCAAAACTTGTTTCATCACGGTAAAAAAATGCGAAATATTAATTTAAACTCTCAGTACATGGTACTATACAAAAATCCTCGAGATAAAAGCCAAATAATGCATCTATCCAGACAAATGTTTCCTGGTAAATCTAAGGCTTTTCAAGAAATTTTTAATGATGCTACTGCATTACCTTTTAGCTACTTATTCATTGATTTAAGGCCCGATTCTTTTGAAAGCTTGCGCATGCGCACAAGTATATTTCCTGGTGATAAACATTATGTTTATGAACTTCGATAAGCCATTTATCCGTTGAATGTCATTCGGTGAACATGTCTTCCATTGTACTTGAATTCGAGGGATTTCAAATAAATTCGAACGATTTTATTATCAAAGAACTCGCCTTTTATGCGGTTGATTCTGGATATCACTGTCGTTGGAGTTTTCTCCCCCCGCATCCTTGGAAGCAGCTATCCTTCAAACAAAGAAAGACTTTCACCTGGTTGACAAATTACTGTCATGGTTTGCAGTGGAATAGTGGTAATTTACCTTTTTCATCACTAGACCCTATACTTTTATCCTTGTTTATTTCTTACAAAAATATCTATACCAAAGGGTTAGTAAAAGCAAAGTTTTTAGAACGAATGTCTGGACGAAAGATTTTTAATCTGGAGGATTTTAACTGTCCTAAGATTGATTTATTAAAATTTTCAGTGGTAAACTGTCCCAATCACAAATCCTGTTTTAAAAATTGCGCTTTAACGAAAGCATTTTCTTATGGTATGCATATAAAAGAGAGATTAAGCTCAACAATCAGCATTTGTACTCAGGATGTCGACCGTGGAACATCTCAAATTGTTAAGCAAGACAAAGCAAAAAGCAGCCTTTCTTAAAAAGTGTCCCAATAGTATTATAAAAGGGGTCTGTGAATGCGCTTTAAATCTTTTAAAGGGTAACATACCTGTCTCTAAACGTCAAAAAAATAGATTATCCGCTCATAAAAGAGCATTGCGTCGTCTGGGAGATAAGAAAGTACCTTTGTTTAAGAAAAGACGACTTCTCATTCAAAAAGGAGAAGGGTTTTTGTCTATACTTATTCCTGCAGCAGTATCAGTGCTCAGTACGTTGATCAATGGAGTTCGCTCGTAAATTCAGACTTGTCCCAGCTGACAGAGATCAAGAGTTTGCCGATGAACATTTAAGTGATTTAGATAGACAGATTCAGACTATTTTGAAAAGAAAAATAGAGGATGATGAAAAAGCAAGGCTTTATACACAGATTTTGCAAAAGTTTGTGTCATTCCCAGATGTGAATGCAGTCAAACCCCCGGAAGAACAACTTCCTGACAAACACGCTGAAAATTCTCTTGATATAGAAAATGAAATTCTAAGTTCTGTCCCCGTTAAACAAAAGAAAACTGCTGTTAAAATTGTGGATTTTTTAAAACAAAATATGATTTCCTATACAGAAAACAAAGAACTGAAAATAAAAGATACTGCAATCGTTGGATCAAATGTTGTTCAATTAATTAATTTTTTATTAAGAGACAGAAGTCAAAAACCTGTTGCTTTTGATCAATTTCAAGAACTTTTAAAGAAAATTAGCTTCCCTCAAGAATTTATAAAAAACAAGTATTTGAAGAATGAACCGAAAACTGTTTATGCAAGACCTGAACCCCATCATAGGAAACGAAAATCATCATCTTACCATGTCACTTTACCAATATCACCAGTACCTTGGCTAAAAATGGATTAAAGAAATGTAAAAAACTATGTTTGGAACTTCAATGTATTGAATGAGAAAAATAAATTTTTTTAAATTATTATAATCATGTATTTTTAATTACTTATTTCTATAAAATAATAATAATATAAATATCTTTTTATATATCTATATAAATTTCCTCTAGAAAAATCTATCAATATAAATGTACTCTTTAAAAGAAAATGGCTTCTGAAACAAATTTAATAGACAAGTATTACATTTTAAAAATATATTTTAAGTTGAAAAATAAATAAATAAATATATCTACATTGATAAAAAAATTTCCTGAGAAAATTGCAACGAATCGTTATTCCTTCTTAAAAGCTTACCTAAATAATAAACTAAAGTTTTCTAAAAAGCTCAAAGAAAAACAGAAATAAATATATTAACAAAATTATTTATTTGTGAAAAAATGTACATAACAAAATAGTTTCACAAAATAGTTTCAAAACATCAAAAACCGTAAGGTACGGTTGAATAATTTTCACGAATCACTCTTTTTGTGTAACACATTTTATATGCTTTGAATTCTTCCTTATTGAACACAGTATGGGTTTTTGGATCTCTTGAAATTTTCCTTGGGTTGTGTAACACAATTGAGGCATCAAAGTCCAGATTTGACACTATATCATTCACGGTAGAAAAGTTCAATTTCTGTATATTTTTAAAATTTAAAGTAAAGCCACGAATCTTGCATTCTGTTTTGCCACCAGCAGTCTCATACGCATAATTTTTTGGACCCCTTGAAAAAAAAAAAGTTTTTAATATAAATATACATTTTTATTTTTTACTTTAAAAAATAAAAATAAAAAGAGTAACGAACTTTTGAAATGAAACATACCTGACACAAATGTCTTTATAGTATCTCCATTTAATTCATCAGTAAATTGGCCTAAAAAGTTTCCTGTAGGTGGATCATTCGTGCCACAACTTTCGTAGATTATGCTGTCTGTATCAAAATATAATACTGCATCCCCCAACTTTTCTATTTCGCTGTATAACTTCAATCTCGCATGGCAAGTTGTGAATGCGGCTATAAAAATATTTGTGGCTGTATCCTTCTCAATAAAATCTTTCTTTGTCTCCCACTGTAGGGCTGCGATATTCCATGAGGGTAAATACATATCCTTAATCTAAAAAAAAAAGAAAAAAAAAGAAAAAAAGATATTTTTTTTTTGCCCAATTGACAAGTAAAATACTTAACAGTAAATTTTAAAACGTAAATTAAAAACTAATTTCTATAAATAAAATAAATCTTGCTATTTTGGAAGAGTCTGCCATAAGTTTATTCATCTCCGAAATCGATGACACATAATCAATATGGCTCTTATACATATTCATACCCCAACTAAAAAAAAAAAAAAAAAAAAAAAAAAAATATATATATATATATATATAATATATACATAATATATATATATATATATACATAGTAATAAATATATAAAATTAATATATTCAAAGAAACAATTAGCTTACCGTCCCCAAAATGCATTAAGTGCTAACTTTGCAACTTGTCTTTTACCGGGATTTTTACAAATATTTTCATAATCAAGAACGATAGCTTCAATCCTTTTATATTCTTCGATGTAATTCTTTTTTTCTGTTTCACTAGTACAGTGAGCTGGCCACCCACTGGCTTCTTGCTTCACTTTCAGAAACCTATCGATATAAGTACGAAACAAATCTCTGCTCTGTTCCGCAAAATGATAGATTTCATACATCTGTTAAAATAATAATAAATATATTTTTTATACCATACTTAAATATGTTTAAAATCAGATTAAAAATTTAACATTCAGCGAATTTTTTCTTACCTTTATAATTTTATATCCTTTTTCAACAGCTACCTTTATTTCTTCTGTCACCCAAGTACCCGTTAATGATCGCTCTTCTCTTGTATGTTCACAGATTCCTTGATTCATTGTTTCAGCACATCTTCTGCAAAGTGGAAACATCAATTTGTCGTTCATTCTATATGGTAAAACAGGATGCAAAAGACCTTTTGGGGGTTCGATTTTACATTTGGCTATTCCAAAATATTCCGAAATATCTTGAAAATTCTCTGTTATAATCGCAGGGTGTCCAACTGGGTAAGGACAATACTTATTAACCCAAGGATATAGGCTTGTAAAGTCGATGTACTTTATTGTTCCTTCACTGTACAATTTGACTGCGTTCGTTCTCCCTCCATAAAAAGCGTTTCTGGGGTCAAGCCTGTCTTCGATTTCTAGTTCTAATAACATACTCTTTAAAGTTGGCTCTGTTTTCATCATAAGCTGAAAATCGTGCTCCCACATTTGAATGACAGTGAAGTTATCATTCTCAAACTTATCGACAATTTCCTTTGTTCGTGAAAAAAGAACCCCCATGGGTGTATGTGTTACAGGATTCAGTGTGTGGGATTCGTAACATATATTACATCCATGGTAGAAACAACCCTTTAAAAATAAAAAAACAAGTCATTAAAATAAGAATAATTAGCAAAGTTAAATTATTCTAATATCAAGATAAACATAAATATACCTGATAGAGAAAAACTGTTTTCGTTTCTGCACAGAAACCATCAACAGAAATAGAGTTTATTTTTACTTCACCATTTCCGTTTAATGCATGACGAATATTAATGTTTTTCATCCTTGCTTCGTACTCTAGCCAACGTATGGAATCTCTGCTGTAATTTGTTCGATTAAGATATCCTGCAATAGGCACCATTGCTATTTTATCTTTAGGAACATGGTTTGCTCTATATGAGGCCATACAAGCTGATGGTAGCGTTACATATCTAAAATAAAATAAAATAAAAGTTTTATCTTAAGTTATTCAATGATATTCTAACAAATCTTAGATTTTTCTCAAATTCAAAACAATATACTAACTGAAATGGGTCAACTCCGGCCAAATTCATAAACAGAGTCCTAAACTCAAGACAACATCTTCGTAATATGTCAACATCCGATCTAAATAAAAAAATACTCAAAGGTCAGAAAAAATTCCAATAAAAATTAATTAAAAAATATGCATTAAAAACATAATTAACGTACCTGCAATGCATCAGCATTTCTTTTTGAAAGTCAAAGTCAGTATTCTTTTGTTCATCATACCAGATAAAAAAATTTCTTCTATTCTCCTCAGACATACTTTCAGGTCCGTAAAATTTGGAATCTGGTATTGGTCCACAATAATTTTGGTTTTCTGGTCTGTTGAATAAGTGAGGAAAATAACCCTTACATAGCTCTTTAATGCCAAATGATTGTGGAAGCCGTGACAATGGCATTGGTAAAAAACTAAAGGAATCGATAAAAGAAATGTTTAACGCTTTTACTTTTATGCTTAAAATTTTTGAACCCTTTGGAATTATTGTAGGTTTCAAGCCCTGTTCTAATAGCCAACCTAAAATAAACTGTCCATCAAAACCTTGCAAATTATGTGCTATTACGGTATAGTTCTTATGCTTTGGCACAAATACAAAAGAACAAAACTCGTGAAGAGCTGAGTAACCGGAAAATATATTTTCAGTGCCATCATCTTTTTGAGACACAGCAAAATTTACAATATGCTCTCCAGTACTCTGATCTGTTTCTAGATCGAAAAAGATAAATTTAGAATTGGGTGTTTTTGGAGCAATTTTGTTGAGGAAACATTTATGATTATCAGTCTGAACCATTTTTTTACACGATGGACAATGATTTAAATGGCAGACATGGTTCTCTTTCGGACAGTCTTTTCTTCTAATTATTTTGCAACACCTGCGACATTGATAAATCTAAAAAAATATATATATATAATAATAACAAATGTAGGTATATTATTAAAAAACATTTATAATTGATGTAATCAAATTTAATTAATAATAGATAGAACAAAAAATTAATCGAAAAAATGAAATTACTTTATCACAAATGGAAAGAACTTTCTGTCCGGATGTGTCTTTGTGACATTCATAGCATTCAATGGAGCGACATACCCTCTCACATTCATTGCACCTAATTTCTTCCGTGGCAGAACATTTGTCTCGAAGACATACATAGCATCTGCTACTGCACATGTGAGAAGTTTCGTTTTGGTAAGCAACATTGCAGCTTAAGCAATAAAAGTTTGAGCCATAAAATCCAGTTAATGATTTTATAATATCAAAATGATTGTTGTGAAGCCAGAGATTAATCCTTTCAGCTCTTACGCTACCTGAATATATAACCTGTAGAAAAACATATATTCATAAAAATAATAGTTTAACAAGGATGAAATTTATATATAAAATACATATAAAGAATAATACAGAATATAAAAGCAAAAATTAAAACATACCTTATTGAAATTGTCAGAAGATATAACACATATTTGTACACCTAATTTATTTTCAAAAAGTGGAATCTGATCCAACCCACATGGTTCTAGTGGAAGGTTTAACTCCCTGTGAAGTTCTTCAGCCTTTTTCCTTAATGCTGGGCGATTTACTTTACGGTAAGATTCAATAGCAGTTCTGTCTTTCCTTAAAACTGCTAAACCATATATTATAGCCTTGGCACAGCATAATACAGATTCGTCCATCGGTACAGATATTACTGACTTCTTGTTTAACCGGTCTACTGCAATATTAATCACACGGCGCTTTCTTTCCCATTTTCCTGCACCCACTGGCCGCTTAACAGTAATAACATCAATTTTCAGAGACTGATCTAGACATAAGCCAGTTTTACTCTGAACAACCTTGTAAACACAGGATAAAATCTTTTCAACGGTCATATCCATAACTTTTAAAAGGCATGTCGAAATCGGTTTGTCCAGTACATCACTTTGAATGCATATGCGAATTAAATCAGTTCCACTTAAACCTGCAGTTGCTTGATCTATTATTAAACCAAGTAAACGTCGTAGAACTTGGAGAGCAGAGCCTAAATAGATCCCTCTTATGTCCTCTGAAATCTGAGAAAAGTCAATACTTGCCTCATAAGAAATTTCTTCTGCATTAAATCTTTTATTATGTCGTCTATGCCTTTGAGTTAATGAAACAGCTTCATTGCACTATATAATTGAAAAATAAATGTATAAGAATTACCAAAATTAAAAAAGTACTAATCTGATTTTTTACAGTAATTGGCATGGAAAAAGAAAAAAACTTACAATAGTGAAAGACGAATTTTCATTGTTACTAGTTGATGGTCTATCACGAGGTGCGGTAATATGACGTTCCTGAAACATAAAGGTAGTATTTTAGAACAATGATCTATTTTACTTAATTTTTTCATTTCACTACATTCTATTAAAAACAAAAACCTACATTCATTCCTGATCCATTTTGTACCGATTCATTAAAACATTTTTCTGCTCTCAATTGGGACTCTTCTCCAAATTCCATAGGTTCTTCAATAAATATTTGAGAAGTTTCACTCAAACACTAAAAATAATAACAAAAACGTTTAAAAAAAAAAAAAAAAAAAAAAAAAAAAAAAAAAAATGCATGCTATAAGGTTTAAAAATAAACTCACATCGTCATCATCCTGCTTAAAAGGAATTTCAGAGTCTTCGAATAGTATATAATCTTCATCTAAAAACTACAACAAGAAAAAAATGCATAAGAAATCGTATCTTTAGATTAATTGGTTATTAAAAGATAATAATAAAAAACCTACATTCAATCCTGATCCATTTTGTGCTGATTCATTGAACCATTTTTCTGCTTCAAATTGTGATTCTTCTCCAAAATCAATAGATTCTTCAATAAATATTTGAGAAGTTTCACTTAAGCACTAAAAAGATAACAAAAAATATTTTTCTTTTTCTAAAACAACAATATGGAATTAATTTTCAAAATATGATAGAGGTTAAAATAAACTCACATCATCACCCTCCTGCTTAAAAGGATTTTCAGAATCTTCGAACAGTACATAATCTTCATCTAAAAACTACAACGATAAAAAAGATACATAAGAAAATTCATCTCTTTCTGCATACTTTTCTCTCTATCTTTTTTATATACAAAATGCGTTCAATATACTTAATAAGTCACAACTATAATTAAAAATACAGTAAGAATAATATGGAAATATAAATATTATCATAACGTATGTACAGTAAGATAGACAAATTCACACAGAAATAATAAAAGGAGTCCAGTACTTTCAAAAATTCGTTAAAAATGACATATACATATTTTTTAAAAATCTAGCAAACATTTGCAAAATACGATTATTTTTTCGTGTAAATAGAATTAACACTCCGTAAAAACAAAACGAAAAAATTAGTCATACATATCTATTTTTAAAAAAACAGTGAATGATTTTTAATGCTGTAAATTAATTTTAATTAAAACACCACGTGGAAAAAAAACTGAATAAATAAACATACTTTTACAATAATAATAATAATATCTTAAGTCTTTACAAAATATATACTTTTCAGTTAAAATAGATAAATAAATAAATTTACATTCAATCGAAATATAAACATTATCAGAACGTATATAAAGTAAGATAGACATATTCACACAGAAATAATAATAATAATAAAAAAAGAAGTTCAGTACTTTCAAAAATTCATTAAAAATAACATATACATAATTTTTTTTAATCTAGCAAACATCTGGAAAAAAAAAGATTATTTTTTCGTGTAAATAGAATTAACACTCCGTAAAAACAAAAAGAAAAATTAGTCATACATATCTATTTTTAAAAAACATTCAATGATTTTTAATGCTGTAAATTAATTTTAATTAAAAACACCACGTGGAAAAACTGAATAAATAAACATACTTTTACAATAATAATAATATCTTAAGTCTTTACAAAATATATACTTTTCAGTTAAAATAGATAAATAAATAAATTTACATTCAATCGAAATATAAATCAACTTACTAACATTTGAAAAAACGATTATTTTTCGTGTAAATAGAATTAACACTCCATAAAAACAAAACGAAAAATTAGTCATACATATCTATTTTTAAAAAAACATTCAATGATTTTTAATGCTGTAAATTAATTTTAATTAAAACACAACGTGGAAAAAACTGAATAAATAAACAAACTTTTACAATAATAATAATAATAATATCTTAAGTCTTTACAAAATATATACTTTTCAGTTAAAATAGATAAATAAATAAATTTACACTCAATCGAAATATAAATCAACTTACTTCTCTAAAAGAATTTCCATCACTATCTTCATCCATATTTACAAAAACTGGTTAGCACAATTCAAAAAATCACAAATACACGATGAAACAAATAATGAAAATTCAAGCAACTGCTCCATACAACTGTTGTCAGATGCTGTATGAGAAACTTTTTTCATTACCGGTTACAGTTAATCGAAATCCAAACAACTCAACGCTACATTTCGTTACAGTTAAAACGAGTTTTTGATAAAAGAAAACAACTCAACTCTACAATCGGTTGTAGATAAAACTATTTCATGTGTTCTAACACATGACGTCATTGTCACGTGGTTCAGCGTTCGAGTTCTAACATGAACGGGTTGTGTTCTGACAAGTGTGTATGACGTCATTGTCACGTGGTTCAGCGTTTGAGTTCTAACATGAACGGGTTGTGTTCTGACAAGTGTGTATGACGTCATTGTCACGTGGTTCAGCGTTCGAGGTCTAACATGAACGGGTTGTGTTCTGACATGAATAAAACATGAATGATCATGTTCAGGCATGAATGTATGACGTCATGAGCACGTGGTCCGACATATAAGAAAGGTGAATATTAATCACGGCTTAATTAATTAGTTGCAGTCTTAATTACTTTTTAATTGGCCAGCAACTTAAACTCTTTATCCTCTACGAAAAATCACGTGACCCAATTTCCCACCGCTCCTCCATGACGCCATCTTGGATGACGTCATCCGTAAAATTAATTAAAAACATTATTAATCACATGATTCACCCCCCCCCCCCGTCCAAGAGTATGATACATCACTCCCCCATCTTATAACAGTACCGGACACGCCCCTGATGATTTGACAGGTAGATTTCCCCTCAAACTGCATTGACCCCTCGTCCAACAGCACGTCTTTCGGACACGCCCACTCTTGATTGACAGGTCGACCCCGCCCCTTTTTGTCCCACACCCGGCTCTATATACTTATAAAAAATCTATTGTGTTTTTTAAAAAAGAAAAGAATGAGTGCAATTAGATAGTTTCTGAATAACAACACCTGCTATTTCCATGCATTTCCGAACAAAAATAAATTAATGCAAGTGTCACAAAGTTGCCCTTTTTGATTTAAGAACACCCTTAAGGAGAATAAGTATAAATGTGCGTCACGAGACGATACTAGTTTGACGATATCAATACAGAAATGCAACTTGTACAGTGTAGAGATTGGCATCGAATAATTACTTTGTGTAAAACCCGGGCTTAATATTTTTTTAGAAGACTCGAACCGGGCCGAGATCAGGCTTGCAATTAATAGCGATAAAGAAGTTAAGCATATTTACCTTTGGAAATATACTTCTTGGTTGTTTTTAAATTCACTTCTCGACAACGCGAAAGTTTGACACATTTTCTGATTAATATTTAACTGTAAAGATATAAAATTGACATGCCTCACTATTGGAGGGATTCGGAATCGAATAGCGTTTTCCATTTTTGGTAAATAAAATATTTGTATATACTTGTTGAGATATAAGAGATTCTTGTTCAGATTTTTCTCCCTTCCCATCCTGTCGCTTCGCAAATTCGATTCAAAATGCTAACTTTGACAGCTTAATTAAAAGACTTAAATTGCTTTTATCAAAAAATGGATATAACGCCATTCGATTGCATAGTTTCTGAATAAAAACACTTGCTAATCTTATGTATTTCCGAAAAGAAGTGAATACAAAAATGTTAGAAAGTAACTCCTGTGAATTTAAGAAAATCTTTGATAAAATGATACAGAAATATTTTCATACATCTACTTTTTATTATACAGTTTCTAAAGTTACGATAATTTTAACTTCCTTTTTTTTCTTTAATTCTAAACCATATTAATTTTTTAATGAATCTTTATTTGAATGCTGAAAGTCTAAGAATCTAAAAAATCATTAATGTAGTTATTGTGTATTTTCTGTAAAATATACTGCAAAATCATATGTATAATAAATATGTATGCAGTATTATTTAAAAGAATCTTAATTATAAGATAAAAATCGGAATTTTTTCGAAATAATAGTTGTGTCGGGCCACAACGGGCCGGGCCTATTTTCACTAATTTCTGTAAGGGCTTATAAAAATGTTGAAAAAAAAAAAAACTGGCTAGCCCGAGTTTTTTACTTTTACACCGGGCTAAGCCAAAATTACTTTCGTGCGGGAAGGCCGGGCCCGGACCTGGAAATTCCGGCCCGTGCAAGCAGACCTCTACATGTACATCAGAGTAATTCGTTCATAGTTCACATATGAATATTTCTCTGTCCTTCTGTTTCCTCTTCTTTCTTCTGCTTTTATTTTTATATATTTATTTATTTATTTATCGGAAAACAATGAATACTTTTCTTACACTCTTAAAACTAAAGTGGATTTGGCTTCCCAGGAAAGAGCTGTAATTTATTGAATTGTAAATGAGTTGTTTTTTAAATGCTTTACTCATCTTGATTTAGATTGCATATTTAAATTACTTATACTGATTTAAATTGTTTAAAAACAACTCACTCACTTGAGTTGTTTCAACTCTTTATGAGAAGCTGGCCTTTCAAAACGTGAGATGACCGAATTTCGGCTCGAGTTATTTTTTGGCTGACATTTTAAGAGAGTAGTAGACATGCCTGTATATATAAATCTTGATAATGTTCATACAATAAATAACAAAATATGGAGATCAGTTCAAATTGCTTAAAATATAATTACATGCAAAATATTTTAGTTTAAATATTTTATTAATATAAAATTGTGAAACCACTTGCAAAAATTTTTAGCAGACTTCACTATTTTAAAGGTTCAGATATTTTTTCAGATAAAAGGGCTTTCGGGGATTTAGTTTAAAAACTCTAATGTATAGTTCTTGCCTACATGATTTACAAAACTTGTTTATTTACCTTACTATTTTTAATTTAATTAATTTATGTTAACTTCTACGCTCCAAGAATGAGGATATATCGATTGGTACGAATCTAGGGGAAAAAGTGGCAAGGAATTGATAAATATTGAACTTGTCGGTAAATAAACACTAAAAACTAAAGTTGTAACATTTATATCATTCTCGTAGGTCAGCGGTTCCCAACCAGAGGTACACCTAACTTTGAGGATACGTAGCGGGTTTGCTAAGGGTACATGACAATAACGTAAGAAGTAATGGCGGAAATCACAAAAATATTAGAAATGACGATGTAATTTTTATTCACTTTTTACATCGTTGAGAAAAGATAATTACTAATGAAAAAAACATTATTATCATATTATATTAATCTATTAATTATTATATATTATATTATGTACATTATAATAGACAAATACATTTTGAAACTATAAATATAAAATATTAATATATAATTTAATAATAATAATACTTAAATTATTATGTATATTTAAAATTATAAATAACAATTTAAAAAATAAATATAATAGCAAATAAATGTAAATAATATAAATATAATACAATATAATATTATGTATTATATAACACAGTAGAATTATATTATATTATTAATAATATCATTATAATATTGTAACAGGATGACTGCCTTCCCTAAATTATAGAATCTATAGGTGGCGCTATTGCCACCTTCGGCAAAATATCCTGAGATATTTTGCCTTCCTTTCTAAAAAGACATGAAATGAAGTGATTTAATTTTCACTTAAGATGTAAGAATGGGATGTGTGGTCGATATACATCTCTGTTAGAGATGTTCTTTGTGCTAAGTAATTTTTATGAATATTCAATTGATTGAGTTGCGCTGGTCTTGCGATTTGTATATAATGTTATGTGTGTTGTGTCGTCTACAATAAAATGTGACTGTAACATCTCTGTTCTATATTTTAAGTACCGAATAACATCCCACAATATTATTATACATATATATATACATATATATTAATAATAATGTAATAATATTTATATTATTATATATTATTATTTATATTTATGTAAATTACTAAATATATTATAATATAATATGAATAATAATAAATAAATAACAAATAAATAATATTAAAAAATAAATTGAAATTATAAATATAAAATTATATAAATACAATAAAATACTAAATATAATTTAATATTGATAACAAAAATTTAGTATGTAATCTCATAATTTAATATATAATTTAATAATAATATATAGTCTTTTTTTAAATAAAATATATAAATATTATTATAATTATTATATTATGTAAGAATCATACTTATATAATATATAAAATATTTATTATTATTATTATTATTTATAATTGACTATATTATATTAGTAGTTACTATATTTCTATTTACTATATTTATTATATTATTTACATTTACATTTATTATTGTTATTATTATTATTATTTATTTGTTTGTTTATTTATTATTATTTGCTTATATTTATTTTATTTTATTTATTTACGCAGTTTTTTTAATTGATTTACTATAAGTTAATAAAATATTGTCATTTTTTAAATAAATTTTTATTAATGGGTATAATGTTTAATATTTAATTTTATTTATTTATACATTTATTTTTATTGATTTAATATGAGTTAATAAATTATTATTTTTTAAAAATAAATTCTTGTCAATGAAACTAATTTTTAATATGTAATTATATTTATTTATACCATTATTTTTATTAATTTACTATCATTTAATAAAATATTAATTTTTTAAAAAACAATTCTTGTTTATGAAACTCTTTTTTTAGTACTTAATTTTATTTATTTTCATATTTATTTTTATTGATTTACTATGAGTTAATAAATTATTATTATTTTTTAAACAATTCTTGTCAATGAAACTAATTTTTAATACTTAATTTTATTATTTATACATTTTTTTTCATTGATTTACTATGAGTTAATAAAATATTATCAATTTTTAAATAATTTTTGTCGAAACACTAATTTTTAATATTTAATTTTATTTATTTTTAGGATTATTTTTATTAATCCATTATCAGTTAATAAAAATATTATAATTTTTTTTTCAAATAAATTCTTCTTAATGAAACTAAGTATAAATTTTAATATCATCTAAGGGTTATAATTTAGTTGGTTGGTTGAATGGGGTTATATGGTGCAAAGTTCCCTGTGGGATATGCTGCGCCAAAGGTTATATTTTAGTAATTAAAATGAAATATACATTTTAATGCAATAATAACATCAATAATTCACAACAAAAATAACATTTTGGTGTTTGAAATTCCCATTATTTATTGACAAGTTCAATATTTATCATTTCCTTGTCACTTTTTTCCGTGTCATGTTTTTCCACTCTTTTTTTTTTTTTTTTTGGTCACTTTTTACCGGTCACCTTTTTTTCCGTTTACGATGAGTATTCCTACCTACCGACAAAATATTCTTAATGTGAACTTTGACAGTATTTTCTGTAAAATCTATTCCGTATACGAAAAAAAAAAAAAAAAAAAAAAAAAGGAAAAGGTATTTTGATTTAAAAAAATGAACTAAAATTTATGCCACAAAGTAGTTGTTTTGAATTTGAGAACACTCATAAGAATCCCATTTATATTTTTTTACGAATTATAGAGAATTTCCTACTAACAAAGAGTTTGGAAGAATTTCATGCGAAAAAAAAATATTGCAGATTCTCCAAATTATAGCTAACCAACCAATTTGCTGAGGCACAAAGACCGTTTGCCCTAGACACAAAAATCTCATAAGCAGTTCCTTGAATGTCATGCATTTACATCCAAAAATGAGTTCGTTTAAATGCCATAAAGTTGCAAGGTATTTGATTATAAAAAAAATTGAGAACAATTTTGAAGTAACAGCAGTTTAACTGGGAAAAAAAAAAAAAAAAAAAAAAAAAAAAAAACTATTCATGAAGACGGGCTGAACTTATAACGTATAGATAGTACGAAAATAGTCATGGACGCTCAACTGTTACATAATTCATTTGGAAAGGATTATTAGCTTGACGAAAGGAGCTAAAACCGCGCCAATAATAGCGGTTATTAGCATTACAGGCAAAGCGTGCAGATCGTAATTCATCATCCATTTTTTATTTCATCATAAAAACCTTGGGAGGAAAAGCGACAATTTATGGCTTTTTCTTTTAGATTATGTGTTTCTTCTATTTATTTCTGTTTGCTCATTTCTTTTATCTCGAACGAGACCCTTTTTTTTTTTTCACAATAATATGCTGCGATGTAGTAAACGCTACAGTAAAAGCGAACGAAGAGCTGAACCAATATTGCAGACAGCTAAAGAAGTGTTTTTCTTTAAGACTTCTGATAGTCCTTCACCTCACGTAGGTTAGGGATATAAGCACAAATCAACCAGTTAATTGGGGATAATTCTTTCCCTTTCTTTTCCTTTTTAATATATTTCCACTTGCAGCATGATTTTTATTTGCTTGTTTTATAAGTGTGCGAAAGGGAACGAATTCCGATGATACACCGTAAAAAAAAGTCACACTGTTAAAAATTTTGTCCTAGTTTGAACCAAATCTTGGTACTCAATAACTGCGACTATATGTTGGTGAAATATTGAACCAATATTTGGAACTCTTGTTGAAGCATAGTTCCAATAGCTGCCACCATAAGATGGTAAAAATCTCGTACCAACGTTTGGAATTTCGATTGAACTTACTTCCTATCGCATTATCCTTCCAACAATTGAAGCTATACTTTATGTGTATTCTCAGCTTCTCTACTCAATAAGCGCAAAACGTTTTGACACATTAACAAATTCATTTTTTAACGAAAGGATATAAAACTGGTCGGTCTGGCTATGTAAGTACTTTCAAATCGAACTCACTTTTCCATTTTATGATAATTAAATTACCTACCGAATTGTAAGTCATTTTGATCACGTGATCACGCGATTTTCTACCTTTCGTTGACTGGTTTTTCTGCTTTCGTCGGAAAATGCGGTTCAAAACATTATTTTGGACGGCTTGTCCTGAAACATCTATTGCGTTTGCACAAAAGCAGAAACATTAAGTGCGATTAGATAGTTTCTGAATAACAACACCAGCTAGTTTCATGCATTTTCGAACAAAAATGAATTAAAACTTATGTCACAAAACTGCCCTTTATGATTTAAAAACATTTTTAATGGGAGCTCTAAGTGTATAATACGAGATTTTACCATCTTATGGTGGCAGTTACTGAGATCCAAAAATTGGTTCAAACTAGGACAAGATTTTTAACAGTGCAGAAGTTTCCTAAACTACGAATGTTTACCATAATCACGACCGAAAATATTCGATAACCTCTTCAATGTCACCCAATATTCCTTATCTAAAGTATTCCTTTATCTTTATGAAGCTTCAATAAACAATTTATTTTCAAAATTGAAAAAAGGATTTATGAAATGAAATTCGTATTAATTGCCCGTGATTTTCGGAAATGTTTTCGAGTAGCTTATTTTACAATGCACTAATCAGTTTTCACAGCCCGGAATATCGGTTTTTTTTTTTATGTTATCAGACCTCATCTAAACATGTTTAGCTGCATAACTGAATTTCTGCATTCAATTGTAACAGAAAAATGTTAATTTTAGTGTTATTGTTAAGGGGCTATTTCAGTCAAATGAAAAAGACCTGTTTGCTAATGCTATTCCTATGGAATAAATTTATAAAGATATCTCGGTTGCATTTCAATATTTTTAAATGACTCTATTTCATTGGGTAACTGAGATTGATCTGAATACCGGCCATTTTTTAATTTTCGATTTTGGTTGCAGATATTTTTTATGAGGGTATTTTCGCTTCATAAAGCGGTTCCTAAAATGAAAGCGTCCCCATAAAAAACCTCAGTAAACAAAATCAAAAAAGTAAAAATAAAAAAATAAATAAACGACCTGTGCATCAATCTCAGCTATCCAATGCAAAAAAAAAAAAAAAAAAAAAAAAAAAAAAAAAAAAAAAAAATATTTAAAGTTATTAAAATGCAACCGAGATATCTTTATAAATTTCTTCAATAGGATTAGTATTAGCGAACGGTCTTTTCATTTGAATGAAGTAGCCATTTAATGCTGTAACTTAACATGTTTGCTGAACATGAATGTATTTACTTCGCACCACATATCTTCCGAAAGACCGATTTTCTGAAGAGAGAGCACTGACTGATTAACCCCTTAACGCGCAGTGTTGCCGGTTAACGGTAGGTTGCCGGGTCGGCAACACCTAAAGTTCCCCCTGTTTAGAGACACAAAAACTCCGTGAATATTTCAAAAACTACTGTAATGGCTACTTTAAATCTTTCTTATGAGTTCTAGATGGCAGCACCACAGAGATCAAACTCTACTGTTTTTAAATAATAGGTCAAATGTTTTACTGTAATACGCGCTTCACAGCAATGCTCTTCTCACTGCGCTTATCAATGCTTTACTTATATATGGGAGGTGACCACTTCAGCAACAGCTGTATAATTAAAATGGTTAGTGCAATCTTTACAAAAAAACACCTGTGTACTTCTCTATAGGCCTAAATAGATTGCCTATTTTTGTTTTTCTTTAAATTCCAACTTTAAAGAGTAGTGCGCCGGAAAGGGTTAATGCTGCGTACGTTCGTAAGTACGTAACGCGATAACTCATGATAAAAATATCCGATTTACATAAAATTTTGGATATAAGCTTATTATGATAAGTCGCTTCCCTGATTAGTTTTGAGAGTTCATTTACAGTACATTTCGTTGAATTTTTAGATGTAGGATCATCTTAATCAGGTGCCTCCGTGATTAGTATTGAGTGTTCATTGGATAAGTTTAAAGAGGGGGAATGGGGGAAGTGATCCCCCAGTCTTAATTTAGGTTTTTCACGCAAAATTTACCGATTTGCTTCAAAATTTGTATACAGCTTTATTCTGAAAAGGCGCTTCCTTGATTTGTTTTTGGAATTCACTGGATAAGTATAAAGGGAGGATAGGGGAAACTACCCGTCATAATTTATGTAAATGGTTTTCCATGCAGAATTAACCGATTTGTTTCAATTTTAGGATACAGATTCATAGTACTAAGAAGCTTCGCTCATTTGTTGTGGTGTTCTTTTGTAAATTATAAAGGGGGGTATGGGAGATTACCTTCCCCTTAAGTTAGCTAAATAGAGTTTTATGCAGAGTTATCCGATTTGCTTTAAATTTTGGCTGTAGGTTCTTTCTGATAAGTTGAATTTCTGAACAGTTTTGGAGCTTTAATGGTTAATAATAAAGGAGGGAACGAGGGACAACGTTTCTTAAATTACATAAATGGGTTTTTATGCAGAATTATTCGACTTGCTTCGAATTTTGGACACAGGTTTATTATATGATATCCATATAGATCCTTGATTAGTTTTGGGGATTCAATGATTAAGTATAAAGAAAGGAAATGGAGGGGGGGGGGTATTTCCTTCCTTATTTTTTTTCGAAAGGCATTATTATATAAGGCTGTAATATACAATTAGTCTGCATAGCCTGTGAGCTCTATGCCACCAGTTTAACTGGGCATCATTCTTTTTATTAATTTAAACACTTGTGCACGAGAGGTGTACCTCACTTCCGGAATGTCAGCTCGAAATGCCATATTCTGGAAGTGAGGTACGCCTCTCGGCCTATCTGCCCCCCCCCCCCCCACCCACCACCACCACCTTCGTCATTTTAAACTCTATCTTTTTATCTAATTTTAATTTGTATTTTACGCACTGAAGATGGGGGTCTTAAAGGCCTTGAGACGGACGTTTGCATTTTATAATATTTTTATTTGTGTCTTATAAACCATTCTATTTCATTCATTATACATTGACACAAAGTACAACCATTCTCTCTTTTTGATAGTAGACTAATATTAGAAAAAATGGTAGACTGCTATTGAGTATTTCTTTGCAAACTTTTACATTTCTTATCTACTTACATTATATGATGTCTAAAAGAGAAGGTTCAAAATTGGTCATAATTAATTATTTTAATTTGCCACATTACGATGAAATGTTAACACAGAATTTCTTTTGAAAACAAAAGACTACTAATTTGTTATAATAAAATTTTAATCATAAATTTTATAATGATATTGTTTGTTTTTTGTATGTGTGGAGGGAGCATTTAGGAAGCCGAGAAGGAAAAAGAAACCAAGGTTTTTTTTGTTTTTTTTTAATTTTAAGAGCAGATCATTTAAAAAAAGATGTAATTTGCAATTGAAAGCAGAAAAAAAGGAGGGGGTGGGGCAAATGCACTTCGGATATGAATGTTGATCATTGTTTGATACATGTAAATATCTCATTCGAATTTATAACATAAAAGAAAAACTTTCATTACGTATCCTATGCTAACAAGTGTTTTTTATACAACAGCGTTATCATCGTTTTATATCTGGACGTAACAACACGCGATGCAATTTGTCATCTTGTAACAACACAATGCGACAAGAGTGTGAAAAATTCCAAATCTTCAGGTTTTATCAGCATCGTTATCGCTTCACACCTTTGAAGGTAACGAGGGCCTCCGCTACGTTTTCAAACACACATTTTAGGATAAATGCGTATCGGCATTTTGTTTTTAAACGGACTTTAAAAGTAAAACTGAAAATGTATTTTTTATGCGAATCAATTTTCAATAGAATATGTCGCATTTATAAATCATCATGATTAAAAAAAAAAAAAACTTAAGAAGTTACTTTATTCAAATGAAAAGACCCATTCGCTAATACTAATACTATGGGAAAAATTATAAAGCTATTTTTTTTTTTAATTTGGTAACTGAGAATGATTTGAATGCAGGCCGTTGCTTACTTTTCGATTTTGTTTACAGCTATTTTTTATGAGGACGCTTCCATTTGCGAAACTGGTTAGGAAAGCAAAAGCACCCTCACAAAAAATATCTGCAACCAAAATCGAAAAAGTTAAAAACGGCCTGCATTCAGATCAATCTCAGCTATCCAATAAAAAAAAAAAAAAAAAAAAAAAAAAAAAAAAAAAAAAGTCATTTAAAAATATTGAAATGCAATCAAAATATCTTTATAAATTTCTTCCATAGGATTAGCATTAGTGAGCGTGTCTTTTCATTTAAAGGGTGTTCTCAACTGCTCCGCCTAACTAGCGCAAAACGTTTTGATACATTTACAAACTCATTTTTTAACAGAATGATATAAAACTTTTCGACCGGTTTTTCTGCTTTCGTCGGGATATCTATTGAAAAACGTCAACTTTGAAGGCTTGTTATGACAGATCTATTGTGCCTTTAAAAAAACAGAAAATTGAGTGCAATTAGACAGTTTCTGAATAATAATACCTGTTATTTTCATGCATTTCCGAACAAAAATAAATTAAAGCATCTGTCATAAAGTTGTCCTTTTTTATTTAAGAATTTGTACACGTATATTTACATTTTTAATTTGTCATAGGGTCTGCTTTCATAAAAAAAAAAAAAAAAAAAAAAAAAAAAAAAAACGTTTTTCAATAACATTTTCGGTCCCTGGATCCCCACTTGGGGACGTCTGTTCCCTTTATAAAAATTAGAATAGTTGATTTATTTTACATTTTTGCATCACTTGTTAGTTGAATGTTTTTTCAGTTGAAAGCATTTCCATCTGAATTTGCAAAATGCCTAAAAATGTCCAAAAAGCAGTGTGACCAAGAAAGCGATAGATTTTCATAAATAAAAACAAAAGACCGGAATTGGGTTGTAAAAGTTTTGGGTACAGCAGTGGTTCCAAATTGGAAAGTTCTCTTTTCCGCCCAAAATGGTTTTAAAAAATAGCAGATCCTTTGTAACATTAAAACAATCAAATATCTAAGATAATATATACATTATAGCTAAGAAATTTTGATTGTTTTAATATTATTAAGGATCTGCGCTGTTTTGAGCCATTTTGGGTTAATTATTTTAGGAACACTACTGTCTCATTTTAAGAACACTATACTATACTCAGAAATCTTACAAACCAGTTTGTCTTTAATTTTTACGGTGTATTTAACATAAATCTTTTTCAACACACTTTTTTGAGGATTTGTATATTATTTACTTGTTTAAAGCCCTTAAATTTGTTATTGCTTTAATTTAGGTTAATGGTTATAAATTTGATGTTTTTTAAGGGGGGTTTGTAGTTTTAGGTAGGTCCATATTTTTGAATCTAAATTAAAATTGCTATGCGCCCAAAGGATCAATTTCAGAAAAGATATTTTTCTGCCATTTAAAATGTCACTTTGTTTGGAAAAAACCTATGAATAAGTATCTGTACTATTGTTTTAGCTTCAGAACTGAAGAAGATATTTCTCTCACAACTGTTTCAATTTTAACTACCTCATTTTCACAAGGGCCTCATATGAGGACAGATAAAAATTGCCTTAGGAAAAAAAAAAAAAAAAAAAAAAAAAAAAAAAATCAGCATTTATTTTTGGGGATCTGATTTGTGGACCGATAATAGCTAGCATGCAGGACAATAATAAAATTATTTTATAATGGGTTCTCATTTATCACAAAAAAAAAAAAAAAAAAAAAAAAAAAAAAAAAAAAGATACTAATGAATAGCAATGGAAAATAATTTTTATATGGAAGGGTTAAAGATAAATGCATATACTGTTCGTTATTGCAACAAAAGGGGAAAAAAATCTTAACGATTAATTTTCTTTGAAGAAGAGTTGCATAGAAATTTGAAAATTATATGTTTTTGAAAACCAATGGACGGACTATTTAATTATCTTAATCTTTTTTGGTAGTTTATTTTTTACATCTTTTCAGTTTACCTCACCGTACATGTTTCTATGCATAAATAAAAGTTCGTTTCAATCTTTTTTAAATAACCTTAAAAAAAAAAAAAAAAAAAAAAAAAAAAAAAATTGAGAAATTAAATGAAAATTTTGCGTTGTTGAACGGAATAATATTTGATTTACATTTATTTATTTAATTTTTATTTAATCTTTAGATTTTGTGAACATGCATTAAAACAATAATGCGAAACATATTGCTTTAAGATTGTATATTGTAATCAGCCTCTAAATTTATTGTGAATTCGTAAGCTACACGTGAGAAAAATTGGCAATTTTGCACGTACCATTATGCGATGTGTCGTTAGGAAAGATATTTAAAAGATCCGTTTCGTTTTATTCGAAACAGGAATAAGTTAAGAATGAATTACACACGAGATATCTTCTCGAATCACTAACAGAGATGCCGACGACTTTTTATTTATTGGAGAACAGTTTACACCTTATGTCGACTTCGTTTGATAATGTGACAACTTGATGAGTCATAGAGAGTCATAGATGTCAACATGAAGGACTACTGCAGTAACAGAACGACATATATCACCAAGTGTCCTTTAGTGGCGAAAATTAATGTCTGCTGGACATTTGGAAATTTATGAATCAAATTCCTCTTGTCGGAATGTTACAGTCGGAGCTTCAAAAGTTGCTCTGCTTTATGTTTTATCCAACAAAAGATGAGGCACAAACGTGATTAGATTAGATGATAGAAATGTTTTTATTTATTTTTTATAATACATTTTCATCGGACAAAAAAGCATAAACATTATAACTCAAGTGCAAAAAAAAAAAAAAAAAAAAAAAAAAAAAAAAAAAAAAAAAACACCTTTTTTTTTTAAATAGCTTATTTAAAATTTTATTTGCTCAATTTTAAATTTTGGACAGTCAATGTCAAAAATTATGTCAAAAAGGTGTTTTCAAGATGACGGTTAAAGCCTTAGTTAAAATCGGATAAAACCGTCACACTGATAAAAACTTGCCAACCCTGATATTTGTATTATTTATTACATCATTTTATGTCTGTTCTATTTATAATCGCGTGTATGAAAAGTTATCTTCAACACGGACTTTATTTGCTGATGCTTTTTTATCCACATCCCTCACAAATTTAAAATATGCAATGAAAAATTTGAGTGACGCCTTCACGTGGCTTTAAAAGGTTTGTTTTAAAATTCGATTTAAATTATTTTTCATTTGGTTAAAATATGTTTACGCATCTAAATAATACATTTAATTTTCGAATTCACTGTTCGATATCACTTTCTTTGAATCTACATTATGTATTGAAATGTATTTATTTCAAAAAACTGATTTATCTTTTGTATCGCGTTATTCAGAATTGAAAATAAAATTTATGCAAATGATTTATTTGCGTCATTGTATCCAAACTAAGTAAAATGTATATAGATTGATTGTTTAACGCAAAGAGACCATTTACATAAATTTTGGTATCAATTTTGAATAGCGGGAGATAAAAGATACTCAATTTATTAAGATAAATATTTCTCAGTAACATAATAAAAATTCAATGAAAGTGATATATTTAACAGTAAATTGAAAAATTAAAAGTATTGTTTCGATGCATAAATATACTTTAACCCAATTAAAAATAATTTAAACTGAATTTTAAAACAAAATTTTTTATGCTACATCAAGCCATCATTTAAATTTTACATCATATCTTTTAAAACTTATATTATGAGTTTATGAGAGATGTGGATCAAAAATCATCAGTTTTATACATCTTTTCAAGTTAAATATAACTTTTTTACATGCGATTTACTAGAAAAAAATAAAATGATGAAATAAAAATACAAATGTGTTTTTTTCGTTAAAAACATAGGACGTCTCTAAAAATTTGATGTCATTATTTTTAAAATAGATATTTAAAAAATTTCAAGTCATAAGATAAAGTGCTGCGTCACAAACTTTTTAGCCTTTAAGGATTTTTACATTTAGAATATGCATTACATGAATCTAGGAAAAAAAGTGACCGGAAAAAAAGTTATCGGAAAAAAAGTGACCTAAATTACAAAAGCGGAAAAAAAGTGACACGGAAAAAAAGTGACAAGGAAAAAAAGTGACACGGAAAAAAAGGGACACGGAAAAAAAGTGACAAGGATTGATTTTGGGGAATTATTATTGATTTTAGGGATTCATTGGTTAAGTATGAAAGGGTAATGGGGGGGGGGCGGGCTCATAATTTAGGTAAATGGGTTTTTCATGCTGAATTAACTGTTTTGGTTCAATTTTTGGATATACGTTCATACTGAAAAGACGCTTGCCTGATTAGTTTTGGGAAGGGACGATTACCCCCCCCCCCCCATCCGTCCTCAGTTAGATGAATGGGTTTTTATGCAGAATTATCCAACGTGTGTCAAATTTGAATATACAGGGCCTGACTAAGGCAGGGGCATGCGGGGCAATTGCCCCGGGCCCCCGGTTTGAGGGGGGGCCCCCAAGGAGAGAAAAGTTTATTGTTAAAAGAGGGCCAAATGATATAAAATAGCAAAATATTACCAAAAATTTTTTTTTTCAATTTTAAAGGGTCTTTTTTCTCCTACCCCCTTTGCTTCCCTGCCCCACGTTCCCTTAAAGTAATAGTTACATCATAAGAAAATTAATAGTTAAAATTATTTATCATCTGTTATTATGTATAAAGATGTGAAATATAAATACTGAAATCAGTACTTGGTACAAAATTTATGCATACATACAATAGGTTTGAATTTTAATTTTAGTCACTTGAGTATAATTCACAAACATTTTTAAGATAGAAGGGGGCCATTTTAATAATGTTTGCCCCACGGCCCCCCACTGTCTAAGTCGGGCCCTGTGAATATAGGTTCTTTTCGATAAGGCTTATATATAGTATATAATGCATGAAGAGTTTTAATGGTTATATATAGAGGGAGAACGGGGGATAACCTTTCTTAAATTAAATTAATAACTTTTTACGCATAATTATCCGATTTGCTTAGAATTTTGGATATAGATTCATTATGATAAGACGTATCTCTGATTAGTTATGGAGTTCTTCTGCTTATTATAAAGGGTGGGGGGCGAGCAATTATTTCCCCCTTAAACTAGATAAATAGGTTTTTATGCAGAATTACCCCATGTATTTCAAATTTTAAATATAGGTTCTTACTGATAAGGTGGATCCCTGAATAGTTTTAAGGATTTGATATCTAAGTATTGAAGGGGAATATAATTTAACCTACCTTAAATTAAATTACTTTTTACGCAGAATTATAGGATTTGCTACAAATTTTGGATTATAGACTCATTATGATAGGGCGTATCCTTGATTACATATGGTGTTTTTTTTTCTAATTAAAAATTAAGGCGGGTGATTTTCCGATCCCCTTAAATTATATAAATTGTTTTTTATGTTCACTTATCCGATATATTTCATATTTTGGATATATGTTTTTTCTCATAAAGTTAGTCCCAGAATAATTTAGAGGGTTTAATGGCTAAGTATATTGTCAGGTTCTGAGACCACCTCTGCTAAAGATTGGAATTTCCGTTATTTCTCTATCTTAATCTCTTTTATATTATACCGGCTGTGTACTAGAATTTTCAAGGTGACATTCTCTCTTTGTTGAAGGGAGAATTGACAGGTAATCCTCTACAGGTGGTGAGTGAGAAAGAGGAGATTGCGGAGAGGCGTGTTCATCCGTCAGTGAGGTATGTGGATGATGAGCTGACAAGCAACCTGTCACTAATCAAGAAAGGAATGTGAAATGTGTCCAATGGATAAGCCCCAAAGGGGGTTGACATTGGGGAAACACCGTGATTTGAGAAGAGCAAATCTTATCTCAGATTAGTTCAGTTCGTATCTGGGTTCATACCTAGAGAGTAGGGTAGGACAGAGGTCCTGATAGGGTGTGCTCTGCGTTGTAGAGCGGAGGCAGTGCGTATCTGAAGAGCAAGGGACACAGACGTCCTGGTGTTTGGTGCTCTGGGCCGAGAAGTGCAGGCCGAGTATCCATGTGTTGGGAGATTCGAAAGTGATCCCCGATAAAGTTAATCTAACGTGCATTGAGTGTGAGGTGGAAGGTGTAATTCGAATAGTACACAGCCAACCTTTACTGTATTTAATTTAATGTTGAACCGGATCACCTATATCCGAGTTGTAATTGTATATAATGGTAAACAGCGTATTTAGTGTGTACATATATTCTAAATAAACTGTTAATTCAGTTAATTGACAGCGTCAGTGTTCATTTACACAATCCTCACAGTGGGTGACCGATATCACCTAGTGATATCGGTGGTGGCAGCTATAACTACCACGGACTTTCTTCAAAGTTGTGCGGGCTGAGAAGAACGTCCGACATATACAGTGGGGGAACGGAGGATAACCCCCCTTAAATTTATAAATGGCTTTTTACGCAGAATTATCTTATTTGATTCAAACTTTGAATGTGCGTTCATTATGATAAGGCGAACTCCTGATTATTTGTGGGTTATCCCCCGTTCATCCCTCTATACTTAGCCAATAAACCCTTAAAACTATTCAGGGATTCACTTTATCAGGTAAAACCTATATCCAAAAGTTGAAATACGTTGGATAATTGTGAAAAAAAAAATCTTATTTAAAGAGTGGGGGATTAATCACCCGCTTTCCCTTATTTAATTAGCAAAAGAACCCCATAATTAATCAGAGATACGCCTTCTTATAATGAATATACATCGAAAATTTGAAGCAAATCGGATAATTCTGCGCAAAAAGCCATTTATTTAATTTAAGGGTGTATTTCGATTCAAACTGCTTATTTTCCGATTTATTGTCAATTCTTTGATAAATGCAGAAAATATTGCGAAAAAAGCAACCAAAAACGGCATTTTGAGCAGATTTTCCCCTGGCGGGAGATCTGTGAACGAAAAAAAAGGGTCATACTGAGAAGATAATTGTTTATAAATCAAATTCTAATGAATTGAGCGTAAAAATACAGCACATGGCACCTTGTACATCTCTTCAAAAATATCCTCAGCAAGTTTCATGTTTCTACTTTTGAAAATGTGTCTGAAATTGTATCGGAAAATTTCGAGCTGTTGAAGGTGGAAAAGCGTTTTTTTTAATACACCCTTAAGGGGGTTTATCCCCCGTTCTCCCTCTATACATAGCCATTAAACCCTTAAAACTATTCAGGAATTTATAAGAAAGATCCTACATCCAAAATTTGAAATAAATCGGATAAGTGTGCATAATTTTTTTTAAATCTAATTTAAGGCCGGGGGTAGTAATCACCCGCCCCCTTTTTAATTAGCAAAAGAACCCCATAAATAATCAGAAATACGTCTTATCATAATTAACCCATGTCCGAAATTCGAAGCAAATCGGATAATTATCCGTAAAAAGCCATTAATTTAAGAAAGGTTATCCCCCGTTCCCCTTCTATGCTTAACCATTAAATTCCTAAAACTCTTCAGGCACTTTATACTATATATAAGCCTTATCGAAAAGAACTTATATGCAAATTTGACACAAGTTGGATAATTCTGCATAAAAACCCATTCATCTAATTGAGGACGGAAGGGGGGGGGGGTAATCGTCCCTTCCCAAAACTAATCAGGCAAGCGTTTTTTCAGTATGAACGTATATTCAAAAATTGAACCAAAATAGTTAATAAAGCATGAAAAACCCATTTAACTAAATTATGAGCCCCCCCCCCCCCCCGATCCCCCTTTGATACTTAACCAATGAATCCCCAAAATCAATAATAAATCCCCAAAACCAATCCTTGTCACTTTTTTTCCTTGTCACTTTTTTCCGTGTCACTTTTTTTCCGCTTTTGTAGTTTAGGTCACTTTTTTTCCGATAACTTTTTTTCCGGTCACTTTTTTTCCGTTTACCAGTTTATTCTGAAGTAGCTCTTTTTTGAATTCTGTTTGTTTTCTTTTCTGAATTCTGATTCTTCGTTTTCCGAATACAAAAATAACAAAATGTAAACAGATAGGGAACCTGGAAAGACCTGGAATATTTTATAATCTTCACCAAACACAATCACACAGATAGTAAATTATTGATTCCATTTGGAGATGATACGTTCGATTCAAGAGAATTGTAAGTAATTTTAAAAGATTAAGTTTTTACTAATAATACGATGTTAATTATATGGTGTGTTTATGTTATGTCTTAAATTTTTCATAAGTGTTATATATCTTTTAAGTATCAATATGCTTCTGATTTCTTTTGTGTAAAGGGATGAAACAAGGGCGTCCACAATAGGGTTAGGGGAAACAGAAGAGAGAAATTAACGCTCTCTGAATTTTTGGAAAAAAATAAAGATTGTTCCTTTCAAATTATTTATAATAAATAAACATTAAAAAAAAAGGATAAATTGTTTTTCCTCCTGCAATCCCTTTAAAAATTATTTTCAGCTCTGATTTTTATTTACATTTATGCAAAAATTATCTCAAATCGTGGTTTGGAAGAAGTAAATAAACTGGGAGAAAAAAAGAATAATAAACTATTTTTGTTTTTCTTATGCATCTTATTTTTTACATTTTTATATTTTTTTACTGTTGGTATTATTCGAAATTGTCTTATGAATTATTCTTGCCAAAGAAAAGTTTTGGCAGTGTATTACAAGCACATATTTTTTTCCATTCTTGGATTTTGCTGTGTGTGTGTCCATGGGATGAAACCAAATTTACATAAATTTTTCGAGGTATCTAAAATATTTCTCTCCTCTCCCGCAAAGTTAAGATACATATTTTACTAAATATTGGCAATATTTTTTCAATGTGTGTGTAATCTTTATAAAATTTGCACCAACATTAAAAAAAATTACAAATTCAACGTTTTGACACTTTCCAGTATAGTTGAAAAGTGTATGATTTCGATTAGTTTGTCCATCAAATGTAAAAAAATTCCGATTCCCATGTCGCTTAAATATATGGTTTACTATAGAAGGTTTCTTAATCCCTGTGTTGAATTCAGACACTTTTCTCCCGGAGGGAATTCTGTGTCTCCCGGAGCGGGGGGAATTGCACTTTTTGACGCAAAATCTCAAATTTTCCAGGGGGGACATCTCATTGCTCCGGGGGGAATGTTCCCCGCTGGTCACCCCCTGAATTCAACGCTGCAATCCATTTAATGTCGAAGAGAAATGAAACAAAACAATCATGCAATATTTTTATTATGGTATTAAAGGTAAAGGCAAGCAATGATATAAGAACAAAAAAATCTGAAATAAATCAGTTTTTTAAGGGAGACCCGTAAGAAAAAACCCAAAATTTTTATTATCGATTTTAAAGTAATGAATTTTGCTGTACTATTTAAGAATCTTCTTGTAAGGAATAATTAGCAAAAAAATTCACTTTTTATTAAAAAGTATATTTTTTATGGGGATTTTTGTGATTTTTTTTGTCGAAAAATACACTTTTTAAAATTACTACTCCTCATTCAATTTTCAATATTTTGGTATTACTATAATTTCTTAAATAGTGTTATAGTATATAGAATAGAACTAAGGAGAGATATTTTTAATTTTCTATTTTAATCGGCTAAAAAAAAAAAAAATACGCATGGTAAATTTCCTTAAATTCGTTATAATTTTCATACTTACCAATTTATGTAAAATTTTCAGAAATAGTTAAAAAAAATCTCTCCTTATTTTGTTGCAATTTTTTTTAAGATACTAAAAACATAAACACTTTGTTTCTAAATCATTTTACCACTGAGCCTTAGTACTTTGAACTTAGGCAAAATATGAAAAAAGTCATTTTCAGGAAAACACGTTTTAAATGGCCGCTAGTCCTTTAAACTCTATAGTGAGTACAATTTAAAAAGCTCATTTTCTACCTGTTCCAAGTGTCCCCGAGTTCTGAAATTTTGCATGGATATTTGCAAATATGTATTTTATCGTTTTCTGAGAATTTTTTAACTTTTGATGATTTTTGGCCGAAAATGGGGTTCGGGTCTCCCTTAAGCAAGATAACACTAACAAGAAAGGTCTCCATTGGGGGCATACTCAGAATTTTTTGAAAAAAAATACGAATTAAACTACTCATGTAGGTAATAAAGGATCAGTGAAAATTAGCGGCGGAATTACATTATTAGATATGTAAAAAAATAAAATAGTTTGTAATAATTGGCGGGAAAAGCTGAAAGCGACGCGGGATTTGGCGAGCAGTGCATTTCCTCGCCAAAAGCAGACGATTTTAACGAACCTGAAAATTGATTTTAATTGACTTCACTGTTAAAAATCTGCAGCATTTACTGCAACGTCACTCCACTACCTTTATAGAATGTCTCTCTTCTGACCAATGAGAATGCTCCATTTCACGGTGAATTGTCATACACTGTTAAAAATCTGCTGCATTTTGTTTCAGCGCACTCCACTGCTTGTATATAATATCTCTATTCCAACCAATGAGAAAGCTCCATTTCACGGCAGTAGGGGAAAAATGTCTGTCCGACCCCGGGAGGGAGGAGGTTGGTTCGGAGGAGGAGGAGGGAGTGAACCTCCTCCTCACTCCTCCTCCTCAATCCTCCTCCACAATCCTCCTCTTCCACAATCCTCCTCCTCCTCATTCCTCAAGGTTGTCTTATAAGAGAAGGGGTTAAAAGAGGGGATTAATTTTTTTTCGCGAAATTTGAATATTTTTTGCTATAAGAGAGGGGTAAAAGGGGGATAATTTTTTTTAAGTATACTACAGTACGAGCGGTTCTTTTGACTGTTGATTAAGAGATGAATGATTCATATTAAATTAAAAATAGTAATTAATTAAAAGGTAATTAAAAATAATAAGTGAAAAATAATGAAGGGACTTAGAATTTTTCGAGCGGTTTTTTAGTCAAGTATAGTACGTAGTGGAATTTAAGAAGTGAATAACAGCAATTAACGATAATTAGTAATTAACTAGCAGCCTTCGCCCGCTACGCTGGTCAGTTTTTTTAAAGAAACTTTGAATCAAACGAAATTTTTATACCATAGTAATTTTTAGTTTTATATCGTATTTTAGACTGTCTGTCATCGGTGAAAAGTCAGTCATCTAAACGGAAAGTTCAGTGTTAGTCACCAATGAATGACGTAGCGCTCAACATGTTAACAATTTTAATCACATAAAAATTCATTCAGCGGAACCTTTAAATTAAAGCCAACCTTTTGTAATAGTGTTCATCTGATTTAAAACATCTCCATAAGTATTCAATTAAACAACGTAGAATGCTATATTTCACTTGTTACAAAATTTCTGAATAATTATCCAACTAACAATGTAAGTTCCATTAAAATCTATCTAGTAGAACTTAAGTTATAAGCGTCCAGAGTGAAATTTCACTTTGCGTTTTATATATATTGAGATAATTAAATGTAGCTTACATAATCACGTTAACTGATTATAGAACTCACTTTCAAAATTTTAGGTTCAATAGATTTTTTTGTACGATAATTAATACGAAATCCAGACTTTCTTTTATATATATAGGTTGAAAATTACCGCTTTTTTGCGCCGAAGAAATCGCCAAATCAAAAAAATATATGGTATCTCACGAACTACTGAACTTAAAAGAATTTGCTTAATATCATTCGATGCAGCATGAAAAAATACACTAAAATATGGTATCAGTTAAAAAATAACTACAAAATCTGATCTATATACATAAGGATTGAAAATTTCAGGTTTTTGCGCCGAAGTCATCGCCAAATTAGGAAAATATGAAGTAGCTCACGAACTACTGGATTTAAAAGAATTTACTTAGTAACATTCGATTCAGCATGAGAAAATACACTAAAATATGTTATCAGATGAAAAATAACTTCAAAAGGAATTTTTTCTTCAGGAATTTTTTAAAAGTTCGTTCTTTTTTTTACCCCCCTTAGGGGTGGAATTTTCGAAAATCCCTTCTTAGAGGCACTCGATGTTATTAGAAGTATTTTTACCCTAATTTTCAAGATTTTTGGTTCGGTAGATTTTTTTGTGCTGTGATTAATACGAAATCCAAACTTTCTTTTATATATATAGATTATTTATTTAAATTAAGATCCGCCTCTGGTGACCAATTTGGTCTCCCTTAAATTTATGCTAAGCTTTGAAATTTTTACTTTTATTCATAATTTTATTTACTTGTGTAGTTTTACTAAATCTGCAGATTATGATAGAGAAATGAACAAATCTATGCGATCAAAGCAACATTTAGGGGAATATTCTGTTAATATTTTGTTCTGGTTGGCGCGATTAGCGAAGAAATCCCAAAATAGCCCCGAAAAACCATTTTTCATTTGTTAATTTAATGAAAAAAAGTGTTTTGAAAAAGATATTAAACGAATCCCTGTGTGCGATTGCCAATCACACTTATCCACTTTTTTTTTCTTTTTTTTATACTACTTTGCTATCCCGTCAACCAATTTCGCCAAATTATACAAATCGCCAAACTAATAGCCCAATTATACATATTGACGTAATTTTTATTTTAAATAACGAAAAAAAACAAATAATTAGTAGAATATTAAGAAAAATATTAATAAAAAGTCGAAATAAAAACCATTTAATGACATTTTAAACACGTGAATCGCATTTAATGTCATTGAATGCGACATTCACGATCATCCATTATTAGCATTTAATCTGATAGTTTGGGGATAATTTTTTGGTCGACGGGATAACCTAGTAGTACCTTTTTTTTATTAGAATGAATGATAAATTAATTGCAAATATTTTTTCATGACAATGATTTTTCCTTCACATTCAAAAAATTTCTTTTTTAGTGATGGTAAAATAACTGCAGATGAAAAAGATACAATAGTAAGGCTAAAACTCAGATTTAATGACTGCTTGGCATATGACTTGGCGGAGGCTCAATAAGTACGCTAATTCCAGATAGAGTGTAAAGAAACAATTGGTACCATTTGATTATTCCATCGATCAATTTCGCCAAATTATACAAATGGATATAATTTTTATTTTAAATAACCAAAGAATTAAAAAATTACTAAAATATTAATAGAAATAGAGATAAAACATCGGATTAAAATTAGTTGACGACGTAACAATTATGCAAAACATATTTAATGTCAAAAGCATGTGATATTTACGATCATCCATTATTGACATTTAAACTTATACTTTGGCTACAGTTTTTTGGTCGATGGGAGATCAATATTGCCAAATAATGTAAACAAATTATATGAACAATAATATTGCCAATAATATTTAGGTGCAGATGTCATCTACGGATCACGTTGGCACGATTACAACAAAATTGCGATTTTATGCCTCACGTGGTAATCCAGTAATAGTCGTTTATTTATCAGTAAACTATTTCATTATTTTTCTTTTCTATTTTAAAATTATACAAATTGTTTTGTTCCATAATTACTAAGACTTTATTTATTATTACTATTTCAGATTACATTTTCTTGGCAACGGGAAAGAAAAATGGTTATTTTTTATCGGAAAAATTTTAATTGATTCTGTATGAAAAATAATGAAATTTTGAATTATTAAAAAAAATATTTGTATAAATCAATTAAAAATTAGCCTATGTTCACCGGAAATAGTGTAGCTTTCCAACGGTGAAAGAATTTTTCAAATCCGTCAAGTAGTTTCGGAGCCTATTCAATTCAAACAAACAAACAATCAAATCTTTCCTCTTTATAATATTAGTATAGATTAAAAAGTAATTAAAAATATTGAGTAAAAATAATGAAGGTAATAATTAAAAATGATAATTAAAAATAATGAGTAAAAAATAATGAAGGGAATTTTTCGGTGAACTTTAGTTTTAGGATCTATTTTTTTCGATTTTAAGCCGAAATTTTGAGTAGATTGATTTTTTTTTTTTTTTTCACCGTGTTTTAAATAAGGGGTTAAGCGGATATTTTGGGGGGCATGGAATATTTTTTTCTGTACTATTGTACGAGTGGTTTTTAATTTTAATGTGGCAACTTAAAAATTTTCAGTTTGGTGTAATTTAAGAGTTTATTTTTTGATTTTAAGCAGAAATTTTGGGGAGTTTGATTTTTTTTTTCCACTGTACTCTTACATGATGAGTTAAGCGGATATTTTGGGGGAAATTATTATTTTAGAGTAATCATTCACGAAGGATATTTTGCGGTTATAAATGTTTAATAGGGGGACTTTAACTTTTTTGCAATGAGATTAACGCGCGCTCGTCGACCTAACCGTATGGAGTTTATAATTTTCTTCGAATCATGTGTGAATATTGGCTTAGAATATCTTAGAAAGACTTCCACCACCTTTATATCTATCCACCATCATAAATAACACATGCTTGTAATGGGAATTTGGGAATAACAATTTTGAATATTTATTTAATGAGGGAACTTTAAAATTATCTTTAAAATTATTTCGAGTGTTATTTTTTAGTCAACTATGTTGTACACTTGATATTTTAAAATAATTAAAAAATAACTTTAAAATTTGAATGAAAAAAATATGTTTCAAAATTGAATTTTAAGTACTAGCATTGAATCGCACTCGTCGCCCTAACTGTTCGGAATTTGTGGTTTTCTTCGAACCTTGGTGAAAATTTAATTGAATTGATTATTATTATTTTGTGTGTGTGTTGCATGTATGTGTGTGTATATATGTATGTGTTGTATGTATGTGCGTGTGTTGTATGTATATGTGTGTTGTATGCATGCATGTGTGTTGTATGTATGTATCTATGTATGTGTGTTTCATGTATGTATGTGTGTGTCGTATGTATATGCGTGTGTTGTATGCATGCATGTGTGTGTATGTATATGTGTGTATATGCGTGTGTTGTATGTATGTATGTATGTATGTATGTGTGTGTGCGTTGTTTGTATGTGCATGTTAAATGTATGTGTATGTATTTTTTTTTGCCGATAGGTGTGATTTTTAGCTGAAAGTGACCTAGGGTCAAAACTTTCACCCAGGAATCGCCACGAGGAGGCAGATCACATGATTCCCGTATTGCACACATTTACATACATTATTTCGAGTGATATTTTTAGTGAAACATAATATGAAATTGAATTTGTAGAATAATTAAAAAATAACTTTAACATTTGAATGAGAAAATATGTTTCAAAATGGAATTTGACGTACTACATTTTTTCCCGCTCGTCGGCTTTTACTGTTTGGAGTCTGCCATTTTCCTTTAACCTTGGAAAACCTTGCGTCAATAAGGATATTTCAGAAAGACCCCCACTTTGGATACTCTTTTAAAATATTATTTGTAATGGGATGTGTTCGGCGCGTCGGCCTAACTGTTTGGAGTATCAACATAAAATCATCAAATTAATACAAAATATTTCAAGTAGTAAGAAAATGATTGATTAAAATCACCAAGTAAGATCAAAATACTTCAAGCAATGAGAAAATAAATGTTTAAAATCGACAATTTAACATTAAATATTTCACAAAATAAAAAAAAACGAAAGATTAAAATCACCAACTCAAAATGAAATCTCATGCAATTAGAATAAAAACATAAAAAAAAATCGCCAAATTAAAAGATTATTCTTATCTCACAATAAATAATGTGAAAGACCTACTCAAAAATTCCAGTTGAAGAAAGTTTTCGTTCAAAATTTAATTAAAACTTCTAAAGATTTGGAATATCACATAAAAAATTTTAAGTAAAAAATTTTTCGAAGTATCAACATCAAAGATTAATTTTTCTTATGAATTTTATAATGCTGTTTTAATAATTGACCTTGCAAAGAAAGATAAACAAACAATGATTCACCAGTTGCTTGATAAGACTCAACCCAGAAAAAGACGAATTCCCCCAAAATTACTCTTAATATGTGAATTCAGTCCAACATTAATCTTCCAAGGTTTTATATAAAAATTAACATGCAATCGGAAATACCTCAAATGAATTTACAATAATAATAATATCAATAATATGTCAAAATTTTCATTAGTAAGTTTATTTAATAAGAATATTATTAAAACTTGTCTCAGTAAGTAATCTGTAGTAAACATACTAAAGTTTAAATTATCCCACCCGAATAACTATTCGCTTAATTTTTCATTTAATTAATATCATTATCATATAAAATAATTATGAGCTGTAAGTGTAAGCAATTTTTAATGTAGAGAGAACTTTTCACATGGGTAATTTTTCACTGTTAGAACAATTAAATATTAAATAATAATAATAATAATAATTCTTCAGTAATTTTCAACTGATCTTAATGAATTTTAAGAGTCTCTTTAAAATATAAATATTACATTTTTAGAAGACTAATCTTAATGTTAAATTATAACTCTTCAACTCTTTTTAACACACTTTAGGTAAGTACAATAGAATATTAATTTTTCCAACATAAATAAGAAATGACTATTTCATAATAAAAATGATTTTTAAGGATAATGTGATGGATCATTTATTGCTAGCAAAATCGCGATATTTTATTTACAATTAATGTTAAGAATAAAACATAAGAAGTAAATTGACTTACTTAAATTCGTTTTACTATCAACAGTTGAACACGTTAGAAACCATACTTCATAACCAGTCAGTGACAATATACTGAATGAATGAATCAGACTGTTGACCCCACGCCTTATCTTTAACGTTATTTCCCAATACTCTGAATCATGAGATAACTTAAAATGTCACTTTCAAATATGAAATTAAGACTTATGTTAATGAATTAACTTTATTCATATGGAATATAATTAATATAATATGCAATTAAAAAGGGACTTAATTTATTTGATACGTCATAATTAAGAATTTAATTAAATCCTGAATATAATTTTTTTAAATCTTATTAATAAAATAGAATTGAAATTCTTTTCATCATTTTCAAGAAACACACATGTTATCGAATACTTAATAGATTATTTTTCTTAATGAATGTGTAATTAATATTTTTAAAGAATTTTTTCTAATTAATTAGTGTTTAATTAAAAATTTCATAATTAAACTAAATATATAAAATAAAAAGGGAATTCTTTTCAAAATTTTCAAGAAACACCAAATTATTATTAAGCAATATTTTGAATAACTACAAACTTTAATCATGATGAGTCATCACTGTGAATGATCTTTTCTTCTCATATGTTATAAAAACAAGTTTAAGTACCCAAATTTATTGATATATTTCATTGTGTGTTGGTTCCTTCTTTACTAATTACCGTTAAAATTATTCATTTAACAATCATTTAACTTTCGCATTTTTAAACTTATTTATATGATGTACTAACATTTATTCATAATATGCATAATTTTATTAAAATTACTAAAGGAAATAAAATTTATACTATGTAAAAAATTAAAACACCATTTAAAAATATTAAACAACAACAACAACAAACTTATAATTAAGAGATAAATAAATATAAATATATGAATCACACAATAAAAAGGAATACTTAATCATTCATAAAAATTCTTCCCTTGAACATTCGCATGCATGTTAGTAAAAATATAACACTAAAGTTTTCAAAAAGATTATAAGCGTTTCCAAATCAACAAAGAAAATTGAGTATTAAATATCAAATAATGAACATGCACTCTTTACACTCACATCTTACAATGTACTTAGTAACCAAATTTAATGATTTTTAAGCATGTCTTACTAAATTTTTTCAATGAAAGACTATCACAGTTGAATATTTAGCTTTCTCTTCATAACTTTATCGAGAAATATATAATGCATACCACACGATTTCATCAAATGAATCAATCACAATACAATTCAAACTTCTCATTTTCAATGTTTTATATATATACTAGTATTTATCAAATAGGTGATTATTCTGAACAATCATTACTTAGTATATTGATGAAAAGTTTGTGTTGAATGGTTTTTAACTCAAATGGTGTGAGAGAAGGATATATTAGGACAGAAGTTATTAAATATAGAGTCTTTAAAGTTTATATCCGTGCAAGAATTGGCATTTCAAGAAACAAAGTTGTGTCGCATTTGAAAGCGTTCTTTTTATTCGAAACGCACACGTGATCACGATCACATCACTGAAGAGTATAGAGAAGCTGTTTATGTTGTATATAATTTGAATTTTCATTAACACAATATTATAACCGAAGTTTTTCGACAGTTTGAAAAATTATGATGCACAACGTCTGCACACGTTAACACTGAATAAGATTAGCTTATGCCCTTTCGATGATAAGCGTTATTTGCAGGTAAGATGTATTAACATAACAACATTTTCTTGGCAATTTTTCTCGCAGGTTTCGAAACCACAAACATCTGATCATACTTCTCATTTTTAACACGCGACGCTAACCATTGGACCATTAAGGCCTGTAATTTAGTAACTAAAAAGTAAGAAAGATCGTCGAAAGTGATTACTTCACACATGCAAAAATAATTTTTATTGTGACTTATCAGTTAAAAATCACGAAGAAAAGAAAAGGAATTCATATGTGTTTAGGATTACTTTGAGATTTTATGAGTCACCTCATCAGTTAAATAGACATATTCACTTCTTATGAAATGTATTACATTTTAGTTTATCAGTCATAGTGTGATTACTTATTAATAATTTTAGTATCATTAAAAAAGTAAAAAAAAAAAAGTTAAATATATCAAAAATACAAGTTCGTGTTAAAGGTTTAAACAAATTGTTAAAATAATTTTACAAAACTTTACAAATTATTTAAAAATGATTCACTAATATTTAGTAATCGACAAATTTTAATAGCCATAATCATTTATATGTGACTTAAGTTTTCTGTTTTAACTGTTAAGTTATTAGATTCCCCCTTCAATTACATCTCATTGATAAGTTTTAATCAACCAACCAACCAACCATTCAACTGTTTCCGCAAACAACTAGTATGTCAGTTAGATTTCCAGTTTTAACTGTTAAATTATTACATCCCCTCCCCCTCAATTTCATCTCATTGATAAGTTTTCAACAACCAACCACCCAACTATTTATCAACCCTAACAACCAGGTATTTGTTTGCCCTAGTAACCAAAAAGCTTTTATTGACACATGAACAAATTTTTTAAGATGCAAGACTTGTCATTTTTAATCGAAAAAACAATGACATATGTAATAATTTTTCCTTACTTAAATGAAACCTTTGCATGTGTATGGTAAAACTTGGAAAATTCATTTAATACACAAATTTAAAGTCAACAGACAAGGTCTTCATACTTCTTTTAGTATTTTACTAACATTTTACCAAATATCTTAAGAAATCAACAAATTATTTTAATAAAAATTCTCATTTGTAAGTGACATTACTAACCTAACTTGAAAAAATTAACTTGTCAAAGCAGGTTTTGATTATTCCAACTTAGTAATAATCATAAGTTTCATATGATAATCAACCTGTTTGGTTATTTCCCAGTATGGTTTTATAAAAAAAAGTCTCACATGCAAATAACATAACTTAACTAACTTGAAAAAATAACTTGTCAAAGCAGGTTTTCAATGTTTCAGCTTAGTAATATTCATAAGTTTTTTATGATATTCAACCTATTTGGTTATGTCTCAGCATATCTTTATAAAATTTATCTAAAAAACCTTTAATATCAACGTTTAAAAATATGCGAATAATTCAGTTAGTCTTTTAAAGATGATTATTTTCCCTTCTATTATTTAAAAAACATTTTTAAATAAAATTATTACTGATGCCAGTTTATCCCAGTGTTATGAAATGTGCATGCGAAACTTTTAATTCTAATTTTCATATTTTATTATTTCAAATTATTGTTTTCAAGTTGTACTAAAATTTGGAAAAAAATATTTAATTTTCATGCATAATTAAATTGAAATACTTTAATAATAAATACACATTTAACATTGTATACTCACCTAATCCAACACTTTCACAAATACACGTCCTACTCACTCCAAGGTTTAGGAAGAAATGAGAGATTCAAAGTCCTTATCAGAAAATGTTATCAGATAATTTTATCTTAAGATAGGTGACGTCATAGAACATATGTCATCAACTGGTCACGTGATGTATATCATATGACCGGTGCTTTGTTAATTAATTAATCTTATTAATTAATTATTAAGTATTAAAATAATTATCAATTAATTCATTAATTAAATTAATTAATCTTATTAATTAATCTTATTAAAATAATTATTATTTCTAATAACAAAGAATTAATTATTATTTCTAATAATATTAATTAATTTAATTAATGAATCAATTGATA
Organism: Maratus speculifer; assembly: GCA_964019185.1. Taxonomy (NCBI): domain Eukaryota; kingdom Metazoa; phylum Arthropoda; class Arachnida; order Araneae; family Salticidae; genus Maratus; species Maratus speculifer. The sequence goes on from OZ025298.1 coordinate 201,424,608, forward strand.
ATTATTTTAATACTTAATAATTAATTAATAAGATTAATTAATTAACAAAGCACCGGTCATATGATATACATCACGTGACCAGTTGATGACATATGTTCTATGACGTCACCTATGTTAAGATAAAATTATGTGATAACATTTTCTGATAAGGACTTTGAATCTCTCATTTCTTCCTAAACCTTGGAGTGAGTAGGACGTGTATTTGTGAAAGTGTTGGATTAGGTGAGTATACAATGTTAAATGTGTCTTTATTATTAAAGTATTTCAATTTAATTATGCATGAAAATTAAATATTTTTTCCAAATTTTAGTACAACTTGAAAACAATAATTTGAAATAATAAAATGTGAAAATTAGAATTAAAAGTTTCGCATGCACATTTCATAACACTGGGATAAACTGGCATCAGTAATAATTTTATTTAAAAATGTTTTTTAAATAATAGAAGGGAAAATAATCATCTTTAAAAGACTAACTGAATTATTCGCATATTTTTAAACGTTGATATTAAAGGTTTTTTAGATAAATTTTATAAAGATATGCTGAGACATAACCAAATAGGTTGAATATCATAAAAAACTTATGAATATTACTAAGCTGAAACATTGAAAACCTGCTTTGACAAGTTATTTTTTCAAGTTAGTTAAGTTATGTTATTTGCATGTGAGACTTTTTTTTTATAAAACCATACTGGGAAATAACCAAACAGGTTGATTATCATATAAAACTTATGATTATTACTAAGTTGGAATAATCAAAACCTGCTTTGACAAGTTAATTTTTTCAAGTTAGGTTAGTAATGTCACTTACAAATGAGAATTTTTATTAAAATAATTTGTTGATTTCTTAAGATATTTGGTAAAATGTTAGTAAAATACTAAAAGAAGTATGAAGACCTTGTCTGTTGACTTTAAATTTGTGTATTAAATGAATTTTCCAAGTTTTACCATACACATGCAAAGGTTTCATTTAAGTAAGGAAAAATTATTACATATGTCATTGTTTTTTCGATTAAAAATGACAAGTCTTGCATCTTAAAAAATTTGTTCATGTGTCAATAAAAGCTTTTTGGTTACTAGGGCAAACAAATACCTGGTTGTTAGGGTTGATAAATAGTTGGGTGGTTGGTTGTTGAAAACTTATCAATGAGATGAAATTGAGGGGGAGGGGATGTAATAATTTAACAGTTAAAACTGGAAATCTAACTGACATACTAGTTGTTTGCGGAAACAGTTGAATGGTTGGTTGGTTGGTTGATTAAAACTTATCAATGAGATGTAATTGAAGGGGGAATCTAATAACTTAACAGTTAAAACAGAAAACTTAAGTCACATATAAATGATTATGGCTATTAAAATTTGTCGATTACTAAATATTAGTGAATCATTTTTAAATAATTTGTAAAGTTTTGTAAAATTATTTTAACAATTTGTTTAAACCTTTAACACGAACTTGTATTTTTGATATATTTAACTTTTTTTTTTACTTTTTTAATGATACTAAAATTATTAATAAGTAATCACACTATGACTGATAAACTAAAATGTAATACATTTCATAAGAAGTGAATATGTCTATTTAACTGATGAGGTGACTCATAAAATCTCAAAGTAATCCTAAACACATATGAATTCCTTTTCTTTTCTTCGTGATTTTTAACTGATAAGTCACAATAAAAATTATTTTTGCATGTGTGAAGTAATCACTTTCGACGATCTTTCTTACTTTTTAGTTACTAAATTACAGGCCTTAATGGTCCAATGGTTAGCGTCGCGTGTTAAAAATGAGAAGTATGATCAGATGTTTGTGATTTCGAAACCTGCGAGAAAAATTGCCAAGAAAATGTTGTTATGTTAATACATCTTACCTGCAAATAACGCTTATCATCGAAAGGGCATAAGCTAATCTTATTCTGTGTTAACGTGTGCAGACGTTGTGCATCATAATTTTTCAAACTGTCGAAAAATTTCGATTATAATATTGTGTTAATGAAAATTCAAATTATATACAACATAAACAGCTTCTCTATACTCTTCAGTGATGTGATCGTGATCACGTGTGCGTTTCGAATAAAAAGAACGCTTTCAAATGCGACACAACTTTGTTTCTTGAAATGCCAATTCTTGCACGGATATAAACTTTAAAGACTCTATATTTAATAACTTCTGTCCTAATATATCCTTCTCTCACACCATTTGAGTTAAAAACTATTCAACACAAACTTTTCATCAATATACTAAGTAATGATTGTTCAGAATAATCACCTATTTGATAAATACTAGTATATATATAAAACATTGAAAATGAGAAGTTTGAATTGTATTGTGATTGATTCATTTGATGAAATCGTGTGGTATGCATTATATATTTCTCGATAAAGTTATGAAGAGAAAGCTAAATATTCAACTGTGATAGTCTTTCATTGAAAAAATTTAGGAAGACATGCTTAAAAATCATTAAATTTGGTTACTAAGTACATTGTAAGATGTGAGTGTAAAGAGTGCATGTTCATTATTTGATATTTAATACTCAATTTTCTGTGTTGATTTGGAAACGCTTATAATCTTTTTGAAAACTTTAGTGTTATATTTTTACTAACATGCATGCGAATGTTCAAGGGAAGAAGTTTTATGAATGATTAAGTATTCCTTTTTATTGTGTGATTCATATATTTATATTTATTCATCTCTTAATTATAAGTTTGTTGTTGTTGTTGTTTAATATTTTTAAATGGTGTTTTAATTTTTTACATAGTATAAATTTTATTTCCTTTAGTAATTTTAATAAAATTATGCATATTATGAATAAATGTTAGTACATCATATAAATAAGTTTAAAAATGCGAACGTTAAATGATTGTTAAATGAATAATTTTAACGGTAATTAGTAAAGAAGGAACCAACACACAATGAAATATATCAATAAATTTGGGTACTTAAACTTGTTTTTATAACATATGAGAAGAAAAGATCATTCACAGTGATGACTCATCATGATTAAAGTTTGTAGTTATTCAAAATATTGCTTAATAATAATTTGGTGTTTCTTGAAAATTTTGAAAAGAATTCCCTTTTTATTTTATATATTTAGTTTAATTATGAAATTTTTAATTAAACACTAATTAATTAGAAAAAATCCTTTAAAAATATTAATTACACATTCATTAAGAAAAATAATCTATTAAGTATTCGATAACATGTGTGTTTCTTGAAAATGATGAAAAGAATTTCAATTCTATTTTATTAATAAGATTTAAAAAAATTATATTCAGGATTTAATTAAATTCTTAATTATGACGTATCAAATAAATTAAGTCCCTTTTTAATTGCATATTATATTAATTATATTCCATATGAATAAAGTAAATTCATTAACATAAGTCTTAATATCATATTTGAACGTGACATTTTAAGTTATCTCATGATTCAGAGTATTGGGAAATAACGTTAAAGATAAGGCGTGGGGTCAACAGTCTGATTCATTCATTCAGTATATTGTCACTGACTGGTTATGAAGTATGGTTTCTAACGTGTTCAACTGTTGGTAGTAAAACGAATTTAAGTAAGTCAATTTACTTCTTATGTTTTATTCTTAACATTAATTGTAAATAAAATATCGCGATTTTGCTAGCAATAAATGATCCATCACATTATCCTTAAAAATCATTTTTATTATGAAATAGTCATTTCTTATTTATGTTGGAAAAATTAATATTCTATTGTACTTACCTAAAGTGTGTTAAAAAGAGTTGAAGAGTTATAATTTAACATTAAGATTAGTCTTCTAAAAATGTAATATTTATATTTTAAAGAGACTCTTAAAATTCATTAAGATCAGTTGAAAATTACTGAAGAATTATTATTATTATTATTATTTAATATTTAATTGTTCTAACAGTGAAAAATTACCCATGTGAAAAGTTCTCTCTACATTAAAAATTGCTTACACTTACAGCTCATAATTATTTTATATGATAATGATATTAATTAAATTAAAAATTAAGCGAATAGTTATTCGGGTGGGATAATTTAAACTTTAGTATGTTTACTACAGATTACTTACTGAGACAAGTTTTAATAATATTCTTATTAAATAAACTTACTAAAGAAAATTTTGACATATTATTGATATTATTATTATTGTAAATTCATTTGAGGTATTTCCGATTGCATGTTAATTTTTATATAAAACCTTGGAAGATTAATGTTGGACTGAATTCACATATTAAGAGTAATTTTGGGGGAATTCGTCTTTTTCTGGGTTGAGTCTTATCAAGCAACTGGTGAATCATTGTTTGTTCATCTTTCTTTGCAAGGTCAATTATTAAAACAGCATTATAAAATTCATAAGAAAAATTAATCTTTGATGTTGATACTTCGAAAAATTTTTTACTTAAAATTTTTTATGTGATATTCCAAATCTTTAGAAGTTTTAATTAAATTTTGAACGAAAACTTTCTTCAACTGGAATTTTTGAGTAGGTCTTTCACATTATTTATTGTGAGATAAGAATAATCTTTTAATTTGGTGATTTTTTTTTATGTTTTTATTCTAATTGCATGAGATTTCATTTTGAGTTGGTGATTTTAATCTTTCGTTTTTTTTATTTTGTGAAATATTTAATGTTAAATTGTCGATTTTAAACATTTATTTTCTCATTGCTTGAAGTATTTTGATCTTACTTGGTGATTTTAATCAATCATTTTCTTACTATTTGAAATATTTTGTATTAATTTGATGATTTTATGTTGATACTCCAAACAGTTAGGCCGACGCGCCGAACACATCCCATTACAAATAATATTTTAAAAGAGTATCCAAAGTGGGGGTCTTTCTGAAATATCCTTATTGACGCAAGGTTTTCCAAGGTTAAAGGAAAATGGCAGACTCCAAACAGTAAAAGCCGACGAGCGGGAAAAAATGTAGTACGTCAAATTCCATTTTGAAACATATTTTCTCATTCAAATGTTAAAGTTATTTTTTAATTATTCTACAAATTCAATTTCATATTATGTTTCACTAAAAATATCACTCGAAATAATGTATGTGAATGTGTGCAATACGGGAATCATGTGATCTGCCTCCTCGTGGCGATTCCTGGGTGAAAGTTTTGACCCTAGGTCACTTTCAGCTAAAAATCACACCTATAGGCAAAAAAAAAAATACATACACATACATTTAACATGCACATACAAACAACGCACACACACATACATACATACAACACATACATACATACGTACATACATACATACAACACACGCATATATACACATATACATACACACACATGCATGCATACAACACACGCATATACATACGACACACACATACATACATGAAACACACATACATAGATACATACATACAACACACATGCATGCATACAACACACATATACATACAACACACGCACATACATACAACACATACATATATACACACACATACATGCAACACACACACAAAATAATAATAATCAATTCAATTAAATTTTCACCAAGGTTCGAAGAAAACCACAAATTCCGAACAGTTAGGGCGACGAGTGCGATTCAATGCTAGTACTTAAAATTCAATTTTGAAACATATTTTTTTCATTCAAATTTTAAAGTTATTTTTTAATTATTTTAAAATATCAAGTGTACAACATAGTTGACTAAAAAATAACACTCGAAATAATTTTAAAGATAATTTTAAAGTTCCCTCATTAAATAAATATTCAAAATTGTTATTCCCAAATTCCCATTACAAGCATGTGTTATTTATGATGGTGGATAGATATAAAGGTGGTGGAAGTCTTTCTAAGATATTCTAAGCCAATATTCACACATGATTCGAAGAAAATTATAAACTCCATACGGTTAGGTCGACGAGCGCGCGTTAATCTCATTGCAAAAAAGTTAAAGTCCCCCTATTAAACATTTATAACCGCAAAATATCCTTCGTGAATGATTACTCTAAAATAATAATTTCCCCCAAAATATCCGCTTAACTCATCATGTAAGAGTACAGTGGAAAAAAAAAATCAAACTCCCCAAAATTTCTGCTTAAAATCAAAAAATAAACTCTTAAATTACACCAAACTGAAAATTTTTAAGTTGCCACATTAAAATTAAAAACCACTCGTACAATAGTACAGAAAAAAATATTCCATGCCCCCCAAAATATCCGCTTAACCCCTTATTTAAAACACGGTGAAAAAAAAAAAAAAAATCAATCTACTCAAAATTTCGGCTTAAAATCGAAAAAAATAGATCCTAAAACTAAAGTTCACCGAAAAATTCCCTTCATTATTTTTTACTCATTATTTTTAATTATCATTTTTAATTATTACCTTCATTATTTTTACTCAATATTTTTAATTACTTTTTAATTAATTACTAATTATCGTTAATTGCTGTTATTCACTTCTTAAATTCCACTACGTACTATACTTGACTAAAAAACCGCTCGAAAAATTCTAAGTCCCTTCATTATTTTTCACTTATTATTTTTAATTACCTTTTAATTAATTACTATTTTTAATTTAATATGAATCATTCATCTCTTAATCAACAGTCAAAAGAACCGCTCGTACTGTAGTATACTTAAAAAAAATTATCCCCCTTTTATCCCTCTCTTATAGCAAAAAATATTCAAATTTCGCGAAAAAAAATTAATCCCCCCTTTATTTAACCCCTTCTCTTATAAGACAACCTTGAGGAATGAGGAGGAGGAGGATTGTGGAGGAGGAGGATTGTGGATGAGGATTGAGGAGGAGGAGTGAGGAGGAGGTTCATTCCCTCCTCCTCCTCCGAACCAACCTCCTCCCTCCCGGGGTCGGACAGACATTTTTCCCCTACTCACGGTAATCGTTTTCTATACAAGCAAGGGAGTGCGTTGCAACAAAATGCAGCCGATTTTTAACAGTGTATTTTTCAATTTGGAACAAATTTAATCAATTTAAATTGTGTTTTAAATGATAAAATATATTAATTTCATTTTGTTATAAGTACATATAAACATATATGACAAAATTACACTTAAAGTAAAGTAAAAATGCAAAACTAAAATTACTTAAACTAAACTTATTTAAATGAATTGAACATAGAAAGTTTTTTCTTTAAAAAGTAGTCGAAACGTAAAAGCGTATTTTTCAAAATTTCGTTTTTTCGCCAACCGAAGATAAATCGCCAAATAAACGAAATTTTTATTATTTTTTTACGGACGTTATAAGGTGGTTCCGCCGAAATTTTTTTTATAAACATATATAACTGTATGAGAAGAACATTCTGTATTTTTTTCAGATTTTTCTGAGTATGCCCGTATGGAGACCTTCCTTGTAAGTGATAAAACTTAGTACTCAATATTTTATGCACAGATTTTAACTCATATTATCAATTTTAGTATACTTAAAAAAAAAAAAAAAAAAAAAAAAAAAACATTACGTTTTTAAATAGATTTTAAAAAACGATTATGTACTTACTTCCATGATCTGTTGATAAGTTGTTTACAACTGACACTAAATCACAAGAAATATGATTACCCACATTTTCATTAGTTTAAAAATACTAGTATATCCTCATCGAAAATTAAAGAATTTCAGAAATATTTTATTTCGAATTGTTTTTATAGGGCGTCTAAAAAAATTAATGTACTGAAATGAATACGGCGACCTTAAATGTGTTAAGAGACTACTTCAGTCAAGCCAAACGAAAAGATACGTTCAATAATGCTAATCCTATGGAAGAAATTTATGAAGATATCTCGGTTGCATTTCAATAGTTTAAAATGATTTTTTTCTCTTTCTTCTATTTTACAAGAAGAAAATATTGGACTTAGGAAAATTTCCAACTTCCGGTTTTCGACAGAGTTAGGCGTTATAAGGGTTAGATATCGAAAAACATATTTTTACAAAATGTCTGCCTGTGAGCCCTCTGACTCTGCCTGCATGTATGTATGTGACAAAAATAATGTGTGCACTCTTTATCGAGAACTTATGCACGGAATTTAATAAAAAGTTATAGTCAGGTGGTTTCAGATGTAAATTAAGGCTGATTAGTTTTTGATGTAAATCGTCCAACAGGTGGCGCTGCTATACTGAATTTTTTGCAATTTCCGCTACAGCTCTATAGCAAGAGCTAATGCACAGACTTTCATCAAACGTCCAAATCAGTTAGTCCTTCATATGAATTGCTGCTGAATATGCTTTGGTGTACATCTCTCAACAGGTAACGCTGCCATGCAGGATTTCCCCCCCGATTTTTGTAATAACTCAATCTCAAAAACTAATGCACGGATCAAACTTAAAATTCAGTTAGACGTTGTTTCTGATTAGGTTTTGGTGTAAATTATCCAAAAAGTGAGCTGCTATGGTGCATTTTACTGGATTTACACGATTTCTGTAATAGTCATGTCTCAAGAATTAATACACGGAATTCCTTAAGTGACACTTCCATTTTTGGAACCGGTTGAAATGCAACCGTGATCTTTATAAATTTCTTCCTTAGGAATAGTATTAGCAAGCTGACTGAAGTAGCCTGTTAATGAAAATAGAGTATCTAGCACTGATAGTTCGTTTACAGGAATACACAAAACTAATCCGTTTAATTATGTCATATGAGGAAAAAATGTTTGTAGTGTATTTTAATGTGTCCCAATGCTTCAAATAAAATTAAATCGATATATATTACTGTGGTACACTACATAGAATACGAATTGAAAATTTTTTATTGTTTATTTACAGAGATACACAAAAGGATCTAATTGTATTATTATTCTCAGTATAGAGTAATTGTTAAATCACTTTTTAAATTGAAACAATTGATTTTTGTGAAATCCCCCCCCCCCCCCCCCACAATTACACAATTGTGTATATTCATATGTTTATGTATTAAAAAAAGCACGGAAAACAAGTACATATTGTTTATTTTAAACCCTTGGGAAGATGGTTTGATTTCATACTCTTTTTTTTTTCCTGTCATGAGAGGCGTTCTATCTTTGCAAATGGCCCTATTTCTGTCTGTTTTTCGTTTCTCTGTTTTCATGTCTTTCTGTCTCTTGCTTCCTTTTTCTTTAAATTACATTCTAATCTTTAATTTTCGTAAAAATTGAGATTGACTAATCTTTATAAAATTTTAATATGCTGTTAAGGCTGCAAAAAACATTTTCGCAATTGGATATTATTTACCTTCACGTTTCGGAATGTGGTTTCTGGTACTCTGTGATGCAACATTTTTTCGGTCGACTCTTTTTTTTTTTTTTTTTTACTGTGGAGTTTAATCAATATCTGGTCTAATCACCAAAAAATAGCAAAATTCAGATTCAGTTGCATTAGGACCTGCATCGGACTATCCTCATTCAAATTTTCAGATCTTTCATGCGGCAAATTTTCTTAGCCATTTCTTTCCCTCGCATACATATACTGAGAGAGATAAACGGTCTTCTGTTATTAATATAAATATTTTTCAAAAAAAAAAAATTGCAATAAAAAACTTTTTTTTGACAGAGTTATGCTATACTTATGGCTATTAGTACGAAGTTGTATTTGGCTGATTATAAAAATTAAATTTATCTCTTAAAAGGAAGTTTATTGCCAAACTTCTTGGGACGCAAATTAAATATGAGAGAAGAAAAGAAGATAAAGGGCATTTCAGAAACACGCATGACAACTTCTGACAATTTCATAAGTCCCAGTGTAATTTAAGTTGGATTTATTTACAATCCATTTAATCTACAAATAAAGGACACATCATTTAAATAAAACAAATTATTTAATTCAAGATAGGCCTGTATCCGTTATGTCAACCCTTAAAAAAAAAAAAAAAAAAAAAAAAAAAAAAAAAAAAAAAATGTTTAAAATACTTTAAAATAGTAATTGGCGCCCTTTTGATTTGAAGTTGGCGCCCTGTTAATACAAGTTGCCACCGCCCTTTTTGTCATGCCAGTACGCCCCTGGTACTTTCAACTGTAAGTGCAGCCTTCGTCAGAGAATACAAAAGTAATTTAACATTATATAAAAAATATTTTTTGTCATCTTTTAAGTAGTTTTCACGTAGTGTAATTTTAACTTTATATTTTGAAGTTGAATTTAGCTTTCTATTTGTTTATTTGCTGATATTTTTTTTTACACTCTAAAAGTGGAAAGAGGGAAAAGCTCACTTTTAGGGAGAGGGAGAGCCATTTTCACTCTTTTTGAAGTGACTTTTGTAAAAATACACTCCTAAAGGAGTGAAAATTTCCACTCTATACAAAGGAGTGAATAATCTCACTCTATAATCGAGAATGAGAGAGTCACTCCACTGATGAGAGTGACTGTCTCACTCCGTTATCAAGAGTGAGAGAATCATTGCAATGATGAGAGCGAAATCCTGGCTAAAAACTTTTGAAAACTCCCGTTCATCTTTGAACCAATATATGAAGTAAAATAACAAAAATCAGCAATATGCGACATTTTTTAGCAGCAACGTGCAAAGAGAAAACTGTACAAAAAGCAAAGTTTCAATTTGGCAACCCTCCTCCCCGTCTTTTTTTTTTTTTTTTTTTTTTTTTTTCTTGTGGCAGGCGTCATAAGTGTGAAAACACAATTAAATTCAATTGAATGCATATTTCATGTTTACTATACAATTTTAAAAGATTTAATTTTAACAACTAAATAATGTAAAATTTTGCTTACATTTTGGCTAAGAGTATTTGGAAAACAGACGTGGATTAAATGTATCGATAGTAAATTATAACAGTTTGTAACTAATCCTTTTTGGTTTCCAAAAAAGAAGTCATATGCTGTTTTCGGATTGTGTGTTTTTCTCACAAAAAAACTGCCTAATATATACATTTATACATATTTGTTTTTTTACAAGAAATGAAGAAACAAGGCAAGTTGGTAGTATAAATTTTGAACCCCTCACTTTCTGCTCCCGAGGCGATTGCCCCCTTCTCCCTCCCCCCAGCCAGGGCCCTCGCGAACGCTTTTTATTGGTGGGGGAGAGAGCCTTAAAATTCTAAGTCAAAATTCATTATTTGCCGACTCATTGAAAAGCAAACATAAATAGTTCTCGGCGTTTGCCAACTAGTTTTAAAATTTTACAAAGTTATCTTGATTAGAAAACATAATATAGTTTATATTTGGAAAAAATTTAATCATATTTGTAACTTTCGCCAAATTTATTATAAATAGGAAGTGTATTATAATTTTTTTTTTAATAAAGTTTTGGGCAAATTTGTCAGTTTAGTTTGTAAATTTTCCAACTGAAACAGCATGTGCAAATGTTTGGGGGGGGGGGCTCTCCGCCTGTTCCCCCCCCCCTTAGCGAGGCCCCTGCTACCCCTCCACACACACACACACACACTTCGCACGGCCCTGCATTTTAGTTTTCAAAACTACATTTCGTAATTTAACCTTTGAAATTACACCGATTTACGAATTCGTATTAAAACGCATTCTTTTTAAAAGAGTGTCACTTCCTAAAAGGAGTGAAGTGTGACTTAATGAAGGTAACGTATGCATTACGTAATCATCAACCTATCAGGCGGGTCTTGTGTCTGTCTACGGCACTTTGTGCTAGATATGAAATAATTATCCGCCATTTTAAAATATCTTCGTTCCACGGATCCACACATGTGGACGTTCATATCAGCGTTGTGATCTTAAAAAATGCAGAGAATATTGTATAAGCAGAGTATATACGTTATCTTCATGAACGTTCATGGATAGGATATAGACTAAAGCTTTGAGATACACAGGGTTAGTATACAGAGCTTCTTTAAAAAAAAAATCTAGAAAGTACACGGCGTGTACCCTCGATCGGATACCCGCTACTAATTCATTGGATATTTTATTACATGGATTGTTATCGAAACTTAACGGTAAGTCATACTTAATTTTAACTTTTTATTCTAGTACGAATGAATGTCATCACTTTCATTTAAATAATTATGTTATATAGGAAAAAATAGGTTAAATTTGTTTTCAGAAGCGATTAATTTTCTATTCTAAACTATGATATTTTTTAAAACATTTGTCTGCCTTCACATGAAAATTAGCTAAAAGGGCTGATACAAAGTTCATTCACAGTAAACGTAAACATTGATTTCAGTTAGTACTTAAAAGATTAAATTAATTTCTACTGTGGAATTGTTTTTTTTTTTTTTTCTAACTGTTTTTGGATTACTAAACTTTAATTTGGAATTAAATAATAATATTCGATTGTAATGATAGTAGGGAAAGAAGGAGAGTTCAACCCCAGCTAGGAGGTGAGGAGGGAGGAGGAGAGGAGGAAGAGGTTCTCCACCTCCTATAAGAGGGAGGAAGGACCACCACCACCTGATTGAGAAGCTTATCTGATGGAGAGTGTATCATACTGTAGTAGGATGAGGGGAGGGCTTAAAATTGAGGGGGCTTAAATTTTTTAGTGTTTGAAACGCAGGAGATTATACTATAGTAGAGGGGTGCATGTTTGGAGTCTGTTACAGTATGATGAGATTTTTAGAGAGAGAGAGGGGAGGGCTTATTTTTTAGGAGGGGCTTAAAATTGAGGGGGGCTTAAATTTTTTTAGAGAGTTTAAATTAAAATAGAGGTTGAAATCAACTTAGAGTAGGAAAGATATTTGAAAATGGGTGAAGGATGTTTTGACTCTGTTACAGTATGATGTGATTTTTAGGAAAGGGGGAGGGCTTAATTTTTAGGGGGGCTTATTTTTCTGAAAGGCTTAAAATTTTTTTTAATGATTGGAATCAACTTAGAGTAGGAAGGAAATTTGAACATATCGTAAAATATGTTATAGTAGGATGAGATTTTAGGAAGGGGGAGGGCTTAATTTTTAGAGGGGCTTAATTTTTAAGAGGCTTAATTTTTTTTATTTAGGATCTGAAGCTTATAATATCATACTATAGCAAAGGGGTAACCTGCTCATTTTCCAAACCCCCCCCCCCCCGGAAGATTTTTATTTTGATGCTGCTCTTTGTTGGATCGAATTTTCGTTGGAAATTAATAATTTTAAAAAATTGTGTCTGATCAATTAAGCATTGCCCATCACGCCTGTGAGATAATCGTGTATTGCGATAAGAAGGAAGGTTAGTCTGATCAATTAAATATTAATCACAATTGCCCATTGCTCATCCCGCCTGTGGCCGCAGAACCGGTCTTCTTCTTCTTTCGTTGGAAATTAATAATTTTTTAAAAATTGAGTTTTCCAAAAGGCTTTAGTGGGATTCGAACCTGTAAAAGAATTTCTTGACTTGATAATTTGTTGTGGATTAATCTAATCAAGCCAAGAAGTTCTGGTTTTAAGTCGAAAAATTGTTTAAAGGTCGGTAACATCATACTTTAGCAGTGGGAATTCAACTCCACCCCTTCCTTCATACTTTGTTTTAATATCCGTTGCTCTTGCGGTCGTGGAACAGGATTGAATAAGTTTTTATTAGAGTAGAAAACTGAATAATAATTTGAACTTTTTTTGAATATTATTATTATTAGATAAAATTATTTCAAGATTAAATAGGAAGTTAACCTTCTGTAATGACTCTGAATGTCTGATATCACAATCGAATCATCCCTAACTTAAAATAGTATGTTATCAACACGTATTCACTGCATTGTTCAAACATCCGATAACCAAACAATTTTAATAGGAACTAGCAGATTTAAGAAAAATATCAACTAAGATTAGATTTCACTTATTTACAAATGACAAGAAAGAGAACTTTGTTTGATGTTTCAACTAAACTTTTTAAAACGACAATTTAATTTCATTAAACCATTGCATATGTTTTTTTTTTTGGAGGTTCCCTGTTTTATTCAATTTACATTAATGTTAGAGCAACAATGGAAATATTTTTTAAACAGTAATATTGTAAAATATGAATTTTACATTTTTAACTTTAGTTTACCTAAACCTTGATTATTCATACACATTGATTTTTACACCATTCAAAATATATAAACTACTTCATTATTAATTATTTTTCGATGTATAGTTCTAATAATCGGTTAATTGTCATGCATTCATTTTAATAAGTTTGCTGTATTCACATAAAAAGTGTTTTTACAAGTTATCATCTATTAGTCGATAACGACAAATTTAAGCAATGTATTACTTTAGTATAGTATTGTTTTATCACTGTGCTGAAAATAAGTGATTCCTTTTCCGTTAATTTTCACATGAATTTTCTAATCAATTAGTAAAAAATTACAACAGCATGATAAACTCCAGATAACATCGAGCCTTTCTTATCAAATACCATCATATTATCAGATCACTTTGTAAACCAATCCTATTATTTTTTAAAAAACAGTAGCGCCTCCTAGAATTTAACAGATTTTGTGAATCAGTATAAATTTATCACACTGTTTATTGTTTTTTGTCATATGAAGATATTAAGCGCTGTTCTTTAAGTGAGTGCTTTACAAGAAATTTCTTACTTCATGAATATGGAATCGGATTTACCTAGTCAAGAGGTGCAAGTTTTGAATAGTGAAAGCTCACCCTCTTCATCAACCCAACCATCCTTTTCTTGTAATCAATGTCAAAAATGCTTCTCTAGAAAGATTGCGTTAACCAGACATCAAAGATCCCACTTGGATAAAAAGCCCTTTAAATGTGAAACTTTCATTCAAAGTACTGATTTAAAACGACATAGTGTTACTCATTCCAAGACACCCACTTTATTTAAATGTGATCAATGTGCAATGGAATTTTATAGAAAGTATTCGTTAAGAATTCACAAGAGATTTCATAAGACATATAAATGCAATGAATGTTCATTAGAGCTCTCTAAAAAATATTTGTTAAAAATTCACAAGAGATCTCATAAGAAGTTTCATGTTTGTGAAAAATGTTCTAACTCGTTTCTATCAAAGTCTGCTTTAACTAATCATAAAAAAAAGTCATCGTCAAAAGGAATATAAATGTAAACACTGTGGTGTTATATTTTACTCTGATATCGATTTTTTATTTCACAAAAAAGTTCATTACAGGAATTTCGAATGCAAACATTGTAACCAAACATTTAATGTTGACACCAAGTTTATTCAACATTTGATTAAAATGCATAAGTGAAAAAATGCAAACTTTGTCAAATCATGTGAACTGGTTGATTTTCTGTACAGTTTATAATTTTTTTGTATTTTTATCATTATCGAGAATGATTAATAAATAATGTGTAAATGAAAAAAGCTTTTGTCTTGTATTTTTGTTATAACAATTCATGAATTTTAATAATTATTTCACGATATTGTAAAAAAATTACTTAAATTTTAACCTTTAGAAAAAAAGTTCTTATCAATTAAAATACTGAATTTGTATTTATACTGAATTAATTTTAAAATACTTTTAATATATTAGAATTATTTTCCAAGTTTAATTTATCATTTATATTAGCAATTGTTATTCACATAATCATGATGGATATTACCTAGTGTTTTCAAACAACTTTTCAAAAGGAATGAAACTATTAACAATAAGTATTATTCATTACTTAGATTAAAACTTTTACCTAGTGTTGCCACAAAAATTTTCAAAAAGAGCGAAACTGATAACATTATTTATCATAAGCTTACTTAAATTAAAACCTTGTGTTGCCACAAAGTTCTTCAAAAATAGTAAAACCATTGACTTAATATATAAACTACCACTTATGTACAAAGACTGTTTTTTTAGTTTATTAAAAACTGGTTGACTTAAACTAATGGCATTACTAATTTTTTAATGTTTAACTGTAACCGACGCTGATTTTTTAACATATATTAGGATATGTGTTGTTTTTAAGCATTCAGTTTGCAACTGATTTCCGTTTGAACTTCGAAGAAGAACTCAGTGATTGTATCTTCTTAATTTTAAAAATGTATAATAGACAATTTTATATACATATTCAAGAGTTTAAACGCAGTGGGCTTACTAATGAAGAAATTGTAACGAAAAATGCAATTTTTATGGATGTTAACAGTTGGTACGAATTTTGTAATAAAATTTTTCCATTTAATTTGAAGTATAAAAGTTCCTCGTTTGTTGCTAATAACATGATATTAGTGTTAAATTTTAATAATTCTATCATGCGAATTAAACATTTAAAGAATTATTCTCACATTGACTTGAACGAGTATCAGTTAGAAAAGTTAAAAATAAAAGCCTTTGATCTGAATAAAGAACTTCTTCAGCATATATATGTAAAGCATTTACCAAACTTAATAAGACAGAAATGTACCGTTAGTCACACATCTTTAGAAAATGAACGCATGTGTCAACATAAACTTATAACGTGTATTGAAAATAGTATGTCGGGTATACTAAAGCGCATTTTTGAATGCAATGGGTGTATTTTTAACCACGAATCTATAATCTTTCATCCCTGTTTGATATTAAATAATCGACAAAAATTTGAACAAATGGGAGAAATGTTATTAACTCTAATAGATTTCGACTTTGTTATTTCCTCGTTTTTAAACGAAGTAGATTGTATTAGTGAAAACTTCTTATCTAATATTAATGTAGAAACCATTCAAAACGAATTGTTTAAAATAATGAAATAAAATGTTTTACTATTCTCTTTAATATGTGTGTTTAATTATTTTCAAAATGTATGTTTATTTCGTTTAGCTTTTTCAAAACATTTATAAATTGTTTCAATTTGTATATGTATAAAAAAAGAAACACTTCATTATTAATAAAAAATATATTAACTATCTTATTTTAATTCATTCTTTTCAAAAATTAGAAAGTTAAAAAGTTAATAAAAATTAATAAGTTAAAAAAACTTTATACAAAAATTAATATTAATAGAAATTTTTTTCAAATGTTTAAAATATATTTTGAAAATTTTAAAATGTATTACAACTTATCAAAATTGAGTTTACTGATTTATATGAGTATGTATATTATTTTCACTCTATTATATTACTGTAACATTACAACAGATTCATAGTTAATGACATATAAACATTAGGATGTATATAAACGCAATAGATTAATATACTCTCTTGTTTTATTAAAAAATAAAATAACTTCATAAAAATGTTAAAAAAATAAAAAGTTTATGAAAAAGTTTAAAAAATAATTCATTAGATTAAAAAAAAAATCATAAATTAAAAAATGTATTTCATAAGTTTACAAAAAAAAAGTAACATAAAAAGTTTTATCGAAAAAAAAAAAGTAACAGAAAAAGTTTTAACAAAAAAGTAACTTAAAAAGTTTCATCGAAAAAAAGTAACAATAAGTTTTAACAAAAAAAAAAAAAAAAAAAAAGTATTATAAAAAGTGTTATAAAAAGTTTTAACAACAACAACAAAAAAAAGTATTACAAAAAGTGTTATAAAAACTTCACACAAAAAATAATATCAATAGAATTTTTTTTCAAATTTTTAAAATATATTTTGCAAAAGTTAAAATGAGTTTTCTGATTTATGTATATTATTTTCACTCTATTATCTTACTGTAACAGTGCAATTCATTTATAGTTAAACATATAAACATTAGGATGTGTATAAAAGCATTGCATTAATATACTATCTTGTTATTAAAAGATAAAATAATTTCATAAAAATATTTTCAAAATTAAAAAAAAGTTTACAAAAAATAATTCATAAGATTAAAAAAAATATTTCATAAATTAAAAAAATATATTTCATAAGTTAAAAAAAAAAATCATAAGTTAAAAGTTATTTCAACAGTTCTTTAATAATAATAAAAAAAAAAAAACTTTTAGAAAAAATAATATCAATAGAAATTTTTTATTTTTTCAAATGTTTAAAATTTATTTCACAAAAGTTAAAATGTATTACATCTTATCAAAAATGAGTTTACTGATTTATGTATGCATGTACATTATTTTCACTGTATTATCTTACTGCAACATACATTTATAGTTAACACACATTTATAGTTAACATACATTTACAGTTTAACACATATAAACATTAGGATGTGTATAAAAGCAACGCATTAATATACTATCTTGTTTTATTAAAAGATAAAATAACTTCATAAAAATCTTTTCAAAATAAAAAAAAAGTTTCATAAGTTTACAAAAAATAAAACTTTATGAAAAAGTTTAATATTTCATAAGATTAAAAAAAAAAAAAAAAAAAAAAAAAATTCATAAATTAAAAAAATGTATCTATGTATATTTCACAAGTTAAAAAAAAAAAATGTTTAAAAAATGATTTACAAGTTTAAAAAAATTACAACTTATCAAAAAATGAGTTTACCGATTTACTGATTTATGTGTGTATGTTATTTTCATCATATTATCTTACTACCGTCATTACAGAACGTTCTTAGTTAAACACTTATAAACATCAGCAAATGTATAAAAGCAGTTGATACTTTCCTGTTTTTATTAAAAGTCATACTAACTTTATAAAAATGTTTTCAAATAATAATAATAATAATGTCTGTTTTCTTTAAATTTGTGTATTAAATGAATTTTTCCAAGTTTTACCATGCACATGCGAAGGTTTCATTTAAGTAAGAAAAAAAAAAAATATATATATAAGTCATTGTTTTTTCGATTAAAAAGGACGAGTCTTGCATCTTAAAATTTTGTTCATGTGTCGATAAAAGCTTTTTGGTTAGTAGGGTAAATAAATAGCTGATTGCTAGGGAAAATAAATAGTTGGTTACGTAAAATGTTGGTTGGTTGGTTAATTAAAACTTAACAATCAGATCCTAACTCACATAATTGTTGATTGTGAAAACAGTTGAATGTAAAACTTATCAATGAGATGCAATTAAAGGGGAGAATCTAATAACTTAACAGCTTTTTTTTTATTATTATTTGAAAACATTTTTATAAAGTTAGTATGACTTTTAATAAAAACAGGAAAGTATCAACTGCTTTTATACATTTGCTGATGTTTATAAGTGTTTAACTAAGAACGTTCTGTAATGACGGTAGTAAGATAATATGATGAAAATAACATACACACATAAATCAGTAAATCGGTAAACTCATTTTTTGATAAGTTGTAATTTTTTTAAACTTGTAAATCATTTTTTAAACATTTTTTTTTTTAACTTGTGAAATATACATAGATACATTTTTTTAATTTATGAATTTTTTTTTTTTTTTTTTTTTTTTTTTTAAATCTTATGAAATATTAAACTTTTTTATAAAGTTTTATTTTTTGTAAACTTATGAAACTTTTTTTTTATTTTGAAAAGATTTTTATGAAGTTATTTTATCTTTTAATAAAACAAGATAGTATATTAATGCGTTGCTTTTATACACATCCTAATGTTTATATGTGTTAAACTGTAAATGTATGTTAACTATAAATGTGTGTTAACTATAAATGTATGTTGCAGTAAGATAATACAGTGAAAATAATGTACATGCATACATAAATCAGTAAACTCATTTTTGATAAGATGTAATACATTTTAACTTTTGTGAAATAAATTTTAAACATTTGAAAAAATAAAAAATTTCTATTGATATTATTTTTTCTAAAAGTTTTTTTTTTTTTAATTATTAAAGAACTGTTGAAATAACTTTTAACTTATGATTTTTTTTTAACTTATGAAATATATTTTTTTAATTTATGAAATATTTTTTTTAATCTTATGAATTATTTTTTGTAAACTTTTTTTTAATTTTGAAAATATTTTTATGAAATTATTTTATCTTTTAATAACAAGATAGTATATTAATGCGATGCTTTTATACACATCCTAATGTTTATATGTTTAACTATAAATGAATTGCACTGTTACAGTAAGATAAAATAGTGAAAATAATATACATAAATCAGAAAACTCATTTTAACTTTTGCAAAATATATTTTAAAAATTTGAAAAAAAATTCTATTGATATTATTTTTTGTGTGAAGTTTTTATAACACTTTTTGTAATACTTTTTTTTGTTGTTGTTGTTAAAACTTTTTATAATACTTTTTTTTTTTTTTTTTTATTAAAACTTATTGTTACTTTTTTTCGATGAAACTTTTTAAGTTACTTTTTTGTTAAAACTTTTTCTGTTACTTTTTTTTTTCGATAAAACTTTTTATGTTACTTTTTTTTGTAAACTTATGAAATACATTTTTTAATTTATGATTTTTTTTTAATCTAATGAATTATTTTTTAAACTTTTTCATAAACTTTTTATTTTTTTAACATTTTTATGAAGTTATTTTATTTTTTAATAAAACAAGAGAGTATATTAATCTATTGCGTTTATATACATCCTAATGTTTATATGTCATTAGCTATGAATCTGTTGTAATGTTACAGTAATATATAAGAGTGAAAATAATATACATACTCATATAAATCAGTAAACTCAATTTTGATAAGTTGTAATACATTTTAAAATTTTCAAAATATATTTTAAACATTTGAAAAAAATTTCTATTAATATTAATTTTTGTATAAAGTTTTTTTAACTTATTAATTTTTATTAACTTTTTAACTTTCTAATTTTTGAAAAGAATGAATTAAAATAAGATAGTTAATATATTTTTTATTAATAATGAAGTGTTTCTTTTTTTATACATATACAAATTGAAACAATTTATAAATGTTTTGAAAAAGCTAAACGAAATAAACATACATTTTGAAAATAATTAAACACACATATTAAAGAGAATAGTAAAACATTTTATTTCATTATTTTAAACAATTCGTTTTGAATGGTTTCTACATTAATATTAGATAAGAAGTTTTCACTAATACAATCTACTTCGTTTAAAAACGAGGAAATAACAAAGTCGAAATCTATTAGAGTTAATAACATTTCTCCCATTTGTTCAAATTTTTGTCGATTATTTAATATCAAACAGGGATGAAAGATTATAGATTCGTGGTTAAAAATACACCCATTGCATTCAAAAATGCGCTTTAGTATACCCGACATACTATTTTCAATACACGTTATAAGTTTATGTTGACACATGCGTTCATTTTCTAAAGATGTGTGACTAACGGTCTGTCTTATTAAGTTTGGTAAATGCTTTACATATATATGCTGAAGAAGTTCTTTATTCAGATCAAAGGCTTTTATTTTTAACTTTTCTAACTGATACTCGTTCAAGTCAATGTGAGAATAATTCTTTAAATGTTTAATTCGCATGATAGAATTATTAAAATTTAACACTAATATCATGTTATTAGCAACAAACGAGGAACTTTTATACTTCAAATTAAATGGAAAAATTTTATTACAAAATTCGTACCAACTGTTAACATCCATAAAAATTGCATTTTTCGTTACAATTTCTTCATTAGTAAGCCCACTGCGTTTAAACTCTTGAATATGTATATAAAATTGTCTATTATACAGTTTTAAAATTAAGAAGATACAATCACTGAGTTCTTCTCGAAATATAACACGATTACAGGATTTGCCCCTTTTAGTTCGTGAAGTGGTGGATTGGCTTTCATCACTTGCTTGGGAAAGGTTGATTGCTTGAAACACAGACTCTTCGCATCTAGTAGTGGGTTCTTGAAAATATTCGTCTTGGGAAATTAAGTTAAAAAAATTCGTATTAATCTCAGATTTCACATTCAGTGGATAATCACATGATATCGTCTCATTGTTAGTGTTCAATGCATTGGGAACTTCTAATCTCGGCAAGTTTAATTCATTCACATAAGCAGGTTCATTACATTCTTCTAAACCATAGGTTCCCAACCTTTTCTGGACCATCGCCCCCTTTCACAAGAAATAATATTCCAACGCCCCCCTCTTTCGTAATAATTAATTATAAAAATACAAAATTATTGTAATTATCTGTATCGAATTTTACCTGTTATATTAAGAATCGCGGCATAGAAATTAATTAAATCGACAATCAAATGCAGTTTTCTTGAATATTTACAAATAAGCAAGTCGGTAATAAATAAAATGAGATGAAGAAGACTGGTATAATTTTAACAATTTGTTAATATTGGATTCCGATTTCGTTAAAATCAGTCGCAAATTGCCATGTTCAGTCATGTCCAATCTGTTTCTTTCCATAGACAGTAAATTAGCTACCCCCACAGAATCCATGTTCAGACAATATGATGAAGGAAAACTTTCTGGTAATTAAAAATGTTTTTATTCTTTGACACAATTCAGAGTAGAGAGCTTGAAAGTATTGATATTTGCAGTCAGAACTCTTGATAACCATTTCGTTAGTTGTACGTTTTACGGCTTTCTTCATTAAAATTTAATGGTTTTGTTGTATCTGCATTTGCGGAAGAATCTAAAAGCCATTTCGGAATATTAATGTTTGAAATATCCTGGAATCATTCCGAAAATTCAGCAGGAAGACGTCCAAATATTAGCAGCATGCAAATAAATATTCCTGTTTTGCAAAAACTGCTAAAAATGTAGGAAGATGCTTGTATTTACCTCTACTTGCATGTCGTTTGAATTGAAGTTTTTCCAGAAAAGCAGCTATGAAGTTTTTTGCTTTAATTAAATTGACTTCATTAGATATACTTAATAGAGGGAGAGTGGAGGATGAAAGGAACATTTTTTTAAAAAAAAATAAGCATATAAAATAATGAAATCAAAAGGTATCATTCTCACATTTGTGCCTAATTCTCGTTAAAAACTTTGATACTAGTAAAATCTCTTATGAAACTCTCTAGTAAAACTTTGATACTAGTAAAATCTCTTATTATCCCCAAGTGCAGCAATTAAAAATTTGTACGCATTTATAAAAATTGGGAGAAATATCCACTTTAACCCCATTAAAGGGAATGAAAGGACCACCTTGTGGGGTTGAAAGGGACAACATAAATAAAACGCTTTTATGAACATTTTGTCTTTCTATTTGCGATTAGATTATTAAAAAATAAAAGATAATAAAATATAAATAAAAATAAAATTTATTACAACATATGATAAAACAAAAATCTCATCACCAGTTAAGGATTTAGCAAAATATATTAATAGGGTGGGGAGTGGTCAAGAAAAAACAGTCAAAAGAAGAAAGCTAACAGAATTTTACAATAATACAAAGGGATTATAAAAGGCAAATTTCTCTTTAATGAAATACTAATATTCCATACATTTTTTTAGTGTGTTTTTCCATGTCCTTTTCAGCCCCTTATCCAGATGTGTGGGATTAAAAATATATTACCACACATCTGACTGGTGTAATTAAAATTATATATTACATTAGTCAGGTATATATTCAGGCATGACAGTATTTTAGCTAACAAAATGTACTGGTATTTACATCAAATGCATACTTTACACTGCTAAATAATATAAATGCTATAATGTTTAAATGTTATAATGTTAAACTCAATATTGATTTTTTGAAGAAAAAATAAAAGTAAGATAAAAATTTAATTTTGCTGAAAGCAAAAATAGTTTTTGCTTTCAGCACCTACAACGCTATAATTCCGGACGTTAGTTTTACATATGGTAGGCCTCCCCACCTAACTCAATCTGAAATTCTGAATGTCCCTTTCATTCCCACTCTCCCCTAAGTTTATTAAAAAAATCTATGTCATTTTTGGATGTAATCAGGCTTCCGTTCTACTTTTTGTCTACATTTTCAAATAAGTCAATTATTGAGTGCAAATACAATTATACACGGTTCAATAAAATACCTACTGTTAACTTCTGTCTGCACCTGCAAGAGATTGTAATCTTCATCATTTTCACTACAAAGTTAAAAAATAATCTGGTATGCAATGAAATGCTTTTAATTTGATCGACTACCTTAATAATGTAATAAAGTGACGTAAGCAGTCATTCATTCATTTATTTTGTAATCAATGGCTGACGATGAATAATGTACATCGAGAGTACAAATGATACTGCTTGTTACAAATGCACCTCTTATGACGCTTCATGCGAACCTTCAGCAGCAGGGGGCAAATTTTTTGATAATCGTGAAAAACATTATATTTTTGGGACCCAGCTTTAGGTTTGATTGAGTAGATTTTTATTAAAGGGATAATTTAACTTTTTATCACGATCCCAAACAAACCGTGAATGTAAGCTAATTTTATTACACAAATCTTAAATTGCTAGGTTCACCACGTCAACGCCCCCCTTGACTGTCTTAACGCCCCCCATTTGATCCTGACCCGCTACCGCCCCCCTGGAAGGTTCCAGCGCCCACTGGGGGGCGGTACCGCCCCCGTTGGGAACCTATGTTCTAAACGTTGATACTTTGAAGAAGAAACTACTTCGTCGAGAGGTCTTTTTAACAAATTTGTTACAGAATCCATTTTCAAAAAATAAGGATACCCGCTGATGAAGTTCAAACGGAAATCAGTTGCAAACTGAATGCTTAAAAACAACACATATCCTAATATATGTTAAAAAATCAGCGTCGGTTACAGTTAAACATTAAAAAATTAGTAATGCCATTAGTTTAAGTCAACCAGTTTTTAATAAACTAAAAAAACAGTCTTTGTACATAAGTGGTAGTTTATATATTAAGTCAATGGTTTTACTATTTTTGAAGAATTTTGTGGCAACACAAGGTTTTAATTTAAGTAAGCTTATGATAAATAATGTTATCAGTTTCGCTCTTTTTGAAAATTTTTGTGGCAACACTAGGTAAAAGTTTTAATCTAAGTAATGAATAATACTTATTGTTAATAGTTTCATTCCTTTTGAAAAGTTGTTTGAAAACACTAGGTAATATCCATCATGATTATGTGAATAACAATTGCTAATATAAATGATAAATTAAACTTGGAAAATAATTCTAATATATTAAAAGTATTTTAAAATTAATTCAGTATAAATACAAATTCAGTATTTTAATTGATAAGAACTTTTTTTCTAAAGGTTAAAATTTAAGTAATTTTTTTACAATATCGTGAAATAATTATTAAAATTCATGAATTGTTATAACAAAAATACAAGACAAAAGCTTTTTTCATTTACACATTATTTATTAATCATTCTCGATAATGATAAAAATACAAAAAAATTATAAACTGTACAGAAAATCAACCAGTTCACATGATTTGACAAAGTTTGCATTTTTTCACTTATGCATTTTAATCAAATGTTGAATAAAC
This sequence comes from Maratus speculifer, assembly GCA_964019185.1. Lineage (NCBI taxonomy): Eukaryota > Metazoa > Arthropoda > Arachnida > Araneae > Salticidae > Maratus > Maratus speculifer. Next base: position 201,449,557 of record OZ025298.1, read on the forward strand.
TTGGTGTCAACATTAAATGTTTGGTTACAATGTTTGCATTCGAAATTCCTGTAATGAACTTTTTTGTGAAATAAAAAATCGATATCAGAGTAAAATATAACACCACAGTGTTTACATTTATATTCCTTTTGACGATGACTTTTTTTTATGATTAGTTAAAGCAGACTTTGATAGAAACGAGTTAGAACATTTTTCACAAACATGAAACTTCTTATGAGATCTCTTGTGAATTTTTAACAAATATTTTTTAGAGAGCTCTAATGAACATTCATTGCATTTATATGTCTTATGAAATCTCTTGTGAATTCTTAACGAATACTTTCTATAAAATTCCATTGCACATTGATCACATTTAAATAAAGTGGGTGTCTTGGAATGAGTAACACTATGTCGTTTTAAAATCAGTACTTTGAATGAAAGTTTCACATTTAAAGGGCTTTTTATCCAAGTGGGATCTTTGATGTCTGGTTAACGCAATCTTTCTAGAGAAGCATTTTTGACATTGATTACAAGAAAAGGATGGTTGGGTTGATGAAGAGGGTGATCTTTCACTATTCAAAACTTGCACCTCTTGACTAGGTAAATCCGATTCCATATTCATGAAGTAAGAAATTTCTTGTAAAGCACTCGCTTAAAGAACAGCGCTTAATATCTTCATATGACAAAAAACAATAAACAGTGTGATAAATTTATACTGATTCACAAAATCTGTTAAATTCTAGGAGGCGCTACTGTTTTTTAAAAAATAATAGGATTGGTTTACAAAGTGATCTGATAATATGATGGTATTTGATAAGAAAGGCTCGATGTTATCTGGAGTTTATCATGCTGTTGTAATTTTTTACTAATTGATTAGAAAATTCATGTGAAAATTAACGGAAAAGGAATCACTTATTTTCAGCACTGTGATAAAACAATACTATACTAAAGTAATACATTGCTTAAATTTGTCGTTATCGACTAATAGATGATAACTTGTAAAAACACTTTTTATGTGAATACAGCAAACTTATTAAAATGAATGCATGACAATTAACCGATTATTAGAACTATACATCGAAAAATAATTAATAATGAAGTAGTTTATATATTTTGAATGGTGTAAAAATCAATGTGTATGAATAATCAAGGTTTAGGTAAACTAAAGTTAAAAATGTAAAATTCATATTTTACAATATTACTGTTTAAAAAATATTTTCATTGTTGCTCTAACATTAATGTAAATTGAATAAAACAGGGAACCTCCAAAAAAAACATATGCAATGGTTTAATGAAATTAAATTGTCGTTTTAAAAAGTTTAGTTGAAACATCAAACAAAGTTCTCTTTCTTGTCATTTGTAAATAAGTGAAATCTAATCTTAGTTGATATTTTTCTTAAATCTGCTAGTTCCTGTTAAAATTGTTTGGTTATCGGATGTTTGAACAATGCAGTGAATACGTGTTGATAACATACTATTTTAAGTTAGGGATGATTCGATTGTGATATCAGACATTCAGAGTCATTACAGAAGGTTAACTTCCTATTTAATCTTGAAATAATTTTATCTAATAATAATAATATTCAAAAAAAGTTCAAATTATTATTCAGTTTTCTACTCTAATAAAAACTTATTCAATCCTGTTCCACGACCGCAAGAGCAACGGATATTAAAACAAAGTATGAAGGAAGGGGTGGAGTTGAATTCCCACTGCTAAAGTATGATGTTACCGACCTTTAAACAATTTTTCGACTTAAAACCAGAACTTCTTGGCTTGATTAGATTAATCCACAACAAATTATCAAGTCAAGAAATTCTTTTACAGGTTCCAATCCCACTAAAGCCTTTTGGAAAACTCAATTTTTAAAAAATTATTAATTTCCAACGAAAGAAGAAGAAGACCGGTTCTGCGGCCACAGGCGGGATGAGCAATGGGCAATTGTGATTAATATTTAATTGATCAGACTAACCTTCCTTCTTATCGCAATACACGATTATCTCACAGGCGTGATGGGCAATGCTTAATTGATCAGACACAATTTTTTAAAATTATTAATTTCCAACGAAAATTCGATCCAACAAAGAGCAGCATCAAAATAAAAATCTTCCGGGGGGGGGGTTTGGAAAATGAGCAGGTTACCCCTTTGCTATAGTATGATATTATAAGCTTCAGATCCTAAATAAAAAAAAATAAGCCTCTTAAAAATTAAGCCCCTCTAAAAATTAAGCCCTCCCCCTTCCTAAAATCTCATCCTACTATAACATATTTTACGATATGTTCAAATTTCCTTCCTACTCTAAGTTGATTCCAATCATTAAAAAAAATTTTAAGCCTTTCAGAAAAATAAGCCCCCCTAAAAATTAAGCCCTCCCCCCTTTCCTAAAAATCACATCATACTGTAACAGAGTCAAAACATCCTTCACCCATTTTCAAATATCTTTCTACTCTAAGTTGATTTCAACCTCTACTTTAATTTAAACTCTCTAAAAAAATTTAAGCCCCCCTCAATTTTAAGCCCCTCCTAAAAAATAAGCCCTCCCCTCTCTCTCTCTAAAAATCTCATCATACTGTAACAGACTCCAAACATGCACCCCTCTACTATAGTATAATCTCCTACGTTTCAAACCCTAAAAAATTTAAGCCCCCTCAATTTTAAGCCCTCCCCTCATCCTACTACAGTATGATACACTCTCCATCAGATAAGCTTCTCAATCAGGTGGTGGTGGTCCTTCCTCCCTCTTATAGGAGGTGGAGAACCTCTTCCTCCTCTCCTCCTCCCTCCTCACCTCCTCGCTGGGGTTGAACTCTCCTTCTTTCCCTACTAATGATATTACGAAATGCTTTCAGTTTGAAAATTAGGATTATTTTACGAAAATATGTTTTTGATTAATACAGTTGTGACAATTTTGAAAGGTATTTCTTTATAATGTTTTAATAATGTTTTAAATTATCATTTAAAATCATAAATTTTTATACTAATATTTTCAGATTTAAGATATGCCAACTTTAAAAAATAATAGGAATTTCTTCTATCATATAGCAAGATTTTTCAGAAACTGCTAAATCTAATAATGTATTTAATTCATTTATTGTGGTATACTGTTGTTGAATAATACAACTCTAAAAAACTAATTATATTTTAAATGTTTTTCGAATTTTTTCCTCTAAAACGTACGAATTTTTTTTATCTGATATAAATAACGTTCAATATGTAACTAGAATAAAAAGTGATAATTAAATATGGCTTAATTTTCTCCGGGAGTAGTTTTTGTGTGTCTGTCTGTATGTGTGTGTGTGGGAGGGGGGAAGGGGGTTATAGAATTCCGGTGGGAAATTACACTTTTTTTTACCGTTGAAAACAGAAAATCTCAAATGTTTCGGAGAGGGGCAGTAACATAAGGTTGAAGTTTGAAATAAATTATTTTAGTTAATTTCTGTCGGTAGTATAATTTAATTCATGTGTAACTTTAAATAAGTTTTCCCTTAATAATTCAATTAATGTTACAAACAGTGAATTAAATAAATATTGTCAATAACGTATTTTCTTACGATGCCCATAAAATACCCATAAACTAACATAAAAAAAGAATCTGCTGCAAAAAAATAAACATTCACTCCTACGAAACAGTGACTACTCACTCCTATGAAAGAGTAACTACTCACTCCTACGAAATAGTAACACTCACTCCTACGAAAGAGTAACTATTCACTCCTACCAGGTGCGAAAAAACACACTCCTTCAGTAAGAGTGAATAATCACTCCCCCGAAAAAGTGATTATTGACCCCTGTTTAGAGTGACTATTCACTTCTCAGGAGTGAGTATTCACTCTTTGAAAGAGTCAACAATTCCGCTTTTGCTCAAAGTGAATACTCACTCTAAAGAGGTTGGGCATATTTTGAGTCTGCGATAGAGTGACTATTCACTCCTCCGGAGTGAAATGCATATTAAATTTGATATAAACTAAAAGACTAATACTTCTGAACAAATTCATGATTACAAAATAATCATCATCTATATTATAAAGAATACATTATACTCACATTTAAAAAGTAACAGTATCAAAACAATTAAAAAGGACGCTTTGACTTATTCAGAATCCCATGTCAGCTATTTTTAATGTAAAAGTTATAAAATGCTGTTAAAATTCAACAAACAGAAAACATTACATCAAGTACAATAGAACTGTTGATTAAGCTGAGGTTGCATCGTTACCGATGTATCGTACTTAATACGTTGAGGGTTACGTCGGTCACCGGTGACTGGCAATATAAAATGCGATATAAAATTTAAAAATTTACATTCTAAATAAATTTTAAATATAATTTCAGGGCTACATTATGATTGACCTATATTAAAATACAGTAAACATAAAAAATGGTTGCCTTTCGCAGATATCACAAAATGTGGCAATTTGCTTAGTTTATTTTCTGGCCATTTCTCTACCAAATTATGCCGCATTTTCTTCACAGTATAGTTTACAATACCACGGCACTTTAAAGACTTTTACAGTTTATTTATTTTTTTTATAATAGATTGTATAACTGGAATTTTATTTCGCGGCCCAAACAGAAAGACAGACAAAATCGATTTCGCACTCAACGTGTTAATGTCAGTTTAACTATAATTTTCATTTTAACAGCTTAGAATATCTACAAAATTTATTCATTTACAAATATATATATATATATGTATAAGTTTTGGAAATTATGCTAAAAAGTAAAGAATTTGAACTTGAGAGTATAGCCATAAGAATAATAATTATTTCTTGAGTATATCAGGAAACATATAGTTTAGATTCGAATTGTGAGAACAGCTTTAAAGAAAACAAATCTTTTCCAACATTGATTATATTATGTAAATGTAATAAAATAAATAACAATCAGTTGTCATACTTCCACTATCTCGCAAGAAGCTGTCAACACGTTAAACTTTTAACTGTCAAATGATACAGGCCTCCCTGCTTACTTCCTTTGCTGTCGCATTCACCTTCAGAGAAGTACTCATGCTCAAATCAGGGGGAGGATAGAATGAAAGAAAAAACGAAAAGCTGAACAAAACCTATCCCAAGTGATCCGTTACCAACAGCATCTCGATTGTTGATACATTTTGTCAAAATAAATGTTAAAAACCGACAAAAGAAAAGCGACATCTTGTGTAGATGGGAGAACTTTTAGATCTGAATTTGTCTCTTGCATCTTGTATAGCATAATATCGCATCGAGGACCTCTCGTAAAGTTGTCAGCATCTATGATTGATGAGGTAGCAGCAACATGTGACTGCTGGTCACAATCTCGACAGCATATCGGCTCGCGGCACAGATCTGTAAAAAAAATTTCTTTGTCCTCCGTTGGGTGGTTTTTTTGTGTCGGCGATAAACAGCTGTCATATCTAGGCATATCCGTAGTTTCATGAATACAATAACTGTTCTGTTTGTTTTCATTGGAAAAAACCATGTCATAACATGACAAAGGTTATAAAATCAATTCCATCTTTTCAAGCATGTTTGAAAGCTCTTTTTTATTTTTATAATATATATATATAGATTTTTTTTCTATTCTCGAGAACCGAATAAAGGTTTCAAATTTGTGTACACAATATCGTAATCATTTTGTGATAGCGTTAAAAAGAATTTGGACTCAAATCCAAATTAACTGAATTTGGATTTGAGAAGTCTTCGGGCTTTTAAAGCTGTTCACGAAACCAAATTCGCTATTGTCTCACACATTCGAAAAGTCGTTTCAATTGAACGAAACTTGAAGATATTCTTATGTATAACTAAAAAACTGGTTTTCTCCTTATTTTCATTTTTTATGTGCGTTGTTGTTATTATGATCCCGTCCCTCTTCTAATGTGTCAGCTTACTGCTAATATCATTATTTGTACCACATAATCTATAATCTATACAAAAATCATGAATGCGAAAGTTGGTTTTAAAAATGTTAGGATGCCTCCCAAATTATTATAAATTAAAAAAATAATAATAAAATAAAATAAAATAAATAAATAAACCAAAGTCCATTTTCTTACCTCGCATTAGCGAAGGTCAAGCAATCATTGACTGCTGCGACCTTGCTTAGACGAAGTTATTTGATATCTCAGGGCTCATTTCAAGTGTTCCTTACCTGTGCGCACAAAAGAAATATAGTGATGTAAACGAATATTCCCTGAGACACTTCAACAAGCCTGCTGTTTATTCTTCCCATGCTAAAGTTCTGCAGGTACTTGAGGGCGATTCTATAGCGGCACTTGGGCCTTTTGTCTGTGCCGCGGTAATATAGACTTTCCTCTTCTGTTTGGATTCCCCAAAGAATGGTACATATTTGTAAAACGTTCACTCCTTCAGATCGAGAAGAAAAAAACAGCTGTATAACCATATTCCAGAACTGCTTGTTCTCATGGTACACGTGCGTTGTACCTTTCAAAGCCAGTTAGCTCTTCCTCTAACAATCATAAGAATCAGACTTATTTTTCAATCATATCATTCAAAGTTTACGTTTCGGTTTTCTGTACTAAAAGGTCTTGGTGCAGCTGTGTAACTAACTCAGGTTACACCGATTATTATTTATAAACTATTTCAAAAGGTTATTCTAATATGTGGCATAAATAATGTTATTGTATTTATTGTATTGGGTTTTTATTTTTATTATTATTCTTTTTTATTCAGTCAACTGACGCAGAAAAGAAAAGTGATTCTGATTCGATACAGATTTCCTCAGGGGTATTTTCACTTTTTATATTTTCTTCGTTGAAGAACAAGACACTTTCACGAATGAATTTGTGTGCGAAATGTAGTAAAACTGTAGACATTGCTATTAAAGTATCTAAGAATCGAATAGCGTTTTCATTTTCTCATTAAAAACATTACATTTTGAGTTAAAAATAGGTAGTTTCCTCATTAATGTGGTTGTCGATTTCCCAAACTATCAAATCCCGAAAACATTATTTTATGGTAAAGTAGGGATATGGTAAAGATACAGCAGATATTATATGGACGACACTAGCGCTTCCAAGACTAAATTAGCGAATTCATAGTGTTCCTCTGTGCCTTGTGCTGTTTTCTGTGCGTTTCCACAGCTTTTGTGCTTCAAACTTGCCTGCAAAATCATTAAAATTATTCTAATAAAGTTTTATTTCATATAATTTAAGCAAAATAAACAGAGATTTCATCCCAAAACTGATTGCAACTGTAAACTATATCCTAGTAGTGCTTGCCTTTCTCCCGGGTCGATCATATGATACAAAATTGCGGTGCGGCAACTTACCTGCCACTATGGACAGATACGGCCCCGAGATTGAGGGACAGATGCCGCAAAATATATTTTTGTTTTTCGATTTAATAAATTATTTGTTACAATTTCAACAGGACTTACAGTTAAATCAACGCAAATTCTGCGCATACTGCTACTTATCAAATTATTCCGAGCAAAAATGTTAGTTCATTATGTGTGAATAAGGAGAACGTAGGCCTTTTACAGTTGTAACCTTATAAACTGTGAAAGAAAATATCTCCTATTCCAATGCCCCAAAAAACTGTACAGCGAAGTAAAAGAAAGCAAAAGAATGCAGATATTACAAGCACATAGTTTATAAACAAGAAAAAAGAAGAAATAAATAAGAGCAAAATAAAGTAGAAAGCGTCAAATAATGACAGCTTGGCAGAAGTAAAATGTGTAAGAAAATGAAGGGAAAGATCAACTTGAAAACACTTTACTTGAGAAAAAAACTGTAGTATGAAATTTCTTCCGACGGTGGCCAAAGTATTCCTCTTATGGATTCTGATGGCAATATTGGATAGGAATTTACTGATTCTGAATGTGCTGAGTATCTAGAGTCTTATCAAGAAACAGTCTTATCAAGCGGACTGGATTCAGTGTATCAAATGCGATTGGTGGCTGCATGAAATATGCTCACTTTACTCTTGTAACGGGAAGTGTGATGTGATTATGGTCAAATAGAACTACAAATCAAAGAATGGGAAGAAAAGCCAAAAATAAAACCACTATAGCCTAAATAGAATAGAACTAATTTTAACTAAAGATTTGAGCAGAATTATAGAAGTTATCGTGTCCTATATATATATATATATATATATATATATACAGTCGAACCTCTATATAACGAAACTCCATACATCGAATTTCTCCATATAACGAATTTTTAGTAAGAACGGTCCCCTTTTCGCATGATTACATTAAAAACAGACTCTATATAGCCAAATATCTATCTCCATATAATGAATTTTTTCATAAATTGATCTTAATTTATTCAGTTTTAAAAAAGCTTCGAAATCATATGGAATCAATTTTCCATCACTTATTTTTGATTTATCGTTCAGTGGAGAGGTTTTTTTTTGTTTTTTTTTAATAAATATTACTTCTCTCCTTATTCTTTAAATCTAACAAGTTCATCCCACCTCCCACACACCTTTCAACATCCTTCTCAAAACACACTCAATTGAATTGTTACACATATAAGAGAGGAATCAATGAGAGCACATAAGAGAGACCTTCAAATGGAGGAAAATATCAACTACAATTTTTCATTCCTAGCTAAAATTTGAGAATTTTTTTTGAGAGCGTAACAATTGTAATTTTAAAATCAAAACAACAAAAAATTACAGATTTCTTCCTCTGAAATTTATGTAAGTCTTCCTTATTTGATTTTCATTAAGCTTTAAAATAAATGTCTTTTCTCTTTTTTGAAACTGCTTAAATAAGTAAGAAATAAAATGTTAGGTTAATATATACTTTTAAACATTTCAAATTCTTAATTAAAAAGATCAAAAATAATATTTGTTCAAAATTTACACATTAAATACTATTTTTAACATCATACTCTATACATCGAATTTCTCTATATAACGAATTTTTTACTGGAACGATGAATTTCGTTATATAGAGGCTCGACTGTATATACAGTCGAACCTCGATTTAACGAATTGATTGGGACCCACAAATATGTTCGTTAAATCGAATCAATTCATTAAATCGAATATCAATTTTTGTAAAGAATATGGTATAAAAATATGAATACAAAATATACCCCTAGATATACAGATTTAGAAAAAAATGATTATTGTTTATTACGAACTTAAAAATTATAAATTAGGAGATCAACTTTTAAATTATCTAAATTCTTTAATATTATTTGCTTTTGAAACTTAATACAAACATACTTATTGGCACTTTGGAAAGAAATCTTTGATAGTGTTTTGTTTTGACTTTCCAACGTTCCTTGTGGATATTTTCTAACTTCGTAAAAATAACATCATTAACCTCGTGAGACAAAAAGTAATTTTTTAAAGTGTTCAAGCTGCAAATTGATTCTTGGAATGTCATCTTTTTTAATTGAATTTCCGTTTCTTCATCATCTTGAAGTATTTTCAGAATTTTCATTCTCTTTCTGTTCAACATCGCAGGTACTTAGCTTTACATATTTGTCTATATCTTTGTCATGTTTCTAGTTGAAAAAGGGAAAAGACTGTCTTTTGAATCCACCAGAAATGAGAAAAAAATGTAACTCTTGGATTAGGATGTCAAAGATTTAAAGTTTTATGTGCAAAAAAAATTCAAAATTTTACTTTTATCTGCGAATGCGGATTTTTTTTTTCGGCGATTGTTTTTCGTTAAATCAAAGCTAAAAATTCGTTAAAGCAGAGTATTTTAGCATCCTTTTTGTCGGGGCAGAAAAAATATTCGTTAAATCGGAGAATTCATTAAATCAAAATACGTTAAATCGAGGTTCGACTGTATATATATATATATATATATATATATAAATACTTTTATAAATACATCCAAAGTTCTTCAGACAATACCAATAAAAGAACCAATGAAACCAGTATTTTTACATTCATATTATTAAAAACAGTTGAAGTTTGAAGAGAAATAGAAGGCAGATTACCAAATTACTAAGATATATGTGGATAAATGGACATTATATAACCAGAGTAATTCATATATTACCATACAATAAACCAATGAAACCAATATTTTTACAATCATCTTATTGAAAACAGTTGAAGTTTGAAGTGAAATAGAAGGCAGATTACTAAAATAATGAAAAATAAATGGATAAAAAGGCAGTAGAAGGCTTTTCCATTAAACTACGTCATCAGGGGTGTATAGTTTAACAAAAAAGCAAAAACATCCAACCAGTTTCTGTTATGAGTCGTGCTGAAAGCTAAGAATTCGACTCACAATACACCCGACTGGCTGGAAGCTATTCAGATGACAAATTAGTAGAAAGATACACATAGAAGAAAATAAAATCAATATGACAAAATAACAATAATAAATTATTCCATAAAAAAAGGATATATATACTAAGATATTTACCATTACCCATATCCTAGCAAGATTTGTAGTGCAATCAGATACAAACTACATGTAACTTACTAACAGTCACGGTTATGGTCATAGTATAAATCACATAGATAATAAAATAAAGTTGTAACAATAATTATAAAAATTAGTAAAACATATATTATACTATATAATTAAAATTATATATAGAGAAAAATATATATATATATATATATATATAGGATGATTGTAAAAATACTGGTTTCATTGGTTTATTGTATAGTAATATCTGAATTACTTTGTTTATATTTATAAAAGTATTTATATATAGATAGATAGATAGATAAACTTTCTTACCGATTATAGTTTTGGGGTCTAGAGCAGTGTGACCGTTTTTGGATTGTTGTAAGAAATCTGGACTGTTGTAGAGGACTTACAACAAGCTAAATCAAGCTAAAAACTCAGGCTAAAAGATAGTTGTCAGTCTATTGATATACTGACCATCAATAGATGGCAGGACCATCGAATTTATTTTTAGCTTGTTGTCAGTCCAAATCTAGCCTGCTTTTAGCTTGAAAAAACGGTCACACTGGTCTAGAGGCCATGATCGGTGTAGATCTGCAAATTTTTTTCAGAAATTCCAACATAGGAGCGACCGCAATAGGTAGTAATATCATACGAAATCTAACCTAAAAACAGGATATTTGCAGGCATAATTCCTGATGTATCGAATTTGTAATAAAACTTTTTTTCATTCACTATTCGATAAATGAATTATATCATGAGTTATAATAAGCAATTATTGCCACACAATCGTAGCTTTTTTCCTTTCCTTTAATAACGCGTCCAAAAATTTGGTTGAAAACTTCCATTTTGATAGCCTTTTCTGGAAAATTTTCTTCCCTTATCGAAAAGGGAAAAAAAACTATTACACAGTTTCTGAATAAGGCTACCTGCCAATTTTATATGTTTGCTAACAAAAATGAATTAAATGGGTTTTTAAAGTAATAACAGGGAGGATTAGAGAAAAGTCTTAAGGGTGTATTCCAAAAGACGCTTTTCCACCTTCAACTGCTCGAAATTTTCCTATACAATTTCAGGCATATTTTTAAAAGTAGAAACACGAAACTTGCTGAGGGGATTCTTGAAGGGACGTATGAGGTGCCGTGTGATGTCTTTTTACGCTCAATTCATTAGAATTTGAGTTATAAACAATTACCTTATCAGTATGACCCTTTTTTTCGTTCCCAGATCTCTCTCTTGGAAAAAATCGGTTTGAAATGCCGTTTTTGATTGCTTTTTTTGCAATTTATTCTGTATTTAGCAAAGAATCGACATTCACGGCACCTTGTGCACTTTCCAAATAAGAGATTTTGAAAGTTAGGTGTATTTGAGAGCAAAAATGAATTCAAAAATAAATCGGAAAATAAGCAGTTGAATCGAAATACACCCTTAAGATAAATTTTAAATAAGTGAGCATAAGCATAGTAAAAAAAACAAACCGTAATTGTACAGAGGAATAAAAAGAGGAAGTCCGTTAATGAAAAAAATATGTAAAAACATTCTTTGTTTATACATTTTTTCATACTTATTTTCTATATTTTAAAAAGCAAGTTTCCCTAACAACATTGAGATCAAGGAAGTGCGGAGTATTGTATACCTTGGACAAGAAATGACATCGGGCAACTATGTTAGCGTTTATGAATAAAATAAATAGAATAAAAAAATAGAATAGTGTTTTTTTAAAACTGTTCTAAAAAAATATTTTTCTCCGAAAAACATTCTGGTACTTTTATGATTTTTTAACGCTAAAGATATGATACTTGCAGGTATGACTACTGAAGTGATTTGGAATTTATTTATTAATTAATTATTCATTTATTTATTTTATAAAGTTTTCGATAAATGAACTATTTAACAATTAAAATGATAAAACTTTGTAAAAAATCATCACAAAATAAAAATAAATCACAGGAAGAAATTCGAGCTAAAAATATTAACAACTCGTCATCAGCAAAATTTTATTATTTTATTTTGGTGGCTGATCATTAATTTTTGGTGCTGTTTTGCTGTAATTAACTAAATGAGTTATATCTTTAGTTATAAGTGATTTTTTTTTTCATTTTCCCTTCTGCCATTTCTGAAATTTCTATTCAAAACTCTAACTTTGATACTATTTTCTAAACCTCGTCTGATTTTACCGAAAAATGGAAAAACAGTTCGATTATAAATTTTCTGAATAAGAACAGCCGCCAATTTTATAAGTTTGCGAACAAAACTAAATTAAAAATTTGTCAAAGTATTCAGTTTAGATCTGATAATTACCTTAAAATAATTAGGGGAAATTAGGAAAGGATTGGACACTGGGAGGGATGTGACATCTTCAATAACGCTTTAAATTTATCTACAAGCCTTCCATCAGATGGAGTAATCATTGCATCATACTTGTTGCCATAAATCTGTTTTAGTTGCAAGCACCTATGAGTTTGTGACTTAAAAAGACTGTTTTGCGAGATTAAAAGTAAATAATTAATCAGATTTTAATGTAAATTTTCAATCTCATTCTTTGTTGCTAACTTAATTGTTTTTAATGTTTTATAGGCTCAACAATATGCCATTTATGAATGAACACTTAAGTTCAGCCTAAAAACCATATGCTTGTTGTAAAAACCTATCTTTTTTTAAATTTTACTCTGAGGGAGGGATGGGAATGAGACATGTCTTATCCCTTCCGAATGATATCTCTATCCAAATGATTATGTTTAGTTACAGAAAGTTTTTTAGTATTTTATATTTATAAGACTACATTGTTTTAGAACTGAATATAGTGTAACACACACAAAAAAAAAAAAAAAAAAAAAAAAAAAACTTATTATTTTGCAAGTTAAAAATGAGTTATAATTATCTTCATGATTTATTTTAAAAACAAATATGCATTGGAGAATTAAAGCAATGCAAATTTTTCTCTTCTTACTCATGCAATATTTACCAATATCAATTATTAGTATTAAATACTTATTTCTATCATCAATTATTTATTCCTATCATGTCTCGCCCCTCCATGCAGGTGGCGAGGAAATCATTTAGCTGATAAAATACATTACAGCGTATAGTTCCAAAAGTTGTTACAAATGAAAAGAGACCAAATGCCTTTATCAAAACAGGATGGGGCGATACAAATCAATTCCAAAGTGATAATGATAAATATCCTTTGCTACTGAAAAGTCTAGGACTATTAAAGTTTTAAGGGTGTTCTTAAATCAAAAAGGGCAACTTTGTGACACATGCATTAATTTATTTTTGTTCAGAAATGCATGAAAATAGCAGGTGTTGTTATTCAGAAACTGTCTAATTGCACTCATTCTTTTGTTTTTTAAAAAACACAATAGATTTTTCATAACAAGCCTTCAAAGTTGACACTTTTGAGCATATTTCCCGACGAAAGCAGACAAACCGGTCGAAAAAGAGGAGAAAAACGGGTGATTGCGTCATCGAAATAGCTTATAACTCGATAAGTAATTTAATTATCATAAAATGGAAAAATAAGTTTAATTCGAAATCGCTTTCATAGTCAGGCATTAAAATTTTATAAATTTCTGTTTAAAAATGAATTTGTAAATGTGGCAAAACGTTTTTCGCTTGTTGAGCGGATCAGTTAAGAACACCCTTAATCATGTTCAACTGTATGAACTGTATGAACTGTATGCATCTTAGGAATTATTCAATTCTTTACATAGTCAATATAAGGTTTTCAGGAACTTATTCAATGCGTTGAAAATCATACAATGAGATAAAGGGACGTTTGATAAGTCCCTGTAACATTACAAGGTGTAAAGAATCAATTATCTTGACTAAAGGAGGAAATTCTTATCAGAGGACACATATCAATCAAGCGAAACTTCGCCAATGATCGACGGTTATCGGTGAATCTAATTTGTTTCTAAAAGTCCATATCTTTCTTTAGGGAGTTTTCAAATCCAAACGGAAACACATGAAATTGGTACGTGTTATTATTCAGAAACTACCTCATCGAAAAACTTTTCCATTTTCGGTAAGCGCCAAAGAACTTTCAGAAAATACTGTTAAAATTGTCGCAGGAGAAAAACTAACCAGAGAAGAGAGAAAAACCTATTGCCACGTTTAAAAACTCTTACAATTCCATTGTTTATTTATTTATGTTTAACCTCTTCATGGCAGGAACCTTTTAGGAAATTTTTTATGGTTTGTCACCAGTTTTTTTTTTTTTTAAACAGAAATTTGTGCATTATTAAATCGAGAAAATACACTGATTAAATATGTGCTTTTTTGTTTCTATGGCTTTTGCCGCCTTCGTTAATATCTTTTCCTGACCCACATGCTTGGTGAGAGTCATTTGTGAACGAGTGCTAACTTTTATGTATTTTTTTCCCCTTTATAGTAGTTTTCTAACTACAGCTATATCATTAAAGACTTAAGTTCATCTTAATTATAGTTTATATTTTAAGACTTAAATTCATCTTAATTCTCCCTTAAAGAATTCATTCATTTAATTTCAAGTAATTCTTAATAGTTAATGTATGTAGTGTACCTACAATTTTTCTTTACCCCAGTATCTTTTAAGAACATAAGATACTTCAATTCAATAGAATGGGTGCAACTAGGAAACCCCTCAAAGCTACTCTACTGTTCTGCACTATTCAGAAAGGGTGTTCTTAACTGCTTCGCTCAACAAGCTCAAAACGTTTTGACACATTTACAAATTCATTTTTTAACACAAAGATATAAAATTGGAATGCCTGTCTATGGAAGCGATTTTGAATCGAACTGAATTTTCCATTTTATGATAACTACCTATCCAGTTCTAAGCTATTTCGATGACGTAATCACCCGTTTTTCTCCTGCTTTTCGACCTGTTTTTCTACTTTCGTCGGGAAATGTGCTCAAAAGTGTCAACTTTGAAGACTTGTTATGAAAAATCTATTGTGTTTTTAAAAAAACAGAAAATTGAGTGCAATTAGACAGTTTCTGATTAATAACACTTGCTATTTTCATGCATTTCCGAACAAAAATAAATTAAAGCATGTGTCACAAAGTTGCCCTTTTTGATTTAAGAACACCCTTAAATAAGCAAATTTTACAGTTAGAATTTTACTGGTGGTGATAAACAAGGATTCTTTAAGACTATTTGCGGGACGTATACGTCCCGTTCATTCCCAAAGGATTAAAAAGGGGAACACTGATTTCAATTCCAAATCGCTTGTGACTTTACATTTAAAAATATGTCCACAAATTTTGCGTATGTAGAGCTGTGAACTTGAAGGCCGCTTTAGAAAAATATGTGATAAAGTCCGCTCTGTGAATTTGAGAACAGCTTTAAGGCAGTTTTAGCTGCTAATCATGGATCTATAAAGATTATAATCTTCATAACTCCATGCTGCCAATAAATTTATTCTAACTGAAAATGCAATTATTTTAAAATAAATACTAAACTGTCAAAAAAGAAAAAAGTGCATTTCCTTAAAAAAGATAAAGAAAGAACACATAATATATTTTACTCATCAAATTGTCTTCCCAAACAAAGTGTAAATATAGCCACTGGAAAATTTATAATGAAATAGTACGATAGTCAATACAAATATCTATTTTTGACATTCTGTTTGGACTTTTTCGATTAATTTTGCGTTGTATATAAAAGAAAAGCCATTTTCGGTCAAGTAATTTTTAGGTATTATGAAGATATAAAGTTGGAACCCCTAATCTTAAACTCATTTGTAATCATTGCGAATGAATGAAATTGCAATGCAGGCAGTTTTTTTTTTTTTTTTTTCGTTTTCTTTTTTTAATAAGCATAACAAAAAAAAAAAAAAAAAAAAAAAAAAAAAAAAAAAAAAAAAAAAAGGAACTACTTAATTGGAATGAGTTGTAATTTTGGATTTATATAACTTCTAGATTAATCTAACAGATTTCAATACTAACTTCTAGAAATTTATTTATGCAAAAAAAAAAAAAAAAAAAAAAAATTCAAATGCTACTATTTGTATTTTTCTAGAAAAACATTCTTAAAAATATATTTGTAAGAAATTTTTGCGCTTAATTAAATATTGCATTTTGCACTTAAAACATTGTAAATAATCCAGCATTTATTTGTTCCCGCTTAATAGTGTATAATTAAATTGCGATATAAAATTAAAACTTCAAGAATAAATAAATAAAATACGAATTGAATAGAAATGTAATCGAACGACATTGAAACAATCATAATCGCAAAGAATGGTATCAATATTAAAATGCTTTGCCAATAATCTTTATATTCTGTACAACAGGAAGATCTTTATAGGATCTTTAACTAGAAAACGCCTGTAGGGTTGCCTAGAAATTAAATAAAAAAGGTATTTTATTTATTTACAACTAGCATACGCAGCCCGCTTCGCCGGGCTTAATTTGAAAGTTTATTTAATAATTTATGTGTATGGTACGCTTCTCTCTCAGCTGGCGACGGATCCCCCGGTGACTCTACGCTTCTCTCTCAGCTGGCGACGGATCCCCCGGTGACTCTCCCCGGACCATCGGCACTCCACGTGCGTCGGGTGAGCGTCAGAACAAACTTTCAGCATATACATATGGGTGGTTGTACTTGAATGCACAGACCTGCGCGTTTTTTTCTATCTTGCTTTTATACCTCTGGACCGAGTTGGCGCATTGCCAAGATTTGCTTCCTCTGGACCGAGTTGGCGCATTGCCAAGATTTGCTTTCCCCTGTGCCTCAATTAATTAATTATCCTCAGAATTCCTTTTATTTATAGAGATTTTGGGTGTCCACTCTCAAAGGTGTCCAATGGCTAATTCCTAAGCCGTTAAGCATAGACATGTCGTTCCAAACACAAAAAGTCTTTAAATGAGGTAAAGAACTGTATTTTAAAATTTGGAGTCAATAAAACCACTCCTTAAAAGATTACGAAATTTAAATTTTTATGCTGCCCCCCCCCCCAAGTTTTATGTGGGATATTTAATAAAAATATCCTTTTGCACCAAGAAGTAAGACAAAAAAGGGCCGTTCTTAAAAAGTTTAAAGCCTTTTCTATTTCGATTTAGGAATCATTTACAAATTTGCTAAGAATATAAGTAAACATTGGATATATATATATATAAAGATAATTGTTGAAGGTAAAATTAACTTTAAAATATAAATTTGAAATATATTTTCATTCTTACATTTTAAAGAAAGATATGTTGCTTGTACTAAAAATATAAGTTGAAAGAAAATAACAAAAATTTTGTTCAATGAAAAGTGACAGTCGCAATTCTTTACAAAATGATTTATATTTTAGAAATATAATTTATATTTTATTTTTATTAATTTAAGATTTAATGAACAAAAATCTAAGTTAATTTAAATCTTGCTCAAAATGCCTGCCTTCGTCTACAATGCAGAAATATACGCGCGAAATAAATTCTTCTAACAGCACTTTGCGTTTGATCTCTCGAAACATGGCCTAACTCAAATTGGCATAAGGCATGCAATTTACAGATTCATAACTCATTCAGTTTTAGTGTTAGACGAACTTGTTATACTTATTTTAAATAACAGAAGCGACTGACTTTGACAAGCTTTCCTTCTCACCTTCGCCAATTAATGTAAAAATCCCATGTAGTATTACCCACATTTCGCGGAAACACATTTTCGGCTTGTCAAGTTCAACCAAAGACAGTCGCCTCTGGTTGACTTGCTTCAGTTTATGGGTGATTCTACGATAAGAGGTAATTTGTACGGCAATCCGTTTAAAACAGATTTTTTATTCTATATGTTGCTATTTTTTGCAATGAATCGCATCATCTTAATATACTTTATTAAATAACATCACGATTGAATGCCTAATTTAAACACATTTTTCTGAAATTTCTTACAAAGTCTAAAATGTCCCCTCCCCTGGCATGTCCCCTTGCCGGTTTCAATTTAACTTTCAAACAATACATATATTTTTTCCGCCAGATGCTTAGCTAAAGTATGTTTAATTGGAATTTAAGTAATTATACTTACGTATTATAAAATAAAAAATAAAATATTTTTGTTAATTTCAAATAATTTTTAAAATTAACTTTTGTCCCGCTTTTTTGTGCCTCTCCCCTGTCAAATTTCGTTCCGCTGAAACAAATATAAATTCAAGGATGGCTATATTGGAAGTAGTGCTTAAGGACATCTATTGGCTTGAAGTTAGCAATACTAAACGCGCAAGCCATTTAAGCGTCGCCATTTTTAGTTGTTGCGATGCGACCGTGTTTTGTAGTGGTTTCGCACAGTGATCGTGTATCTCCCCAGGAAAGTCATAAAACTTATAATATTCATTTGATTCAATTGCATTTACAGCCCTAATTAAACAATACGGTAATACTTAAAGTGAAATACAAAATTAACCGAAAAACTTATTCAGTCAGTTAAAAAGTTTGAATTTACACGAAAATGTCTCTCCCCTGCCGTATTTCCCCTGGCACGATAACTGCCAGGGGAGCGAGTCACTGACCAGAAAAAGTTATAAAATATGTATAAAGTGACTTGCCCTTATATGAAAAAGTAAATAAACGGGACAAAAATCATAATTTAAAGGTTTTTGATCAAACTCAAACTTTTCTTTTTGGCCGAATTCTCCATGTTTTTGAACCTCTTATCGTAGAATCACCCTTATAAGAAGTATAATGTAAAGCGAAATTTTTACTAAATATTACTTATAGGACAGGGAGAGGGGGGGGGGGCATAAAAATTTTCATTTCGTAACTTTCTAAGAAGTGGTTCTATTGATCAAAACGGCTTTTTAAATAATTTTTTGTCTCATTGAAAACATTTTTGTAAATAAAAAAAATATTTGTCTCTAGGTAATTGTTTAAAAATTATCCATTGGATATCATTGAGAACGGATGTCCTGTTCCTGTATAAGGTGAATATTATTTGTTGAAAAAGAGCGAAGGCTGCAGCTTAACATGTGCTTATACTCTTGCATAAAACTCTTCTCCACACTATCTCATTTGAGAAAAATATTCTTAGAAGTAACAATAAAATGGTACAAAAAGTAATAATATCAAAATATAATTTTACTGTTATTTGTTTTAAATTTCGAATTGTATTACTAATTACACTAAAAAATAAGTAAATAAAGGTTTCCAAATTGCTTGTACCTGGGGGCAAACCATCCTATATATATTATACTATTGGATAAATGGACAGGATATATATGTGTATATTCAGTGGCACCAATTTGTGTAGGTTTATGGAACCCGAGTCCACCCATTAATTTACTTTTCCAAGCTCGCGCAATTTTCATTATTCTGTTTTCGTGTTTATTTACTTTACAATTGCTGAAAATAAATAATTTCGTTTTTTCGTTGACGTTTACAGCATTATTTTGTTTGAAAATACAGTAAAGACTGCAGTAACAGATACACAGGAATTTAAAATACCACCTGTCCCTTCCATCCTAAAAGACATACAATAAAATTTCTCTCTCTCAGAAAAAGGAAAAAACAATAGTCTTCATATTCGCGGGATAATTTTTTTTTTTCCCTAAATCTTGTAAATTCGCAGTTATTATCATTTAGCACTTTTCTTTTATTTGTGTTAACCCGGGAGAACACACACTTACCCAGGGTAGAAATGGTTTTAACTTTGTCACCAATAAATCAAATTATAACTGTCGTTTTATTTAGGCGGAGACAATCCTTAGAAATTTTGCGATAAAATAAGTTGAAGATTACTTTTAAAAGATAAGTGGTTACAAATGCAAAAATCATGCGCACTCCGGGTCAAAAAGACCCGGCGCGTGTACTTTCGGGTCAAAGAATATTTCGAAAATGTTGCCAAAACTGTTCAAGATAATTTTCAACATGTCAACTCAGAGATGATCGTCATAAGTCAGCAATCCATAAAAGTGAAGATATATATTTTTATATTATTTTATGAAAAGTGCTATTCGATTTCAAATCACTTCAGAAGCCATGTCTACAAATTTCATGCTTTTTACTTATATAAGTGACTTTGCGAATATTATCAGGGAGTGCGTGTTGTTGAGTGAAAAAAATCTTTTGGGATAGCTTTTCCAATCCAAACTGCTTATTTTCTTATTTATTTTTAAATTCACTTTTGCTCTCAAATGCATCAAACTAGCAAATTCTCTTATTTAGAAAGTACACAATGTGCCGTGCTTGTCGATTTTTCGATAAATGCAGAAAATATTGCAAAAAAAGCTGTCAAAATTGATGTTTTCAACCGAGTGATTGACTTATAAAGGTAAGGTGTGTCTTTTTAGCATAAAACGGTTTTGAGTCTTCCAATATTTTTCAAAAGTTGGCGCCACTTAATTATATTTGCTATTCTGAGCAAGCTTCCATATCTGTAAGTCAGTTTTTGTGTTTATAGTTGAATAAAATGCTTTAGAAAAAACCGAAAGGGACCTTGTTCTACTTTCGCATTCTGTACAGCTTTTTCGCATTTTACGACGAAAAATGCGATTATTTAGCAGCTGAAGCACCGGTGAGATCCTACGAAGGACATGCTTCTCTCTCTCTCAGATGTCAATTTCAGACGCCACTGTAGCTGTCAAATGGGATTTATAACGTGATGGATGTCACTGTATACAGGGCCCCCGAAGTGGAATCACTTTTTACCTTTTCAGGTGGAATGAAGTAAAGCTATTTGATGTATTCCGACGAAGTTCTCACTTGCACATAATGCGAGGATAATCACACAAGTGATAATGATAACATGACATTTTTAAAAAAGTCTGCCTCCAGTGTCAGACATAGGCGTGTTCGCGTATTATCATTACAGACTCCATGAGTTGTAAAACCTTGTTATAAAACATTTGTTAGAGGAGAAATACAGAAGCTTTACCGTAGGCAATCCTAAAGGCAGGCGGTGGTGATTTTCACAGGAACTGATTCTGCTGTGAAAATTTTCACCTTATATGACCTTCTTATATATATCCACAGTCCCGAAATAAAAATAAAAGTATGATATTGTGTAAAAGACGCTAAATAGTTTTTTTTATATACAATTATGATTTATAGAAGTGACATTTAGTTTTTAATTTTAAAACTATCGCGTTTAGGGATAATTTATCACATGCAATATATCGAAAGCTGAGAAACCTCAAAAATTTAAGTGACGCTGACTTATCTAGATTTCTTATGTAAAAGTCAAATAGGTTTTTATACTATTATGGTATCAAAAAGAGACGTTTGCAGTTTAATTTTTAAAATATAAGGCCCAGGATGGCAAGGGCGGATCCAGCACTCCTTTTAGACGGGGGGGGGGGGGGTTATGGCCTTTTTTTTTAATAGAGAGAGTAACGTTTCAATAAGTAATTTTCATATTGAAAACTGTCCCCACATCTAAATTAGCTAAATTTCTGATACTTTTAGATCGCCATTTTCCCTCGTAACAAAAAAATTGCATAAATATTCTTAAAAATATAAATATATATATTTTATTTAGATGCAAGAAGTTAAAGATTTTTTGTTTTCATATAAAATCAAATAATCATTCAAGAAATTGAGCACTTTATACAATTTTTTAATTTTTAATTACAAATTTTTAATTTACAAAAAAAGTCATGGCGGAGCAATTGACTGCCATGGCCTGAAATTCAGTTTAAAATTCAAAAGTTTGTGGAGATTTTGCAAAAGATTCTTTATCTTTATTGAACAAAGGAAAATGCTAATCAATCACATTTGTTCTGAATAATTACATCTTGCATCTAAGATTTAAAAAATACTTTATGGATATGTCAGAAATTGCCTACTCTGGGTTTAAGTATAACTTTAAAAGAGTCAGAAAGATTCTGCTTGGTAAGCAAGGGATAAATTTGCAAAAATTCAATATATATTTCATTTTTTAAATTTCCTTTAAAAATTTTCTTTGTTCAGAGGAGAGGTCATGACCCCCGTGACCTCCCTTTTGGATCCGCCACTGCAAGATAGACATCACAAATACTGTAATAAATAAATAAATAAATAAATAAATAAATTACAAAAGTTTACTTGTATAATGACGAACGGAAACATTCAATAATCGCTTCTAAGGCACCCAATATTCCGAAAACGTTACTTTAATTTTAGAAACCTCAGAAAATAAATAAATAAATAAAAAACTACTTTCAAAATTTAAAGAAACAATTATAAAAATAAATTTTTATTTGCTGACAGTAATTTTCGGAAACGTTTTCGAGTAGCAGGGAAACCAGTTAACGAAGGGAGAAAAATGTCTTTGTCACGTGAGTGAAAACGCTTATAACTCAATAATTAATTAACAGATCAATAAAATAATCAGTTCGATTTCAAATCGCTTTAATTGTCAAGTTTTCATATTTATATGTTTAAGGGTGTTCTTAAATCAAAAAGGAGCAACTTTGTGACATAAGTTTTAATTTATTTTTGTTCGGAAATGCATGAAAGTAACAGGTGTTGTTCTTGAGAAACTATCGAATAGCACACATTTTTCAGTTTTTTCGTAAACGCAATAGATATTTCAGAACAAGCCGTTAAGATTGACTTTTTTGCGCATTTTCCGGCGAAAGCAGAAAAAAAATCAGTCAGTGAAAGGGAGAAAAATCGCCTGACCACGTAATCAAAATAACTCAGAACTCGGTAGGTAATTTAACTATCATAAAATGGGAAACTCACTTCGATTCGAAAGTCAAGCCTTCCAATTTTATATCTTTTTGTTCAAAAATGAATTTGTAAATGTGTCAAAATATTTTACGCTTGTTGAGCGGAGCAGTTGAGAACAACACTCTTAAGTTAAAAATAAATTTGTAAATGTGTGAAAACGTTTTGCGCTTGTTGAGCAGAGCTTTTGAATGTTGTTGTAGCTGTTGCTTTTGCTGTTTTCAGGGCCCCGCTAAAGCTATGGGGGATGAGGTAAGCATCATTCTGGAGGGCCCCCTTCTATTTATTGATAGAATTTGTGAATAACGTGGAAATGGCTAGTACTAAACTTCATACATATTGTATGTGCGTATACATTTTGCACTCGGTGCAGTTCACATTTGTATACGTACAAGGTATCACGAAAAGATAGTCACAACTTTAAGAAAAAGTGCTAGCTGGAAAATTGTAGAAAAAAAATGATAGATTGGTTGACAGAAGTATCTCTTTAACAAACTTTTTCTTTGCTTATCTACGTACATTATAAGATGGCTAAAAGTAAATGTCGCAAGTTGGTCATAATTAATGGTTTTAACTTGCTACGCTATGAAGGACATGTTAATAATGAATTTCTTTTGAAAACAATAGTATACTAAGTCGGTATAATAAAACTTTAATTATTAATTTTCTAATGTAGTTTGTTTTTCGCATAGATGAATGGGGTACTGGAAGCAAAGAGAAGAAGGAGAACTACTCTTACCTTTCTGAATGTTTTGAAAATATCTGAATTTTGATTTCATTTGCTAATTTTAATCATTTGGTACATTTTTTAGTGAAAATCTTTATTACCCTCATGGGAGGCCCGGGGCAATTTCCCCGGATGCCTCTGCATAAGTCGGGCCTTGTGCTGTTTCGTTTTTGTGTGGGCAAATTACATACTTAATTGGATCCACGATATGGCGTTATTGAGTTGGTTTGTGGGTGGGTAAGGGAGAGAGAATTCGAGACATTCCGGAGCACAGTAGCTATATAAATATATAAACCGTATATAAAGCTTGCTGCACTTTGGCTGCTCTTGACTTCATATCGGTAATGCCCCCCCCCCCCCCCTGGTTATACAGGCCCTAACAAGAAAAAAAATATTGCTGCATCTATGTTTCTGTAAATAGGATAAGGGGGGAAATGGGGATGCAGTAGCTTATTACCTTTAGGCTCAACCTAAGGACAACCACAGTCCACACACCTAACGGCGTTGCACAAAGAATTACTTTTATTATAGATAATTGCTTTTATTTCCTGATAGTTACTTTCACAATAATTGCAAGTCGTAAAAATGTGGCATTTATTTTGATTGTTAAACTACAAATGTGTTACAATGCTGAACATACTTTGTATTATTATTTCATTTTCACAATAATATAAAATCCTTTTTATCCTCAATTGCGTACATCTGTCAAGTACATTCTTATTTTGGCATACAAAAGAACCGATCAACAACATTTTTATTTTTTGTAAGCTTAGTGTAAGGAAGTATATTGTAATTACTATGATGTATGCGCGAGCGAGGGAATTACGATAGGCTTCTAAACTTTGCTTCTGATTTAACCATCATTGTTAGAATACGTCGTAAAGGCCTGTGTAGATTTTCTTACAAATTTGGATTATGTATTTAAACCATTTAAGGGGCCTCAGGAGTCTTGTTTATTACTTGGTGGTGCAATTTAGCAACATGTCACATAAAAAAAAAATTTCTCAGTTCCTATAAAACATAAAGGCATAAAATTTTTAGTGTGCACATATTCTATATATGTAGTGTGTATATCTCTTCTATTTAAAATATTTTTTTAACATTCTATATTGAAATTTTATTTTATTTTTTTATGTTGTATTTTGATAAAAAAGTAAAAATTGTTTTTTTACGTGCGCTACATTTCTCAAAAACTAACAAAGCTATTAGAATCAAATTTGGTAAATGTCTCCATTTTAAGGCAAAGAATAACTTATGCTTCAAATTTAATATTATAATTGCAATAATTATTTAAATTTGACAATTTTTCAATAAAAAATTTATTTTTTAAAATTTTATAATTAAAATTAAAGTTTTAAATAAATAATACATTGCTTGCGAAAATATTGCGAAAAAAATGATGTTAAAGTTGAATTTTTGAACCGAATTTTCCGAAGGGTCATACTGAGAATGTAATTGTTTATAAATCAAAGTCTAATGAATTGAGCGAAAAATGAAATCACACGGCATCTTATACATCGATTTTAAAATCATCTCGGCAAGATTCATGTTTCTATTTTTAAAAATGAGTCTGAAAAGTATCCGAAAAATTTCTAGCTATTAAAGATTAAAAAAAAAAATATATATATATATATATTTTTTTTCAAATACACTCTAAAGGGTGTTCTTAACTGCTCCGCTCAACAAGCGCAAAACGTTTTGACACATTTACAAATTCATTTTTTAACAGAAATATATAAAATTGCAATGCCTGACTATGGAAACGACGAACTTATTTTTCCATTTTATGATAGTTAAATTACCTATCCAGTTTTAAGCTATTTCGATCAATCGATCACCCGTTTTTCTCCTGCTTTTCGATCGGTTTTTCTGCTTTCGCGCAGGAAATGTTCTCAAAAGTGTTAACTTTGAAGGCTTGTTATGAAAAATCTATTGTGTTTTTTAAAAAACAGAAAATTGAGTGCAATTAGACAGTTTCTGAATAACAACACCTGCAATTTTCATGCATTTCCGAACAAAAATGAATTAAAGCATTTGTCACAAAGTTGACCTTTTTGATTACAACACCTTTATTTCAAAATGAAGGTTAGGGCAATTGGCCCTACTGTTCCCGCCTCCCTCTCTTTGTGGACGGCGTCCAGGTCAGATAATAAGGAAGTTTGGTTTTGAGGAAATCCTCAATTAGAGAAAGGTGTGGATTATACGGATGAGTTGCAAATAGAGAGTGATTGACAGCATAAATCGTAATGCAGTTTCAACTGCGTAATCTAATTAAATCAAAGGCTGTGGCACAGACAACTAAAACTATAGGATCCCCTGCAGTGAAAAACAATTAAAATATATCCTTTCTTAAATCATTAGCAACCGTGAAATATCATGCTGATATTACCATGGGAATTTGTGCAAGTCTGTCTCTATTTCAAGGAATTTTTGCTCCACTCACAGTTTCGATTCTGGGCTATCTGGAATGAGAAGCTTAAGGGTGTATTTCGATTCAAACTGCTTATTTTCCGAGTTATTTTTTAATTCATTTTTGCTCTCAAACGCACCAAACTGGCAAATTGCCTTATTTAGAAAGTAAACAAGGTGCCGTGATTGTCGATTCTTTGATAAATGCAGAAAATTTTGCAAAAAAAGCAATCAAAAACGGCATTTTGAACTGATTTTACCGAAGCGAGAGATCTGTAAACGAAAAAAAGGGTCATACTGAGAAGATAATTATTTACAAATCAAATTCTAATGAATTGAGCGTAAAATGGCATCACACGGCATCTGATACATCTCTTCAAAAATCAACTCAGCAAGTTTCATGTTTCTATTTTTAAAAATGCGTCTGAAATTGTATCAGAAAATTTCGAGCTGTTGAAGGTGGAAAAGCGTTTTTTCGAATACACCCTTAAGGCTGTTTTCAACTTCTGCGCTCAATAATCGCAAAACGTTTTAACGCATTTACAAATTTATTTTTTAACTTAAAGATATAAAATGGGAAATCCTGTCTATGGAAGCAATTTGGAATCGAACTGAATATTCTATTTTTGGATCAATCAATTACCTATTGAGCTCTAAGCGAAATTGATTACGTGACAAGCTTGTTTTTTATCCCAATTTGAGTTATAATTCTTTTCCCACACGGAATTTGGTTCAAAACGCCCCCTCTGATATTTTATTCTGAAAAATCTATTGTGTTTGCAAAAAAAAAAAAAAAAAAAAAAAAAAAAAAATGGGAAAATGAATTCGTTTAGATAATTTCTAAACTATAACATACGTACTTTCATACATTTCTGAACAAAAATGAATTTAGACGTATGTCATAAATTTGCCCTTTTTGATTTAAGAACAGTTTTCTAAGGCTGTTTTCATTTTTTCACTCTGTTGAAATTGTTTACAAATTAAACCTGACTACTTTATTGACAGATTCCCGAATTCATTTTAAAAACATGCACCGTTAAAAGAAAAAAAAAAAAAAAAAAAAACAGAAAAAACTGTTAAGTTATTAAAGTTTCTTTCTAGGGATTCCTAGAATTTTTTAATGAAAGGCAACAGTAAAAATTTATATAACAGATATACACGTTTGCATTGTAAATAAAAAAAAACTGTAAGGTTACTAAAACTGTTTCAGGAAACTGGGATGCTTAGAGCTTTTTTATGTCACTGCAACCTTGGTTACAGATAAAATTATAGTAAGATTGCTGCAACTTTAGTAGATCCATTTGTAAAGCTACAGATTCCTGTAGCTTTACAAATGCTAGTTTTGTAGATTTATATCTCCTATTTTTGTACAGTGAACAAATAAAACTTTTACTCAGCATACAGATTTCCTTTTCTTTACGTCTCTAAAAATACATTTTTTTTTTTGTCTTTTTTGTTTTTACAGTGTACAATTTGTTTTTATTTTAAATACATATTTTAAGTATTTTTTTTTATATTTTATCATGTTTAAAGTATTTTATAGAAGCAATAATGATAAAAAAAAAAAAAAGGATTGTATGGCTTTTTGAAAAATACATGTAGTAATCAATAATCTTGTTGTTTTACCTTAGATTATGTAGCAATAAATTAAATTATTTAACACATTAAATGAACATTTATGAAAATTTTTACTTTGTTAGTATTGCAATGCATATTATGAAATAATAGATACCTCTAATTAAATTGTAAAAAACATACAGTGAAAATTCTTTAAATTGAATTTAAAAATACGTATATATTTCCTATTTATTACTTTTTAGTAAAATCAAATTTCAGCAACTTAAATACCCCGCCTCTCCTCTTTCCAAATTACTTCTGGTGTACCAGAAGTAATTGAGATTAAAAATTTCTCCTCTTTAAGAACCTGCAACATCTGATTTAGCACCAAAATTGTAAAATGTTCACTCTTTAAAATCATAATTACAAATTAAAAAATTACAAACCATAAAATGTCTCTCCCTCCCACATACACAAATCCATAGTACTAAAAATTCTCATTAAAAAGTAACATTTAGGCTTTTATTTTTCTTATTTCTTTCAGGTTTTTCGGGATTCAGAACACCTGCTAGTTGAAAAATTGTAAATTCTCAAGCTCATGAAATCCGAAATTCATGCCAAAATAGAATATTTTATTTATTTTTCTTACTTTTCCACAAATTGTGGAACCAGAAGTAATGCAAAATGGTACATTTTTTTTCAATTTGTTTTTATTTTGTTTATTATATTTCTGCCTATTTCAGTAAAATTACCTTATACCGTCAATTTTATATTTTTAAAATATCATTCTTTCCTTATCAAAATAGGTGGAACGGGTGACAAAAACCAGTTGCTTGGAGCAGTTCCATTTTGCTAACTTCGATTCTTGAGTATACAAAGTATACCAAGCTTACGAATCCTGCAATTAATGTCTAATGGTATGTCTAATTTGAAAAAAATGGTTATAAGACCGGGAAACGACAGTACAGACAATTACCGCATCGAGCTCACGGATGAAAATCTAGGATTAGTTAAATCTTGATTTGCATATTAAAACACAATCGGTCTGCTAACTCCTATCTTGGTGGAAAATACCTAAAACCCCGATTTTAGCGGTTGACTTACAAGCTTACCATTGTGTTTTCCTGCTCCCAATTCTCCATGTTTTCATACTTTTGGGTGCAGGAAAGTACAATGGTAAACCTATGAGTCAACCGCTAAAATCGGGGTTTTAGGTATTTTCCACCAAGATAGGACTTAGCAGACCGATTGTGTTTTAATATGCAAATCAAGATTTAACTAATCCTAGATTTTCATCCGTAAGCTCGATGAGGTAATTGTCTGTGCTGTCGCAGTCTTATATATTTTTTAATATGTATAATTTGTACTTTCAATAAATGGAGTGGTATGCCGTAAACCAAATGAATTGTATTGATTTCTTATTGTGTATGTGACCACTTTTATTTCAACTAACACTAGGCTGCCTTTGACAATTATTTTTCAACCACTTTTTTCATTATTCAACCACTATTTAAAAATAGTGGTTGAAGTAGGTAGTAGGGTAGTAGTAAAATCTGTTATTGTTTCGAAATTATAACTAAAAGAATATACACAAAATTTAGAAAAAAATGTTGACTGCGGAAGTTTTGTTAATTTTAAATAAGTCTAATAGAGCAATTATTTTAACTTATTGAATATTTAGGATACTTAAATTGGATTAGTTATAAATATATTACTTATCAATAAAAAGTTTTCATTTTTGTATTAAAATATACCAAAACTATCGGTATTTTTTCTGTGACTAATGTGATTAAGAATTTCAGCCTTATAAGCACAAAATGGATAAAACCTGTTGCCAAAATGTTTAACGTGTAAAAAATCATTCTCATTATTAAATGTAGAGATATCAATCAACCATTAAACATGAAATAAATATATTAGGTTTAAAAATTTGTAAAAAATTGTTTAAGATATCAATATAGTTTATGCTGCAGAATTAATTGTAAAAGTTTCATTCTCAAATTCACGATATTTTTTTGCATGTAAACATGCAAAATACCGAAACCTGAAATTTTCTTTAATTGGTATAGAAAAGTGCAAATGAGTTAATCTAGTAGCATATTATGGATATTGATTTGTTTTAAGAATGTGCTTGATTATTATGTTACAAATCATGAAAATCAGTAAATTGAAATACAGTTTTGAAATAACTTATTGTATTTTTAATTTAATTAATTTAATTTTTATTTATTTATTTATTTATTTACTTATTTATTTAGTCTTATTTGATGGTGTGAATATGAAAATATATGATTGTTTGAGGAAAAGAAGAAATGAATTGCTTAAATTGGTGCCACTGTCCATATGTGTCAGCATTACTTATAAGACATGCTTTATAATATAGATATTAATATAATGTGTTTAAACTAATTTTCAATAAGAAAAAATGGTACTTCTAGGTTATCCCATCGACCAAAATATTATCGCCAAATTATAAGATTAAATGCCAATAATAGATGATCGTGAATGTCACATTTAGTGACATTAAATGCGATTCACGTGTTTAAAATGTCATTAAGTGATTTTTATTTCGACTTTTTATTACTATTTTTATTAATATTCTTCTAATTATTTGTCTTTTCGTAATTTAAAAAGAAATTACGCCAACATGTATAATTTGGCTATTAGTTTGGCGATTTGTATAATTTGGCGAAATTGGTCGACGGGATAACCTAGAAGTACCGAAAAAATATATGTATAATTCATTACATAGATTTCAAGAAACACATTAAGTAAAAATTTTATTTGATGCTAATTTCTAAATAAATGCATTATTATCTTTTTATAATTGAGTTTTTGGACAGGATATGGGAATTTTACTTTTCAATATTCTAAAATAAATAAATAAATAAATAAAAACACAACGATATCAAAAGGAAAATAATATTTCAAATCTATAGATCATAAAAATATGCTGTTCCACATGCAATGTAGGTAGGAGGGGGAGTTTCTTCACACTAATGCTATTATTTCAATTTCTGTGCAAGAATCGTATTTAAGAGAAATTCCATATAATTATTGTTTAGTAAAAATATGTTTTATTTTCTGGATCTAAGTTAAAAGATAATAAAATAACATACATATTTAAATCTAGGAAAAGTATTTGTAAAAAATATATATTTATTCCAATTTTTTTAAGATAAACAAACATTAAAGCAATTCATCATAAATAACTAAAAAGTGGGAAAAAACTGTTTTAAAATTACTAGATTATAGCAGTAATAAACAATTAAAAAACAAATATGAATTTATTATTTGCAATTAATCAGAAACAATTATTTACATGAAATTGGTTTTTAGATTACAGTAGACTCTCTCTCTATTCTGAACATTCATGGGACAGACCAAAAATGTTCAGATTATGGGGATGTTATTATACAGAGAGAATGAGAAATGCATTATTACTACTACTATGTGTTGAGTTTATAGTCGGTATAAAATATTTAGCCTGAGGTCAGCCATATATACTATTGTGCAATGTCAGACTTAATTTAGTCAGTCTTGTACTGTAACATCTACTTTTTTTTTTTTTTTTTTTTTTTTTTTACTAAAAAAGTTTTACAAAAATGCAATCACTTTAGAATACATCCCTTGAAAACATAATATGTACATTACTTAAACGAGTAACTTTAGTCTGTTTTTGCATTTTGTGTGCTCATGCAATATACATGTTATCTAGCTAGCTGTTTAAGACGTGAATGCTCAGATTCATAGTTCAACAGGTCCTGATCCTGAATGAGTCTATTGTGTTGGCCATATTGCTTGAAGGTAATCATCGTTCATCTTATTTCGTCAGTCTTTTCTGGTTCTGGTTCTTATTCATTTTCCTCTTCAACAAAGCGTAAGGATTTCATTGGGTTTTGAGATAAGCTCCAAACTCAGTTTCAGTATGAACCTCCTGAAGAATCGGCCCCAAGTCACTCATAGCTGCTGCTTCTTGGTCCTCTATTCTTAATTGCCCATTATCGTACTGGAATTCAACTTTGTAAATGCATCTTTGGATGGTGTAAGAGGTTGCTTCATTCTATGCCGTTGGCGTTGATATCCAATACACAGCATCCATGATATTGACCTACCCTAGTTCTGCCGAATTTACCGTCTCTATCACCAAGAATAATTTTTTTCAGAAAATAGATTCAGTAAGTGAGTTTTAATGGTCTTAATTAATCTTTGATCCAGTGATTGGATTACATTAATACAGTCAGTAGTAGAAACTTCAGAGTTATGATGACAAAAATCAGTGTGATTTTTGTCACGCGATAACACGCATATTTATGAACGGATTTGGATATAACTTGGTGTGTACATAGTATATACCGATGTCTGAACCGAGTTCGTTGGCCAGCTTCAACCGCGATATTATTTCATAATGGCGGCCATTTTTTTTTTTTTTTTTTTTTTTTTTTACAATTTAAAATTTAAGTGCAAAAATATTAGAAATCGAAAAATATTTTTTTTTCTGTGTGTTTGATCTTGATACAAAGATTCTAGAGCATTTTTTATTTTTTCTATATCTTAAAATTTGGCTGAGTTATAGCACTTTGAATTTCTAGAGTGGCCGATATTTTGAAACGGTATGATTTTTGTCACTGATTTATGAATGGATTTGAATATAACGTGGTGTGTGCATAGTATATACCGATATCTAAACCGAGTTCGTTGACCAGTTTAATCCGCCGTCTTGATTCAAAATAGCGGCCGTTTAAATAAAAAAATAAATAAAATTTTTAATTAGGTACACAAAATTAAGAAATTAAACATTATTTTAAATATGTTTTACCTTTATACAAAGATTCCAGAGCATTCTTTTTTCATTTATATCTTAAAAAATGGCTGAGTTATAGCATTTTGAATTTCTAGTGTGGCTGACATTTTGAAATGATCTCATTTTTGTCACGCGATAACACGCGAATTAATGAACCGATGTAGATGTAACTTAGTATGTACATAGTACATACAGATGTCTAGACCGAGTTCGTTGGTCAACTTCATCCGCCATCTAGTTTGAAAATAGAGGCCTTTGGATTTTTTTTTTTTCTTTAATGAGGTGAAAAAAAAAATTAGACAGAAAATGAAACAGATTTTTTTCTAATGTGTTTAAACTTGATATAAAGAATTCGGAGTATTTTTTGTTTTGTCTATATCTTAAATAATGGCTGTGTTGTAGCATTTTGAATGTCTAATGTGGCTGACATTTTGAAATTATCTGATGTTTGTCACGCGATAACATGCACATTTATGAATCCATTTGGATAAAACTAAGTGTCTACTTAGCACAAACCAATGTCTTGACCGAGTTTGTTGGTCAACTTCTTCCGCCATCTTGTTTCAAAATGACGACCATTTAAAATTGTTAAGAAACTTTTAAATTTATAATAATGTACAAAAAAAAAGAAAAAAAAAAAAGAAACAGAATTTTTTTTCTGAACTGTTTAATCTTGATATAAGGATTCCGGAGTATTTTTTTGTTTTGTTTTTATTATATATTACAGTTTGAATTTCTAAAGTGGGAGACAGTCTGAAAAATCTATTTGCCTGCGAGAGCACAGTGCACAGGACTTACTAAGTTCTTGATCAAACTTGTTGGCAAGTTTCATTCATCATGTTGTTTTAAAATGGCAGACACTTCATTATATCGCCGAATTTGGTGATCAAATATAAATCGCTTTAAATAAAACTAACTTGTCTAAAGTTGATTGAATTATCGAAATTCCCATTCATATTCAATATTGAATCTTCTATAATTGTGTTCTATTAATTTGAGCTTCGTATGTTTAAATAATATAAATTTATTTATTTATTATTATTATTAGTTAGTAGTGGTAAGGAAAATGAAAGCTACCTCTTGCTCCCGGCACTACTAGACGGAAGGGCTTAAAACCATTCCGGGCTCAACCATAGACAATTGCCGAATCTGCTTAATTGGTAATTCAGCACTGCCGAAAAGTAATGCTGAAAGTACCTTACAATTTGAAACATTGATCACAAAAAAGTTACAGTGAACAGCATTTCTTATAGAATAATTTGTTAATTTGTTGTTGGTTTAACAGAGAGAATTTAGTGTTAACGACTTTCAAAATAGCCATAAAACGCAGGAGAAATAAATTGAAGAGTACAGGCTAGACGGTTTTCTTCAAGAATAATCCCGAAACGCCTAATATAACTTAAGCAGCCACAATAGATCTGATTAAAGTTGAGCATAATGTAGGTGTGTCTGTTTCAAAGTGTTGCAGGTACTTTATTTGCAGAGTTACGACCTTTGAACACAGGGAGTATACCTTCTCTAACTCTAAAGATCGCGAAAGGGTACGGCTTCTCTCTTCCTTTCTGTAATTTTCTATTCCTTCTAGTATTCATTGGGATAATCGCTCTGAAAATAAATTTAACAATTGCTTAGAGTTGTGGATTCAGTCACGGTCACACCAGAATTTCATCCAAACAAGAATGACAATTTTGCATATGCTATAAATAATATTCCAATTAACTAACAAAATGAACTGGTGTAAATGTTAAGAATGCACAGACATTTTAAATCTTATCTTTATTCAAATGTTAATTTTATCTCCACTCCCTCCAAAAAAATAATATAAATAAAAGAAGGAACAATATTTTCTGGCCAGTTTAACACACTTCTGTATAAAGGAATTCATATAATTATATCAATTATGACTAAACATATATATTATATTTTCTATGTAACAAGAGATTAACTTCTTCAGTTTCGAAGCTAAAATAATAATACAAATACTTATTCATTGTTTTTTTTTTCTTTCTTTCTTTCTTTCTCAAACACAATGACATTGTAAAAGACAGAAAAATATCTTTTCTAAAATTGATCCTTTAGGCGCTTAATATTTCAGGTCCAAAAATATGGACTTGTGGACTTATGGATCAAAAATATCCCTAAGAGAAAATGAAACAACCCGTTTCTCTTTCGGAAGAGGCGACAAAAAAGGGATTTTCATTTACTCATAGGGAAAAATCTTAGAAAGACGAAAGAAAAACGGGATGTTTCATTTTCTCTTAGGGAAAAAATATGATGATAGACATTGCTTTTCTTATAAATTTTGTCATTTTTTTATTAAAAAATATTACGAGGCCCCACTTCTTTTTCTTTTCCATGTTTTTTGTACATATGTTCAACTATTGCGTGACATATTTTTTTTCATCCAACTGTGGCGCTTTTTTGAAGTAAACTACTTTGAATATTGCAGATTTTAGAAATTTTAAATATTTAACAGGTCATAGCTACTAACAGCAACAATATCTGCGGCAGTACTATATTATTCAGCTTGTCCTAGTAGTGCACTTTCATATTCTATAAGAAAAACTTTGGGGTATTATAGCTTAAATAAGATATTAAGAGCGGAAAATGGACAAAAACGTCATTTTAACTGTACTTTGTGGCAACATAGCAATGTAAAATAACAATGCCCCATGGAAACAAATAAATTTTAATAAGCTGGTAGTGTTATACTTTAAGTTTATGCCAAAAGAATTTTGGGATGTTGTTGCTTGCCAGAGATATACCACTCCAAACATATTGGGATTTCATTTTTTTTATAAAAATAGCATTCACAGACTCGAACTTTGATATTTTCTACAGAAAAGAGGAAATTTTTTCAGGGCTTCAAAATTGCACACTATTTATTAAATAGGATCTACTTCAACATATAAAAACATCAAGCAAATCAAAAAATACAACTATCAGACTTTGTCTAATTTTCAAAATAAGGGCTCTTAAAACTACAAATCCTCTTAAAACATCCATTTAATAACCATTTACCTAAATTAACGCAATCGCAAATTTAACAATTTTAAATAAGTAAATAATCTATAAATAAATAAATAATAATAAAAAAAAACTATTGAAAAAGATTTAAGTTAAATACTTATGAAAATTTATCATTTTCTTGGTCACACTGTTTTTGGAAATTTTTAGACAATTTGCAAACTCAGATGAAAATAACATTTATTTTATGAGGGCTTCATTTTAAATACAGACATTCATCCGTTTGCTTTCAACGCAAAAAACATTCAGCTATTTAAGAAATAGTGTAATAAATAAATAAATAAATAAAAATCAGAAATTTTATTTTTTATTAGTAAAAGAAAAAAGGTCCCCGAATGGGACCCAGTGACTGAAGAGGTTAAAAGGATACTTTAAATACCATTTTCTAAAAAATATATATTTGTGAATTTGGTGCCCAAAGTATTTCAAAATAACTTTTGAACGAATGATCCGATTTCCTTTTCTTTTCCTCGAAAGGACTCGTTCTGTCTGTATATGATTCAAATACAAACAACCTCTGTATGCACAACATAAAAAACAAATTTTGTTTGTAATTCGGCTTTGTTTTAGTTTAGTTTTGATTTTATAGGCACTATTTTCGTAAAAAGGTACAATCTTTATCAACTTTATATATGGTGTTTGTCGGACGTTCCTCTCAGTCGGCACAACTTTGAAGAAAGTCCGTGGTAGTTATAGCTGCCACCACCGATATTACTAGGTGATATCGGTCACCCACTGTGAGGATTGTGTAAATGAACACTGACGCTGTAAATTAACTGAATTAACGGTTTAGTTAGAATATATGTACACACTAAATACGCTATTTACAATTATATACAATTACAACTCGGATATAGGTGATTCGGTTCAACATTAAATTAAATACAGTAAAGGTTGACTGTGTACTATTCAAATTACACCTTCCACCTCACACTCAATGCACGTTAGATTCACTTTATCGGAGATCAACTTCGAATCTCCCAACACAAGGATACTCGGCCTGCACTTCTAGGCCCAGAGCACTAAACACCAGGACGTCTGTGTTCCTTGCTCTCCAGAAACGCACTGCTTACGCTCTACAACACAGAGCACATTCTATCAGGACCTCGGTCCTACGCACACCTCCAGGTACGAGCCACAGGTATGAACTGAACTAATCTGAGATAAGACTTGCTCTTCTCAAATCACTGCTTTCCCCAATATAAACCCCCCTTTGGAGCTCATTCATTGGGCACATTCCACATTCCTTTCTTGATTAGTGACATGTTCCTTGTCTGCTGATCATCCACATACCTCACTGACGGATGAACACGCCTCTCAGTAATCTCTCCTTCTCACACACCACCTGCATAGGATTACCTGTCACTTCTCCCTTCAACAAAGAAAGAATGTCACCTTGAAAATTCTAGAACACAGCCATACAATACACAAAAGATTAAGATAGAGAAATAACGGAAATTCCAATCTGTAGCAGGTGTGGTCTCAGAACCTGACAGTGTTAAATGACACATAATTACTTTACAGTTTATATTATAGTTAATTTATTTTTATTTATTTATTATAAAAAAGACTCTTATTGTATCATTATGCATAAAGG
This sequence comes from Maratus speculifer, assembly GCA_964019185.1. Lineage (NCBI taxonomy): Eukaryota > Metazoa > Arthropoda > Arachnida > Araneae > Salticidae > Maratus > Maratus speculifer. The sequence continues at coordinate 201,486,597 of OZ025298.1, forward strand.
AATTATTTCATCATGGTTTTGCCATGGATTTTCCACAGATCCAGGTTTCTTATTTGTTTCGGTGCAATTCACTTCAGTGTACACCATTAAAAATCTTGTCCTAGTATGAACCAAATTTTGGTGCTCAATAGGTGCCACTATAGATGGTGAAAAATTGAACCAATATTTGGATCTTCTGTTGAAGCATAGTTCCAATAGTTGGAACGAGATTGAAATAGGAAGCTCCAAATATTGGTACGAGATTTCACCATCTTATGGTGGCAGCCACTGAGCACCAAAGTTTGGTTCAAACAAGAGCAAAAATTTTAACAGTGTAACAGGCATGATTTCGACTCATTTATTTAATGCTCTATAAATTTCATATATTCATTTTTAGTCATTTCGTATAGCTATGTGTGGACCAATGTCATAGTCTACTTCACTTCATCCTCATCACTTTGTTCTCTTATATCATTACCCTGGTCATCAAAATTAAAGGATAATGAGAAGAAAAAAAATGCTCACAAAGTTAATTTTGCAACCAATGTTTAATGCAGCAGTTACCCATGTTAATTAGATATTATTGCACTAGCGCGCATACGTTTGAGTAGGAAATATGCAAATCAGATGATTGAAAATGTGGTGCGCAGTGGATGTGCGTTGGAATTCTGGTCTGTGGTGTTGATTAAAGTGAATGTGGTATCTAAATATGATCAGTATTCATTAGTTATGACTCATAATTTAAGTTAAGGTTAGAAGAGGCGAATAATTGGTTGAATGGAGAAAAGTCAAACACAAATAGAGTCACCCAATATTTGAAATCCCTCAAAGTATCATATCAAAAGCTTTGAGCCGCTTTTTAGCTTATGTGCCCGCCCGTTCTGTATGTATGTACGTGCGTACATACGTACGTACGTAACGCGATAACTCATGATAAAAATATTCGATCCACTTGAAATTTTGGATATAGGCTTATTATGATAAGACGATTCCTTGATTAGTTTTGAGAGTTCATTCGATAAGTATAAGAAGGGGAATGTGGGCTATTGCCCCTCCCCTTTATTTATATCAATGGGTTTTTCATGCAGAATTAGTAAAATTCGTTCAAACCTTAGATGTAGGATCATTCTAATGAGGTGCCTCCGTGATTAGTATTGGGTGTTCATTAGATAAGTTTAAAGAGGGGGAATGGGGGAGTAATCCCCCCGTCTTAATTTAGGTTTTTCACGCAAAATTTACCGATTTGCTTCAAATTTTGTATGTTGGTTTATTCTGGAAAGGTGCTTCCCTGATTTGTTTTTGGAATTTACTGGATAAGTATAAAGATAGGATAGGGGAAACTACCCCTCATAATTCATGTAAATGGTTTTTCATGCAGAATTAATTGACTTGTTGCAATTTTTTGATACAGGTTCATTGTAATAAGAAGCTTCGCTCATTTGTTGTGGTGTTCTTTTGTTAATTATAACGGGGGGTACGGGCGATTACCTCCCCCTTAAGTTAGCTAAATAGAGTTTTTTGCAGAGTTATCCGATTTGCTTTAAATTTTGGATGTAGGTTCTTCCTGATAAGTTGGATTTCTGAACAGTTTTGGAGGCTTAATGGATAATTATAAAGGAGGGAACGGGGGACAAAGTTTCTTAAATTACATTTTATACAGATTTTTTTATGCAGGGTTTTTGGGCAGAATTATTCGACTTGCTTCGAATTTCGGATACAGGTTTATTATATGATAAGGGGTATCCCTGATTAGCTTTGGGGCTTCAATGATTAAGTACAAAGAAAGGAAATAGAGGGGTTCTTCTTTCCTTTTTTTTCCGAAAGGCATTATTATATAAGGCTGTAATATACAATTAGTCTGTGCATAGCCTGTGAGCTCGCCATCAGTTTAATTGGGCATCATTCTTTTTATTTAAGCATCGGATCGATTGATAGACAGCCTGGTCAAGGAAAACCAAGAACAACAATTGCATTCAAAGACCACTTTATGTCATTGTGGCTCGAAGAAACCGCGCAGCGATTACAGAAGATTTGTTTTCGGACCTTCAGGCCCCCTATCACAGAAACTCTAATTAGTCGCTTAAATACTGTATGAAGTCTTAACGAGGGTGACTGTATGCGAGATAACCAATAGTTTGTGTCCCATTTATTCTGGCTTCCAAATGGGCCCGTTCAAACTATTGCCCTCGTCAAGTTCTATGGAGCCAAGAAGACTGGGCTCAAGTATATTGTTTACTGACGAATCCAGATATAGTCTGAACGCTGATTCTAGACGTGTTTTGATCTGGTCAGAGGAAGGAAATCGCTACTTGCCTTCTCTTGTCTGTGAAATATCCCTTTCGATCCCAGTCTTCTTTGCTCCATTCAACATGTTGACTGAACAGTTTTAGTGGGCCCCTTTGAAAGCTGGAGGGAGCGGGACACAAAGTATTGTTTTTTTTTTCTCATACAGTCCACCTTCGTTAAGCATTCATGGAGCAACAGAACACCTAATTTGAGTTCCTGTGTCAGCCTGAAGATCTAAAATCAAATTTCTTGTAGTCACTTTCGTGGTTTCTTTGAACCGACCATGACTGAAAACGGTCTCCAGTTGCAGTTGTTGCTCTTCGTCTTCTTTGACCAAGCTGTCTATTTACAGAACCAAGGATTAAAATTTGGCTCGAAGCTCTTGATATGACACTTTGAGGGTTATCCAAATCTTGGATGACCTCCATGTTTTGCTTGACCTCCCTCGATTCTATCATTTATTGGCCACTTTTGAGCTTATGTTAAATTATGCCTTTGAACCTTAACTAATGAATACTGATAACTCTCAGACACTGCATTCACTTTAAACAACATAACGTCCACTGTGCACCATATTGTCAATCCTCTAATTTGCATATTTTTGACGTATACGCGGAAGCGCAATTACGTGTTCATAGTATTTAATTGACATAAATAATTGTAGCACGGGGCATTGGTTGCAACATTAATTTAGTGAGCATAATATTTCTCACTATCCTTTAATTTTGATGACCAGTGTACATAAGAATATTTTGTCCTATTTAAATGTTTAATATTCATAATTTCATAATGCTTGAAATCCCAACACTTTTCTAGTTAGGGGCAGGATTTTCTGAAATCTGTTCCATAAATGTATTTTTGTTTTTAAAATGTTTGCCTAAATATCTTATTTGCCTTAACCTTATTAATTACCTTATTTACCTTATTAAATGTCGAAATTTTGTTAAAGTATTCTGGAAGAGCTGGAAAGTGCTTCATAATCATGCTTGGTGCATGTTTTTTTTTCTTGTTTATAATTAGTTTTATTTAAATATCTTTTAATATGAATTTATTATTTTCACTCTTCTCATTTATTTTTATTTTTATTTTATTGTTTTATTTTCCTATAAACTTCATTGTATTACTTGTAAGTTTTATCTACTTTTGTTACTAGTAAACGTTTTGCTTTGGATAAATTCCAGTGCTTGTAAATTTTATTACTAGAATGCAGCATTATAGTTCATCTTATTTAATTATTTCTGGTTTCATATTTTTATCTTGCACCCTGTGTATGTTAGTTCTTGCTTGAAAGAAATCTATCAAGTAATCTTCATAAGCCATTCTTCAATCATTTTAAAATTAATCTTAAATCAGCAAAATTGGCTGACATCTTACAAGGGAACTACTTTTTGTGTTGCTCGCACCTAGCATCGGGACCTGGTGCATTTTCTAGCCCTATACATAAAAGTTAGAGAACTGATAACAATTTTCTGTTAAAATCGCATTTTATGTTTTTTATACTTAATTTTTGTTGGCATTTATATATTTTTTTATTTCACTCCGAAAATGAATTAAGTAGCCAAATATGGTATAACGATTTTTTTTTTTTTTTTTTAGTCTTGTTTTGGGGATATGGCATTCGGCTAGGGTTGACGGAAAACTCTACTTTTGAAAATATGCCAAATTTATCCCTACCAAAAATGTGAAGATAATGTTTTAATTTTTCAAAATCAGATTCGTAGGATTTTTGAAGGAATTTTAAAACTTTTTTCAATATTTTATATTTATTATTAATAAATTAACGTTTTTAAATGCTTTTCTTAAAAAATAATAATAATAAAATAAAATAAAAAATACGTGTGGCACTCGGGGACTGCCACGGTAAAGCTATTGCATAGCATTTTTTTATCAACTTATGCAATTATAATTATTTATATATTTTTTATTTATGCAGTTTTTTTTTTTTTTTTTTTTTTTTTTTTTTGTCTTTGATTTTAATTCAAGTTTTTTCTTTTTCTTTGATATTAATTACAAGTTACACTTTTTGAGCGTGATCACCGATAAGAAAACAATTTTTTTTCTTTTATTCAATAAATGAGAAGTTAATATCGTTTAAAATATTATCTTACAATACATGTAGGTTAATCAGGAGTTTTTATCATTGAAACTATAGGTTTATGGTAACTGAAATTAGAAACATAAGTTTGAGACTTGATATCCTCTAAATATCTGAAAAATACCGCGTCAATGTCTGCCGAAGTCTACCGAAGGATACCGTGCCTAAGTCTGCCAAACTGAAACGACGTTAGCCGGAGTGTTAGGTTTTTTCTCGTTACGGAATTTCTAGATTCAGTCGCTCAAAGCCCGTGATAAAAGTTATGCATTCGCTTAATAAATTGCCAAACAAAATTTGGCCGCGCTACGAAAATTAGATCGCGAGTTATAAGCATTTAAAATTTTTCAGCCCTCACCGTGGGGGGTCTCCTATCACCAAAAATTAACACTCTCTCATAATAAATTACTAAACAAAATTTAGCCGCGCTACGAAAATTAGATCGCGAATTATAAACATTTTAAATTTTTAGACCTTCACCGTGGGGAAGGGGGGGGGGGGGTCTCCTGTCACCAAAAATTAACACTGTCTTGTAATAAATTACCAAACAAAATTTGGCCGTGCTACAAAAAATAGATCGCGAATTATAAGCATTTTAAATTTTTCGACCCTGTTAGGTTTCTCGTTACGGAATTTCTGGATTCGGTCGCCGCGCTCAAAGCCCGCGATAAAAAGTATGCAATAGCTTAAAAAAAAAAAAAAAAATTGTTATAGTCCGATAAGGGGCCGGTAAGTACTTTCAGAATGTTATGTTGCTGCAAAATCAAAAAATATAACTTTAACAGATTTTTTTTTTCTTTCGATTCTCAAACTTCATAATTAGGGCTTTTTAAAATACCAGTCTTAATGCTAGGGGCGAACAACACTAAAAGAGGTTCCCTTGTCATTGTAGTTTTTGAATTTATGCATTCTTCTCTCGTATATGTATATGGTCCTGAATTTATATGGGAAACTTACTTTAAATGCTTATAGTATTTATTATTATTATTTTAATGCATGATTTCTGATTTTTAAACATTCGTTATAGCCCAAATTTTGCACTTTTTCAGCTTATTATACCTTATACAAAAATAAAATCACACATGTTTTCTGGAATTTAAGGCAATTTCGGGTTTGGCGATTCTTGCATGGTTCCACAAAGCTACCTCACATTTTAACATCAACAAATTCTTTAAATCTTGCTAATAAACGCTTGGATCATATAATATAAACATCACTTTAAAATATCAGTTTAATTTAAATGCTTTAAGTGATAAATTAAAATAACATAAAAAAATTATAGCTTGACATGTTTCATTGCTCTTACGGCAACATTTTCAAAAGCAAATAAATGATAAAAAGAAATTTCTCGAAATAAACAGAAAAACACAAATCACATGAACATGAGCGTATAAAAGTAAAACTGGAAATAAAAATGAATAAAAATAATTGTGAGCGTGAAATAATACAAATTATTGTCTTAAAAACCTTTGAAGCATTTCCTTCCATATTTTAGGTAGCTCCATGGAGGCAAATTCATTGCAAACATTGTCTTTACGTATGAAGATTTCTATTGATTCTCTTATGATTGATGGAAAATATGATCTAGAAGGGTATATTATTCTGCTATTTTTAAAATCTATTTGTAATGGTTCTTTGTAGAGATGGGAAATATGGTTATTTTTGGTTAACAGGTTACATCATTCCACAGTAGCGCTGGTAACAGGTTCCAACATCCTGTTATTTTTGTAACAGGATACAATAAACAATTTATAAACAATTGCTAAATATGCTCCCAAACGGACAACACATGGGATATGGGCCCCCAAGGTGGTGCCCTCCGTGGAGGGAGGGGGGGGTCTTTCTAAGGGAACCCAACCCGTATTTACGCAAGGAAATCCAAAGTTCGAAGAAAACCACGGAAAACTCCGAATGATTGGGCTGACGACCGCGATTGGGTTTTGTTCTAATCCAGCGCCTGCCGTCTACCAGTTTTGAGGGCAGAATCTCTCAGCCACTGGTGGGGCAACAACATTTAAGAAAATATCTATAGGCACATATATTTTTGAATATAAAATAATGTATCCAATAGGAAATACGAAAAGCAGGAAAATTAGAAAGTACAAGAAAACATATTAAGAAAACTTTCTTTAACATACAGAGGAAAACGAATTTTTCAAAAATCCATTTTCCGTATACCGCGTTTTCTCAATCAGCACTGTTGATGTTTTAAAATCTGAGATGAAATGCATCACTGAATTTTCGTACCGCAAGTCAATGCGTGCTGCCACTACTAGAGCGGCTGCAAAACATAAAACAAATATTAACTGATAGGAAAAAGAAACTTGTGAGATAGGACAGATGGTAGAGAATGAAATTTTTTCCAGACTCAGATTTTTACTAGTTTCTTAACCCTTTCCGGCACACTGTGCCCGGTCTGGGATACCTAATTTTAATTCCAAACTTGCAAACGGCACCAGTAATATTTTAGTGAAATTTTGCTTTTTCAATAAAAGCTTCAATCAAGGAATTCAAAATATTTAAAAAATTCGTCTGTGAATTCCGGTGTCAATCGATAATTTTTCATTTTAGTACAGATTTTGCCCGTGCCGGAAAGGGTTAATAGCAGATATGTATAGTATGCAAGATCGATTGTACGCTATTATGAAAGCAAAAGAGGGTGCTACAAAAAATTAACTACCATTTACTTCATATTAATAAGGTAATATTGTTGCGCAAAATAAAATATTCTAATACTTTGAACTCATCTAAATTTTATCCTACTATTTTTATGTCTTTCAGAAAGCTGTAAACCTAATATATTGTACTGTATTTTATATTTTGTAAATATTAAAATTTTATCTAAACATTCCAGATTCAATTTATAAGAAATTTAATTGCATTTACTTAGTATAAAAATGATTAAATTGAAAATAATTTTTTAATAATTTTTCTCAATTATTTTAATATTTGGAATATGAGTTGTATTAAAATGGTTCCAAAGTTCACTAGCTCATACTTTTTTATATGGATCCATACATAAATAAAAAATAAGTACTACTACAAAAATTGCATTACAATTTTCATTTAATGCGCAATTGTGCATGAAAAATAATGCATATTGTTTTACATAAAAAAATTGCAATAAAAAAAGACTGAATAATATTTATATGGCGCAGATGTCATACACACATCACGTTGGCACAATTTTTTTCTGATACCGATTTGGCAAAAAACCTCGAAGAAGTTTAAGAAATTTAAATTTCAACCCATTATGGGTCCGTAACGTGACCCAGAATAACGGGAGAAAATTTTTTATGCTAGATTTGTAATGTATGAAGCATAAGCTTTCGATAGACATATTACATCAAAAAATGAGAAACGCCCCCCCCCCCCCCCCCCCAGAAGAGCCCTTTAGAAATCAAATCCACAAATCTCAAATTCAGCCTTTCTGATATTTAATAAAAAAGAGACGAAATCATTTTTTATTTATTCTCTTTCTTCAACAACCGCGAATGAAAACCAAACAGGAAACGAAACTTTAAATCAAAAGTCGTTAACGATAACAACATTATCCTCAGACAAAACGTTTGAAAATAAACAACAGTTACGAAGCGATAAAATGTTCTTTTGTGTTTTGTAATGTAAAAAACTACATTTTTTTTCAAAAACGGGTGGAAAATCTAACAGAAAAGAACTACATAACTGAACTGAATTGAAAAACTGGTGAAAAATCTAACAGTTATTGAATTAGCAAATATTAAGGAGTTATTTCTTCTGTGGTTGCATAGGCGTAACCAGCTTTTTGAACGGGTGGGTGCCCAGAATTTTTAACCTGAACTTGCTAGATACAAACAATATCTTATTTTATATAGTAAAACCTTCTAAAACGGAGCCTATAAAACAGTTTTAAATTCCGTTTTAGACAGTTTTTTATATTTTAGAGTGTATAATTGTGAGATTTTTTTAATAAGGGTGTTTTAATAAGGGGGGGACGCAATTTTTTTAAATAATTGTGAATGGATCTGCGCAAGCAGGGGGGGGGGGCTGTCCGGGCTGTACTTGCTGGATACAAACAATATCTTATTTTATATAGTAAAACCTTCTAAAACGGAAGCCTATAAAACAGTTTTAAATTCGGTTTTAGACAGTTTTTTTTTATCTTAGAGTGTATAATTGTGAGATTTTTTTAATAAGGGTTTTTAAGGGTGTTTTAATAAGGGGGGGACGCAATTTTTTTAAATAATTAGGAATGGGTCTGCGCAAGCAGGGGGGGGGAGGCTGTCCGGGCTGTATTTGCTGGATACAAACAATATCTTATTTTATATAGTAAAACCTTCTAAAACTGAAGCTTTTGAAACAGTTTTAAATTCCGTTTTAGACAGGTTTTTTTATCTTAGAGTGTATAATTGTGAGATTTTTTTAATAAGGGTTTTTAAGGATGTTTTAATAAGGGGGGGACACAAATTTTTTAAATAATTGAGAATGGGTCTGCGCAAGCAGGAAGGGGGGGGGGGCGCTGTCCGGGCACCCAGCCCGGACATTCAACATTGTTCGGCAAACGTCTCAAAAGAAACGATTAAGGACGTTTTTAATGAACATTATTATTATTTTAGAGGTACAAAAAATAAAATCTTGATTAAAACAAGTGAAGGAAGATGCTGTCATTAAGAACCATGTGTTATTTATTTAACAGGGACTTTTCAGTAACATATTAATGCAATATTAGGTTCTAGCGTAGTAACACTGTTATTTATCCTAATACGATAAATAATGCCCATCCCTAGTTCTTTGCAATATAATCTTGAGAGAGCTGTAGTTTTCCTATTGTATTTGATGTCTGCTATATGTTTTTTAATTCTAGTTCTGAGTTTTCTACTTGTTTCACCAATGTAATATTGTTTTGTTCCATCTTGTTTTGTGAATGGTATTTCATATACGCCAGATATTTGATGTGGTTCTATTGGGTCAATTTTCCTACATATTGAGTTTTTTTAATTTAGCAGACGGTTTTGCAACTATGGATGTATTATATTTATTGAGTTTATATTTTAAACGTTCGAAAAATCCAGGAAAATATTGTAGAGAGAATATATTCGAATTTTGTAGTTTGAAGTTACTATTTCTTTTTACCATCCATGCTTTTAATTAACTTGTCTATTGTACTTTTTACTATAACCATTTCTCTTGTGATGTCGAATATTATATTTAATTCTTTGTCTAATTGTCCCGGAGTACAGATTGTGAAGGCCCTTTTGAGGGCATGCCTAAATGCAGATATTTTGTACGAAAACGGTGCTTGAGCGTTACGAGGTATAATGATTTGGTTGGCAATCGGTTTTCTGTAAACGGGATAAAGATATTATTCTAATTCAAACAGATAAATCTAATAAATTATCTATTTTGAATACAGATGATTATAAAAAGAAAATGATGCAATGTATCAATAAGATGGGTTGTGAAGAAGTAAAAAAGAATCCACTTAATAAAATCAATGATGAAGTTAAAGAATTAGTGAATAAAGGATGTTGGCCCGATAACATGAAAGTCCTACTTAGAATTAATAAATTAGTAATAATCCCTACAATTGTGGGCAGACTCAAAGACCATAAAATAGACATGCCATTGAGACCAATAGTAACTAAATGCTCAAGTCCCACATACTATGTAGAAAAAGCTTTCGTAGTTTTATTGAAAAGTATCTTACCCAGCTCTGATCATACCATTAACTCAACTGATGATTTTATTCAATCTTTGAATATCAATTTACCTAAAAATTATTTAATGGCTACACTGGATGTTATCTCACTATACCCATCTATTGACAGCCAGAAAGCTGTTATAAATATAACTAGTTATATTGACCAAATGAAAAATATAAATGAAAATATGAAAACTACATTAAAAAGTGCTCTTAATCTAACAGTTAATAATAATTATATCACCTTTGATAATAGAATCTACAAACAGAATGATGGAGCACCAATGGGCTCTCCTATATCAGGCCTTCTTGCCGAATTTATATTGCGGCCTCTGGAAATTGAAATATACAATAAACTTGATTATACCCCCCCACACATGGGTCAGATATGTAGATGACATTTTTATCATATGGCAACATGCAGATACCTTAATCAATAGCTTCTTAACACAGATTAATAGCATAGACTCTAAAATTAAGTTTACATTGGAAATAGAAAAGAATGGTACAATACCTTATTTAGATGTATTACTAATCAAGACGCAACAAGGAATAGAACGTACAGTTTACAGAAAACCGATTGCCAACCAAATCATTATACCTCGTAACGCTCAAGCACCGTTTTCGTACAAAATATCTGCATTTAGGCATGCCCTCAAAAGGGCCTTCACAATCTGTACTCCGGGACAATTAGACAAAGAATTAAATATAATATTCGACATCACAAGAGAAATGGTTATAGTAAAAAGTACAATAGACAAGTTAATTAAAAGCATGGATGGTAAAAAGAAATAGTAACTTCAAACTACAAAATTCGAATATATTCTCTCTACAATATTTTCCTGGATTTTTCGAACGTTTAAAATATAAACTCAATAAATATAATACATCCATAGTTGCAAAACTGTCTGCTAAATTAAAAAAACTCAATATGTAGGAAAATTGACCCAATAGAACCACATCAAATATCTGGCGTATATGAAATACCATTCACAAAACAAGATGGAACAAAACAATATTACATTGGTGAAACAAGTAAAAAACTCAGAACTAGAATTAAAGAACATATAGCAGACATCAAATACAATAGGAAAACTACAGCTCTATCAAGATTATATAGCAAAGAACCATTACAAATAGATTTTAAAAATAGCGGAATAATATACCCTTCTAGATCATATTTTCCATCAATCATAAGAGAATCAATAGAAATCTTCATACGTAAAGACAATGTTTGCAATGAATTTGCCTCCATGGAGCTACCTAAAATATGGAAGGAAATGCTTCAAAGATTTTTAAGACAATAATTTGTATTATTTCACGCTCACAATTATTTTTATTCATTTTTATTTCCAGTTTTATTTTTATATGCTCATGTTCACGTGATTTGTGTTTTTCTGTTTATTTCGAGAAATTTCTTTTTATCATTTATTTGCTTTTGAAAATGTTGCCGTAAGAGCAATGAAACATGTCAAGCTATAATCTTTTTATGTTATTTTAATTTATCACTTAAAGCATTTAAATTAAATTGAAACGCTTGGATATTTTCATAATAATTACCAAATTTAATTTAGTTAATTATAATTTATTATAGAGGCTATTTTCAACATAGTGTCAAGTCTGTTACCGCACGGTTTTTTAATGATTATCATTTTTTCACCATTCTACTTGTATTTTTTATTCAACTAACAAACAAATATGCAATTTCCTTAAAATTTAATAATTTACATGAATATATACTGTAATTATTAGAAAAAGTTCTTGTATAATTTCTAGGTGATCAAAATCTTGTGGCTAAAACTATCTCTCGTTTTAATTCAATTTAAATATTATTGATAAATATCATGTTTTGAAATTTAGGGGCATAAGTCACTTCAAAGTAAGTTGATTTTAGGAAATTTAATAAATTTAAAGCTGAATATTTTCAGTAATTTTGTATGGTAAAGGACTTGACAATTTACCTTACAAGCCAACTTTAAATAGCATTTATATATTATATTATATATAGTAAAGTGCACAACCCATTTTTTTTCTTTTTTTTTCTCATGTACCTTAAACATTTACTTTAACACCTGTTTCCATTTTTAAAAGAAATTAATAAGTTTGAAAAATAAAAATAAAATTCTGAAATGTAAGCAAATGGTGAAAATGACCCAAAGATTTTTTCAAACGCATGATGTTGTTTTTATCTATTCAATCAAACTGTTTTTCCATTTTCCGGTAAAGGTCGACGATTTTTTGAAACTTCTGTTCAAAATTGATATTTTGAACAAAATCTCCACACACGACAGGGCAGGAAAGGCAAAATCTGTGATGGCCTAAAACAATAATCGCTTAAAACTCAACATGTTATTCATTTTTCGAAAAATGAAAAAAAAATATTGTTCGATTACGAATTGGCTCATAATCATTCTCCAAGTGTCAGGCTTTTCTATGTCCCATGCTTTTGCGTTTAAAAGTGTATCAGAAATGAGCCAGAAACTTTTTTGTACAGCCGATTTGGGATTTTTTTTTTACTTTTTAGATGCTTCTAAATGCAACCAATGCTTATTTTCTAGAAAAAAAAAAAAAAAAAAAAAAAAAAAAGCCACTTTTGAAAGAAAAATGGTGCTAATGAAAAGGCTGAAAAAAGTAACATCAAACGATAAAATGTGGGCAAAATAATGTGGATCAAATATGGGGGCGAATCTAAAACTGTATGAAAGAGGTCCCCCCCCCCCTTTTCCTTATAATGTGCATTAGAGTTCTGATAAAGCGAAAACTGTGCAGTAGCATTCAATATCAATGTAAAACACAATTGTTTATAAAATTCCCTATAGTCCAATTTCCAAGCAGTTACAAAAATAATTTAATTTGGAGTCAAAAGTTTTAATATAAATGCCTCATTACTCAGTATTTTGAACCGCCAGGTTCAAAATACTTATAATGGGGATAATAACAATCTGTAAAATCGGAAATAATAATTCTTAGTGAAAGAGGATGCAGTGGTATATATTTACATGCATGCCATTGAAATCGACATAAAATGAAAATTTCAATTGATTATTTTTTTCTCTTTTCGTATTTGTTTTAAAATCCATTTATCTTCCTATTTGACTCAATATTTTTTATTTCAAACTGCCTTTTATATTCCGATTCTGTTTCTTGTAGTTGTTTTTTCAACAAATATAATATTTAATAATCTTATTATAGCTTAGAGCCTTAAAGCTGTTAAATATTTTGCAATCGATTGTGATACAGTTCATAGCACCTGGTCGACGACCTACGTATTATGTAACACGATGAAAAAAACTCAACTGCTGGGTAATTATGGGTTTCGCTTTCTGTAAATCATTATAGAGATCTGGTTTATTATAAAACTCGGGGGATGTGAGCTATTATTATTATAGGTTTCTTTTTTTTTTAATTTTTGGCATTTTCTAAATTCGATATGTGCTTCATGCAAATTTTTCCTGTATAAAAACCGGTTATAATGATTTTTCCAACACAATTTTCCTCCCGCACACTAATGAACGGTTATTTAAGAAGTTTGTGTTTATTTTTTTCTTTTGCTAAAATCATTTTTGAAATCATACATGCTCTGTGCAATTGTTTTTTCCCGTGTGAAGAGCGAGTGTAATGTTATTCTCAACACAATAACACCCATTCCGTACTATTTCTGCCAAAGGCAATCAGTTGTCATCATACATTTCCTGCTTTGTTTCAGGCATTACTTGGAACGCTATATATTCGTTATTTAGACTTCACCAATTTATTTAGTAATAATTCACTATTAATTCATCAGAAAAAGAATAAAACAGGAAAAGAAAATTTTTTTACCTGTTATCGGTAGCACTTACTCACCCAAATCTGACGAGAAGTGTTAGCCTTGACGAAGTCATATACTTTCTTCAGTATTGGCACAAAAATAGTTATACATTCATGATTAGAAAATTAGTAAATGATTGTTTTTAATTCTGCGGTGTAAAAAGAATGTAAGCTTTACCAATGTTTTTATTTGTCAGAAGACACAAATATTTGGTGAATATCATTTAAAATACTTCTTGAATAACATCACTTAATATAATAACTCCTGATATTCAAGGAGCTCAATAAAAGAACATATCACAACGAAAGAGGAAGATGTTCTAATGACAGATACATAATAAAAGTTTAAAGTCCAGTAAAGCGAAAACACGCAAGAGTAATTGACGCTGTAAATGATCTACAGCGTCAACTACTCTTGCTAGATGTAGAAAGTAGAATCGGATAACCACAAAATACTTTCGCTTTGGTTTTTAGAAGAAGTACAATTTCAATCTTCGAAAGAGAAAGTTTTTTGGAATAATATTACAAATGAGAACAGATAATGCTATTAAATCCTTATATCAGGTATTATATAGTCTAATACTATATGTACCGCTCATCAGTTTGTCTAGAAGTTATGGTGCTGGCTACTGAAAAAAAGGTACCAAGTTCTAATCCTGACTCAGGCATGGACGTTTGTAGCGGATCCGGATCGCGCCCCAACATAATGCTTTTCATTGCATATACTAAATACGCGGTGATCACATAATTAAGGGTATTCTTAAATAAAAAAGGCAACTTTGTGACATAAATTTTAATTCATTTTTGTTCGGAAATGCATGAAACTAGCATGTGTTGTTATTCAGAAACTATCTAATCACACTCATTTTCCTGCTTTTGTGCAAACGCAATAGATATTTCAGAACAAGCCGTCAAAAATGATGTTTTGAACGGTATTTTCCGACGAAAGCAAAAAAACTAGTCAACAAAAAGTAGAAAATCGCGTGATCACGTGATCAAAATGACTCATAACTCGTTAGGTAATTTAATTATCATAAAATGGAAAACTGAGTTTGATTCGAAAGTGCTTACATTGTCAGACCGTCCAATTTTATATCTTTCCATTAAAAAATGAATTTGTTAATGTGTCAAAACTTTTTGGGCTTATTGAGCAGAGCAGTTGAGAACACTCATAAGTTGGCAGTATTCACAGTGTTCTGTAAGCACAATCTAATTGAGAGTATGACGTCAAATTTTGCAAGATGATTAAACAAGACGGGGACGAAGTATTCCAGGAAAATTCACCATTAGAGGAATATGTAACGTTTGCACAGCGCCACATACTCCCTATCGGTAAATTTTGAAACTATTTTTTTTTCACGGAATCATCCATTCCCTGTCTTGTTTAGACTTCTTACAAAATTGGCGTCATTCTATCAATTAGATCGCAAATACTCTGACTACTGTCAGTTTAATTATGGCCACTTTGTATTTCTATAGGAATCAATCTGCTATTTTTATCTCTTTCTTTCTTTCTTTTTTCCTTTGGTATTTCTTAAACTTCATTTATAAATTAGGGCACAACGTCTACTTCTATTTGGAGAGCTGGTATAACTGTTACGGTCTCCATTTGATTAATCGGTTAATAATAACAATTATTAATAATAACCAAATGATATCCAAATAAACCGGTTAATATGATAAATTTATGAGAATTTATCAAATTAACAGGTTAGGGTTAATAATTACTAATCAAAGTTGGTTAAATATAATAAATTTCAACTCATTTAGCTTACGATTTTTATTTCGTATGCGTTTTTACTAAGTATTCTTTGTTAAAACTATGCATTTCACAGCTGTATAATTTATTCTTTGAATAGTTTAGTGTTTAAAATTTTTATCTAATTCATTCAGTAAATATAAAAGTAATTATTTTAAACTGTTTAGTCTTCTGCATTTTATTAATAGAACACACCTTCTGATTGAGTATTATTGTCGCTTAAGAATTATTTCTGTTATTAGATTCAATTCAAACAGTTATGATAGTACAATAAAACCTCCATAACGGACACCTCTATTTAGCGGATAGTTTTCTAATCCCCACTCCCAACACACAACATTAAATTGGTTTACAACATTATATATTTTTTACAACATTAAATTGGTTCAAATTATAAAATTGTACAAAGTTAAAGTTATAGTAGGATAATATTAAAATATCATCCCTACACAATTCACCAATAATAGACGGATTAAAATCCCCGGAAACAAAGATATTTTTATAAGTAGTAAACTGTACAAACACATCAAAAAACATTACATAGGTATCAATACTGGTATTAGGGGGGGAATGAATTACACATAACAGCAGTTTACCTTGATATTTCAAATTCAGGGAGATCCAAAGACATTCGAGTTCCAAATCAGGAATCTCAATCTGGAAGGCTGTAATTGCAATTAATTGCATTAATTGCGATGGCCACACCATTATCACGCTTTAAAGAGCTGTTTACGTTATTACGATCTTTACAAAAAACAATATACCTTTTATCAAATAAGTCAGAAGAATCAAAATCACTAAACAACCAAGTTTCAGTTAATAAAATAATATCAAAGTTTTCAGAGATTTTAGTCCGCAAGCCACGCGGATAAAACGTGGATAGTCTCGATTTCACAGTCTCGATATTTTGTTTCAAGGAATTGTCCGAATCACTAGAGACCCTAGTATGATCCTGTACAATTTGCTCCTTTTATTAGTCTACCAAAAAACTCAGAAATAAGACACCCCACAGGCCAAACAGATGCATCCATAAAACGATTAAAATCACCGTCATTGACCTCTACATGGAAAGAGGAATAAGTTTGGAATTTTGTTCTGAGCTTACGGCATAGAACATAATTCAATTTCAGAGGGCTTAAAAAAATCAGTATCATCTTTCACAGATGTATATCTGGACTTAATCTAGACAGAAAAATTGCCCTGTTTCTTGGCAATCTATTCACAATCTTTAAGTCTGCATTTTTCATGATACCATTGACAACTAATTTAGGTTTATTTTTTATCGCATTAGCCAAGGTGATATTTCCATCCCGCCTTTCTCTAGACGGTAAAAATGGGACAGTCTGAGCAACTGAAGAGTAACTAAGACTATTTTGAGTGATGTCTTCGCTCTTATTAGGATAACTGATCATTTTATCTTGTGCAGAAGAGGCAGTTACCTGATTAACACCAGACCGATCAGTTAATTTTCCTCCCAAAATCTTATCAACTGTTGGGCAAACATATTCCGAAATACTTTCAAATTTTTTAGAAATATCCATCCGAAATACACCGTATTCAGTTTTTAAATCATTAATCATAACTTCCATACTACGATTAAAAGAAGTTTCACTCACATTAAGTTTAATAGATGGCACCAGATCTCTCAGTAAATTCACAGAAAGATCTTCTTTCTCACAAGCTCTCACAAGCAGATGTATTAATACCTGACCATTTTTTTAATAGAATTAATGATTTTAATTCAGAAAAAGCATTCCTAGAATCCTCATGCATCGTCGAGTTTATGTTACACTTAGAATTAATGGCCATTTCCACTTTTTCATATCATAATTCAAGAACTCCAAAACACGCGTTTTTGCTCGGATCCTCCATCTTGCGGCAATCGCAGCAGGTATAGTCTTCATGGATTTCCCGATCAAAAAATGACCTGGAGTCAAATTCTCAAAATTATCAAAATCATTAGATAAAGGAGTAAGAGGTCGAAAATTCAAAGTACCCACTATCTGAATAACTATAGTTTCTAATTCTTCATAATTCAATCATAAATCACCTATCGCTCGTTTAAGATGATATTTAACTGATATCTCACACCTGCCTCCCAAAGTCCTCTGAAATGGGGAGATTTAGAAGGTATGAATTTCCAGTCAATTTTTTCAGAAATTAAATAATTTTCAAAAATTTCATCTGGAAAATTCATCATTTTGTAAAACCTTTTAACTTTGGAATTTGTCCTCACGAAATTTTTAGTATTATTCGTAAAAATTTTAGAACGATTTCCACATCTAGTCATGAGACGCTTAAACGTGGCAATCACAGCATCTGAGGTTAAATCTGAGAGAAGCTCAAGACGAATGGCTTGAGTTAAAAAACATATACAAACACAAATAAATATTTTGTTCAATGAACCCTTGCGCTGATTTTTATAGGTTACATAAAATGGACCACATAAATCTAAACCTGTACAATTAAATACTGGTACATTAGTACACATTAGTACTTTCATAAGATAACTGACACATTAGCTGTGGGCATGGAGTTGGTTTTGCTTTAAAACAAATAACATAAGAATGCACCGTTTTTCTTGCCAAATTTCTATCCCCTAAAGGCCAAAATTTTAATCTAACAGAATTCAAGAGTTCTTGGGGACCAACAGGAAAAAGACGCTTATGCATAGTACTAAAATAAATCTTACTTAATTTAGGTTTTTTGGCAAAATAGCCAGATGTTTCTGCCCATAAGATATCGGAGCTTTGTTGAGCCTTCCGCCAATTCATAAGATTTCCATATCATCTATAAAAGGATTCAAAATATTAAGATTACCTATCAGCAGCAGCAGTTCGAACGATTTTTCGAGGAGCCTGGGACCAGAGCCCACACCCCCGACACTTAGTGATGTATACCACTAATGGGAATTGTACTCTTGGCAAACGAGTGGCACAAATTAATTTAACAAATTAATTAGCTTTACAAAAAAAGAGAAATAATAAACCTATTTCCTGAGCTCGTGTGAAAAACTAAGCAAAATAAAGTTAAAAACTGCTTAAAATCTATTCAAATTTAGAAAAAGTAGTGGCTCTTGCTTAATTAAAGGCAAAAAGTCCGAACGTCATATCAAGATTACCTATCACAGCCTTTTTACTAATTAAACATTTTGGTGATTACTCTTATCAAAATATTTTCAGCTTTCTTAACTTCTTCAAAAATCAACTTACTATTTCTTTTATCTGCTTTTCGACAATTATATAAATATCTGCGAGCAAAAGAAAAAAAAATGTAAAAATTTATAAAAGTCATAGCTAAAATCAAAAAAGTTATCAAAAAAGGATAAATTCTCTGTGGCTAGAAATAAATTCGTTGCACAGTTATTTATTTATTTATTTATTTATTTTTTAAACATTTCATTTTATTTATATAATTCTGGCTTTCACTTTCATTTAGTAAGTCATTTTCAGAAGAAAATGATTGCAAAGAACTCGGGGAAAATTCTGGATACATCAAAAACTCTAAGGCCTGTAAACCACTTGGAATTGTAAGGCAGTCCGCCCTTATTCCTCGTGAAAGAAAGTCTGCTGGGTTGTCTTTACCTGCATGATGAAATCATGTTTCTGGTTGAGTTAATCTTTGGATTTCATCAACACGATTGGCAATGAAGGGCTTCCATTTTCTGCTGGATCCCTTTATCCAAAATAAAATTATTTTTGAATTAATATAATCTTGTGCAACATCTCACGATATTCCTAATACCTTCGATGAATTTATAATTCTATGATTTTTATCTAATGGATAAATCTCGAGTCCTTCTTTTTCCATCGTTATAATAACGATTTGTCATTTTTTTTTACCATTTTCTCAAAAATAAACTAGCTTGATTCATAATAATCTTAGCCTCGTATGAAATTTTCAAAGCTTTTTCAACACTATGGGTACCACTCACTAAATCATCGACATAAAGACAAGTAGCGAGAATTTCGAAAGTTTATGGATATTGATCTTTAAATTTTTGTACGTGCTATTTTATTGTTGCAGCTAAAAAAAATAGGCTAGCATTTAATCCAAAAAGTAAACGCTTGAAACGATACACTTGAATTTTCAAATCATCAGGCATTTTATTTAGAGTTTTCTTCGATAAGTTCTACAAACAGAAATTACTCCCAGCCCTATTTAACGAGCAAAGGCTTCTTCTTCGTTTGACTCGATGATGTACTACTCTCTGACAGTTTTGAAAAAGGGCAACTAGTTAATGATTTTTCCCTCTGCATTTTGTTTTAAATGCTAAGAAAAACTAATTTCTCAAAATTGAACATAAAAAACTTAATTATAAATGTGAATATAATCCTTATGTTATTCATTGCTCAGCTCATTAAAAAGAGCATTAAATCAATAGAATTTTGTTACTTTAAATAATGCTTATATTGCAGTAAAACCTGGAGAATATTAAGCATATTTCAGTGAGAGAGTTAAAAGAGGTCTGCTTCTATTTTTCAAAGCAAAGCAGTAGTCTGTAGGAATGACGTAATTTTCGTCTTTATCAGTATAACTTTCGTTGGGAAATCCAAGCTTGAACGTAGAAATGAACTGAACTGATGCAAACTGATAGTGTGCCAATGATTATAGTTTATCATTCTGATACTCATCATGAGGAAATATTCATTTTTCTAAAATGCAGGCTTCATTGAAACGGACAAAAATTTTTCAAGGAAGGAAACACATTAAATCCAGCGGTCGAATGAGACTCGTCGAATTTGAAAGAATACGTATCATCTTTACTTGTGCGTTTTCAACTTGGTGTGGAGCAGGATTAGAAAACAGAATATTGACATGATGCATGAAAATAGTTATTTTACTCCTTCGCTTTAAGTTCGGAAACAAACACATTTTAGTACTACTCTTTCAACTGAGGGTTGCTTCCTGACGATGAGTAAACGACATATAACAGTTGATAGGTTTAAAAAAATGAGCAAAAATTCCCTAATTAAATGCTATATTCATATTATTTTTTATTTTACTTTTTACCCCTCTTTCGATTTTAATATTTTTTCATAGTCATTTTCAAAAGTTTCATCTTCTGTTTTTTTTCCTAACTGCTCCGTCTTATAATTCTCTTAACCATTTCTTTTTATATATATATAGATAGATAAGTTTACTTGTTTCCTCTGGCCTCGGAGGCTTGTTTCCTTAAATTTTATCACTGGTACAGTTCCATCGTGACTAATTCAAGCTCTAGTGATTCAGATTATGTCTTGAGCCGTCTACAATATCAGATATTGCTGAGGATGTTAAAAATCTGCTTGCATCTAAGTCCAGTAACTCACTTACTTTCACTTAATTTGTGTCTCCTTCAGCTTATTCATTTCGTTTCACTAAGCTTAGTAATTCCGTACCTCATATATCGGTTATCGACCATTGAGATTTAATAATGACAGGAGGTCTAGTCAAAGCTCAAAAATTTGTTTATTTTGAAAAATATGATAATTTCAGGTAATTTTTCTTCGAGCCGCAATGATTAAAGCACACATAATTCATAGTGGACAAAATACGCAAAGGCTTCTTCTTCAATTAACTTTGTGATGCACTTAAAATTTCATTTTTTTAAATTCACAGCAGTAGTCTGTAGAAATGACAAAATTTCCGTCCAGTGCAACTTCCGTTGGAAAATCCATACGTGAACACAGAATTGAATTTAACTGATACAAACTGATAGTGTGAATGTGATTGAAATTGAGGATCATTATATTGATCATGAGGAAATATCCAATTATTTGACTAAAATATAGTCTTCATATCGAAACAAACAAAAATTTTCCAAAGAGGGAAATGCATCAAACCCAGCGCCTGAATGAGATTCGTCGAATTTGTAAGAATACAGCTAAACTTTATTTACATGTCTTCAACTTGAAATGGAACAGGATTTAAAAAAATAGCATTGGCATGATGCATAACACCAGCTTTTTACTCCTTCGAATTAGTTCCTAAATAAAGATGTTTCAATGCCACTCTTTCAACAGAGGGTTGGTTCCTAACGATGAGCAAACGGCATGACAATTGTGAGTTTCAAAATACAAGTACCAGGGTTTGTTGGAAATTCTTTCGTTCTTGAAAACGTTGAAAAAGAATTGAAACTGTGGGTTGAATGTGCCTCTGAAAGTCAGAGTTCTACCGTAATGCATTTCATAAAGGAAGGAAGACGAAGACTAATCAATGCTATCTCATCTCTGGCATATGGAATCAGCAGTATCCAAAGTATGGAATCAGCATTCTCTTTCGGCAACTCGTCACCTGAGAAAAATAAGGTTATATCTGTGTTTTTGAAAAAAATGACTTATTGATATAGATAGGATCTATTTGTATCTATGAAGGCATTTTTGCATCAAAATGATGTTATATATAATTTACATATTGGTATAATGATTATGCTATGACATTATTTTTAACCAGAAATGCCTTCATTGGTACAAATTGAACATTTCTATATCGATAAATCATTTTTTTCAAAAACACAGATCGAACCTTATTACTCTCAAATGACGAACTCACAATCAATTATGTACATTTATTTCGTAACTGAAAATCTGCAGTAATTTTCTTTTCAATGAACGATCATGAACATTATTTAAATGAGATATAAATACACGACGGAAATTACAAAATAAATACTCATTGATAACTAAAATCTTTTTAAAAATTTCTATAGAAAAAAACATTTGGAATCAATCGCTTGTTTAATCAGATTTTCATGCCCGTTATCAGTGTTTAGCGTTATCCAATGGTCTTACGCAATTCCACTTGAGTTGAATATGTACAATACAATTACGTTATGTTGAATATAAATACATTAGGCTTTGTTTCATTTTGCTAATTTTAAACAATCGGGATATTTGACCTGCAAGACAGCCGGATATGAAAATGATAGAGACACTCTTTAGGCTGCTAATAATAATAATTAAAAAAAAAAAAAAAAAAAAAAAGGTCGAGAAATGTAGAAAAAACATTTTCATACCCACAGTCTACTGTCTCGAAAATTTCAAGAAAGTTCAAAGAGCTTATAAGTTTAACATTCTGGCTCGGACTTAAAAGTTTACTAGCTACATCGGAATCGTATTTTATTAGTATTGAAATATATGAAATGGAATATTTTGAATAATCAAAATCTACTGCATCGAAAATTTCAAGAAAGTTCACAGAGCTCAAGTATGATAAACTATCTCAAATTTGGCAGCCTAACCAGCTACGTCGGAATCCTACTTTATTAAAATATTCACAAATATGAGATTAAATCATCTAACGATATGAATAATAATAGAATGAAAGAAAGCATTGAAGGAAAAAGTATAAAATAGAATGCTGTGCAACAGATTAAATGAAGCTGAATATCGTTATCGCAACGCCAAAACAAAGCTCAAAATGTCAATACACTGTAAAAGATGGGCCAAAATTTAGTGGCCTGTTGATGGCTATGGTAAAAGGGTGTTTGGTGGTGAATAAAACATCTTTATTCATGCAGCTGATGACAAACGGAAATTCATTTGAAAATTAAAAAATTACACGAAGGTTGAAAACTGCTCCAATTTTCGTCTTAAGGTGCCTCATTTAATCATTATTATGGGATGCATCTCTTCTGAAAGGGATGGAACACTGTGTTTTATGAATTGAAATCAAGATTAGAAGTAGATATCACATAAATCAATTTTTAAAGATCTCCTGATTCTTAGTTTAGAAAAATAATTTGGAAACAGTGATGTTATAATGACGGATGACGATGCTTGATGTCATTTGTCCCAGATAATGATTTTTTTGCCCCTTAAAATAATATTTTTCTACTGGAGTGGTCCACATTTAGTCAAGATATCAATCCTCTCGAAAATTTATGGTGTATTTTGAAAAATGGGGTACTGAAACCACATTTTAAAACAACACAGAAACTGAAATACTCTATACAAAAAGCATGCTCGCACATCGATCCAAATAAGTGCGAAGACCTTGTTAATTCTAAAGCCAGACAGAATCGAATGCATCATCAAAGCAAAGTTTAGAAATATTCGTATTAACCATGTATTTTGATCAAATGTTTTATTAATTTTCTTCTCTCGGGTAACGTGCGATTCCACATTATTTTCTAGCAGCATTTGAAGAAATTAAATCAGATAAAATATTTGTAAATTCATGTTGTAATTATTTTTAGTCCGTGTGTTCTAGATATGTTTATCAATCTTTAAGGGCAAAAAAAATTTCACCAACTTAAAAGATTTATAAAAAAAAATTCCTCTCATTTCATTTATCGCTGGGAAAGATATTTGCTGATTTCATACATTCTTTCAGGGGTATGGAATTTTGTCAGGAGAAGGTTTTGGAAGTATGAGGAACATGGTTTGTCAGGAATATGGTAAATAAACGCAAGCAGAAGAAAACTATTCAGATGAAGCCTTATATTCACAATATACTTTGAATACTGTTTTTCAAAAGTGGACTGGTATTTTTAATTGATGCGATTTGTGATGCTAGAAATTTTGCGATACATCAGTCGATTGATAGTTTCAAACTTTTGAATCTACTTCCTAGATACATTGAAGAACGTTTTTTCATGACGTGATTTGCTCAAAGAGCCCGAATGGAAAGTCAATGCCGTCAAACCGTTTATTTTCGAAAACAAGTCTCAAGCTGTTTCCTGGCCATTACAGTGTATTTATCACTAGTTCTCGAATTAGGATAATTTCTTGTTAGTAAGATGTTAGAAATGGCAAAGCCTGTCATATGCTGCTCCTTCTGCCATAGAAGCTAAGAAGATGCGTTTAAATTGACTCCTTCTTCCATTTACCAATTGATGTCCTTGCACAGTCAAGAACTTTTATTATCTCTCCGTTCGAATCGATATTCGCTTTCTTTCATAGCCTTAATGACGGTAAAGGAAAGTCTATTTGACTGAATTTGATGCAATTGAAGATGATTCGTTGTAAACATTGTCTATCTGCTAGTGCCCTACACATTTATGTGCTCCGAATCAACTTCCCAAATCAATTTCGTCTTCCAGTGGCTCTACTTTTTAATATTTTCGAAGCAAGAGTTTCTTCAGAATCAAAAGTTATCCTTGAGTCAAAAAATTTAATGTGATTGTTGGCCGTAATATTCTCCCTCTCACAGCAACGACAATTTTCACACGTTCTAATGCTTCCTAAATTAGAAGTCGTTCAATGTTCTTTTGGTACAGGACATATAGTTGGCATAGGTATCGAAGTATAAAATATTAAGTTTCATTATTAAAAACTTGATGTAATCTTTGAAAAAATTGAAAAAATTCACTTCAAAACTGAACAGCATAGCAATATTTCATCTTCAGTTCAATGTCTTTTAATAACATAATAATAAGGTTTGCATAATTTATTACCAATGTATGGTAAATTAAAAACTATTTGTAAACTTAAATCTTATTTATTTCTTTAACGGCAACTGTATTAAAAATAATAATGATAATGATGATGATAATAATAATAATAATAATAATAATAATAATAATAATAATAATAATAATAATAATAATAATAATAATAAATATTTTTGACCTGTCCTCCTATCTTTATTGAAGTTCAGTAGCCGATTAGGCATCAAATTACTAAGCTTAATAAGACACGAAACGAATTATCTACAAAAAGACTAAATTTGCCCCCAAGAATTTTAGCTCCTGTATTTTTGAGTGACAGTTTCTCAAACAGAAACAAATCCACATAGAATGCATAATATGTTTAGCTCTTCCTTTTGGTGGTAAAATCCTCTCTAACAACAATAAAATTGGTTCGAAGAATTTCGAAAAAAATTTAATGAGCCTGACATTATTTAAGTTATTGTTTATTAATATGTCGCACTGTGGTCCATCGAAGTTGTCCAGATAAATATTGCCACGTTCTGGAAAGTGGGTGCCATAATTTGAACCAAATTTTCCTGTCCCAGTTTGCACCTTGATCGAATACCGTCTTTCCATTAATTATGAAGACACTTTATTATCATGTATTTAAGCGAAAATTTGGAACAATAACCTCTTCGTTACTGAATATTGACGCAGTATTATTCATAATTACTGAATTTTTGCTTCTCCACTTTGATTGGGCAAGAATTTTAGTCTGTTTGGGTTATTTCGAATCTTAGATGTTGAAGCATGTCATTCTAAGATCGAAAGTGAAATTATGTTTGATTAGGATTAATAAACAGGAAAAAAACGATGGACCACATATGTGGACCCAGGAAACGAAGGCTATAAACCATTGTCCAAAAAGCATGTTGTTGTTCCAAATAATCTTCTAACAGATGTGCCGTCGGGAACGGGAAAGTATTTCTATTGATTGTATTGGGAAAGTTTTGAAAGCTACCCTAGGGAAAAGAACCACAAAGAATAGTTATTTTTTTAAATGACCATTAAAACTGTTTGCACTACTCCGATTCTCCCACGACATAGCAGTTCAAAATTCAAAATCTTTGCTTCAAGCAATAATTTATTCCCTTTTAAAAAACCAGGAACACATGTTCCAAATACACGGATAATGATATACATTAAAATTCACTTTCAAAACATTTTTTGTCTTGTCTAAAATCTTCAAACGTTGATATTATAAAGAAACTTCCAAATAAAAAAGAATTTAAAAATAACGAAAGTTGTTTAAACTATTATATTGACTATAATTTAACTAAATATCCTCTATTTCAGAACTCTGTTTTTTTTTTTAAAAGGGTCATAAAACTACATCCGCATAAAAAAATATATATATTTACTCTAACACCTTAAACATTATATATGCAAACATGTAATCATAGACAGATCATTAAAAATGACCCATTTCCATCAAGGAAAAAAAAAGTTGCTGAAGCAGACCGGTGTATTTTCACACCTAAATCCAAATCGCATCTAATTATTTTTAAATTTTATCTATTGTTTCGAATGATTTATATTTTCCTTGTTCTTTTAAATCAGGGTTCTGCTTTTTGTTTAGGGGTGGGGATGGGAGTGAAAGTCAAGTCTTCCCCTGATCTAAGATATAGTAAGATAAAAATAGTTTTCATGTGTCTCTTATAACTTTTAAATACAATCTAGTTCTTAAAAAAAATGCGGTCTAACATCTTTTTCTAACTATAGAATGGTAACACAGGCGTACAGTCACATCATATCTACATAACACTGTTAAAACTTGAGTAAATGTATCCTTGTTCCCACATTTGGCGAATATTTTAAATATTAAGATTAGATAGTGCCAATACTGATATTATTAAATTGTAACGGTTAGGTCACAAACTGTTTAATTATCTGAAGAAAAAAAAGATTATTATTATCTACTATTTACACTTTGTTATAAGGAAAAAATATTTGTATTAAAATCAACCGTGAAATTGAAACATTTTAGTCAAGAGGTGAGTTTTACTTACCCTTTAGTGTTGCTTGGTGTATCACGCAAATCAAGACTTCAAATTTTCTGAACACCGCCAACTTCTTACAGTTTATTTTGCCCTCTTTAATGACAGATAATTATGATATGACATCAGCTAAAGCGAAGAAAATTACTTTAAAATATTGGTTGTCAAATACCAGTCGGACCAGAGATTTGAAGTCCCGCGGCACACCTTGGCAACATAGGGGAGATTGAGAGGTACCTCTTTAGTGCAAAGTGTTTAACACAATCATCTGACTGGTAAATAATTCGAATATTTAGTAATTTTTCATTTAGAACGAAAACGTGTTCAGGCCAGGACACGTTTTCGCCTAAATCGAAAAATTACTAAGCTTTTAAATCGGGAATTCGTATTCTTTTTTTAAGACTTTTATATGGGAATTTCTGCGTACGCCAAAAATTTAAGGCCTTAGGCCAGCGACCACTGTGGCCAAAGGCTCTAACATTTTTCTTTCAAAACATAGGTGAAAAGTGTTATGAATTTGGTTTTTCTGGTCGTCTGTCTGTCAATCACTCTGTCCAAACTCTGGCTTGCACAAATGATGTCGGACTACCATGTAATTATTAATATACTTTATTAATGCTTCAAACGACGACAATTACTATACATCACTGAGGTATACTAGAGAATTCGTACTATTAAATAATATTTATCGCTCAGTTACAGCAGGTATGCCGAATTCTTTTATCATAGAGAGTCAAATTAAGTATTAAATATATAAGTCCTCGGAACTTATTATAAATATCTACAATATATTTTACAATATTATTGCAAAGATTCACAAAGTACAGTCAGATAAAGTATCTTTAAAAATCATATTACATTAAGAGCAAACATTCATCATTTAATTTCATGTTTTTTGAAAACTAACGCTTAAGAAAATTGGTGAAATTTGTTGATTTTTGTTTATTTTGAAAATTTATTCTACATACTAGTTTCGAGCGTGACTTTTCGGTATTTTAATTATTTTGTAAAGTTAAAATTGAAAATGTGCATACAAAGGAACGCTAACGGTCACTTCTAAAATATGGGCCTAGAATTGCTAATAATACTTTGAGAAATCGATCGAACGGATAGATAATTAAAAAAATTTGGACAACCCATGTCCATTTGTTTTAGTTGTATCATATGAAATCATAATCAATTTTGATTACTTATCGTAATAATAAACTCAAAGTCAATCATTAGGACCGAAATAAATAGATTACATTGAATTTCATATCCTCTTCGTTCCCGAAGCTAAAATAGCACTACAAATATACTCATTCATTAGTTTTAAACAAACAAAATCGCATCGGTGACAAAAAAAAATGAAATAAAATAATAATAATAATAATAATAATAATAATAATAATAATAATAATAATAATAATAATAATAATAATAATAATAATAATAATAATAATAATAATAATAATTTAAATTATAATAATTTAATAATAAATTTCGGAAATTGATATTTTAGGAAACTAGCAATTTAGGTTCATAGTAAAGAATCTCATATAAAATATCTCTTTAAAAGTCAATTTAATTATAACTAACATAACTAACCTAAATTCACAAAATAACAAATTTAAAGCTTTTAATCTCTCTTTTTTTTTTTTTTTTTTCTTTTGGTCTCACTGTCTTGAACGTATTTTGCAAACTCAGATGAAAATATCATTTATTTTCTGAGGAGAAAATCAGAATAGATATGGTGCCATTTATTGATTTGTATTTAAGGGTGTTTGTTTTTAACTGCTCCGCTCAACAAGCGCAAAACGTTTTGACACATTTACAAATTCATTTTTTAACAGAAAGATATAAAATTGGAATGACTGACGATGGAAGCGATTATGAATCGAACTGAATTTTCCATTTTATGATAATTAAATTACCTATCCAGTTCTAAGCTATTTCGATGACGCGATCTTCTCGCGATTTTTCTCCTGCTTTTCGACAGGTTTTTCTGCTTTCGTCGGGAAATGTGCTCAAAAACGTTATCTTTGGAGGCTTGTTATGAAAAATCTATTATGTTAAAAAAAAAAAAAAAAAAAAAAAAAAAAAAAATTGAATGCAATTAGACAGTTTTTGAATAACAACACCTGCTATTTTCATGCATTTCCGAACAGAAATAAATTAAAGCATATGTCACAAAGTTGCCCTTTTTGATTTAAGAACACTCTTAAATCAAATAACATTCAGTTATTTAGAAATGGCGTCTAAGTGTAAAACTAGTCGTCGTCTAAGTGTAAAACACCACAATACTTACCCATCATGGATTTGTATGATTTAAGATATGAAAATAAAACATGTGTAAACTATTTATAAAATATATTGCAATTCCAAAATAAAATTCAAATGTGTCTATAAGTATTTTTAATAAAATTGGATTACAAAGGAAATCTATGGGAATTTAGCGAATACAATAGGAAATAACGTCAAATTGGCGTTACTTTTGGCAAGTAGTTTTTTTTTTTCCAGAATTGGTGATATATCGCAAAGTTGGCAACAAACTTGGTGATTTTTTTTTTCTTTTTTTGGTTGACGGGATAATTAAATTGTATCAAATTGATTAAAAGAAACATCCTTATTACTTTAAAATGATAATCATACTAACAGTTTACTGTATTGAATTAAGCGTCTCATTTTCAATTAAAATATAGATTTGAATTGAAATTTGAATGAAATACAGGATCATGAAAAATTGAAGAGTGTGGAAAATAGGATTACAAATATTTCGGCAACTAATTATCTGATAAACTTCTTTCTTTATGCAAAATTTATGTTTTTTTACTGTATTTTATATTCCTTTCTTAAAATAAGTAAAATCGTAAATTTTTATATACCTTTCAACAGAACGAATATTTCGACTGTCCGAAAAAAAAAAGTTCCGGGTAATCGAGGTTACTCATATTAAATAGGTTTCGTTCCATTCCTACATATTATGTATTCCTACATAGTACGTCAAATTGAAAGTCTCTGTCTTAATTTGATCAGGAGATAGGGTGTTTACAAACAG
Source organism: Maratus speculifer (assembly GCA_964019185.1). NCBI lineage: Eukaryota > Metazoa > Arthropoda > Arachnida > Araneae > Salticidae > Maratus > Maratus speculifer. Next base: position 201,516,628 of record OZ025298.1, read on the forward strand.
ACACGCAGGTAGACATATAAACAGATGGACGGCAAAATTGTTTTTCTAAAAATATATTTTTTGGAATCTCCAGTGTCTAAAACGTGTAAATCCGTCTTTTTTTTTTTTTTTTTTTTTCTTTAAGATTTTTAAACCGATTACAAGATATACCTTATACTACGTTTAATGGATAAGCAAAAAACAAACAATTTAGTTTTATAAGGAGAGAATAGAGGTCCACATTTGTTGGCTACAAGTAACGAAGAAGTTATTTTCATTTGTTGCAATTCAGAAATCTTCATCTAAATTTATATTGCAATGCATGTTATATATTTTTAATTTGATTAACATAGTCTGAAAAATTTATCTTCGATGATTTTTTGGATGTCTATCAACATATAAATTGAAATAATTTTGCCAAAGAAATAAATTCTATTTAAAAGCGCTAAAACTATCAAATAACCTTGGCAGCAGTATGACATTTGATTTGAAGTTTAGTGTAACACAGAAGTTTTGCCATGGCAACTGTCGCCATGTGCTTTGTCCGTTAGTATTTTTCCAATTATTCATCGACAATCGATGGTCACAAAGTCACAATGTGACTTCAGAACGACGTCGCAGCAACGTCACCGTGCCTTACGACTCGTGTTTGCAGTATCATGCAATATTTGTTAACTTTTCAAACGACCAACTGCATTTAGTCAAAACTTTCATAATTGAGTCTAAAATGTAAGAGTTATTTATACCTACACTGTTAAAAATGAAGTTCGAGGTTTCACCAAAAAATGGTGAAAAGTAGGTAAAATTTAGCTGCAACCAAGAGTTTCACAGTTTCACCAGTTTATTGGTGCTTTCACAAATACCATTATGTTAGTGAAATGTTGAACCAGGATTCAGAATTTCTATTTATCCAATTTTCTGGTGGAAGGTGGAAGGTTGAACCATGATTTAGGGATTTTTTTAATCCATAGTAGATAATATTTGGGAGTAGTGAAGGTTATGTGACGTAATCTTAGAGGAGACATCATCTTAGATGATGATAAGAAATTTTAGCGGGAATTTTGGGGGGATTAAAATTTTTAAGAGGGGAGGGACAATTTTTTTTCGTGCTTTAGTACGGGGGGTTATTTTCGATTTTAATGTGGGGAGACTAATTTTTTTAGGAATTAATTTATGTGATAAATGGGAAGCTTTTAATTAATTTAAACGGAAAAGTTAAGAAGATTGAAATTTTTAGGGGGACATTTTTTTTCTTTTTACCGTGCTTTAGTACGAGGGGGGTTATTTTCGATTTTAATGTGGGGAGATTGAAATTTTAGGGGATTAATTTTTATGATAAATGGGAAACTTTTCATTAAACTAAGCGGGAATTTAGGGGAGATTGAAGTTTTTAGTGGGACGATATATATTTTTCCTTTTTTACACCGTGCTCTAGTTCGTGAGGTTATTTTTGATCTTAAGCGGGATTTTGGGGAGATTATTATTATTATTTTGATGTACTGTTGTACGGGGGAGGAGGTTCTGAGTTAATTTTAATGGAAAGATATTTAATGGAGAAATTTTAATTTTTTTTTAAAAAAGATTTAACTTTTTTTTTTTTTTTTTTTTTTGTCTGTGTTAGAGTTTTAAGCGGTGATATTTTTTTTTATTGGGAAACTTTAAAAAAATCTCGGGATTTTTTAAGGAGTAATTTTTAATTGGTAAATTTTACAATTTATATTCAGATTACTTTTGAGTGAGATTCTATTAATGTCAATGCAAACTATTTTTAAAAAGAGCAATTAAAATATTAAAGTGTTCCGCACCACCTCCACCCCACACCTCTTTTTCAAAATTCAAGTATATTTTTAAACATAGAAATGTTTGCTTTTGGTTGTTAATGTATTAAATGTAATTGATTTTTGTCCCCCCCCCCCTTTTTTTTCTCGAAATGTAAGCATTCTTAATATAATTCGATATGGGTAATCGGGATTTTGGGAATAATATTAATTTTGAACATTCATTTCATGAAGGAACTTTGAAATTATTTCGATTGTTATTTTTAGTCAACTACCCACATAGCATGCATGGTCACAGTGACGTCACTGTGACGTCACTGCCAGTCACCGTGGTCACATCACATCTGTGACCAAAATGCCACCACTCTGTGACGTCGCATTGTGACTTAGATGTGAACTTCTTAGAAAACTTAAAATAATTACGAAAATTCTTTAAAACATGATGTTTCCTGTAAAATTATGTTTTGTTTTGACAAGTAAATAATAGTAAAAAAAAATACGTACGTCACTGTAATATCATTTCGTATAACGTTCGTCACAAATATATGACCACCATATTTTAAAATCGCAATGTGACATAAATATGAACTTGAAAAACTTTTGAATCAATTCTTGAATCAATTTTTAGATGATATGTCAAGCAAAAAATGTTTTCCAGAGAATTATTGTGGCGCTGATTTGGTGAAAATGATTCCAGTGTATAAAAACTTTATTTCAAGGTGCCTCTGTGCCTCTGACCAAAACTTTTTAATTTCATATAACATAATCTTTAAACATTTAAAAAAATTTAAACTATGTTTTATCTAATAAACTCTAATTGTTAATGTTATTTACAAAAATAAATAAATAAATAAATAAAAATAAAAATAAAAAGAACTTATGAGTCATTTTTAACTCGAATTGTTTTGAAACTGGGAAAAATAAAAGATAGATTAAATTACTAAATTCATCAAATAAAAAAGATTAGCTAGAGACACTCTTATAAAATTATTGTGTATTCAATTTCCAAATCTGTTGTATGCGAAATGAAATTAACGGTCATGCGCATTAAACAATTTATGACTGTTTGCAGACGATTTTTTAACGAAGAATAAACACAGAGATCTAAAGTGCCAGAAATAAGTTCACTGGAGGCATATAGCAATTATGTACGCATATTGAAACCGATTTAAAAATTTAAACAAGAAAAACCTCAAGAGCTCCTCATTTTTAGCTGATATATTAAACAAAAAATAAGTTCAAGAGAGTTATTGTGGCGCTGGCTTGGTGAAAATGATTCCAGTCTTTGCCACAATAATTAATATTGAACTTAACTTACACGGCCAAAAGCAATTTGGATAGAAAAATGTCAACAAAAAATAGGTATGATTTTTTTTCATTTTCCTGTTTGCTTTATCATTATTATTAGAAAACTTTTAGTTAGCTTTTTAAAAACATGTTAAAATGCTAAATGTTTCATAAATTTAATAGTGTAATACATTATTTATTACAAACTTTGATGTAAAATTACCCCTTCTAAATATCTGCAACATGCCCAAAAGTCAATTACTTTTACAGTGAGCTTAAAAATAAGATTTTATTTATTTTTACTAGCCTCCAACATAGTAATTGTTTCCAAAATATAATTTTGAGAATTCTCAACATATTTATATTATTGGTACGAGTTATATTTGTTTTCATACCAAAGTTACGTTTATCAATGGACTAGTTTCAGATCGTTGTTAGTAAAATGTAAATTTAAGCTTTGTAAATTTTGTAAAATTAAAAAGCTAGAGATAGCTAGGAATAGATAGTTGCAAAAGTAAGTTTGTATGTTTTATAATTTTTTATTTGTATATTGACAATATTGATGAGAAATACGTCATTTTCTGCTTATCACAAGTGTACCAAATATCCATAATTTATTATTTTTATGTTTAAATTTATTTTTTTAGTATCTAAAACAACATTCGATCATTTGCAGTTTCAAAATTAAATTGCCTTTAAAATAGTTGTTTGATTTAAAAACTGTGTCAACATATTTATCATATATGTTTCTACACTTTTTAAGCTCCTTGACCGTGTTTTTCAGTCACATAATTATAGAATTTAAGGCGCAACGCTAATCAGAGAAAAAGACCCGGATGATAATGTAAAGTCTATGGGAGCGCTTCTTTCAAATATCTCGCTCAAATTTTAATACGTTTACATGAATATTTTTGGAATAGGATAGCTGAGGTCGATCCAACAATCAGTCTAGTTTTTACTTTTTCGATTTTCGTTTCAGATTTTAAAAAGAATACTTTAAATTTCAAAACCGCTTTAAACCGGTTCTGAAATTGAAACCATCATAATATAAAAGATATATAAGAAAATCAAAAAAGTAAAAACTAGGCCGGTTGTAGATCGTCCTCAGCTATCCTATGAAAAAAAAAATTATATAAATATTAAAGTTTGAGCGAGATATTTAAAAAAAACATACCCATAGACTTTACATTATCATCCGGATCTTTTTGAGTGACTATTGTGGAGCCTTACGGGCTGATTTAATACAAAATTTATATTAATGTCCTTTTTTTGCATTGAATAAAATAATCACTATTCTGTGACGATAGTGACAAGACTGGGGAGACACTTTGTGACATTTTTGTGAATATTTTGTGATCTGTGATGATTTTGTTACTAACTTTGTGATGGTGGCTACATTGCCAGTGTTGTAATGTTACACTGGGACATAATTATACAGTTATGAACATTGATATATAGTGTAAAATAATTTACATCTTTTACAAAACTTTATTATATTTTGATTATATCTCAATTAAAACTTGAGAGCTGCTATAAAGAGAAAGTTTCTGAATCAAACTGCAATGCCATACAGACTTTATCAAAACAAATTATGTTTTGGTTGCTAATATTCTATGAATCATTAAATACTCACGAAAAAATCTGAAGGCCTCTTAATAGGTTAACCAGAAATGTTTCTTTCATAATTTTAATGCTTTTTAAAAAACAAATAGCTAAATTTAAAATAATTGTGATAGATTGAATATTCAATTGTCCTAAATATTCCCATTTATTGCAGCAGCAAAAAAAAAAAAAAAAAAAAAAAAAAAAAAAAAAAAAAAAATGTAACAAAGATTAAAATCTGTATGGCATTGCAGTTTGATTCAGTAACTTCCTTTTGGTACTTTCTTTTTATAGCAGCTCTCAAGTTTGAATTGAGATATATTGCCAAAATATAATAAAGTTTTGTAAAAGATGTAAATGATTTTACACTATATATCAATGATCATAACTGTATAATTGTGTCCCAGTGTAACATTACAACACTGGCAATATAGCTACCATCACGAATTTAGTAACAAAATCGTCACAGATCATAAAATATTCACAAAAATGTCACAAAGTGTCTTCACAATCTTGTCACTATCGTCACAAAATAGTCACAGTTTCAAAGACAATTTTGTCACAAATGACACATTTTTCACATTTTGGTCACACCGTGACTTCACAAAGTGGTCACAATGTGACGTCACAAACGAGCTCTAAAACGGCCATAACGACTTCACATTTTAGTCACTGTGACTTCACATCGACGTCACATCGACGGTCACAAAGTCACAACGTGACTTCACAACGACGTTACTGTGACGTCACCATGTCTTACGGGTATAGTATGCAGTCGGATTTTTAGAATAATTAAAAAAGCTTTAAAATATGAATGAGAAAATATGTTTTAAAATTGAATTTTCTCGTGATGTCCTTGACTCTTTATCCCCATTTTCTCACATTTTAAAAATTATATTTAGTGAAGTATAGTAGCGTATCGAATTTTAGAAATTTATTGAAAAAATAATTATTTATTATTAATAGTGATTAAAAATATGAATGAAGGAATTTAAAATTTTTCGAGAGTTTGAATTAATATGTTTTAATCGATTAGTAATTTTAATTTATCATTAATTTTATAAAAGTAGTTAGATTTTTTATGTTATGGTTTCTGATTTTACTTATGAAATAAAAATTTTTACTAAACAAAAGAAAGAAATTGTGTGAATAGGGAACTAAATGTATATTTTTAGGGAAAAAAATAAAATAGAATAAATAGATATTTTTAATTCAAATATATTTTAACATGAACTGTTTTAATCTTTTTCTAGGGAGGCATTATTCATTTTAAACAGAATAAAAATGTGTTAAATTATTTTCATTTTAATTAATAATAAATATATGTATATGTATATATATATATATATATGAATACTACAAATCAACATCAATTACTGTAAAAACTTGTTAATGCCAAATTATATCATACAGAGGAGTTGTCAGAATTAGAATAAAATTGGAAATGTGGTATTTAGCTCGTTATCAAGGGCAATACTAAACAGCCACATTAATTGCGATTAATTTCTGAATGGATATCAGGATAGACCTAAAAATAATTTCCATATTGCCCGATTAATCGCAAAAGAGAACTCATTTCAAAGAAAAATATTAGAAAATAACAAGACCATAACAGAACTATCAATATAATAATTGCAATAGAAAAACTATTTCAAAGAAAAAATATTAGAAAAATAACTAAACTGTAATTGAATATTGACAAAGACAAACCTACATTCATCAATCGCAACCACAACTTCCATTGAGAACAGGAAAAAGAAAATAATAACATAATTGAACTAACATTGATTAAACTAAATTGAAAAATCATGTCAAATGGAAACAATTAGACAAATTAAATCATACAATAGGTTAACTTACAAATATCGATCTCGACCACGTGACAGCAATACAACTTTGTTCTCAGTCACATTAGACAGCTAATATGCAAGTTAAAGTAGTAAAAGTAGAATACAAATAGTTTTTATTAATAATCGATATTTAAATAACTATTATCAAAAATAATTAATTACAAAACATAAGTACACAAATTTTTTTTAACATAATAAAAATAGTTAAACTATTTAATACTAATTACAAGTTTAAATTATAATTATAGAATTAATTGAATCGATTGATATCGATAAATTTGTACATGTGAGATAGATAAATTCAGATTAACCGCTAAAGCATTAGTGTCGCCATCTATAGTTGCTAAACAGAATTAAATAATGCAAAAAATTATTTAACTATAAAAACAAAATCTTACAAATTACGATATTTATATTTAATACAAGGTTAAAAAAAAACATTTCGTTTTTTTTTTTTTTTTTTTTTTTTTTTTAACATAAAACGGTATTTTTATTTGTTTAAAATAGGGTTTTTTTGGAACAAACCGAATATCTATTTGTAAGCAACTTAATTACAGTGGATTAAGTTGATAATAGAAGAAAAAAAAATTATTTTTTATTTAAACAGTTATCCCTTTATATAAAATATAGACCAAGTCCCACTGTATAAAATTAGAAGTCGGAAATTAGAAAGAAAAAAAATATATAAAAATAAAATAAAAATAAGAAATATCTTTAGTAATTTTCAATATTCAAAAGATTAAAAAAAAACAGAGGATGTAATAATAATATTCATATAATCGATTGTAATCTATTTTTATTATATTTATAAACAACCTATAAACAGATGATTAAATAGATATTATAATAAAAAAAATAATAATGATGATAATATTAATAAAAAAAAAATTTTATGTGAACAGTTATTCCTATACATATAAATTGACCAAGGCCCCCTGTATAAAATTAGAAGTCTGAATTTATTCATAAAAAAATAAAATAAAATAAAGTAAGATAAAAATAAGAAATAACTTTAGTAATTGTCGAGAAAAAAATAACTAGAGGATGTTATAAAAATATACATATGGTTTAAATCATAATTAAATCCAACTGACATAAGCCATGCCAACCCTTATTTAAAGCAAAAATCGGTAAATTAATAATTTATTATATTATTATAAAATATACCATCAAAGTATAGCTTATTTTTATAATTAAAATAAGAATTTAAAATGTTATAAAAGTAATAAAATATTATATTAAATAAACAACCATTGATCAGCCTCAAATTACATTACATATTAAATCCAGAGGAATAAACAAGGAATGCTATAACAATACATTACCATATACAATAAATTAACACTACATTATTCTTGCACTGCACCATTTTCCTACCGCCAACACCTTTTTTTTTAAAATATAAATTTTAACATAAGCGCATATATTTTCCAGCAGCACCGCCCTACCACCTTAATTTAACAGCTACCCACCCATCCGACCTATTAATTAATTTTTTAATACATTTTATAGTTTTTTATTTTTTTTGGTGTATTTTTGATATTTTTATATTTTTATTGATATATTTTTTTATGCGCAATATGTTAAAAATAACTCACAATAAACATCCTACTGCAAATAATCTCTATAAATAAAAGGAATTCTGAGGATAATTAATTGAATAATTGAATAATTATTTGAGGCACAGGGGAAAGCAAATCTTGGCAATGCGCCAACTCGGTCCAGAGGAAGCAAATCTTGGCAATGCGCCAACTCGTAAAAGGAATAAAGCAGAAGAAATATAAAACAGATAATGTATTTATCACAAAAAATCGTCTGCTAAGAAAAAAGGACAGATAGGCTCTCAAACAGTGAATCGTCGAATATAATTGAAGAACAAATGGAAGAACAAATGGAAGAACAAATGGAAGAACAAATGGAAGAACAGATGGAAGAACAGAAAGAAGAACAGATGGAAGAACAAATGGAAGACCTCTTCATTAACAATAAAAAAAGATATGCAAACGAAACCCCAGAACACCGAGAAGAAATTGTGGGGTTGTAGAACTGGCATTCAGATAGTCTTCGGGCTACTGAGGGCGGGCAACCGTCTAGTAAGTAATAAAAGAATTAATTGTGTATTAAAGAGTAAATGAATTTCTTAGGAAATCCATGATTTATCGCATCATATATTAATTGTTTAATGTTTTTGTTTATAAGATGAGGGGAACATAAACTTTTGATTCTGAACAAGTGATTAAGGAGTATATTTCGATAAACAGAATTATGAAGGCAGGATTTAAAATGAGTAAAAGTATTAACTTTAAATTTAAAATCTTTACGTTTATCATATAGATCAGTTATTAATTTGTTATCCACTAATGTAATTTTTAAATCCAAAAAGTTTATACTATTGTTTGATAAAAGGTTTTCCGTAAGTTCCAGATTAGTAGGATAAATTATAGAAAAGGAAGTACTAACACTATTATTGGTGTCAATTAAAATGATGTCATCAATGTATCGAAACATAAAAAGATGTTCATTACAATAACTGCGCTCATAGTAATATAAGAATAAATCTGACAAAATACTTGACGAAGAGCCCCCTTGAGGAATGCCTACTTTTTGTATATATATAGTATTATCTTGTAAAATAAAGTTATTGTTTATAATGAAATTAGTTAATGTTCGAAAATAAGCCTCATCCATATAATTAGGAAGAGTTAACTGATTTTTAAATTGTATGAGTAGTTTATTAATGATTTTATGAAGGTCAACGAGATTGATATTATTAAAAACATCCTTAAAATCATAAGTTCTTATGTCTTTAACACTTTTAAGTTCTTTAATTATGCTTACCAGTTGATAACTGTTTTTGATACAATGTGTATTATCTTGCGCTATAGTAAGTTTATATATCTGATTTAGAATATCTAATAAAATATTGTTGGCATAATTGTTATAAGTATTACATCCTATTGTAACAGTTTTAAATTTGATGGGATTCTTATGAAACTTAGGAATTAGCACTAAATAACGATAATTAAAGTTAGTAGTAAGTTAGTAGTAAGTAACGATATAAAGTTAGTAGGTGTAAAATTTAAGAGTTTATAAAAACTATTAATTCTACGATTATTTACAATGGTATCATCATTAGTTTTATCGAAAGAATTATTAGAGGATATAGATAATGTTAAGAGATTGTGATAATAAGATTTACAAATAATAGCATAGTTATTTGAGGATTTATCTACACTCTCAAAAAAACTTCCGTCTTTTCACAGAAAAAGTACTGGCAGCACTGCTGCCAGAAATTGTCTGTACATTGACGATTTTCCGTTTATTTTTTTCTCCGTCAAAAGAGGAAAAATATCCGTCACTTGAAAAAAAATCAATGCGGAAGAGGTGGGGATCGAACTCACGACCCCAGGATTACAAGGCCAACGCTCATCCTCGGCGCCACGATTGCTCCTGAAGATATTGCTTTAAAATAGAAGTGTTCATTTCATATGGGTGTAGTTTGGTGTATTTCGTTAAAAAGCTTTTAATTTTGCAGTTAATCTCGGAAAGATTTCATCTTTAATGAAACTGTGGCTGTTTTTTCTTTCTTTCTTTCTTTCTTTTTTTTTCTTTTTTTTTTTTTAAGTTTAGTATTAATATAGTATAAAAATGTGAATTTTAAATTTATTACGTAGATTGTCAGAGAAAAAACATGGATGTTTTATTTTTATTCGATAAGATTTTTTTTAATAATATCAATTTTTTTTTTCATTTTATTTTTTAATTAAAATATTTTTTAAATGTCTTCACTTAAACTATATTTTATATGCGAATATTTATCATAGAACTTTATTTATCATAGTTATAACTTAGTATATTGAACTTTATTCAACTTATCCAACTTTGAATAACAGATTGTGAGAATTTTTGAACGAATAAAGAAAATAATTGTTATTTATTTTTAAATTCGAAAACATTTTTGTCTTTTAAAACTAAATTAAACATTTTAATCGATAGAATATTTTTGTTTTTCATTTTAAAAATAAATTCGAATTTATTACTAACAGACCCAATGCGCATGCGTGCTAGATATAAACGGAATCGTTTCCTCATTTTTCGACTTTCGGAATGAACTCACAGAATAAATACGTTTTCTGGGAAAACAGAAGTTATTTGTGAAAAAATAACGATAACTTAGTATATATTGACGAATTTTTCTGACCGTGTATATAAGTAATTACAAAATTCTGTTGCAGTTTATTAATTTGTTGGAAAATGTGACGAGTATTCATTTTAATTAGCTCTGATACATTTTTATTAAGTGCTTTAGTTAACTTATCTATAACCAATAATTTCCACTGGTGAAAATAAGCGATAGGTTTAATATAAGTAATAGAAATTTTATAAATAAATAAGTCTATATCATAATTAAATTGTTTTATCATTGATTTTATATTAAGTGTGGATGGAAGTCGAAATTTAGTGCCATAACCCATTAATTTTCGTAGATTATAATCATTAACAATATTCAGGTTACCAGTAATTATATGACCATGATCCTTATTGATATATGGTTGCATAGTAGGATCTTTGCAGTTACAAGGAAAGGTACTAGTGGCAGCGGTATTTTTGGAAAAGGAATTATAATTAAAGATTTTGCGTCCTAAAGGAATTGGGTATCTGAATGTTCTAGATATTTGTAAATTTTTTATTGGAAATTCACAATTAGTATCATTGATTATAGAATTAATATTAATTTTATTAAAAATTTGATTAGTAAAAGTAATTAACATTTGTGTGTTAGCATTTTTAATTTTAGGTCTTTTTTGTAAATTGATATTGAATTGATTAACTCTTGTCGTTATTAGATCAAAGAATAAATCTGCGAAATGCATATTAAACTTTATACTTTGAAATATATTTAACCCATTCGTGCCCAGCATCTTTTGCGTAAATTATAACTGGTTGGCACCACTATTTTTAGAAGATTTAACTTTAGTTCATTAATCACGAAAATGCATTATTTAAATAAAATAATCATTGCTTTTCTTTTTTACCGGTGTCAAAAACAGTGCTGAATGCACCTTTTGAAGCGCCCTAAAAAGGGATGCTAGGCACTAATGGGTTAAATACTGTGTAAGTTTTTTCTTTTGTATAGCGAATATATATTTTCGAACTATTAACCAGTTATAACTAATTAAATAGTTTTTATGAAGATCATCTAATTGCTTTATAATAGATTTTTTAGATATTATACTGGATGATGAAACTTTACCTCGTTTATTACGAGTAGTTTTTTTATTTAAAGAATGATTAAGAGTGGGATAAATAGGAGAATAATCAGTTGTATTACTTATTGATGAAAAAACTTTAATATTTCTATTATATATTTCAGTGTTAAGTCCATATGGATAGACTGTATTATAATATTGCATGTAAGAAGATTCTAGAAATAAACGTTCAGATATATTTTTATGAATGTGTAAGATGGATAGTGTTGTATTTTTAAAGTTATGTTTATGAAAATGCTTAATTTCAAAAGTAGATTGTTTATTCGTGGACTTGTTCTTATCCAAAGTTGAACGATGATGGTTTATACGTTTCTGAAGTGGACCTGAGGTTTGTCCTATATACTGCAAATTACATATATTGCATTTTATGCTATATATAGCATTGAAGGTTTTGCAAAATGCATGTAAACCATGATCTGAAACAATCTGTGATTGTAAAGCATATGGACAAGTCTTGCATCTCTTGTCATAACATTTCCTAAATATTAAAGGTGGTGGAGGCGAATAAAATAGGTTACTGGATGTCGATCCAGGAACAGCCCTATTAATGTTCCTGTACCGGGCACTATACTGCGAAGCTAAGTATATTTTGCCAGGAACGATAAATTTACTTAGAACCGCCATAAAAAGTAAAGATGATTAATAAAAAAATATAAAAATATAGAATAATGAAAAAAACCTTTGTTAGGAAAAAGTGAAAAGCTAGATTAATAATTATAATTCTTGAATATAATAATGAAGTATATACAATATGCACAAGAAAAAATAAAATAAAAAGCAACATGCTTTAATCACCATAATATATGAAAACCACCAATACCAAAAAGAGTATCCATGATAACAGGAATCGACAATAAAAAGCAACATGCTTTAACCACCATAATATAATAAAACCACCATTATCACAAAAAGTATCCATAACACTGGAATCGACAATGCTAAGACGTCATAAAAAAAACCACAAGATATGTTTCAGATCAGATACTTCCAACATACAATTATCTTAGTATAATTTAAATTGTGAAGCAGAACATCAATACATTAATTATAGTGCTTTTAACTAGTAACTATAAAATATTAAAAGCTAGACAATACTTAATGTCATTATTAAATCGCATACATTTAATATACTTATATAGTAAGATTAGAGAAATAAAATGTTAAATATAAATACATTAATAGAATAATTAAATTTAATAAGACAGCAATAGAATACAACATGAATAAGAGTGATGAAAAACAAGTAGCAATCAAATGGAAATTCTTAAAGAAGGGTATCAAATGACTACAAAGTAGAAATCCAAATAATACACAATGATAATGCGCACAGCAGCATTAGACATTGTGTATAAAAATTTAACAATTTGCTAATGATAAACATATAGCTATACGATTATATATTAATTTAATAATATATAAGATACCCATAAAAGAATTGGTTTTTCAGAATGAATTTTACAAATCATAGTGAAATAAAAATGAAAATACATTCATAATTACTTGCGCTTTAGCATCAAAGCAATTTGAATGCTTATGTCGAACCATTAGATAATACTACAAATCAACATCAATTACTGTAAAAACTTGTTAATGCCAAATTATATCATATAGAGGAGTTGTCAGAATTAGAATAAAATTGGAAATGTGGTATTTAGCTCGTTATCAAGGGCAATACTAAATAGCCACATTAATTGCGATTAATTTCTGAATGGAAATCAGGATAGACCTAAAAATAATTTCCATATTGCCCGATTAATCGCAAATGAGAACTCATTTCAAAGAAAAATATTAGAAAATAACAAGACCATAACAGAACTATCAATATAATAATTGCAATAGAAAAACTATTTCAAAGAAAAAATATTAGAAAAATAATTAAACTGCAATTGAATATTGACAAAGACAAACCTACATTCATCAATCGCAACCACAATTTCCATTGAGAACAAGAAAAAGAAAATAATAACATAATTGAACTAACATTGATTAAACTAAATTGAAAAATCATGTCAAATGGAAACAATTAGACAAATTAAATCATACAGTAGGTCAACTTACAAATATCGATCTCGACCACGTGACAGCAATACAACTTTGCTCTCAGTCACATTAGACAGCTAATATGCAAGTTAAAGTAGTAAAAGTAGAAATATATATATATATATATATATATATATATATATATATATATATATATATCATTATTATTATTATTATTATTATTTTAATTTTTTTTTAAGAGAGAATATAACTTATTGCATTAAATTAATTTTTTAATCTTCTATTTTTTAATAATACGTTTTTATTTTTAAAATTTTTCATTTTACTTACTATAAGTGTTTTTATTGTGTCATGTCTGCAGTTTAATACTATGTAATAATCTAAATACATACTTAGTCCAAAGATTTCCCTTAATAAAAGATATTTCAATTTGATTTTTACTGCGATGAAATTTGAATCAGCGGAAAAACACATATTTAAGAGTTTTCAAGTAAAACGAATATTCGAAGAATTTGTAAATTGTTAGCTTGAAACACTATATAAAATCATATTTGTTTTAATCAGACCTTTTGTTAATCTTGAAAAAAACGTTAATTCACCGATCACTTTATTTTTGTCAACAATAATAGTATAGATTATTCAAAAATAAAAATTGAATAACTAGGAATTTTTGACTACCCGAAAAAAAAAAAAAAAAAAAAAAAAAATTGTAATTCCCATTAATCTAATTGTAAATATCCAAATCACTAAATTGCAACAAAACTTTGTCATAACTTATGTTGATAAATCGCCAAATAATTATGCAATTATATGTAAATCTTATTATCATCAACTGCTTAAAACTAGTATATCTACTAATAATACATTCCAAAAAACTAATGATAACATAATTGTAAACAATCGTAAAATTAAAGGCTTTTATAAATTATTAGATATTAACTCTACTAACTTTAAATATCCTTATCTAGTCCTTATACCCAAATTTCATATGAATCCTGTTAAATTTAGAACAGTTACAATTGGTTGCAATACTTATAATAATGAAGCTAACAAACTTCTATTAACAATTCTTAATCAAATATATAAAATTACTAAAACCAGTGATAATACACATTGTATAAAGAATAGTTATGAACTGGTCAATATTATGAAAAATCTTAAATGTATAAAAAATATAACTACTTATGACTTCAAAGATCTTTTTAATGATATCGATTTATTAGATTTACATAATATCATAAATGATCTTTTTAAAAAATATCAACATGATTTGGATCTACCAACGAACATTGATACTGATTATTTTCATACTTTAACTAATTTCATTATATATAATAATTTTATCATGCAAGATAACGTTATATATATTTAAAAAGTTGGTATACCACAAGATGGTAGTACATCTTAGTATATTATCAGATCTATACTTGTATCATTATGAACGTAACTATTTTAATAATAAAATACTTTTATATCGATATATAGATGATATTTTAATTGATGCTGATAATACCAGTACAGTCGTCCCCGCATAAACGAATATCGACGGTTCCAGAAAAAATATTCGATTAAGCGGGGTATTTGATTAAACGGGGAGGCATATAAGTGTAATATTTAAGGTGCAATAAAATGACATAATTATTAAATATAGTATATTTAGTTACCAGAGTAAGAAAATCGTTAAAAACTTTAATAGAATAATACAAACTGAAATAAAAACAAAATGACATGTAAATACGTAATAGTTCAATGACAGTAAACACATGCATTTTGTTTTGTGGATCCAAATTTTGTTATTAAAATTTAATTTACGTAATTTATACAGATTTAAAAAAAATAGATGAAAACTGTTTATGTAAAACTTTTGAGTAAAAAATGGACGAGATTTTTTTTCGAATGGTATCATAATTACCATCTTGAACCTCTAAATGACAACACATTATTATTGAAGGGTTACTTCGAGAATTTGCTCGTTAATGCTAATGGCTATAGAAAAATTTACAAAAATATCTCTTTTGCATTTCAATATTTTTAAATGATCTTTTTTGCAATGGATAGCTGAGATCGATCTGTACAAAAGGCGTCGTCGTTTTTAACTTTTTCCATTTTTATCGCGGATATTTTTAATGAGGATGATTTCTGTTTCCGGACCGGTTTTGAAAATGAAAGAGTCTCCATTAAAAATAATTGTAAAAAAAAATCGAAAAAGTGAAAAAGAAGTCTTTTGACAAACGAAAGTAAACAAAATACAAAATTGATCGAAATTCCTCTCCAATTTATGTCACCATTTTTTAAATTAATTCGAAAAAAATGAACAAGGAAAGGAACTCTCTTGACCTGTACTTATACACCTGCCAGGCGAAATCCATGCTGGGAGTTCTGGAAATTTGTTTTCTGTGTAACAACCGAAAATGACAAAAAGTGTGGAGGAAATTCCAATTGATACATGTTTTTCACGCCCATTTTTCAAATTGTCTCACTCATTTGTTATTCGATTAAGCTAGGACATTTCGTGAAAAGTATTCGGTTAAGCGGGGAAAAATAACATTAGCCCAATGGGACTAAATTCGGTTCCGGAGGATTTTATTCGAATAAGCGGGGTATTCGATTATCCGTTACCCGATTAAGTGGGGAGGACTGTATATCTCAATTACCCGTTGATTATCCATCCAATCTAGAAATGACAAAAAACCTGCCTTTCAATAATACCATTCACTTTTTAGATCTTAAAATTATATTAAAAGAAAACAAATTAATAACTGATATATATGACAAACGGAAAGAATTTAATTTTAAAGTTAATACATTTACTAATTTTAAATCCTGTCTTCATAATTCTGTATATCGTAAAATAATCCTTAATCATTTATATAGAATAAAATGTTTATGTTCTTCTCATTTAATTAATACAAATATTAAAAAGCTCGTTTATGATGCTATAATTAATGGTTTCCCTAAAAAATTCATATATTATTTAATATACAATTAGTGAGTACATGATCTAATAATTAATTAACACTTTGCGTAAAAAAGTACAAAAAAATTATTAAAACATAAAAAATAAGAATAAAAAATTACGTAGCAAGGTTTGCTGCATGTACCGCTGCTGTCAGAATATTGTTAGAGATTTTATATTTTTCAGAATAGACACAGATGTATGTTTGCACTTATTTCTTTTTCATTATAAATAATGTTTTCTGATTTTATTTACTCATTTTTTGTTTCTAAAACTGTCTGTGAAAATACTTATATCAATAAAGATCGCTGTCTGAGTACTCCTGAACCTTCCGGTGGGCGCACTGTTGTAAAAAGTACAACATTCACTTTCTTTTTTCTTTGAAACAAAATTCACACCTGCTTTAATATGTTGTAACAAAATAAATCTTAAGTGTATTGCGGAATACTTTCATAAATTGTGAGCATAGAAAACTTAGGTGATATATGTATGTTAAATTGTTTGTAAAATTTAAACAAAATAGCAATAATTGACTATTGTACAATTTACAACAGGCTCCTGCTCATGTGATGAAAATTAGCTCACCCGGCGAAAGGTTGAAGCTATTTATACCTCTTTTTAAGTCAGGGTTCCCAGAATCATAAAAAGTGGGGAAATTTCAAAGTAAACATGAAAATTTCAAAATGTACTAAAAAAGTCAAGAATTTACAAATATTTTCTAAAAAGTCTTGGGGGGGGGGGGGGATAAATGACACATTCATCAAATAGTCGCAGGAAAAGATCATTAAATTCATCAAACAGTTGCTCAAAAAAAAAAAAAAAAAAAAAAAAAAATATTATTGAAGAAAAAAAAGGCTAATGTTGACAAAAGATTATTAAATTTAAGTAGCAAGTTTTGCTGCACGTACTGCTGCTGTCAGAATTTTTTGAGATTTGATCAGGGACATTTTTTAAACTTGGACATGGAAAATTAAGAAATTTACCAGTCATACTTTACTGGAAACCCTATAAGTGTATTTTTATCACTTTTAGCAATTAATAGCTTATTTTGAAAATTTGGATAAAGTGATACAGTAGGCTCCCTCAAATCCTCAACTTTCTAAAATCTGCACATAATTTACAAATGTAAACAATGAAACATTCAGTTCAGATATAGGGACAAAATTTGACTTTTTTAGTTTTATATCAATTCCAAACATATTTTAATTTGTAATTTTTGTTATTATTACTGACTTCATGTTTTTTCTTGAAGGAAGAATAAATTTATTGCTGATATCAATGATAATCATAATCTTCTTACTGAATATATTTGTGTATTAGTCAAGCTCTTTTGATTATTGAGTCTGACTAAACCTGGTGTAAAACTTCGTTATTTTATTATTTTGATGTGAATTACTATTGTACATAATTTATGAGGCAGGTTTTAATGAATAATTTAGGAAAAGTACATTTCATCTTTATAATGAACACTTAATCATACATTATTAATTAGACCTTTGTTTTTAATATTTTAATCATTTTAAATATTATCTAAATTTTTATAATTTTAGTTTATTACTTATTTAAATATTTTAAAATATTGTAAGTATTCATTATAATTTAGATTGCATTATTAATTACATTCAAATCAGCGCCGAAACTAGCCTTTTTCACGCCTGGGGCAAACATGGATTTTAGTGCAACCCCCCCCCCCCCCCCCCCAACTTATATGCATTCTTTATATCAAACACACCAAACAAAATCTTAATTTTGTGCCACCTTCAGCTTCATGTTCTGGTGGTGCCTGGGGCACGTGCTTCCGCCAGGGTTCGTTGATTTAAATCAGCTTCTTGATTTTAATCATGATTTAAATCAATTGTTTTTTTAAATCATTGATTTAAATCGGGTTTTTTAACTGTTTTTCAATAAATTTAAGATGTAAACAAACATATTAATGTACTTTTTAATGTAATTTAATTTCATATAATACTGATAATCAAACAGCTTTTAGAAAGATAAAGCTTAATTTTGTCAATAAGTAAAATACAATGTAAAGTTCAGAAAAAAATGCTTTCAAAATAATCTTGCAACAGTGAGGAAATCTAAGCAGAAATATAATAAATACTGAAATATTTAGCTACTGGTAATTAGAAAAACTTCCGCAAGTTGAGATAAAGTAAAACTGTATGACTTTGTGTATTTCACTTTGGTGGTGTCTATTATATTAAAGTTTTTGTTTGAATCTAACATAGTAGATCTTAGCCTTTTTAGAATGGTGGAAGGTAAGGTATTTGTTACAGTTACTGAAAAGTCTGATACTCAAAAACTTATAGAATTCATGATCATCTAACTTTTTACTGTAATAACTTCATCTACTTCAGTGGAACAAATGTTTACTGCCTTTTGTTTGATGCATTTGAAAAGTAGAAATAGATTCATAAAGTTGTTTAACTCGTTTTTTCTAGCACTTTAACAAAACAAACAACAAAAGTTAATAACTCAATTTACAATTAACTTTCAAATTTATTTACAATTTTTATATGCTGCAGTTGTTTTTATTTTAACTAAAATACTGAAGGTTGGATTGATTTTTGATTTATTCTTTTCCATGCCTTTTGTGTAATAAAAATTTTTCCTTAGCCTAAAATTTTACCTCAGCCTAAAATTTTACCTCTGAATCATTTATGTAAATTATGCAATATTAATAATATATATTGAAAATACTTATAACATGCATGTATCTGAATGTATAATTTATATTATATAAATTAAAAGAAAAGTCATGTAAAAACAATAATACTATGTGAGATTTTTTCAAAAAAAATCTGATTTTTAAAAAAAATCCGATTTAAATTAAAAAAAATTACGAACCCTAGTTTTGGCCCTGATTCAAATTACTGTTTAAAAAATGTAAACAAAGCAAACCCCAGAAATCTGCAAAATTCAAAAATCCGCACAAGCTCTTGTCCCAAGCTGTGCAGGGAGTCTACTGTCTTGTCTAAAATATCAAGTCATTTTTATATCTGCAGCCTCTCTCCCTCCCCTCCTGCTCCCAACACATAAAAATAAAATGGATATTGTAAACATTAACATCATTACAATGATGGATCTAAGCCCCTCCCTCCCTTGAGCCCAATAAAGGATGTGCAGCATGACATTAGATGCCCGTACGGAAAAGTTTTTGGTTTTAAAGTCGAGATCGGCGCGACCCGACCCGGGTCGCGCCAACTTTAATTTATTATACTGGGACTGGGTCAGGTCTTCACATTTTCAGAGCCGGGTCAGGTCGGGTCGGGTTTTATTTTTTTCTGCTGAGCTGAACCGAGCCACACCGTTTTTTACCAGGTCGGGTCTGACGTGGTCTTCCTTCCTACTAAAAGTATACAGGGGTCAAAATTTTCAAGCCCAGGTTCCGTCCGGTTTAAAGGCTGAACACTCGATCTGGGATCGACACAGCTCGTATCTGTGGTGGTTCTAAGGGACAGAGGGAGGGGGCGGAGCTTACCCTTTTGGGCTAATTGTCCCCATCCCCCTTGGGCTAATAAAGGATTTACAAAATGATATTATACATCCTCACGAGAAATAACTTGGGGCGAAGCTCGACCCTGTCACGGCCTTGCTCGAGTCGCACCAGTTTAAGTCCACGAGACTCGGACTAGGTAAAATTTTCTCTCATTTTGAATCGGGTCATGTCCTAATCTTGCTTTTTTTTGCAGATTCGGGTGGGGACAGGCTTCTTTTTTTCCAGATTGAGTCTGGTCTGGATTTCATTTTTCCTAGAAGTTTGCATTGAACAAAATTTCCAGGTCGTGGCTTGGCCCGGAATAAAAGCTAAATATTTGGTCCGTCTCTGATCTAGATAGTATGATAACCTTGGATATACAGGGGCCAAATTTTTCAAGCCCAGGTTCCGTCCGGTTTAAAGACTGAACACTCGATCTGGGATCGACACAGCTCGTATCTGTGGTGGTTCTAAGGGACAGAGGGAGGGGGCGAAGCTTACCCTTTTGGGCTAATTGCCCCCCCCCCCCCTTGGGCTAATAAAGGATTTACAAAGTGACATTAAACATCCTTACGAGAAATAACTTGGGGCGAAGCTCGACCCTGTCACGGCCTTGCACGAGTCGCACCAGTTTAAGTCCACGAGACACGGACTAGGTAAGGTTTTCTCTCATTTTGAATCGGGTCATGTCCTAATCTTGCTTTTTTTTTTTTTTTTTTTTTTTTTGCAGATTCGGATGGGGACAGGCTTCTTTTTTTCCAGACTGAGCCTGGTCTGGATTTCATTTTTCCTAGAAGTTTGTATCGAACAAAATTTCCAGGTCGTGGCTTGGCCCGGAATAAAAGCTAAATATTTGGTCCGTCTCTGATCTAGATAGTATGATAAACATTATTGGCCCGGCCGCGACCCGTACATTCCTCTAAATTTTTTCCCACGAGTTTACGTAGGGTTGAAAACTTTCTTACTTGTTAATCGTAAAAATTATTAAACAGAGAAAAACGAATTTCATCAAGTAGCCACAAATAAGGGCAAACTTCATTTGATAAACGTGAATTTCGTCAGATGGTTGCGAAAGAAACATGAATTTGATCAAAAAGTCAGAAAAAAACCCAAATTTTATGAAAGGTTCATGCAGAAAACTTGAATTTCTTCAAAGGATCACGTTCACGGATAAAAACGAATTTCGTTGAAGGATCGCAGAAAAACTTAAATTTTGTCAAAGGATCGCCATCAATATTCGGTCAACTATTCTCGCAAGTATAAAAACCGAATCTGTAACTGATACAAATCAGAAATGCATGATAATCTGTTCTGATGCGCGCAGCTAAAAAGTAAATTCAACCCGACCAGTAGCAAAATATAGTTGTTAACCGGACCCAGACCCGACCAGAAGGAAAAAATCCGAAATTAACTTGACCTGCAGCAAACAGTAGAAGTTAACCGGATCCAACGCGACCCACAACAAAAAACAAAAATTAACTCGACCAGAAGCAAAAAATAGAAGCGAACCGGAATCAAATTTTGTGAAATGATCGCGGAGAAAACACGAATTTCTTCAAAGGATCGTGAAATAGACGCACATTTCGTCCAAAGATTGTGAAAATAAACGAACATTTTATCAAAGGACTCACCCCAATCAAAATCGGGTCAACCCAAACCCTTCTCCCAAAAGTAAGAACCAAATCCAAATTGCCCCAAATCAGAATTGTACGTCAAACTGCCCCGAATGCGCTAAGCACAGGTAAAAATTAAAAATCAACCCGACCAATAACAAAATGTAGTAGTCGACCGGATCCAAAAACGACGCAAAAGCAAAAAATCAGAAATTAACTCAAACCTAGAAAACAGTAGAAGTCAATTGGACCCAAACACGAACCAAGTAGAAATTAACCCAACCAGGAGCAAAAAATGGAAGCTAACCGGACCCAAACCCGACCCACAGCAAAAAAGTAGATGAAACACGACCCGCATTAATAAAATGAGCTCCGACAGGACCCAAAAACGATGCAAAAGCAAAAAAATCAGAAATTAACTCGAACCCAGCAAAGAGTAGAAGTCAGTTGGACCCAAACACGACCCAAGTAGAAATTTACACGACCAGGAGCAAAAAATGGAAGCTAACCGCGCCCAAATTCGACCCACAGCAAAAAAGTAGACTAAGCACGACCCGCATTAAAATATTGGGGAATAAAAATGCGATTTTCGTCGAAAGATCGGGGTAAAAAATGCTATTTTTGTCAAAATATCACGAGGAAAACGCACTTTTTGACAAGAATTGCAAAAAAAACACAGTTTTCGTGAAAGACATCGTGAAAAAAATGAGAGATTCCGTCAAAATATCGCGAGAAAAACGCAAATTCCGTAAAAAATATCGCAAATAAAATGTGGATTCTGCCCATAGATCACGAGAAAAGGGTGATTTCGTCAGCATATCGCGAGAAAAACGAGGATTCCGTCAATAGATCGCGAGAAAAATGAGGATTCCATCAATAGATCGCGAGAAAAACAGGGATTCTGTCATAAGATTGTGAAAAAATCGTGATTTTCATCAAAGGTTGTGAAACAACCATGATTTTTGTCAAAAGACCGCGAAATAATCACAATTTTGGACAAAAGATCGTGGGAAAAACGCAGATTTCGAGAAGGAATCGTGGAAAAAATACGAATTTCGTTAAAGAATTGCAGAAAATTTGTTGTATCACTGTTTTCAACAATTTTTTTGCAATTGAGTGGCAAATTAAACATTAGCTTGCCATTTGTGTTAATTGTTGTTTTAAGTGAAAACATGTTAAAATTGAAATTGGACAACTAAGATTGCTGTGTAAAACATTGCATCAGAAGTATGAACTTAAAGAAACTTTAATTTCAGAACTACTTATAATATTTGCATAAATGGATTCACTGTCACCCTTTTCTCCCCCCCCCCCTCTCCTCGCCAAAAAATACAGAGAATAAATAAAATAAAACAGGGCTTAAACAAAAAGTATTGACAATTTTGTTGTGAATAAAATAAGCTTCTTAGTTGTCTTACACACGTGCTATTTAAAATAATTTCTCATTTTCTGATTTACACGCTTTTCCTCTTTTATTAACTTTTTGTAATCTCATGTCTGCATTTCACAAAATTCATGTTTATTCTGCAATTTTTTTAAAAAGATATTCGTACTTTATCGCGATCTTTTACTGATAATCGAGTTTTTTTTTTCCGCAATTCTTTGAGAAAATTGCTGTTTCTATCGTGATAGTCTAACAAAATTTTCTGCGTTTCCATTTTCTGTGAACGATTGAAGAAATTGATTGTGAAAATATGCAATTCAGCTCGGTTCAAAAGGTATGAAAATTAGTTATTAGCCCGGAAATTTGGACGTAACTATCTGAATTTCCAGGCTGATAAAAGATGTTTTATGACTCCAAAATTCATGTTTGATCAAGGCGGTGTTTTGGTCCTGAGAATAACCATTCACTGATAACCTAATTTAGATAATTTATATAAATCTTCATTAGAAAGTAATTTGGTCCAGGTGTCACGAAAAAACTTAAATTTGGTGAAAGGATTGTATAAAGGAGTAAATTTCGTCAAAACATCTTGAAAAAAACAGTAAATTTCGAAAAAAGATCCCAAAAATCCTATCAAACTTTGTAAACAGATCGCAAATAGGGCAAATTTCATCAAAAGATTGCGAGAAAATGCCAAATTTTGTTAAAAGAACACAAAAAAACTGCAAAATTCTCAAAAGATCACGAAAAAACACAAATTTTGTCCTAGGTATCACAAAAAACTGCAAACTTTGTCAAAGAATCATTAAAAAAAACTCAAATTTTGTCAAAACATCGTGAAAAAACTGCAAGTTTTGGTAAAAGATCACGGAAAAACAATAAATTTTGTCAAAAGAACCCCAAAAACAGTAAATTTCGACAAGAGATCCCGAATAACTCTGCAAATTTTGCAAATATATTGCGTAAAAATGACAAATTTCTTCAAAAGACCGTGACAAAACGACAAATTTCCCTAAAAGATTGCAAAAAAGGCAAAATCTGTCCAGGAATTAAGAAAAATGCGAATGTCGGACGCTCCTCTCAGTCCACAAAACTTTGAAGAATGTCCTAGGTAGTTTTAGCTGCCACCACCGATATTAACGGGTGATATCGGTCACCTGCTGTGAGGATTGGGTAAAATAACACTGACGCTGTTAATGAACTGAACTAACAGTTTATTTAAGATATAGATATGTACACAAGAAACAATATTTACAACTATCTACAATTACAACTCGGATATAGATGATCCGGTTCAACATTAAATTAACTACAATAAACGTTGGTTGTGTACCGTTCAACTTATACTTTCTTCCTCACACTCAACGCACGTTAGATACGCTTTATCAGAGATTACTGCAGAATCTCAATACACAAGGGTACTAGGCCTCACTTCTCGGCCTATAACACTATCCACCGGGACGCCTTGTCCCACGCTCAAAATATACACTATCCAACAGGACAACAAATCCTGAGCGACCTATCGGTCTCAACGCCAAGCGAGAACTGTCTAACCTCTCCGTCCAGAGTTGACCTTGTCCGAGATCTTCCTTCCCCCAGCAGGGCCTCTTAGAGTTCCTCCATTGGTTCAATTCCGCATACCAACCTTGAGTCATGACATCTACTGTTTACACATCACTCCAATAGCTAGATGACAGCTGAGGCACGCCCCGCGGCCATCACTTTCATTCATCAACGAGTGCGTCATCTGCACACCTGTGTCAACATCTGTCATTCGTTATTATAGAAAAGAAAGAAAGGTATTTCGAGCTTCACGGATACACAACCCACAATACATAAAATATTCAGATAAGGAAATGTTATTCCTTTCTAATTCAGGGCAGATGTCTTCTAGGAACCTGACACCCCCCACCTTAGCGGAAAATATGCCTCTTAGGGGCTAATTTTCCCCAAACATATAATAATATTACGGAAGAGTTCAATAGTCTCTTTGCAGATTTCTTCATTCTAAATATTACATAGGCATTTTCAGGTGTCTGAACATTCCCTACTGACATCTCTACTGAACCTTATACTAATACTACTATTGCATAAACAATACACATGCTCGTTTACTACTATAAACACAAAACTTAAAAAAAAATATTTACACACACACAAAAAAAAATTAGACACGTGATGACATCCTTTAAGGTTGTCTACTATTTTGACATTGATACTGATGGGCTAGTAACTGGTTGTTCTTCCCAGCTCTTTCTCTGTAGCCTCGAAATTGCATCAGCATTCAAATGTTGAACTCCGGGACGATGAGAAATGCTCAGGTTCCAGCGTTGCAAGGCTAGAGCCCACCTAGTGAGTTTGGGCGACCTTGGGGTTGTTTCCGTGAGAAATTTTAATGGATTATGATCGGTAATGACCTCAATTTGAGATCCATAAGTCCACTTTTCAAACTTCCGCAACCCGAAGAGAACACTCCAAGCCTCTTTCTCTATACTCGGCCAAGCACGCTGAGCCCCTGACAATTTCTGACTGGCAAAAGCTATAGGTTTAAATTGACCTTTTTCATCTTTTTGAGTAAGACAACATCCTACTGCAAGGTCGGAAGCATCGGCGTGAAGGTGATATTCCCGGCCTACGATAGGTGTAGCCAAACTCGTCACTTTACACAACTCATCTTTAAGAGTATTAAATGCTTTTTCTGCCCTTTCATCCCATGGTACAGTATTTTTGACATTTCCTTTGGTTAATTCGGTTAAAGGTATAGCTATCTCAGCATAATTTGGAATATAAGATCGGTAGAATCCCATTAATCCCAAAACTGATCTAACTTCCTTTTTAGTCTTTGTTCTCTTTAAGTCCCTTATTGCTCCGATTTTCTCCTCATCAGGTGCATGAGTTCCACCCCCAATAACATGACCTAAAAACTTAGTCAATTTCTCTCCAAATTTACATTTGTCTAGTCTAATCGTAAAATTTCTATTTTTCAACTCTTCAATGACAGCCCTGACATGCTCACAATGCTCTTCCCAGGTATCGGAGAAAATGATGACATCATCAATATATGCTTCTGCATACCTCCGATGACCTTAAAGAACCTCATTCATGTCTTTTTGAAACGTAGCAGCAGCCCCTGATAATCCAAAAGGCATTGTACGCCACTGATAAGTTCCGTTATGCGTCGTAAAAGCTGTCAGAGGTTTACAATCCTCAGCCATTTTAATTTGCCAATAACCCCTCAATAAATCTATTGAAGATAAATACTTAGCCGCCCCTGCGGTATACATAATTTCTTGGGAATCTTTCATCGGGAAGGTGGGAACCTGCGTTACAGAATTTAAAGCTCTGTAATCAATACACATTCTGACAGTTGCATCTTTTTTCGCAACGCAAACAATTGGATGGCTAATTTCAGCATTCGACGGTTCGATTAGATTTAATTCTAATAACTCCTGAATCTGCCTATCCACTTCCTCTTTATAAGCTACCGGCACGCTATATAACTTTGGTTTTTTCCTTTCTACACCCAGTTTCAGATCAATACGATGTTCCCCTACTTCCGCTGGTCGTACAGGACCCATAAACACTTCTTTATTTTCCCTCAAAATGGACTTTAAATCTTTGACTTGACTATTAGATAGCCCTTTTATTTCAAACCTCTCAATATCCCGTTCTATCTCTTGATCCCGGTTCAAAATAGGAATTTCCCCAACTTCTCCAAATTCCTCATCACCTTCGAAAACAATATTAACTATGTTACATTTAGCGATAAATTCTCTTATCTTATTTTGGTGCACATGCTTCCTACTCCCGTCGGCTAACTCAACAATAAACGAATGCTGGTTTCGTTTTTCTACAATAGTTGCCGGCCCTTGCCACCTAGAATATAACTTATTAGTCGAATCGGGGATTAACAGTATAACTTTATCGCCTACCTCAAACGTTTTTTTCTTTTGACCTTAAATTATAATGATACGCCATTCTATTTTGTTGAACCTCAGACGACAATTTTGCCTCATTTGCGGCTCTTTCTAAGCGGTTCTTAAGTTTATCCAAGTACTCATGAATCGGCGTAGTATCTAACTGCGCTCCCTTATTTTCTCCTGCCCATGACGACTTAAGAATCGATAACGGACCCTCCGGCGCTCTACCATATAATAACTGGAAAGGTGCGATTCCCGTCGTAGAATTTGGGACTTCCCTATACGCCCATAATATAAATGGTATTTGTTCATGCCATTTTTTCCTTCTTCCCTAATCGTATGAGGTAGCATACGTTTGAGAGTCTGATTAAACCGTTCCACAAGTCCGTTGGACTGTGGATACTGTGGAGTCGAAAATCTTGGACTAGCACCTAACCTTTTCTCAAACTCTTTCGTTAAGTCGGCAGTAAAATTGGTTCCATTGTCGCAGGCAATTACATTAGGAATTCCTGTTCTCATAAATATTTGAAGTAACGCCTCACACGCGGTTTTAGCAGTTAAACTTTTTAGAGGGATCGCATCCGCCCATCTGGTATGCTGATCAATTAAAGTCAGTATATACCGATGCCCTTGTGAACTTTTAGGATCAATAGGCCCAATTAAATCAACATTAACAACCTGAAATGGAAGTTCCGGCCGCGACACTGGGGAAATAGGAGCTCTATCATTTACTTTAACCCCTCTAGTCAATTGGCACTCTAAACATGATTCACAAAACTGCTTAGCTTCTTTTGCCATTCCCTCCCAATAAAAAGAATACCTTATTCTCTGCAACGTTTTCTTGGCTGCATGATGCCCTCCAAATACCGATGAATGCGCTAATTTTAAGATTTCTTCCCTTCTTACCTTGGGTACTACTAATTGCGCTATAGTTTTGCCTAACAATTTCTCTTTATGATACAATAATCCGTTTACAATATAATAATCCCCTTTTTCCTTTTTAGCTAATTCCCAAGCTTTCTCTAATTCTTTACATTCCAACTGGGATTTCTTAAACATATCTGAGTTACTAACAATAGATTCATTATTTTCCTCCGTTTCAGTTTTTTCTGGATCCTGACTTTGTACATTTTGCGATCTCGCGTCTATTACGTAAACATTACAGCTATCGTTACTTACATCTTCCTTTTCATTCGAGTTATCAATAATAATTTCGGAACTTTTTAATTCTTCGGACTCTATCAATGGCTCCTCAAGATTGACACCTGACAACTCATTAATCACCTCGGGAAGTAAAATTACTTGCTCATTAATATTATCAGTTACTGCGCAAAGTACTTCCTGATGAATAATATTAGTTTGCCCGAATTGCGGAATAGCTAGCGGTAGTTTAACTAACGGTGATTTAACAGCTTCACCAAATAACCCTTGTAAATAAATACTACCCGCTCCTTTTAATTTCTCTTCCGGTACTAAATCTCTATGAACAACACTAATCTCACATCCAGAATCAACCAATCCCTTTGCTTTTTGCCCATTAACACTAACTTCAATTTTCTCAAGTTTATTTAATTTCTCACCAATAACATTAGTTTTCTGCTCGGCCTTTGCCGATATTCTAGCCACAATAGTCCCATTAGGTAACTCTTGATTTTCTTTCACCATAATCTTATGAACACCTGCTTTCTGGTCTCGCCCTTTATTGCCATTATTAGTTCCCTCATTACCCACTTTATTACAAAAACGTTGGTAATGACCTTTCAAACCACACTTAAAACATTTAGGCCCTGAAGCATCATTCGTCTTCTTAAACTCTGTTTTCCTATCCGGAAAAGAATTACACTCATTACTACCATTTTGCCTCCAACTACCACTAAATTTATTATCCTCCCTCGGTCTCATTTTTTCATTGTTTATGTACTTATCTTTACCTTTAAAGCTTTTATGTGTAACCGCATGAGACTTATGTTTAGCATCAAAATAATTATCACACTCTTTAGCAATTTTAGGAGCTTCTAACCATTTACCCTGGTGAGTTAAACTAATATATGCTGCAGTATCCTCATCTAGCGTACTCATTAGCTTATCAGTAACTATTAACTGGTTGACCTTTTCATAAGTGTCCGCACCTCTAATTTTACAATAATTTTCCCACGTAGCTATTAAACGCGATACAAATAATACATGGGTTTCGTTCGGATTTCTCCTAGCTTTCCGGAAATTTTCTAAACATGCCTTCGGGGTCGGCTCATGTTCCCTTAGAACTAACTCCTTTAACTCCTCATAATTCTCCATTTGTTCCGTAGTGGTATAAATTAACAAATTATCCGCCTTATCTCCTAACATATTTAGTAGAATTTCGGCCTGCTGGTTTTCCGGTACATTTTTAGTTTTGAATGCCCTTTCTAAACTGTTGAAAAATAAATTCCATCCCTCAGTCCCTTCTGGTACTTTGATAGATAGAGTTTTAACACTTTTGATCAATTTTTCTATATTACTTTCATTATTAGATTCCCTAACATTAGAATTATTTGCCGAACCTTGAACCCTTAGTCTCTCCATTTCTAATTCATGTTCCATCCTTAATTTTTCTATCCTCTCTTCTCTTTCTAACCTTTCGTGTTTTTCTTCTTTCTCTAACTTTTCCTGTTTTTCTAACCTTTCGCGCTCTAATTTTTCTTGTTTTTCTAACTTTTCGCGTTCTAATTTTTCTTGTTTTTCTAACTTTTCGCGTTCTAATCGTTCTGCAACAATAGTGTCTGATAATTCCTTAATAACCCCCTCGTCATACTCATCACTGTCCATTATCTTTTTCTTAAGCTGAATTCTGGTATCATCTTCCGCGAATTCAACACCCAATTCTTCAGCTATCACCTGAAGATCAACCTTTTTTAGTTTCAATAAGAAAGCCATACCTTCACCGATTGTTATAACCACCCCACAAGAATAGTTAAACCTACCAATTTAATATTTCCTAAATTTCTAACTTAGTACAGATATTTCTCCACTTATTATACTAATTAATACCATTTCAGATAATCCATGCATTTCATTTCTAATTAACCTACTGAATACTCTAATTTTTCTCAACCATTGATATCACACAATTTACTTCCAATAAAACAAAAAAGTAAAACAATAATTCGATTTGACTGCTTTTGCAATATAGATTCCAATATATACACTTAGATAACAACATACAATTTATATAATAATACTGATACGTTGAAATTGAATAGAAGTATTGATGTCAATCAAAAAATCCACATAAAGAAAAATTGAAACACATGCATACATAAATTTCTACAATTATCCTCATAAAATATTTCCGAACTCAATACTGGTTCTTACACTTAAAACAAATATACTGAAAATCTTTACTTTTATTTTTACTCACTATGGCTCTCTTTTGAGCCTTTTTTTTTTCACTATGGCTCTCTTTTGGGCCTTTTTTTTTCCACTATGGCTCTCTTTTGGGCCTTTTTTTTTCACTATGGCTCTCTTTTGAGCCTTTTTTTTTTTTTTTTCCTCACTAGTATTGGCCAATTAAAATTTTCATTTGCTTAGAATTTTGATAATGTAACTCTTAAAATTTAAACAGTATTGCTTCATTTAACAATTACTTTAACAATAATTTAGATTTAATGCATTAATTTAGTTCACTAATATCATTATAAATAGCATATCATTATCATCTCAAATTATTATGACCTTTCTTTAAAACAATAGTAATATGGTTACTAATTCTTTACACCTATCTGAACACAATTATTTCATTGCACATAAATTACATAGACAATTTACTTAAATTACTATTAATTATACAACAATACCATTTGGTTCGAGATGTCAGAAGAAAGATATGATCAAAACACCTTACCTTATACTTTCTTTGCTGGATTACTTTTCTAATCACAGGTAGCTCCACGATGTAGCGGTAATATGGCACAACAGTTCAGTTTAGTTCTTTCTAATAAAGATACGCACAACACTTTAGTCCACACTAGACGATATGGCACGATACTTTATCACACACTCGACGATCCGGCACGATACTTTAGCACATACTCGACGATACGGCACAACACTTTACACACATTCGACGCTACGGCACGACACTTTACACACATTTGACGATACGGCACGACACTTTAGCATACAATCGACGATCCGGCACGATGCTTTAGCACATACTCGACGATATGGCACGACCACACAAGAATTCCACTGGATACTCTGGCATTAACAGACTGCAACACGGCTCGCTGGTCACTGGTTTCAGGCGATTCTATCCCGACGCTGCCAACAATTTGTCGGACGCTCCTCTCAGTCCACAAAACTTTGAAGAATGTCCTAGGTTGTTTTAGCTGCCACCACCGATATTAACGGGTGATATCGGTCACCTGCTGTGAGGATTGGGTAAAATAACACTGACGCTGTTAATGAACTGAACTAACAGTTTATTTAAGATATAGATATGTACACAAGAAACAATATTTACAACTATCTACAATTACAACACGGATATAGATGATCCGGTTCAACATTAAATTAACTACAATAAACGTTGGTTGTGTACCGTTCAACTTATACTTTCTTCCTCACACTCAACGCACGTTAGATACGCTTTATCAGAGATTACTGCAGAATCTCAATACACAAGGGTACTAGGCCTCACTTCTCGGCCTATAACACTATCCACCGGGACGCCTTGTCCCACGCTCAAAATATACATTATCCAACAGGACCACAAATCCTGAGCGACCTATCGGTCTCAACGCCAAGCGAGAACTGTCTAACCTCTCCGTCCAGAGTTGACCTTGTCCGAGATCTTCCTTCCCCCAGCAGGGCCTCTTAGAGTTCCTCCATTGGTTCAATTCCGCATACCAACCTTGAGTCATGACATCTACTGTTTACACATCACTCCAATAGCTAGATGACAGCTGAGGCACGCCCCGCGGCCATCACTTTCATTCATCAACGAGTGCGTCATCTGCACACCTGTGTCAACATCTGTCATTCGTTATTATAGAAAAGAAAGAAAGGTATTTCGAGCTTCACGGATACACAACCCACAATACATAAAATATTCAGATAAGGAAATGTTATTCCTTTCTAATTCAGGGCAGATGTCTTCTAGGAACCTGACAGCGAATTTCGTCATACCCCCAAAAAAACACAAATTTTGTCCAGGTATCACGAAAGAAATGTAAATTTCATCAAAGGATTGTATAAAAATGGAAAATTTGTCAAAACATCTGGAAAAAATGGTAAATTTCAACAGAAATTCCCAAAAATTCTGGCAAATTTTGTCAAAAGATCACGAGAAGGGTCAATGATTGTATAGGGACAAATGTCATCGAAAGATTGTGAAAAAACGACAAATTTCATGAAAAGATTGCAAAAAAATTGCAAGTTTCGTCAAAAGATCCTGAAAAAACAATAAAATTTGTAAAAAGATCACGAAAAAAGTGCAATTTTCGTTAAAACATCGCAAAAAAGCTGCAAA
This sequence comes from Maratus speculifer, assembly GCA_964019185.1. Classification (NCBI taxonomy): domain Eukaryota; kingdom Metazoa; phylum Arthropoda; class Arachnida; order Araneae; family Salticidae; genus Maratus; species Maratus speculifer. The sequence goes on from OZ025298.1 coordinate 201,549,258, forward strand.
TTTTGTCAATTGGGCACAGGGGAAAAAAATAGTTCCGGGAGTGAATTTTTTCCCTTTTTTGGACTGTGTATGATTGTGTTAAAAATTCAGATGATAAAAGTAATTTATTTTTAAAATTTCTTTACTTTTATGGTAATCACAAATACTTGGGAGGTTTGATTTCGTGTAATGTAATGCGAGAGACTGGAAAGAGCAGTGTTGAAATCAGATACATTTTTCTGGAAGGAACATTCGTGAGACATTATAGAGTTCAGGGTGGGGTAGAATGCTCTTTTTGACTATTGAAAACGCTAAATCTCAAATTTTCTTAGGGAGAGGGGGGGGGGGGGCATATTCACATCCGGGTAGCCTCTGAAATCAACACTGAGAAAGAGGACACTTGTCCTTAATTTCTGCAAACTATTTTTAAAGTTTCTGCTTGCGTTGCAGAAAAAAAATCTCCTTCTGGTTCATGGGTGGAATTTGCGTTTTTTTGCGCTGTATTTTGACGAAAATAAAGTTTTTCGCGCTGTCTTTTGTCAAAATTTATGTTTTTTGTACTGTCTAACTTAGGAATTCGCATTTTTTACACTATCTTTTGTTGAAATAAGAGTTTTTTACATGTCTTCTGTTGAAGTGTGCTTAATTTTATGCGATTGTGTGTTGAAATGCACTTTTTTATGTGATTCTGTATTGAAATGTGCTTTTTGCACAATTCTGTGTTGAAATGTGCTTTTTGCGCAATTCTGTGTTGAAATGCTGTTAAATATCATGAATTTTGTCAATTAGGAGCAGCAAAATCCCATAGCCGAAAAAAAAAAAATTACAAATTTCATCAGGGTTAATTGAGAATTACGACTTTGTCTATCCAGAATGAAAAAGACGCGATTTTTGTTGAAAAGATGCAAATTTTGTTGATCAGCCTCAAAAAATCGCAAATTTTGTGAATGAGATGCACATAAATCTCCCATTTTGTTCTTTGAGTTAGAGGTCTGCACGGGCCGAAATTTCCAGGCCCGAGCCCGGCCCGAAAGTTAAAATTTTGGCCCGATAATCGGCCCGGCCCGAACAAAAGAAATATTGGCCCGGTCCGGCCCGGCCCGAAAGTTAAAATTTCAGCCCGAGCCCAGCCCGGCCCGGCCCGGCCCGAACGAAAAATATATTGGCCCGACCCGGCCGGTCCGAAAGTTAAAATTTCGGCCCGAGCTCGGCCCGGCTCGGAGGAATTTCTACAGTACATTGATCTTTACTCTAACGGAAGAGTTCAGAACAAAAAAACTTATCTTAGTCATTTTTTTCATGTTTTTAATATCTATTTATGCAGAAGTGCCATACGCTGCGATATTTACGCTTTTAATGAACCTTTGTTTGTGGTATGTAAATGTTTCAGTTATCATTAGTATTGTAAATACATTAAAAAAAATCTAAAAAATGGTATATGGTAAAAGTAAAATCTTTTAAGTCATTGGAAAGAAAAAAATACGTTTTCTTCTTAGCAGATGTAAATGTTTAATACATTTTTTTTCTCGCGTATTGTTGTATGCATTTTGTATGAATGAACAGTTCAAAAGAAATTTGCAGATTTCAGTTTAAACGAAAATTCTGTCATAATCATGTTTTATTTTATGTGTTTAATTCTAAAGACGCCTAGTGATTTTCAAATGTTTCATTGTAGAATAATAACTACTTAAAAGTATATGCCAATTTTTCAAAAATTTTTGGACCAAGCCAAACTTTACTGATTTATGAACAGACTTTTCCACGTCGAGAAAAGTATTTTCATACGGGAAGATTCAACAGGAACTGATTATTTTGGTCCGTGAAGACTAGGAAGAACAAAATCAGTCTCAGCTTCGTACGGAAAAAATAAGTTCGGCTCGGCTCGGCCCGGCCCAAAAAGATTAGTAACTAGAGAATGTTATAAGCCATTAAACTAAAACGGCCTATAGAGGCGCTGCTCGCAGCCTTCGATACAGGATAACTGTCCCTTTAATTTCCCTTTAACTAATGTTAAAGTCCCATTGAAACAATTCTTTATTATAAATGTGTTTAAAAGTTTTAGATATTCAGATTCGTATAATATTTACTTCGTCATATAAGACACAAAACAAATGTCACAGGAAATCTGAAATTGTGCAAATGAATAATTATTCTAAACAAATTTAAAACGCATGTAATGTAATGAGCTTACACGGCGTTATTCTGAATGGAGAAGTTACATCTTTTCTCCACCAGATGGCGTATTCGAGCGCTTGAATCACCAATAAGTAATGTTATAAGCCATTAAACTATGTTAGAAGCCATTAAAGTATATACACGCGTATAAATCGAGAAATTAAAAAAAAAGATTTTTAAAATGGGGGAGGGGGAGTCGACTTGTACGCGAGACCTTAAAAAAAAGAATCTATGAATAAAATATCGAAAAATAGTTTGCTAGCGAATCGGTGCTGCAGCACCCCTTTGTGTTTGTAGAGTACAAAATCCAAAATCTGGACATACCTTGACAATTCTGAGTTTAAGATCATTTGTAGTTTATTCAGGGCCTGATTAATGCACGGGCCTCCGGAGCCTTGGCCCTGGGCCCACCAATTTCAGGGGCCCACAAATTATGTGGCCGACTTTTCCCCCCTTAATCAAATACTTTTCAAATAACATTATTTTATAAAATATGAAATGTAAAATTTAAATATTCTGAATGACTCAATAAAGTTTTTAGAAGCTTTTAAAATAGGCATTTTTTACCCAAACAACTTTGTCAACTCATCAAATAAACCTTTTTTTTTCTGAAAATGTCGCCGAAAATGGGTCGGTAGGGGGGGACCAACTTTTTAACAGGCCCTGGGCCCAACTTCAGCTTGATCGGGCTCTGAGTTTATTTCTCAAAAAAATAATAATCTACCCTGCCCTGTTGCAAAGAACAGGAAAAAAAAGTGTGATTTATGTCATTTTGGAAAGATTCAGAGGAGTCTATATTTTTCGGAACGATTCCGAGAAATCCTTGCTTTTCAGAGTCGTTTCATTACGGAACGAGTCAGAGGAATTTCTCTTTTTCGGAACGAGTCCGAGGAATCGAGCCTTTTCGGAGTTGTTTCATTTCGGAACGAGTCTGAGTATTTTGCCCTTTTCGGAGTTTCGGACGATTCCGAGGATTCGAACCTTTAGGGAACCTTTCCAAAAAAGGACCAATTCCGTGATTTCGTTGGATTCTTTTTTACACACTGGAATCGTTCCTTTAGTTCAACTGCCAGAATCAGGGCCATGCTTAAGGGGGGGGGGGGGGGGGGGGGGGGCGAGCCGGACATTTGCCCAGGGCCGCCAAAATTTGGGGGCCGCAAAAAATTTGATGTTATTTTTACATTTCACCAGTTTTTATGAAGATACTAGCTGACCTGCCCGTGATGAATGACCTTTAAATTAACCTCAAATTTGTACGATTTTATATCTTAAGACTTCATTCCATCTAAATTTATATTTTTAAGTGAACAAATATTGAATTGAAAGTGGCTTCTATTTTGTGTTTTATTTTCTAATTAATTTGATTGTTGGAGTCCCTGCGCACTGAAAGTGTGTGAAAGCACGACGAAACACTCAGGTTCTTACTGATTTTATCGAAATATCCCATATTTGAGATGTTTAAAAATCATTTTTCCAAATTTAAATTTTTTCGACTTCATAACTGTAAAAAACTTTTGCCAATAATTCCCAGTTAAATTGCCAATTTATTTGTGCTAAATATGTCGACCGGGTGTAATGCATGAGGGCTGTGTCGTACCAGAATTTTATTTCAAGGTGGGGGTTTCATAAATTTTCATAAACCTCTATATCTTACAAAACACATTGAATTGTCTTGTAAAAAAATCATTTTTCACAATAAGACCGTAGTCATGGGAGGAAAAGAAAGGTGGAGGGGGGGGGGGGGAGCAGGGGTGATTCTGTTCTGACTTTTCCGGAATTTAAGGTATAAGATTCCGAAATCTTTAAAAAATCAACCACGAGTCTGAAAATTTGAACTTAAAAACATATCGCAATTTTCGACAAATTGTCGATGGAAAAAAATAATTTCGTCAGTCATTCGCAGAAAGAAATCTTCAATTTCGTTGAAGGATCGCGAAAATAAAACACGAATTTTGTCAAAGAGCCGCGGTTAAAATGCGAATTTTGTCAAAAAGTCATTTATACAACGCAAATTTTGTCAAAGTGCCACGAAAAAAAGCCAAATTTTATCATAGAATCACAAAAAAGTCGAATTTCGACAAATGATCGCGGAGAAAATTCGAATTCCTTCAAATAATCACGGTGGAAGCGCGAATTTCTCTAATGACCTCTGAAAAAATTGTGAATTTCGTAAAGGGCTGCGGAATAAACCCACATTTTATCAAGGGAACGCAGAACAAATGTAAAATTCGGTAAATGATCGCAAAAAAAGAAAAGAAAATTCCGTTAAAGGGCAGCGAAACAAAACACACATTTTGTCAAAAGACCAAAATAGAAAGCTGATTTCATCAAAATGTCACAATAAAAAAAAAAAAAAAAAAAAAAAGAGAGAGAGAGAGAGAGAATCATGTCAAATGATCGTACAGGAGGCGTAAATTTTGTCTTATGGTCACTGAAGAAAACGTGAAGTTTGTCGAAGGACTGCAGAAAATCACGAGTTTCATCAAAAGACCGCGTAAAAAATCGCGAATTTCGAAAAAAAATTCTAAAAAATACACGTATTCCGTGAAAGGACGTGGAAAAATGTCGAATCTCATCTAAAAATCGCTAAAGAAATCCCAAATTTTGTCAAAACTGCAGTAGAAAGCGAATTTCGTCAAAGGGCTAAGAAAAAAACGCGAATTCGGTATTAAAAAAAATCCCATGGAAAAAGTGCAAATTTCGACAAAGGATCCCAAAAAAGAGCGAATTTAATCCAAGGGGCGCGGAAAAAACTCGCATTAAATCAACGCGGAAAAAACTCGCATTAAATCAACGCGAAAAAAGTTTCATCAAAGAGTCGCTTAAAAAGCGCGAATTTTTGTGAAAAACTCGGGAAAAACGCAATTTTTGGCAAAACATTAAGGGTGTATTTCGATTCAAACTGCTTGTTTTCCGATTTATTTTTGAATTCACTTTTGCTCTCAAACACATGAAACTCGCAGATTCTCTTATTTAGAAAGTGCACAAGGTGCCGTAAAGGTCAATTCTTTGATAAGTGTACAAAATATTGCAAAAAAAGCAATCAAAAACGGCAATTTGAACCGATTTTTCCGAAGTGGGAGATAAGGGAACGAAAAAAAGGGTCTTCCAGATAAGTTAATTGCTTATAAATCAAATTCTAATGAATTGAGCGTAAAAAGACTTTACTCGGCACCTCACACGTCCCTTCAAGAATCCCCTCAGCAAGTTTCAAGATTCTACTTTTAAAAATGTGTCTGAAATTGTATCGGAAAATTTCGAGTTGCTGAAGGTGGAAAAGCGTTTTTTCGAATACACCCTTAAACAAAATGTGAATTTTGCCAAAGAACCGATATAAAACGCGAATTTTGTCTAATCAAAGCTGAAAAAAAGCGAATTGCGTCAATGGTCTGCAGTATATACCCTAATTTCATCAAGAAGTCTCTGGGGGAAAAAACGTTAATTTCGCCTAATTGTCGTGAATGAAACTCATATTCCATCAAAGCGCCGCGAAAGAAATGCCAATTTTGTCAAAAGATTGAAAAAAAGAAATCTGTCAAAGAACCAACGTAAAAAGCAAATTTCGTCAAAAGACCACGGAAGAAGCGCAAATTTATTACAAAAAAAAAAAAAAAAAAAAAAAAAAAAAAGGGGGGGGGCGAAAAAATCGCAAATTTCCACCAAGGATCCCGAAAAAGACTAATTTTGCCTAGAAGTCACAAGAAAAACGCAAATTTCAACAAAGAATTGCGGAAAAAATGCTAATTTCGACAAAAGGACCGCAGAAAAAAATGTAAATCTCGTCAAAAAATTGCAAAAAGAATACGAATTTCGTTAAAAAAAAAAAAAACGGAAAATGTAAATTCAGCAAAAGATTGCAAAAAAATGCAAATTTTGTCAAATGGCCACAGAGAAAACGAGGATCTTGTTGTAGGACCATGGGAAAAAATATGAATTTCGACAAAGGATTGCGAAACATCACATTTTCCGCGAAAGGGCAGCACAGGAAAAGCGAAATTTATCGAAGGGCAACGGTAAAACACGAATTTCGTCTAACTGTCGCCGAAAAGAAGCTAATTTCGTCAGAGAGTCGTGATAGAAGCCTGAATTGTATCAAACGGTCTTGGAAAAAATGTAACGGTTTTTCTAGAAAATAGCACACATATAAACAACAATGTTTATTTCTTACTATAGGTATAGTTTTTAAACGGAAATAACATACTGAACTAGTTTTTTAAACGTCTGTTTGAGCCAAATTGAATTTCCAGGAATTTACACTTAGCCAGAAATTGACTTGAAATGAAAACAGAATGAAACGAAACTGCACCATAATTAATTAGTGCCGGGAAGAGTTTCCTCTTCCTTCGCCGCTTTGCTGCTTTCCATAAAATTTTCTTTTTTTTATTTCATTTTTCATTTTTCATTTTCATTTCTTTTTTTTTTTTTTTTTTTTTTTTTTTTTTTTTTTTTTTTTGTCGATGACAAAGATTTTAAGACTTTTGGGGAAAACAAACTATCATTTTGGCACCATTACTTTTGGAATCGGTTCGGTAGTTACGGAGATTAGTCCCTAAAAGTAAACAAACTTTACCACTCTATAATATAGGTATGGTATGATTAAGTATTATTTATGGTGCTAAACCTTATAAATTCAGATGAACTCAAATTTGTCATGGGAAATTAAGGTAAACCAAAATTATTATTTTAAATACTGATGGGCAAGAATAATTTGATATATATATTTTTTAAATAATTTTTATGACATCTTTCTTACAACTTTTTGTGTTAAAAAATTCATACAAATTTCCCTTTTGTGATACTTTTGTACAGTTTATAACATTTTATATCTGTTTAAAAAATTTCAGAAAAAAGGGCGGCCAAAATATAGTTCGTCCAGGGCCGCCAAAGTCCTAAGCACGGCCCTGGCCGGAATCGCTCCTTTTGAATCGTTCCTCAACAAATGACACATCTCTACTAAAAAACTGATTACAGTTAACGTTAAAACGACTTATTCAGCAAAAAGTAAGTTTAAAATAAGTAACATGTTATACTGTTCTTTTTACCCTCTCGAATCAAGAGCAAACTGCATTCGAGGGTCATTATTTCTCGCTGCCGGTTAGCAAGGTTCGCCCACTTGAAAAAACCCATAAAAACCCATTTGTGGGTTTTTTCAAATTTTTTCATTTTTTTTACAACTGTGCCATTATTTGATCTAAGGTATGAAAATGCAAAGATAAATGCTAATTTAAATATATTTCAAAAGAACCAGATTTAAAAGAATTTCTAAGCATTGATAAAATGACGAAAAAAGCAACAGAAGAAATTAGCTTGTATCAAAAAAAGATTTTTATGCCTGTATTTTAAAATGCATCCCAGTTCTTTAGATCTTAATGTATATCTAAAGATGGCATTTGAAACTTGAACCCCATTCTGATTGCTTGCAATGTTATAGCTTTTAAGATTAATCATACCATCAATTATCCTGTTCCAAAGTTGAATGATGTTTAATGAAAGTGTTGTAATTTTCAACACGATGACAGATTATAATTTAAAAAGAGTGAAAAAGATAAGTTTCCTCATGGATTTTGTCAGTTTTTCTTTTCTTTGCATTCAGCACAAACTATTTCTACTTGAACCGAACAATACTTTTCTACATTTGATCTGGTTTGGAGCAAATTAAATAATCATTTAGGAGTTTATTAAGCTGCAAAGCTAGTAAAAGTGTGTTTCCGTTTGTGATCTAAATTTAAAAATGTCATTGACACTAACTTCTATGACAGTCTAATTTAACATTTTAATACTGTTGCAATATATAGTAAATTTTGCTAATATTTTCAAAAATATTACTAGGACTTCCCTCAGAGGGATTAGTCTGAGCGATGTTGCTGAGAATACACATTTAAAAACTTACGACAAGTAAAGAAAATGAGATGTTAGCTTTAATTGGTCATCCATTGTGATAAAATATGATGAAAATAAGCATATTGAATCATAGAATTACAAAATCTTATATATAAAGTTGCATATACTATTTTTATAAAAGGGAAAGCAAACCATACATGGATACAAAATTGGAAATATGCAAAATGTTAAAAGTAATACAGAAAATAAAACACCAAATTTTCCCACATTGGAAATATAACTTTTTGAAATGATATCATGAGCATAAACAGAAGCTCCGCACCGATTTGAGAAACTATAAATAACAAATGGAGAGAAGAAAAAGAGAATGGAGTGTATTTTATATGGTGTGAGATCCGTCTGAATAGTTTATATTGTTGAACATCTGTTTTCCATGGATGCCATGAGGTTGTCGATAAGAATTAAGGAATCCTTTTTTAAGAATTTGTCCTAAACGAGCATTTACATCTTATAAGTTACTGTGTGATGCCAAAGTTCTAGTTTCTAACCCCAACAGTATCCTAGAAATTGCAATATTCTCAATAAATTGGGTTTAAAACGTTTTCTAGAAAAAAAATATTCAATTTGTGAATTTAAATTGGCGAATGTTTTAGAAATCGTTCATAACGAGAATATTATATCTTAAAAGTTGCCACAAAAAAAAAAAAATAAATAAATAAATAAATAAATAAAATAAATTTTTAGTCATATCATCATTAAAGAATTTTCAATTTTAGAACTTTTTTTGCTCGTGCACTGATAGTGATTATTGTTCCTACGCAAAATATAGTATATTTTGCAGCAAACATGGTTACCAACATCTTTTGCCCACATTATTTTTTAAATCGGCTAGGTACTCCCAATGATAACGAAAAACACACAAACGTTATTGCTTTATAGCATAGAAATATAGAATCAAAAGCTATTTATCTTCTATTATATACATAAATTATCTAATTAGTGCTAGCAGATGCATTTTTAAATATACATAGGGGCATTTCCATGCGAACTTGTTTGTCTGTTACATACTACGATTTTTGGCTACCAGTATTTTAAAGCGAGAAAATGTGACTTACAAGGAAGGTCTCCATTGGGGGCATACTTAGAATTTTTTGAAAAAAATACGAATTAAACTACTCATGTAGGTAATAAAGGATCAGTAAAAATTAGCGGCGGAATTACATTATTAGATATGTAAAAAAATAAAATAATTTGGAATAATTGGCGTGAAAAGCTGAAAGCGACGCGGGATTTGGCGAGCAGTGCATTTCCTCGCCAAAAGCAGACGATTTTAACGAATCTGAAAATTGATTTTAATTGACTTCACTGTTAAAAATCTGCAGCATTTACTGCAACGTCACTCCAATACTTTTATAGAATATCTCTCTTCTGACCAATGAGAATGCTCCATAGCACGGTGAATTGACCGTGTCATACACTGTTAAAAATCTGCTGCATTTTGTTGCAACGCACTCCACCGCTTGTATATAATTTCTCTATTCCAACCAATGAGAAAGCTCCATTTCACGGCCAAGTAACCGTTTTCTATACAAGCAAGGGAGTGCGTTGCAACAAAATGCAGCAGTTTTTAACCGTGTATTTTTCAATTTGGAACAATTTTAATCAATTTAAATTGTGTTTTAAATGGTAAAATATATTAATTTCATTTTGTTATACGTACATATAAACGTATATGACAAAATTACACTTAAAGTAAAGTAAAAATACAAAACTAAAATTACTTAAACTGAACTTATTTAAATAAATTGAACATAGAATTTCTTCAAAAAGTATTCGAAGCGTAAAAGCGTATTTTTCAAAATTTCGTTTTTTTGCCTACCGGAGATAAATCGAGAAATAAACGAAATTTTTATTATTTTTTTACGGACGTTATAAGGACATTCCGCCGAAATTTTTTTTATAAACATATATAACTATATGAGAAGAACATTCTGTAATTTTTTCAGATTTTTCTGAATATGCCCGTATGGAGACCTTCCTTGTTAGTTTATCGAAGATATATCATCAATTGAAAAAGGCGAAGCAAACTTTTCGAAAATAATGGTGTCCAACAAGCATAGCGATTTTCGGTTGTGTAACAGACTAACAAATTTGCATGGAAATGCCCATAGATCAATATAATTCTTCATTTTTCTTTTCTAAGTATTTCTTAACATTCATTTTTCATTTATTTGTATTATTCAGTAAAAAACTCACTTTCTTAAGCCCGAATTACGTCAAACTTTTTATAAAAGCGCCAAAGTCCATATAACAGCGAAGTATTGTGAAGAGTATTAAATACAAGGTAGTAAGGCACTTAGCCAAGCGCAGATAATAAATCGCCAAATATTGTTCTTTTCGCCCTCTCTCGAAATGGATTTTTTCCGAACATTTAAAAAACACGATTTTGAGTCATCTTATTTAAAATTCAAATAAATAAATAAGAGGAAGCAATAATAGCATTAGTCAAAACATTTTATTTCAGCATCAAGGAATTGTATCGTAGTTACACATGTGGAAAAAATCTGCATTTGGCCAAAAAACGTAGTCTCCACTAAATTTGAATCCGATTAAAAAAAAGTACCGTGATTAATTAAAATGTTATAGGCAGAGCTGCCAAGTCTCCGGCATTTTGGATACCGGTATTTTAATACAGAAAATGTTTTATTAAATTGGAACATTCTGCAGATTTAAAAAATAACTATTATTATAAGAAAATTCTGCTATGCAATAAGCGGGGGCTTGGCATCTCTGTATAGAAATATTGCGTAATCTACTTTTTAACCTTAAAAAAGCAACAACCATTTTTCGGGTACAAAAAGTATTGCTAATTGTTCCATTTTGCATACAAGGTACCGATTGTAATATTGATACATCTATGGTGATAAATTTCCAATAATTTTTCAAATCCCATTTATTTCATTAAAAATATAAATCTTTTATTAATTTACTTTAAAGTAAATAGTTTTTAACTAATTTCATAATACTTTTGAAATATTACTTTTCATTGGCCATTTTTTAAAGCTTTTAGAAAATGGTTGTTGTTTTCAGTCAAATATAGACTGGTCTGTCTGCATTTTATTTTATTATTATTATTATTTATAAATGGTGAAGAAATGTTAATACTTAATCCATAACGTACATAATATATGACTCTGTTATTACATAAGTCACCTTTTTATCATCATAAAAATTATGTTTTTACTGATTTTTATCAACTCAATAGGAAACATTTTGTGCTTTGAGCAATAGATTTATTTATTTCGCATTTCATTTATTTATTTATTTTAACAAAATTCTTTGCATTTAGAAGAATTTTTATTTAAATAGGAAAACCAAATGTCTCTGTTAATAAAGAAGAAAGTTACAAAAATAAGTTACAAAAACGAGTAGACGCATACTATCAAATATGGAAAAACGACGAATCCAAAAAAGACGTCGTATGAAATATCATCTTTTAAAGCAAAAAAAACGAGGTCTGATTATCGAACCTACTGATTAAAAAATGTGTATTACATTAAATAAAATAAAAATACTGCAAATATTGTTTTTTTTTCTTTTGTGCAGTTTTGGCTTCGAAAGGTGCGCTATGTTGCAAAAAGATATAAGCGGCTATGAAAACACACTTGGTAAACGTTCATGCTCAGTTTTACAAATAAATATGGCACATATATGCCCTACACACCAAGATACCTAATTGGTGCCAAAATGGCGTTCAGTTGCCTAACATGGTTATCACATAAATGTTATAATAAATTGTTTGTTCTAAAAATATTATCATTTATTGGTTGTTATTTCTTTTTTTTTAATAACAGAAAATATTTCGTTTATTCCTTTTTTTTTATTTTGAAATAAATAAATAACGTGTTATTATAGCATGCTATATGTATCTGGTAATCAGAACGATGTTTTCGCCTAATTGGCATAAAAAATCTCGCCAAACCCGGTGCTTATATCTCTAGTATATTATCTCAAGAATTTTATTTATGTATACTATAATTTTATTATGTATACTATAATTGTTTTTACATGCCACTTACTTCTTCTTGTATATAAAAATAGGTAAGTGGCTCCTTTATGCAGTATAAATTGTATAAATCTTTAAAAAATAACCCCCGTTGCCCCTTTTTGGATCGAATTTTAAAAAAATCAATGTCTAATTCCAGTATTGCTCCCAGGTATTCATACATATTCCAAATTTCAAAGTTGTATGCCAACAGGAAATGGATCAAAAATGGGAAAAGATGTCACACATGCACCAGGATACATAATTGGCGTCAAAATGGCATTATTTTACCTGAGATGGTTACCCCGCTTTATTTATTTATTATTTGTTTATTTACTTTCATTTCCTTTTTTTAATTATATAAAATATTTGTTTTTATAGTTATTAATTATTATTATTATTTTATTTACTGTAAGTTCTTTTTGATAATAGAAAATAATTTAAAAATGTGTATGTAAGCGTTTTTTGAAAATGCAGTTTTCGCCAAATGGGGTTTGAAAAAAAATGCGTCAAGTCTGATGCGCGTGTGGCATCCGTGCCGAAAAATTAGTGACCAGAATTGACTTCCACACACAAACAAAATATAAGTTAAAAGAAAACATGCAATAAAAATAAATATAAAGGGAAAATGATGTCATAAAAGAAACTTTTTATTTAAAAACGTAATTGTTTCTAATTTTCACACACGAAATATATAAAATATTCTTTTAGCTATTAAAAAATGCTATTAATTTTTTATGACATTTTTTTAATATGAAAAAATAACAGTTTTGTTTTTCTGCATGATTAAATTTTAAAATGTTTTATTGCATTCAATATTTCTGAGTGCGTAAATGATTACTATTTACTTCATATACTGATTCGGTTATCTACGAAAATATCCAGCTTGTGAAAATCACGCACACCAAATTTCTGTGACGTATGCAAATAAATTGTGCTTTTTTATCAGTTTTTTTAATATAACTTTTAAACTATTTGGAATTAATTTTTAAAAGTAGGTGCATTCACCAGATTACCTTCATAGGTACCTTCTGGTACAAACAGAATCGAAATCCGACAAGTACTTTTTGAGATTTGCTTGACGAAAGAATTTTTTTGACTTCTAATATCGTTACGTATCTCTGAGTATAAAGACTTCGCTTCGCTCAGACAATTATAAATCCCCTTAAAAAATATTTGACAGATTTTGAATTGAAGTGAATGAAAGAAACGATATAAATTTAGCATGTTTAAGGCAGAATTGTTGTAATTTTCCCCAACCCATAAAGCTTGGTTTTTTTTTTTGTTGTTTTTTTTTTTTTTTCGAAAAACCCAAATGGGTTTTTTCAAAATTTCAACTTTAAATGACATAAGGCAATATATTTCTTAATATCAGTACACCACTTGCAAAGTTTACTCCTCCCTCTCCCTCCAAGAAAAAAAAAAGTCTTAATTCTCCCAATGACAATTTTTAAAACAAGTAATTGTAACTTAATTTTCTATAAGTATATGTAACTATCACAAACATATATATATATATAATGTTGTTTTAAATTGATTTCTGATTGAAGTAAATGAAAGAAATGGTATGAATTATTAGTCTGTTTAACTTATGCAATATTTAGAAATTCAGTTGGACTTGGCATAATATGTCATTTTTACAGTAATCTAGTCCCATGAGATACAAAATAATCTTTTTAAATATACATTTTTATATATTTATTTGTATTGTTAATCCATACTTAGTGCCAAATTATATCCTTGTTTCACTGATAAATGTAAAATTTAGGTAATATTAATATAAAAATTAGAAGTTTGAAGAGTTTAATTTAATAAAACCCGAAAGAACCCGGGTTTTAGACTACAGGGCCCAGCTGGTTGGACTTTTTTTTAAAAAAACGGGTTTTTTCAAACCCTGCCGGTTAGTGCAATATTTGGCGATAGTTGCGACAGTTCTTCTAAACCCAGAAATAACTGTATTTAAGCAGTAAAAAAAAAAAAAAAAAAAAAAAAAAAAAGGCCTTTACAAACATGAGAGAACTTTCTATATTTCGCGGCATAGCGAAAAATATTTACAAATTTCGATGTTTTTTTTTTCAAATTTTTGAGGTTTAAAAATTGTAGAAAAAATATCACGATTTCCGATTTTTTTTTTAAAAAATCTTTGTATAACCCGCAGCGGCGTTTTCGAAGGTTTTTTCTTGTATAAGCCGCGGACTTACACCCGAAAATACGGTACATTAATGCTTATTTACCTACGGGTGCTATGTTTCTAATTAAACTGTCATAATAACTTCACTTTATCCTCAGAAAAGAATCAAAGTTTTTTAGGAGGGGAGGGCTCAGCACCCCCCCTTTGCTTAGGAAAAATTGCATTTTTCATCGATTTGGCACAGAAAAACCACCAATTTTGTTGATGATAGGCAGAAAAAAAAATAACTTTATTGTGGAAGAATTGTGAGTTTTGTCAGTTTTGAGAGGGGGAGAAAAAACTGAATTTCATCAATTTGTTTCTAGAAAAAAAAATCTGAATTTTCCCCGTTAGTTAAGCATCGCAAATTTTGTCGATGGGGTACTGAAAAATAAAAATCTTCGTCCATCAAACAGGGTAAATTGGAAGAATTTCGTTGATTAGGTGCAGAAAAGTAGCAGTTTAGTCAATTAGGTGTATGAAAAATAGAAAATTTTATTCATGAAGTGCAGAAAAATATGAAATAATTGATCAACCTCAGACATTAAGAATTTTGACGATAAAACGCAAAAAAATTACAAAATGGTCAACTGGCTTCAGAAAAAGTAAATTTTATTCATTTGGGTATAAAATTTGCGAATTTGTTTGAACAAAGTAAAATTGCAAATTTTGTCAATCAGGCTCTGTTATTTGAATGAATTTTAAATTTGATCTTTAGTGAAAAATCATGAGTTTTGTCAGTTTATTGGGGGGAGATTATCAAAATATTGTGAATTTTATTGATCCAGCATGATAAAATCACAAATTTTATCAGCAGATGCAGAATAATTTTAAATTTTGTCCATCGGACAAGTAAAAATAAAAAAAAAATTGCAAATTTTATCAGTTATCTTCGGGGGGGGGGGGGGGGAGGTTGCAAATTTCATAAATTGACTTTGAAAATTGAATCAATCAATTACAGTCAATTTGCCACTGGAAAGGAAAAAAAAAAGCAAATTTCATCAGTAATTAAAAATTATGAGTTTCATAAATTCGATACAAAAAAAAAGGTCCAAATTTCGTCAATCAGGATCAGAAACATTACCATTTTTGTCTATCACAGGAAAACCATCGATTTTGTTGATAATAGAGAAAATGAAAGAGGAGAAAAGAGACGTAAACTTTATTGTGGAATAATTGTGACTTTTGTCACTGTAAAGGAAATCATTATTTTCATCAAATTACTGTGGGTAAGAATTTAAAGTTTGTTTTATAGTATGTGGGAAAAAATCAAATTTCATCTATCAAATGGGGTAAAATGTGGAATTTAGTTGGTTGGGTGCAGAAGTATACCTAGTTTTGTCGATGAAGCACAGAAAAATTAATTAGCCAGTCGACTTCAGAAAAATTGTATATTCCATTGGGTAAACAAAGAAAAATCACATTTTATCAATCATGCATGGGTAAAATCACAAAATAAGTTGATCAAGTTTGGCAAAATCGTAAATTTTGGTAACGATTACAAATTTCATTCTTCAGCTGCAGAAAAGTTGAAAATTTTATCAGTCAGTTAAAAATCATGAATGTCTTGAACACATGCAGACTTCATAAATATGCGTTATTGAATTTCACTTTTTAATGATTTTTATATATATTTTTTACACAAATAAGTTTTTATATCTAGTGATTTTTTTTCCTTTCCCCAATGAACGTTCAGCATTCATACATGCAAGGGGGGGGGGGATTTTTTTTTTTTTTTTTTTTTTTAATTATAGCCTAAGGTTTAAGCAAGGCATACAGTTTTCAATTTTTTTTTTTTTTTCCCCAATGTTAAATTTAATTTTTTCATTTATTATATTTCTGCATTTTTGACCAACATATATGCCTGCAATAAAATTATTTTATGTCTTAATAATTTTACCCTTTCATTTAAAACAGGTGGAGACTTTAACCGATGCTTGGAGCTGTTCCATTTTACCCAACTTGAAATTCCTGAATTAGAATGTATCAAGATTCAAGAATTCTTCATATTTGATGACATTGTATTCATGATCCTCATTTGGGCACTAGAGAGCATAGTTTTAAAGTGAATAGTCAGAGTGCAGTAGAATCCTAAAACTATCTAAGAAGAACTCTATGTAAAAGGGCATCATACTAATTAATATTAGTCTGACCTACATATAAGTTTTAAAGACTGTACAATTTGTATTTTCAATAAAAGTAGCGGCATACCGCAAACCAGCTGAATTGTGTTACTATTTTGTCTCTTTTTTTTTTTTTTTTTTTTTTTTTTTTTTTTTTTTTTTTTTTTTTAAGATATTGCAAAGCTGCTGTTAACGAATGTTTACTTTTCTACTATTATTAAGAAATTAATAAATAAGAAATCTTTGTACTACTTGGTTAGCTCATGGACCAAAAATGTATTGTCAAACTGTAAGATTTAATGCCAACAATGGATGATCATAAATCTCACATTTACATTCAATGGCGTTAAATAGAATACATGCGTCTAAAACGTCATTAATTTTTATTTTGACTTTTTATTTGTATTTTTACTAATTTTTTAATAATTTATTTGTTCTTTGGTTATTTAAAATAAAAAATTATGTATATAATTTGGCTTTTAGTTTGGCGATTTGTATAGTTTAGAAATGGGTCAACGGGATAATCAAGTAGTACCAAAATCTTTGTTATAAAAATGGGAGCAGAAAGTTTTAGATGGGAGACGCTCATTTCAAATTTTAGTTTCTCTTTTGCAGATTCTTTTTTATCAAACCTTTATTTTGCTTCATATTATTTTTAGCTCTTCATTACTTAATACAAAAGCTAAGATTATTATTAATGAATATGTATGAAATGCCTGAAAACACAACAGATAAGTGATTGTTTGATTAATTTATGCTTCAGTTGTAAAAATATTTTACCTGCAGATTTTTTTTCTCCCTGAAGTGTGTGTCGCAGACACCTGAAAATTTTTCTGCTACTGGGGTCATAGATTATTATCGTTTAGGAAAATTGAAAAAAAGAAATAGGTAAGTAATAAAAAATAATCACTTGTGTTGACAGTGCTGTTATTAAATTAACCCAACAAAGTAAGTATTTACTGTACCTACCCATGAATACTCTAACAAAAGCTTTAAAATTTAATTTTTTTTTTTTTTTTTTTTTTTTTGGTATTGGTTGATACTAGAGGTTAACCAAAGAGTTCTACTTCTCATAGCTGCCTTTTGATGCTATGTATTTTGATAGCATAGCATGTATTTTGATTATGTATGCATTATATGTATGTTTCATTTATTCATTGAAAAGTGTTGATTTCATTATTGAATATTAGCCAGAAACAAATGCCGAATAGTTTTTGTTCCTTTGCATTCAAATGAGTTAAGTTACATAATTGAACTAAGTGCAATATAAATTTTTAAAAGAATCATCCTTGAAAATTATTTAAAACCATGAGAAATCCATAAATTGAAATATAAATTTTTCTTTAAAAATCTTACTATTAATTTTATTTTCTAAAATTGATAAATTATAACTTTATATTTCAAACTGCAAATTGACTTTTCAAAAATATTTGTCGTGTATCACTTAAGTTCTTTATTAATAAAGAATTATTCATAACTTTCATATAAATTTTTATTGAAAATATGTGACATTTTCATAAGTGTAACAATTGTCCAAAATGTACAAAAGAAAGGGTTAAAATATTTTTTCTAATGATTATTGTTATTGTCTTGCAAAAATAATAATAATAATAATAATAATAATAAAATAAATAAAAATTTGAAAAATGTAATATCAAGATTTCAGCATCTATATATTATCAAAGAGAAAAGAAGAAAAAAAAATCTACAGATTATAAAAATAATAGCTGAGTGCATTAGAAAATAACTTTTCTCAAGTCTGTACCAAAATTAGTATTCTTTAATTCATCCAGCATTGTTTAATGTAACGTTTAGTTAAAGTATATTTTATTAAATAAAATATAGCAAACAAGGTATGTATTTAAATCTAAGAAAATTGCTTTATACAATATTTTCTCAATGAATAGTTTGTGAACAGGCAAACACTAAAATAATAATTATTAGTATAATTATGAGTACAGAGAAATGTTACAAAGTGGAGAAAGACATAATAACACAATTATTTTGTGAAATTAGAACAAACTGGTTTACATCTATTTTTTAAATATGTTTCAAGGACAATATAAATCAATAATTAAAGTCAGGGGCGTAAACTACCCTAGTCGCGTAGGGGGGTGTAGGCTCACAAATTTCCGACTCCAAGAAGGAAAATTTCCGAGTACTATGGCCAAAATGAGGACTAATATATATACATATGTTATATATATATATATATATATATATATATATATATATATATATATATATATATATATATATATGTATATATATATATATATCATAATACTGAAGATAATTGTTACTTAGTGTATCGAGATAGTCAAGTTTTAAAGAATTAATGTTGATTCTTTTTGAAATATTAAAGTATGTATCTAAAAATCAGTGGTGAAGTGCTATGATTAATAAAGTGTTGAATTCAGACTCTTTTTTTCTAGGAGGGATATTTCTGGCTCCGGGGGGGGGGGACATTGTAGAGCTCCGGAGGGGAAATTGCCCATTGAAAATACAAAATTTCCGGGGAGGAGACATTTTAATGATCCGGGGGAATGTCCCCCCCGGGGCACCCCCTGAATTCAAAACTGGATTAATATGCATAGAAAATTACGGTTTGGAGCTCCAAACTGCTTTGTTTGATAGCAATTTTGTTTCTAAAAATTCAAAAACTGATGAAACTGGATTAAAGAGCTGGAGACTCATTGTCCGGTTTTTACCAATAAATGGTTTAATGCATTTTACTTTTTCTGTGCATGTCATGCTTATTCACATAGATTTCACTATAGATAGACATGCAAATTTTGAGTTTAGCATAAGGAATCCTGCTACCCGTGTATGTCTACAACATAAAAAGTAGCCAAAATTTTAAAGACTGAAAATTTTCGAGTGAACAAAACTCATATTCATTTATTTTTTAGTACTTCATCAAAATCATGAAACCTCGGTCTTCGATCTGGAAATTCTGATATAGAAAAGTATCGCCAATTCCGATTAACAGACGTTGAGAAAATCAATTTCGTCACAAATGACCGCGGAATTAGTGTAAATTTCGTCAATGGATCGCTAATAAAATGCAAATTCCGTCAAAGGATCGCGCATAAAATACAAATTTGGTCAAAGGATCGCAAATAAAACGCAAATTTTGGCAAAGGATCGCGAATAAAATGCAAATTTCGCCAAAGGATCGTGAATAAAACGCAAATTTCATCAAAGGATAAAAGAAAAAAAATTCGTAAAAGAATTGCGAATAAAACACAAATTTAGTCAAAGGACCGCGAAAAAAAACCCGTCAAATTTCGATGTAGGTTCGCAGAAACATACTAACTTCATCAAAGGATCATGAAAAAAAAAAATAATAAACGAGAAAAAACCCGCGCAATTCAACAAATAATCGAGGAAAAAATATTAAGTTTTGTCAAAAGATCACTAAAAAAATATTAAATTTAGTCAAACGATCGTAAAAAATGCAATTTTTTTTCAAAAAACCTGGAAAAAAATGCGAATTTTGTCAAAATTTTGCCATAAAATATGAATTTTACTAAAGGATTGCGAAAAGACGCTACATTCGCCAAAGAATCGTAAAAAAAAAACCCTGAATTTCGTCAAAGACTGGAAGAAAAAAAAGTAGCAGTCTCTGTAGAAAACGGCACAAACACAAATATTTATGTTTGTTATTAGAAGTATAATCTTTAATGTAAAATAATAAACCGAATCGATTTGCAAACTACACCCAGTTTTAAATTGATCTGAACCAAACACAGTTTACTAGGCTTGCAACAAAAAATAATTAGCGCCAAGAGAGAATCTGCCCCTCCCCCCCCCCCCCCCCTCTGCTATAACCTTTAAAAAATGCTGTGAAATTTTTTTATTCAGAATTACTTTGAAGACATAAAAGAATGTCATGAAAATATGAAAACAATTTAGTTATTTACACATTTTATTTATCTAAAATATTCTGTAATAAATTAGCTTACTTCAAAAGGATTTTTTGGGGCTCGGTATATGTATATGGGTTGAAATTTTATCAGCATGCTTTTGTTTATTATGTGTGTTCCTGTAATCACTATCAAAAATAGTATTACATAACCCACATTGCACTTTTTGTCTCTTAAATTTAAGTGGGAGCATAACTGATACAAAAATATTGAATTATTAACAATATACCAAAATATTCTCGCATCAACACTTTTTAATTGAAAGATTTTATACTATGATCCAGAATACTAACGGTTAACACACTCACCAAAATAATAATAATAATAATAATAATAATAATAATAATAATAATAATAAATAAAAAAAAATTGTCACACTCAAAAATTTCCATATTTTTGACAAAAATTTGCCTAAAATATGGAATTTCTTAATATCAGTTTTAATTCTTTCCAACGACATACACTCATGTCCATAAATTAAGGATAATCCAGAATCACGTGGAAATCAAACTCTAAAGTAAAAATTTCACTTGCAGAATTATCACACACATCTTCAAGACTAATATGCAAATTTCAGAAAGCCACGAGATGGCGCCGATCGTACGTCACAATGACGAAAGTGTGAGAGAGGCGTTTATTAGGAATGGTGGCAAAGAAGTAAAACTGTTAACAATTATTTTCTAAGCCTCTCAGTGCCAAAACCGAACAGTTATGACACAGAGGACACATGTGGATGATATTTTACGTGGTAGAATTATCGGCCGTCTGGAATGTGAGCGTACTCAGATGGGAGTATCCGAGGAACTTGGAATTGCCCAAAGTGTAATATCTAGACTTTGGCAACGATTCCGTGATAATGGAAATGTCACTAGACTTTATTATACAGGTCGTCCCCGAGTTACAACCACGAATGAAGACCGTTATTTGGCAGTAACTGCCAAAAGAAACAGACGGGGCACAGCATAAGACCTGTTTTTGTCAGCTATCTTTTGCCACGGGTACGATTGTTTCAAGACAAACCGTGTACAGACGTTTGGGAAATATTGGTCTATATGCTCGCAGACCTATTAGATATGTTCCGCTCAGGGCAACTCACTGTCGCCTGCGGTTAGCCTGGAGTAGAGAACATGCAATGTGGACATCGTCACAGTGGGCTTGTGTAAAGTTTTCAAACGAGTCCAGTTTTAACTTGCAGTCTGATTCACGTCGGACTTTCATATTGAGAACGCCAGGCACCCGTTACCACCAAGACAATATCATTAAACGACATCGCTATGGTGGTGCAGGATTGCTCATTTGAGGTGTACTTATACTGAGCTCCAGAACAGATCTACATGTTCAAACCGGAAACATGTCAGGCCAAATTTTTCGAGACATCATACTGGAAGAACATGTTCGTTTGTTTAGGGACGCTATGGGCTCAGAATTTGTGTTTATGGATGATAACGGCCGTCCTCACCGAGCAAACATCGTAAATGAATGACTTCAAACTGAGGCTATCACCCGTATGGATTGGCCAGCATTTTTGCCTGACTTGAATCCGATAGAACATCCATGGGATATGCTTGGCCGACAGGTTGCACCCCGTCAACCACCTCCTACATGTGTGCAGGAACATCGGAGAGCTTTGCTTGCTGATTGGAGTAATCTTTCCCAAAATCAACTTGATAATTTGATACTCAGCATGCCTAGGCATTGTTCCGACTGTATTTCATCGTCTTGGAGGCGTACAATTTATTAACCATTGTACCAACCATATAATGGTAAGTTTTTTTAAGGGGGGTAATTTTTGTAATTGATCTATGAAGCAACAATTAGAAATTTTATGAACGTTATCATACATATACCATCGTTTTTTATCTTTTTCTTTTGTTTAAAATATGGGCTTGACGAATAAGTCACATTTGTTTTATGACGCAGCATGTCCCTCAAGGGATTTTGTGCCACTAAACCTTATACAACCAACCAACCACATTTGTTTTGTTTCCGTGCCTTTATTTGCTAAAACCGGCATTATCCTTAATTTATGGACATGAGTGTACTTTAAAGAAGCGTAACAATTTGGTGTTACATCTCATTTTTCCGAATAAACAAAATGTAGTAGTAATAATAAAAATATTTAAAAAATTGAATACAATTGATTCAGGAAAAAGAAAACGAACGTATTATTTCTCATAGAAGTAAACTTGTATAGATTGTAAAATATCCAGATTATTTCGAGATAAAAATTCAAAGTATTTGGTATTTTAAATTTTCATCCTGCATCGTATAAATTCCTTAAGCACTTTTTTAAATCAATCAAAAATTACGTAAAAAGGTAAATAAAAACAATTTCACATTTTAAATTATTTTTAATAAAATAAAAAGAAAAGACAAAATTAGTTAGTAGAAAAAAATGAAACCATAATTATTTTCAATAAAAGGTAAAATATGTGTAGCGTGAAAAATAACCAGATTTTAATATGGAAAAATGCAAAATATTTGCAATTCAGTTTTGAATTTTTGTCGGATATCACCTAAATTCCATGATAAATATTTAAAACCAAATTTAAAGTCTATATTAAAAAAAAAAAAAATAGAAGTTTCTTCATTTCAATTAGTATATCTTAAAATTTCGAGACTGAACTAAAAACTTTCCGACAGTAAATAAATACAGGTGGATCTCGAAATCAAAAAGCACAGGGGAAAAAAATCGGAATATCAAGGTTTCACCCAAAATATACAGGTTACAAATAACATAAACATTGCTAGAATATGTGCATAAATACTTTTTTTGTCATATCGAGGTTTCCGAGTCCACAATATTTGACAAATCAAAATTTTTCTGAATAGTTTTAACAGAAAAATAAAATCCTATATATTAATAAGTTATTTTAAGTAATTAATAAATTAAAGTAATTAGTAAATTACCAATTAGTTGAATTAATTAATAATAGTCCCGCCCGAGAATAAATTTATGTTTTCTTTGTTCTAATTTTTTTTCTTATTTTTCTAATTAGAAACTGCCAGGAGAAATAAATCAGATTAAAAATAAAATTTTATAGGAATGTTCTTCCATCAAATTTGTTTTTCTTATTTAATTAAAAACTACAAAAATATTTCTCCAATTCATAAATAATAATAGGTTAATACCATTTTTTTTTTCGGCTAAACTTACTTTTTTCCGATCGAACAAGAATTTTTCCGACTGACTTTTCCGTTTTTCTAGTTTATAAATTTTTATAGGTTAATACGTAGTTACTAATTTTACCTTTTCCGATGAAACGGGAAATTTTCCGAATGATGTTTACGTTTTTCCAATTTATAAGTTTTTATAGGTTAATGTCATTTTTTTTCCGATCGGACAAGAATTTTTCCGACTGACTTTTCCGCTTTTCCAATTTATAAATTTTTATAGGGTAATACGTAATACAATTTTTTCCTACTAAATATGCCTTTTCCGATGGAACGGGAGATTTTCCGAATGAAACTTCCGTTTTTCCAATTTATAAGTTTTTATGGGTTAATATAATTTTTTCCGATCGAACAAGACTTTTCTCCACTGACTTTTCTGTTTTTTACCAATTTATAAATTTTTATAGGTTAATATGCAACACTGTTTTTTTCCTACTAAACATGTCTTTTTCGGTGGAACGGGAAGTTTTCCGAATGATATTTTCGTTTTTCCAATTTATAAGTTTTTATAGGTTAATACCATTTTTTTTCCCCGATCAAACAAGAATTTTTGCGACTGACTTTTCCGTTTTTCCAATTGTTAAATTTGTATGGGTTAATACGTAATACTGTTTTTTCCGACTAAACATGCCTTTTCCGATGAAACGGGAAATTTTCCGAATGATATTTTCATTTTTCCAATTTATAAGTTTTTATATGTTAATACCATTTTTTCCGATCGAACAAGAATTTTTCCGACTGACTTTTCTGTTTCTCCAATTTATAAATTTTTGGAGGTTAATACATAATATTATTTTTTCCGACTAAACATGCCTTTTCCTATGGAACGGGAAATTTTCCGAATAATATTTTCGTTTTTCCAATTTATAAATTTTTATTGGTTAATACCATTTTTTCTGATTGAACAAGAGTTTCACCGACTGACTTTTTTGTTTTTCCAATTTAAAAATTTTTATAGGTTAATACGTAATGCTGTTTTGTCCGACTAAACATCCCTTTTCCGGTGAAATGGGAAATTTTCCGAATGATATTTTCGTTTTTCCAATTTATAAGTTTTTATAGGCTAATACTATTGTTTCCGATCGAAAAAGAATTTTTCCGACTGACTTTTCCGTTATTCCGTTTTATAAATTTTTGTAGGTTAATACGTAATATTGTTTTTTTTTTTCGGCTAAACATGACTTTTCCGATGGAACGGGAAATTTTCCGAATGATATTTTCGTTTTTCCAATTTATAAGTTTTTATATGTTAATATCATTTTTTCCGATCGAAGAAGAGTTTTTCCGACTGAGTTTTCCGTTTTTCCAATTTATAAGTTTTTATATGTTAATACGCAATACCCTTTTTTCCGACTAAACATACTTTTTCCGATCGACCTGGGAATTTTCCGACTGACTTTTCCTTGGGGGGGTGTCGTACCCCCCCAAACCCCCCCGGGATTTACGCCCCTGATTAAAGTTCTAATAATTTTCAGAAGTCTTTCTACTGCAACATAATTTTGTATAACCTGAAATTTGTTTCATTCTTACACTATAAAATGATAAATTGAAAACCAAAATCTTGGTTGAACATTTCATTCTAAAATGAGGGGGGAAAAAACCCTAGAATCTGGTGTAACTTTTGCCCGTAAAGTTAGCTGAAAGAAAAACCTAAATCATGGTTCAATATTTCGCCAAATAATTGGATTAGAAATAATCCTGAATAATGGTTCAACCTTTTACCAGAAAACATTGAAATACGATTTAACTTTTCACCAGAAAATTCGATTAGAAAAAATCCTGAATCATGGTTCAACCTTTAACCAGAAAATTTGATTTAATAAAACTCTGATTTATGGTTAAAATTTTCACCAGGAAAATGGATTTAATAAAACTTTGATTCATGGTTAAACCTTTTACCAGAAAAATGGATTTAAAAAAATCCTGAATCATGGTTCAACCTTTCACCAGAAAATTGGATATATAAACGTCCTGAATCATGATTCAACATTTCACTAACATAATGGTATTTTTGAAAAGCACCAATAAACTGGTGAAACTTATCACCACCATCTCGGTTGCAGCTAAATTCTAGCTACTTTTCACCATTTTCTTGGTGAAGCCTCGAACTTCATTTTTAATAGTGCACATAATTTATATACATTAGTTAACTTGCATAACTTACTTCAACCATGACTTTTTTGAATACACTAGGATTTGCCTAAACTTTTCAATTGGTTAATAGTTTTAGACTATTATTAATTTAGTAAATGAAGTTCTACATTTATACCGGGCTTTCTGACAAAACTTTACTTAATGAATGAAAAATTTAGGATGTATTTATAAAAGTATATATATATATATATATATATACACTATATTGCCATTGATTATGGGACACTTGCGATTTTAGACATTTTACTAAATATCTAGAAAAATACATGAGGAATCATCTCGAAACTCTTAGTGTATAAATATAATAGTATAAGTCATACATCTCCGTGAAGATTTTTTCCCGAAACTCCAAAGGGGACCGTCAACAAATTAAAAAAGAATGAATATCTTTTGAATAACCCTGTCAAAACTAATGTAGCAAAAGCGCTCAAACTCTAGATTGTGATTGAATGCCTTATTGTAATAAGCCTTGTTCATTTTTATGCAAATAGCATGCATACTCGCAGAGTAATTAAGGTTTTTATAAAAATGATCCCAAATTTTTCCAAGTTTTTTCCTTATAATTTTCAGAGTTCTTAATATAAAATATTATTTTTTTCAGAAAATATGACAAACAACATTGCACACAGTACCCTGTAATCAGAATTAAAAAATAATGAAAATTGTATAAAAAATGAGTTGGTTTACTAAATAATTTTTTTCTGCGCATGCGTCAACGATATCAAAATTTCATTTGCATATTATGTTAGCTAAATGTATAGAGCAACTTTTGTGAAAGTCACAAAATCATAACTTGAAAATTCTGACAATAATCGTCAATTGAATAAGTCGAAAATCCGTTATTCTGAAAATGAAGCAAAAACAAGAGGGGTTGTATCCATATATTCATTGATTAGTGTCAATATAGAATACACAATATGGGATGTACTACTGCATTTGGATAAAATCCCTCATTTTTTTGCTTCATTTTGGAAACAACGGATTTTGTCCCTTTTCTATAGACGATTACTTTCAGAATTTTCAAGCTATGATTTTGAAACTTTTACCAAAGTTGCTCTATACATTTAGCTAACATAATATGCAAATGAAATTTTGATATCTTTGACGCATGCGCAGTAAAAAATTATATAGTAAACCTACTCATTTTTCATACAATTTTTATTATTTTTTAATTCTGATTACAGGGTACTGTGTGCAATGTTATTTGTCATATTTTCTGAAAAAAATATTATTTTATATTAAGAACTCTGAAAATTATAATGAAAAAACTTGGAAAAATTTGGGACCATTTTTATAAAAACCTTAATTACTCTGCGAGTGTGCATGCTATTTGCATAAAAATGAACAAAGTGTATTACAATAAGGCATTCAATCATAATCTAGAGTTTGAGCGCTTTTGCTACATTAGTTTTGAAAGGGTTATTCAAAAGATATTCATTCTTTTTTAATTTGTTGACGGTCCCCTATGGCGTTTCGGTAAAAAATCTTCACGGGGATGTATGACGTATACTATTATATTTATACACTAAGAGTTTCGAGATGATTCCTCATGTATTTTTCTAGATATTTAGTAAAATGTCTAAAATCGCAAGTGTCCCATAATCAATGGCAATATAGTGTATATATATATATATATATATATATATATATATATATATATATATATATATATAAAATACAAACGGAAATTTCGGGTTTACTCCTCCAGTTCTACTTAAGGAAAAGGTTTTCGTACGTACTACATCGTTATAGGTCGATTAGTTATAAAATTATGAAGAAAAATTCATTTGTTTTTGGACATTAGGGTTGCCATTTTGCGTATGTTTTTCATTTGGCACAGCATATTAAACTATCTTTATTAAAGAATTGAAATGTTTATATTAATTAGAAATGAAAAAAAAAAAAAATACAAACATCTCTAAAAATAAAATAAAATAAACTATTGTTGATTTTATTTAAAATACAAATAAGAAAAAAAATCCTTTAAAAATAATATAAAACTATTTAATTTAAATATGGGGACAATCTTTACACGGCTTTAAAGAAATATTCATTGTCAAAGTCAATCCGTATTAAATAAATTAATATCTGGTAATTTATCACTGTTTTGCCCATATATTTGGCTCTGAAATAACAACAACAACAACAAAATTACCTAAAATTAAAATTAAATAAAATATAAATGACGCCATTTTTTAAACAGAAAGTTTTTTGAATGTCAGGGTTAATTACAAGAAGTGCTATATGTTTTTTTTAAATTACTTACATCATTGAATAGGTTTGCAATGTATTCACAATATAGTGTTGCATAATAGTGATATACACATACACATATAGTAATAGTCTAAAATTTGACTTTTTTTTTTTTTTTTTTTTTTTTTTTTTTTTTTTTTTGACATTAACTACGTGACATTTGAAAAATAAAACGTTGATAACAGTATTTTTGTATTCGCTGACGAAGGCTGTGTTTATAGTTGAAAGTACTAAGAATTAAATTAATTTAACACATTTTTAAATAGTTTATATATAGTGAAATTAATCCCTTTCATAAATGTCCTGCTTATAAAAATACGTCGCCAGATGAGCTTTCAAAATGCAAACGAATTTGTTTTAATTGCATTATGAAACAAAAAGAAATCTATTTTAAATATAAATTTTCGTGTATTTGCAAAAAAAAAGTGTAACGTACTCTTCCTTTCCCTTGGAAGGAAAACATGAATAAAGCTGAAAATAAAGTGCTAAGTTTACAAGGAATGAGCCATGAAACAAAAGGCGGTAATCAATCGAGATTGAGTATTTCGGCTTCAGTATTCCAATTTCTTCAGTTCATATTCCAATTTCTCAGGCTTCAGTATTCCAATTATTTGAGGCTAATGTTCAAAAACAATTTATTTTCAACGACTATTGTAATTGTTCTAACGCTAGTAGTAGGCCCCCCCGTTGGTGCGGCGGAAGTGACGTCACAGGGGGGCGTGGTCAGCTGTCAATCAAAAGGGGGGAGGGAACCGGAAGTGACGTCATCAGGATGACGTCTTGTTAGACGAGGGTCGGTTGAGTTGTTTTTGGCTGAGAGCGTCTTGTTAGACGAGGTGCCTCCCCCCCCATTTTTCCCCTACTTGATTTGGACTTTGAATAATTTTTTCAAGTTTGATTTTTCAGTGTCGCCATCTATCGGACTTCTGTGAACTAATGCCGAAGCATTTTGAGAATATTGAAAAAGAATATTTTTTTTTTCCCTGACTGGGGATCGAACCCGAGTCGTCCGCATAGGAAGCGGATGCGTTAACCGTTATGCTATCAGTTACTTGTGATAGAGTAGGAATGAATTGAAGTTATGGGGGGGTTCTGAAGATATGACTTTGCGTCTTGATGTGGTTGAATCTAAGAAGTTTGATTGTTTAATGAAGGCTTTGTAGGCTTGTAATTTATTATTTGAATTAGCGAAATGAATGTATTAATGTTTTAGATTTTAATTAATAACGTTACAATTATTTTTGAATTGATTGTTTAATGAACTTTACAATTAATTTTGAATTGATTGTTTAATGAAAGTTTTGTGTAATTATAATTTATTATTTGAATTTGCGTAATGAATGTCTTATTATTTTTAATTTTAAGTAATAACTTTTGCAATTAATTATGAGAAATGAATTTAGTTTTCGAATGGGTATTGTTGAATTTTATTTTATTTTTAAATACTAGGGGGGCCCCGCCCCCCTGCTCGCTATGCTCGCCAACCCCCCGCGTAATCGCTTCGCGATTCCAAATTATGTCTACCCCTGCTTGCTGCGCTCGCCAATAACCCATGGTATGAATAAGCAGTTGCAGACCTTTCAAATGATGTGTCACACAATTGGTGTTGTAAAGAAATTACAAAATGCGCCCCCTCTGAGGGCAGAGGGGGGGGGGGTTACACACAAGGTATCCATAATATGAATAAGCAGTTGCAGACCTCTCAAATGATGTGTCACACAGTTGGTGTTGTAAAGAAATTACAAAATGCGCCCCCTCTGAGGGCAGAGGGGGGGGGGGGTTACACACAAGGTATCCATAATATGAATAAGCAGTTGCAGACCTCTCAAATGATGTGTCACACAATTGGTGTTATAAAGAAATTAAAAATGTGCCCCCCTGGGGGGCAGAATGGGGGATAACACACAAGACATCCATTATCTGAATAAGCAGTTGCAAACCTCTCAAATGATGTATCAAACGACTGGTGTTGTAAAGAAATTAAAAATTTCGCGAAATATTACAGGTATCGCCAAGTTGGCGTCACTTTTGACAACTAATTTTGGTCGCCAAATTTGGCGATATATCGCCAAGTTGGCGGCAAACTTGGCGATTGTTGGCGATGGTAACCTTTCCTCTCTTTATGGTAACCCATATGGCGATGCATAGACGGAGCCCTTTCCTGATTGGTCTATTCGACTCATGGAAGGAGTGGACAACCCGGATTCGTTAGTTCCGGAAATCTTCCACATCAGCATCATTCCAGGAGTCATTCCTTTTAAGGCTAGTTTTTTTTTACTATAGAAGGATTTAGTAATAAATAATTATAAATAATTTATTATTATCAATGTATGTTTTCATAGACTTTTTTATTAATGAGTTTTTTCATAGACCTTTTTTTCATTATTTATACATTTCATGTGTGTTAGAATTATTATTGCTATTATTATTATTTTTTAATACCTGAAAATGGTGCGAAGTGTTTAAATTATTTAATCTAGCTTATTTGTAATTAAAAAATTGATTGAAACAGTCTTATTGATTATTATTAATCACTTATTATTATTAATCACTTATTATTATTATTATTATTACATATTACTCTTTTACTGAACGTATTTTTTAATGAAAAATAAAACTTTTTTTCTTTAACTTATCTTTTTTTTTTTTTTCACCGAATACATTTTTTAATGAAACTTTTTTTTTCTTTAACTTATCTTTTTTTTTTTTCACCGAATACATTTTTTAATGAAACTTTTTTTTCTTTAACTTATCTTTTTTTTTCACCGAATACATTTTTTTTTTTTACTAAACATAGAACTTTTTTTTTCCTTAACATAACTTTTTTTTTTACTGAATACATTTTTTTTTTTTTTAATAAAACATAAAACTTTTTTCTTTTCAATACATAATTTTTTTTTTCTCTTTTACTGAACGTATTTTTTAATGAAAAATAAAACTTTTTTTTTTTAACTTATCTTTTTTTTTTTTTTTCACCGAATACATTTTTTACTAAACATAGAACTTTTTTTTTTCCTTAACATAACTTTTTTTTTACTGAATACATTTTTTTTTTTTTAATAAAACATAAAACTTTTTTCTTTTCAATACATAATTTTTTTTCTCTTTTACTGAATACATTTTTTTCTTTTATTCAACATGAACTTTTTCTAAACACAAAACTTTTTTAAAACTAAACTTAAAACTTTTTCCTAAACACAAAAATAATTTACTCACTATAAAACTTTTTTTTTCCAATTCATATATTTTTTTTTTTACTGAACATAAAACTTTTTCCTAAACACAAAACTTTTTTTTAAAACTAAACTTAATTCCTAAACACAAAAATAATTTACTCAATATAAAACTTTTTTTTCCAATTCATATATTTTTTTTTTTACTGAATACATTTTTATACTAAACATAAAACTTTTTTTTTCTAAACACAAAACTTTTTTTTAAAACTAAACTTAATTCCTAAACACAAAAATAATTTACTCAATATAAAACTTTTTTTTCCAATTCATATATTTTTTTTTTTTACTGAATACATTTTTATATTAAAACATAAAACTTTTTTTCTAAACACAAAACTTTTTTAAACTAAACTTAAAACTTTTTCCTAAGCATAAAAATATTTTTTTTTCCAGAATAGAAAACTTTTTTTTTTTTTTTTACATAATAAAAAAACTTTTCTTAAACATAAAAAACATTTTCCCCCTAATCTTAAAAAAAAAAATTTATTTTCTTAAATAAATTTTTCTTTTTCTAAAACATACAAATATTTTTTTTTCCGAAGCATTTTTCTTTTTCTAAAACATACAAATATTTTTTCCGAAGCATTTTTCTTTTTCTAAAACACAAAAAATACTTTTTTCATAAAATATTTTTTTTTTCCCAAAACATTATTTCTTTTTACAAAACGTATTATTTTCTAAGCATAAAAATTATTATCTTTTTAACCTAAATCGCTTTTTCCAAAACATATTTTTTTAATCTCCAAACATAATTTAATAATCTGGGAACAACACATAAGCTCTTTTTTTGTTTTTATGGGCATTCTTTTCAAAAAATTTCTTTTCTCAAGAAAAAATTCGACTCTCGATAGTATATAGGTATTTTATCATTACACACTTACAACTCTTTTCAAATGTTTATCAGAAAATAAGTCAATCAAAGTCTAGTAGTTATCACACCTGTTCCTCAGAAATATTACTATCATATGAAACAGTAAAGAAAATTGATAGATATTTAATATTTAATAACCTCTGACACGAAATTACTGTCGAATGAGAATACTAATAATCAATAAAATCAACTGTTGAACAAAAAATAGTACAAATTACCAAAACTTTAAATGTTTTTTCTACAAAAGTTACAAAAAATTAATATACTAATGACAAGTTACAGAAAGAACTAAAAAAATTTATGAATATATTTACAAATTTTATTAAAATCACACCTTTTTCTGGATTACAAACCACAATTTCTTGAAAAATTTAACACCGAATTTATAAGATTTTAATCCTTGTATTACATACACTCAATAAATATTAAAAATTAAACAAAAAAAAAAATGTTTAGTCTCATCAATAAGCAGAAATTCTATATTAAAAGAATATTTTTCATAGTAGTACTTATAAAAATGAGAGTTTACAAACTGATTTTCATAATTTTATCACATTCAAACTTAATTTTCATACAGAAAACATTAAAGAAAATTAATAGATATTTAATATTTAATAACCTCATACATGAAATTACTGTCGAATGAGACAACTAATAATCAATAAAATCAACTGTTGAACAAAAAAAAATAGTACAAATTACCAAAAATTCAAATGTTTTTTCTACAAAAGTTACAAAAATTAACATATGAATGACAAGTTAGAAAAATAACTAAAAAAATTAATGAACATATTTACAAATTTATTAAAATCACACCTTTTTCTAGATTACAAACGACAATTTCTTGAAAAATTGAACACCTAATTTGTAAGATTTTAATCCTTGTATTACATACACTCAGTAAATATTCAGAATTAAACAAAAAAATAATTTTTTAGTCTCATCAATAAGCAGAAATTCTATATTAAAAGAAAATTTTCATAGTAGTACCTATAAAAATGAGAGTTTACAAACTGATTTTCATAATTTTATCATACTCAAACTTAATTTTTATACATAAAACATTATTTAATCAAATTTTATACTTTCTAATTCAGTAAAATTCAATACTTTTTTAGTTTTTAACCCATTACCACAATATTTATTTACATCAAACTTGATTCTTTACCTTTTATATTTCAGCATTACACAAGTGAGATAAATACTAACTTGGAACGATTATAGAGTTGAAGTCAATTGATTCTATTCGATTTTCACCTTATACACATTGCTCCTACACGAAATTTCTTACTGCTATAATCATCTAATGTATTGAAACTAATCTACTCATAGTATTAATCAAATTATATGTTTCCTCTTGCACTTCTGAATTATTGTCCATCAAGTTGCTTAAAATATAAATACTATCTATACAGTTTTAATGAATCATAGTATACATGATTAATCTTGAGTTAGCACTTCCATAGTATTAATCAAATTATATATTTCATCTTGCACTTCTGAATTATCGTCTATCAAGGTACTTAAAATACAAATACTATCGTCACAGTTTTAATGATGCATAGTATACTGACTAATCTTTAGTCAGCCCTTCCATAGTATTTTAACATTTCATAACATTTCATTGAATTTTAACAGTCCATATTTCAAATAACCTATTTTCGAAACCAAACTATGTGAATTTTACCACATAGAATGATTTGGGTTTCACACTTTTCTCAAAATTATCAGATATGTACTCCTCAGAGGAATTACTGTCATATGAATAAATGAAAAAAATTTAATTTATATTAAATGTACACGAAATTGATTGCAATATACATGTATTTAATAAAAATAAATAAATAAGCGATTATTTATACATTAAACCTTTATTAAATATATATTTCTTTCATTATACAGATGTTTCAACAAGATGAACCAAAACAGCAGCAAACTTCAGAAATTTATGATCTGAATGATTCATCCCTAGCACATGTAGCGTTAACGAATAATATATATGTGAGAACTTATATGAGAAATAGTAGAATTCGTATATGAAACGTAATAAGAGTAAATATAAAATGATTTGTCTTACTGCCTACACTTTAACAAGTGCCTTTTTACCTATATTGTTGAAGAGAATCCTAATTGTTTCCATTTATTTCTATTACAGATATACTCTATATGCTACAAACACTTCTTAAGTAAATGGAATTTAACAGACCATACAAAAATCCATACAGGTGAAAAACCTTACACATGGGAAGATTACCAAATTCTGTTTTCAAGGAGACGTGAATCAAAAATGTACAAATCATCATATAAAAACATCGTCAATTATATGTAAACTTAGTGAAGATATACAAAAATTAGTCAGACTTTTGAAGAATTCAGAAATAAAGGAAGATATTTAGACTATTTATCCATCATATTTTCATAACACTTACCACAATATCTCAAACTTAAAATTTGGAAGACATACACACTTCTGAAAAGTAATTTTGTTACCCGTGATTCTTCTAACCAGCATGAATGTATAGATATTATTTTGCAATGTATTCTTTAAATGCTTACATTAAATATTCTTTTATATGCATATACCGTTGTGTTTATTTTTCTAATACCTATTACATTAATGAAATAAATAACAGTTTAAGTGAAACGACACTCTCACAACTTAAAAAAGGCATAAGAACATACAAAAAATAAGCAGATGTATGAAAAAATATGCAATTTTACAAAATAATTTCACTGTTTTCTAGAAATATTAACAAAAAAAATATTTACAATATAAAAAATTGCATGTTTTCTAGAAATATTAACAAAAAAAATATTTACAATATAAAAAATTGCAAAAGTAAAAAGAAAAAACACAAATGTAAAACAAAAAATCACAAAGTGAAAAACTCACAAGAAAGTTTTTGAAAAAAAAATTACAACAAAAATTTTTTACAAAAACCAAAACTTCAAAAAGTATTTTTTACAAAAAATATTTTTACAAAAAATATTTTTTACAAAAAATATTTTTACAAAAAATTTTTTTTCAAAAAAATATTTTTACAAAAAATATTTTTTACAAAAAATATTTTTACAAAAAATTTTTTTCAAAAACATTTTTTTACAAAAAAAATTTTTTTTTTCAAAGTATTTTTTACAATTTTTTTTTGAAAAAACATTTTTTACAAAAAAAAAATGTTTTTTTCAAAATAACTTTTTACAAAATTTTTTTTTCAAAAACATTTTTTTTGTAAAAAATGTTTTTGAAAAAAAAAAAATTGTAAAAATACTTTGAAAAAAAAAATTTTTTTTGTAAAAAAATGTTTTTGAAAAAAAATTTTTGTAAAAAATGTTTTTGAAAAAAATATTTTTGTAAAAATATTTTTTTGAAAAAAAAATTTTTTGTAAAAATATTTTTTGTAAAAAATATTTTTTGAAGTTTTGGTTTTTGTAAAAAATTTTTGTTGTAAATTTTTTTTCAAAAACTTTCTTGTGAGTTTTTCACTTTGTGATTTTTTGTTTTACATTTGTGTTTTTTCTTTTTACTTTTGCAATTTTTTATATTGTAAATATTTTTTTTGTTAATATTTCTAGAAAACATGCAATTTTTTATATTGTAAATATTTTTTTTGTTAATATTTCTAGAAAACAGTGAAATTATTTTGTAAAATTGCATATTTTTTCATACATCTGCTTATTTTTTGTATGTTCTTATGCCTTTTTTAAGTTGTGAGAGTGTCGTTTCACTTAAACTGTTATTTATTTCATTAATGTAATAGGTATTAGAAAAATAAACACAACGGTATATGCATATAAAAGAATATTTAATGTAAGCATTTAAAGAATACATTGCAAAATAATATCTATACATTCATGCTGGTTAGAAGAATCACGGGTAACAAAATTACTTTTCAGAAGTGTGTATGTCTTCCAAATTTTAAGTTTGAGATATTGTGGTAAGTGTTATGAAAATATGATGGATAAATAGTCTAAATATCTTCCTTTATTTCTGAATTCTTCAAAAGTCTGACTAATTTTTGTATATCTTCACTAAGTTTACATATAATTGACGATGTTTTTATATGATGATTTGTACATTTTTGATTCACGTCTCCTTGAAAACAGAATTTGGTAATCTTCCCATGTGTAAGGTTTTTCACCTGTATGGATTTTTGTATGGTCTGTTAAATTCCATTTACTTAAGAAGTGTTTGTAGCATATAGAGTATATCTGTAATAGAAATAAATGGAAACAATTAGGATTCTCTTCAACAATATAGGTAAAAAGGCACTTGTTAAAGTGTAGGCAGTAAGACAAATCATTTTATATTTACTCTTATTACGTTTCATATACGAATTCTACTATTTCTCATATAAGTTCTCACATATATATTATTCGTTAACGCTACATGTGCTAGGGATGAATCATTCAGATCATAAATTTCTGAAGTTTGCTGCTGTTTTGGTTCATCTTGTTGAAACATCTGTATAATGAAAGAAATATATATTTAATAAAGGTTTAATGTATAAATAATCGCTTATTTATTTATTTTTATTAAATACATGTATATTGCAATCAATTTCGTGTACATTTAATATAAATTAAATTTTTTTCATTTATTCATATGACAGTAATTCCTCTGAGGAGTACATATCTGATAATTTTGAGAAAAGTGTGAAACCCAAATCATTCTATGTGGTAAAATTCACATAGTTTGGTTTCGAAAATAGGTTATTTGAAATATGGACTGTTAAAATTCAATGAAATGTTATGAAATGTTAAAATACTATGGAAGGGCTGACTAAAGATTAGTCAGTATACTATGCATCATTAAAACTGTGACGATAGTATTTGTATTTTAAGTACCTTGATAGACGATAATTCAGAAGTGCAAGATGAAATATATAATTTGATTAATACTATGGAAGTGCTAACTCAAGATTAATCATGTATACTATGATTCATTAAAACTGTATAGATAGTATTTATATTTTAAGCAACTTGATGGACAATAATTCAGAAGTGCAAGAGGAAACATATAATTTGATTAATACTATGAGTAGATTAGTTTCAATACATTAGATGATTATAGCAGTAAGAAATTTCGTGTAGGAGCAATGTGTATAAGGTGAAAATCGAATAGAATCAATTGACTTCAACTCTATAATCGTTCCAAGTTAGTATTTATCTCACTTGTGTAATGCTGAAATATAAAAGGTAAAGAATCAAGTTTGATGTAAATAAATATTGTGGTAATGGGTTAAAAACTAAAAAAGTATTGAATTTTACTGAATTAGAAAGTATAAAATTTGATTAAATAATGTTTTATGTATAAAAATTAAGTTTGAGTATGATAAAATTATGAAAATCAGTTTGTAAATTCTCATTTTTATAGGTACTACTATGAAAATTTTCTTTTAATATAGAATTTCTGCTTATTGATGAGACTAAAAAATTATTTTTTTGTTTAATTCTGAATATTTACTGAGTGTATGTAATACAAGGATTAAAATCTTACAAATTAGGTGTTCAATTTTTCAAGAAATTGTCGTTTGTAATCTAGAAAAAGGTGTGATTTTAATAAATTTGTAAATATGTTCATTAATTTTTTTAGTTATTTTTCTAACTTGTCATTCATATGTTAATTTTTGTAACTTTTGTAGAAAAAACATTTGAATTTTTGGTAATTTGTACTATTTTTTTTTTGTTCAACAGTTGATTTTATTGATTATTAGTTGTCTCATTCGACAGTAATTTCATGTATGAGGTTATTAAATATTAAATATCTATTAATTTTCTTTAATGTTTTCTGTATGAAAATTAAGTTTGAATGTGATAAAATTATGAAAATCAGTTTGTAAACTCTCATTTTTATAAGTACTACTATGAAAAATATTCTTTTAATATAGAATTTCTGCTTATTGATGAGACTAAACATTTTTTTTTTTTGTTTAATTTTTAATATTTATTGAGTGTATGTAATACAAGGATTAAAATCTTATAAATTCGGTGTTAAATTTTTCAAGAAATTGTGGTTTGTAATCCAGAAAAAGGTGTGATTTTAATAAAATTTGTAAATATATTCATAAATTTTTTTGAGTTCTTTCTGTAACTTGTCATTAGTATATTAATTTTTGTAACTTTTGTAGAAAAAACATTTAAAGTTTTGGTAATTTGTACTATTTTTTGTTCAACAGTTGATTTTATTGATTATTAGTATTCTCATTCGACAGTAATTTCGTGTCAGAGGTTATTAAATATTAAATATCTATCAATTTTCTTTACTGTTTCATATGATAGTAATATTTCTGAGGAACAGGTGTGATAACTACTAGACTTTGATTGACTTATTTTCTGATAAACATTTGAAAAGAGTTGTAAGTGTGTAATGATAAAATACCTATATACTATCGAGAGTCGAATTTTTTCTTGAGAAAAGAAATTTTTTGAAAAGAATGCCCATAAAAACAAAAAAAGAGCTTATGTGTTGTTCCCAGATTATTAAATTATGTTTGGAGATTAAAAAAATATGTTTTGGAAAAAGCGATTTAGGTTAAAAAGATAATAATTTTTATGCTTAGAAAATAATACGTTTTGTAAAAAGAAATAATGTTTTGGGAAAAAAAAAAATATTTTATGAAAAAAGTATTTTTTGTGTTTTAGAAAAAGAAAAATGCTTCGGAAAAAATATTTGTATGTTTTAGAAAAAGAAAAATGCTTCGGAAAAAAAAATATTTGTATGTTTTAGAAAAAGAAAAATTTATTTAAGAAAATAAATTTTTTTTTTAAGATTAGGGGGAAAATGTTTTTTATGTTTAAGAAAAGTTTTTTTATTATGTAAAAAAAAAAAAAAAAGTTTTCTATTCTGGAAAAAAAAATATTTTTATGCTTAGGAAAAAGTTTTAAGTTTAGTTTAAAAAAGTTTTGTGTTTAGAAAAAAAGTTTTATGTTTTAATATAAAAATGTATTCAGTAAAAAAAAAAAATATATGAATTGGAAAAAAAAGTTTTATATTGAGTAAATTATTTTTGTGTTTAGGAATTAAGTTTAGTTTTAAAAAAAAGTTTTGTGTTTAGAAAAAAAAAGTTTTATGTTTAGTATAAAAATGTATTCAGTAAAAAAAAAAATATATGAATTGGAAAAAAAAGTTTTATATTGAGTAAATTATTTTTGTGTTTAGGAATTAAGTTTAGTTTTAAAAAAAAGTTTTGTGTTTAGGAAAAAGTTTTATGTTCAGTAAAAAAAAAAATATATGAATTGGAAAAAAAAAGTTTTATAGTGAGTAAATTATTTTTGTGTTTAGGAAAAAGTTTTAAGTTTAGTTTTAAAAAAGTTTTGTGTTTAGAAAAAGTTCATGTTGAATAAAAAAAAAATGTATTCAGTAAAAGAGAAAAAAAATTATGTATTGAAAAGAAAAAAGTTTTATGTTTTATTAAAAAAAAAAAAAAAAAAAAAATGTATTCAGTAAAAAAAAAGTTATGTTAAGGAAAAAAAAAAAGTTCTATGTTTAGTAAAAAATGTATTCGGTGAAAAAAAAAAAAAAGATAAGTTAAAAAAAAAAGTTTTATTTTTCATTAAAAAATACGTTCAGTAAAAGAGAAAAAAAAAATTATGTATTGAAAAGAAAAAAGTTTTATGTTTTATTAAAAAAAAAAAATGTATTCAGTAAAAAAAAAAGTTATGTTAAGGAAAAAAAAGTTCTATG
Source organism: Maratus speculifer (assembly GCA_964019185.1). NCBI lineage: Eukaryota > Metazoa > Arthropoda > Arachnida > Araneae > Salticidae > Maratus > Maratus speculifer. Next base: position 201,588,892 of record OZ025298.1, read on the forward strand.
TTTAGTAAAAAAAAAAATGTATTCGGTGAAAAAAAAAGATAAGTTAAAGAAAAAAAAGTTTCATTAAAAAATGTATTCGGTGAAAAAAAAAAAAAGATAAGTTAAAGAAAAAAAAAGTTTCATTAAAAAATGTATTCGGTGAAAAAAAAAAAAAAAGATAAGTTAAAGAAAAAAAGTTTTATTTTTCATTAAAAAATACGTTCAGTAAAAGAGTAATATGTAATAATAATAATAATAATAAGTGATTAATAATAATAAGTGATTAATAATAATCAATAAGACTGTTTCAATCAATTTTTTAATTACAAATAAGCTAGATTAAATAATTTAAACACTTCGCACCATTTTCAGGTATTAAAAAATAATAATAATAGCAATAATAATTCTAACACACATGAAATGTATAAATAATGAAAAAAAGGTCTATGAAAAAACTCATTAATAAAAAAGTCTATGAAAACATACATTGATAATAATAAATTATTTATAATTATTTATTACTAAATATTTAAAAATAAAATAAAATTCAACAATACCCATTCGAAAACTAAATTCATTTCTCATAATTAATTGCAAAAGTTATTACTTAAAATTAAAAATAATAAGACATTCATTACGCAAATTCAAATAATAAATTATAATTACACAAAACTTTCATTAAACAATCAATTCAAAATTAATTGTAAAGTTCATTAAACAATCAATTCAAAAATAATTGTAACGTTATTAATTAAAATCTAAAACATTAATACATTCATTTCGCTAATTCAAATAATAAATTACAAGCCTACAAAGCCTTCATTAAACAATCAAACTTCTTAGATTCAACCACATCAAGACGCAAAGTCATATCTTCAGAACCCCACATAACTTCAATTCATTCCTACTCTATCACAAGTAACTGATAGCATAACGGTTAACGCATCCGCTTCCTATGCGGACGACTCGGGTTCGATCCCCAGTCAGGGAAAAAAAAAATATTCTTTTTCAATATTCTCAAAATGCTTCGGCATTAGTTCACAGAAGTCCGATAGATGGCGACACTGAAAAATCAAACTTGAAAAAATTATTCAAAGTCCAAATCAAGTAGGGGAAAAATGGGGGGGGGGAGGCACCTCGTCTAACAAGACGCTCTCAGCCAAAAACAACTCAACCGACCCTCGTCTAACAAGACGTCATCCTGATGACGTCACTTCCGGTTCCCTCCCCCCTTTTGATTGACAGCTGACCACGCCCCCCTGTGACGTCACTTCCGCCGCACCAACGGGGGGGCCTACTACTAACGCTTTCAAAGCTATGTTACTCAGCACATTTTTACTTTCTTCTATCTTGACAAGAAGAAAGCATTGCATTCGTGAAAATTTTCGACAGATTTACACATTTTAAAACTCAGGCATGCCCAGAAACATGTTTTTACAAAATGTCTGTCTGAGTCTGTGACTCTGTCCGCCTATCTGTTTGTATGTGGTACAAATATTGTGCGCGTTCGATGCATGGAATGATGTTCGATGCTCGGAATTCGATAAAAATTTATGTTCAATTAGTACCTGATATAAATAGATGCTGATTAGTTTTTGGTGTAAGTCGCTCAACAAGTGGCGCTGCTATGCATCATTTTTCACGATTTCCACAGGAACTCTATCTCAAGAACTAATGCATAGATTTTCATCAAACTTCAGACTCAATTAGTAATTGAGATGAATTAACGTTTTCTAAATTTTGATGTAAATTGCTCAATAAATGGCGCTTCTGTGCAGCATTTTGCAGGATTTTCACAACAGCTGAATCTTCAGAACTAAGGCATGAATTTTCAACAAACTTCAGATTCTGTTAGTCCTTTACATGAATTGACGATTTCTACATTTTGATGTAAATCGCCCGACAGACGGTGCTACTATGTTGCATTTTTGGGGATTTTTGCAGTAGCTCAGTCTCAAGAACTAATGGATGGATTTTTATCAAACTTATGATTCAATTAGTCCTCAATATGACGCAGTGTTTTTTACATTTTTATGTAAATCGCCCAACATGGAGCGCTACTATGTTGTATTTTTCAAGATTTCCACAGAAGCTCTATCTCAATAACTAATGCACGGATTTTCATCAAACTTTACATTCAGTTAGATATTGAGATAAGTTGTAGCAAATTAAGTTTAGATGTATATCACCCAACAAGTGTCGCTGGTATGCCGCATTTTCCTTGATTTAAGGTTTTTAGCGGTTCTTTTTAATGTTTAAAGGCAATTTTTTCACATTAGTGAAAGAAATATAATTTAATTCCTTTAATCCAATATAGTAAATTTTGTCCTCTTTTCAATAAAGTTTCTTACAGTGATTTTAAAATTTTATTTAATATTTTAATGCGACTTTTAGTATTTTTTCGCATTCTGTGGCTATTTTTTGACGTTGATAAAAGTAATTTTTTTTCAAACTTTAAACTTAATGTACAAAATTTTGTGTACTACGATTTTCAATGTGATTTTTCGAAAGCTTTTGCGTTCAACACCCCCCCCCCCCCCACACACACACACACACACACCCGTTCATGAAATATTTCCGATTACAATGTTTTAAACGATTAAAGTAAATTTTGGCCCTAGCCATTTTTTAATATTTAGTGACTTTTAATTCATATTTCGATGCGATTTTTAGCGTTAATTCGAATTATACGCTATTCTTTATGACATTGGAAAATGAAATTTTATATCAAACTTTTAATAGAATCCTTCTATATATAAAAAATTAGTGATTTGGAAATGGGCTAAAGAATTTAGAAATGGACCAATGAAAATCTGTGTAGATACCGCAAAACCGCTGGGGTGGGGGGGGAGGAGAAGGAGGTTAACATTGGGAAGACCCGATTCTATTTTGCGATATATCGCCAAATCTGGTAACCAAAATTACTCGCCAACTTGGCGCTATTTCCTTTATTTCGGCAAATTCCCGTAGACTTCTATTGTTATCCAGTAGGGTCTCTTTTTGTTTGCGTTTTCAATTATTATTTTTGTTGTTGTTGTTTCTTGTTTTGCAGTAAGGGATGTCTTATGAAAAATTTGAACCTTTGAGAATGTAATAAGTAGTATTTCTTACGAAATCTACCTAAAATGTCAAAAGTTTGGTTACCACTATTTTTGAATAGTAATTTCATCAAATATCTTAAATTTTTGCTTAAGACCGCCACCCTCTCAAGTAATATATCTACTCATAGGTCATTTAACGCAGTTCCGTCCAGATACAGTTTTGTTAAGAATAAAGCTCGCGGGTGATGGAATGCGAAACTATCCGAACGCGATTTTGTTAAAATTTGGAAATCTAACAAGACGATCAGTTTTAAACTGTAAGATATTTTATAACGCATGATAAAATCATAAAAAAGAATGGCGTGTCACATTTCTGGGGAGAGGAAAAGGGATGTGAACAAAATCAGGAAATATAACAAGGCGATCCAGAATAGAAACGCAATATAATTATGTCTCGGATTGGCTATAGTAAAATGTAATTGCTTCGCGATGCCGATTGCTATCGCGAATTCCCAATATTGAAACATTATTAAAACAGAACGGAAGTGACATGTGATTTTCATCGACTTTTCAAGCCGCATTTTCCATATTCAAAATCCGTAAAATAAAGAATATTATTTTTACGAAAAAATGTGAGGGAATTTCTGTAAACTATTGACTGTTTTAAATTCTATACCAAATCACAGAAGGCACATAGACAGAGACGCGGCATTACATACTATCACCTCATCATCGAGTTCACGGTTGAAATTTCTGAATTAGTTAAAACTCGATTCACATATCTCGATATCATAGTAATTAGCAAAAAATAAATTTCCTATATTTAGATGCTTAAAAATATCTTTATCAGAGGTCCCATAGAATGTGTGTGGGGTTGGGGGAAAGGCAGAATAGAGCTGCAGTATCTCTAAATTTTGGTAAAGTCTCATTTATTATGCACGTTTAGCATTCAATTAAGCTTGTTTTGGTGTCTCTGACAGAAAATTACTTACTGAACATATCCGCCCTCACATGAAAGTATTGAAATTTTCTATTAAAGGTAATCAAATGATAATAAAAATAATCATTTTAAATATGTTTTACAAATTTAATAAACAGAATAATAAGAGTATGACAATCTCTTTAACTCTTTTAGTATCAACATATCAAAAACAAAATTAAAATTATTAAAATTCTACACGTTGTTAATATTGCTCCCAATAGTCTAAAAATCATGAAAATACAAATATAAATTGAAAAAATGTATTGTTAAAACAAATTATAACACCATATTTTATTAATACTTTTGTAATTTCAAGTTCAGAGAATTTAAAGCTAATCACATTCATTTTCCTTTTATTTTACTTTATTTTATTTTATTTTATTTTATTTTATTTTATTTTTTTCAAACACAATAGGTTTTATCAGAAAATAGTGTCAAAGTTTGCGTTTTAACCGATTTTCCGCGCGGAAGAAGAATAACAAATCAAACTGAGGTGAAAAACAAGTTTGTCATGTGATCGATTTCGCTTCTAATTCAATAGGTATTAATTAAAAAAAAAAAAAAAAAAAAAAAAAATGAAAAATGAAAAATGAAAAATTCAGTTTGATTCAAAATCTCTTCCATAATCAGGCTTCGAAATTTTATATATTTGCGTTAAAAAATGAATTTGTAATTATGTCAAAATGTTTCGCGGTTGTTGAGCAGAGCAGTTTAAACAGCTTTAAACCACGAATCAAATAGCTACTGAATTAGTTTTTGACGTTTTCTTTAGATTTTAATTCCAGACATGCGGATACGTATAAATACTACTTTTAATAAATTTCAAAACTTTATTTGAATACATTAAATGAAAATGCTTTTTTCTGTTAGTAGGCAATCTAAAAATGCAAAAATGCTTACTAGTGTTTTTAACACTATAATAATAATAAATAATCCTAAACATGGCTTACTACACCTATTTTCTGTAATGTGGAAGTTCAAGTCTTATACATTATTTTTCATGTAAGGTGTGGTATTTAGTATGGCACACGTTTTTCTTATGGTTGCTTTTAAATCCAAAGGCGCAATTTATTGCGCATTTTAAAATTTTATTTTTATTCGGAAATGCATAGGCAGGCGTTGCATTCAGAAACTTAGATAATCGAAAGATGTTTTCCAAGTTCTGGGTAAACGCAAAAGATCTTTCAGAAAATACTCTCAAAATTGCCATTTTGAATCGAATTTCCAGGCGAAAGGAGGTAATCAAAATTGCTTATAATTCGATAAGTAATTTATTTATTGAAAAAAAATCGATTCCAAGTCTTTTCGATCGTGAGGCCTTTCATTTTTGTGCGATTACGTTTAAAAAAGAGTCAGAAAAATTGTCTGAAAATTTAAAGTTTGAATATTTGCCTATTGAGCTTTCCGCGGTCACTTTTTGAATGAGAGTTCTTTTTCCCTAATCTCTTTTTCTCTGCAAACATTTCTTCGGCCTCATTTTCAAAGTACTGATGGAAAAATTCGCAACAATGTGGATTTGTGTGTTGTGTATGACAGTATTTAAAAAACTCATCAATCAAATTTGTTATATCCGAGATATTAGTCTGTTAAAGGCCACACACATCAGCATAATTGCCGACAATACATTCGCAAAACATGATCAAAAATTACCGCTGGCTTTTTAGCGTTCCGATTTTTTCATATCGTACAAAATGCCTTTTGAAATTATACCATTCTTCGAGGGCCATTGTGTGAATGGGTGCGGGCTTGTTTGTGGGTGCTCCAGGGAGATTATAGGAACAATTATAGGACAGCCCGGACTAACGAGGTTGGTGCCAGCCAGTCGCCTTGCCTGAGTTACATATTTACAGCAGCTGTCATGTATATTATCATATTTCTTGCACTTAATTTAACATTCATATGAGTCAACTGAATCCAATGTGTGGCATAGATAACATTCTAGGAGATTTTATTTATAAATACGCTCTTTTTCATTTCATTTAAATACTATAGAGAAAGTGGCATTTACTACAACCTCCTTAGTCCTGATGTCGCCAGTATAGGAGACACTAAAGAATGCCCTTTAATGAATTTAAATGCTTCTAGAATTGTTAAAATTACTTCAAGACATTTTTAATAAATATGTGCAAATCATAAATATTGATATGTAGTCTGATATATCTTTGGAAATATTTTTCAGAATTTTCAAACAAGTTTTGGTGGTCTTTCGCAATATTTGTCTCAGGACTCAAGAAGATATATTCTCGCATATAGTGTTCATTTAAACTTTCAGACTCCATTTTTTAATTTTTAGTATATTTTATGTATAAAACACACCTTCTTCTTCGCAAAGAAATCTTCATCAAATTTATAGCAAAAAAAAAAAAAATAAAATAAATAAATAAATAAATAAAAATAAAATAAAATAAAGATTATTGTAAAGTACAACAATTATTACTTTTCACGTAATTTAATAGTAAAACAAATTTTATTTTTAATTTTAATTTTTAATAAATATCATGTTTGTTAAATTAGAAAATGCCGTTCTTATATGATTATATTGAGTTCTTATATCATTTTTAAAATCAAATCCAAACTGACATATTTCTCACTTAATCTTTGTTTGAAAACTGATCAAACTTCCAGGTGATCTTATACAAAAACTAATAATCGAACTTTTTTCGAAAATGATAGAATTTTTTTTTTTTTTTCAGAACTTTTTTCTTTTTTTCCATAATTAAATTTGGCGTTTTGAACCAAATTTCCGGATGCGACAGTGCAGGAAGGAAAAAAACTGACTTCTAGAGACAATAATCGCTTATAACTTGACTTGTAAATAATTTATCGGAAAAGTATAAAAACTGTTACATTACAAACCACTTCAATAATGATGTGAGTATGTATCATGCTTTTATGATTAAAAAAGTTTTACGTTTTTAATTTTTATATCTATCATATAAAGAGGACCTGTAAAATTCGGGCAATTTGTTTTTGTTATGCAAGTAATGTGAAAAGAAAAAAAAGAAAAGAAAAAAGAAAAAGAAAAAAATGCGTGTTATACGCTGGAATATGCGGTAAGCAAAATTTTGATCAATCTTCTCCAGAGGATTAAAAAAATATTTTGCAAATTAAATTAGATTGTTATGTAAATAAATGATATTTAATTTTTAAATACATTATTACAAAATTACAAATCTTTAAATAACCTTTAGAATAACTAAAATATCATTTAAAGATAAAAAGCTATAATTTATAGACACTTAATCACACAGTAAAAAGCATTTTTTAATCAAATTTTTATGTAAATCCAAGAGCAGAAATTCATTGACGAAATCTTCTAACGTTCCGAATCGAAAATAAAAATTGTCTATTGTTATATTTCACGAATATTATTGGATTGTAAATGAGGTTATGTAACACAATAAACTTCAATGTGATAAATATACAATTAATGAAATGAATGAATGAAAAATTTTAGCTTTTTTTTTTTTTTTTTTTTTTTTTTTTTTTTTTTTTTAACATTGCTGCAAAATTAAAAAAATAAATAAATAGATAAATAAAATAAAATCACAAGAAATTCCTGAAAGGAAACCGCATGATGAGAAAGCTCGATAAATATTTTTGCGAAAAGCGCAAATGCTCAGGGTGAAGAAAAAGAAAAATTATGGTGCTGTGTAAGGGAGGGGAAGGGGGGGAGCAAAGGTGGGAGACACTGTAGCTTTAGAACGCGAGAAAAGGAAAAGCACTTTGAAGCCGGACCGTGTCAACTGCTTAGCCAATCGCAGCGGCAGAACGAATCGGCACCTCCACTGGTATTCGAACACAAGTTCCATTTCTTTTTCTCCTTCATATAATCATCCCAACTCAGAGATGCTTGGTGCGGCGATTTCTGTTTTCGTTTAGTCAATTAGCGAGTGTTATTTAAAGTCACTTAATTATTTATCAGATGAACACCTGAAGTTTAACAGCTATCTTTGAAATTTTTTATCGGAATTACAGCTGATATTTTAATTTATTTTTATTATTCATTATTTAATAAATAAGCAGCTGATATTTGAATTCAAATTTTTATTACTTATCAAATGAAGGAGTGATGTTTGAATTAGGTCACAATTAATTGCTTGTCAGGTGACGACTAGAGATTGAGTTCAATCAATTGTTTCCTTATAAAAATATATAAAAGATCAGATGATGTCTCATTTCAGTTGTATTATTACTTGTGAAATGAGTTGCTGATGTATAAATTTAATTGTTTATTTACCAGGTGTACAGCTAATATTAAAATTCAATTGCACTCAAATTTATCACTTGAAATTTGAATTCAAAAGCAATGGATTCTTACAAAATGATGTGCACAAGTAAGTCCTAGCAGAGAGATGACACAGTCTTAATACATATTTAATACATACCTCTATTCGTCCGATGTTTAAATTCTGCTATGTAATTAATTATCAAACGGACAGCTGATGTTTAAATCAACTATCAGATGTAAAGTTGAATTTAGAATTCATCTTCTGCTTACTTGTGACATGACCTGTTCTCACACTGGACAGAGGATGTCCAGTCTTGGAGATATATATTGCCGAGTTAAATTTAATAGCAAATTTCTTCGAGAAAATTGAAGAACGAGTCGGTTAGAAACGGCCACTTTGGTCGGAACTGATGCTGATGCCAAGGCTTGATGCAAGTGGACGGCCAAGATACATCTCTGCCGCTTTTGCTCTTCTTCTTGCGGCAGTGACTTTGCACGTCTGCGAAGCCTGTGGACCGGGTAGGATGTATGCTAAAAGACGAAGTCCCCGTAAATTAAATGCCCTGGTCTTCAAGCAACATGTCCCTAATGTATCGGAAAATACGTTGGGGGCTAGTGGACTTCCAGAAGGAAAAATAACGAGAGACCATCCAAAATTTAAAGAACTTGTGCCAAATTATAATGCGGATATAATTTTTAAAGATGAGGAAGGTACCGGGGCAGATCGACTAATGACACAGGTAAGTACTTATTTATTTTTTAAATTTTTATAACGCTTTTTAAAATGAATAGCACTTTGCATTTAGATTTTTTTTTTTTTTTTTTTTTTTTTTTTTTTTTTTTTTAATCATGGTTTCTACAAGGGATTTGCTTCACACTTTATGACAAACTACTTTTTTTTTTTAATATTTTCAGAAATTAATTTTAATCAAATAATAATTAAAAAAAAAAAAATATGGAAAGGAAGCAAAGTTTGTTGATCAACATTTTCTCAGATTGCTAAAATTTACTTAATATAGTTCTTGTTTTATATACTGTTTCACCTTACTTTTAGCTCTGAACAAACATTCTGATTTATGTTTCAGCCATCAATGTCAGCCATCAATGTCTTCCGTCTTTTTATAAGGAATATGAATGCCTAATGTCCTTATTGTTTTCTTTTTCACTATATTTCCTAAACAACATAAGTTCTGATTTTCATATCGTTGTTTTGTCTCTTATGCCGATATTCTCCAATGATCTTATTTATCTTATGGCTATTTTCCGATTTTTTATTTTTTTTTTTATTTTTTTTATTTATTTATTATTATTATTATTATTATTATTATTTTACATATTTTTTTAGTTTATATGCTTATTTTATCGATGTAACTCCTGAAATTTAAACATTTTAAAAGTGCTTATTTAGAGGAAATCTGTGTTTATTTATCACGTTTTTTAGTTCTAATTCCGATTTTTTTTTTTTTTTTTTTTTTTTTTTCCAGTTTAGTTCTTTAAATAGAGCCCAAAAATATTTCTAATAATAATTTTATGAGAAACTTGAGATTTGGGGTTATATATTTATATGCATTTGTTTATCTTTTTTTTCCCCCAAATAGTTTTGTTTTTCGAATTGTTTTTTAAAATTGTTTTTTGTCTTTTTTTGAACTTATATAACACGGTAGAAATAATATTTCTGCTCTTTGATATTATTCGTGTGATTTAAATAGAGCCTAAAAGCATTTCTAATAATAATTTGATTGGAAATTTGAGATCTTCGGATTATATATTTATATGCGTTTATTTACATTTTTTACCGAAATAGTCTTGTTTTACTGAACTGTTTTTTTAACAGTTTTTTTTTTTCTTTGAACTTATACAACATGATGGAGCTAATATTTCTGTTCTTTGACATTATTCGCATAATTTACACTGTCCACTGTCCCCCAAGAGTTTTAAGACCCTGTAAAGATGGCCGTTCAATATTTTAGTGCATATTAAAAAAAAAATTACATTCCAGATGATTTTAGGCTAAATATTTTCAGCAGTTTATTAACATACTGCGTATTCTGTAATAAACCTCTTCCGCCGATCTTCAAGAAAGATTTTACTTTGAAATTTTCAGCCTTAAGGGTGTATTCGAAAAAATATTTCTTCACACTCACTCGAAATTTTCTGATACAATTTCAGATTCATTTTTAAAAGTAAAAACATAAAACTTGCTAGGAAGATTTTTGAAGAGAGGTATTAGATACCGTGTGATGTCATTTGCGCTCAGTTCACTAGAATTTTATTTATAAACTATTACTATCTCAGTTTGACCCTTGTTTTCGTTGCCAAATCTCCCGCTGCGGAAAATTTGGTTCAAAACTCTGACTTTGACAGCATTCTTGCTATTAGCTATATCAAAATAAAATACCAAGCTTGACATTCTTTTATAAATCGTTATACTATTTCATCTTCATAAAATGTAATCGATTCAAAGGATATTTGATATAAATATCTGAAAATTTTATACATACGCAGATAAAAATGATTTAGTAATCGCGTGAGAAAAAAAAATAAATAAATAAAAAATAAAAGAATTGTTAAAAGGAACTGTTTAAAAAAAATGTAAAAAGAAAAAAAAATGAAGAAAGTCAAATTTTTATTTGGTTGTTAGTTTTGCATTTTCAAAATAATAATAATATTTAGTTTCACATTTATTAAAATACCCAAATTTACATAAAAATTTTTAGATACCTTTATCAACAATGAACTCAAAAACCTGCCCCCCCCCCCCCCTTTATAAAGTTAGCACATTTTTTTACAAATTTCTACCAAATTTAGTTTTAAATCAATTTTTGTGGAAAGGAAAATCATAAAAAAGTAAAAAAAGAAGAAAATGGTTTTAAAAAAATTGTATTAAATAAATTTCAATAAAATAATGACAAGTAATAAAAAAATATTATTATCACATTTTTTTACGAATTTCTACCAAATGTAGTTTTAAATCAATTTTTCTGGAAAGGAAAATCATAAAATAATTTTGTATGTATCACATTTAAAAATATAATAATAAGACAATATATACAAACAAAAAAATTTAACCAAAAAAATGGTTTAAAAAAAATTCTATTAAATAAATTTCAATAAAATAATGACAAGTAATATAATAAAAAATATTATTAGCACATTTGTTTACGAATTGCTACCAAATTTAGTTTTAAATCAATTTTAGTAGAAAGGAAAATCATAAAAAAAATTCTGTTATATATTACATTTAAAACTATAATAATAATAAGACAATATATACAAATAAAAAATTTAACTAAAAAAAAGAAAGAAAGAAAGAAAATGGTTTTAAAAATTTTTTATTAAATAAATTTCCATAAAATAATGACAAGTAATAATAAAAAATATTATTAGATTCTGTGGCACTTGAATAAGAATATAATCAAAAGTTTAATTCATGCAAGAAAGAAAATTATTTTGCAACTGTGCAAATAACTTTCGTGTGGTCGACGGATAAAATGTAAATTTTGATAAATCTCTTTTTTTATACAGCGATTCATTTGACATTTTTCTTCTCAAAGTTGTTTTGAGAAATTATAAAAAACTTCTTTTGATTACAGTACATATTTTGAATCATTTTAATTTAAAGGGGGGGGGGGGGGATTATTTTTACCAGAACCATCAAAAATTTAATGCGTTCTTTTCGATCTGATTTTTATTTTGCTGCGATTTTTTTCAAAGCATATAATTATTTGTTTTCAAAACAAATTATTTTGAAGCATCAATTTAATGCTATATTAAACTCATAAAAAGAAACTAGAGTCAGAGAACACTGTCTGTGGCTTTTATATTGCTACAGTTAAAAGCTTTATAAAATGTTTTAAATCTTAAGGATTTTCGTGAATCAAGAAGGGCAACTTTATGATAGAAGTTTTAATAGTTTATATTTCGGAAATTCATGAAACTAGCAACTATTGTTCAAAAACTATCTAATCGCTCTCTTTTCTGTTATTATTATTATTTTTTAACACAATAGATTTTTTTAGAAAATAGTGTCAAAGTGGACGTTTTGAACCGAGTTTTCACGTGGAAAAAGAAATAACCACTCGAACTAGGATGAAAAACAAGTTTGTCACGTGATCGAATTCGCTTATAACTATATGGGTAATTTATTGATCAAAAAATGGAAAATTCAGTTTGATTCCACATCCACTCAATAGTCAGGCTTTACAACGTCTTGCGCTTGTTGACCAGAGTAGTTGAGAACAGCCCTAAAGCAATAATTCTCTAAAAATAATGCATGTGCATATATTGAAATCTTACAAAGTCTAATTAAATTTTTAAATCTTTTAAAATTATCTATACCAATCGAATTTTAAAAGAATAAAAATAAATAAACTTTCAAAAGGAAATTTTAAACGTCTTACAAAATAAATTTACACAGTTTCTTAAAAGAAAAGAAAAGTAAAGTAAATTTTATTAATAAACTTTAAGTACAATTAATTTTACAGCATTATATATCATCTACAGTAATAAGTTTGATTATTTCACAAAGCTTTAAAAGCATTTAGAATTTTATTCTGAAAAATAAAATCAGTGGTTGACAGTTATAAAAAGTAATTTTTGATAAATCTCTTTCAGTGATATATTCGACATTTTCTTTCTCAAACTTCTTTTAAAAATTTATGGAAACTTTTTCCGGTTACTGCGCACATTTTAAATTATTCTTAAAAAAATAAAAATAAAATAAAATAAATAAATAGAAAATTCATTTTATGCTTATACATTAGTAGAAATATCAAAAATTGAATTACTTCTCTTGGAAACGCTTGGACTTCTCTTTTTTAAAGCACATAATTATTGGTCCTCAAAGCAAATTGTTTTAAAACGTCATTGTAACGCTTTCTTAAACTTTTGAAAAGTAACTAGAGTGAGAGAATAAATATACTGTTTGTGACCGTTTAAGTGCTAAATTGTTTCCTAATATAACAGTAAAGAATTTTTTTTTTTTTTTTTTTTTTTTTTTTTTTTAATGTTCTTTTTAAAGCAAATGTGTTGCAAAAATTATACAAAGTCTTCTTATAAAAATAAATTATGTAGCAAAACAGAATTTTAAAAATCTTACAAAATGTAACATATGGTTTCAAAAAAGAAAAAAAGAAAAAAAAACTAAATTTTCTTAATAAATTTGAGTGCAGTTAATTTTACAGCATTGTATTGATATTTACACTCATGTATATTATATTATACTTTTAAGCGTTTAATATTTTATTCTGAAAAAGAAAAGTCAGTCTAAGTCTTACAATATCTTGATAAAATATTTTTTCAAAATATTTTAAAGTAATTAGAATCTTATAAAAAAAAAAAGCCGCGATGAATAATATTTAAAAATAAATCTCGCAAAATATCGTATACAATATTTCATTTTAATTAAAATTTTCAAACATAAAAATAATAATAACAAACTTAGTACTACTATGTAAATTTTTTTAAATGCAAAATAATATTTTTGAAAACTTACTCTATTATAAACATTAAACCAAGTTATCGTTGCTATTTTCATTTTATTTCATTTTATTTCTTTAATATACGTTATAAAACTTATAAAAATACCAGTCTAATTTCAAAAGAAAAAAAAAAAAAAAAAAAAAAAAAAAGAACTTGTTCTCAGTAAATTAACTAAAAAATGAAAAGTTATATTCTTCATAACTTTCTGTTCATTTGGTTGGTTGTTTTAAGAAAGTTTTAAAAACTTACTTTACCTAAATTCGAAAAAAAATGAGCTTATTATTAATTGCTAATTATAGCATTCCATTGTATCACCACTTTACAATATTTCTGCTTTTATATTTTTCATTATAAATAATTCGTTTCGTTGTAAATATTTAAAACAATAACTTTATAAAAATCGTTAAATCTCTTTCAATTATTCCATACATCTGGAACTATTTTCACCAGTACAAAAGAAATTATCTCACATCCATTATTGGGGAAATTTCGAAAATTAAACTCGTTTCTCTGTATCTGTAATGGATTTAATTTTGTTTTTGTTGCGGCTTTCCGAAGCATGCTATCATCTGTGTTCTAAACCGATTATATTGATACGGCAATTTAACGCTTTGTTCAATTCTGGGAGATACGCTAGAAGGGAGAAAAAACATATTTATAGGATACTGAAATGTCAAATTTTCCTATTAACAATTAAAAAAGTTAACTTTGTTTTTTAACTCTATTTTATCTTCTTTTAAACTGTAAAACATTGTTTTTTACATTTTAAGAAAGCTTCATAAGATTATCTAATTCTAATGTAGAATTGGTATTTTTAAAAATAATGTATTATTCTTCCTTGTTTTCCCCTTAAAAACAAAAGCTTACTTTATAAACTGCTTAACCTTCAAGAAAATGTTCAAATATATTTAAATAATAATAATAATAAAATGGGATTTATAAAATTTATATACTTATTTACTTTTGTAAAAAGCATGTTCATTACTTTTAATTAGTTAAGTTATGATATTTAACCTTAACCTTTAAGAAAAGTATCATAAAATGCCCTTTATCTTATAAAAGTGGTATTTATAAAAATAATGTAATTGTAAAGTGACTTTTAAAGTGCTGAACTTTCTTTCTCACCTTTAAAAAAAATTACCTTAAAATATTCTAATTTTTTTAGAAGTAATATAACACATTTATTTATTTATTAAAATTTCATTTATAGGTTTTTAAAGAGGTAAAACCTTTTAAATTAACCTTTTAAGTTAACCTTTTAAATTTTATAAAAATAAAACTTTTAAAAAGAATGTAATTGATTTTATTTACTTGTTAAAGCTTATTTATTGATTTTTACAGTATTAAACCTCTTCCTTCAAAAAAAAAAAAAAAAAAAAAAAAAAAAAAAAAATTAAGTTTATTTGTAAGTTTTTAAAGTGTTGAATTTTTCCATTAATTTTATACATCTTATAAAAATAGCATTTTTAAAACAATGCAGTTTTTATTTATTAAAGCTTTTTAATAGGCTTTTCAAACACCAAGCATTTTTTTTTTTTCGCCTTTATGAGATTTTTCATAAAATATTCTTACAAAAATGATATTTATAAAAATAATGTAATTTACTTGGAAAATTAAAGGGTTATTCATTTATATATATATATAATTTTTTTTTTTTAAGTATACTAAAATTTTCCGTTAACCATTAAGAAAATGTCTTAAAACATTTTAAATCTTAAGAATATAATATTTATAAAAACAATAAATTTTATTTATTTATTTCGAAAAACCTTAGTTATGGGCTTTTAAAGGCTAAACTTTTTTCTTAACCTTTAACACAATTTTCATAAAATGAACTAAATTTTAAATAATGTAATTAATAAAAAAAAAGTTCTTATTTATTTAACTATTTATTTATTATTTTTACAAAAGCTTATAAGGAATTTTAAAAGTTAAAATTCCCCTTTACAAATTAAGAAACATTTTTAAGATACCTATAAAAACGGTATTTATAAAAATTATGTAATTAATTAATTCATTTACTTTTAATTAAAAGTTTATAAAAATAATGTAATTTTAATGCATGTTTTAGGCTTTTAAAGTACAAAACTTTCTGCTTAGCCTTTTTAAAAAAGTTTCATAAAATATTTTAAAATTTATAAATAATTATATAATTATAAATCTTATAAAAATACTATTCAAAATAAATTTGTTTCATTATTATTATTATTTATTTATTTATTTATTTATTTTAATCATTTATTACTGCGTGCATACCGACTCCAAAACTTTGAGATTTTTCCTAAAATATTCTAAACTTTATAAAATAATATTTATTTAAAAAAAAAAAGATTTAAGGTACCCTGGGGTAATAACGCCACGTTAAGGTTCTACCAATTTTCACGGCTTAGTTTTAGATTGTATTTTTCAAACAAATATATGATTTGATACAGCAACTCATTGACTATCTATATAAAAAAAATAATTTAATAGATATGTATTCATAAAAAGTAATGGCGTGATTTCTTGACCAATGCTATTTGGCGTTATTACCCACCTATATGGGTAATAACGCCATGCAAACAAAACTATGAAATAAGATGGAATAATTGCATGTAGATTGCCCAATTCTAAAAATACAAACTCTACAAACTTAGAAATTGACAAATTGCATTCTAAGCTATTGAAAATATTCAATTTTTTGTGAAAGTGTAAGAAAAATAAAGGTGTGGTGTGTGTGTGTGGGGGGGGGGGGGGTAGGATGAGGCAAAATAATACAGACCGTGAGCTTCTTTTTGCTTAAAAAGGACCGCTTAAGTAGAATTATTAGAAACATTGCACAGTTTTAACTGTGTTTATTTGAATCAGTATTTAGGATGAAGCTCGGCCACTGTAGGGAATCAACCCGGGTATTAATGCCAAGGATTGGCGTTATTACCCCGTTATAGTTATTGCGCTGTACATTTTAAATTACAAATTTTCTCGAGAAGATATCCAAAATCTTCAACAACATTCTGAAAGTCCATGAAATGTACTACAAATTTATGTAATTAACAAAGTATTTCCGGATAAAAAAAATAGTCTTCACATTACAAAACGTTTCTCGCAAATTTTAGATCAAGCGTTAATTTTAGTTGCTTTGAAAAACAATAAGACATAAAAATGAAACAAATTAACTTCAAGCTGTTTTTTGCGATTTATATGACTCAAAACCCTTCTGCGCAGAGCACATGGGTGTCATTTACTTGATTATTTCATAATTATGCAAAATATAAGCACTTGGCGTTATTACCCCACCTGGCGTTATTACCCCAGGGTACCTTATTTTATTTATTTACTTGTTTAACAGAAAAAAAAGAGAGAGAGAGAGATTACTTATGTTCTAAAATGTTGAAATTTCCCATTAACTTTTAAGAACAGTTTCACTTAAAATAACTCTTACTTAAAAGTAACTTGGTACTGAAGTAACTTAACGTGGTACTTAAAAGTTATTTATTATTAATATTTATTATATTTTTCGATATATCACATAGAATTTTATAAAAACAGACTACCTTAAAATTAGAGAATAACTAATATTCAGAAGTAAATTTATGGAATCGTAATGAAAGTAAAAAACTTGCGTTTCCTTTATGAAATTTTTCTAACTTAAATTTAAGAAAAAAAAAAAATTTGCAAAACTTTTTTGTACGTTTATGAAAGAAAACTAATATATTTTATCATTTATTTATTGTTTTATATTTTACTATACCGCATCACTTTAAATAGTTATTTATTTAATTACCAAAAATTAATTGCATTATAAAAGTTTTTAGTTATAAGTATGAACAGTTACAATTATTTGTTTATTTGTGTTTAACTATAAATATTTATGTTTAATTTTATTTAATTATTTTAAACAAAAAGTAATTATTGCTAATTAAATATAGTTTAACAAAAATACCTCAAATTATGCTTTTATCAGATAAAGCATATGATAGTAAGTAATACAAGTTTACATTGTATTTATGTGATTAGATAATTTTAGCAAGATCTTTTTTAAGAATTTATAATACAGTCACCGCCAAAAAAATCTTGACACTTTCGATTTTTGATGTTTTGTTAAATATCTAGAAATATACACAAGGAATCATTCTGAAACTACTGGTGTGTAAACAAAATAGTACACGTCATATATTTTGACAAGGATTTTCCCCCGAAATCTAACAGGGGACCGTCAATAAATTGAAAAAGAACGAAGATCTTTTGAATCACCCTGTCAAAACTAATGAAGCAAAACAGTTTAAACTGCAGATAATGATTAAGTGGCTTATTGTGATAAGTTGTGTCGATTTTTATGAATATAGCTTGAAAACTCGTAGAGAAATTTAAGTTTTTATAAAAACGGTCCAAAAATTTTCCAAGTTTTTTTGCTTATAATTTTCAGAGCTCTTCATAAAACACAATAATCTTTTCAGAAAATATGACAAACAGCATTGCACATAACACCCTGTAATCAGAATTAAAAAATAATAAAAAAAGTATGAAAAATGAACGGGTTTACTAAATAATTTTTTACTGCGCATGCGTCAACGCTATTAAAATTTCATTTGCATATTATGTTAGTTAAATGTATAGAGCAACTTTTGTGAAAATCTCAAAAACATAGCGTAAAAACTCTAAAAATTATCTTCAATAGAATATGGTGAAAATCCGTTATTTCCAAAATAAAGCAAAAAGATAAGGAGTTGTATCCAAATATAGTAGTACGTGCAATACTGTGTAGATACTAATCAATGGAATATGGATACAGCCCCTCATCTTTTTGCTTCATTTTGGGAATAATGGATTTTGACAATATTCTATTAACGATAATTTTCAGAGTTTTCAAGCTATGTTTTTGAAACTTTCACAAAAGTTGCTCTATACATTTAACTAACATAATATGCAAATGAAATTTTAATAGCGTTGACGCATGCGCAGTAAAAAATTATTTAGTAAACCCGTTCATTTTTCATACATTTTTTATTATTTTTTATTATTTTTTAATTCTGATTACAGGGTGTTATGTGAAATAAAGTTTGTCATATTTTCTGAAAAGATTATTGTGTTTTATGAAGAGCTCTGAAAATTATAAGCAAAAAACTTTGAAAAATTTTTGACCGTTTTTATAAAAACTTTAATTTCTCTACGAGTTTTCAAGCTATATTCATAAAAATCGACACAACTTATCACAATATGCCATTTAATCATTATCTGCAGTTTAAACTGTTTTGCTTCATTAGTTTTGACAGGGTGATCCAAAAGATCTTCGTTCTTTTTCAATTTATTGACGGTCCCCTGTTAGATTTCGGGGAAAAATCTTTGTCAAAATATAGGACGTGTACTATTTTGTTTACACACCAGGAGTTTCAGAATAATTCCTTGTGTATATTTCTAGATATTTAACAAAACATCAAAAATCGAAAGTGTCAAGATTTTTTTGGCGGTGACTGTATTACATAAAATTAATTTTTTGTCCGTAAATAACTCAAATTTAAAAACAATTTTCTTTTTGTGCCTGAATAATTTATTTCCTAAGGACCCTATATCGCAGAGTATTTAAAGCTAAAATTTATTTAGCACGGTGGTATTATATAACTGCAATAAAAACTGTCTACATGATAAAAATTGGAAATACATTAACATTAAAAATACAAATTCTAATATTTTGTTTTAGTTAAGGCTGATTTAAACCAAAAATTTTTTTTTCTGGTGTTTCCACACCATATTTTCATTCAAAACATGCATAAAAATTTTATATACTTTCATTTTTCTTGCTTATAAATTAACTCCTTCTTTCATTATACGTTTTGTTTCTTTAGCTAATCATTCCTAAGTTATTATTACTTTTTTTTTTTTTCGGGATTCTGAATCCTTAAATAATTGATGGATAACCAATCAAAAGTATATATAAAAACAAATAAATAAATGCAGAGGTCTGTCCAGACTTTTCATACAAGATTCTGTTTTTGTGAAATAGCGAAGTTTTTCTTATATTTGTAAGAATTCTAGTCATAATTTTGTGAATTTTAAATTATCTTGTATTCATATTCTACCGTTCCATACACAAAAAAGCTAAATAATATGTACTTTAGCGGGTTTAATTGTTTATTCAAAGGACAAAATTTATTTTTAAATTTGTGAAAAGCTCAATTTGAAGGTGAAAAAATTCTGTGAAGGGTCTATTTAAGAGACAAACAACTTTGTAAAGGGTCCTGTTTTGGGATAAAATGTTTTGTGAAGGATCCTGTTTTGGAATAAAATGTTTTGTGAAGGGTCCTGTTTGGGGATAAAATGTTTTGTGAAAGGTCCTGTTTTGGAATAAAATGTTTTGTGAAGGGTCCTGTTTTGGGATAAAATGTTTTGTGAAGAGTCCTATTTAGGGATAAAGAATTTTCTGAAAGGTCCTGTTTTAAGATAAATTATTTTGTGAAAAGTCTTTTGAGGGACCTAAAATTTTCCTAAAATTGTCCCTGAAATTTGAGGATTCAATTATTATTGTTATTTGTCATAAAAATTTTAAACACACACAAAGAAAAAAAAAATCTATTATAGAAAATCCTATCCGAGAATTTGGTTCAAATTTCTGACCAAAGTTTCGAATGCATCAATCCGAAAAACGATTTTATGGCACACAAATCACTTATAATTCAATATACAAATACATTTATTAAAAAAAGAAAAGTATATTCTATTCCAAATTACTTCTTTAATTCAGTCTGCTGGTTTTTTAACGCTTAAAAATGGTTGCATGAACACATGTTCATGAAATTACATTAGCGAATTATATATAATTGAAATCACAAGTGTGAAAAAAAGTGAAAAAATATATGGAAAATTCAATAATTAAACACAGAAAATTGAAAATGCAAAAAAGTATACATATAAATATGTTATGGATTCATCACAGGATATCATAAACAAAATTCATAGAAAACATATGTTATTTCGTCTTATGTAGACGTAATTAAGCCCGAAAATGACAATTTTAAGCTTTTTATAATATATGAAATTAAAAAAAAAAAAAAAAAAAAAAAAAAAAAAAATCAAATGTAAGAAAAATAAATTAAAGAATGAAATAAATAAAATTAACTGTGCAAAAAATTAATTTTAATGCATATGCAATATACAATGATAACAATGATTAAAAGTACAGACACTACTCACCATAGGGAACTAAATTTGCAATAATGAAATAAGTTACTAAAAGTAGAGCAAGAGAGAAAGTAATCCATGATAAAACACTCTTTCCCCGTCGCTTCTTTTTTAGAAGAAAAAAAAAGTACCTATCTTTATACCGGTGTTTTATTACAAATTTCACTTTCACCTGTAGTTAAGAAACGCTTTGTTGAAAATAAACTTTGAAACCTAAAGAGTGATTGTTCTTTTATCATCCTCTGAATAACATCCAAAATATTCTAATATTTTATAACAAATATAATATGTTTTTTTTTTCAAAATCGCAAAACGTCCACTAAACCACAATCAAATAGTAAACTCTCAACACTTTACATATAATTTGGATATTTTTTGTACTACAATTAATGTTGGTTGCTGCATTGCTAATTTCATAATTTTCGTATCGATTCTATGTTTAATTTACAGTAACGAGAATAAGAAACGAGGAGAGTTCAATAATTATTGTCCCAAGTGTATATAAAATATTTTTACTGCGATGGTTGTTGTAGAATATCGAAGACTAATGTCTTAGATTCCTATATGCTCAATTTCATAACCGTAGATGCTATATTCACATATGTTTGGAGGGAGGCGTGAAAGGGGAGATTCTAGGGTGAAAGTATGATTTTTAACTTATGGAGCTTATGATTTTTCTGGAACAAAGCAAAATGCGCAAGTTTTAGTTTTAGTTTATTTTATTTTTTTATTTTTTATTTATTTATTTTTTTTTTTGGGGGGGGGTGAAACTTTTTGTAAACAAAATTATAATTAACAAAACAAATAACGTATTTAAAAAAATTCATGAGTTTCTGACATTTAAAAGCTCTAAGAAAGCACATTGCAATTGTTTTGTCGATAACATTGACTAGTTATGTATAAGAATGAAAAATGAATATGTTAATGTGCTAAACGAAGGAAGTTTTGAGAAATCGCTTTTTCCGAATTTCTGTTATTACCTTGTTTTAAATTCTCCCGTTGTGGCCCCTCAGTGTTTAGTTCTGAAAGAGCAACAAATTGCAGGACTGTCATAAAAAGCTTAATGTCAATATTTCCACAAGATTTGATAGCGGTGTTTGCCTGCTAGCGATAATGTCGTGGCAAGAGTTGCAAACAAAACGGCTACTGACCCCAAATTATATTTCGGGAAAAGGCCTTATCATCTTTTCACCCCTAAAACTCACTTTCTCGTGTCGGTCTATCCTTAAAAGTAAAGTTCATTAATTGCGGAATTATCGTGACTCAGAAAAATGAATTTTGACATATTTATACATAACACTGCAGGAGGTCATAATATGAGGTGTGAGCATCATTAGTATGAATAATTAAGGGACGGAAAGTTTCTGAAAAAGGTATGAATTGCTCTACATCTCAGACAGCCCTTTAAAAAAATCAAATCAGGCAAGTAAAATGATGAAATAAATTAAATTAAGACAATTCGCCAGAACCTCAATCAGATACATTTTCGCACACATATAATTATAACTTTAATAAAAGGAATAATAACCATTAACAGAAAAGCATCTCAAAGAAAATACAATATATATTTTTTTCTTTTGGCATATGAAAATGACAGATAAACGGTATGACCATGTTAGTCCATTTTACTTATACAGTGCAATCTTCATCATTCGAGCTTATTGGGGACCGCTAGTAACTTCGGATATCGGAAATCTCGGTTAATAGAAATTGTGTATAAAAACTGGTCATGAACACGAATTTAACATGTCTTGGAATAACAAACAATAGATTTTTTTGTGGTAAAAATAAATATTGAAATTATTTCATACCTCAGCAAATTATTAAAAAACTTGATTACCAGTAGTAAATTTTAAAAAAGCAAAGTAAAAGATTTTTAACTATATACTATGTTAAATATTGAAAGATGCATTTTCAAAAATAAAATAAGTGTCAAAAAATAATATGACAATACAATTGTTTGATATTTTTTACTTGACCTATGTAAGAAAATATAATTTGAAACTATCCTTAAAAAATTATAGCAATAAAGTAAAAATATTTTGCTATTACAATATACAAGCAATGAAGTTACCATTTTATCGTAGCCTCGATTTTCTATCAGTGGTTTACTGCTCACATCAACTTTCGAGCAACAGAAAATTTAAAACCGCTTCTTCTCTCCAAATATTTTAAAAATAGACAATAAACTAAAAAATGCGTTTTTTTTTTTTTTTTTTTTTTTTTTTTTTTTTTTTTTTTTTTGTGGTTTATGCACAAAAAATAGAAAACGAAAGGAAGAAAGAAAGAAAATAATAATCAGACTTTATTATCTGCTCGGTTAATCGAGGTTCTACTATATTAAGTTTTATTCAATGCAGACGTCATAAGGATAAATCAAAAGTTTTTGTGTCCTACTGAATGGTCACACGGGACTCCTGCGAGTATCCTGCGTAAATCGGACATTTACAACACTAGTATTACACACCATATTAAATTTAAGATTGATACCGCTTTCTCCCGAAATATTTTTCTACCTATAACGAAAAGCAAAGTTGCAATATTGAAATTTTAGGGTGGGGGGGGGGGGGTATGTTAAAATTGTTCTCAAATCCAAACAAGATACTTTCTGACAAAATTTTATAATTCATTCTTGTTATTTTTCGCAAACATATCAAATTGACCGGTAAAAAACTGTATAATCAAACAGTTATTTTCATTTTTTGTTTCCTAGATTTCAGCTTTTTCTTTTCAGGCTGTCTGTTCTCAACTGATCAACTCAATAAGCGTAAAATGTTTTGACACATTTATAAATTTATTTTTTAATTTAGAAATATAAAACGGGAAAACCGGAACTATTGAAGCGATTTGGAATCAAACTGAATTTTCCATTTTTTGATCAATAAATTACCTATTAAGTTATAAGTGAATTCGATCACGTGACAAACTCGTTTCTCACCCCATTTTGAGTGGCTATTCTTCTTCAGTGAAAAGTCGGTTCAAAATGCTCACTTTCACACTATTTACTAAAAAGTCTATTGTGTTTGAAAAAGAAAAGAAAGAGGGGGGGGGGGGTCAACGAGTGCGATTAGATAGTTTCTGAACAACGACATCTGCTAGTTTCATGCATTTCTGAACAAAAATAAATTAAAACTTATGTCATAAAATTGCAACTTTTGATTTAAGAACCGCTTTAAGAGCAGAAGGTTTTTCAAAAAATCTTGTCAGAATGGTTTAATATACAATAAAAATCTATTCGTCAGCTTTTAATGGGATTTCATTTATAACATGAATCAAAAAGACTTCTTTGCTATATCATTATCGTAAAATATCAATTTTACATATAAATATCTCAAAAATTAAACGCAAGCTGCATTCCAATTCCAAAAGATGTCTCCTGTACGTAAATTGCACCTGGCATAATTTTCACTGCAGGAGTAAATTGCATCTGGTGAATTTTGGCTGCAAAATTTCTTTTAAGAAAATTAGTACTCGGAAGAAGAAAAAAAAAAAAAATTCCGGTGAGCAATGTGAAAATTTTTCGAATATTTTCTAACTCATTTAAAAACATAAAACAATAACGTTTACTGACATAATTGCAGTTATCGGTGATCACTGCCTCGGGACAGTAGTCTTTTTCTCTCCTGCATTGTCACATTTGGAAATTTTGATAACATTATCTGAAAAATCTCCTAATAACTGTTCGATTGCATGGTTTCTTAATAAGAGTGCCTGTTAATTTGATACATTTACGAATAATAACAAAAATGAATTATGAAAATTTTTTCAGAAAGAATCCTGTTTGGAATCGAGAAATTTTACATAGCCAAACTTCATTTTTTGTTACAAAAATAAAAAGAGATTTTAATCAATACCTTAGGTACAAAAACATTTCGAAAGAGGGGGAAGGGAGTAATTAACCTTTAATTTAATACGGTCTACATCCCAATTTGCTGTCCCGTGTAACCACAGTGCGGGACACAAAAAGTTTTGATATTTTCTGATGCACAAATTCTTTAAATTTCTTTACCGCGCTATTATTGCGATCTGCGCACCGAGAGAAACTTAATACTAGTAAAGCCTGTGGAGATAGAACATATGCATCATAATGAAAATTTTTTACAGTTCCTTCCAAAGAAATACTTCTTCAGTCTTTATATAGGGCTCCCAAATGGTCCGCGAACTGAACATCAGAATTTTCTTAGAGAAATTTTCTTTTTAGTTTTTTCTTGCAAATTGTCAAAAAACCACCTTTGGAAGTTGATTCTAGCGCAAGCGTATCATAAAATTTTCTGTTAAAAAATACTGATGTTCAGTTCGCGGACCATTTGGGAGCCCTGTTTATACCTACCCAGAGAAAAATCTTTTTAAAACGGAATTTTTTTGCTGTTCCTAGCAATTTTGTTTTCACATGTTTTTATCTTGTTCAGTAAAATTCTTTAAACTAAAACTGTTTATAGCTGAATTTTGTTCTAAAAGTAAAAAATTTTCTGTCCTTATTTTATCAAAGTTAAAAATTTTGTAATAGTTTGAATCTGTTTGATGCCCCAGTTAGCTGCAAGTATAAGATGTGAAATCTTGATCCAAGATTTGGAGAATAAGTTTCAAACATGAAGATAGAATAGTACTATTTCTATCTTCATGGGTTCAAACCAGAGCTCTAAACCTTATATCCCCGTTTGGTCCTGAGACAATTTTAGATTTAGTCAGGGAAATCACCAACATGCTTTGAGAGGAACCCTGTTGTAGAATTAATACACCCCAAATAATGTACAAAAAAAAATATGTGTGCCACTCGGGGACTGCCGCGGTAAAGTTATTGCATAGCATTTTTTATCAACTTATGCAAAAATACCGCGTCAATGTCTGCTGAAGTCTATCGAAGGATACCTTCCCGAAGTCTGCCAAACTGAAACTTCGTTAGCCGAATTGTTAGGAATTTTTCTCGTTGCGGAATTCTTAAATTCGGTCGCCGCGCTCAAAGCCCGCGATAAAAGCTATGCAATAGTTTAATAAATTACCAAACAAAATTTGGTCGCGCTACGAAAATTAGATCGCGAGTTATAAGCATTTTAAATTTTTCGACCCTCACGGTGGGGGGGTCTCCTGTCACCAAAAATTAACACTGTCTCATAAAAAAATTACCAAACAAAATTTGGCCGCGCTACAAAAATTAGATCGCGAGTTATAAACATTTTAAATTTTTCGACCCTCACCGTGGGGGTCTCCTGTCACCAAAAATTAACAAAATCTCATAATAAATTACCAAACAAAATTTGGCCGCGCTACGAAAATTAGATCGCGAGTTATAAGCATTTTAAATTTTTCGACTCTCACCGTGGTGGGGGTCTCCTGTCACCAAAAATTAACACTGTCTTATAATAAATTACCAAACAATATTTTGCCAAGCTACCAAAATTAGATCGCGAGTTATAAGCATTTTTAATTTTTCGACCCTCGCCGTGGGGTGTCTTCTGTCACCAACAATTAACAATGTCTCATAATAAATTACCAAACAAAATTTGGCCGCGCTACGAAAATTAGATCGCGAGTTATGAGCATTTTAAATTTTTCGATCCTCACCGTGGGGTGTCTCCTGTCACCAAAAATTAACAGTCTCCAAATAAATTACCAAACAAAATTTGGCCGCGCTACGAAAATTAGATCGTGAGTTATAAGCATTTTAAATTTTTCGACCCTCAAAGTGGGGGGTCTCCTGTCACCAAAAATTAACAGTCTCAAAATAAATTACCAAACAAAATTTGGCCGCGCTACGAAAATTAGATCGCGAGTTATAAGCATTTTAAATTTTTCGACCCTCACCGTGAGGGTCTCCTGTCACCAAAACTTAACACTGACTCATAATAAATGAATAAACAAAATTTGGCCGCGCTACGAAAATTAGATCGTGAGTTATAAGCATTTTAAATTTTTCGACCCTCACCGTGGGGGGTCTCCTGTCACCAAAAATTAACAGTCTCAAAATAAATTACCAAACAAAATTTGGCCGCGCTACGAAAATTAGATCGCGAGTTATAAGCATTTTAAATTTTTCGACCCTCACCGTGAGGGTCTCCTGTCACCAAAACTTAACACTGACTCATGATAAATGAATAAACAAAATTTGACCGCGGTACGAAAATTAGATCGTGAGTTATAAGCATTTTAAATTTTTCGACCCTCACCGTGGGGGGTCTGCTGTCACCAAAAATTAACAGTCTCAAAATAAATTACCAAACAAAATTTGGCAGCGCTACGAAAATTAGATCGCGAGTTATAAGCATTTTAAATTTTTCGACCCTCACCGTGAGGGTCTCCTGTCACCAAAACTTAACACTGACTCATAATAAATGAATAAACAAAATTTGGCCGCGCTACGAAAATCAGATCGTGAGTTATAAGCATTTTAAATTTTTCGACCCTCACCGTGGGGGTTCTCCTGTCACCAAAAATTAACAGTCTCAAAATAAATTACCAAACAAAATTTGGCCGCGCTACGAAAATTAGATCGCGAGTTATAAGCATTTTAAATTTTTCGACCCTCACCGTGAGGGTCTCCTGTCACCAAAACTTAACACTGACTCATAATAAATGAATAAACAAAATTTGGCCGCGCTACGAAAATTAGATCATGAGTTATAAGCATTTTAAATTTTTCGACCCTCACCGTGGGGGTTCTCCTGTCACCAAAAATTAACAGTCTCAAAATAAATTACCAAACAAAATTTGGCCGCGCTACGAAAATTAGATCGCGAGTTATAAGCATTTTAAATTTTTCGACCCTCACCGTGAGGGTCTCCTGTCACCAAAACTTAACACTGACTCATAATAAATGAATAAACAAAATTTGGCCGCGGTACGAAAATTAGATCATGAGTTATAAGCATTTTAAATTTTTCGACCCTCACCGTGGGGGTTCTCCTGTCACCAAAAATTAACAGTCTCAAAATAAATTACCAAACAAAACTTGGCCGCGCTACGAAAATTAGATCGCGAGTTATAAGCATTTTAAATTTTTCGACCCTCACCGTGAGGGTCTCCTGTCACCAAAACTTAACACTGACTCATAATAAATTACCAAACAAGTTTGGCCGCGCTACGAAGATTAGATCGCGAGTTATAAGCATTTTAAATTTTTCGACCCTCACCGTGGGGTGTATCCTGTCACCAGAAATTAACAATGTCTCATAATAAATTACCAAACAAAGTTTGGCCGCGCTACGAAAGTTAGATCGCGAGTTATAAGCATTTTAAATTTTTCGACCCTCACGGTGGGGGGGTCTCTTGTCACCAAAATAAATAAGTCCACCAAAATAAACACTGTCTCATAATAAATTACCAAACAAAATTTGGCCGCGCTATGAAAATTAGATCATAAGAAACATAAGTTTGAGACTTGATATTCTAATATCTGAAAAATACCGCGTCAATGTCTGCCGAAGTCTACCGAAGGATACCGTTTCGAAGTTTTCCGAAAGGAAACGACGTTAGCCGAGTGTTAGGTTTTTTCGTTACCGATGTGTTAGGATTTTTTCGCGTTACGGAATTTTTGGATTCGGTCACCGCGCTCAAAGCCCGCGATAAAAGCTATGCAATAGCTTAAAAAAAAAAAAAAAAAAAAAAAAAAAAAAAAAAAAAAAAAGTTACATTTTACCGAAATGGAAAAAAACACTTTCAGCAATTATCATTCATAAACAAAACTGTTACCGAATCCTTTTGTATGTGCCTGTATAAATGAACGATAAATGCTATGCTCAACCTTACATTGTAAAAAAAAAAAAAATGAAAATGCTATGCTCAACCTTACATTGTTCAAAAAAAAAAAAAAAAAAAAAAAAAAAAAAAAAAAAAAATGAAAATGCTATGCTCAACCTTACATTGTTAAAAAAAAAAAAAAAAAAAAAAAAATGATTTTACGGTAATTGTACAAGTAATCGGGACACCAGTAAATTAATTGTTTTTTAATTTAAAAATTTCCGTAAATTACAGAAAATTTTCCGTTTCAACAAGGAGTTTTTCCGCTATAAAGCAGTAAATTCTACATTGTCATTTTATACTGCCAATAGTTAAAAGTAAGTTTTTAAGTTGTGCTGTTTGTTTTTGACTTTGTTTAAACTTTGCTTAATTCTTCAAAAATGTGGGATTGCATTCTTATAAAAGAATTCAAGTGTTCCATGTACTGGAGAAAATTCCTAAAAGTGAATTTTCTAACTGAATTAAATTTTGGTATATTATATGCTGTACATGCAATCTATACAAAACTGAAGATAATTAGGCTACCTATTCGACTATGGGAAGTTTATGCTAAAACCAAGCTTTATGTTTTCTAAATCGCTTTCTCACGTATCTGCTTTCACATAATGTAACAATAAGTTCCGTTAGTATAGTTTCCTAGATGTGTTGGAAAGTGTCTTATAATATCTGCGCTTGACGCATGGATTTTCGTTCTAGTTAAATTTGTAAATAACTTTAAATTTCACTTCTTTTTTTCTGATATCCCAAAAAAGAAAAATATATAAAATAAAATAAAAAATCACCATTCTACTAATTCTGGTGTGTTAGCAAAACAAAAACAGGTATTCTTACAATGCAATTATGCAATTGACTTCGTCCTAACTTTCTGGGAACGCGATTAAACTTCCCTTTGAACTGCAACGACACGGAGGCAAAGGTCAGAACGAATTCCAGATAATGTAACAGGACAGAAGGACTGATGCTTTAGCATTTTCTGATAACGCACACCGGGATGGCAGAGATGTTTTGGTTACCGTACAACAAAGCTGATTATGTTTCGGTTTACATACTTCTTTTTTCTTTTTTCTCCCCCGCCAGAATAGGTACCGCTGTTTTCAAAACCCAAACAGGATACTTTCTGACATATGTTTAATTCCTTTTTGTCCGTATTAGTATCATATTGACATGTGCTCTTATCGAGAGGCTGTGTTATCGAACTATTTGTACTGTTTTCGGTAAAGGTATAAAATTTTTCAGAAAATTCTGTTAAAGTGGGAATTTTCAACTAAATTTCCACAAGAGACGGCACAGGAAAGGAAGAAAACACATGTTCTAGGCGTGTGCGTAAAAATTTCTATGGAATGCCATCAGAATGTATGTACACAGCTCCGGCCACGTTTATAGCTCAATGTTAGAATACCAAATAAAACTATAAATATGCAATATCACCCTTTGAAATTGAATGCGAGATTAGCTTTACAAAGCACTGATTGAAAAATAAATAATACATAAAGAAGGGGGGAAATGTTATCAACAAACTTTACAGCTCAGTAAGTGGTTAGAATTATGACAATGTTCTGACATGCTAGAATTTGTGTACATTGCATTTGGGAAAAAATACTAATTTTTTATTATAATTTAGTTATTTAGATACATATTGTATCGGTTGTAACACACTACATTTCCATTTCCATTTTGTATTTAAAATAGTACTTACTTATTAAATAAATATTCTTTGACTTCGTTCATACGTTTTAAAGGAGATTGACCCGTAAGCGGTAGCGCTACACTACGCGGAAGACTCGTACGTACAAAAATTTATCGAGTCTGTCATAAAGTTAAATCTGAAAACGGGACCACCTAAACGATTTCTCTTATCCATGTCGTCAGTTACTCACTCCCACTTTTTTGGGAGGTCAGCTCATACAACGAGAGCAGTCT
Organism: Maratus speculifer; assembly: GCA_964019185.1. Taxonomy (NCBI): domain Eukaryota; kingdom Metazoa; phylum Arthropoda; class Arachnida; order Araneae; family Salticidae; genus Maratus; species Maratus speculifer. Next base: position 201,619,415 of record OZ025298.1, read on the forward strand.
ACCTGTTTATTGTCCTCTCTTCAGGTAATTTCGTTCTCCAACAAGCACATGATTAGGATTACTTAGGTCGGATCTTGTAAAGTCTGAAAAGGTCGATTTGGAGGCAATGTCCAATCCATTGTCCAGCACTCCCCGGACGACTTTTGTCCCTTTTATCTACCCCTCAAAACAAGATTCGAAACGCACCGTCTCCACCATGACACCTGCAAAAAGTTTCTTTTCACAGGGGAGGAAAAATATTTGTGTTTTATAAGAGGGATGCTAATTGATGTCCTTCTGTCCTCCAGGTGAGAACGCTCAGGGAGGTCTGGTTCACAGAAAGTCTATGGTTGGGACAGGCAAAGAAGAGTTGAAGATCTTTTCTAATCCAGAACTCGCGTTTTTCCAATACCAGAGGTGGGCAAAATACATCAAAAAATCATTTTCGATACAAAATACATTGGTTTTAGAACCTAAAATACGAAATACAAAATACTTTCCTATTCAAAAAAATTCAAAATACAAAATACACGTATTTTGAAAATACATTTAAAATACAAAATACATTTGAAATTTTTAAAAGTTTGTGTATAACATTGGGGGTTTTTACAGACTGTGTCCGGCACGGTCAACAGGCTGGTTTCAGACATTTTTTTAATCCAAAACATTTTGGCCGGGCGGGCCCTGAAATGCTCTTCAGTTGTTCCGGGCTGGTCCGGGCCAAATGTCCGGTTTATATTTTCCTGAAGGATAGTCTCAAATGGACCTGTTCATTACTCTTTCGGGTGCTTTACTTTTTTCTGTGCAAATTCGGGCCGGGCCTGATTTTTTCTGTCCAGACTGGACTGAGACTGGACTTCATCCTTTCTAGGGGTTTGAATTAGACAAAAATTGTAGTATTTTTCCGAATCCAGCACGTAAGTTGGGTATCCTGTCCAGGCCTGAACTATCCAAAAATCAGTACTATCTGGCCCGACCCAACAGTTTTTTCCAAATAATGTATGTATTTTTAAATTGCTATAATTTTACAGTTGAAAGTTTTAATTTTATCATTTTTAAAGAATGGTAAGTATATTTCTGGACAATAAAATTAAAGCACAAGAAAAGGAACTCTGAAAATAAATCTGTCAAGCAATCCTGTCTTAAGGATGTTCTTAAATCCAAATGGTCAACTTTATAAAATAAGTTTTGATTTGTTTTTTGTTCGAAATAGATGAAAATAGCAAGTGTTATTATTCAAAAGTAATCGAATGGAACTCATTTTCCCGTGTTTTTGCAAACACAATAAGTGTTTCAGAAAATAGTGTAAAAAGTGGGCGTTTTGAATTGCATTTGTGCACGTAGGAAGATTAAGCACTCAAACAGAAACAAGAAACGTGTTTATCGCATGAACATAATCGCTTATGTATCAATAATTCATTGATCAAAAAATCGAAAATACAGTTCGATTCCAAATCGCTTCCATAGTCGAGTCTTTCAATTTATATATTTCCGTTAAAAAATGAGTTTGTAAATGTGTCAAAATGTTTTTCGCTTGTTAAGCAGAGTACATGAGAACAGCCTTAAATGGCAAATGTGTTAATTCATGCAAAATGGATTTAATAACAAGCAAAAAGAATATAATAAATTTAGAGAAAACTGCGTATCAGCTGAAAGGAAATCTGTTAAAGGATTTTTTCCCTTTTAGATTTTTAGAGCCAGGGCGTGCGAAAAAAACTGCGTCCGGGGCAATGTTTCAATTTGGCGCCCCTTAAATTTCCACGCCCGGAGCGACCACTCCCTTCGCCCCCCCCCCCCCTTTTTTTTTTTTTTTTTTTGCACGGCGCTGGATAGAGCTCCCACAAAATTTTTGTCACTTACAAACAAATTCCCAAGATGGACCTTTCTAAAAACAATCAAATGATATTCAGGACCTTCTAAAACATATAAATCCATCAAAAACCTGAAGTAGATGTTTTCGCGAATCCTATACTTTCTTATTGTAAAGATAGAGGAAAGAAAAAAGAGCGAGAGATTGAAAATCAAAGTGTCAATTCAGTAGTTATTCTTACACGCATATATAAACACACATATATAAAAGAATTGTATAATCTCTTTCGTTGGAAGTTTTTTAAAAAGTGTATATAATTCGGTCACTACAATACAGATATAAGTATATTTCCCATGAATAATAAATAAGATAAAATTTTATGAGAAATATTAAATAAACAACATGTTAAACATTTTCATTTAATTTCTAGAAATATCATAATATATAACAATACGAGGTTCTGAATATCATGACACCAAATAATTTTTTGTTGTTTTTTAAGTGATGGTTTTTACTGTTTAATAGATAATTAGTGTATTCCACTTGTGCATCGCTCTTCTTCATGGTCTGTTTCAACACTTCGAGGGGCAAGCAATTGTGTTTCTGTAATATTAAATTCACATCGGAATAATCGAAAAATTTTAATTTAAAAATTAAAAATAAAAGCAATTTTGGGACATTTTTGAACCAAAGTTGAGTATATAAAGTTTAGTTAAAAGTTTATAGTGTGAATCTTGATTAAAATTAAGTGGGATATAATCAGTGTTGAATTCAGACACTTTTCTCCGGGAGGGCATTCAGTGACTGCGGAGGGGGACATTATAGAATTTCCGGGGGGGGGGGAGGGATTGTACTTTTTGACAATTGAAAACGCAAAATTTCAATTTTCTGAGGGGGACATTTTATTGCTCCGGGGGTGATGCCCCCCCGGACCACCCTCTGAATTCCAACACTGGATATAATATATTTCACTGCCCCTCAAGAAGTTAAAGACCCTACATTCTTGAACTGGTCATAGCATTAAAATTACTTTAAATACTCATAACGTTTTTTCCATCATTCATATTGTAAAACTGTATTTAAAACTCATGTATACTATATTTGTTATGATGACTGCAAATTAAAATTTGCTATTTATTTTCTTTAAGCATGAATAGCCTACTATTCTCTTAGCGAATCTTTTATTGATATTTGTTTTTGATTAATTTGCAAATCAAATGTTAAACATTTTGGAACTCTGTACAATGAACATCAATCTGGCTTGATACATAAAAAATCTCAGAATACACGAGATACATAAATAATTGCACAATTAATAATGTGTACTTTTCTATGTTTATAAATCGGTAAAAAATAATGTTTAATTATTATTATTATTTTAAATTTTATTCTAAAAAAATTATGCACATACCCAGAGCCATGCGAAAGGGGGAGCGAAGGGGATGGTCGCACTGGGCGCGGAAATTTAGGGGGCGTCAAAATTTATACTACCAATGTCACTTTTAGCTTGTCACAAAAAAAAAAAAAAAAAAAAAAAATGGCGCGGGGTGGCGCGAAATTGAGTTTTTGCCCCGGGCGAGGTTTTCTCTTCACATGTCCCTACACATATCCGCTCATTTAAAACCATAAATATATATCAAAATAACTATCAAAATCATAAATATATAATAAATCTGCTGTAGAGGAATAATTTTGTAATTAACTTGATTAATATTTTTATCAGTAATAAAATTTTCATCTGAGAAATTTTCGTTTGAAAATTTCGTTTCGAAGTTTTATTACTTATAAATTCAAAAAGGAACAAAACTTCGGTTTCGGACAGTAACTTTGTTTCGGTCGGACACCATTTCATATTTTATATTTTCACTAAAAAGGCACTATAAAATGAAACATAAAATGAGCAAAAAAAGGCGAAATGACGTTACATAAAAATGTATCTCCATTAACGACAGGTCTATAACCAAAACTCCGGTATTTAACATACTCAATCGTAAATACAATTACTAAAAATCTGATCTCTATATCAATAAATAGAACTATTTAGATAATAAAATTATCTCCCAATTAAATGAATATCAGGGGTGGGTTAAAATATGCCCGAAATTTGATAAAAAGGATACAAGGAAACTAGATAAAATATTGCAATCAAGGTATAACGATATAAAACTAAAAATTTTACCTTTAAATCTGTTTTAAAATGCGTTGTTGCGTCGAAGGTTCCACTTATAACGATAGACTTTGTTGTAAACATTTGGCATGCTGCTTTAACTTTGACGTTACTATGAACGGAAATTATTTTTAAAAAATTGCCCATCTAATATAGCGCAACGTGCACTATCGCAATTCATTTATATATTGTTATCCGGAGCTGGGGCAATATCAACCATTCTTTCACGAGATTTAAACATACATTAAATTTCTTTCTGCTGCTACATTAGCTTTCTTTCTATGGTTCTTAAAAAGTACTATACACAGCAAAACTCTGAATGATTCTTCCTGTTTATCACACAATAGTTTTTGTCGTTCTCACAGCAACGTTATAATTATAAAAACTAAAACGTTAGAATTGTACATGTACAGTTCAGCAAAAATGCTTAAGTAAAACAGAAACATTCATTCTAATCCTTATCATAGCAATAGTTGAAAAAGTATGTTTACATTAACTTCTAGAAACGAATCCCATCAGACAAAAGAAAACAGAAAGGCACCTGTTTTGCTTTTGTGAATCTTACATCTGCGGAGGTTTAAACGAAGCAACTTGAAATCTACAGAAATGTATTTTGAGTATGAAATGTATTTTCAAAATACAAAATACTTGGAAAAAGTTTTTCAAAATACATTACTAAAATACTTTAGTTTCGTCGGGATAAAATACAAAATACAAAATACAAATGAATTTTGAAAATGTATTTCAAATACATGTATTTTCGATACTGCCCATCTCTGTCCAATACAAATACATAAAGAAAAAAAATTGCTTGTTAAACCAGCTGTATATACGTAAATTTAAAAAATAAAATGTTTAGAAGATCTTGAAGTAAAATATTATTGTGAACCATCAAAGTTAATGATAAAAAGTATATTTGAATTTGAGTACTTATGTCGTACCTTCTTTTCTCTCTCTCTCTCTCTCTCTCTCTCTCTTTTATATAATAACAGGATTTCTTAACTTCCTCAGTCCTGATGTCGCCTGTACGGAAACTAAAGAACACCATTTAAATTAAGTTAAATCCTTCTAGAATTATTAAAATTACTTTTAAACCTTTTTAATAAGTATCAATATATTGACTGATACATCTTTGTAGATGTTTTATAGTTATTTTTAACTGGCTTTTGTGGTCCATCGTAACATTTGCAAGGCTGAGAAGGTTAAGGTAGACACATCTGAAATACGAAAAAATGCACCATAAGCTCAAACATTTAAAAAAAGACCATTAGTATTATCTAAATTTTAAAAAAAAAATCGTTTAACATTGCAAAGTTTTATTGTAAAAAAGGAAAAAAAAAATTAACGTTACCCCATAAAATTGGTGGCAACATGCTGCCGACAATTTTAAAGGGTAATTTAATTCATATAATGATGTAATTTAAACTGATAAAACTGGTTTAATCTTACACATTAGTCCAACGTAACACCAGCAAGGCTGCCACCAATTTTCTGGAGTAACATTGCATAATTTTTTTTACGTATTTCTGGCATATTTTCAGATTAAATTTTAAACGCAAAAGTATGATATATTTGCAAGTATGATTTTGAAGTGATTTAAAATCGATAAACGAATTACATTTTAAAGCGTGTTTTGTAGATTTTCTTTTCTTTTTTTTTTTTTTTCCAACTAGTCGCCTTTGGAAAAGATCAAAACAAAAACATTCAATTTTCTTTGGAAACTCCAACTTTGAAAGTATTCTCTGAAAGACTTTTTACTTTTAATTAAAAAAAAAAAAAAGAAAAAAAAATGGATTACATAGGATGGATTAGGTTACATAGGATGGACATTAATGGATTTTGATTGCATAGTTAAATACATAGTTTAATAGCACTTTTCAGTTTTATGCGGTGAGACAACAGTGATTTAAAAGATGCGTCAGAAAGTAGCCAGTTTAGAGTTAAGAACAATTGGGGGTCGTTCAAGTATTATGTAAGCAATAAGGGGGGGGGGGGGAGGTCCAGTGTCTATTTAATTTTGCTGATAAGGGGGGAGGGATCACGAGAATTCGTACGTAAGCATTACACAATGAAGTAACTATAGTTTAACAAGAAAAAAACAAAAGACCATAAATTGGGTGAGCGTTCAGCGGATGTTGAATGACTTGAGAAAACAGATATGGAGTAAACAAGGAATGTAAACGAGAAACATTCTAGCTGGCCACTATATTGAAAACGCAATAATAAGCAATGCTGAAACATGGATTCAAAGATCTTGGACACCAGAAAATAAATGTGAATGCCGAACACATAACATCTATGATTCTTGTTAAAATGTTTAGTGAGTTATGTGTCTAAGTTGAAACTTGTTGTATTTCTTAAAGGAGTTTTTTTTTTTTTTTTGGGGGGGGGGATAAGTGCTATAAATAATAACATATTAAAAACTATCTTGTATTTTATGAATTGTTTAATGCAATAAGTGACAATATGTTGAGCCGATTTTGTTTTCCTTCGATACCACAACCCCTATATATCTATTTATGTAAATTCACTGGACTAATAATGTAAATTTATCGCAAATTGTAATTTTTTATGGCAAACAATTTTGATGTTAGAATGTCATAAAATCCTAAGTAAGCAAGGGGGGGGGTCTAGAATTTACTTATTTTTCCTTACAAGGAGAAAGGAGGAGTACAAAATGACTAAAAATATGCTTTACGCACTTGAACGGTCCCACAGCCTTAAATGTATATTACAAAACTGAGGATCTTTCTTGTTACGAAAGTAAATAATACTCAATGTTTATCCTCTTTTTAGAATCTGTACCTATTTGAAGTAAATCGGCGCGATTTCCCTTTCGATTTTTTTTTTCTTTTTTTTTAAGGCTGGGGACAACTTAACCCTGGCCAATTATTACAGAAGAGAAATTTTTCCCACGATCCCTTACGTCCCCCTTTTTCCCCCCACTATCATTCACATTTTGGAGTACATTTTGATCATGTGTGAAAAGAGGAAAAACCCTTAATACATCTGTATTGGATTGAAAAATGTAAATAGATAAAAAGAGCACTTTTATGATGAATGTGATGTGTCAAAGCTTACACTACACGTGATTGCTCTTCACTTCATGAACGACTCACGGAATAATCACTCGAGGCGCTTGGAATGATGGGTAAAGAGCAATCATGAGGAATGTTAGGTGTTCAACCAAAGGGAACACAGGAATTCTCTTCTATTAAAGCATAGGGTTTTTTATTTTTTACCTTTTTTTATTATTATTATTGCAAAGAAAGCGATGAATCAAAGAACGGATGTAAAAGCTCCGAAAAGATACATCATGGATTTGACATGTCAAATAGGACTGTCAAAAACGTTTAATATATACGTATCAGTTACTTCGTGTTTGCAGCGAAATCTTTTATTGAAAAGAGAGAGATGTTTTTTTCAGAGGAAAAAAAAATAAAACGTAAAAAAATTCGAAAAAAAAAAAATATATATATATTGATGTGCGCCTTTTTTTTCCTTCTCAATTTTAAAGATACTTTCAAGGTTTAAGTTTTCATTTTCTTTCTGTATTCTCCCCTCCCCCCCCCCCCCCCCAAGCCCTGTGTAGATTAACCCGGAAGAGATGAATGACAAAATATATTACAAAAAAACGTGTGGTCTTAACGGGCACTTTTAGCTATTGATTCAGTAAGGCATCCCTATTTAAATATTAATATGAAATTATGCAGATATGCAGTTTGAGCATTTGACTTGAGATAGTTCTCAAATATATATTTTTCTCAGCATTAAAAATGCAAAACTTTGAAATATTTATGGAGTCATTTTTAAACATAAATGCAATTATTATTATTCGTAATGAACTGCTTTTGAATTATATAAGTGATTGTTGTCTCATGAGGACAGTTCTTTTTCTTTTCTATGCTGTCGCATCCGGAAATTTGGTTCAAAATAGCTATACTTTGGGTGCCTTCTTGAAAATATCTTTTTTTCTTTATGGAAAAAAAAAGTGGAAGAAACTGCTTGATTATACATATGGTTTTAAAAAGATTGCTTGCCAATTTCAAACATTTGAGAAAGAAAAAAAAATAATTAAAGAATGTATCAGAAAAAATTCACATCTTTGAACTAGAGTAGCTTGTTCACCGATGAAAAACTCTCTAAAACTGCATTTGGAAAAAAATAATTTCCGGTTTGATTTCTTCAAACACGGAAATTCTCTGTAGATCATTTTCTTATCAAAACAAAAACTTCATCAATCTAAGCTCAAAATTATTTAAAATCCCCCAAGTGAAAATACAGAAATTTCGTCAACTCACGATGGTGTGAAAATCCCCCAAGTGAAAATACAGAAATTTCGTCAACTCACGATGGTGTGCTTACCGGAACTTTTAAGTTTTTTTTGGGGGAGGGCAATTTTTTTTTTTTTTTTTTTTTTTTTTTTTTTTTTTTTTTTTTTTTTTGAGCTATCCGCCGTGTTTTGAAAATTGATTAAAAATCCACACTGTAATAAGATTTTCTTCGAGTCTCACCCCCTTCATTTCTTATGAAAATCTGAAATGCTCTATTTCTTGGTATTAAAGAAGAATATTTTGGAATTTTGTGCTTATTATGGGCTATCGTAGATTCGACTTTATTACTAAAAGTAATATTAGTATAATTGAACCTCATTAACATGAACCTCAATTCCATTCATGTTAACAGTAATTTATGTTATCAGTATCAAATCTTTGTATTCATTTTTAAAGGGGACTGTGAAAATAATTCGTGTTAAAAGTAATTCAATTTCGTGTTCATGTTAACGAGGTTTGTCTGTATATATAAGCATATTTTGTAAGTATTGATAACCGAGTAGCGGCTTCAGCACAATGGAGCGATTGTTTATCCAGATGTGAGTGCAATTTGATAATCAGTGAAGCTTAAATACGAATTAATAAAAACATGGAAAAACCTTTTTCTGCTTTGACCGATATAAATATCGTTTTGTTATTGTTTTTTTTTTTTTTTTTTTTTAAATCATATGAAATTTGTTAAAACATATCAAATTTGAATCTAGGAAAAAAAGTGACCGGAAAAAAAGTTATCGGAAAAAAAGTGACATAAACTACAAAAGCGGAAAAAAGTGACACGGAAAAAAGTGACGCGGGAAAAAAGTGACAAGGAAAAAAAGTTACCGGAAAAAAGTGACAAAGAATTGATTTTGGGGATTTATTATTGATTTTCGGGATTCATTGCTTAAGTATGAAAGGGGGATCGGGGAGGGGGGCTCATAGTTTAGGTAAATAGGTTTTTCATGCTGAATTAACTGTTTTGGTTCAATTTTTGAATATACGTTCATCCTGAAAAGACGCTTGTCTGATTAGTTTTGGGAAGGTACGATTACTCCCCCCCCCCCCATCCGTCCTCAATTAGATGCATGGGTTTTTATGCAAAATTGTCCAACGTGTGTCAAATTTGCATATAGGTTCTTTTCGATAAGGCTTATATAGTATATAATGCCTGAAGAGATTTAGGAGTTCTAATGGTTAAGTAAGAGAGGGAACGGGGGATAACCTTTCTAAAATTAAACTAATAACTTTTTACGCATAATTATCCGATTTGCTTAGAATTTTGGACATAGGTTCATTATGATAAGACGTATCTCTGATTAGTTATGGAGTTCTTCTGCTTATTATAAAGGGGGGCGAGCAATTATATCCTCCTTAAACTAGAAAAATAGGTTTTTATGCAGAATTATCCCATGTATTTCAAATTTTAAATATAGGTTCTTCCTGATAAGGTGGATCTCTGAATAGTTTTAAGGATTTAATATCTAAGTATAGAAGGAGAATAGAATATAACCCACCTTAAATTAAATTACTTTTTACGCACAATTATCAGATTTGCTTCAAATTTTGGATTATAGAACCATTATGATAAGGCGTATCCCTGATTACATATGGGGTTATTTTGCCAATTAAAAATTGGGGCGGGTGATTATTCCACCCCCCCCCCCTTAAATTAGATAAATTGTTTTTTATGCTCACTTATCCGATATATTTCATATTTTGGATATATGTTCTTTCTCATAAAGTGAATCCCGGAATAATTTTAAAGGTTTAATGGCTAAGTAAACACTGGGGGAACGGATGATACCCCCCCCCTCCTTAAATTAATAAATGGCTTTTTACGCAGATTTATCTGATTTGATTCAAATTTGTATTGGGCGTTCATTATGATAAGGCGAAGTCCTGATTAATTGTGGGTTATCCCCCGTTCATCGCTCTATACTTAGCCATTAAACCATTAAAACTATTCAGAGATTCACTTTATCAGGAAGAACCTATATCCAAAATTTGAAATACGTTGAATAGTTGTGAAAGAAAAAAAAACAATTTATTTTATTTAAAGAGTGGAGGATAAATCGCCCGCTTCCCCTATTTAATTATCAAAAGAACCCCATAATTAATCAGAGATTCGCCTTATAATTTTTTGCATAATTTTTTTTTTTAATCTCATTTAAGGTGGGTATAGTAATCACCCGCCCTCCTTTTTAATTACCAATAGAACCCCATAACTAATCAGAAATACGTCTTATCATAATGAACCCATGTCCAAAATTCGAAGCAAATCGGATAATTCTGCATGAAAAGCTATTTGTTTAATTTAAGAGGGGTTTCCTCCATCTCCCCTTTATACTTAGCCATTAAGTTCTTAAAACTATTCCGGAATTCACCTTACCAGAAAGAACCCATATTTAAAATTGAAATACATGGGATAATTCTGCATAAAAACATATTTATCTAGTTTGAGGAGGAGAATTGCTCGCTCCCCCCTTTATAATAAGCAGAAGAGCCCATAACTAATCTAAGATACGTCTTATCATAGTGAACTTATGTCCAAAATTTTAAGCAAATCGGATAATTATGCGTAAAAAGCCATTAATTTAATTTAAGAAAGGTTATCCCCCGTTCTCCCTCTATACTTAACCCTTAAACTCCTAGAATCTCTTCAGGCATTTTATATTATACATAAGCCTTAATGAAAAGATCCTATATGCAAATTTGACACACGTTGGATAATTCTGCGTAAAAACCCATTCATCTAATTGATGACGGATGGGGGAGGCGCAATCATCCCTTCTCAAAAATAATCAGGCAAGCGTCTTTTCAGGATGGACGTATATCCAAAAATTGAACCAAAACAGTTAATTCAGCATGAAAAACCCATTTAAGTAAACTAGAGCCCCCCCCCCCGATCCCCCTTTCATACTTAACCAATGAATCCCCAAAATCAATAATAAATCCCCAAAATCAATTCCTTGTCACTTTTTTTCCGGTAACTTTTTTTCCGCGTCACTTTTTTTCCGCGTCACCTTTTTCCGTATCACTTTTTTCCGCTTTTGTAGTTTATGTCACTTTTTTTCCGATAACTTTTTCTCCGTTTACCATCAAATTTGTGTTAAATAACATAATGTGACTCACACAACTAATGTGAAGTGGTCTGTGAGACCGCTACATTTTAAAGAGGAATAAAACGCGTCATAGTAGAGTATTTAGTTTTTGTACTAAACCTTTTGAACAGGACTGTTATAATTAAAATTTATCTATTTAAAAGTCTCTGGTGATAGTTACTAAAGTTCGTAACGAAACAAAACTCCCATAGTCTTTGCTGTTAAACTGAAAATTACGAATTAAACTATAAAAATGGAAAAAAGCAGTGGTCTGTGAAACCGGTAACATCAGTTAAAGGTTAAGACAAAAAGTCTGTCTACAACGGAATGATTTTCAAGTTTGTTTCAATTCCGTCTCAGTATGTTATAAAGTATTTGAATACGATACTATTTTTCTGGCTATGTACTGGAAAACTAAGCAGGTATTTTGATAACATAATGGGCAAATGAAATTTTTTTTAGCCTAAAAGCGCCAGGAACTCGTATGCAGGCCCTGGCCTATCATGTCCGGAAAGTAGGTTCAAATCTACGACATTGACAACAGTATTCATTAAGCAACAGGATGTTAACCGTATTTCTAAGTCTTCCACTGCATTCCACAAGTTGGTAGAATACAAAATAACTAACGGCAGACGCACCCGTCAACTAATAAAATACTAATATGATGCAGGAACAAAAAGTCCCATTGTTTCGATTATGTTCTAACGACCTTCGGCTGTCAGTCATGCATTCTATAGCTAAGGAGGGACAAAGGAATGTATATAAATTCCAAAGAGAAAAAAATGCTTTAAAAAAAATTACAGGACTCTTCATGAAAGTTATTTGTAGAGTCCAGGAAAGGTGCTTTACTCGTTTGATTTGTGATGGCCGGTTTGCAAGTTTTGGGTCATAGGGCGCTTTTTGGCGGCCATTAAATAACAGATGACTGTGAGCGGAAATATTTCGCCTAATGAGATAAAACAAGTAAAATCTTCGGAAAAATCATTATAAGAGTATTTTTACAGAAAGTACCCCTGATTTCAAGAATTTTTAAACTATTCTTCAAAGATTATTAATTTTGACTACCGAAGAATCAAAAACTTCCACTAATAATTTTTAAAAAAAGAGGAGCCGTAAAAAGATGACAGAATGAACCCACAATTCTTATTTTTATTTATTCATAAATATTTATTTGATTTAAATCGAAAATTACAATTGCAGTCTGTTTGTAAAGTTTTGTACAAATGGAATTGATCAAACGTAATTTTGAGGAAGGCAAATTAATTGGAACATTTTGATAAGATGAATAAACTTTAGATTTCAGACACTTTTCTGAAATTCCTGTAAAAACGGACAGAGAATTTTTCTTCGTGTGAGGAAGGAGGCCATTTAAAAAGGTTCTTATAAATTCTTTTATTCCAGTTTTTCATGAATTCTGGGTACCAACAACAATGTATTTCTAAAAGAATGTTTATGATATTAAACGGGAACTAAAAATTTTATAGTATGTTTGCTCTGTATTGTTGGTTAAGCTAGTTAAGAAAGTAAATAAGTAATTCATAAAAAAATATAAGTATATATATCCTTTTTTTTTTTAATGGAATAATGTATTATTGTTATTTTGTCATATTGATTTTATTTTCTTCTATGTGTATCTTTCTAATAATTTGTCATCTGAATAGCTTCCAGCCAGTCGGGTGTATTGTGAGTCGAATTCTTAGCTTTCAGCACGACTCATAACAGAAACTGGTTGGATGTTTTTGCTTTTTTGTTAAACTATACACCCCTGAAGAAGTAGTTTAATAGAAAAGCCTTCTACTGCCTTTTTATCCATTTATCTTTCATTATTTTGTTAATCTGCCTTCTATTTCACTTCAAACTTCAACTGTTTTCAATAAGATGATTGTAAAAATACTGGTTTCATTGGTTTATTGTATGGTAATATATGAATTACTCTGGTTATATAATGTCCATTTATCCACATATTTCTTAGTAATTTGGTAATCTGCCTTCTATTTCTCTTCAAACTTCAACTGTTTTTTAATAATATGAATGTAAAAATACTGGTTTCATTGGTTCTTTTATTGGTATTGTCTGAATAACTTTGGATGTATTTATAAAAGTATTTATATATATACATATCTATAGTTATTTCAATTTATATGGTCAGTACCGCATATACAGTCGACTCTCGTTAATTCGAAATCGGATAAATCGTATCTTCGCTTAGTTCGAACTAAACATGAAGTCCCGAAATTTTCAAGGGCAGAATAACGTTAAAAGTTTTCCTTTATTCGAATTCATTTTATCTTGACTTCGTTTAATTCGAACTAACGAGTATTCCGATTTTTTATATTTCCTTACATTCTCACCGATTTTAAATAACTTTCGTTCTTTCATTTTTGTTATTTTTTTTTTCGGAAACTAGTATTATTATCCCATTTATTTGTTACCCGCTTTCTTAATGTTCCGTCTGTCCATCTATAACATCTCCAACCCCTCTTCCATATGCTTGTTCCTAATACTTTAATTAGTTAATGTATTTATGACTTTTAATTCAATATTAAGTCATATTCTAATGATAATGGCTGAAATAAATTTAAAAAAAAATACTATAACATTAATTTCTTTCTAATAGTATTCCTTTAAACATGGTTTCTCCTTATGCCTTCCATAATTCAAACATTTCTTGTGGTCCCGACGAGTTCGAATTCTAATTAACGAGAGCCGACTGTATTTTAATGGTTTTAATTATTCAGAAAGTTTATATATATATTTATATGTATGTATTACTCTACAGTCTCTAAATAAATGTTCACATTTTATGAAATGTTCTATATGTGGGAACGTCCATTCAGAAATTTTGTTCCATTCATACAGACAGATATTTAAAATATTTTAAATTAAAAAGAAAGAAAAAAAATGAAATTTGTGACAGTTTGAGCAAATTTTTAAAAACAATCCCAATTACTTTATTTAAAAATAAAATTAAGATTATAATTGATCTAACTATTAATATAGCATTGTGTTTCATTCACATAACATGTTATCTAATTTGTAAACAAAGAGCATTTTGCTTGTCTATCTACTAGGCAAAAAAATAAAGTTTAAAATGAGTCCCAATCTTTTGCATTCTTTTTTATACTTCTTCTACTTCTGCGATGTTTACGTTTAGCAAAGTTCCATCAATATCAAAGACTTTACAGAAGTAGTTTTCAATGGATGGTTGATGTTACATTTTCGCTGGACGCACTCAGGAAATGCATGGTGTCCAAGAGCTTAATAGACTTACAGGTTGTTACACCCTGGCCTAGAGGTCTGCACGGGCCGGAATTTCCAGGCCCGGCCCGGCCCCGCCCGTAGGAAAAATTTTTCGGCCCGACCCGGCCCGTTTAAATTTTTATATTTTAGGCCCGGCCCGGCCCGTTTTGGCTCGTTACAATTTCTACGATTTCTAAAAAATTCAGATTTTTTTCATATAATTAAGATTTTTGTAAAGAATACTGCATACATATCTATGGAATGATTTTACAGTATATTTTACAGGAAATACACATTAGCAACATTAGTGATTACTAAGATTCTTAGGCTTTCAACAATCAAATAAAGATTCATCAAAAAATTAATATGGCTTAGAATAAAAGAAAAAAGAAAGAAAGTTAAAAACATCGTAACTTTTGAAGCTGTTTAATAAAAGAAGATTTATAAAAAATATTTCTATATCATTTTATTAAAGATTTTAAATCCAAATTCATTCGTTAACTCAAATATACGTCTTTCTGATACATTTCGAAATTCATTTTTTTCTCAGAAACGCACTGCATGTATCTTTATTCAGAAACTATATAATCAAGTGGCATTAACCGTTTTTTGATACAAGCAATTTGAGAATACTGAAATGAAATAAATTATTGTTATAGTGAGCATTTTCAATAGAATTTCCGGAAGCGATAGCATGGGAAGGGAGAAAAACCTGCAACCATTTGAGAAGTTATTGTATCTGAACAAATCTATGCAAGTATTTTATTCATCAAAAATGAAAAATGCTATTCGATTCCAAATGCCTTCAATAGACAGGCTTATCACTTTTATGTTTTTACAATTAAAAATTAATCTGAAAATGTGTCAAACTTTCGCGTTATTGAGAAATTAATTAAAAAACCATCAAACTTTCGCGTTATTGAGAAATTAATTTAAAAACCATCAAGAAGTATGTATCCAAAGATTAATCTAACATAAGTTCTTTATCGCTGTTAATAATTTTACAAATCATGTTGTCTGCCCTACAGATCTTGAGAACAATTAAGTCTTGTTCCGGTCCGGCAAGTCTATATGTAGAAAAATGATGCAAGCTTGATCTCGGTCCGGTATGAGTCAGCTATAAAAATATTAAAACGGGTTACACACAATTTAACTGTCCGATGCCGATCTCACACTGTACAAGTTACATTTTTATATTGATGCTGTCAAACTAGTATGGCTCGTGACGCACATTTATATTTATTCTCGTTAAAACCGTTTGCGTTGAAAATAGAACATATTTTATCGTTTCTGCTTAAATCTTCAGAACGGGCCGGCAGGCCCGAAAATTTTTTTATCGGCCCGGACCGGCCCGTATGGCCCGTTCAATTTTTTTTTGCCGGCCCGGCCCGTTGAGAAAACTATTCTGATTCTGCCGGCCCGGCCCGGCCCGTTAGAAAATTTGAAACGATTCCGCCGGCCCGGGCCCGTGCAGACCTCTACCCTGGCCACAAGAATAACAACATTTTGATTTATTATATACATAAGCAAAATACATTTTGTTACAAATAAGATGAGAGTAGATCACAACGGTACTTAACTGGTTAGATCAATTTTTATCTTAATTATATTTTTAAATAAAGTAATTGGGATTATTTCTGAAAATTTGCTCGAATTGTCACAAGCATAACAGTAACAATGGATGTTACCATATACATTTCAAATATAAGCATGTAAATTTACTTCAAAATTTTGTTATGGTCATTTGACTGAGACTCTGAATATTTTAAAAAACGGAAAACATGCGAAAAAAGTTGAAAATTATAAAAGAAAGATTTCAGGTTTCGTATTTATAACTTGTTCGTACTCGAAAATGCGTTATAGTCTTAGCAAAAAGGAAAATCCCCAGAAAAATTATCTGTATAAATTATAAGATCAATTGCTGCTTTGTAATGGTACACGATAATTACAAATATTGCTTTTTCTCACTAAATTTGTACTGCCTTCTAAATACTCAAACAGACTGAATATTCATTGTAACTATGAGGTCAAATATCTTTTTTAACATTAGCTAAATACAATTGCAGACATTTTAAAAAATTGCTTGAAATCGAAAGTTTATTTGCCACAGCAGTTCTCAAGAGCATGCATGACACTTGCATTGTTAAAAATAAATAAAGAAAGAAAGAAAGAACAAGGACCATTTTACGGAAATTGTACTGGTAATCGGGATGCCAGTACAATTTACTGTTTTTTTAGCGGAAAAATTTCCGTATATTCCAGAAATTTTTCCGGGTTTTTCTGGAACTTAGAGAAATTTTTCCGTCAGTAAATTGTATACTTGCGTCCCGATTGCTAGTACAATTTCTGTAAAATCGTTTTTTTTTTAATGTATGATTTTTAATGTATGATTTATTGTGTATGATTTTGGAACAATTTGCTATTGAACGGTGTTTTTTTTTTTTATAAATAAATCACAATTTGAGTTATAAGCGACTATTATTTCACGACGTCTGCCTTTTTTCATTTTGCCACGCTATTGCTTTTAGGTACTTAGTTTAAAGCGCCATTTTGACAGAACTTTCTTATAAATTTAAGTCATTATCAAAGGATAGAGAGGAAAAAAAAAAAACAGTTCGATTACAAAGTTTCTGAATGAGAGTAACCTACCAGTTTCATGTGTTTGGAAAACATATGTCGTCATAAAGAAGCCAGTTTGAAATTGAACGGTGTTAATTACCAATAATAACCGTTGATAATGATGAACCAGTTTGAACAGCGTTAATTTATGCACAAATGTACTTTATAGTATTCTATACGAACAAAAATAAACAAATAAACAAAAAGTATGTTATAAAATCTATCATTCTTGTAAGCAGCTGCTAACATTTGCAGAATGTATGATGTGTGTAGAATTTAGAAAACTACAGTATTACAGAAACTTTTAAAGTAGTTTTACCATACTAATTGTAATTTAGTAATTTAAAGTTAGTATTTTATTAATTTCCATGAAATTTTAAACTTCAAAATTTTACTGCATGTCTGTCTTCTCTTTCTTTCTTTCCTATATAAGTAAATTCAAGCTTTTCTTTTCTTTCTTCTAATAAAGTCTCAAACATCTCTACTTAGTTGCAAATTCCTTGCAGTTAAGAATATAAATGACTTTATGAATTATCTGAAATCAACACGTTTGGATTTGGGAGCAGCCTAAATAATAATAACAATAATAATAGAACCTTCCTCTCATTTTTAAAATTACAAATAGCTGAAGTTGTTCTAAATAAACAGTACATAGCGTTTTCATCTCCAGTATTACCTACAAAAGTTCTAAGATTTCCGTCTGTATAAACCTTATGCACTTCCGGCGGTAAACTGTTTACTGTCTGACATAGCAGACTTTGTCCACCTCACCAAACAAACCTTCGCTATCTGATAAAATTTTATCGTAACAACTATAAGATACCAGTACTGTGTTTGCGGAATAACTCCAATTTTACCCACCACATTCATTTTTAATAATAGTAATATAATTAGTAGAGTGTTAGTTTACATTTTAAAAATGAATTCAAGGTTATGGCATGTTACCAAATATAAAAGAACGGGGGGGGGGGGGGGACTGAAAATAAACTTGGAATCTAAAGGGAATTTTTTTAGGTATAATATTGAAAGACTTGATATATAGAAGTTTGTTAAATTTTTAGACATTAAATGATGGCAGAATTTTAACAATTCTAATGAAACTTAGAATAATTTTAGAGGATTTTAGAAGAGAGTTAAAATGAAATGTTGAAGAAGTTTAGAAAGAACTTATTTTAGCCATTTGCTTGATGGGATGCCCCCAGTAAGTATATTTTCCGTTCAAAAAATAAAGGAAATGAACAAAGAAAGATCAGTCGCATTGTATTATTTTAATTTTAAAACTTGAAATAAAAGAATTTCTTGATTAAATATATATTTCAAGTATATATATGTGTGTATGTGTTTTAAATTTATTATTTAAGAAAAGATAAGATTTAAACTTTAAAAACAATTATATTAAAAAAAATTAGGAAGAATTATTTTTAATTTACATGAATAAGACCTTTTTTTCTTTAAATGTAAGGAATTAATTGTAAAATTTTAATATGTGGTCGATTCTTGAGAACGAGTTTCACACAAATTTAAAAGGAACTCGAAGAAGTTTAATTGGATTTCAGAATGAAATTAAGAGAATTTATCAGAGAAATTTAACCATTCTTCATAGCTGCTAGACAAAAAGTTTTATAAACTCTTTAGTGATATTTAGCATGGCAATTATTTCCATACATTTAAGACGTGTGAAGCTAAGTAGGCAATCATTACTGTTTAGAATGTTGATTTTTTTTTTTTTTTTACTCTTTCAGATATAACAAAAAAAAAAAAATAAATAAATAAATAAATAAATAAATAAAAAATAACACAATTTCAAAATTTTTACTATAATTTTTTAACTTAGTTTTAGTAAATATTGTAAACATATAAAAACATTATTAGAATTTTTTAACATTAATGTTATTTAAATAAATTTATTTATTTTATAATATAAATAACTAACTTTATTTTAATGAATATCGAAAATATATGTTTTTAATTAAATTAAAAACATTGACATTTTTTAATAAATATTGTATATACTGAAACATTAAAAACTGTTTTACGTCTACATTGGTAGTGCTTTTTATTATTTTTTCTTTAAAAATTCTACTTTTGAACATTTATTGTAAAAATACTAATGTTATTATTCTCATTGTGATTATTATTTAGTATAAAACATTGTAAACATAAGTAATTAGTTAATTTGCATAGGTTGAATTACTAACATGTTAAGCATAAATTTCAAGAATTACAGATACTTTAAAAAATACATACATGCTTTCATTTTAGATAACATATAATCCATGTGTAACATATGTTTGCCATATGCACAACATATATATAATTTTTATGTATGTACGCCCTCAATAATTTATATAAAATTGCATGAAACAACAATAACATTATTTCATGTTCTGCTTTGCGTTTGCTTAAATGATTATTTTCGTTTGAGTTAGCATGGCTAATTTTAAAAACTTACATGTTACTCTGATAACTGATAAATATTTTAAATTGACAAGACCTTTTTTTGCCAGAATTAAATTATTAAGCCATGTAATCTATATTTAAGATTTTAGAAGTGCGCGTTTAAAAAAATCAAGTGATTAAATGTTTGTTAGGTGAGGTGTAAAAAAAATAAAATAAAATAAAATCTTTCCGGTATTGCACGTATTTTACACTAAAGTATAATTTTCATCAATGTATGATTGGTTCAGGGAACTGATTTAAAAGTACTACGCGGGATAATTATCTACGATTATGTCTTTTTCGCGAAAGCGTGATTTATTAAAAATAGAAATATTTATTATAAAAGAACTAAAATACACAATTGTGATCAGTTCATCGAACTCTTTTCAAGAAAGCTTGATTTTCTAGAAAGGCAAGAATGATGATACATAATTATGCAGCGATAATGTAAAAGTTAGAATTGCCTACAGCAAAATTTTATCCGATTTAAATTTGTACACATTTTACCACTGATATTTTCTATTTTGATGTTATTTGGAATTTTAAAAAATGTACGTGAGTCAAAAAGTTTAATTGTTTTGTTTTACAATTGAGCATTTTTTAATATATTGACTATACCATAAATTATAATTAGCTTAAAATTTCCAAAACAAAGTTTAACAATTTTTAAACAAACTCTGACTCAACTCTTTACTATTCAGTCTTTCTTTCCTTTTCTCTTTTTCTCAAACCTTTTTAATTTTATAACATTTAATTAAATATATTTTTTAGCAAAATTGCGATTTTTAATTAAAAGATTTTAAAAATAAATACTAAATATAAAAAAATTACTTACACTAAATATTTTTTATTAAATACTATAAGTAACAGAGTAAACGCTGTAAAAATTTTGAGTACTAAATACATTTTTTTCCTTTTTCGGAACAAGTACTTCTGCTGCCATAAATGCAGATCCCATATTTTAATCATTTATTTCGGGTAATAATAATAATAATAATAATAATAATAATAATAATAATAATAATAATAATAATAATAATAATAATAATAGATGTTTATTCAAAATAGGTATTTTAGCGTGTAGTAGAGAAGTATATGTATTAATTAATCATACTAACTTAAATGAAAGTAACAGTCTAAACATACTTAAAACAAAGCATAAAATAATGTCAATGTGCCATTTCATGCATTTTTATTCAAATTAGAGAGGTCGCGCACATGTAAAAAAAAAATTATGTATGTTGCGCATGCGTAATATAAATTTCATACAGACTTATGTTATATGTTGTTTAAAAGGAAAGCATCTCTGTAAATTCTTTAAGAATGTATAGGTAATGTTTAAGATTTATGGCTAACACAGTAGTAATTCAACATACATTAGGTGATTAATTTTATGTTCTATGCAACGTTTATACAATGGTTACAATGTTTTATAGTAACTAATAAAAATAACTTGCTAACATTTGTTTAAAAAAAAAACACTTTTTAAAACAAGTTTGAAAGAGTGAAAAATTAAAAAAAAAAAAAAAAACTAAATATAGTATTAATATTTACTTAGTATAAAAAATCTTAAGTGTATCGAAATGGTTGCCATAGCTACTATCAGTAAAGAGTTTATAAAATTATCTTGGGTGCTATGAAAGGTGATTAAGTTTCTTTGGTAGTTTTCTCTTTTGTGAAAATATCTTCGACGATTTTTCGCGTTTTTTTTTTTTTTTTCTGAAAATGCTTTCTAAGATAGTCTAAGCCTTTCTCACAAGAATAAAACACTCATTAAAATCTTAAAATCCATTCCTTATCCCAAAAAGAAAAAAAAAAAACTTCCCACATAATTTCAAAATAATTGCTTTATAAGATTAAGTAACTCTTTTGATAAATAATTTTAATTTTTTTTCTAACATAGTAATTAATTAACACACACATATATGTGTAAACAAGTGATTGCTTTATTTTAAGGTCAAAAACAAAACCAATACAAGACGACTGATATTTCTGTTTTCATTTCCTTCATTTTTTGAACGGAAAATATGCCTACTGGGGACATCCCGCCGAGCAATCTATATGCTAAAAGGGGATAGCGCACCGTGTGTCTACGCCTTTGCGTGGTGTGGAAATGACACATCTCAAATTTTTCTTGTTTCTTCTGAAATTCTCTACAATTTCTCTAATTTTCATCTAAATCTGTCTAAAATTTTCCCAATGTCTAAAAAAAAATAAATAAAAAATAAAATAACATAACTTTAACAAAAATAAAATCCCGTCTTCTAATATTACAACGGACCCGAGCCGGGCCGGCAGAACCAGAATAATTTTTTCAACGGGCTGGACTGACAAACAAAATAAACGGACCGAAAAAAAAAAAAAAAAAACTTTAGTGGGGCTACCGGCCTATTATAAAAATTTAAGCAAAAATGATAAAATATGGGCTATTTTCAACGAATATGTTTTTAACGAGAATGTGCATTACTAGCCGATACTAGTTTGAAAATCAAGTTGAATGAGCCAAATGTCAGCATAGTAATCGAGTTCATAGAATCCGAGGAAAAAATGCACTCCCAAGCAAAAGAAGGTGCCCTGTAAATTTAAGAAATTATCTCTAAAATTAACATGATATTTAATTTACACATGAAATCTCCCCCACCCCCATCCGCTTATTAAAGTTAAAGCAGTTACCTTGAACAATAACACGATTTTAGGTAGATTTCGTAAGAAATACTACCTATTGCAATCGCACCAGTTTATCTATCTATCTATCTATCTATCTATCTATATATCTCACTTTTTTATGGACACGATAACTTCTATAATTCTTCACCAATCTCCACCAAACTGGTACATAAAATCAATGGGGATAAAATCTTGGCTGAGTTCGTTAATGGGCAAAATCGGACCAAGGGGGTCGGAATAGGGGGCGTTTTTGTGAAAACCGAAAAAACGCCATAACTTCTTAATTAAAGTAGACATCGAATCGGTTTAAAGTTTATATTACTTCTTAAAAATGGGCCAAAAGTATATGCATGACAGATTTTTGATAAATTTAGAAGTGGACTCAAGGGGCGAAAAAAAACAGGGATTTTGAGAGAAAAAAATTCTTAACTTCGTCAATTTTCAAGATATCAAATCCAACTAAATTTTTTGTAAATGTTCTTAAAATTATCTAAAACTTTTGTATTTACAAGTTTTTGATAGGACCAATATTTACCGATGAAAAAAATTAAAAACGAAAAGAAAAAGGGCGCTGAAAAAAGAGAAAAATCCATAACTCCGCCAATTTTTAAGATATCAAATCTGATTAAATTTATTTTACATCTTCTCAAAAATATCTACAACTTTTATATTCACAAGTTTTTTATAGAACCAATTCGTATAGCAAAAAGAAATTAAACAAAAATAGAAGTTGGAGAAAAAAACCTCAAATCCAAACTGCTTATATTCTGACTCATTTTTAAATTCTTTTTTGATTTTAAACGCATCCAAATGGTAGATCCTCTTATTTAGAAACTGTATAAAGTGACGCATTGGTCAATTTTCTGATAAAGACAGAATATATTTCAAAAAAGGCTACCAAAAAGGGTATTTTGAACAGAATTTCCGAAAGTCATCGGGACTGAAAATTGAAGGAAGTATTCAAATAAGAAATTGCGTTTTTTTCTGACTCGTTTTTAATTCTATTTTTGTTCTCAAACGCATCCAATTTATAGATCCTCTTATTTAGGAACTTTATAATGTGATGCATTGGTCAGTTTTTTGATAAAGACGGAATATATTTCAAAAAAGGCTACCAAAAAGGGTATTTTGAACAGAATTTTCAGAAATCATCGTGACTGAAAATAGGAAGTGTTCAAATAAGAAATTACGTTTTTTTCTGACTCGTTTTTAAATCTATTTTTGCTCTCAAATGCATCCAATTTACAGATCCTCTTATTTAGGAACTATATAATGTGATGCATTGATCGGTTTTTTGATAAAGACAGAATACATTTTGAAAAAGGCTACCAAAAATGGATATTTTGAACAGAATTTCCCGAAGTCTTCGAGATTTCAAAATTATGAAGTTTTCACATAGCAAATTGCGTTTTTTATGACGCGTTTTAAAATCCATTTTCGCTCTCAAATGCATCCAATTTACAGATCCTCTTATTTATCCCTATATACTGTGACGCATTGGCCAGTTTTTTGATAAAGATAGAATATATTTTTAAAAATGCTGTCAAAGTGAGTATTTCGCACAAAATTTTCCGAAGCAATCATTATTAAAGAATTAAGGATGTATTCAAACAACAAATCGGTTATTTTATGACTCATTTTTAAATTCGATTCTTTTCTCAAATGCATTCAACTAAGAAAAATCATGCGTTAAACATAGATTATGAAGCACTTTCCAACAGTTAATGAAATCTTTAACAAAACTTTGTTATTTAGGGAAATAATAGTGTATAGCCAAATATACCCAAATATGTATTCCAGTACATTAGTGCAGCCCTGTATTTCATATGTCAGTTCATATAATGGGAAAATTTAGCTTAGCAAGTAAATACCCAGTAGCTTGAAATTTCTTTTTCAGCAATTCATACTATTAGATGGAAACATACTTGAATACTTTTATTCAGCCCTGTAGTTTACATGCACCTTTATTACACGTCAGCATTAGGCTAAAATTTATTGTAAACTAAAACACTTTTAAAACAACTGAAATCACATCTCATAAATCATCATTCATAGGCGTCTATGCACCGAATTCTTTGCGTGGCCCTGTATATCCCTTTATCTATATTCTGCAAACAATTCTCAGTAAATTGAATGCAGCTCAGCGAAAAAATGCATAGCTTATTTAAGAACCACCTTTAAATAATTTACGCTCATATTCAGTAAGGTTGGTGAGCTCTTTTGGGTAGCCCTCTATATCAACTATAACATTTATACACACCATATAATGTGCATATATTTAGCGAAATACAAACGCGAATATCATAATTAAAATGCATTTCATCCCTCCATCAGCCATCATCGGACACATATACGGTACTTCGGAAAGAATATACTATTTGAAATCTTTTGTATGGCCCTGTAAATGCTATGTACTTCATATTATGCAAGACAGTAGCGTATAATTTATATTAAGCTTCAGTGACATATATCCATTTTATTATACATGAAAAAGCTCAATATATTTAAAATATGTCACACACAATTCCCCCTTTTACCATTATCTAATGGAATTCTTTTGTGTGGCCCTGTAAATGAATAATAGCTACATTTTCATCTTATATTTTATAGAATGCATATTTTAATACCTTTGACAGGGTATAACATCCTTAAAATTCCTTTGAAACGATTTTTCCCCATAGGCCGTAATGTAATAGGAAACTTTTGATTCGCCCTGTAGATAAGCTAATCATGGTAGAAACTTCATTTTCAATAGGACTTGTGCTAGGGTAAACGTCAATAACGTCTTAAAATTCCATGGCAATCCGAATATATTAACGATTTTTCCCCAAAGGCCGGTAATGTAATGGAAAATTTTTGAATCTCTCTGTAGATAAACTAATCATGGTAGATACTTCATTTTCAGTAGGGTTTGTGCTAGGGTAAACCTTAATAACGTCCTAAAATTTCATAGCAATCCGAGTATATTAACGATTTTTCCCCATAGGCCGTAATGTAATGGGAAACTTTTGATTCGCCCTGTAGCTAAACTAATCATGGTAGAAACTCCATTTTCAATAGGACTTGTGTTAGGGTAAACGTCAATAACGTCCTAAAATTTCATGGCAATCCGAGTATATTTACGATTTTTCCCCATAGGCCATAATGTAATGGGAAACTTTTGATTCTCTCTGTAGATAAACTAATCATGGTAGATACTTCATTTTCAATAGGGTTCGTGCTAGGGTAAACCTCAATAACGTATAAAAATTTCATAGCAATCCGAGTATATTTACGGGAGTTAGAGCGCGGACAGACGGACAGACAAACCGAATGCATAAGCACTTTTCAACTTAGTTGGAAAGTGCTAAAAAGGAGGGAAGTGCTTAAAAACCACCCAAATAATCGTATCAGGATACATGCCGGAGAAGGCAGCCCGAAACTTAATCTTTAAGGCTGTTCTCAATTTATCTGCTCAACACGAACAAAACGCTTTGATACATTTACAAATTTATTTCTTAATTTTAAGATATAAAATTGGAGAACATGACTACTGAAGTGATTTTGAATCGAACTGAAATTTCCATTATTTGATCAATGAATTACCTTTTGAGTTATAAGCGAATTCGAACCCGTGACAAGCTCGTTTTTCACCCCAGTTTCAGTGGTTTTTCTTCCTCCGCGCGGAAATTCGGTTCAAAAGAACCACTTTGACACTATTTTTTGAAAAATCTATTGTTTTTGAAAAAACCCCGGGAAAATGAGTGAGATTCGATAGTTTCTGAACAACAACATCTGCTAGTTTCATGTATTTCCGAACAAAAATAAATTAAAACTTTGCCATAAAGTTGCCCTTTTTGATTTAAGAACAGCCTTAAGGGTGTATTCGAAAAAAACGCTTTTCCACCTTCAACAGCTCAAAATTTTCCGATACAATTTCAGACACATTTTTAAAATAGAAGTATGAAACTTGCTAACATAGCCGGATTAAGGGGGGGGGGGGGCTAAGGGGGGCTGCAGCCCCGGGCCCCAACCAGTCAGGGGGCCTCAGCAGAGGCTTAAGTTGTACCAAAGTTTCGTTTAAAACAATTACAGAAGTGTAAGATCTGCGCGAAATCGCAGTTTTTTTACAACTTAACTTGAATTGCCATTTGACGTCATTGCTGTCTGTATCTCCGAAAATTTCCAGGTTTAACAAAAGTGGCGATGAAAACTAAACGAAAAGGGTCGCTTAAAAAAGCGCGAATTTCATCAAAAAAAGAACTGATTTAATCAAGATCGCGGAAAAGCGCAATTTCCTTCAAAAGGCCGTGGAAAAGCGTTAATTTCGTCAAAAGGTCGCGGAAAAAGCGCGAAGTGTGTAAAAAGGTCACGAAAATAGCCCGAATTTTGTCAACGGTCGCGGAAAAAATGCGAATTTCGTTAAAGGATGGCCCAAAAAACCGCGATTTTGGCAAAGAATCGTAAACAAACGCAAATTTCATCAAAGAGAGGAAAGAAAAACGCGATTTTCTTTGAAAGATCGCAGAAAAAGTGCAAATATAATCAAGAGTTAGCAGAAAAAGAAAAAAATTTGTCAAATCATCGGGAAAAAAACGCGAATTTCGTCAAAGGGTAGTGAAAAAAACACAAATTTTGCGAAAGAATAGCAAAATAAAAAGTAAATTTTGTCAAATCGTGGCGGGAAAACAGAGAATTTCTTGAAAAGTTCTCGGGGGAAAAAGCGCAAATTTTGTCAAAGGATCGCGAAAAAAACTTGAATTTTGACAAAGAACCTCGGAAAATTGCGAAATTGTTAAGGGTTTGCCAAAAAAAAACGTAAACTTTGAAAAAGAATGGTGAAAAAAACGTAAATTTTGTCAAATTGCGGCAGAAAAGTGAGAATTTTTTAAAAGTTCGTAGGAAAAAGCGCAAATTTAGTTAAAAAATAGTGAAAAAAGAGCAAATTTTGACAAAGGACCGCTAGAAAACGCGAATTTCGTTAAAGGATTTCCAAAAAAATGCGAATTTTGAGAAAGAACCGCGAAAAGAAAGCACGAATTTTGTCAAAAGGTGGCAAAAAAAGCGCAAATTTCGCAAAAAATTGCGAAAAAAGCGCAAATTTAGTCAAAAGAGCCAAAAGTGTCGGCTCCGAAAATAAGCGAATTTTGACAAAGAAACGAGAAAAAGCGCGAATTTCGTCAAAAAATTGCCGATAAAACGCGAATTTTTGACAGAAATCCGCAAAAACATGAATTTCGTCAAAGGATGTCAGAAAAAGCGCGAAATTCTTGAAAAGATCGTGGGAAAAGCACAAATTTAGTCAAAAGATCGCGGAAAAGAGCGAAGTTTGTCAAAGGGACGCGGAAAAAGTGTAAATTTCTACAGAGGATCGCTTGAAAAAAAACGCGAATTTCGTCAAAGAATCGCTGAAAAACATGAATTTTGGCAGAGAATCGCTGAAAAAACATGAATTTTGGCAGAGAATCGCTGATAAAACGCGAATTTCGTCAAAGAATGGCAGGAAAAACGCAAATTTCGGAAAAAGATCACAGAAAAAGCGCAAATTTTGTCAAAAGGTCGCGGAAAAAAGGCGAACTTAAAAACACCATTAACGATACAAAAGAAAAAAAATTGATAAACATTATACATATTCAAAATCTAAGATTTGTATTTTAGGTTTAAAAAAACAAAACAAAGCTGTGTGTGTGTATTTGAGAAGGGAACGACATTCAGTATCGTGGTAGGAGGCTTAAGATTTCCAATAGCGTAAGGGGGGGGGGGCTAAAATTCCCCCGGGCCCCAGAAGTGCTTAATCCGGCCCTGCTTGCTAAGGGGATTCTTGAAGCGACGACGTATGAGGTGCCATGTGATGTCATTTTACGCTCAATTCATTAGAATTTGATTTATAAACAATTACCTTCTCAATATGACCCTCTCTTTCGTTCCCAGATCGCTGGCTTCGGAAAAATCGGTTCAAACTGCCGCTTTTGATTGCTTTTTTTGCAATATTTTCTGCATTTATCAAAGAATCGACAATCACGGCACCTTGTGTACTTTCCAAATAAGAGATTTTGAAAGTTTGGTGCATTTGAGAGCTAAAACGAATTCAAAAATAAATCGGAAAATAAGCAGTTTGAATCGAAATACACCATTAAGTTATGCATTGAGAGGATGATACAATTAAAGGTAAAAAATGCACTCCGCAAAACAAAATAGTCCTTCCGGCAATGCCGGGAGGAAGAGGTAGCTTTCATATACTTATATATTTACTTATTTATTTTAAATTAAGTTATATTAGTAGAACCTGATTATGAGCTTGGTCGAAATCTTAATTCAGGTGCACATGCACACTCATATTGAAATCGATTAATATATATATGCGATAACTCAGCCATTTTATAAGATACAGACGAAACAAAAAATGCTCTGAATCTTTGTATCAAGGTCAAATGCATAAAAGAAAAATCTTTTTCAATTTCTCACTTTCTTGTACCTAATTTTAAATTTTGAAATTTATAAAAAATTTTAAATGGCGGATGGAACTGAGTATCGAACTCGATTCTGGCCTCAGTATATACTATGTACACACAGAGTTACATCCAAATCGATTCATAAATACGCCTGTTATCACGTGACAAAAATCAGATCGTTTCAAAATGTCAGCTATAACAAAAATTCAAAGTGCTCTAACTCGATCATTTTTTAAGATATAGACAAAATAAAAAGTGTTCTGGAATTGTTGTTTTAGCTTCTAACACGTAAAAGAAAAATATTTTTCAACTTTTAATTTTTTCGTATTTAATTTTAAATTTTAAATTTTTTAAAAATTTTAAAATGGCCGCCATTTTGAAACAAAATGGCAGATGATGCTGGCCGACGAACTCGGTTGAGACATTTGTATGTACTATGTACATACCAAGTTTCATTCAAGTCCGTTCATAAATACGCGTGTTATCACATGACAAAAATCAGAACGTTTCAAAATGTCAGCCATAATAAAAATTCAAAGTACTATAACTCAATCATTTTTTAAGATATAGACAAAATAAAAAAATTTCTGGAATCTTTGTTTTAAGTTCTAACACGTAAAAGAAAAATATTTTTCAATTTTTAATTTTTTCGCATTGAACTTTAAATTTAAAATTTTTTTTTTAATTTAAAATGGCCGCCATTTTGAAACAAAACGGCAAATGATGCTGGCCAACGAACTCGGTCGAGACATTTGTATGTACTATGTACATACCAAGTTTCATTCAAATCGGCTCATAAATACGTTAGTTATCGCATGACAAAAATCAGAATATATACACTATATGGCCATTGATTATTGGACACTTGCGATTTTAGACATTTTACTAAATATCTAGAAAAATACATGAGGAATCATCTCGAAACTCTTAGTGTATAAATATAATAGTATACGTCATACATCTTCGTCAAGATTTTTTACCGAAACTCCATAGGGGACCGTCAACAAATTAAAAAAGAATGAATATCTTTTGAATAACCCTGTCAAAACTAATGTAGCAAAAGCGCTCAAACTCTAGATTATGATTGTATGCCTTATTGTAATATGCCTTGTTCATTTTTATGCAAATAGCATGCATACTCGCAGAGTAATTAAGGTTTTTATAAAAATGGTCCCAAATTTTTCCAAGTTTTTCCCTTATAATTTTCAGAGTTATTAATATAAAATAATATTTTTTTTTTCAGAAAATATGACAAACAACATTGCACACAGTACCTTGTAATCAAAATAAAAAAAATAATAAAAATTGTATGAAAAATGAGTAGGTTTACTAAATAATTTTTTACTGCCCATGCGTCAAAGATATCAAAATTTCATTTGCATATTATGTTAGCTAAATGTATAGAGCAACTTTTATAAAAGTCTGACACTAATCAATGAATATATGGATACAACCCCTCTTGTTTTTGCTTCATTTTGAGAATAACGGATTTTCAACTTATTCAATTGACGATTATTTTCAGAATTTTCAAGTTATGATTTTATGATACACTAAGAGTTTCGAGATGGTTCCTCAGGTATTTTTTTAGATATTTAACAAAATGTCTAAAATCGCAAGTGTCCAATAATCAATGGCTATATAGTGTATATATATATATATATATATATATGTCAACATTTGAACGGAGGGTGGTTTTGGGGCCTGGGGGTCATGATCGGTGAAAATATACCAAAAATTTTCGGAAGTGCTTTCCTCCGGACGGCTGCAATAGGTAGCTTTTTACTTTTTGTAATGAAAGCTACCTAAAATTCAAGGGATCCGGACCTGGTGCTAAGGCCCCCTAGGCATTTTAAGCACTTTTTAAAAGCCTTCTAATATATATATATATATATATGTATGTATGTATATTAAAAAATAAAGAATAATATGGAATAAATGCAGATAATGTATGAATAAAAATATATGAATATAAAATAAGCAATGTAATAGCATTTATAAAATAGAATAGAATTAATCTGATAGAATTAAATAATAATCGAAACAATACAATAATCACAAAAAATAGATAAAAAATGTGAATACAAAAAATAAATAAATAAATAAAAATAAATGTATATCAAATGTATGATCAATTATACGGGAAAATATTTGCGTTTATTGAAAACTTTAAAATCTTCATTTTGATAAATTTTCATTAAAGTTAAAAAAGAGAGAGAGAGAGAGGGAGAAAGAAAAAAAAAGAAAAGAAATAAGCACAAGCTTTAAAAGAACAAAGAATCCGATCAGAATTTAATGTATGGAAAAGGTGGAATAAATCATTCATCATTATATTATAGAAGAGTGAAGAACGAACACCTGTGTGTTTTCGTCAAGTTGACCGCTTATTAATGTCTTACGAGGAAGGACTATTATTACCACACGCTTTCTTCGGCAAAGTGGGAATCGCGCCTAATGAGGTGTTAATTTATTACGAAAGATTGGTATGAATTCTTGGGAGTATAATGAGCTTAGCATACACCACACCTTTTTTTTCTTTGGCGGCAATTTCCAGTCAACATCATTCAACGTGATAAAGTGTTGCAAAAGTTTTACACAGAGATAAAGCATAGGTGCAATATAGGTTTGCCTAAGAAGTTTCATATTTTATTTATTACATAGTTTTAAACTGTCATTAATTTCTAAGAGTAGCTCGAAATATCATTTATTACTTACTTATCATACGTAATATAAGGTAAATCTTGCAATCATTTTAAAAATCGATTTTTTTTTTTTTTTTTTTTTTTTTTTTGGGGGGGGGGGGGGCGGATTTACACATTTCAGACACTGGAGATTCCGAAAAACATATTTTTAGGGGGGGGGAGGATTGCCGTTCGTCCGTCTGTGTGTCTGTCTTTCTCTAAATGCTCTATCTCCCAAAAAAATTCAGATAGAGACTTGAAATTTGGTGTTTTCTTAGTATGTAATAATCGGAAGAAGCTTATTGAATATAAGTAACCTCGATTATCCGGAACTATTTTTATTTTTACTTTCGAAATATTCGTTCTGATGAAAGGTACATAAAAATTTTCGAATTTTTTTATTTTAATTAATGGATGTAAAAGACAATAAAATAACACAAATTTTGCATAAAGAACGAAGTTGATCGGATTCTGAGTTGCCGAGATATTTGCAATCCTATTTTCTACACTCTTCGATTTTTCTTGACAATTTATTCCATTCAAATTCTAATTCAAAGATATAATTTAATTGGATATGACGACACAAGAAACTGTTAGTTAATATGATAATTTTTTTTTTTTTTTTTTTTTTGAGTTATAAGGATGTTTCTTTTACCCAATTAGGTACTAGTTGATTTGTTTGTTTTTTTATATAATTTGTCGAAATCGATCAACATTCATTAGTCAGCAATTCATTAATAGAGCAATACTATGCATATTAAAAATATTTAAATGTACGTTTAAATTTTATTTTGGAATTGTGATGCATTTTATAACAAACTTTACACATGTTTTATTTTCATATTTTATATAAAGCATATCTATGATGGATAAGTATTACAGTGGCCCCCAACGACTAGTTTATTATTGGATTAGTAAATTGCATTTACCCAGGTAATCATAAAGATTTTATTTTTATTTATTTATTTATTGTGGGGGGAGGGGAGGATTGCAGGAGGGATGTAGCAAAGCAAAAAAAAAGAAGAATATCTTTTTTTTTTTTAATTACTATCGCAGGGCTGGCTCCCAGCCTCATGGAATGTCAAATATTTTCAAAGTAATCAGGGAATTTTCGAATTATATATGAAAAGACAGGGAAGTAACAACATTTTCTAAAAATGCTTGGGCAAAAAATTAAACATAACACGAAACTCATAAAGTATTCTCTGGAAAAAAAATCACAAAATTCATCAAACTCGGGTCCCCACTAATAAGTCATATTTTAGACGTAAAAATTGATCTTGTTCATTTGGAAAAGAAAAATGCCTGAATTATTGTTTGAATAATAATTAATAATTAATTAAAACCAACATTATTTTTTAACTATTAAATGAAACTTAGTTTACTTAAAAATAAATAAATAAATAAATGTGCAAGATAAGATGCAGATTTAATAATAAAACAATGCTTATTTGAGAGTAGAAGACTACAAGTAACACTATTGTTACCATTTCTTTAAAAAAGGGACGAGACCGATTTATTGAAAACGACATTTTTGCTGAAAAAAGACCCACTTTCATTGAGTAATTGGGTAATTATTATTTATTTATTTTATTTTATTTTATTTTTTGTTTAATGAATGGATTTTTTCAGGAGTATCAGAAATATTTGGAGCAATCAAAAACGGATTTTGAAGCAGGAAAATCCCTTTTTGGGATCAGCAAAACAAAAACAATTTTAGGCAGGAAAATTAGCTTTTGGAGCAGAAAAATCCACTACCGGCAATAACTTTTTTTTTCCACGATCTTTTGACAAAATTTGCTGTTTATTCGCGATCTTATGAAGAAATTAGCGTTATTGGTGCGGGGGGGGGGGGGGGGGACTTGACCTTTTTACCATCTTTTGGCGAAATTTCTCGTTATTTTCGCGATTTTTTGACGAAATCTGCATTTTAACCATTTTCTGACAAAAATTGCCGTTTTCCGCGTTCTTTTGACGAAATTTTTCAAGGTTTTTTTTGCGCTTTTTTTCTGGCGATATTAGCTTTTTGCGATCTTTTGACGGAATTTCCAGTTTTTTCGTGATTTTTTGATGAAATCTCCGTTTTATCGCGAATCCTTTGACAAGAGTTGCTGTTTCTTGCGATTTTTTGGTGAGATTTGCATTTTTTCTTATGATCCTTTGACGAAATTCATACTCTTTTCGCTATCTTTTGACAAAATTTGTCGGTGTTTTTTTTTTTATTTTTTTGTCGAAATTTGTCGTTTTTTGCGAATGATTTGTCGAAATTTGCTGTTTTATCACGAATCTTTTGACAAAATTTGCCTTTTTATCGGGGTTTTTTAACATCTGCCTTTTCTCGGGATTTTTTGATAAAATCTGCCATTTTTTTTTTTTTTTTTACAATCTTTTAAAGTTTTTTTTTTTTGCGTTTTTCAAAAGAAATTCGCCGGGTTTCTTTTTCTTCGTGACTTTTTGAAAAAATTAGTCGATTTTTGAGATTTTTTGACAAAATTAGGACATTTTTCGCGCTGTTTTGAAAAAAATCTGTTTTTTTTTTTTTTTCGAGATTTATTGACAAAATCTGCCTTTTCGGGATTTTTGGTGAAAATTGCGGCCTTGTCACGATTTTTTGACGAAATTTGTCGTTTTTTCGCGATTTTCTGAAGATATTATTCGTTTTTTTCGCGATTTTAAAAAGAAACTTGTCGTTTTTTCGCGATTTTATGACAAAATTAGGTTTTTTCTCACGATCCTTTGACGTGATTCGGGCTCTTTCCGTGATATCCCGATGAAATTATGCATCCCACGGGATGCGTAGGAGCTTTTTTTTTTTTTTCGTCCCATCTCCGATTTGTAGCGTAATTCACGAGCTACAGCTCGTCCACGGCATCGCTGAGAACCATAATCCCTTGATCGATTTTATAGTAAATTCTACTATATTTTATGGGTCAATTTCAACGAAAGGGAAATCATGGCCTTGGAGCATGCGAAGAGAAAACTGCGCCCGGGGCAAAGTTTCAATTTGGCGCCCCCCTCATCCAACTTTTTCTTGTAACAGGCCAAAAGTGACGTTTGTAGTATAAATCTGGCGCCCTCTAAATTTCCGCGCCCGGGGCGACAGCCCCTTTGCCCCACCTCCCCCATTTCTCACGGTGCTGTCATGTCAACACAAGTTAATTGACCTTATCATTTTTGGATTCAAATTACTCTAAGGAGGCTGAATTCTTACACCACAATGAGCACTCGTTTTCGAGTTAGATTTTTACTCTTTCAGATTAACCCAATTTTCTTTTTGTTTTCTTTTTTATAGTGAAAAAAAAAAAAAAAAAGAAATAAAGAAAAGGCGATGAAAAAGGCTTAATGATTGTATATATGTTCAGTTTTAAACAATAAAAATACAAAATTGATGTTAGCGATATATTTATATCTTATTTACCATAATTGTACATATAAAAAAAAAAAAAATCATTTTTATTTTGGATTTGAATATTTTTTTTATTGAAGTTGGGTTCGGTTCGATGATTTTTTTTTTCTTTTATCGAATCCTTTTAATCGTTTTTCAAATTTACTTTAAGGGTGTATTCGAAAAAACGCTTTTCCACCTTCAACAGCTCAAAATTTTCTGATACAATTTCAGACGATTTTTAAAAGTAGAAACATGAAACTTGCCGAGCTGATTTTTGAAGAGATGTATCAGGTGCCGTATGATGCCATTTTACGCTCCATTCATTAGAATTTGATTTATAAACAATTACCTTGTCAGTATGACCCTTTTTTTTCTTTCACAGATGTCCCGCTTCTGAAAAATCAGTTCAAAATGCCGTTTTTGATTGTTTTTTTTTGCAATATTTTCTGCATTTATCAAAGAATCGACAATCACGGCACCTTGTGTACTTTCTAAATAAGGCAATTTGCCAGTTTGATGCGTTTGAGAGCAAAAATGAATTAAAAAACAAATCGGAAAATAAGCAGTTTGGATCGAAATACATCCTTAAGGCATGCGACTTACAGAGATATAAAACTCTGTGAATTTGAAATTGTGTCGAAACATTTTGAGCTTGTTGAGCCATGGCCAAATCCCATGAGTGCTTCCTGTTCCTTATACGGCCTTCACAATCACCCCTTAGTTTTGGAATCATTAATGCTCTACTTTCATAGGAAGCGCTTTGCATACGCTTTGCGACTAGCATAGGAAGCGCTTTTGAATCTAAAAAGTTTTCTATTTTCTGATAATTAAATTATCTATCAAGTTATAAGCTATTTTGATCACGTGATCACGCAATTTTCTCCCTTTCGTTCACTGGCTTTTCTTCTTTCGTCAGAAAATGCAGTTCAAAATGTCATTTTTGACGGTTTGTTCTGAAATATCTATTGCAGAATAACAACATCTGCTAATTTCATGAATTTCTGGACAAAAATAAATTAAAACTTGTGTCGTTACCGTTTTTAATTTAAGAACACTCTTAAGCAGAAATTTTGAGTTAAGGCCAGGAACGACCCGACCCGACTACGACACGTATGCCGAGCTCTGTAATATGGAAAAGTACAGTTTCATATTTTATGCATTCAATGAGTGTTAGGGATTTCAATACGTCAGAAAGCAGCAAATAGCCTTAAATTTATTTTAATATAAATAAATCCTTGTTTTAACTAAATTATAAAAGCAAAATTATATTTAAAACTTCTGAAATAAATTTTGGCAGTTAAGAGTTAAATACTGTTGCGGCGCTCTTCAAAAGGTTTTAGAACGACGCTAATATAATTCAATCTCAGTAGTTAAAAACTGCATAACTTCCTCGTATAAACCTGTTCTATACGAATTGATAAGCATCTGGGCTTGTAACTGACACTAAACTATCTTTAAGTTGAATTAATTTTAATCTTAATTAGCACCTATTTGATTCAAATAGTTGAGCTTTTTTTCCGACACTGTTATTATATGAAAACGTGAAGTTGTCATAATAACAGTGTCGAAAAATATGTAGATTGGAATTCGTTACCCGCTTGCAGAATGCACGAGAAAACTTTCATACGAAAATTGAGAAAAAAAAGGGGGGGTGGGGAGGGAAACTCACATTCCTTTACTCAAATTAAAACTAGTTATTTTTTATGAAGTGAGAAAGGCCAAACAACTAGAACTACTTAACTTTAAGTATATAGAGGCAATTTGTGTTTTGGTAAAAAAAATTCAAAAAAAAAAGTAAGAAGAGCAATTTGTTATATTTACTTACTGCGCATAATATGGCTTGATAGCTTATCATTTGTAATTCTCAGATATTTGAAAAGGTTTTCATCACTTGGCTGATACGTTATCATACAGACAAATGTAAAGAAAGAAAGAAAGAAAAAACTGTATACTAATTACTTTTGCATTTTTATATTGATGAACACTGGACTTTACATTGACAAACCATATGACTTCTTTATAACATGCCAAAGATGGCTATGTGAAAACAGGGCAATGGGTAAAAGTCAAAAGGGACCTCTTACATAAACATGTCACCATAACAGTTTTTCTCACCCCCCCCCCCTTCAACACCTACAAGACGAAGGAAGTAACCATTAATATAATTATAATATTAATAATAACACATTAATAACCATTCCATATTCCATGTACAACACATGTAAATGCAATGATATTGTTCATATAGCACGTTGGGTGAGATAGTGTATATCCCTTTTCAGAGCTCTTTCATACCAAATGGTTCCTTCAAAAGAAATTGTATTAAGTTTTAACAAATCCCTAAAAGGCAAAATTAGCACTTGCACCGCCCACGCACGGACATTAAATGAGAAAATTGGCCATTAAAAATTGTTTGTCACCTATCTAATGGTCACTTTCTGACAAAGACAGGACTGTTACAAACGATTATTTTTAATTCTATCTCGCACCATCATTTTTTAAAAACAAAAGTCTTTTGCGCATACTTAGTCGACATTTGCAAAAAGAAAAAAAAAAAAAAAAAAAAAAACACAAAATTTGCATTTTTAAAATAGTGGAGCGAATAATATAATACAAAAATAGCCGCCTATGGTAACCTTACAAGAAAGAAGCAAATTTTCTTTGATTTCTATTAATTATTCTACTTTTTATGGATGCGGTACTTTTTATTAACATGTATATTTTGAGCTATTAAATTTTAGATTAAAACTACTTGATATTTTAACAGAAGTTTGCTGTTTAGCACTTTTAAATCAAAAAGCGGCCACTACATATTCAGAAATGGAAACTAAGATTTCACGAAATTTTCTTTGTTTTTGAGGAAACCGCGTTTCCTGTAAATGCTTCCAGAGAATATTTCGTCATATTGAGGAAATCACATTTTTCGTTTATTTGAGGACACAAATTTCCTCATAAGTGCTTGTTCGAAAAGAGCAATAAGAGGGCTGATGGTGCCATCTATTGGGCTGTCTAGAAACACCTGTATTTATCGACAATGGTAAAAAAATAATACCTTCCGGGTGATTTGAACTGAAGACCTCTAATAAACTGAAGACCTCTGATTAGAATATGGTTTGGTAATTTGTTGCTCAGAAATAATGAATTTTGAAGTACATATTGGAGGATGTTTTATCACTTTGGGCAGATGATTAAGATTTTAAAAATTACTGTTTATAAAAAAGAGAGGGTGCATATTTTTAATTTGTTTGTTGTAAGAATATATTTCTTAAATGAAAAAGAGAACCTGGAATTTCGAAATTTTATTGACCAAATATTCTTTTTGAACGATATTATAGAAGACAGGGAATTTATTCTTTTAGAATTAATCCAAAAAAAAAAGTAATAATAATAATAATAATAATAATAATAATAATAATAATAATTAATAAAAAAATAATTTTAAACATACCTAAAAACTTTAATAGCTTAAAAAAATAACTAATGCAGAAAAGAAACAATAACTACTTATATTTCAAAAATTTTTGAAAAACGATGAAAAGTGTTGTTTTTTAAAATAAACTGTGACAGACATAACACAAACAAGCATATATCTGCTTGCTAAAGATACAGAAGCACATCCTTCAGCAAACAGCTATAGCAACTGTTTCCGTAAAATGATGCATTGAGTCTGGCCGTAAGTGAGGAAATACTTTCGTCAAATATTTGACAGTTTACGTTTCGTTAAAAGTCGCGTGATTTCGTAAGAAATTATTGTCAAAAACGACAAAATATTGCTCAAGGATTGCTGAATCGTCAAAATTGAGAGTTTTATTACGGACAACAGATCAGTTTCAAACACATGTTCACCTGCTCTTCCCCCCCTCCCCCAAGTTCTATCCAACCAAACAGCTTTAAATGAATAAAAATAAAGTCTACTTTTAGAAATAACAAATATAAATATTAGAATTCGGTGTGTATGTCGATCCTTTATAAGTAAC
Source organism: Maratus speculifer (assembly GCA_964019185.1). Taxonomy (NCBI): domain Eukaryota; kingdom Metazoa; phylum Arthropoda; class Arachnida; order Araneae; family Salticidae; genus Maratus; species Maratus speculifer. The sequence goes on from OZ025298.1 coordinate 201,658,224, forward strand.
AACAATTAAATAAATAAATCTAAAAAAAGAACAGTTGTGTAATATTCTTTTTCTTTAAAACAAAAAGAAAAATATAAAACAATAAAATATATTTTTTAAACCTTCACAACTTGACATTCGATCGAATATATGATTTTAGAATAATTTAATTATCGTCTTATTGACACATAAGGGAATTTTTGTAACTTTTCTTCTCTTTTCGCTGGCTGGAGTTTTATCGCAAATCAAAAATATGCGAGATTTGCTACATCATACTCCTTTAGTGAAAATTTTCATCACCGCATACACCGTTAACAATTCTGCTCTACTTTGAACCAAATCTTGGTGCTCAGTAGCTGCCACCATAAGATGGTGAAATCTCGTACTAAAATTTGAAGCTTCCAATTTCAACCTCGTTCCAACTATTGGAACTATGCTTCAACGGGAGCTCTAAATATTGATTCAAGATTTCACCATCTTAGAGCTGTATCACACGGAGAAAGATTTTTCGGCAAGCATTTTACAAAACACGATCGTCGATCTTGCTGCATGTTCGGTAAACAGCTTTTTCAAACTTCTCGCGCTCCTATTGGTCAGTTGATCAGCGCTGAATGAATGACCAACATTTTCCGTGCAATACGGGAAAATTTCGGTAAACAAAAATAGCCAGCAGATTCTCTCCTGTATCAAGGTCTTGCAACTTTTTGATAACTGTAATGTTGTGTTATGCGAAAAGTTCTGAAAAAAGGGTACGTGTGATACCGTTACTACAGTGGCAGCTATGGAGCGTCAAAATTTGGTTCAAACTAGGAAAAGATTTTTAACAGTGTATCAAAGCATGTATCACCGTTGATTTAATACGATCGTAGATTTCTCTAATCCTGCCGGCTTTTATTATTGTGTTGTAGCTCAAGGCGTGTAAGCATTCAATCAAATGCATTGTAACGCCTTTCAGTCATGCGTGAACTCATTTACTCTGACGAACAGCCGATACTTTGCCGATCATGAAGTGGAACATACTGGCAGTGGAATAAATTTGACTAGGAGTTTATCCATGAAAAAAGACGTTATCTTTAGCTTTTATACCTTTATTAGCAACACATCATTTACAACAGTTCTCACCATTCTCACCCACTCTGTCAGAACAACTTGTCAATATAATTAAAATTTCTTCATTTTTTAACAAATAATTTCCGTACTCCTACAAAATATGCTTTATCTGTGAATTATTCCCGAGGATCTAAAAAACAGGGGGAGATTCATTTCATTGCTAGCACGCATTCGTGTTGGCCCTGTAAATAATAAATCCGAAATTATTTTTTTTTTAAAGAAAAACCAAACATTTTATAAATTAAGATTTCTAATTAAAAAAGACAAATCAAAAAACGAATAAAATAAAAAACAGAATTATTTCATTTTTGGACATTAAACATGGAACAATCAGAAAATGAATAAAATAAAAAAAAAGTGCGGAATTTAACCAATAAAAATATTCAGATATACTTCAGATTTCCCACTTCTGTACGACAGCAACAACTATTTTCCAAATAGTTAAAAAAAGAAAAAAAAACGAAAGCAGGAATGCCATTTTCCTCTCCCGTTTTGAAACAAGGTGCTCTCGCTCCTTGCTGCACTTGATCCCTGTAAAGCTTGTTTTGCAACATTGTTCAAAGCGCCGTCATGCTCATGACATAGATCCGAGCAGTTTACATAGGCCCTATGAGAGCTTTCTATCTTGTATCGATCATCATCTTTGCTGACAGGGCTGTGCGAAGGGGCGGTCGCCCCGGGCGCGGAAAGGGAGGGCGCCAAATTTGTATTACCAACCTGATTTGTTTTTTCTTTTCTTGTAAAAAAAAAAAAAAAAAAAAAAAAATTAAATAAATAAATAAATAAATAAATAAAAAGTAAGTTTGCGATTCTAACTTTTGATTCTCTGTTTCTTCTTCTAATGTATGTTTTTATCACAAAATGTACATATTAAGAAGTTTTTTTTTTTTGTGACAAAAACATACATTCTCGAAATAATATATAACTTCTTTCTTGGAATCCAAAAAAGGATTACAAACTTGCGAAGGGGACTTTACAAGAAATGTATAAAAGGCGGTGTGATTTCATTTTTCGCGCAATTCATTAGAATTTAATCTATAAACAATTATTTTCATAAACATTTTTTCATTCCCAGACCTCCCACTTCGGAAAATTCGGTTCCAAATGGTAACTTTTTGCAATATTTTTTTGCATTTATCAAAAAATTGACGAGCACGACACATTGTGTGGTTTCTAAATATGAGAATTTGCCAGTTTCTTGCGTTTGAAAACAAAGCGTGATATAACTCAAAAAATCCAATTTTTAAATTGTGACATTTTTTAATGATATGCTATACACTGTAAAAGAAAAAAAATGTAAATTTACTGTACTTTACCGCGAATAATCCAGTAAATTTACGAAATATGTCACTTTTTTACATAAACGGTCAACTCCCGTAATTTTTTATGTTTTATGCCCAAAAACCGTTAATGTAATGGCAAAGTCCGTTGATGTAGGAATAAAGTCCGTTTTTTTACGAACATTGTCTGGAAGCTCTGCTGCAGCTTTTTGACAGTGTACGATAATGATGAACGTCTGGACGAAAAATTAATATATGTTTCAGTTAAAATTTAATTTTAATATGTGGTGTTATTTCTAAGCTTTTTATGAAAGTTGGTTTAGCTTTTGAACAATTTGGAAAAATTTCTGAAGAAGTTATTTTTGTCATCATATGTGCTAAAATAAAGGTTTCTAATAAAGCAAGTATCCCATTCATAGATTGTTTAACACATGTAAGTGAACACATTCAAGCGAAATGTAATTATTAATCCATTTTTAAGATTTTTCAGCGTACTTGATGAGTATTTATGACTTCAGTTCATCTGAGTGTCCTCTTTTTCAAATCATAAGAGATAAAGAAAATTTATTTACTTTAATTTCTCCCTTACATCCCTAATCTCTTTTTTGTCGGCTCGCTTAGTAAGAAGCATCACGTTTATGAGAATAAAAATAATTTAGCGTAGCAATCTCGGCAGAAAAAATGAATTCATTATTATTTAAATTTTTCCACAAAAACGAAATTGCACTCCAAAGATGAGCTCGTTGCCACCATGATCTGCAAATGAATGCTCAAGAAATTACAGCTTGCAGACGATGTGCCTTTTCCCGCGGCCTTTCCGACCTTCTAAAAGAGACTCGGATGAGGGCGTGTCTTTCAAGAGGCCTAAGCGTGATTGCGATTGGCTACGGAATCCCGGACCTCGTGACCAGTAATAAGCTCAATGCCTGGAGGCGAATTCTGACTGGCCAAGCGAATCAAATGATGAGCTCTTTTGCGGTGAACGTGCTTGCTTAGTCGGGTCCGCCCCTTTCGGCACGTCTAGCGTGATGCCAATTTACACACTAGAAAATTGGGTGCTTGATGAATGTGAGGTGTTTAGAATGCTTGTTTGGGAAACCATCTGCATGTCGGAAGAAGACGTAATTATTTCTTTAGCTGTTTAAGCTGTAATTCTCAAATCAAAACTAGCTTTTCTTTGGCACATTCACTTTTTACTAAATCTTTTACTTTTAATCACTTTTACAAATCTTTTTTAATCTTTTACTTTTAATCACTTTTACAAATCCATTAAATGTACAAATAAAATGATCACACTTCCACGCTCCAAGCAAATGAACAGCATATTGCTTTTTCTCATAAAAGCAAACGAAAAAACTGACAAACTGAGCTCAGATTAAACTTTGAAGTCCGAAAGTATAAATTAATAAAAAACATCATATTTCAAATTTTTGTGTGTGTGTATGTGACAATACGTTAAAAGTTTCTTGGAATAAATTTTAGAAATATTTTATTTTATTCAGAAATTAAATCGGTATTTGCAGAAGTTTTTTAATATTTATAACTTTATTCAAACCTTTTTTTTATATATAGTTTTTATTATTTTATAGAGTTAGAAAACATGCAAATCATCCTTCTATATAAATCAAGAAATTTTTCATTGCTGAAGTGTCCCATTCCATTTCTTTCAATGCCCAGAAAGCTGAGAAGATACTAATTGGAAATGAAGTTAACTCATTAAAAAATCAGTCGTTGGAGGATACCGTAATACTTACATATCATGAATATGAATAACATAAAATATAAAAATAAAACATGCGTATACTATTTATAAAATGCATTGCAATACCAAAATGAAATGTAAACGTAAATTTAAATATTTTTAATGTATAGTTATAGGCTCTATTAGTGAATTTCGAGTACTACTTGATTCTACTTGATTTCGAATAACTTCGACAAATTATATACATCGCCAAAGTATTCGCAAAATTATGTACAAATTGGCAATTTTCTTTCTTTCTTTCATTTTTTTTTTTTTTTTTTTTTTTTTTTTTTTTTTTTAATAACGAAATAACAAATAAGTCGGAAAATGTTTAATAAAAATACAAATAAAATATCGAATTAAAAATCACTTGATGATGTTATACATATGATATGTATCGTGTTTAATGTCAAGTGAGAACTACATTTACGAAAACAATTATTGGCAATTATTCTTATAGTTTGGTAATAGTTTTTTCGTCGATGGAATATCAAGTAATACCGAATTACGTAAAAGAAACATCCTTATAACTTTAAAAATGATAATTCTATTAACTAACAGTTTACTGCATCGGATTAAGCGTCTCATATTCAATTAAAACACATATTTCAACTGAAATTTGAATGAAATACAGGGTCAGAAAAATCGAAGAGTGTAGAAAATCGGATTACAAATTTCTCTTGTCATTTAATTTATAGGGACCGTTCAAGTATTACGTAAGCACTAAAGGGGGAGAGGGGAGTCCAGAGTCTGCTTATTTTTTCTGACAAGGGGGAGGGGGGGTCACAACAATTCTTACATAAGCATTAAACAACGAAGCAACTCCAGTTCAAATTCAACAAGCAAACAATGTATGATGGGGAAAGAGCGTTCTACAGTCTGTTCGAAATTCGCCGTTTATTTTCGATTTCATCATTTGTTTATCCATCGGCAGTCGCGTGACCCGCATCACCCACTCGCCCTTTCTCTTCATTGTTATCTATTAAGTTGTGTGCCAAGTCAAGTACATTGCAAGACTAGAAAAACACAGGAACCGATATGACTGGGTTCTGTTGCCAGGGTAACTGGTCAGTTGACTTTATTTTAGGTAAGTCCGGTATTTTCTTTTCTCCCGTTCAATCGGTCATGGAATTCCGGGAGTTTTTGCAGAATTTCTGGAAATTTTTGTCTTTCCGCTCCTATTGTCGAACTTCTTTTTCTACAGGTCTTGGAATTTTAGAAAGCAGAAAACCAACTTGGGGTTTTTCTTGTCTCGGATACACAGCACAGATATTTATTGTTTTAGTTCAGTTGCATAGTGAATTTTTTATTGGTTCGTAAATGATGCCTAAGTAAGTTAAGACTTCTTGTATATCTTGTTTTATTGTTCAATGTGATAAATAACAATATATTTAAACCATTTTGTAGTCTGTGGTTTGTTTAATGCAATAAGCAACAATATATTAAAACAATTTTATATATTTTGATATCACAATCCCTATATGCCTATATAAGTTTGTTCGAATATTAATGTAATTGGTTGGTAACTTTTTATAAGTCGAGAAGTATTGATGTATAAACTGTCATAAAATCTTACGTAAGCAAAGGGGGGGGGGTGTCTAGCATTTGCTTATATTTTCTTACAGGGGGGGGGAGGGGGTACAAAATGACTAAAAATATGCTTACGTAATACTTGAACGGTCCCTTATCCGATTGACTTCATTCTTTATGCAAAATTTATGATTTTTTATTGTCTTTTATATTTATTCCTTAAAATGAACAATTTCGAAAATGCAAAACACTTTGTGTATAAAAGCATGAAACTAGCATATGTTGTTGTTCAACAAATAGCAAATCGCACTCATTTTTATTTTATTTATTTATTTATTTATTTATTTATTTATTTTTTGTAATAGAGAAAATAGAATTTGAATTTCCGCGCGGAAGAAGAATGACCACTCAAACTGGAAGCGAAAAACGATTTTGTCACATGATCGAATTCGCTTATAACTCAATAGGTAATTTATTGATCCAAAAAATGGAAAATTCAATTAGATTGCAAGTCGCTTCGTAAACATGTTTTCCAATTTTATATCTTTAAGGGTGTACTACATCCTTAAAGATATTCGAAAAAATATTTTTCCACCTTCAACCGTTCAAAACTTTCTGATGCATCTTCAGACTCATTCTTAAAAATCTTGCTGAGGTGATCTTTGAAGAGATGTATCAGATGCCGTGTGAATTCATTTTTCCCTCAATTCATTGGAATTTGATTTATAAACAATTCATTTCTCAGTACTACAATTTATTTATTTATTTCCCCCAGATCTTTCGGTTCAAAATACCAACTTTAACTGCATTTTTTTTTTTTTTTTTTTTTTTTTTTTTAATAATTTCTGTATTTATCAAAAAAAAAAAAAAAAATGATATGCGCAACACCTTGTGTACTTTCTAAATAAGAGAATTTGACAGTTTGATGCTTTTGAGAGCAAAAATGAATTCAAAGATAAATAAGATAACACCCTTAATTTCTCGCGATATAATTGTCGCATAGGTAAAAATGATATGTCAAGATATTCACAATCAAAGAAGCTTTCAGTTAATATTTAAAAAAAGAAAAAATAAATAAATTAAATTGATATTTTGACCAATGTTTAGGTAACTCTGCCTAACAGGAACAATGAAAGTCCCTTCAGCGGATGTAAAATTGAATTTCTTGCAAGAACAAATTCTCTGACTATTTCTCTATCTGTTTTAATATTTTGAACCAATAAAGTTCTTAGATGATTAAAATGTGTGTTTACATTTCGTTTTTTGCCCTTTCAACAGTGAATTTTTCTGTCATTTATGATAAATATTCGAATTTTATGTCTCTCTGTTAAAAAATTAATCTGTAAATGTGTCAAAACGTTTTACGCTTGTTGAGCAGAGCAGTTGTGAACAGACTTAACTCTTTCCGGCATTGGTACACAAACGGCACTTAAGTATATTTTAATAAAATTTTGCGTTTTTGATAAAAATTTGGAAAACCAGATTTTAAATTTGCAAGAAGTTCGTTTGTAAACTCTTATGTCAGTGAATCGTTTCGTCATCTTACGAACAAAATTTTTCTGTGCCGCGGAAAATATCAAAGAAACCATAAAGTCTGGCGGGCGACGCCAGCCAGTTCATTGCAATATTACAGTATCTCCATGCTGTTCTCGTAAGCACGATCAGGGATATGATTAGGAAAATTTTAGGTCCTTTAAAGGACCCTTCACAATTTTTTTAGGTAGATTTCGTAAGAAATACTACCTATTGCAATCGCACCAGTTTATATATCTATCTATCTATCTATCTATCTATATATATATATATATATATATATATATATATATATATATATATATATATCTCATTTTTATGGACACGATAACTTCTATAATTCTCCACCAATCTCCACCAAACTCGCACATAAAATCGAAGGGAATAAAATCTCGGCTAAGTTCGTTAATGGGCAAAATTGGACCAAGGGGGTCGAAATAGGGGGGCGTTTTTGTGAAAACAGAAAAAAGCCCATAACTTCTTCATGAAAATAGATATCGAATCAGTTTAAAGTTTATATTACTTCTAAATAACGGGCCAAAAGTTTATGCATGACAGATTTTTGATAAAGTTAAAAATGGGCTCAAGGGGCAAAAAAAATAGGGTTTTTGGGAGAAAAAAAATCATAACATTGTCAATTCTCAAGATATCCAATCCATCTAAATTTTTTATAAATATTCTCAAAATTATCTAAAACTTTTGTATTTGCAAGTTTTTGATAGGACTAACTCTTACCGGTAAAAAAAATTAAAAACGAAAATAAAAAGGGCTTTCGAAAAAGAAAAAAATCCATAACTTTGTCAATTCTTAAACTATCAAATCCAATTAAATTTATTTTAAGTCTTCTCAATAATATCTACAACTTTTATATTGACAAGTTTTTCATAGGATAAATTCTTATAGCAAAAATAAATTAAACAATAATTGAAGAAAAAACCTCTAATCCAAACTGCTTACATTCTGAATCGTTTTATAAATTCCATTTTTTATTTTAAACGCATCCAAATGGCAGATCCTCTTATTTAAGAACTATATTATGTGAAACATTGGCCAGATTTTTGATAAAGACAGAATATATTTCAAAAAAGGCTGCCAAAAAGGGTATTTTGAATAGAATTTCCCGAAGTGACAGTGATAGGAAATTTGAAGAAGTATTCAAATAACAAATTGCGTTTTTCCTGACTCATTTTCAAATCCATTTTTACTCTCAAACGCATCCAGTTTACAAGTCCTCTTATTTAGGAACTGTATAATATGACGCAATGGTCAATTTTTTGATAAAGACAGAATATATTTCAAAAAAGGCTGCCAAAAAGGGTATTTTGAACAGAATTTCCCGAAGTGACAGTGATAGGAAATTTGAAGAAGTATTCAAATAACAAATTGCGTTTTTCTTGACTCATTTTTAAGTCCATTTTTACTCTCAAACGCATCCAATTTACAAGTTCTCTTATTTTGGAACTGTATAATGTGACGCGTTGGTCAATTTTTTGATAGACAGAATAGATTTCAAAAAAGGCTGACAAAAAGAGTATTTTGATCAGAATTTCGAGAAGTTGTGATTGAAAATTTAAGGAAGCATTGAAATAACAAATTGCGTTTTTCTTGACTCATTTTTAAATCCATTTTTACTCTCAAACGCATCCAATTTACAAGTCCTCTTATTTTGGAACTGTATAATGTGACGCGTTGGTCAATTTTTTGATAAAGATAGAATATATTTCAAAAAAGGCTGCCAAAAAGGGTATTTTGAACAGAATTTCGAGAAGTTGTGATTGAAAATTTAAGGAAGCATTGAAATAACAAATTGCGTTTTTTCTGACTAATTTTTTAAATTCAGTTTTGCTCTCAAACGCATCCAATTGACAGATTGTCTTATATAGGAGATGTATAATGTCCCGTATTGCTCAGTTTTTTGATACAGGCTGAATATATTTTTTAAAATGCTGTCGAATTGGGCACTTCGCGCAAAATTTCCCGAAGCTATCATGATTAAGAATTGAGGTTATATTCAAAATTGGTTATTTTATAACTCATTTTTAAATTCAATTTTGCTTTCAAACGCATTCAATTTGACAGTCTTTTGTTATTCAGGAACTATATAATGCGCCGTATTAGTTGATTTTTTTAATAAAGTCAGAATTATTTCAAAATAGGTTGTTAAAATGGGCATTTGATCCGAATTTAGCTTAAGATGATTCTGATAAAACCAGTCCTTACAGAAAAATGAAATTAAAAATTTTTCAAAAGAGGACAAATAAAGTTGTCAAACTGGGTTTATCTGTAATCAAATTTATTTTTTTGTTGTTGAAATGAGCACTCTTCGAAATCTACCTCCGTCTATAGGCCAAGCCGACAGGGATTTTTTTATTCCCAAACAGGACCCTTCACAAAGGATTTTATCCTAAAACAGGACCTTTCACAAAATTATTTGTTGAAGATGAAAAAATTCTATGGAAGGTCTATAGACATTCCACAGAATTTTTTCATCTTCAAATTGAAGTTTTCACAAATTTTATCATTTTTTAAAAAAATCTGGCCTGTAAATAAGCAATTGAACTCACCAAAGAGCAGATTACTTAGCTATTTATATATATATATGAATGAAAGAACCTGAAGACATCGATAATTTAAAATTCACAAAATTATGACTAGAATTTTCACAAATATAAGAAAAATTTCACAAAAACAGGAGCCTACACTGTAAAAAATGTCAGATATTTCTGAATATATAAATTGTACTGTAAACAGAAACGAAAATACAGTGACTTTTTCTAACTCACCTAAGGTTTCGAAAACCGTTCATTTACCTTTAAAAATCCCAGAAAACTATTTGTTTTCGAAATTTAAAGAAGAATTTATAAAAATTAACTTTTATTAGCTGCCCGTCCTTTTCGGAAACGTTTCTAAGTAGCTTTTACAGTACATTAATCACTTTTCTCAAATCAAAATATCACTTTTTCGGATTCTATCAATTCTCAAGTAAACATTTTCAGCATAACTGATTTTGTGCATGCAATTGTAGCAAAATAATGTTAATTTTCATATTAATATTAATACTTTTAATACTGCATGTTTATCTATATTAAACATGTTCTCTGAATATCAAAATGTTTTCGTATGAATTGGTAGCATCCGAAAAATTCATATTTTGATCTGAGAAAAGTGATTATTGTACAGTAAAAGCTACCTAGAAACGTTTCCGAAAAGGACGGGCAACTAATAAAAATCAATTTTTATAAATTCTTCTTTAAATTTCGAAAACAAATAGTTTTCTGGGATTTTTAAAGGTAAAGGAACGGTTTTCGAAACATTAGGTGATTTAGAAGAGGTTATTGTATATTTTCGTTTTTGATTACAGTACATTTTTATATATTCAGAAACATCTGACATTTTTTACAGTGTATGAGAAAAGTCTGGAAGGACCCCTGACGATAATTTACTAATCGGGTCCACAAAACATTTTCTTTTCTCGGAGTCAAAAACGTCCACTTTCCGACCGTCGATATCGCAAACAATTTTACTGAATATTTCTAAATTTTTACTCAGTCCCTTTCGGCGTTTTCCCTTTTTTTTTTTTTTTTTTTTTTTTCTTTTTTTGTGAGCCTGCACGACTTTGAAAGAAGAACGAGTCGTTAACAGGTACGCTAAAAGAAAAGAAAAAAATTCTCAACACCCTTTTATCATTTTGGTTGTGTTTCTTCCTCTCTTTTCTCTTTTGTTTCTCCATTCTTCATTCGCTCGGTGAACGGAGATCATTTTAAATGTGATTTATACGCGTTTGTTTAGCAAGTTCATGGCAAAACTGCAATTTCAGTAATACTTACTGTTCGCCTCACATTTCCTCGGCGGTTTTTCTGACAAAATAAATAAATAAAATAAGTCTTCTGAGTCATTGGCATTTAGTTGTGGTATTCTATGAGTGTTTATGTAAAAGTGCAATTACATTGCACATTTTATAGGCTGTAAATGCTGCTGACAAGCATACTTTACTTACACTATAAAAAAAATTTTTGATTTTGAGCAACACACAATAAATAATTAATTTACCTATTTATTTTATATATAACAGTAAAGACATATTAAATCATTTTAAAAAAGAAATTTTCAACCAAATAATCCTTTGCTATTTTTTTTTTTTTTGGAGGAGGGGCTATTTTTTTAGGTGACTGTTTTTTTTTTTTTTTTTTTTTTTTTTTGGAAGAGGGTCTATTTTTTTTAGGTGATTGTTTTTTTTTTTTTTTTCGATTTTTTTAAAAATATTTTACAGTTTAGTATGAAGTTAGATTTAAAAGTTTTATAACCAAAGTTTCCATTTTTAATGTATATATATATATACGAACTTATCATTTAATGGCGTTAAAAATTAATTTATAAATGTTGCTATCAAGCAAGTACATTGTGAAAACATCTGTTGGTTTGATGTGAACTAACACAAAGAATAAAAATCGCGTTTTATTTATTTATTTATTTATTTATTGTTAAATTCCGTTATATCACTGTGAAACAAAAGCTTCAACAGCAAAATTTTCTTTTCTCTTCTTCTTTTTCTTTTTTTTTTACTTTTACCACAGTACACGAAGTTGATAGATTAGTGACATTAATAATCTACAAATGTTGCAAATAATAAATAAAATTTGTAAAACACAGTTGAAAAAAAAAAAAAAAAAAAAAAAAAAAAAAAGAGGGGCTGTATTTTACGTTTATTTTACTTTTAACAGTTGCGAATGAAACCGTAAAATGAAAAACAGATTTTTTTTTTCTTTAAGGCGCATGCAGCTAATTGATAGTGTCATTAATAATTGATATAAAGTATTAGCAATGTTAGAATGCAATGAAAAAGATATTAAAATATTTTAAGAAGGTGGTGAAAATGATAAATAAACAAAAATTTTAAAAGCTATAATAATTAATTTTTCAGATTTTAAAAATTCCCTCACCCAGATACAGGAATTGATTAAAACTACAAAAATGTTTTGTTGAGTACATTTTAGTTTGGCAAAGTTTGTTTTAAGCGAATTTTTTAATTAAAGTAAAAAATCGGTTTTGTTGCTAAAAATATATATATATATATATATATATATATATATATATATATATATAAAATTTTAACAAAATTTCATCAATTTTATTTGAGTCTTACTAAAGTCTTTACTTTCAAATTCTAATTCCAACAAAATTTTGTTGTTTTTGCAAAATTTAAATTGTGTGCAGTAAGCATAACTCTCTCACGTAATTTTGTTTAATTGACTGACTTAAAGGATTAACATAATTTTTGGATAATAAAAACTTTTCAATTTGAGACGGATTAATGACGTTATTACGTTATTATGCATTTCGGGTGAAAATTGTGGATAAAAAATTGAAAAAAAAAATGTTTATTTAATCAAAATTTTTCCATTGACCCCAATATGTGTCAATGGAAATAAGAAAAGTGAAATGTCCGTAAAATGATGACCTAAAAACTCAATAGAATGCATTTAAAGTGGACGGTGCAGATAATTTTAATTTTAATTTTAATTTCCATCATGAAGAGAAATGAAAGATATATGAAATTTTGGGCAAATATTTATTTCACCATGAGTATATAGAATCCTTAAAAGAAATTAAAAATCTTTTTTTTTAATTTTAAGATTAAAAAATATATATATATAAAAATTTAAAGTTTTAAATTTCCTTGCGTTTTAATTTTAGAGAGAATTTCCTCGATTTTACAATTTACTTACCTAAAAACTCGATTAGAAAGAAATCTGTGTATTAATTTTTTAATCCTTTGGATAGTTAATTTTTTAGAGATTTTTTTTTCTCTTTTTGTCGGAATTTCAGATCGATTTTCATGAGAATTTTGCCTTTTATAGCTAAAAATTAAATTTAAATATCTAATGAAGTCAAATTTTAAAATGCTTACACAGTTAGTTCTTTCAGGATTCTTTTTTATCAATTTCATGGATTTTTTTTTTTTTTTTTTTTTTTTGGGGGGGGGGGGGGGGACAAATGTTTTTCGCTAATGACTCAGAACAAAAGAACAAACAAGAGAATAATAAAATGCACAAAATAATTAAGAGACAAGTGAATATAATGTTATATGTGGGGGCTCATGTGTACTATGGTGGGGTCGAAAAATGTGAATAAAGTAGACTAAATCTGATGACGTAGCAATTTTTACTTATTAAATAACTTTGATTCTTCTTCTTCTTCTTCTTCTTTCTTTCTTTCTTTTTCTTTCTTTTTTTTTTTTTTTTTAATAGTTTTTCTTGCAGTTTTAATATTGATATATATTCGATTAATTGCCATCATGTAACCTAAAAGTGTAACTCCAGGATTCCCAGCATCATGGAAAGTCAGGGCAATTCCAAAGTAATCATGGGAAGTCAGGGAATTTCAAAGTAGTCATGGAAAGTCAGGGAATTTCAAAGTAGTCATGGAAAGTCAGGGAATTTACAATATCTTTTAAAAAAAATATGGAAAAATCTTAGAAAAAAATGAAAAATAACACAAAATTTATCAAATCTTAGGAAAAAATCACAAAATTCATAATAAATTTGTGCAAAAAAAAAGGAGAAATTTGAAAAATTATCAAAGAAAATATCTCTATGTTTGACAAAGGATTGGAAATAAAGTAAACAAGTTACGTTGTACGCCCGTTTGGCCAGAAAATGTTTTGAAATCAGGTCAGGGAAGGTTCGGGGAACTTGACAGTCATGTTTGCTGGGGAATCCTGAACTCCTTTTTTTCTTTTTCCTTTTTTAAAGCTAAATATTAATAAGTGTTTTATTTTCTTAAATAAAAGGTAATGTTTTTTACTAACTTTTAATTAATTTTATTTTTTTTTTATGTTGATTTACAGATAAAAATGTAAATGGTCTTTCTTAATACATGAACTTCATGTATATAAATATGGCTATCATGTAGTCATTCGCCGCGGCCATTTAAAATTTTTGTATTTGGATTTATTCATTTATTTTTATTGTTGTTATTGTTGTTTTTTATGTATAATCTCTTAAACATTTTTTACTGTAATTTCGGAATCTATATATATATATATTTAAATGAATATTTGCTTTATTTAATTGTTTTAAAATTTATGTATTTACCTTTTGCTAATTATGAACTTCTCCTCTCCCTTCCCCCCACATTGCTTTATTATTTTTTCTTTTTAGGTGCGTTCGTAATTATGTAAATACGTAGCACCTATTGTTGTCGCTCAGTCCGTCCGTCTGTCTGTCTGTCCGTCTGTCCGCATATAACAAAGCAAAAACTACCCAACTGAATCGTTTGAAATTTAAAATACATAATTATAACATAATTTTGTCGAGTCATTTCAAATTTTATGAAAATCGGATGGATAGATCAATTACAGGGACGTTCAAAAGGATTCCGTTACATTACGGTCAATAGGGAAAAAAGTTTTAAATGCATTTTAATCGATTGAAATTTAAAACATATAATTATTGCGTAATTTTGTCGAGTCATTTCAAATGTTATGAAAATCGGATGCATAGATCAATTACAGGGACAATCAAAAGGATTCCATTACATTACGGTCAATGGGAAAAAAGTTTCAAATGCATTTTAATGATGTTACACTCATTCGAACATAATAGAATTGGCATGAATCTGTGAAATATATACTAAAATATGCATTCTGTACAATCTGTGACGCAAAGAATTTTTATTATTAAATTACAGGGCCACACAAAAGTATTCCACTATATAATGCTATACGGGGAAACATGGTTTGGTACGTGTTTTAATTATATTCAACTATTTCACATTTTATGAATAAGATATACGTTGCTGAGGTGTAATAAAAATTACTTCCTGCATATTTACAGAAACATAAAGATTTCGACTACTATACTGTATCCGGAGTACGCTCTACTATATCAGCAAGATCTGAATATTTTTAAAACTTCGTTATAGTACGAACGCACCTCATTTGCTATGTTCACGTGCAATTTCCAACTTGTTTACAAATAATGTTTGAGCGCTGATTTTCAGTTTAAAAATTTGTTATTTATGTTTAATTTCTAAATAGTCCAAAAATTAAGTATAAAGTGATTATAAGTGACAAACAAAGAAACAAGGTGGCGCACTCCTGGCGAATACTACATCTGTTCCATATAAAAAACTTTTCTCACGATCTTGAAATTATTTTCATCGTTATAAAGCAGCCAAGTTCAGCCTTTTTTTTTAATTCCCGGGCCGCAAACATGTGCTTGCGATGTTTGGCGGGCCACAACATATCAACATAACAATGTAAAAAACGAGATAATTAAAATCGATAGTAAAATTGGTGTAACAAAGTTATATTTAACATAATGAAGATTAGACATTTGTCGCGAAAAAATGTTACCAAACAAATTTAACACAACTATTTCTAAACAACATGCTGCGAAGTAGATTTTTATTGCAAATGATGTAGAAATATGCTGCGAAGATTGTGTTTTGGAAATAGTGGTATAAAACATTTATTTGCTAATGATTTTCACGCGCCATGTTTAAACCTAATAAGTACTGTTAGCTATGTCGTAAGTGTAAAATGTAAATATATATCAGACTACCAATTTCAAGCTCCAAAGAAAAAATATCAGTCGTTTTCTCAAAGCAAAAACATTTTATTATTATTATTATTAATGTTGAAATATATGATGTACACATATGCCGCGAAGGTTGTCTTTTGGAAATAGTGGTATAAAACATTTAGTTCGGATTTAATTAATTTGGAACACTTTTTGTTTCGTTCTTCAGATTAAAAAAAGTCTACTTCACAATCACACTAATATAACTAAATGTAAAAAGAGCTTTTAACAAAGAAAGCGGCCGGCACTTGAAATGTTTTAAGAGCATTTATTTATAAATAAATAAAAGGACAGATTAATTTTTCTCATGAAAAAATATAAAAGAAAAACGAAGGTTTTTAAAAAACTTTGTGCACATCTTAATTTTACAAATAGAGATTGGATTAATCATCATGTGCCTCCGGCCGCACATAAAAAGTCGCCGGACCACATGCGGCCAGCGAGCCGCAGGTTGAGTTTGACCACTCACTATAAAGCTCCAAAATTTCAATTCAAAACCACACCTCAATCATGTTTTTCCCAGTTAATTCGTGGACGGTCCCTCGGTTTCTTTTTATTATTATGATTATTATTCGTGTTTTGGATGTCGTCTTTCAGGCCATCCATCATCTTCGAGATTCCTACTCGCAGTGTTAAATTTCGGAAGACACGCCAGTAATTGAAAAAAACAGCTGCTGAAACAAAATCGACTGGTGTCAATACGATAGGAATGCGATAACCATTTTTTAACGCAGAAAGGGTGTGTTTAAACAGGCACAGACCGTACACTCTTTTATTTATTCATTTTTCCACTCCATTTGACTGCGCTATCATTATGATTGTTCTTTTCTACTGCGTATAAAAAGATACATTTAATGGTATATTTTAAATAACAATATTCGCTATATGAGCTAAAGCATTGATTATCTGAGCAAAGCGGCTTTCTTCAGAAAGGGGCTTGGTTATATACGAAATGTTTTTGAGCTTATGCAGTTTTTAAAAGTTGAAAAAAAAAAAATTCTAAATTTTAGTGGAATATTCTCTATAGCATGGTCTGTGAGATATTTGTGCAGGCCATTTAATTGGGATCGTTCAAGTATTATGTAAGCAAGTAATGGGGGAGGGAGGAGGGTGGTTCAATGTCTGCTTATTTTTTGCTGACAAAGGTTGAATGCGGAATCACGAGAATTCTTACGAAAGCATTATACAACGAAGCAACTATAATTTAGCAAAAAAAAAAAAAAAAATAAATAAATAAATAAATAAAAAATAAAATAAAATAAAATAAAATAAAATAAAATATAAATAAATAAATAAATAAAATAAAAGAGAGCATAAATTGGATGAGCACTCTGAGGAAGTGAACAACTTTAGAAAAAATATAAAGAGTAAAAAAGGAATATTCCAGCCCATCACTACATTGAAAACGTAATTAATAGACAATGCAGAAATATAGATTCAGCGATCTTGGACATCCGATTAGAAATGTGAACGCCAAACACATAATATTCCTATGATACTTGTTAAAATTTTTAGTTACGTAACTAAATAAATTAAGTCATCTTGTATTTCTTAAAGTTAGTTGTTGTTGTTCAATGCGCGGCATATAACAAAAGAATAAAAACTATTTTGTATTCTCTAAATTATTTAATGCAATAAGGAACAATACGTAAAATTGTTTTATTTTACTTCGATATGTCTGTTTATGCAAATTTGCTGGATGAGTGGTTTATGTAAATTTGCTGAGAATAATTTTTCCTTCGAATTATCAGTCTAAAACGATATTAGTTAATGAAATATAAAATCTAAAGTACGGCATTGCTTCCTTTGAAAGATGTGAATCTTTGTAAAAACAATTTTAGACCCCACCCCCCCTTTTTTTTTCGAAAAAAAATTAAATAAAAACAAAGTTTTTAAATTTTGTTCTGAATATATGTAATGTAAACAAAAGATTTTTTTTCCCTGTACGCAAAATATTTTTCATAGAAAATACTGTCGAAGTTGGCATTTTGAACCAAATTTTGAGAAAAACCAGCAAGGCAGAGAAAGGAGAAAATTTTTTTTGTCACGGACCAAATTCGCATATAATTCGATAAGCAATTAATTTATTTACCAAAAAATGAAAACTTCATTTTGATTTAAAATTGATTCAATACTAATCAGGTCTGCCATCTCCATTCTTTAAGTTTAAAAATGAGTCAGAAAACATGTCAGAGAGTTTTGCATTTGTTGATTAATTTGAAAATATCCTTAATCTACTTTTTTTTTTTTTTTTTTTTTTTTTTTTTTTTTTTTTAATATGCCTCTTTTAATATGAAACATTAAAAAAAAGCTTTATAAACTTTCAAATTTCTGCCTGTGAAAATTTTTTTAATTTTATCATCTTCTTAAATATAAAAATGTACTTAAAATTTAAGAAGACGATTTTTAAAAAACACATGTTGTCGGCAATTGACATCAACAAACATTTTGATGATAATAATCTTATTTAGGTATAGTAATCTTAATAGTAAATATTAAATAGTAAATCTTATTTAGATTCTATTAAGCATTGAGTAATCACCTGATTAAATTTTTCCATAGATTAACACAATCGAGGTGGAACTGTGAAAAGACCCTTTTTTAATGGCAGTTTGGAAGTCATTTTTGTAAATTAGACTTAAAAAAAAAAAAAAAAAAAAAAATGGACGATTTTACGGAAGTACTACTGTTAATCTGGATGCCAGTACAATGTTTTTTAACAGAAATATTTCCGTAAATTCCAGAAAATTTTGCGTATTTTTCTGGAATTTACGGAATTTTTCTGTTAAAAAACAGTAAATTGTACTGGCGTCCAGATTACCAATAATATTTCAATAAAATTATCCGGGTTTTTTTTTTTTTTTTTTTTTTTTCTGACAGTGTACTCTTATATTGACAGATAAGAAATAACTTTTAAAATTTTTTTTGTTTTCTGAATACTAATCACTGAGTTTTTTTCTTTTTCTTGCAAAGTATAGTACGTTAACTGCAAATTCAAATTTAAACTGTAGAATTCTTTTCTTTTCTTTTTTTTTTATGCGTATTATTCATATTCGCCAGATACGTAAGTGTGTAAATGCAACTTCAGTTAATCATACAGTAACTCTGTTTATAAAGTGGAACTGATCAGGACAGAAAAAATTTTCCGTGTTAGACAATATTCCGCCTTATACAAATTTTATTCTATGTCTATGGGTTTGCAAAAACTCGAAAATCTTCCCGAATAATACAGATTTCCGTCTTAAACAGAGTCTGCCTAATAGAGAGTTTACCTTGTTTGTTATGACATTGAACGTAGGTCCACTATCGCAACAGCTGATCCAAACCTCCATTTAGAGGGGGGGGGGGGTCATGGCTTCTTTTATTTATTTATTATTTATTTATTTATTTCTATTTATTTTTATTTAATATTTATTTATTTATTTATTTATTTATTTTGGGGGGGGTGGGGTCATATATCTTAAGATTTTTTTTATTATGCTTGCAGGCTGTTTATATATACAAAACAGATACTTTTCAGATATTTTTGGGAATTCGTTTTCATTCGCAAATACCAAAAATTGCAATAATATTCTAAAAAATAAAATTTACACAGTTTATTAGACAGTAAGATATTGAAGAACTTCCTGTTTTCTCATAAAAGCAAGGAATCAATCAAAAATTGAGCTTTTTAAGCTAATTAAGGACTTGACAGTTACAAAAACCCCGTTAATGTGGGAGAAATTGGCTGTCGCGACCTGAAATTCAGTTTAACCCTTAACCCCACACATTTTACGGGGATTTCCTGAAATATTCTTTGCCTTTATTGAGAAATGGAAAACTCTAAGTAATCACATTTGTTCTGAATAAGTGCACTTGGAAATAACTTGAATCTGAGATTGAAAATGACTTCCTAAATGTTTCTGGAAGTATACCTGCTTCGTATTTAAGTAGAGCTATAAAGAGTTAGAAAGATTCACATTGTTGAACAAAGGGTAAATTTGAAAGAATGTAATTCATATTCCATTTTTCAATATGCTTTTGAAATATTTCTACGTCCAGAGGGGGGGGGGGGGGCATGACTCCTGAGACTTCCACCTTGGATCCGCCACTGCGACTATCGTTGATATCGCAAGAAAATTTTGGTGCAACAGATTGACTAATCGGGAATCAGTAAATATGTTAGAGAATTCGCATCGCTCAGTGGCGAAAAATGAAACAAATTGAGAGCGGCACATCCTGTTATAAGGTAAACAGTCGGCTTTATCCTTTCAGGTGCGGCACCTACCGACACCTGACAAAACTCTTCAGACCTCTCATTATTCGTTCGATGGTGCAGCGAGGGACCAGCATACCATGGGACGGAGGGGGAGAGGGGAACCCATAAATTACAGTGCCACTCCGCACCATTCATCTCGGGGCACCCTTTGCTGTCGCTTGGCAGGGGGTGCCGAAAAAATGATGTTGGCGCCCTCAGGAATTTTGGTGAAAACTTTTCTATCCTTCAGATAACTCCGTGTTTGGTAAAGGAATCATTCCTTTTTTTCTTTTTAGTATGGTACGACTTTTCTCAAATCTTACCTTTTTGTTTCGCTAAACAAAGTCACTTTTAAATGACGACCTCAGAAGCCAAGAGGTACAACTGACAAAAATTCGATTTGGAGTAAATTGAGTTCAAAGATAATTAACGTTAAATTTGAACTTCACTAATAAATTGACTGAACTGAAATAGAAAACTGCCGCTTGTTTAATTGTGGTCTTCGAACTCTTATTTCAATATTTGTTGGAAAAGTAAAGTATTTTTTATTATTATTATTATTATTATTTATAATTATTCGGAAAAAGGAGCTTATTTTTAGAACACAGCACATAATTAGAAAATCGCTTTATTTCTATATATCTGAAAAGAAATTAGCATGTTTCCAGTTCGTCTGTGCACTTAGTTTTTTTTTTTTTTTTTTTTTTTTTTTTTTCAATTTTGTCACTTATACCCCTTGGCTTCTGGGGTCCTCAAATATAAACGAGTCGAATTCAACGAATAAAATATTTAAAAGAACTGATTGATTGAATTTATATTTAAAATTCATTCAGTTATTTTCTGTAACTATCATAATGAATAAATTTATTTGAATTCAACGAATAAAATATTTAAAAGAACTGATTGATTGAATTTATATGTAAAATTCATTCAGTCATTTTCTATAACTACCATAATGAATAAATTAATTTAATAAATATATTTCCAGATTTGATATTAAGTTTGACATTTACAATTTTGCATGTAAACATTCGCGCTCTGTGTTTGAAATTCGAATCTTTGTGACGACGAAATCTAGACATGTACTTTTCCGCTTTTTTAGAGCTGTTCTCGACTGCTTTGCTCAACAAGCTCAAAAGGTTTTGACACACTTGCAAATTTATTTTTTAACATAAAATATATAAAATTGGAAAGCCTGGCTATGGAAGCCCTTTCGAATAGAACTCAGATTTTTATTTTGTGATAATTAAGTTATCTACCGAGCTAGTTTGAACAAGTTCTCCCGATCTTTTCTCCCCTTTTTTAATTTCCCCCCTTTCGTTCACTGGTTTATCTTCTTTCGTCGGAAAATGCAGTTCATAATGTCATTTTTGACGGCTTGTTCTGAAATATCTATGCGTTTGCAGAAAAACAGAAATATGAATGCGATTAGATAGTTTCTGAATAACAACAGATCTTTTAGATTCTTATAGATAAAAGAGATTTTTATAGAAAACAGTTCAAACTTATATTCCCCGGTTAACATATAGGTCATATGTTACGTAAAGCGAGTTCAGTATTGCAACTAAATGAGACATTCCAATAGCGGACATTTTTATTTCACTATTAAAAACCACTTTGTATGTTCTTCCTAAATACCACAGAGCTTCCCCCCAAGTAACATAAAGCCTCTGTGTTCTGCGAAATATTATGGCTTTCATGCTGTGTTAAAGTTTACTGATAGAATTTTAACGACATTTTTAAGAGATATTTCAACAGCCATTGGGTTATCCGCTTAGAGGGGGGCATATCTCTGAGAAAATTCTATGAAACTTCGTCGTGACGTTCTTGCAATCTTCTGAATGGATCTCCAGCTTCAATAATAACTTGTTCTTGGCCGCAGTTGATACTATTTCGTTTGAACCATTCACAAGTCTTGCTGATTATTTATTTATTGCACAAGCAAATATGTTTTCAAAAAAAAAAAAAGTTTTATCGTTACATTATAATACAATTTTAATAAGGTCAGAGTAGCCAGGAAAAATTCAGCAAACCTCTAAAAAAGTCGTGAAATCAATCAATATTGTAAAAATTCAAATGAATTTTGATAGAAAACTGAAAAAGTAATGAAATGTGTAGCAATAATGTAAAAATCAGGGAATTTTGAAAGAAATCTAAAAAAGTGAAGAAATCGTGAACTCTCGTGCCAATATTTGGAGCTTTGGAGCTGCAATATTTTGGAGCAGAGTTCCAATAGTTGGTAAGACGATTGCAATAGGAAGCTCCAAATGTTGGTTCAAGATTACACCATTTGATGGTGTAGCCCAATATTTATGTGCAAATAAATAAAATAATCTTATAAGATTTCGGAAAGGAATTTTGAAATAAAATGAAATTTTTAGCGCACGACCCATAATAGAGTTAATTTTCTTTTCTTTGAGGATGTGAAATTTTATACAGAATGGTGTATCTAAACAAGACATATACCAGGAAGCAAAAACCTATCCAACGAGTGAGTAGCAAAAGCAAATTTTAAACGAAAGTATTTTCTTCTACATATAGACACCACATTGACTTATGCGGAGTATAAGTTGAGTGATAAAGCACTCCTGTTTATTTTTTTATTTATTTTATTTTATTTTATTTTTTTCTTATGCAGGAGGACAAAAGGTAAATAAGGAATGGTATGGTCATTTGTTATAAAAACGAAGAATTGTGATTGAAAAAATGACGGATCGGAAGGGGGGGGGGTGACACCATGATGGCTGGAAGTGACACCATTTACATCCGCCTCGGATGTCACCCACTGGAATTCTAATACATATATGTTGTATTTTCGAATGGCCTTACTCATTTGCATTTCAGGAATTATTTTTTAATTCAGAAATTCCTAATTCATATCAAGAATTCTGAATATAATAGTTTTTCGGAATTTGTGAAGTGGTCGCATATATGCGCTCATAAATGAGATAGATTGGCAGAATGAATACCTAAAAAATTTCGGCGTGGAACAACTGAAAGAATTCTGTTGGCCCAGTTCAGAGTAAATCCAAGCAAGCAGCTATCTGCATCAGGATGCCATAGTCCCAGTGGCACAGCACCGAATGTAAAAATACGGCCATTTCAACTATCCTAAGGTTTCCCACACTTGTAATAGGCCTTCTATCAGAGATACCTGTCTCCGCTGACCCCTCGATTTGACCTCTCGTCTCAGAGATGGGACAGCCGACAAGTTATGACAGTGGTTACTACTCGGGATACCCCGGAGGTATCTCCCACGCAGGGATCCCCCACAGAGAGTGGGGGATTCGGAAATATTTCCAGCAGCGATGGGGAGAGCGTTTACCATAAAGTTCTCTGCAGGTAAAATCTATTACCGGGAGTCTCACCAGACACTGAAATGGCTTTCGTAGAGTCATTAATTATGGCAATAATGTACTGCGAACTGCTTGATATGGGGTAAACCCCTGGATTAGGTATTGTATGTTAATTGACTAAGGTATAATTAAGTAACAGCCATGTGGTAATGTAGGTTCTATAAATCGAAAATTTGTAAGATTCCCCGTCCCCCAATCTAACAGGAATTAATTGTGTTAAAGAGTATACCGTAAGGATTTCAGAGAAGCTTTATAAAACCTACTTAACCGCTTAGTTGCAACTTAATTATACTAATACTGTAATTCAATTATATTACAATGTCTGATGCAAGGATTTACATCATAATAAAAAGTCTGAAATACATTATTTCCGTAATTAATGACTCTCCCAAAAACTTTGAAAAGCTACTCGAGTATCTCAGTGACTCCGGTGATAAATTATAATTAGCTCAGCGCTGTTCGGGCACATGAAAACAAAAAATCCGAATTTGTATGATTTTTTACTTTATTTCGGTTTTGTATGACTTTGTAATTTTAAATGAAAAATTCCTGAAAATTTATTGATATTCAGTGAAAAAAAGGATATACTCTCCCCCCCCCCCTCTCTCTCTCTCTCTTTTTCTTTCATTTTCTTCTTTTTATTTTATTTTATTTTATTTTATTATTATTTTTATTTATTTATTTATTTTGTTATTCAGGGTAGTTTTACTGAAGGGAAAAAAATATTTGAGCATTTTGGAACTTTTACTTGTTACAAATGTAACCATTTTTCAGCCAATAGGTAGAAATTTCCTGGAAAAATATTGATATCTTTTGTAAAAGTTCTGTTTTTCCGCATTGGTACTTTTAACTTAAAAAACAGATCTTTAGCGACTGAACTTTTATTCGTTTATTAATAAAACTGCATTCAAGTCGTCTATAAAATTTACTGAAAAAATATATTCCTATTTGGTTGTGAAAAAATAAGACCTGCATTTATGCATCGACATTTTGTTTTTCAGAAAGTGCTTATTGTTACCATCATTGCTAATTGTTATGTTAATGATATCTCGTGTTCAGTTTCATTTATTAGCGTTAAACAGATTTTAATAAAAGTTAAAGATAACACTTCGCTTAATATAACAAACTAAAATCTTTTAATTGTCTTCATTTATAATATTTATAATTATTTTTTTTAAAAACTGCAAAATCTTTCGTATATATATATATATATATATATATATTTAAATTTGAAAATTAAGAGCTAAGATTTTAGATCGTTTTATGCAGAAATATAATAATCACTCGGAAATTTTCAATCGATAATCTTTAACAGTTTTTAAGAAATTATGCGCACAGTGATATATATAGTAAGTGGGGGAGGGAAAAAAAGGTAGGTTACTTAATTAAGGGAGACCCGTAAGAAAAAACCCAAAATTTTTACTATTGATTTTAAAGTAATGAATTTTGGTGTACTACTTAAGAATCTTTTTGTAAAGAATAATTAGCAAAAAAAATCACTTTTTATTAAAAAGTATATTTTTTATGGGGATTTTTATGATATTTTTTTTTTTTTTTTTTTTTTTTTTTTTTTGTCGAAAAATACACTTTTTAAAATTACTACTCCTCATTCAATTTTCAATATTTTGGTATTACTAAAATTTCTTAAATAGTGTTATAGTATTTAGAAAAGAACTAAGGAGAGATATTTTTAATTTTCTATTTTAATCGGCGAAAAAAAAAATAAATAAATAAATAAAAATACGCATGGTAAATTTCCTTAAATTCGTTATAATTTTCATGTTTACCAATTTATGTAAAATTTTCAGAAATAGTTAAAAAATTTATCTCTCCTTACTTTTGTTGCAAATTTTTTTAAGATTCTAAAAGCATAAATACTTTGTTTCTAAATCATTTTACCACTGAGCCTTAGTACTTTAAACTTAGGCAAAATATGAAAAAAGTCATTTTCAGGAAAACACGTTTTAAATGGCCACTAGTCCTTTAAACTCTATAGTGAGTACAATTAAAAAAGCTCATTTTCTCCCTGTTCCAAGTGTCCCCGAGTTCTGAAATTTTGCATGGATATTCGCAAATATGTATTTTATCGCTTTCTGAGATAAAAATTTTTTTGAACTTTTGATAATTTTTGGCCGAAAATGGGGTACAGGTCTCTCTTAAGTTTCCCTAATTAATTTAAATATTTTTCAACAACCTGTTTATTATTATTATTATTATTATCATTATTACTATTATTATTATTGTTGTTGTTGTTGTTGTTTAACAAGTAGCATTATACTTAGCAATAAAAAAAGAAAAAAATCCTTAAATTTGATTAATTATATAGTTTCTGAAAAGGCACGGGAATTTAATCAGTTTTTCTAGTATTTTAACTGTGATTGAAGCCGAACTGTTCACACATCTCCTTCTCAAGAACATGAAACTTTCTGACATATTTTTTGACTCATTTTTAAATGTAAAAGCATAAAATTTACAGGACTGATAACTGAAGCGATTCAAAAGCGAAATGTGTTTTCCATTTTTTATAAGTAAATTACTTATCGGGTTATAAGCAATTGTATCACGTGGTGATCAGTTATTCACTGTTCTCGAAGTATCGCGTGAGGAAATTTGGTTCAAAATGCCCACTTTGAGAATTACTTTCTGAACGATCTTTTGCTCTTACCAAAAAAACGGAAAACGTCTTTCATAATAGAGTGAAATTTGTCCAATACGGAATCGCTTGGGAGGAAAATAAATTTCCGCCTTAGTGAGATTTTCGGCTTAGACAAAAAAAAAAAAAAAAAAAAACTTCATAGACATTTCGTTCACAGAGTATTAAACATTTTCTGATTTAATTTTAAATTCATTTTTTGCTCTCAGACATATCAAACGGACAAAGTCTCTTATTTATTAACTTACACAATGTGCTGTTGTCATGGATTTTTCGATAAATACAGTAAATATTGCAAAAAATAAAATAAAATAAAATAAAATAATAACGTAAAATTTGGTATTTTGAGCAGAATTTTCCAAAGCGGGAGATCTAGGAACGAAAAAAATGTTCATGCTGAGAAAGTAATTGTTTATAAATCAAAATCTAATGAACTGAACAAAAAAGGAAATCACACGGCATCTTATACATCGCTTTAAAAAATCACCTCAGCAAGTATTATGTTTCTACATTTAAAAACAAGTCTGAAATTTTCGAGCTGTTATGGATGGAAAAATATTTTTTTCGAATACACACCGTGATATTCGACTGATCATTATTCCAAATAGAATTTTATTCTTAAGGGTGTATTATTATTCTCTACTGTTTTCCTGAACAAGCGAAAAATGTTGTGACACATTTACAAATTCATTTTTCACTGGAAAGCTATAAAATTGCAAAACCTGATCATGGAAGCGATTTGGAATCTAACTTAGTTTTCCATTTTTTGATCAATAAATCACTGAGTTATAAGTATTTTCGATCACGTGATCACCCCTTTTTCTCCCTTTCGTCGACTGGTTTTTCTGATTTCCTCGGAAAATGCAATTCAAAACGTGAACTTTGACGGCGTGTTCTATAAAATCTATAGCGTTAGCTAAAAAAAAAATAATAATAATAATAATAATAATAATAATAATAATAATAATAAACTGGAAAAATGATTGCTATTAGATAGTTTCTGAACAACAACATCCGCCAGTTTCATGCATTTCCGAACAAAAACAAATTAAAACTTATGTCTGATGCATTAGGGAGAAGCAAATAAGATAGAAAAGAAAAGCACGACTATTCTCCTAAACACCCGATTAATAAAGTAAAAGTCAGACAAGCGGGTGACAAGTCCCTAATTTTGACTAAAACGCTTCCCCTAATAGCGAGAGTTTTCCAGCCATCAAGTATATCTTTGAATATAGATCACACTCTCTTTGTGCGGTTATGCCATCAGTGGTGATTAACTCTTGACCTATGCCTGAAAGGGTATCTTTTTTCAGACCCATGGTGTGGCATTTTTCACGTGACTTCTTGACTTCCTGACACGCGCTTTTCGCAGCTCAATAGTGTATGCAGATGTGGGAGGGGTTTCAATGATGAGGCATGAAATTCTAACTTTACCTTTCCTCAGTTCGTTTTCCCACGTTATGAGTTTGAAAGTGGTGAACGTAGTTATTCTCGGAAAAGAAATGTACCGTAATTTAAGATGTGTCAAGATGAATAAGAAATTATTATTTTATTTTCTCCCGCGGTCGATGCACACTGTCCCACTCGCACGATTTACCGTGATGACAACTCTGGAATGTTTTTGACTTTTGTATGTCCTTGGGTTGGGTGCATTCGAAAAAATACGATTTTCCAATACGAAAAATTTCCATCCTAAACAGCTCGAAATTCCCTGATACATTTTCAGACTCATTTTTAAAAGTAGAAACATGAAACTTGCTGTGGTGATTTTTGAAGAGATGTATAAGATGCCATGTGATGTCATTTTTAGCTCAATTCATTAGAATTTGATTTTTAAACAATTACTTTCTCAGCAGGACCATATTTTTCGTCCCCAGATCGTCTGCTTTGGAAAACTCGGTTCGAAAGGCTAACTTTGACAGCCTTTTCTTGCAATATTTTTTGCATTTATCAAAAAATCGGAAATCACGGCACATTGTGTAGTTTCTAAATAAGAGAATTTGCCAGTTTGATGCGTTTGAGAGCAAAAATGAATTTAAAAATAAATCAGAAAATTTAGCAGTTTGAATTGGAATACACCCTCAAATGAAAACTACATGCACGATTATTTTTTAAGGCTGTTCTTAAATCCAAAAGAGTAACTTTATGACATAAGTTTTCATTTATTTTTGTTCGGAAATGCATGAAGCTAGCAGGCGTTGTTCAGAAACTGTCTAATAACATTCAATTTAGCGGTGTTTTTTTTTTTTTTACAAACGCAATTAGATTTACGAACGTATATATTTTTTAGAAAATAGCGTCGAATTGGCCGTTTCGAAACGAATTTATCCGGGAAAGAAGACAAATCAGTAAAGGACGTGAGAAAACGCCTCGTCAGGTGATCAAAAATGCTTATAACTCAATAGGTAAATTATTGATCGAAAAATGAAAAACACAGTTAGATTCAAAATCGGTTCCAATCGGTTCAAGACTTCCAATTTTATATCTTTCGGTTAAGGGAGTCTCTCAAACTCATTTTTCCTCTTTTTTTTTCTTTAAATGCAATAAATTTTTCAGAAAGTAGTGTCAAAGTGGCCATTTTGAACCAAACACCTGCGTAAAAGAGGAAAAAACAATTAAGGGCAGGAAAAAACGCCTTGTCACGTGATGTAATCTATTGATCAAAAAATGAAAAACACAGTTCGATTTCAAATCTCTTCCATAGTCAGGTTTTCTAATTTTATACCTTTAAGGGTATATTTCGATTCAAACTGCTTATTTTCCGATTTATTTTTAAATGCATTTTTGCTCTCAAATGCATCAAACTGGCAAATTGTCATATTTAGAAAGTGCACAAGGTGCCGTGATTGTCGATTCTTTGAAATGCAGAAAATATTGCAAAAAAGCAATCAAAAAGCGGCATTTTGAACCGATTTTTCCAAAGCGGGAGGTTTGTGAAAGAAAAAAAAAGGGGTCCTATTGAGAAGGTAATTGTTTATAAATCAAATTCTAATGAATTGAGCGTAAAAAGACATCACATGACACCTTATACGTCTCTTCAAAAATCCCCTCAGCAAGTTTCATGTTTCTATTTTTAAAAATGTGTCTGAAATTGTACCGGAAAACTTCGAGCTGTTGAATGTGGAAAAGCGTTTTTTCGAATACACCCTTAAGTTAAAAAATAAATTTGTAAGTGCATGAAAACGTTTTGCGTTTGTTGAGCAGAACAGTTGAAGACAGCCTTAACCCTTTCAGCTGCGCTTTAAGGCCCCTGTCCCTGTTCGCGAAGACACTCGCGATTCCTATAGGGAGGCATTCGCTGCTATGAAAGCCCTTTCGAATCGAACTCAGCTTTCCATTTTATGATAATTAAATTACCTACCGAGTCATAAGCTATTTTGATCACGTGATCACACGATTTTTTTATCTTTCGTTGGAAAATGCGGTTCAAAACATCATTTTTGACGGCTTGTTCTGAAATATCAATTGCATTTGCACAAGAACAGAAAAATGATTGCGATTAGATAGTTTCTGAATAACAACACCTGCTAGTTTCATGCATTTTCGAACAAAAATGAATTAAAACTTATGTCAAAAAGTTGTCCTTTTTGATTTAAGAACACCCTTAAATTATGGTTTAAAAATTCAAATTAATTATTGTCACCTTTTTTTTTTTTTTTTTTTTTTTTTTTTAAAAAAAAAAAAAAAAAAAAAAAAAAAAAAAAAAAAACAATGTTTACTTTATTTAATGACAAGTATAAAATGATACGCAGAATAAAGCCAATTTCACAACTTTTTAAAATTGGTGGGAATGCAATTCCGAATAAAAGCCGTGAAGTTCGCAGCACGTGAATATCACGGGGGCGAGGATTGAGGGGTTAAGTTAATAAAAGAGTGTAAAGAAAAAAAAAGAGAGAGAGAGAGTTGTCTGATCATATCTGAGACAGACAAAAAACAAAGTGTAAGAGCGAAATCATTTCATTGATTCGGCTACATTTGTCTTGTTGGATTGAAAGATACAATAAAGCGATATAGATGAAAGTGTTGTAATTTCCTTTCTTTCATATGCTTCAGATGTAATCGGATGAAAGACGAGTGTTGAGCAACGTCATCTAAAATTCGATTTAAGCTTCTTTTATAATTCCCCTCACGTGCATCGAAAATCGTCCAATCGGTGACTTCTCTAAAGCGCGGAATATCTGTCTATAATACACTCTACGAAATGCGCAATTAAATTTAAATGTATATTTAAAAATTTTTAATATCAATAGTAATGCTCTATTAATGAACTGCCGATGAAACAATTTCCATAAATTTTATAAAACGTCGAACTACTCAATTAGTACCGAATTGCGTAAAAGAAACATCCTTAGAGCTCCAAAAATAATTATTATCTAACAGTTTACTGTTTCAGATTAAGCGTATCATTTTCAATTAAAATATATCCTTGAATTGAAATTTGAATAAAATACAGGGCCATGAAAAATTGAAGAATGTGGAAAACAGGATTACAAATATCTCGGCAATTAATAATCCGATCGACTTTGTTTTTTATGCAAAAAAAATTGTGTTATTTTACTGGCTTTTACTTCCACTCCTTAAAAAAAAAAAAAAAAAAAAAAAAAAAAACATTCGAAATTTTTTATGTGCCTTTCATCAGAACGAATTTTTTGAGAGTCCTAAAAAAATAGTTCCGGATAATCGAGGTAACTGATATTAAATAAGATTTGTCCTATTTTTACATACTAAGTACATACAGAATTTTAAGTTTCTGTCTCAATTTGTTCGGGAGATAGAGCGTTTACAGACAGACAGACACGCAGACGGACAAACGGCAATTTTTTTTTTTTTCCAAAAATATATTTTTTGCAATCTCCAATACCTAAAAAGTGTAAATCCGTAAAAAAAAAAAAAAAAAAAAAAAAAAAAAAAAAAATCGATTTTCAAAACGATTACAAGATTTACCATATACTACGTATGATGGGTAAATAAAAACACACACACACACACACACACATGGAAAAAAAAATAAATAAATAAAAGTAAAAAGTAAAAGTAAACGTTGTAGAAGTGCAAAGTGAAGATTGCCCTACAAAATTCAAAGAAGCATTACGAGAGGACAACCATTTCTACATTCCAAGACTTGATATCTGACAGCACAACCTCATTCATCATCCGCTAACTCACCAACATCAGAGTTAGATTCCAAAAACAGCCCTAATTACGGCACCTCGTTGAGTAAAAGAGGAGGAAAATTGTTACTGGTGAGATCCATGAAATTATATAGTTCACTTGAAACCACAATTAGGCAAGATACGCACCTTAAAATTTTATTTTTCTCCATTCAAGAACGCGAATCTTTTTGAGGCATTTGCAATTTTTCTTTCATCTTTTTATACATGCGAGGAAATTTTCAAAATTGGTTACTTTCTGATACCTAGAGTCGTTTCTATTTTCAGATATATACCTAACGTTCTCTTATTCAAAATCTATAAAACCAAATCGCATTTTCTAATTTTGATAAAACACAAAAGGAGTCAAGAAAATACTGTGAAATTGGCATTTTGAATTAATTTCCTTGAGGCTACAATCAGAGCCCGGCTTTGATAGCGGGGGGGGGGGGGGGGGGGGCAAACATTATTCGGAGGAGGGGACCTATGTTTTGAAATTTTTCGTAAATTATGCGAAAGTGATTAAAACTTAACTTCATACTAATTGTTTGTATACATAAATTTCATTCCTCTATACACAAAATAGCACAAGGTAATTCTAAGAAACTTTAGAATATATATATATATATATATATATATATATATATATATATATATATTTTTTTTTTTTTTTTTTTTTTTTTTTGCGGTTATAGGAATATAAAGATAAAATTAAGCTGCAAAATGTATAAACACAATTATTTCAAGGATTATTGCATGCATTTGGGAGATTCAATCATATGGAAAAGTAATTGGTGTATACATTTAATAATAATAGTAACAAATTTCAATACTTGTTATGTTGTAACTGCATTCGCGAGATTACAGTAATATTTTAATGAAATTTATGTATTTAAAAAAAAATCTTTATGAAATCAGTAAGAAAGAAATTAAATACCACAAAATGAAAATGAAATGTGTATTCCGATCCAGACTGCCTTTTTTCAGATTTATTTTTAGATTCATTTTTGCTCTCAAATGCACCAAACTTTCAAATTCTCTTATTTAGAAATTATACAAGGTGCAGTGATTATCAATTCCTTGATAAATGCAGAAAATGTTGCAAAAAAAAAAATGCTGTCCAAAACGGTGTTTTGGACCAAAATTTCCGAAGCGGGAGGTCTGCGAACGGAAAAAAGGGTCACGCTGAGAAAATAATTGCTTCTAAATCAAATTCTAATTAAATCAGCGAAAAATTACAGCACACGGCACCTTGTACGTCACTTCAAAAATCTCCTCAGCCAGTTTCATGCTTCTTTCTATACTTTTAAAAATGTGTCCAAAATTGTATCTGAAAATTTCGAGCTGTTGTAGATGGAAAATCATTTTTTCGAATACACCCTTAAATTAAAATCACTTTAACATTTAAATTTGTATACAGTCGAACTCGTTAAAAACGAGCACAAAGGGACCGTAACATTTACTCGTTAAATCCGAGTGCTCGTAATAAACGGGTCCTTAAGGCAGGCACGCAACCAGAAGGAAGGGGGCGTTAGGAGGTCAAATGATTGAGTTTACTTAAAATTCAATTACTACTTACGAACTTTAATTACATTAATTAATTTAATTAAATACTTTACAATTTTTTCTCAATTTAATTACAATTAACCCGGACTTGTGAACCCTCCCTATTGACATTGTAATGTTGAATGAATTTTTCCTACAAAAGTATTAGACCACGGAGAAGTAAAAAAACACAAAATCAAACAAACAAAAAAAAAAACTAACAAGACAGAAAAATATTGCTCGCTAAAACCGGGTCTTGCTCGTTAAAAGCGATTTCTGTTCCATAGACTTAACGTTGATCCAACCAAATATTCTCGCTTTCTTCAGTAAATCCGAGTTCTCGTTAAATCCGAGCTCGCTATAAACGAGTTCGACTGTATGTCTGTTCATTTTTGGTCATTTTTTAACATTTGGCTCCCTTTTAAGAAAACTTACATCTGCCCTTAGGGGTGTCCCCTGAAACCAGAGGGTCCGGGGCAACTGCCTCGCATGCCCCTGCATTAGGGCTATAATCCTAGAAAGTTCGTCATCAGACAGCAATCGCTTACAAATGAAGCAATACATCCACTTGAAAAGGAAAAGCCCCCTGCCTTTGATTCCAAGCCACTTCAACGTTATATGTTTTCTCTTCCCTTCGTGTTACCCATCTCATAAAACTTTCATATTTGCTGAGAGAGTAAATTATGTGTTTTTAGTGCTTCGCTCACCTGACAAAATCCTGGTTCGACTCACTTCCCTGCCTGTCTGTCACAGAGTCCTTGCCCAGAATCTGGAATATGTCAAGGACTTCAAATTTTGTGAACTTACAGCTGAATACCTCGTGTCAAACGACAAATCATAAAATTTCGAAAAAGTCTATTATTTTAATTAAATTAATTAAATTCAGTGTCATCCGTTCATTTTTGCGAGTTAAATTTTAAAAGAGAACATTTTCAATTTTTTTAGTGTAGACATCATAGTTTGGAGATAAAGTATTTCGGTAGTAAACAGAATGGTCTTAGCTCAGACCCTGCCGCTGAAAGTTGAAAATTTTATATTATGATGGATTTAATTAAAAAAAATTTCGTATTTTTTGCCAATTTAAGAGTTTGTATTATTTTAATTATTATTTTTAAGCTGTGATAAATAATCACTGTTATTCATAATTTTTTTTGGAATTCAAATTTCTTTCATTTAAAAACTTATTGCTATTTATTAATGATTCAGCATTTTAAATTTCGTCTAAACAATTTTTTTTTTTTTCGTTTTTAGAAATAAAAAATTTTATTTATGCCTCCGCTGAACTTTGTTAATTTCAGATTTTCAAAATATTTGGAATTTATTTAAATAATTTGATTTCAACATTTTTAATTTGATTAAAATAACTTCCTTTTATAATTATTTTAAAATTAAATTTATTACTACTACCATCTATGTTAAAATTTAATAAAATAAGAATTTGAATTTATTAATTAAAGGATAAGTTATTTTGAAAAAAAAAAAAAAATACTATAAAAGAAACCTTCTGTGCGATCTGTGATCACACTTACCCACTCTTTTAAAAGACTCTCTTAATCCGACTCTCAAATCCAAAGGGCCTATTGGGACGCGCTTTTTAATTCATTTTTGGCCGCAAACTCCCGAAAATCGCAAGTGCACTTCTTCTGAGACAATGCAATAAAAAACTGCTTGTTTCAAATTTCAGTAAAGGCAGAAGAAACTGTTGTCAAACTTGACGTTTTTAACCGATTTATTGTAAAGGAGAAAATAAAATAACTTTTGTTGCGAGACAATATTCGCTTATAGCTTAAGATGTTATTCATTTATCTAAAAAGAAAGAGCTGTTCGATCACAAATCACTTCTATAACCATACCTGCTACCTGCCATAAGTATGATGTTTTTACGTTTAAAATTTAGTCCGTTGTTGAGCGAGAAAATAATTTTTTTGAGAATCGTCCAGATATGCAGTAATCTCAAAAAAAAAAAAAAAAAAAAAAAAAGGAGAGGCTGCTGATCACTCATTTACCGAATTCCCCTCCGAATCAATGTTATATGTCTATGGGCGTTTGATGCATTTTTATATTCGAAATATCTCATCGGGAAATTAATATTTGTAACTTCTTTTTTCTGTGTATTTTTTTTCAAGGATGTCCATTTTTTTCTTAATTTTCAAAATAACTCTAAAATCTTTGTTCGATTTACTATTATATGTTTTAAAAACTTACAAAGTGGAAGTCAAATTTTCACAATTTATATAAAATTAAGCGTACATTTTTGTGACATTTTGAAAACTAAGAAAAAAATAGACATCCTTTAAGAAGAATACACAGAAAAAAGAAGTTAAAAATATTAATTTCCTGTTTATTATTATTTTACCTACTATATCCGTTTTTCGTATGCTTAGACAATTTTAAATTTTACCATCAAAATTTTGAGTGAATAACATTTTTTATATTAAACTAAAACTGACTATCTATGTTATACATATAAAAAAGCATTTTGTTAAATGCATAATTACACATAACCAATTAATTCTGTAAAAGACAAACATGTAATTACAGTTAAGAATTTTTTAACTTCAAAATATCTTTCATGTTTTACTTATGGCGTAACAAGGGAGAAAAAATCGGATTTTTTGCTAAAAATTAAGTTTGAAAAATAAATTTGGGCCCCTTTGTATTTCAGTGGGTAAGCACGGGCTTCTCTGGTCTATTTGATAAACAGCTGAAAAGTCCTCATCTAGGGGCAAACAATTGCAACTCAGTGGTTCATATATACAATAAGAAAACAAATAACGCATTCGATTGCCTAGCAGCGTTAGCAAATTTCATACATTTCTGTAATGCAAATGGGTTTGAGAACGTATCAAAAAATATTCACAATTTTGAGCGGTGTCACCCTCATTTACTAAAAAAATTACTGAAAAAGCACATATTACACTGTAAGTTTTTGTCACGTGATGTAACGAATTACATAATTTCATCAAATATAGTTGAAAGATTCGTTCGATAAAGAAGCAAAGGGAAAAAAAAGTAGGGAAAAATTGCCTCTTTGGTGGTCCTTGGAGTGTTTGTTTAAGTGACAAAGGGTCATATGAGGGACACCTTTCGCTCAGCAACTAGAAACGAACCCTGTAATTACGGTATTATTACTCGTCACTCGCGGCGCAACCCCCGATAACTACAGGCCGCGAATTTCGTTCTCCTCTATCTTTTTTATTATTTTTTCTTTTTTCATTTTTGTTTCTCCTCCCTGTTCTTGGCCCATGATAATGGTGAAGAGCTGCGGTTTCTTTTTTCGTAACAGTTAATAGGGAAAACCGCATTCGACGTCGAAGAATTCGTGGATTGTTTGAAATCAATGGCCAATTTGTTTCATACGCTCTCAACAATTTCGTTTTTACAGCAGCAAAACATATTCAAATTTGCTTAACAATCTAAACATTTTGCTCTCCACTGAAAGGTAATTGTAGTATTTACCAAAGGCTTCACAAAGGTTCCGATTTCGGGTTATAAATTTGCTCGACTTTTAGACACTTCTCATTACGCGTATTTTAAAGATGCTTTTAGTGAAATCGCAAAGTATTTCCTCATATATAAGTAAAAAAAAATTACGTTAAGCAAATTTGAGTTGACTTTGTCGACGTAAATAAATGTCCTTCATTATAAATAATGATCTGTTTTTCAGTTTATTACTATAGTTTCACAATAATCGCATAAATAAAAAATCGTGCGAGTATACATCTGTGAATTGGCAACAATCCGAATGTATACATACGAATAACTACCATTAGAATGTAAAATGCATTTTTGCACCCTCCAATATTCAATTTATTTATCTGCGTGCGCGTCATGCATTGGAATGTGTTGGTAATAAGCAATACATTGTTTAAAATAATAAAAATCCATAAAAATATAGAAAATTGTTTGCAATAGTTTTATTATTTTTATAATGTATAATTTCCGTTATCAACAGTTTAAAATTACATATCCGTAAAAAAAAAAAAAAAAAAAAAAAAAAAAAAAGATTACTTTTCGTAAATTTTGAGGTACGTTTTCATTTTACTTTCAAATGGTTGATTTTTTAAGACATTTAAAATTTACGGATATCCCCCCCCCCCCCCCATTAAAATACGGAAATAGTACTGCCGTCCCGAGTGTCAGTGCAATGGCTGTATTTTAACTTCTCCCCCCCCCTCCCCCTAAGGGACAACTTCATGACACAATTTTTAATTCATCTTTGTTCGAAAATTCATGAAATTGGCAGGTATTGTTTAATAGGAATTATGTCATCGAAAGAATTTTCCATTGTTTGGTAAACGCAAAAAATGCCATTAAAGTGCGTGTTTGGAACCAAATTTCCGGGCGGAAGGAGAAAAACCTTTTGACACGTGATCAAAATCGTTTATAACTCGATAAGTAACTAATTTATCAAGAAATTGAAAATTCGTTTTATTCCAAATCGCTTCAGTAGTCAGAAAACCAATTTTTAGGATTTTACGTTTAAAAATGAGTCACAAAAACTGCCAGGCAGTTTGGCGTTTGTTGAGCAGTGGAACTTGAGAAACAACTTAACGAAACCTTTCTATTTTGTGTTAAAAATCGTAAATTTCCCCGAATAAATGGCAAATCTCCTTTTACTCTTACACGTAACGTGATCTCGCTAAATTTTTGAAATCCTGGAGTAGTAAAGAAATGAGAATCAGGCGCCAGGAGGAGAGGTGATTGGCGTGAAGTAATAGGAGGCGAACAGGAGGTGGAGCTGAGAGTAGCGTGTTTCTTTTTGCGTGAGCTTCCAGGAGGAGGGTGATTTTTGAAAGGGAATTTTTTAAGGGATATGATTATTTTTTTTCTTTTACTTTTTTGAATAAAATGGGAAATTTTCAAAGATTAAATTTTTTAACGAAATATAGTGTATGAAGTCAGAGTGTTATAGGAAATTAGGATATTTTTTAATGGTGATTATTTAAAAAATTAATTAGAAAGAATAATTAAAAATATTATTTAAGAAATATTAGGTTAATGAGGGAAATTTAAATACGTCCGAGATTTTTTTTTTTTTTTTTTAAACGATGCCATATTTGTATTGACACAGACTAAGAAATTATAAACATTAATGAAAGGACTTAGGAATAATTTTAGATACAGCAATAATTAAAGATGGAATAATATTAATGGCTGCATAATATCGGGTAAAATTCTGCACTAAGTTGGGTAATGTTATTTTACCTGAACTCTGAGCGATCCGCGGTTCGGTTTGGGCTGGATTGGTTTGGTTTACGCTTTGTTTGTTGTTGTTGTTGTTGACATTAAAAGCTTCTGGTTCCTTAAATATTGCGTTCGATTTTTAGTTTTTAGTTTTGGTACGAATTGAGTCGATTTTTAGATGTTTATGAATATATTTTTCAAATGAAAAAAAAAAAAAACTATATATTTGAATATTAGTAAGTATATGCCATTATTTTCATATAAAAAAATATGTACAATCGAGTCTCTATACAACGAAACTCCATACATCGAATTTCTTTATAAAACGAATTTTTTGTAGGAACGGTCCCCTTTTCGCATGATTACATTAAAAACAGTCTATATAGCGAAATATCTATCTCCATATAACGAATTTTTTCATAAATTGGTCTTAATTTATTCAGTTTTAAAAAAGCTTTGAAATCATATGGAGTCAATTTTCCATCACTTATTTTTGATTTATCGTTCAGTGCTGAGTTTTTTTTTTATATTACATCTCTCCTTGTTCTTTAAATCCAGTGAATTCATCCCACCTCCCGCACACCTTTCAACATCCTTCTCAAAACAGAGTCAATTAGATTGTTACACATATAAGAGAGGATTCAATGAGAGGCACGTAAGAGAGGCCTTCAAATGAAGGAAAATGTTAACTACAATTTTTCATTCCTTGCTAAAATTTGAGATTTTTTTTTCTTTCTTTTTTGAGAGCGTAACAATTTTAAAATAAAAACAACGAAAAATTACAAATTTCTTCGTCTGAAATTAATGCAAGTCTTCCTTATTTGATTTTCATTAAGCTTTCAAATAAATGTCCGTTCTTTTTTTTTTTTTTTTTTTTTTAACTGCTTAAATAATTAAGAAATAAAATGTTAAGTTAATATTTACTTTTAAACATTTCAAATCCTTAATTAAAAATATCAAAAATAATATTTGCTCAAAATTTACACATTAAATACGATTTTTAACATCATTTTCTATACAACGAATTTCTCTAAATAACGAATTTTTTACTGGAACGATGGATTTCGTTATATAGAGACTCGACTGTATATATATATAATTAATCATAAGGATGAAACTGTAAACTATTCTTCGATAATTGTATTAATCTACGGATTAATAATCTTTCACTCTAATTCAAGTATTAAAAAAAAAAAAAAAAAAAAAAAAAAAAAGCACTGTACAAAGAAAAAACTATTATCATCTCCAAAAACAATAGTAGTATATTTATCTAATGAAACATTAACTTTTTGAAAAATTTCATTCTTAAAAATTTATTAATCTAACAATTAAACAAGTTGGAAATTGCACGTCAACCGTAGCAAATAAGGTGAGTTCGTACTATAATAAGTTTTTTAACATATTCAGACTTGATGAAATAGTACAGAGTATACTTCGGATAAAGCATAGTATTCGAAATCTTTTGTATTCCCTTATATATGCTTTCTATTATACAGGAAGTAACTTATAGTAAACCTCAGCAACGTTTATCAATTTCATAAAATGTGGAATAGTTAATATAATAAAAACCCAATGTTTGCTCCAAGCAATGTTTCCTTTCTTTATACTATTATACATTGGCATACTTTTGTGTGGCCCTGTAAATTAATAACATACATTCTTTGCACTACAGATTGTACAGAATGTATAATTTAGTATATATTTTATAGATGCATATCAATTTTATTAATTTCCGAAGAGTGTAACGTCATTAAATTGCATCTAATTTTTTTTCCACAAAATATATAACATGAACTTTATTATACTATTTAATTTTACTGTTATTATTTTATTTTTATTTTTTTCCATTGACCGTAATGCAATGGAATACTTTTGATTATCTATGTAATCGAACTATGCTTCCGATTATCACAAAACTTGATATGACTCGACAAAATTGTATAATAATTATACATTTTAAATTTCAAACGATTCGGTTGAGTAGTTTTTGCGTTGTTATATGCGGACAAACGGACGGTGGTCTATAGGTGCTAAGTATTTGCATAATTACGAACGCACCTAAAAACAGCATTAACAGATATACTTTATAGTATGAAATAATTCGATTTTCAATTATATACCGGCCGCCTTCATTACAGCTCTAGAAGATCTTTTATTAGTGAATTTTACATTGCATGATGTTTGTTTTGTTTTTAATTTTGTTCTTGTTTTTTATTCGTTCATTTTTGTAGAAATTCATTTTCGGTAGCGGTAAAGAAAGCATAAATTCTATTTAGCCAGTAAAAACTTGCTTCGGTCAGATTAAATTATTTTCACCTACATACGCACACGGGAGTTTCATGTACTGTATATTATATCGTTAAGGGTGTAAAATATTGTTTTATCCTCAACAGCTCGAAATTTTCCGATACTTTTTCAGACTTATTTTTAAAAGCAAAAACATGAAATTTGCTGAGCTGATCTTTGAAGTGATGTATAAGGTGCCGTGTGCTGTCATTTTTCTTTCAACTCCTTAAAACTTGATTTATAAACAATTATTTTCTCAGCTCGACACCTTTTTTCATTCCCAGATCTCCCGCTACGAAAAATTCTCTCCAAAATGCCAACTTTGACAGCAATTTTGGCAATATTTTCTGCATATATCAAAAAATCGACGAGCACGGCACATTGTGTAGTTTCTAAATAAGAGAATTTGCCAGTTTGATGCGTTTGAGAACAAAAATGGATTTAAAAATAAATAAAAAAATAATTGGTTGGAATACACCCTTAATGTTTAAACAATTTAAAGGTGTTCACAACAGCAATAAGCAGTAGGTGTCGCTTTTCAAGAGAAATAACTTCCCTTTCTCTAAAGATGATTTTCAGAGTCAATCGCAAAGTGCGAGAGGCACTCCCCGAAATGTTACTGACACCTTCACGGAAGAATGTTGGCAATGCACTCCGCCCCTCCTTCAAGTTAGCGGCCTTTCTTTCTTTTTCTTTCCTTCTTTTTTCTTTCCGAAGGATAATGCCCCGTGGCACAGAATTTAAAGAACTATTTGGCTTAAGCAACTTTTGTAATATACAGAACCAGAGGTCGGAAGTAATGCTACTATACAAACGCTAGTTTTTTTCTATTAGCTTGTTGTGTATCATGAAACTCTGAAAATTGTAATGTAACTTTCAACATATGTTGTCAGATACTGTTAATACAGGACGCCCATTGTTAAAGAAGATAAAGAGTAAAAATTGAAAACAGATTTCTAAGCGGATTTCTTTATATGGAGTAGCTTTAAAAAAGAAAAAAAAAGTTAAAATACGGAAATCCGGACGCCAACACTCTTTTCGTATTTTAACAACAACAACAACAACAACAAAAAAGTCCATAAGTTAAAGAAATTTTTACGATTTTTAAAATATCCATTTTTAAATCTTTTACAACAGACATACATGTTCTTCTTCTTCTTCTTCTTTTTTTTTTTTTTTTTTTTTTTTTTTTTTTACATAACATAGAAAAAAATTATTATTTCAGTCGCAGTCTCTAAATATACATATAACATACATAAGAGTGTGGGTCAAAAGTCACGTATCATAGGAGTTTTTGAATTTGGTTGCAACTGAGTGCCGTGCCATAACGCCAATTTCATTGGCTAACATTCTGAGGAACATGAACGATCGACTGTAGTTGTGTTTTGACTATGGAGACCAGAGACAACTATAATGAGAACATATTGTAACAATGCATGTTTTTCCTATATGATGTGGGATCTTTGGCCCGCCCTGTATAACAAATATCTACTTTAGCATTAACCCATTTTCGGCCAAAGGTTCGTATACGAAACATTTCGATAAATATTTTTTTTTAACACTCTGACACATTTTTTTCAAGAATTTTATTTTTCTTCTATTTTTTAAGGCTTTTAAAGACATCCATAAAATATTAGTAATTCAATTGGAGTAAACACTTTCTCTTAAAAAATTTTCAAAATACGCTAGAGTTTTAATTTGAAACGCCTTTGACAAATTCGACTTTTTAAAAATATATTATTATTCCAATTGAAATGAATTATATGTTTTTAAAATAGATTAAAGTTGCAAATTCTGTATATGAAATAAGAATAAAACAAAAGTCATAAAAATATTATTCATATTCATATTATTCATTATAAGAAATAATATTTTATATTATTATATAAAATATTATTTCTTATATAAAATATTATTTTTCATGCACGAATCTTCTTTTGTGTCTTAATGTATGTAATTTAAGCATATTTCAATAAAAATAATGCTACATTTTATAAAAATTTCTGTGCTTGGCCTAAAATGGGTTAACCAGGGCTGCTGGATTTTAGCCAGGCCGGTCTAAACCGGCCAGCTTTTTTTTTTTTTTTTTTTTTTTTTTTTTTTGTTTAAACCGCTTAAAAAAGGACGGCTTTTGCTAAAACTTTTTTTTACAAAAACTATTTTTAAAATAAAATGTATTATTAATTAGTAATTTTTTAATTACTGTTGTCATAAAAATGAACTGTTTAATAAACTGTCAATTAAAATATAAGTAAATTGATAGTAGAAATGTACTTGTGGTCAACAGATGGGAATAATGTTTATTAGAAAATTAATCAATAAAATATTTAAAAAAAATCATAAAATTTTTTCGAATTAGTTCAAGAGATTTTTACCAAATAAAATACCAATCATTTGGTTTAGATTTTAATCAACAATCCAGTATCGAACTTCAATTTGGATACAGCCCCTAA
Source organism: Maratus speculifer (assembly GCA_964019185.1). Lineage (NCBI taxonomy): Eukaryota > Metazoa > Arthropoda > Arachnida > Araneae > Salticidae > Maratus > Maratus speculifer. The sequence goes on from OZ025298.1 coordinate 201,700,846, forward strand.
AGTATGCTCGTTTCAAAATAATTATTTTCTCGGGAATTTATTGTACGAATTCTTCTTAACCCATGGAAACGAGCGACACGTATACGTGCCGCAAAAAGGCTTAAGTATCCTCGTTCATTCTCATCGGTAATATTATACTGTAAAATTTGCCTTATTGAATCGGAGCATTTTCTCGATTTAAGAAGGAACAAATTTCTGTATTTTAAAACCGGTGACAAAACATTAAAAATTTCGCAAAATGCTCCCGTCGCGAAGGGGTTAAATGATGTCCCCCTTTTTTCTTAGTTCTCAAAATATTTCTAAATCTTTGGTTAATTTAATGTTTTATGTTTTAAAAACTTACAAAGTGAGAGTAAAATTTAAACACTTCATATACAATTAAGCGTAGTTTTAGCAACATTTTGAAAAAAAAAAAAAATAGACATCTTTTAAGAAGAGTACACAGAAAAAAGAAGTTAAAAATATTAATTTCCGGGAGAGATATTTTGACTATAAAAACAGGGATATGTTTAGGAAATTTTTAGGTCCCTTAAAGGACCTTCACATAATAATTTATCTTAAAACAGGACAACTCACTAAATATTTTATCTTAAAACAGGATCGTTCACAAAATTTTTTATCCCCAAACAGGACCCTTCACAAAATTATTTGTCTCTTAAATAGACCTTTCACAGAATTTTTTCACCTTCAAATTGAACTTTTCACAAATTTAATCATTTAATAATAAAATCTGGCTGGTAAATAAGCAGTTGAACTCACCAAAGGGCATATTACTTAGCTTTCTAATATATATGAAAAATACAGGGTGTCCCAGAACTTCGTGTACAAACTTTGAGGGGTGGTAGAGAACATCGTTTGGAATTACGATTACATAGAAAAGCATGGGCGGAAACGTCTTGTTAACCCTTTCACAACCAGTGAAAATGTATGTGAAACTGCAAAATTTTTAATACAAAATGAACATTGACACCTGAATTTTAATATGATTTTTCCATTTATTATGTATGTGAAATGTCTGGCTTTTTTTCTTTGCAAATACATTTTCCCGCAATTTCTGATGTTATTCATATTTTTCCACATTTTAGCAATGGAAGGGCTTTTTCCGTGAAAAGCTCAAAAAAACACAAAGACACAGTTATGATACAATGCGGAAATCAGTTTAGAACGCTTTATTACACAGAAAAAAAAATACAAGAAATAATTTAATTTTAAATTAAAATTAAAATTATGCATCTTAGTAGCTATTAGATATTGCTAAAACGTGGAAAAATATGAATCACATCAGAAATCGCGGAAAAATATATTTGCAGAGAAGAAGAAAAAAATACATTTCTCATATATAATAACTGCATTAATCATATTAAAATTCTGGTGTCAATGTTCATTTTGTATTAAAATTTTTGTAGTTTGATATACATTTTCACTGGCTGTGAAAGGGTTAACAAGACGTTTCCGCCCATGCTTTCCTATGTAATTGTGGTTCCAAACGATGTTCTCTTCCACTCCTCAAAGTTTGTACACGAAGTTCTGGGACACCCTGTATGAACCTGAAGTCATCGATAGTTTAAAATTCACAAAATTCTGACTAGAATTTTCACAAATATATAAGAGAAAAAATTACAATTTCATAAAAACAGGACCCTGGGAGAAAAGTCTGTGGACAGACCTTTGAAAAATGCATCAAACGCTTATATATTTAACATTGCGGAGGGGAATTCGGAAAATGAATCACCAGTAGCCTTAACACAGCACTTATATGAATAACATACGTAGAAAACAAGCTTGTTTATTGTTTAAGAGCAACTTTTATTAAAAATCAACAAATATTAAGGGTGTATTTCGATTCAAACTGCTTATTTTCCGATTTATTTTTAAATTCATTTTTGCTCTCATATGCATCAAACTGGCAAATTGTCTTATTCAGAAAGTACTCAAGGTGCCGTAATCATCAATTTTTTGATAAATGCAGAAAATATTGAAAAAAAAAAAAAAGAAAAAAAAAAGAAAGCAAAAACGGTATTTTGAGCTGATTTTTCAGAAGCGAGAGATTAGTGAATGAAAAAAAAGGGTCATACTGATAAGGTAATTGTTTACAAATCAAATTCTAATGAATTGAGCGTAAAAAGACATCACACGGCACCTTATACGTCTCTTCAAAAAATCCATCAGCAAGTTTCATGTCTCTACTTTTTAAAATATATCTGAAATTGTATCGGAAAATTTCGAGCTGTTGAAGGTGGAAAAGCGTTTTTTCGAATACACCCTTAAAGAAAGAGTTTTTCTTTTAATTATTATTCCACTTTCTTTTAACTATCCCGCATTAGGAGAGAAAAAAAAATGCCAGAGAAAAAAAGAAAGAAAGAAAATCGGTTTGAAATCTAGCTAAAAAATTTAGAATTTTCAGAACGTGGACGGAAAGAACAAGCATACTTTGACAAACAATTTCATAACCCATTTAATAACCATAATATATTATGAGATGGCAATATAAAATGATAAAAACGTGTCGAGCGTGGGAAAAAATACCCAATAAATCTTGCTATCTTGAGAGATAATAATTTCCGGACAGGTTTCTTGAAATGTAGGTCCCCAAGAGCGTAAAGAGAGCGATGTGCAACGGATATGAGTTAGATCCAGGTTTTTGTTCTTTTGGTTTGGCAGGAAATAACGGATGAAGATAAAAGGAAATTACAAGGCTTTCACTATACAATATATTCATGGGCATCAGTAAGTATGCAAGGGGGAGGGGGGGGAATCTCTGGAATTTAAGATATGGCTAAGAATTAACCATTCTCAAATGAGGATTTTCAAAAATAAAAACAAAAGTAATATTTTTTCTTTCTAAATGACTTAAATGAAACGAAACATTAAGGGTGTATTCGAAAAAACGCTTTTTCATCTTCAACAGCTCGAAATTTTCTGATACAATTTCAGACACATTTTTAAAAGTAGAAACATGAAACTTGCTGAGGGGATTTTTGAAGAGACCTATAAGGTGCCATGTGATGTCATTTTATGCTCAATTCTTTAGAATTTGATTTATAAACAATTATCGTCTCACTATGATCCTTTTTTTCGTTCACAAATTTCCCGTTTCAGAAAAATCTGTTCAAAATGCCGTTTTTGATTGCTTTTTTTGCAATATTTTCTGCATTTATCAAATAATTGATAGTTGCGGCATCTTGTGTACATTCTAAATAAGACAATTTGCAAGTTTGATGCATTTGATAGCAAAAGTGAATTCAAAAATAAATCGCAAAATAAGCAATTTGAATCGAAATACACCCTTAAGGCTGTTTTCAACTGCTTTGCTCAGCAAGCTTAAAACGTTTTGACACATTTGCAAATTCATTTTTTAACATAAAGATTTAAGATTGGAAAACCTAGGTATGGAAACGCTTTCAAATCCAACTCAGTTTTCCATTTTGTGATAGTTAAATTATCTACCGAGTCATAAGCTATTTTGATCACGTGATCACGCATTTCCTCCCTTTCTTTCACTAGTTTTTCTTCTTTCGTCGGAAAATGCAGTTCAAAATGTCATTTTTGACGGCTTGTTTTGAAATAATATCTATTGCGTTTGCAGAAAAACAGAAATATGAGTGCGATTAGATAGCTTCTGACTAACAACATCTGCTAGTTTCATACATTTCCGAACAAAAATAAATTAAAACTTATGTCACAAAGTTGCCCTTTTTGATTTAAGAACACACTTAAGAGGTAAAGGAACTAAAACTGAAATTTTTCCAGATCTGCGACACATAATGCGGCGAACCGATACAGTACAGAATATGACAGATATATTAGCGCAATATCCCAAGGTTTTGAGAAAATAGGTTGCAAAATTTACGTTATAGTTTAAAATCAGATAAATTTCTTTCGTTGATAAGCGGCTCAACAGCGTGTTTGGCAGCATGCTGGATTTGAGATGTTTGTGAGTTCGAATCCTGCTCGAACTTATTTTGCGGTGTGGATGTTTCCATCAATTATTTTCGAACCGAAATTGAAAAAATGTGCATAATAATTTAAACTTACGAAAAATATAAATTGTATGTTTTGTAGCCTATAAATGCATTTTTAACTATGAAATTTTTCATTTTTAAATACAGTCGAACGGTGATCTGATGGTTTGGAATTCGCCTCTCACGGTCCGTGAGTTTCAGCAAATGTGCATTTCTGATAGACGGCCAAAGGGGGGCTCTTGAGCGCCGTGGCGGCCCCGATCATTGATAGACGGCCAAAGTGGGGCTCTTGAGCGCCGTGGCGGCCCCGATCAGAGCACGGTGTGATGACCAGCAATGGTCGCGTACACCTACCCATTTGCTTTAACGAATTGATTGGGACCCACAAATCCGTTCGTTAAATCAAAGCAATTCGTTAAATCGAATTTCAATTTTTGTGAAGAATATGATAAAAAAAATCAATACAAAATACCCTTAGACATACAGATTTAAAAAAAAGAATGATTATTGTTTACTACGAGCTTAAAAATTATATGTTTGGATATCAACGTTTAAATTATCTAAATTCTTTAATATTATTTGTTTTTAAAACTTAATATATAATACATGCATGCTTATTAGCAATTTGGAAAGAAATCCTTGATAGTGCTTTGTTTTGGCTTCATTATTTTGACTTTTGTCAAGTTCTTTGTCGATATTTTCTAACTTTGTCAGAACGACATCATCAACCTCTTAAGACAAAAAATAATTTTTTGAAGTGTTCAAGCTGCAAATTGATTCTTGGAATGTCACATTTTTTATTTGAATTTCCATCTCTTCGTCATCTTGACTGCCTTCCGAATCTTCATTCTCTTTCTGTTCACTATCACAGGTACTTAGCTCTACATCTTTGTTAGTTGAAAAGGGGAAAAGACTGCCTTTTGAATCCACCACAAAGGGGGAAAAATGTAACACTTGGATTAGGATGTTAAGATTCAAAATTTTCTGTGCAAAAAAATCAAAGTTTTAGTTTTATCCTGCAAATGCAAATTTTTTTTTCAGCGATTGTTGTTCGTTAAATCAAAGCTAAAAATTCGTTAAATCAGAGCATTTTAGCATCCTTTTTGTCGGGATAGAAAAAATATTCGTTAAATCGGAGAATTCGTTAAATTAAGGTTTGACTGTATTTAATGAAACATAAAAGGAAAAAAGTATGTCAATTTATATGTCTATGGAACCAGAAATTTTTTACTGTTATTTAAATCTACCAATTTTAACAAAGAAATAAGTTAAAATGCGTAAAGAAATATAATATTTTCATTTTGCAAAAATTTCGAATACACATCATGAATATATATATAGGATGGACGAGTCCTGACTCAAAATAAAAAGTGGTTTCTGACGGGCACATACATTTATTATCAGACGAACAGAACAAAAAACGAAACAAAAAATAAAACATAGATTCATTCGTCGTTACTTTTCTCAACAATCTTTAAAAATATGTAAAAATATTAATGTTTTATAGTTCTTTAAAACAATCGTCTTAAATCTTCGCTTTTAAATAGTCGGAATCATCACTTTTGTTTTTAATCAACATCGTTAGCCTTCGTCGAAAAACGTTCTATTTACTTTCCTTGCTCTTTTTCACACCTGGTCACACAGCTTCGTTAATTCACCTTTTTTATTTAATCTCGACTCAGAGTTCCGGAGAGTGGCGGAGGGAAATACAGTCCAATGCACGTGCAACAGAGAGTGTAGCCCACATGCGAGAGTATATCCCACATATACATATATATCATCATCATCAACCGTTTTCGATCCACTGCTGATATATATATATATATATATATATATATATATATTATTTTGCACTCTTTAATTGGACTATTATTATTATTATTATTATTTCTTTTTTTCGGATTTTTGGTTTTGTAGTTATTCTCTACTCAAAAACTATTTTTTATAATTCAATATCTTTAAATTTATTTTTAAGTACATGCACTGCTATTCTGATTGTAAACATAAGAATCCAAGATTTAAAAAAATTCAGAAATTAGAAAGCTTCTTGTTGAAAAACGATAGATTTTAAATTATTATTATGATATAGAAAAATTACAGTTTAAAAAACAATTAAAGCAATGTGTAATTTTATATAATGCATTTTAATTTACTTCACTGTAAAAAATAGTAACTTATTTATGCAATAACAGCAAATAAATTTTAAAATATGCACAATAGAATACAATTATTTATAAAAATGCTAATTTACTTTATTATTATTATTATTTATTTATTTATTTTACCAACTTTGTAAAACGCTCGCAGAGCAGAAACTCATATTTGATATTTTCAAACACTTAATTTTCTGTATTGATTTTTACATTATTGCTTTTAAAAGTTTTATACGATAGAATCTGATAAAGACATCATGTTTATAATCGTCTTAAATATATATATATATAATTAATTAATTAATTAATAAAAAAGCTACTAAGGTTACGAGCTACATGCACACCTGTTCAAAAACTTTGTCTCCTCCCCTCGGCTTATATTACACGTTCTGTGGTCGCATATATGCATATCGCATTAGACAACTTTTAAACCTATAAAAATAACAGGCATTGCAAAATTTCAACAGATCAGAAATATAAAAAATTTAAAAATAAGCATCAGTCGGCTTTTATGTATATCGACGAAGTGAAAAAGTTTCTCATTTTTATCGTCAAGGGAAATATCTATCTCCCGAACGAACTGTCTTGAACAAAGTGCTTAAAAACGTGAGTGTAAAAAGAAAGGCATAATAAAATTTTAAAATCATTTTTATTAATAAATGTAAAAAAAATCCAAAGAAAAAGAAAATATGTTAGAGCAGACCCATGCCCACCCACCCCTCAATTAAACGCTTCCCCTCTCCCCCTTCATTACCGGAGTCCATGCCTCCATGACTTGTGAAATAAATTTCAAGGAGTGAAATGAAAGTCTTTGACTTGCGAAAATATTTAGCTATTTTCTTCTGTTTTGCACTAAATAACTATTTGATGATAAAAGAAAACTGCTGGGCTTCCTATCTTATGCCATGGATAAAAGAAATCCGCGATTTAAAGCCTGCGTACATGGACATAAAGTTGTCGTTAGCCTTCAAGACAGATTCTAACTGCTATCTAGTGCCCCCCCCCCCCCCCACACACACACACACACATACGCCCGCAATATCGAGGGTCAGATAAAACCGTGGGAATGAGCGGAGCACCCCTACTATCGTTCCAGGTAACACGTTTAGGTTGAGTGTCATAAGGTTGAGGCTGCAGATTGGTGCGGATCTCCAGCTAATCATATACTGCACTCAAACGCTTCTCTGTTTTTATTGGGAAGAGATTGAGGTGATAACATTTTACAAAGGAAGAGCTTCTTCCAAGGCGGAGGTGGAACTAGTTTTTGATTAGTGTATACACCTTCTATCATGAGATTCACCTCTTCAAGAGGTGAAGGGTGAGCTTTATAGCTGTTCCCAACTCCCCCCCCCCCTCCTCCTTTCATTTAGCTCAGTACGGAAAATGATTTCGGATACCATTTCTTCACAAAATTACAACTTTTTTCATGTCTAGATGAATGAAATTTTCAGATCCAATTAATATGATATATTCATTTTCCTAGTGATTTTAAGATTGATTTTTCGAGGGAGGGGGGGGGGGTTGATATGGGAAAGGAAAAAATGAGAAAATAATTGTTTATAAATCATGTTCTAATGAACTGAGCGAAAAATGACATCACACGGCACTTGATACATCACTTCAAAAATCACCTCAGCAAGTTTCATGTCTTTACCTTTAAAAATGAGCCTGAAAATGTATCAGAAAATTTTGAATTGTTAAAGATGGAAAATTATTTTTTCGGATGCACCCTTATAACCCGATAAATAATTTAGCTATCAAAAAATAGAAATATGATTTCAATTCCAAATAGCGTTCATAATTGAGGACTGCTAATTTTATACCTTTACGTTTAAAAATGTGTACGCTATTGTGTCAGAAAATTTCGCACTTGTTGAGGGCGAACTTGAAAGCAGCTAAACGGTTTCGAAATTGAAAGTAACTTTATAAAATATATCTGCTACCAAAATCGAAGAAGTAAAAAAGGAACAAAGTAGAGAATGCACTTCAGCTATTCTAATAATAATAAAAAAACAAAATTGTAATTTAGCAAATTACAACGACGATTTGGAAAATGATTTTTTCAAAGGCTCAAATTTCAGACTTTTAAATAAATTCTATATTTAAATAAAAAATAATAATAAACATCATTTTTATGATGATCATAACAAGTCCTATATTTCGTACGCCATGCATTAAATATTAATATTCCTAGACCAATGATAAAAAAAAAAAAAAAAAAGTAGTTTATAGATATAAAATTTTAACTGTTTAAAGTGTGCATTTTTATTGGATGGAGTTAATCAGACCGACTTCTGAACGCCCCATATTACGTACGACACGGATTAAACATTAATATTTCTGAACCCATTCTAAACAAATTTTAAGTGAAATTTCAGTTTACAATTTTCAAAATGCAAATTTTTAAACTTCTAAATATCGCACATTTATAATTTTTACACTGTTGCGTTGAGAAAAAAATGCACTTTAAAATGAAATTTGTTTGAAATCTTTATCACAACTTGTTTTTAAATTATTATTATTATTTCAAGTTTTTATTACTTTTTTTGTCTTTGTAGGAACAATCAGAGAACAAAAAATAAGTAGCGGAATTCAACCAATAAACAGATTCAGATACACTTCAGATTTCTCAGTTTTCTACCGAGGACAACAAATATTTTCCAAATAGTTTAAAAAAAAAAATGTCGAAATGTAAACAAGATATTAGCAAATGACCTCCCCATAGGATTAGCATTAGCTCGCGAGCCCTTTGCCTGACGGGCAATTTAAGGGTGTATTCGAAAAAACGCTTTTTCATCTTCAACAGCTCGAAATTTTCCGATACAATTTCAGGCACATTTTTAAAAGTAGAAACATGAAACTTGCTGAGGGGATTTTTGAAGAGACCTATAAGGTGCCATGTGATGTCATTTTATGCTCAATTCTATAGAATTTGATTTATAAACAATTATCGTCTCACTATGATCCTTTTTTTCGTTCAAAAATTTCCCGTTTCGGAAAAATCTGTTCAAAATGCCGTTTTTTTTTTTTTTTTTTTTTTTTTTTTTTTTTTTTTTTTTTTTAATATTTTCTGCATTTATCAAAGAATTGATAGTTACGGCACCTTGTGTACATTCTAAATAAGACAATTTGCAAGTTTGATGCATTTGATAGCAAAAGTAAATTCAAAAATAAATTGCAAAATAAGCAATTTGAATCGAAATACACCCTTAAGGGTGTATTCGAAAAAACGCTTTTCCACCTTCAACAGCTCGAAATTTTCCGATACATTTTCAGATGTATTTTTAAAAACAGAAACATGAAACTTGCTGAGCTGATTTTTGAAGAGATGTATGTGATGTCATTTTACGCTCAATTCATTAGAATTTGATTTATAAACAATTATCTTCTCAGTATGACCCTTTTTTTCGTTCCCAGATCTCCCGCTTCGGAAAAATCGGTTTAAAATGCCGTTTTTGATTGCTTTTTTTTTTTTTTCCAATATTTTCGGCATTTATCAAAGAATCGACAATCACGGCATCTCGTGGAACTTTCTAAATAAGACAATTTGCCAGTTTGATGCATATGAGAGCAAAAATGAATTTAAAAAGTAAATCGGAAAATAAGCAGTTTGAATCGAAATACACCCTTAAGCAATGAAAAGAGCACTGTGTTTCTTTTTTAAATAGTGCAGGTAATTCCAGTGCGCATCATTAGCGCATTAAGAGTGTTACATCATTTGCCAGCTTGAGGCATCAACTGGTTCTCTGTTGTCTGCCTCATTTCTCACCAGGACATCGGCTTTTATCATATGCAATCATTTTAATGACTTCGCTCCTTCTGACTCCTCTTATTTAGTTTTATAGAGAGGCTATGATGACACGCTTGTTAATTAGCCAATGTCTCGCATTTTCAACATTCCAATTTCTCCTCCTTTACGCTATTAAAAATATAGGTGTATTCCCATCATCCAAACTGCTTATTTTTTACTTACCCACCATACGTAGTATAGGGTAAGTCTTTTGCAATCGTTTTGAAAATCGAAAAAAAAAAAAAAAAAATTGACGGATTTACACGTTTTAGATACTGGAGATTCCGAAAAACATATTTTTAGAAAAAAAAAAATCTGCCATCCGTCTGTTTGTGTGTTTGTAAACGCTCTATCTCCCGAACAAATTGAGATAAGAACTTGAAACTTTGTATGCACTTAGTATGTAAGAATGGGACGTTACCTATTTAATATCAGTAACATCGATTATCCGTAACTATTTTTTTTCGGACTCTCGAAAAATTTGTTCTGATGAAAGGCATATAAAATTTTTCGATTTTTTAAATTTATTTTAAGGAGTGGAAGTAAAAGGCAGTAAAATAACAAATTTTGCATTAAGAAAGAAGTCAATCGGATTATTAGTTGCCGAGATATGTGTAATCCTGTTTTCCACATTTTTCGATTTTTCATGACCCTGTATTTCATTCAAATTTCAATTCAAGGATATATTTTAATTGGAAATGAGACGCTTAATCCGACGCAGTAAATTGTTAGTTAATATGATTATATTTTTGGAGTTATATGGATGCTTCTTTTACGCAATCCGCTACTACTTGAGTATTTTGGCGTTTTATATAATTTGTTGAAATTGGCTCATCAACAATTCATTAATAGAGCATTACTATGGATATTAAAACTATTTAAATATGCGTTTAAATTTTATTTTGGAATGGCAATGCATTCTATAAATAGTTTACACACGTTTTATTTTCATATCTAATATTATACTATCCATGATGGGTAAGTATTACGGTGGCCCTCCCAACGACTAGTTTGGTTCATTTTTAAATTCATTTCTACTCTCAAACGCATCAAACTCACCAAGTGATGCGCCACGCTTGTCGATTTTTCATATATATATATACAGTCGAACCTCGATTTAACGAATTGATTGGGACCCACAAATCCGTTCGTTAAATCGAAGCAATTCGTTAAATCGAATATCCATTTTTGTAAAGAGTATGGTATAAAAATATCAATACAAAATACCCTTAGATATACAGATTTAAAGAAAGAATGATTATTGTTAGCTACGAATTTGAAAATTATAAGTTACGAGATCAATTTTTAAATTATCTAAATTCTTTAATGCTATTTACCTTTGAAACTTAATACATAATGCATACATATTTACTGGCACTTTGGAAAGAAATTCTTGATAGTGCTTTGTTTTGACTTTCCTAAGTTTTTTGTCGATATCTTCTAACTTCATAAGAACAACATCATTAACCTCGTGAGACAAAAAATATTTTTTAAAGTGTTCAAGCTGCAAATTGATTCTTGGAATGTCACCTTTTTTAATTGAATTTCCGTTTCTTCATCATCTTGACTACTTTCAGAATTTTCATCCTCTTTCTGTTCAATATCGCAGGCACTTAGCTTTGCATATTTGTTTATATCTTTGTCATGTTTCTAGTTCAAAAAGGGAAAAGACTGTCTTTTGAATCAACCAGAAATAAGAAAAAAATGTAACACTTGGATTGGGATGTCAAAGATTTAAAGTTTTATGTGCAAAAAATTCAAAGTTTAAATTTTATCTGCGAATGCGATTTTTTTTTCATCGATTGTTGTTCGTTAAATCAAAGCTAAAAATTCGTTAAATCACAGCATTTTAGCATCCTTTTTGTCGGGACAGAAAAAATATTCGTTAAATCGGAGAATTCGTTAAATCAAAGTACGTTAAATCGAGGTTCGACTGTATATATATATATATATATATATATATACAAATAATATTGCAAAATATGATCTCAAAGTAAGTATTTTGAATAGAATTTTCCGAAGCGGGAGATATGGGAGGAAAATGTTCATACTCAGAAAATAATTGTTTATAAATCAAATCCTAATTAATTGAGCGAAAAATGAAATCGAACGGCCTGTTACGCATCTCTTCAAAAATCACCTCAGCAAATTTCATTTTTTTACTTTTAAAAATGAGTCTGATAATGTCTCAGAAAATTTCGAGTTGTTGAGGGTAAAAAAAATGCTTTTTCGAACACACCAAAATGTACTAAATTTTTTAGTATTAACGTGGTTTATAAGTAAGCGTTTGAAGTTTCGATACAATAATCACATTCGGATTGAATAATACATCAGTCTTTAAATAATTATTTTGTTAAATTTGAATTGTGCAAATTTTAATCTTCAAACTAAAATAAAATTGGGCGTATAATTTTTTTAGTTTACAACAATAAATAAATAAATGAATAAATCCAAAAATAAATAAAAAGATGTACACTAAGTCAGTTTGCCCAGCCATTCTAGCACTAATATTAAGATTAATGTATGTGATTTAATTTCCTTTTCACTAAATGCACGGTTTCAATATACAGTTGAACCCCGTTATAGCGAACCCGGCTTATAACGAACTCTTGGATATTACGAACGAAAATTGTGGTCCCGCCGTTTTCTTATTGTATTTAATGCTATTTTATCCTTCTATAGCGAACCTCCGAAATATTATGAATCGGTTATAACGAACATTTCTTCCAGTCGACCATGTTTATTTTTTTCTTTTTACATTTCCGCTGTTGTGAAAACAGGATTTCTACTCTAATTTTATAAGAAAAATGCATGACGGCGAGTGTAGCATGGTGCAAATTAATGGTAAGTCTTTTTATTTAAAAGGAGTGAGAACTGCATTCTTTCTCTTTTATGGTAGCTATTCTGCAGGTGTGATCATTCCAACCCGTCAGTTATTTTCTATTTCTCCTACATAGCTGTTTAGTAATGCATTTAAGGCTAAATTATTTAATTAATGTATTTAAGAATAATTCGAGATATTGTAGCATTGAAAAGAACGTTTTCTTTAAAACAAGCAATAATCAAAAGCTTTTTTTCTTAAATTATAATCTCTGGAGTTCAGAAGATGATTAAAAAAATGGAATGGTAAAAAAGTAAACAAACAAAAAATTAATAAAAATAAACCAATTTTTAACGCGCCATTAATTAGTATTAGTCATCCTAAGTCTGCATAAAGTGTAAAGATTTTAGTATAGTCAGGAACATTTCTTAAGGCCCCTGTCCTCGCTCGAGGAAACGCTAGCGAGCTAATGCTATTCCTATGGGGAAGCATTTTTCTGATAACTCTTTCGCATTTTGACATTTTTGAATAATTTTTTTTGCATTGGATAGCTGAGGTGCATGCCGACAGCGCACCTTTTTTACTTTTTCGATTTTGGTTGCAGATATTTTTTACAAAGTTAGTTTCACTTTCAAAACCGGTTTCGAAACTGAAAGTGCTTTTTAAAAAATATATCTGCCACCAAAATCGAAAAAGTAAAAGAAGGTGCGCTGTCGGCATGCACCTCAGCTATCCAATGCAAAAAAAAAATATTCAAAAATGTCAAAATGCGAAAGAGTTATTAGAAAAATGCTTCCCCATAGGATTAGCATTAGCTCGCGAGCGTTTCCTCGAGCGAGGACAGGGGCCTTAAATTGTCTGCTCATTTATCCTAACATTTATCCGAACTAGGATCGGTCTCGACTTGTTTGGATAATCGGCGCTATACTCTATTTCTATTTGTCTTCATTTTTAGTTTATTCATTTAGCATTGTGTCAGTTTAATGTAATCATAATTATTATTCAATTTAATTCATTAATGTTCATATCTAATAGATTTTAAGTTTTTTTCTTAATACATAATTATTGAATATATAGGTATCAGCTAATAATATACATATTTGTAAACTCTAACATTTTTTAATTCGGATATAGCGAACGAAAACTTCAGTCCCTTGAAGTTCGTTATAACGGGGTTCGACTGTATTACACGTTTAAGGATTTAAAAAAAAAAAAAAAATTAAAAAAAATTAAAAAAAAGAACAGAAAAAAGAAAGCCTTTTGGATTTCTGGAATATAGTCATAAAATAATATGAAAGAATAAAGAAATCTGTGCGCTGAACGTTTCAAATGTGAAAAAAAATGAATTTAAAAATAGAAATACGACTTTGCAAAGCCGACGTTGAAGCCGTTGATCTCCAAAATTTACATTCAACATTATTTATAGTGTTATATATATATATATATATATATATATATATATATATATATATATATATATATATATATATATATATATATACTAGGAGACAATTTTTGAAACTTTCAGGACAGTCTTTGAAAAATACAGGTGATTTAAAGAAATGCCTTTGTTTGAATGAAAAAATATTTTTTAGACAATATGAGCCTTTTTCTGACCTGTGCCTCCCATTGTTTTTCTATAAAACAGCTAATATGGCAATGAGATTTTTTTTTTTTTTTTTTTAATTCTGGACCAGGGATGAAGCGAAATCTGCAGTATTTACTCCCTCCCCCCCCCCCCCTCCCTACAAAGAACCAGTCACATTTTGATCGACCAAGAGAAAGCGACAATTTTACCTAACTATTTTATGCCAGCTGATCTTCAAGTTGTGTAACTGATTTTACTTAATGGCGAAAATAGTCATCATCTGTCACAATAACGATGGATATGGTGTCAGGGACTGCATTATCAATTCAAACGAAATGAATAGTGTCCAGATTACCCGATAACATCAGAGCCCGATCAAGCCGAAGTTGGGCCCAGGGCCTGTTAAAAAATTGGGCCCCCCTATCTACCCATTTTCGTCGACACTTTCACAAAAAAGACAGGGTTTTTGACGAGTTGACAAAGTTGTTTGGGTAAAAAGTGCCTAGGTTAAAAGCTTCTGAAAATTTTATTGCGTCATTCAGAATATTAAAATTTTACATTTCATTTTTTATAAAACAATATTATTTTAAAGGTATTTGATTAAAAGAAAAAAATCAGTTACATAATTTCTGGGCCCCTGAAATTGGTGGGCCCAGGGCCAAGGCCCCGGAGGCCCGTGCATTAATCAGGCCCTGGATAACATCATTAATTGGGGCACCGCAATAGTTTCACTTTGTTTTCGCGGTCACGATACTATATCCATCGTTATCGAAACAAATATGATGACTGTTTTTGTTATTGATTAAGGCTGTTCTCACATCCAAAAGAGAAACTGCATTAAAACTAAAACATTTAGTAATTCATGTTTGTTCGAGGAAGCATGAAATTGGTGGGTTAGTTATTCAAAAACTATATAATCGAAACACTTTTCCATTTTTTGGCATAAGCAAAATATTGTTTAGAAAATACTTTGAAGTTAGTATTTTGAACCGAATTTCAAGACGAAAGGAAGAAAAACAACCAGAGAAAAAAAAAAAACCTATAATTACGTGATCAAAATCGCTTATAACTCAATAAGCAACTTATTTATGATATTAAAAATAAAATGGAAAACTCATTTCAATTCCAAATCAATTCAATAGCCCAGGCCCACCAACTGTGTTCCTTTTACGTTTAAAACTGAGTCAGAAAAAATGTCAGAAAGTTTCGCATTTGTTGAGCTGTATACTTGATAATTGCCTAAAGTAATAATAACTGTTCAACGTGAAACTTACATGAAATGATTGTCGTTACAACCCTGGCTATTCCTGCCAAGTACAATTTTTATGCTATAATTTTGTATACAACAATTTTTTTGGCGCCCTTGAAAATTTAGTACTTTCTGGGGAATCTTAATCCCCAGAATGAGCCACTGAATATAACAGATTTTTGTTCAATTCAAGAAAATGAATATTCGTTTTAGATCTCACATTTCAATGGAATCCCAACAGTTAAATTGGGAGGCAACGGCGGTTAATGACGCAGATCTTCACCGTTCCACAACAATCCAGCCACTGTTCTGTTTTTCTCATGAGCATCTGCGGAATGGTAATTGCACCATAATCTTCCCGACTTTCACCAAGTCATTCGCAACCATCAAACACAGCAGTTGGCATGAATGTCCCGGTGAAAGGAGCCATTCATTCATTCAAGGTAATCACGCAATTTAGTCGCAGCAGGAATAGTTTACAGGTGTACCACTTGTAGTTGAGCAGGAAGAAACTGATGATTGTTTTAAAAAATATATCCGTATCAACCGTGTGGTATATAAGACATTTATAAAAAATTGCACCATAAAATCATTTCAAGCATGTCAACAGCGTTTTTTCTTTTTTTCTTTTTATGGAGGAAAAAATGTTGGAAATGAACTGTTCTCGAATCCACACTCATTCACAAAAGAATTTTTATTATGTAAATGCATAGTAATTACAGATTATATTCACTCATACATAACGAGAAATCAAAAATAAATAGTTTAAAAAAAATTCAAAATTTATATCTTTCTGGTAAAAAGCGAATTTGTAAGTGTATCTAAACGTTTTGCGCTTGTTCAACAGAACAGTTTGAGAGCAGCCTTAAATATATTTTCTAATACGCATTTCATTAAGTGTTTTTTTTCTATACTTTTTCTTGTTTGGGGATTTGTAAAATAAAATGCAACATTATATTTAGGCACGCCTAACATTCCATTTTTCTTAAAGAAAAAGGGGCATAAACAATAATATTCTTTTGATCAAAGCGTCGCCGCAATTCATAACAATTTTCTTCATAAAGAGCCAAAAATTTCTGGAATTCCAAATAGCATGATCATCTTTAAATGCTTTTCTACTCCCTTTACAAAATGCACCCATTTCTCTGCATCTCTTCTGTCCATTTTCTGTATGGGAGGTCTTCAAAATCACAGGGTCGGTCCTGGGCCACAGAAATCGGTCAGACGTAACACCTTGTTATGATAGCTGTCCATTTTTGAATACAAGAATCAGAATAGAAGGCGGAAGGCAATTTTGTTTTTTTCCCCTCTTTCAGTAGTACACATTCGGCAGCCGCCTTTGGAGGCGTGGACAGGGAGGTCAGAGAATTTGCCGGATTCCTTATTGAAAAAGGGCACCCACAGCGCAAGCACGGATTAACTGGAAGAATAAAGAGCAAAATTCAGCTCCTGGACTTTTGCCGACTCACTGGGTGTCTATTCAAGTGTAAAATTTACATTTGCTCTTTTTTCGGTTGCTTGAAGATGTCGAAGTTGAAACTTGTCAACAGCAGTCAAATGCATTCCATGTTGACGTCGAATCAGACAAGATTTCGTAGGGTATACCTACATTCAGCAGGCGTAGGCAACACGAGCTAGTGTTCTAGGGTTCAAGGCAAGAAAATTTCGGGGACAACAAGTGATGTTTTGATAGGTAATACATAAGGCTGTTCTTAAATCGAAAAGGGCAACTTTATGGCATAAGTTTTAATTTATTTTGTTGTAGGAAACTAGTAGGTGTTGTTGTTCAGAAACTATCTAATCGCACCACCCAGTTTCCCGTTTTTTTATAAACTCAATAGATTTTTCAGAAAATAGTGTTAAAGTTAGCGTTTTCAACTGACTTATCGCGCGAATGAAAAAAAAATAGTCTAAACTGGGGTGAAAACCACCTTGTCGAGTGATTATAAAAGCTTGATAATATTTCATTATCAGCCTTTGCTGACATTATTATCATGTGCCCCCAGCAGATTCGCTATATATCCCCTAGGATACGCGTACCAATGGTTGGGAACCGCTGCCCTAAGAGAATGATACAAATCAACCACTTGTTACCACTTTAGTTTTTATCGTTGATTTATGGACAAGTTCAATATTTATCAATTCTTTGTCAGGCCTTGTCACTTTTTATACTTAAAAAACATCCTTATTATAATATATAATAATTATATTATTACAGGTTTCGAGATAACTTACAAAGATCTCTCCCCCCCCCCCCACTCTCTCTTCTTAGATAAGGTTAACAATATGTATTATTATCAGAGTTTTTTAAATAAGTAATTTGTAAGGTACGCTTTTTTCCGCCTACCAGGTAATTAATTGACCAAAAAATAGCGAACTGAGTTAGATTCCAGATCGCTTCCATGGTCAAACTTTGCACATATATATCTTTCCGTCATAAAAATAAATTTATAAATGTGTCAAAACGTTTTCCACTTGTTGAGCAGACCATTATTGCGTTAAAAAAAATTTGCCTTCAAAATGATAAAATTTAGTATGATACTTATGGTCTATTTACGGAGAGCTATTGCAGAAAAAGAAAAAACTGTTTTTATATATATAATTCCAAATTTTGACAACTCCTCTGTTTGAACCTTCCTCTGTTGAAGGGTTTCTAAATGTGTAAAATGGCGTAAATGTGAAAAGTTGCATTATAAAAAGTTGTACAAGAAAAATTTAAGTTGTACAAAGAATCGAAAACTTTTTACTTCATTTATTTATTTGATTAAACTTTTATCACAATTGACTGCAACTTTATGGCCACCTTTTCAGTACTGACGTGTCGCAGAAATCTAACAAAGCTTTAACTTTGACAGCATCTTCGGAAATATGCTTTGAAAATTTTTAGAAAGGACTCTCTATTCTTCGAAACTAAATATAATGAAATGATCTAAAAGATATATTTTAAGTACGGTTTAAAAACTCGTATTCGTTACTTTTCATGAATTATACTTTGAAAAGTAAATAAAAGAAACACTTCTATTCATAAACTGAATTAGAATTATATGAATTATTTAGTTATTGTGTCTGAAAGAATGTGATATCACTTTTCGAAAAACTTCAATTTCTCCAAGGAAGTTCGGAGGAATAAGATAAACAAGAAATCCCCAGTAATCGCTTTCATAAAACGCCCCCTTTTCTATAACATTTATTGATTCGAACCTGCTGAAAATATTTGGAATATCAAATTCAAACAGATCCCAACCGAAAGGAATGGGGGGGGGGGGGGATGAGCCTACATGTATCCTCTGCTTCAGAGCAACCCCCTACGTTGTCAAAACATAGATCAAAGCAGGCGCAAACAGGACCTCATACGTGAAAAAGGCAATTTTCCGCCTGGGGACACTGCAGTCGGTAGATGCATCGTCACTAAATAATTGGTATAGACAGCTAATCGAACAATCTACAGCTCAGCAGTTCCTCTGAAAGGACTACAAATCACTGCTGTGCCACCTGACGAGTAGAAAGAATATCAGATATAGTGTTGTAGGGGAAAGTCTATGGGGAACAAGTGGGTCGTGAAATGAAGAAAATCATGGCAAGTGAGCAACTGACAAATCAAGAGCAGGCCTCCTGCTCAACTATAGGATCCCTGCGCTCAAATTATTAGTAGACCCCCTGCCAGTTGGAGAAGCTGCATCGATCGAAACGCTACAGATGGTATACGAAAAGCACCTTTTTTAAATAGTGGAAGGCATCAATATATAGCTTCCACTTTTTACTTTACGGAAAGAGATAAATTTTTGAAGTTTGTTTGTTGTCGAATAAAAAATTACTACTTTCTGACGCATTTGGCAATATAATTATTGAGTAATTATACAAAACGTTTCCATATTCTTATATACATTCTAAGGAATATACGAGTAAATTATTTTTCGGAAAATGACGTTTAAGATTTTGATTCGGTATTTGAGACATGGCAATCATGAAAAATTGGTTATCAGCCTTTCAGAAATCCGCCGCTAGTTTTCCCACAAAGTAAAATAAAACCTCAATTATTGTTGTTGAGATGACTAAAATAACAGACGGATAGATAACAGAAATGTCCTTATTCCTAAACTCTCACAGCAAATCTATTCGACAATTAAATTATATATCCGAGATTGTCTAACATCGTAGATATACAATCAAGATTAGAATTAGAAATTATTTATACTGTTATTGTTTGCAAACTTTACATGAAATGAAATATACTTTTGCATTTAAAACTACCAGCATATTTGCTGACTTGTATGAACTTCTATTGTATGAATTGAATGAGCAGGTTTTCTGATAAGTTTAAGAGTCATTTTTACAAAAACTGAATGAAAACGGAAAAATAATATCGGAATGATTTATAATCATTTCTTGCAGATGTACTATTTCTATAGCTAACTGGCGGTAGTAACTGGCGAAGTGTAATTAAATTTTACTGTATTTGAATTGTTGCTTTACAATTTTTTAGTCTGATCGATAATCTTCTAACTGTCTGACCTCTCTTTCCTTATAGCGGTGCAAAGAAAAACTGAACACTCTAGCAATATCTGTCATGAATATGTGGCCTGGTGTAAGACTGCGTGTCACGGAAGCCTACGACGAGGAGGGTTATCATGCCAGAAACTCTTTACACGAAGAAGGAAGGGCGGTGGACCTGACCACCTCTGACAGAGACCGTTCGAAATACGGTATGCTGGCGAGGCTAGCGGTAGAAGCAGGATTTGACTTCGTGTACTATGAATCCAGGTCGCACATTCACTGTTCCGTCAAATCAGGCAAGTACATCCTCCTTATTTAAATCCTGCAGTAATTAACGTATGCAATTAACTTTTGTTCTGATACTTAAATTTTTTATAGCAATTAAAATCTAGATTTACACATGACCTCCACTAAGGGATCTCCTCTCAGAGCGACCAATTTTTATTAAAACGGAACATAGTCGCATTAGGGAGCTAAAATACAGTTCGTGAAATACAGTAAACTGTATTTTACGAACAGAAGTACTTTTCCCGACTTAAAAGTGTATAGCTCACCATGTTAAAAAATATTGCCCCTCTCATGATTTCATTCTGTAGGTGTTACGCTGCGCTCCAAAGAAATGAAAAAAAAAAAAAGTCAAGAGCGAAATCCTTTCCGCGAACCATTAACAAACAACTAAGTAAATGAAAAAAAAAAAATAAATAAATGACAAACCTATATCTGATTAGTTAAACAGATAAACAGTGTATTTTCACGCCGCTTGGAGGCACTCGAAATCTTACAAGTTGCGCGCCTTTGGAATCCAAACCTGCTATAATAAATGAGAGTGCCTGTGATTTGTAGATAGAATGCTCGAGGGAAGGTAAAATGCTCGGCCTCCTTGTTAGGAAGAAGAAGAAAAAAAAGACCGGTTATTGAGAGAAAAAATAATCAGAAAAATGGCTGCTACATTTCAAACCCCCGCCCCCTTTACCATACATCAACAGTTTATGGGAAGTTTCCGACACTTGTTTAATTGCAGTTACGAAATTGAAATTTTATGGGTGCACTCGTAGCTGCGCAGATATGCGTATTGCTGCGTGCCTTGCAGCTATCAGAGTACTTTGTCGAAATTTAATTCACTATGCTCTGACTAGTGTTGGCAGGTCCAATGCAAAAAGTGCAAGGAGATTAAAAGAAGCAGAACCTAAAAATACAATGAACCCTGTGAAAAAGGAACCTGTTTTTCACGGAATCCTATCTTAAGGGTGTATTTCGATTCAAACTGCTTGTTTTCCGATTTATTTTTGAATTCACTTTTGCTCTCAAACACATGAAACTCGCAGATTCTCTTATTTAGAAAGTGCACAAGGTGCCGTAAAGGTCAATTCTTTGATAAGTGTACAAAATATTGCAAAAAAAGCAATCAAAAACGGCAATTTGAACCGATTTTTCCGAAGTGGGAGATAAGGGAACGAAAAAAAGGGTCTTCCAGATAAGTTAATTGCTTATAAATCAAATTCTAATGAATTGAGCGTAAAAAGACTTTACTCGGCACCTCATACGTCCCTTCAAGAATCCCCTCAGCAAGTTTCATGATTCTACTTTTAAAAATGTGTCTGAAATTGTATCGGAAAATTTCGAGCTGCTGAAGGTGGATAAGCGTTTTTTCGAATACACCCTTAAGTCGATTTTCAAATTCACTGCTCAACAAACGCGGAACATTCTAACACATTTTCTCACTCACTTTAAACGTAAAGGAACAAAATTGGAATAATTTAAAGCGATTTTGAATTAATAGCGTTTTTCGTTTTTTGATAAATAAATTACGTATCTAGCTTAGCTATAAGCTATTTTGGAAGCGTCACAACAGGATTTTCTTCTTTCTCTAGCTATTTTTCTCCTTGTCTAGAAATTCGGCTCAAAAGACCAACCTTAAAGATCTTTTGCATTTACTAAAAAAATGAAACACGTCTTTCGATAACACAGTTTCGGAATAAGAACACTTGAAAATTTCATGCGTTTTCGAACAAAAATGATTTTTTCAAAAAAAGTATCATAAAGATGCTATCATAATTTGGATTAGAGAACAACCATAAACATTCAAGTATACTATTATCCCTACGGCAGTAATATCTTATAATAATACCCGTTAAGACGAAATATATAGTTTTAAAGGGAATTTTAATCCTGTCCCTTGTGATTCTGTCTTAGCAGATTTTATTAATAAATATAAAAATCTTGTACAGTAAAACCTGTGATAGCGGATCGCTAAAGATCGAATAAATTATAAATTAGCAGATATAATTGTATAGTATAGTATATGGACAACGAATTTTTACTTTTGAAATAAAATCCTGTAGTAAACAAATTTATACAGGGTTTACTGCACAAGTACACAAAAAATTGTGAAACCAGAAACACGAAAAATTTTCTTTTAAATAAATTTATAAAACAGTACCATCAACTGGAGAAACTTTGATCAGGCTCCGGGCATACGCTTGTTTTTCCCATGTCAACTGAATTGTACGAAATACTTTGTATAGAATTATGCTGTTTATTCAGGGGAAGTAAACAATGAATCAAAAGATAAGGACCTCAATTCTACTTGACGAAAAGATTCCTGTTTTGCAAGACATCAGTCCCCTTCCCATAAAAGTCATTAAGGGTGTTCTTAAATCAAAAAGGGCAATTTTGTGACATAAGTTTTAATTTATTTTTGTTCGGAAAAGCTTGAAACTAGCAGCTATTGTTGTTGAGAAACAATCGAATTGCATTCATTTTTCAGTTTTTTCGTAAACGCAATAGGTGTTTCAGAATTAGCCGTTAAAGTTGACGTTTTTCACGCATTTTCTGACGAAAGCAGAAAAACCAGTCAAAGAAAGGGAGAAAATCGCGTGATCACGAAATCAAAATAACTTTAGGTAATTTAAGTGGTAAACGGAAAAAAAGTGACCGGAAAAAAAGTTATCGGAAAAAAAGTGACCTAAACTACAAAAGCGGAAAAAAAGTGACACGGAAAAAAAGTGACAAGGAAAAAAAGTGACACGGAAAAAAAGTGACACGGAAAAAAAGTGACAAGGATGGGTTTTGGGAATTTATTATTGATTTTGGGGATTCATTGGTTAAGTATGAAAGGGGGATCGGGGGGGGGGCTCATAATTTAGGTAAATGGGTTTTTCCTGCTGAATTAACTATTTTGGTTCAATTTTTGGATATACGTTCATACTGAAAAGACGCTTGCCTGATTAGTTTTGGGAAGGGACGATTACCCCCCCCCCCCCATCCGTCCTCAATTAGATGAATGGGTTTTTATGCAGAATTATCCAACTTGTGTCAAATTTGCATATAGGTTCTTTTCGATAAGGCTTATATATAGTATAAAGTGCCTGAAGAGTTTTAGGAGTTTAATGGTTAAGTATAGAAGGGGAACGGGGGATAACCTTTCTTAAATTAATGACTTTTTACGGATAATTATTCGATTTGCTTCGAATTTTGGACATGGGTTAATTATGATAAGACGTATTTCTGATTATTTATGGGGTTCTTTTGCTAATTATAAAGGGGGCGGGTGATTACTACCCCCGCCTTAAATTAGATTTAAAAAAAAATATGCACACTTATCCGATTTATTTCAAATTTTGGATGTAGGATCTTTCGCATAAAGTAAATTACTGAATAGTTTTAAGGGTTTAATGGCTATGTATAGAGGGAGAACGGGGGATAAACCCCCTTAAGGTTGTATTAAAAAAAACGCTTTTCCACCTTCAACAGCTCGAAATTTTCCGATACAATTTCAGACACATTTTCAAAAGTAGAAACATGAAACTCGCTGAGGATATTTTTGAAGAGATGTGCAAGGTGCCATGTGCTGTATTTTTACGTTTAATTCATTAGAATTTGATTTATAAACAATTATCTTCTCAGTATGACCCTTTTTTTTCGTTCACAGATCTCCCGCCAGGGTAAAATCTGTTCAAAATGCCGTTTTTGATTGCTTTTTTCGCAATATTTTCTGCATTTATCAAAGAATTGACAATTACGGCACCTTGTGTACTTTCTAAATAAGACAATTTGCCAGTTTGATGCATATGAGAGTAAAAATGAAGTTAAAAATAAATCGGAAAATAGGCAGTTTGAATCGAAATACACCCTTAAATTAAATAAATGGCTTTTTGCGCAGAATTATCCGATTTGCTTCAACTTTTCGGTGTATATTCATTATAAGAAGGCGTATCTCTGATTAATTATGGGGTTCTTTTGCTAATTAAATAAGGGAAAGCGGGCGATTAATCCCCCACTCTTTAAATAAGATTTTTTTTTTTCACAATTATCCAACGTATTTCAACTTTTGGATATAGGTTTTACCTGATAAAGTGAATCCCTGAATAGTTTTAAGGGTTTAATGGCTAAGTATAGAGGGATGAACGGGGATAACCCACAAATAATCAGGAGTTTGCCTTATCATAATGAACGCACATTCAAAGTTTGAATCAAATAAGATAATTCTGCGTAAAAAGCCATTTATTAATTTAAGGGGGGTTATCCTCCGTTCCCCAACTGTATATGTCGGACGTTCCTCACAGCCCGCACAATTTTGAAGAAAGTCCGTGGTAGTTATAGCTGCCACCACCGATATTACTAGGTGATATCGGTCACCCAACTGTGAGGATTGTGTAAATGAACACTGACGCTGTCAATTAACTCAATTAACAGTTTATTTAGAATATATGTACACATTAAATACGCTATTTACCATTATATACAATTACAACTCGGATATAGGTGATCCGGTTCAACATTAAATTAAATACAGTAAAGGTTGGCTGTGTACTATTCGAATTACACCTTCCACCTCACACTCAATGCACGTTAGATTAACTTTATCGGAGATCACTTTCGAATCTCCCAACACATGGATACTCGGCCTGCACTTCTCGGCCCAGAGCACTAAACAGCAGGACGTCTGTGTCCCTTGCTCTCCATATACGCACTGCCTCCGCTCTACAACGCAGAGCACACCCTATCAGGACCTCTGTCCTACACTACTCTCTAGGTATGAACCCAGATACGAACTGAACTAATCTGAGATAAGACTTGCTCTTCTCAAATCACGGTGTTTCCCCAATGTCAACCCCCTTTGGGGCTTATCCATTGGACACATTCCACATTCCTTTCTTGATTAGTGACATGTTGCTTGTCAGCTCATCATCCACATACCTCACTGACGGATGAACACGCCTCTCCGCAATCTCCTCTTTCTCACTCACCACCTGTAGAGGATTACCTGTCAATTCTCCCTTCAACAAAGAAAGAATGTCACCTTGAAAATTCTAGTACACAGCCGGTATAATATAAAAGAGATTAAGATAGAGAAATAACGGAAATTCCAATCTTTAGCAGAGGTGGTCTCAGAACCTGACAGTACACTTAGCCATTAAACCCTTAAAATTATTCTGGGACTAACTTTATGAGAAAAAACATATATCTAAAATATGAAATATATCGGATAAGTGAACATAAAAAACAATTTATATAATTTAAGGGGATCGGAAAATCACCCGCCTTAATTTTTAATTAGAAAAATAACCCCATATGTAATCAGGGATACGCCTTATCATCTTGAATCTATAATCCAAAATTTGTAGCAAATCCTATAATTATGCGTAAAAAGTAATTTAATTTAAGGTAGGTTATATTCTATTCCTCTTCAATACTTAGATATCAAATCCTTAAAACTATTCAGGGATCCACCTTATCAGTAAGAACCTATATTTAAAATTTGAAATACATGGGGTAATTCTGCATAAAAACCTATTTATCTAGTTTAAGGGGGAGATAATTGCTCGCCCCCCACCCTTTATAATAAGCAGAAGAACCCCATAACTAATCAGAGATACATCTTATCATAATGAATCTATGTCCAAAATTCTAAGCAAATCGGATAATTATGCGTAAAAAGTTATTAATTTAATTTAAGAAAGGTTATCCCTTGTTCTCCCTCTATATATAACCATTAAAACTCTTCATGCATTATATACTATATATAAGCCTTATCGAAAAGAACCTATATTCACAGGGCCCGACTTAGACAGTGGGGGGCCCTGGGGCAAACCTTATTAGAGTGACCCCCTTCTATCTTAAAAATGTTTGTGAATTATACTCAAGTGACTAAAATTAAAATTCAAACCTATTGTATGTATGCATAAATTTTGTACCAAGTACTGATTTCAGTATTTATATTTCACATCATTATACATAATAACAGATGATAAATAATTTTAATTATTAATTTTTTTATGATGTAATTATTACTTTAAGGGAACGTGGGGCAGGGAAGCAAAGGGGGTAGGAGAAAAAAGACCCCTTAAAATTGAAAAAAAAATTTTGGTAATATTTTGCTATTTTATATCATTTGGCCCTCTTTTAACAATAAACTTTTCTCTCCTTGGGGGCCCCCCCTCAAACCGGGGGCCCGGGACAATTGCCCCGCATGCCCCTGCCTTAGTCAGGCCCTGTATATTCAAATTTGACACACGTTGGATAATTCTGCATAAAAACCCATTCATTTAACTGAGGACGGATGGGGGGGGGGGGGGTAATCGTCCCTTCCCAAAACTAATCAGGCAAGCGTCTTTTCAGTATGAACATATATCCAAAAATTGAACCAAAACAGTTAATTCAGCATGAAAAACCCATTTACCTAAATTATGAGCCCCCCCCCCCATCCCCCTTTCATACTTAACCAATGAATCCCCAAAATCAATAATAATTCCCCAAAATCAATCCTTGTCACTTTTTTTCCGTGTCCCTTTTTTTCCGTGTCACTTTTTTTCCTTGTCACTTTTTTTCCGTGTCACTTTTTTTCCGCTTTTGTAATTTAGGTCACTTTTTTTCCGATAACTTTTTTTCCGGTCACTTTTTTTCCTAGATTCAATTTAAGTATAAAAAATTGGAAAGCTGAGTTAGATTCAAAATCGATTCCTCAGTCAGGCCTTCCAATTTTATATCTTTCTGTTAAAAAATGAATTTGTAAATGTATCAAAACGTTTTGCGCTTGTTGAGCAGAACAGTTGAAAAGACTCTTAAGGGTGTATTTCGATTCAAACTGCTTATTTTCCGATTTATTTTTAAATTCATTTTTGCTCTCATAAGCATTAAACTGGCAAATTATCTTATTTAGAAAGCACACAAGGTGCCGTGATTGTCGATTCTTTGATAAATGCAGAAAATATCGCAAAAAAAAAGCAATCAAAAACGGTATTTTGAACCGATTTTTCCACAGCAGGAGATCTGTGAACGAAATAAAGGGTCGTACTGAGAAAGTAATTGTTCACAAATCAAATTCTAATGAATTGAGCTCAAAATGACATCACACGGCACCTTATACGTCTCTTCCTCTCAGCAAGTTTCATATTTCTACTTTTAAAAATGCGTCTGAAATTGTATCAGAAAATTTCGAGCTGTTGAATGTGGAAAAGCGTTTTTCCGAATACACTCTTAACTTTAAACTAACATTTCACTGAATAAAAAAAAGGGGGGGGGCGTTTTTGTGGTTGTCTAATATTGGCCCAACCAATTAATTATCATTTAAATTTTTCTATGTACTTCTTGTCAATATATACAAAATGTTATATTTGAAGTGTAATTATTTCTTATTTCATTAAATGTAAACATTGATGTTTTTAAAGTAATTTTTTGTTTATTTTTGATGTACTTATGAAAATAGTTTTTTATTCCCTTTATTACCTCCTAATAATAATAGATAATTTTTAATCACTAACCTCACATACTTTATACCAATATTTTTTAATTCAAATTCATGTCATTCATTACGACTTTCATATCGTCTTTTTTGCAACACACTACACTTGTAAAATCATCTAAAAATAAATCTTTTCACACACGATATCCGGAATTTTTCTCTATTCATTGAATCCCTGTTATAAATTCCCTTAGAGGGAAAATCTTGGGAGTGAGGGAAAAAGACAGATTATCAGCTCGGTGTGGGGCAATAAGTAAAGAGCAGTAAGTCTGTTCCATTACAACCACAAACCTCCTTCTTGTTTCACTATCAGTGATTTTACAGGTAGATATTAGAGATGGGCAATATCGTTCCTTTTAAGGAACCGTTCCAGCTGGAACCGTTCACCAAAAGGAACGAGTTCTTTGAACTCGTTCCTATTAGAATCGTTCCGAAAAAAAGGAACGAGTTCTTTTGACTCGTTCTTTTTGGAATCGTTCCGAAAAAGAGAACGATTCTGACAAAGGAACGATTTTGAGAAAAAGGAACGATTTCAAGAAAAAAAGGAACGAATCCGTAAAAAAAGGAACGATTCCGACAAAGGCAGTGGCGTAGCTAAGGGGGGGCAAGGGGGGCGGCCGCCCCGGGCGCCGAGGCCCAAGGGGCGCCAAATTGAGACAGGTTTATATTGAAATTATCTCATATACTTTGACAATAAATAATTTTTTTTCTTTTTATTTTTCTTTTTTGTACGTGTGTTTATGAATGTTTTCTTTAGTGAGATATTTTCTTATACCCAAATAATGAAGAAAGAAATGTTTCTATAGAGATGGCTCAACGCACTTTGTATTTAAGATATGTACCTGATTTTAAGGGGGAAAAGGATTAAGGAGGCGCCAAATTGAGAGGAGCTTTAAACCGAAATTATTTCACATATTTTGACGATAAATAAGAATTGTCGACTTTTTTGTGAGTGTGCGTGTGTGTATGAATGTTTAAAAAAAATTCGATGAAGGTGGGAGAAATGGAGAGATCCATAATTATCAATCACTGATGGAGATTTTTAACCATTTATCCTACAGATTACAAATATAAAGGCTTGTTGATGACTCGTAATCATATTTTTGGCATGAAAAGAACATTTTTCCTTTGCATACTGATCACTCACCCGATAATTTTTCCAAACAAACCGCGAATGTTTAAAACCTCTATTCATATTAAAACTTAAAAAAACATACCAAAAAAACCCCTCTCAGAAATGAATCTCTGGTATGTATCTCCGCTGACTTCGGCAGCGTATACTGTAAAAGAAAAATAAAATGGACGATTTTACGGAAATTTCATTGGTAATCTGGACACCTGTACAATTTACTACTTTTTAACGGAATTTCGTCGGTTTTTTTTTTTTTTGGGGGGGGGGGATTTGAAATTTACGGAAATGCTTCCATTAAAGAACAGTAAATTGTAATGGCATCCCGATTACCAGTGCATTATCCGTAAAATTGTCCGTTTGTTTCACCTGGCGTAGACCTAGCGTGCTACACACGCATTTATAACCACTTCAAACCTCCATTGATATTTATCACTTTCAAAATGAACCTCTTTCACGGGTCTTTGTTGTTTACGTTAGAGGTCTGCGCGGGTCGGAATTTCCATTCTCGAGCCCGGCTAGGCCCGGCCCGGCCCGGTCGGAAAGAAAGTTATTTTGCCCCAGCCCGATCTGGCCCGACGCAATTTCTACTATTTCGGAAAAATTCATATTTTTGTCATATAATTAAGATTTTTAAAAATACGTGCATATTTATAGGATGATTTTACAGTATATTTTACAGGAAATACACAATAGCAATACTAATGATTACTTACTTACGTTAGATTCTTAGATTTTTAATATTAAAATAAAGGTTCATTAAAAATTTACTGTGTTTAGTAAAAAAAAAAAGAAAGAAAGAAAGTTAAAAACATCATAACTCTTGAAGCTGTATAATAAAAAGTAGATTAACGAATATATTTCTGTATCATTTTATTAAGGACTTTCTCAAAAACCAAAGGATCTACTCTTTGATACATTTTTTAATTCAATTCCTTTCGGAAACGCATAAGATTAGCAAGTGTTTTTATGCAGAAACTATGTAATCGAATGACGTTACCCACTTTTTTTATGCAAGCAATTTAAGAAATTTAACGTTTTGAATTGAATTTCCGAAAGAGACAGCATGGGAAAGGAAAAAAATCTGCAACCACGTTACAAGAGTCTGTTATACCTCTACAAGTATAACAAGTATCTTATTTATCAAAAAAGGAAAACGCCATATGATTCCACCTTTCAGTAGTCAGGTTTGACAATTTTATTATATCTTTACAGTTAAAAATTAGTCAGAAAATGTGTCAAACTTTCACGTTGTTTAACAGCGAATTTAAGAACCACCTATAAGTATATTTCCAAAGATTACGGTAACATAAGTTCTTTATCGCTTTTAGTACTTTTACAAATCATGTTGTCTGCACAACACATTTTGTGAATAATTAAGTCTAATTCTGGCCTGGCTCGACTATATGTAGAAAAACAAAGTAAGCCTGATCTCAGCCAGTCACGTGCCTGCTAAAAAGATATTAAGTCCGGGTTAGACACAAAGTAACAGTCCGATGTCGATCTCTACACTGTACAAGTTTCATTTCTGTTTTGATGTTTAGGATCGGCTCGTGACGCAGACTTATTCTCGTTAAAGCCATATTTTTTGAAAAAAATTGAAATTTCATCGTGTTTGCTGAAATCTTTATAACGGGCCGGTAGGCCCACTAACTTTTTTTTATCTGTTCAGCCGGCCCGTTAGAAAATTCGGAACTACCTCTCCGGGCTGGATACGGGCCTCGGTCCAGGGCCGGACCGGTGCAGACCTTTAGCCTTCCCCATAGAGCTCTAGCGTTCCCATATAGCATAGTTGTGCTGCACACGCTCCGAAAAATCTGTAAAGAATCGTAAGATGAGTTGATAGATAAAAATTCTGCAGAAACAGTGTTGCCAGCGGGCTACATTTTGTTATTCGGATTTTTTTATTGCCACCAATTTTTTGAAATTGTAAAATTCATCTTATTTAATGACATATTTATTAAGGCGAAAATAAGGGAAACCAAGCCATTTAAAAAAATTGGTATCAATCAAGAAATTTGAATTTTGAAAAAATAGCCCATTGGTAATTCTGCCCAGAAATCGGGCCCTTGAAACTTCAGATAAAAATAGTCCCTGGCGGTGAAGGTAAAATTAAAAATTTTAAGACAATTAAAAACCAAGTTGGATGAACAAAACCCATTTGAAATTGGGTCTGAAAATATGCGTTTTGCATTGGAAGGTGGAGCTAAAACTGTAAGAAAATCATATGCTAATTTGCATGAATCAATCTCCGTTGAAATCTGGCCCACAAAATGCGAGAAAAGAAATTCGTTGTTAACAGAACACACTGATAATCTTCGATTAAGTCGATAAAATGTTTTTAAGGGTGTATATGAAAAAACGCTTTTCCACCTTCAACAGCTCGAAATTTTCTGATACAATTTCAGACACATTTTTAAGAATAGAAACATGAAACTTGCTGAGGGGATTTTTGAAGAGACGCATAAGGTGCCGTGTGATGTCATTTTACGCTCAATTCATTAGAATTTGATTTATAAACAATTATCTTCTCAGTATGACCCTTTTTTTCGTTCCCAGATCTCCCGCTTCGGAAAAATCTGTTCAAATGCCATTTTTGATTACTTTTTTAGCAATCAATATTTTCTGCCTTTATCAAAGAATCGACAATCACGGCACCTTGTGTACTTTCTGAATAAGACAATTTGCAAGTTTGATGCATATGTGAGTAGAAATAAATTTAAAAATAAATCGAAAAATAAGCAGTTTGATTCGAAATACACTCTTAAATTATGTTTATAGACTTCAATTTATAAATCAAAAGGCCTGTTTGGAGACTTGGAGTCACATTTCTGGTATTAAACGAACATCTTTTATTTGTATACTAGCTGATCCGTCCGTCCATTTTTCCAAACGAAATGATTAAAATAGGGGATGCCAAATTGAAAGGAATTTTAAACCGAAGTTATTTCATTGTATTTTGACATAAATAAGAAATATTGAACTTTTCTTTTGTGTATGTGCAACGTTTAATAATTATGTCGATTGCCTATGTGTCGTATAGTCTCTGATCCACCAATTTTTCGAAATTAGACGGAGGTGTCGGCAAGAAAATTATCTCTTTTTAGTTTAGTTATTAATGAATGTTCATCCCTGTAAGGCTGTTTCTCCAAACTTCTGCACTTTAACCATCAGGTTCTGAAAAATCTTTTTTAAAAAAATTATCGATCGATTTTCAGAAAATTTATACACAGGTTTAAAATATTTTTCTAAGTGTACTCTGAAAATTTCGAATCGATATCTTAATTATTTTTCTTAATTTTCGATAATTAGTGAAAATTCTTAATTTATTCCGTTTCAGCTATGGAATCAAGTTTAACTGTGCGCTCTGTTTTTGTGAAAAGAAATCGCATTTTTGATGAGTTTTTTATTAGTTTTCTCTATTAATTACCCAAAATTGAAATATCTGAGCCTCATGAGAATTAGGATCTGCTTCTGACTACCCTCTCTCAAGTTTTCACATTTGCACGTACGGTGAATATTTCAAGCCATTTCTGTGACTTTTTTAAATCGATGACTTTGACTAGTCTCTTGCTCATTGAATCTATCAGATCACTCAAAGTACTCAATGAATCAAAGATCAACACAGTTCCAGCAGTTTTTAATAGTATTCATGTAATCTAACTTAGAATTGAATTGTCGTCCATTTTTGTTAATATATTAGGCTAAAATTCCCTAAAGATTTTCTGTTACATTCAGATCGGGGCTACGAGCTGGCCTTTGAAGGCATTTCACCTGATTAGCTTTCAGTCAAGATTTAGTTAACTTTGTAATATGAAGGGAAGCGTTGTCCTGATGAAATGTCCAGTCTCCTAAGTTATAAGAGGAGCAATGGGTAATAAATTATCTCCTAACATAACTTGATACATAACTGAATTCATTTTGTCATGCATGAAAACAATTGGAATGGTTCCACAGGCAGCAAATACAGTCCAAACAATTACCTCAAAATTGACGCTTAAAAAAAAATTGAGGTTCCTATCGTAAGTCATGCCAAAAATATTTATAGCCGTCGAGTCCATCGAAACTAAATTACTTTTCATCAGAAATGACATCTCCCCAGTTTGTGCCTTTGGTGAAATATTTTCATGCAGTCTAAGTGAGCATATTTGTGGTACTTAGAGAGAGGATGGGTTTCCTTCATTATTATTTTTTTTATTTGAACAATTGAATAGTTATTTAAAACATTTCTGACCGTTTGGCTTGTACATGGTAATTGTAATTGTTCTTGAATTTGGGCAGACGACATTTTTTCCCGCAAGCTAGTTTCCGAATTTGTCTGGATTGCTTTACAGTTAAGGATTTCGGTCTAGCTGTACGCTTCTTACTGCCGTAATCTTCGAGATTTATGAGAAAACTTCCTATTTTTCTTGCAATATTAGAAACACATTCCAGATTCATTTAAAATTAATATAAACATTTTTCCTCATGGCATTGTATTAAAAACACCAAAAAAAAAAAAAAAAAAAAAAAAAAGGAATGCACATAACACGTTTACATTTACCTAAACTTTCATGGCGACTTGCTTTCTCAAGTCTATTATTATGCAAAATGAAGCTAGAACCATCGGCTTTTAATTTTTTCCAAGTTGTTTTTTCAGGTAGTTGTAAGAAATTAGTATAATTTATGGTCTTCCTTTTTTCTAATCTAAGTTACTGCGTATTATTGCAATGTTGATCATGCAAATAAAAATAGAATTTACATTATCAACAATCCCATTACTTTTTGAGTTTTGTAAATTTGCTATCGGTTTTATAATTTTTTTCCAGCACTGTAATAAAATGTGGACTACCTAGTCCCTAATTTTTACTTCTTAAATCATATAAAAAAGAAAGTAGGACTTTTCAGTCTTCCTAGAACGACCAGTAGAAATGGATGTTTCCTCATTTTAAAAATTAAATACATTTCATATTTACTTTAACTTACCGCTTAGGCATTAGAAAAGACTATGCCTACATTTATCTATGTGAGGAATAACTGGAAAAATATTGGAAAAAAAGAATTTGACTCGATAACCTCTATATTGACCGAACTCGTTTATTCCATTGCTGCATCTTACAGCCATCTCTACAAGTTCGATCATAGGGCCCAGGAACCATTTACGTGAATCTCGGGACCAACATGATGGTCGTAGGTTGTACATTGTGCATGCATCTCAAATGGGCAAAATCTAATACTTTTCATGCGGGTTCTTGTTAATATGTTAGGGATTGTAATATTTCTTCATCTGGGAACGAATCTGTCAATTCGGGAGGAACATTTAGTTAAATTAATTAATTAGCTCTTGATTGACATTTGGTCAAGAATAGCACAATCTCTGGGATCTGTGCTGTAGAAGATTTACCGATTGAATAATCGTCTCATAAATTAATCTAATTTCGTATGCAGCGTTTTTTGCAGCTCCATATATTAACCATCGATTTATTATATTGAGATGATCCAAAGTATCAGACCAGATTGTGTGATCGTCGAGGTTAATTGGGTGAATTAGTCCTCCAGTATTCGTCCGGGATGGCTTAGTAGGAAGAGCATTGGCGGCTTCAGCCAATACATCCCTGGTTCAAATCCTGACTGGACTTTTTTCACCCACTTGGAAAATTTACATTCCGTGAAAACTATAAATCTTTAATTAATCGGGTTCCACGCATTTTAGTTTTGTATGTTTGTGTAATCAGCTGAATCCTTAAAAACAAGGAAGATTGACGACTTCTTTTTCTCCTGGTACAAGCAAAAATGAGGCATTTTCTTCTCTCGAGGGAAAATAATGTAGTTCTTTTTTTTTTGGGGGGGGGGGGCGCAAAATTTCTTCCTGCCCCGGGCGCCAAAATACCTAGCTACGCCACTGGACAAAGGAACGGTTTTGAGAAAAAGGAACGGATTCGAAAAAAAAGGACGATTTCAAAAAAAAGGAACGATTCCGACAAAGGAACGATTTTGAGAAAAAGGAACGAATTCGAGAAAAAAGGACGATTTCAAGAAAAAAGGAACGAATCCGATAAAAATGGAACGAATCCGCGAAAAAAAGGAACGACTTCGAGATAAAAAGGAAGGAATCCGGTAAAATAGGATGGATTTTTTAAAAAAAAGGTTCCAAGGGAAAAAAACGCGTCCGAAACTATTTTACGAAAAAAGGGAACGAATCCGGAAACAGGGATAACAGATCTCGGAGCGACATGCAATCCCTAATATTTATTATTTATAACTAACTTATTTTCTTACGTATTCATTTTTTTTTCATATCATTTCTTATCGTTTGCTTTAATTTTTAAATATTTTGGACAGTTCATTTTGTTTTTAAGAGTTCATTTTATTCATCTGTGTGCGCTATTAATTAGCATAGTTATTTCTAATCCCCATAATATAAGTATTCCCTGACTTTATGATTTATTGTATTAAGCATAATTCCTCTTGAAATTTTGCATTTGGTTGACCTTTCATTTATCACTATAGTTTATCCATGAAATTTTACTGTAGCTTTGGTTTTGGTCATCAGGCTGTTGCGGCGGTCTATTAGATTTTCAATGTAATCATTGCTTTTCCCTCCAAAATCTGTCGTCAAATGACCCTCTATTTATTTTATTATTTTTGCGTAGGAAATTTCTTTATTGATCTAATATTTGATATCGGGGTCTATGATTTGTTTCTTCTTCAAAATTCACCCTAACGTAATCTTTAACTTATATATCGGCCTTCGTAACCGGCCGTTTTCCAAATTGGTCCATTTCAGTACGATTCCTCAGGAATTGGGAATTTCGGAGTCTGCCCATTTCGAGAAAAT
The DNA here is from genome assembly GCA_964019185.1 of Maratus speculifer. Classification (NCBI taxonomy): domain Eukaryota; kingdom Metazoa; phylum Arthropoda; class Arachnida; order Araneae; family Salticidae; genus Maratus; species Maratus speculifer. The sequence goes on from OZ025298.1 coordinate 201,736,593, forward strand.
TCCTAGAAGTCCATCTATTTAGGAATTAAGGGTGTATTTGAAAAAAATATTTTTCCACATTCAACAGCTCGAAAATATCCGATAGAGTTTCAGACACATTTTTAACCCTTCCCGGCACACTGTGCCCGGTCTGGGATACCTAATTTTAATTCCAAACTTGCAAACGGCACCAATAACATTTAAGTAAAATTTTGCTTTTGCAACAAAGATTTAAATTAAGGAATTCAAAATATCTAAAAAAAATCGTTTGTCAATTCCGGTGTCAGTCAACATTTTCTTATTTTACTAACAGATTTTGCCCGTGCCGGAAAGGGTTAAAGGTAGATACGTGAAACTTGCTGAGGTGATTTTTAAAGAGATGTATAAGAAGCCGCGTGATTTCTTTTTTTTTCGCTCAATTCGTTAGAATTTGATTTATAAACAATTATTTTCTCAGTATGACCATTTTTTTCGTTCGCAGATCTCCCTCTTCAGGAAATTCAGTTCAAAACGCCAACTTTGACAACAGTTTTTTTGTAATTGTAAAAAAAAAAAAAAAAAAAAAGGACAAGGACGGCGCATTGTGTACTTTCTAAGAAAGAGAAACTCTCGAACAAATTGAGATAGATACTTAAAATTTTGTGTGTATTTAATATGTAGTAATGAGAAGAAGCCTATTGAATTCAGTAAACTCCATTATCCGGAACTATTTTTTAGGACTCTTAAAATATTCGTTCTGATGAAAATTTATAGAAATTTTCGAATTTTTTTATCTTAAAGAGTGGGTGAAAAATACAATGAAAAACATAAATTTTGTATAAAGATTAAAATCACTCGGATAATTATTTGCCGGAATAATTGTATCAATATTTTCCACATTCTTCGATTTTTCATGATCATTCATTTCATTCAAATTTCAATTCAAAGGCATATTTTAATTGAAAATGAGACACTTAAACCAACGCAGTAAACTGTTAGTTAACATAACTATAATTTTTGGAGTTATTAGGATGCTTCTTTTACGCAATTCGGTATTATCCCGTCGATCAGAAAACTATTTCCAAACTGTAAGATTAAATGCCAATAATGACTTCATAAATGTCACATTCACTTAACATTAAACACGTTACATGTGTTTCTTACGCCATCAAGTGATTTTTAATTTCATATTTTATGTGTGGTACTATTAATCTTTTACTAATTTATTTGTTAATTCGTTATTTAAAGTAAAAATTATGCTAATTTGCATAATTTAATAATAGTTTGTCGATTATATGTCGAAATGGGTCGACGAGATAAACAATTATAGTATCCGTAATTCCGTAATGGAGCATTACGAAGCATTGGAAAAATTAAATATACTTTAAATTTTATTTTGGAATTGTGATGCACTTGAAAAACATACATAAACGTTTTATAACTTTAAACATGCTTATAGTAAAGAAAAAAAAACTGAGGAAAGTTATTTTTTAATTGAAGTGGATTGTGGCATTTAAATGGAGAGTGGTGTAATAAAATCACTTTAAACTTTATTTATAATACTCGAATCTTTATAAAAACTTAATCAGAATGCACTAGCGATAATAAAGCACAATTAAACAAGAAATTATAAAATCGAAATTTTCGTTTTTTTCGCCGAATAAAGAGCCGGCGGAATCGTTTAAATTCTCTAACGGACCGGGCTGTCAGATTTAGAATAGTTTTTTCAACGGGCCGGGCCGACAAACAACATAAACGGGCCGGGCCGGCAAAAATATTGAACGGCCCAGACGGGCCGGGCCGATTAAAAAAATTTTCAGGCCTATCGGCCCGTTCTGAAGATTTGTGCTGGAACGATAAAATATGAGCTATTTTATATGGTTTTAACGAGAATAAGTATAAATGTACGTCACGAGCCATACTAGTTTGACAGCATCAATATAAAAATGTACAATGTAGAGATCAGCATCGGAGAATTACATTGTGTGCAACTCGTTTTAATATTTTTTTAGCTGACTCATGCCGGTCCGAGATCAAGCTCGCATTATCTTTCTACATATATAGACTGGCCGGACCGGAATTACACTTAATTGTTCTCAAGATCTGTAGGGCAGAAAACATGATTTGTAAAATTATTAACAGCGATAAAGAACTTATGTTAGCTTTATCTTCGGATATATACTTCTTGATGGTTTTTAAATTAATTTCTGATTAATTTTAAATTGTAAAAGTATAAAAGTGATAAGCTTAATTATTGAAGGGATTTGGAATCGAATAGCGTTTTTTATTTTTGGTAAATATGACCTTTGTATGACCTTTTTGTATGACCTTTTGAGTCTGACTTGTATGACCTTTTTGAGATGTAATAGTTTCTCAAATGATTGCAGGTTTTTCTCCCTTCCCATGCTATCGCTTCCGGAAATTCTATTCAAATCGCAGTGACATATGATTATGACAGTATTTTATTTACTTGTAGTATTCTTAAATTGCTTGTATCAAAAAATAGATAACGCCCCTCGATTATATAGTTTTTGAATAAAGATACCTGCTAATCTTATGCATTTCTGAGAAAAAAGTGAATTTAAAAATGTATCAGAAAGAAGCTTCTTTGAATTTAAGAATGAATTGGGATTTAAAACTTTTAATAAAATGATATAGAAATATTTTTATAAATTTTCTTTTATCAAACATCTTCAAAAGTAACGACGTTTTTAGCTTTCTTTCTTTTTTCTTTTATTCTAAGCCATATTAAATTTTTAATGAATCTTTATTCGAATGTTGATAGCCTAAGAGTCTAAGTAATCATTAATGTTGTTAATGTGTATTTCCTGTAAAATGTATTGTAAAATCATTCCATAGATATGTATGCAGTATTCTTTAAAAAAATCTTAATTAAGGTACCCTGGGGTAATAACGCCACGTTAAGGTTCTACCAATTTTCACGGCTCAGTTTTAGTTTGTATTTTTCAAACAAATATAGGATTTGATACAGCAACTCATTGACTATCTATATAGAAAAAATAATTTAACAGATATGTATTCATAAAATGTAATGGCGTAATTTCTTGACCAATGCTATTTGGCGTTATTACCCACCTATATGGGTAATAACGCCATGCAAACAAAACTATGAAATAAGATGGAATAATTGCATGTAGATTGCCAAATTCTAAAAATAGAAACTATACAAACTTAGAAATTGACAAATTGCATTCTAAGCTATTGAAAATGTTCAATTTTTTGTGAAAGTGTAAGAAAAATAAAGGTGTGGTGTGTGGGGAGGGAAGGGGGGGAGAATGAGGCAAAAGAATATCCGACCACGAGCTTCTTTTTGCTTAAAAAGGACCGCTTAAATAGAATTATTAGAAACATTGCACAGTTTTAACTGTGTTTATTTGAATCAGTATTTAGGATGTAGCTCGGAAACTGTAGGGAATCAACCGAGGTATTAATGCCAAGGATTGGCGTTATTACCCCGTTATAGTTATTGCGCTGTACATTTTAAATTACAAATTATCTCGAGAAGATATCCAAAATCTTCAACAACATTTTGAAAGTCCATGAAATGTACTACAAATTTATGTAATTAACAAAGTATTTCCGGATAAAAAAAATAGTCTTCACATCACAAAATGTATCTCGCAAATTTTAGATCAACAGTTAATTTAAGTTGCTTGTAAAAACAATAAGACCTAAAAATGAAACTAATTAACTTGAAGCTGTTTTCTGCGATTTATATGACTCAAAACCCTTCTGCGTAGATCACATGGGTGTCATTTACCAGATTATTTCATAATTATGCAAAATATTAGCACTTGGCGTTACTACCCCGCCTGGCGTTATTACCCCAGACCACCTTATATGATAAAAAACTGTTTTTTTTTCCCTTAGAAATTGTAATGGGCCAAAACGGGCCGGGCCTATTTTCACTGATTTCTGTACGGGCCGGGCCGGGCTGGGCCTAAAATATAAAAATTTAAACGGGCCGGGCCCAGGCCGAACTTTTGAGCTTTACAACGGACCGGGCCGAAATAAATTACCTACGGGCCTGAAAATTCCGGCCCGTGCAGACCTCTAGATATAATGCACAGTTGTAGTTTATTAAACGTTTATCCCCTCCTACAACTTTAATTTCTTTTCTCTTTCTTTCGTTTTTCTTCGTCTCCCTTCCCCCCCGATTTTTTTTTCATGCACATTTGAAGGCTATTTGGGCAATACTCTTTGCTTTAATAAATCAAAATATATCTTATTTTAAAATAAAATCGGTCCTTTTCGGAATGGTTTCATTTCGGAACTAGTCCAAGGAATCGTTCCTTTTCGGAATGGTTTCATTCCGGAACTAGTCCGAGGAATCGTTCCTTTTCGGAACGAGTCCGATCAATCGTTCCTTTTCGGAATGGTTTCATTTCGGAACTAGTCCGAGGAATCGTTCCTTTTCGGAACGAGTGCGAGGAATCGTCCCTTTTTGGAATGATTTCATTTCGGAACTAGTCCGAGGAATCGTTCCTTTTCGGAATGGTTTCATTTTGGAACTAGTCCGTAAAATCGTTCCTTTTCGGAACGAGTGCGAGGAATCGTTCCTTTTCGAAATGGTTTCATTTCGGAACTAGTCCGAGGAATCGTTCCTTTTCGGAACGAGTCCGATCAATCGTTCCTTTTCGGAATGGTTTCGTTTCGGAACTAGTCCGAGGAACCGTTCCTTTTCGGAACTAGTCCGAGGAACCGTTCCCTTTCGAAACGAGTGCGAGGAACCGTTCCATTTCGGAATCGTTCCGAAAAGGAACGAATCTTTTTTACAGACAGGAACCGTTCGTTCAGTTCCACCACCGGAACCGTTCGTTCAGTTCCACCACCGGAACCGTTCCTCAACAAATGACACATCTCTAGTAGATATGTTTGCGGTAGGTCGTTATGTTATGACAGATAGCTGGTATCGCCATCTATTGGCGATAGCTATAATCTGCAAAAGATCCCATGAAACAATTTTCATCAAAAAAAATATTTATCGCTTCTTAAAACAACTTGTAAAATTATGAATTGCTTAAATCTCAACTTTCTGATAGTAAGTATAATAATATTTTTCATAATTATATTCTAGCTGTATACTTTTTCAAAGTAACACTCCTGACATTTATTAAAGAATTCTTCACTAAAATAAATTCCAATTGTTTTCTTGAAATTTTAGTTAGGCCTATTGAACAATACAATATTTCGTAATTGAATATTTTTATACGTTAAAATAATAATAAATTAATTAATAACACTCTTGATAGATAATAAAAATACTCACCATGTTTTGAAATGAACATTCCAATATACAGCAATTAAAGTACAAAATTTTCTAGTTCTAAACTAACACACTATAAAGAAGAAACAAAATCGCTTCTTCCCTACTATTGCCAACTGCCATATATAAATATTTTGAAAACAATTAATAATAACTTCCCTGAAACAACACTCATGTTCTGCATATGAAGACAGAAAATACATTTAAATTTAAAACTGTTCGATACGTATTATAGTAAAATAAGTTGCCTATTTGTTTAATCAACACATGTTATTTTACTTTCAATCCATATATAACATTTTCAAAATGTTTGGAAGCAAACTGAAGTTATGCAAGTTTTTTATTCAGGACAAGTAAAATTTCCATTTCTTCCTAACTAAAGTAATATTAAAAAATACCACTATTTCACAATTCTGAAAAAATATAATGCATGCATTGAATTAAGCATAAAAAGGTGTGTTACTACATGCTTTTACAGTATCAAAAAATAAGTTTATTAACAAGAAATTTAGATTTAAACATTAGGACATCAAACTGGCAATTCATTTGAAAATCACCCTTTTATGATGATCAAAATGTGATTACAATAATAACAGAGTAATACATTATGTACGCCATGTATTAAATATTAATATTCCTGGACAAATCATAAAAAAAAATTAAATACGGACACTACAAAGATTCAGATATGTCTTAGATATATCTATTCTGAAAAATAAAACTGTTTTCCAAATAATAATAATAATAATAATAATAATAATAATAATAAAGATTTTAATTTCAGTAAATGTGGTACATCTGGAGCTATAGCGGTATTATCCGATCGATTATTATCATTTTAGTTCATCCCCATTTCCATATTACAGGAAATTAACAACAGCGTCAAGTTTGACACATTTTATTTACATATACACAATGAGGCAACTCGCATTCTGGAAATTGTTTCACTTTTATGGGAAAATGGAAAACTCTAATAATTTTTTTTATATTTTATTTATTTATAAATGAAACTACTTTTGCGAATATGTGAATGCATATGTGCCAAGTTTTCCTGATTGTGATAGACTTCTAGTTTTCTTCATACCTCTAGCAAAAAGATTGCCTTTCATTTCATTTTTTCTCTATTTTAAAAATCAAGAAGAAGAAAAAGTATTTATTCTACTTTTAAAATATTCATTAACAACATCTTATTAGTAATCAATGAAAAAGAAACGCACTCATTCTACTATTATTATTATTATTATTATTATCAAATATTTATCAACAAATGCCTTATTTTTATAATTGTTAATCTTTAGTGGAAATAGATTGGTTTTGCAGCAAAAAAAAAACGGATTCTGTGATTCTTACATGCTATTTATTTCTTTTTAATCATTGGTAATTTTCAGTTACGAAGTTTTTTTTTATAAGTACAATCTTTTATTTTCTCCTTATAAAAAATTTTGGGAAATTATCTTGAGAAATTACTGCTTTACTGTGATTTTTTTAATTTTTTTTTATTACTGACTTGTAGAAAATTGAAATGTCTGAAAAACCTGCCAGATAGTAAAAGTTTTTACAGATTTTAATAAAATATTCAAGGTTTTTTACCCCCCCCCCCACTTTCTTTATTCTCATTATGAAGTTTGTAAGTTTATATAATTTATCAGAAAATAGAATTTAAATTTCGTCAAAAATAAATCTTTAAAGACAAAAAAATCTGAAATATTTTTTTTTCTCTTTCTTTACAGAATCAGCAGATGCTTCTAGAGGAGGCGGATGTTTCAAGGGTGACTCTACAGTCCAGACCCCCAATGGAACTCTAAAAATGTCACAATTACGTATTGGCGACCAAGTGCTAGTGGTCAAACCCGACGGTAGTTTGGACTACAGCGAGATAATCTTATTTCTCGACAGAGACGAAGAGCGACAACAACTCTTCAATACCATAGTCACAGAAAGTGGCACCAGAGTCACAGTGACTCCTAGTCACCTAATTTTCGGAAGTGAAAATAACAGGACACTATCGCTTTCCGAAGGATATGCAACTTTCGCCAAAAACATTGAAATTGGCGATTATCTTTACGTCAGACAAAATGGAAGGATTGCTCTCGAAAGAGTCATCGATGTTCTGTCGAGTAGCGAACAAGGTTCCTTTGCTCCTTTGACAAGAGAAGGGAACCTTGTCGTAAATAACATTGTGGCATCATGTTATGCTCTAATAGACGATCAGACTTTGGCGCATTTTGCGTTTATACCAGTAAGGTTCATAACCAACGTCGAACAAACGGCTTCGCAAGTCCTGGACAATCTACACTGGTACCTAGTGAAACTAAGGAATGCCATCCTAGATAATACGTTGAACACCACTTGGTTCTCCATATTTCCAGAGACTTTCAAAACGAATGCTAGACATGCCATTATACGTTTCTTACAGCAATTGCCGTCAGTGGAATTAAGAACTCACAAAACGATACCATCCCAAAAAGGAATACATTGGTATCCAGAACTACTCTATAAAGTGACTTATCGTTTATTGCCAGAGAATTTATTGTATTTATAATAAAAGTATTGTGTATTAGCTATAAAAGGATGTTTTAGAGAATCAAGATCTGACGCAGATTACGTTTCACCTACGACTGTAGTTCGACTCTGCACGTACGTCTGCAATAGAGTCTTGGCTTCAGTTTGCTGAATAGCGTTCAGAGCCAGTAAGGAATGAAACACAGCGTCCGGAGAAAGCATATTTATTATGTAAAAAGAAGTTAGTCATTATGACACGTGTGTATGTGTGTGTGAACCAATGGAATGAATATAAAGAGTCCAACATCGTCGAAATTTAACCAATATGTCTTTAAACGTATTACAACCAATCAAATAAAAACAATTCAGACGATAGTATCATGCAATAATCAGAGAATATTTTAAGAATGAAGAAGTATTTAATCTGAATAGCTATCCTAAACAAAGTAAATTAAGAAAAAAAAATAAATAAAAAAGGCCAAATATTTAGTTTATTTTTTCCTTATACAGTAATCGTTGGCGATGCCAAAAAGCAATATAGGATATTTTTTGTAGTTTTTAATAAAGTTTATATGAGATTTATTTTGCCCATAATTTTTTATATTATTCATTTTTACTTCGTAATACCTTAATCTATATACAGGGTGTCCGAAAAGTCTGGAAACGGCCGAATAACTCGAGAAATACATATGAGATTGAAAAACGTAAATATACGTGTTAAATATTTTTAAATAAGCTACTCTGTGATACCAAATTTGACCTTCGAAACCGACCCCCTGGGGATCAGAGGGGGTCCAACTTTGAAATCTTAAATTATAACCCCCGTTTTTTATTGCAGATTCGGATTCTACGGACAAAAATACGTAACTTTTGTATTTGATGTCTATTTCAAATCTTTGTTTATCACGGTGTAATCGAGCATATTAAATCGATACATATTCCCGCTTTTCCAACGGGATTTTCCCTAATCGAAACTGATTGGGCAGAATTTTTGACGTCAAATTCCTCGTCTTTAGTAGGAATAGCGTTTCCTGAAAATCACCCGTAGCGATTATTTCAATAGTGCTACACTGTTAAAAATTTGACCCATTTGCTGCAGCGTCACTCCACAGCTATTATAGAATATCTCTTTTGTGACCAAAGAGAATGCTCTATAACACAGTAAAGTAATCGTTTTCTATAAAAGCGGTGGAGTGACGATGCAGCAAAATGGTCAATTTTTTTACAGTGTACTTTACTGTGTTATGGAACATTCTCATTGGTCATGAAAGAGATATTCTACAAAAGCTGTGGAGTGACGCTACCGCAAATGGATCAAATTTTTAACTGTGCAGCACTACCGAAATAATCGGCACGGGTGATTTTCAGGAAACGCTATTATTGCAAAAGACGAGGAATTTGATGCCATAAATTCTCCCCAATTAGTTTCGATTAGGGAAAATCCCGTTGGAAAAGCCGAAATATGTATCGATTTAATATGCTCGATTACACCGTGATAAACGAGGATTCGAAATAAACATCAAATACAAAAGTTACGTATTTTTGTCCGTAGAATCCGAATCTGCAATAAAAAATGGGGGTTATAATTTAAGATTTCAAAGTTGGACCCCCTCTGACCCCCAGGGAGTCGGTTACGAAGGTCAAATTTGGTATCACTGAGTAGCTTATTTAAAAATATTTAACACGTATATTTACGTTTTTCAATCTCATATGTATTTTTCGAGTTATTTGACTGTTTCCAGACTTTTCGGACACCCTGTATATATTATTTAAAGAAAATTAGTGTTTACACGTTAAAAGACATCTAGAGCAACACTCTCTTAACAATCATACTGTGAAAAATAGTACATGTCACCAGATTACTAAATACAAGCAGAAATTCGTTGGTAAAAACGTATCAAAATAGCACTAACTAATGCATAAATACTGTTTATTAAAAATGGAAAACTCTACATAAATAAATAAAATAACCAAACTTTCAGCAAATTGTATAAATATTTTAGGATGAACAGGCATGGAATCTATACAATACATTTCAGAATGCAGAATATATGCTTAACTGTGGGTAATTTTAATTCCCACCAGTTTTTAAAAGCATGATCTCTCGCAAAGAGAGATTTCTGTTTGGATCATATTATCGAAGTACCGGAACATAGAGAGTCTACTGTAATTCTTATAATATACTCGAAAAGAACATTTTTAAAATAAGCCCACCCCCCTCCTCCCAATTATACAGACCAACACGATAAATAGTTGAATGCATAATGCACAAGTTTTTAATTCAGTATTATAGTATTGGTGCTTTAAATTCGATATATTTTAATTCCAAGAGTAACATTTTAGGAATATTGGGTCGCGTTGAAAATATTTTCCCATTTATTATAAAACTCATGCATTCAGTTTACAAAAAATATGCAAAATTAGCAAAATATCAGACACATTTTCATTTAAAAACTAATATAATATTTATATAAAATTACAAGTATTATCTCCAATTGACTATTAGTGCTATAATATAAATTTATATAAAATTAATGTATGTTTGACATATTTTCAATCAAGCATCAATTCTAATAAAGTGTTTAAGAAATATTAACTAGATATACTTTTAATCGTTGTGTATTAACATTGTGTAAAAATGTAAATTTTGCCATGTAGATTCAATTTGTTTATATTTTCATCATACATTTAAAATATTTTAGTACTGACTGAATATTTAATATTGTACGTAATATTGTATACAAAATACAGACATAATATTATATACAAAATGTATTTTTTGCCATGCATGATTTATTTTTTTTATATTTTTCAAACAGTTTGAAATAGTTTAATACTGACTGAATATTTAATATTATATAAAAATATAATTTTTGCCATGCAAGATTGTTTTTTTTTTTTTTTTTTTAATAAATGTTTTCATATACACTTGAAATATTTTAATTCTGTCTGAATATTAAAATGCTATAACCATTTTTGCTGTTCAAAATTTACTTTAAATCGTTTTTCTTCCGAAGTATAATAATAATAATGTAAATATTTATTAGTAGCAGCCCGCCCTTGCTTTGCTTTTGTCTAGAATCACTCAGTCCCGTGCCATTGCTGACACCGTAAATAGTTACTACAACTTGGTCCCATTAAATTCAACTACTAAAAACATAACCCTCCTTTTAGGTAGTCGTGTAAAAAGTAGTAAATATAATGTAGCCTATGTTCACCGGAAATAATTTTCCAACGATGCAAGAATTTTTAAAATCCGTCAAGTAGTTTCTGAGCCTATTCAATTCAAACAAACAAGCAATCAAATTTTTCCTCTTTATAATATTAGTATAGATAATCAATAGTATTGACAGCGCACGCGATGAAAGGAATTTTAACGTCATTTTTCAACACCTTGGGTTACATTATTGGCATTTTAGTATAGATCCCTAATTTTTTTTTTTCTTTTTAAATATAATATAGCCTATGTTCACCGGAGATAGTGTAGCTTTCTAACGGTGAAAGAATTTTTAAAATCCGTCGAGTAGTTTCGGAGCCTATTCAATTCAAACAAACAATCAAATCTTTCCTCTTTATAATATTAATATAGATTAATATTATAAAGAGGATATAAAATGTAAAATTAAAATGTAAAATTAAATGTAAAATTTCACTTCTAGGAATAACCGTATTTTTTTTTTTTTTTTTTTTTTTTTTTTTTTTTGTGTGTGTGTGTGTGTGTTTTGCATGCAAGAATTGGTGTAAATTGTTTTAAGTACTTTTGTAAAATTTGCAATATTTATAGAATATTTAATACTGTGCATAATGTAGGATTTTAATTTTCAAATATTAAAAAAAAATGCTTTAAATGCAGGCAAAATAGTTAATATAGGATATGAATTGTATGTTTTTACCGAGTACAGGATTTAATTTCAGACTATAATAAAAGTAGTTTCGGAGCCTATTCAATTCAAACAAACAATCAAATCTTTCCTCTTTATAATATTAATATAGATTAATATTATAAAGAGGATATAAAATGTAAAATGTAAAATTAAAATGTAAAATAAAATGTAAAATTTCACTTCTAGAAATAACCGTAATTTTTTTTTTTTTTTTTTTTTTTTTTTTTTTTTTTTGTGTGTGTGTGTGTGTGTGTTTTGCATGCAAGAATTGGTGTAAATTGTTTTAAGTACTTTTGTAAAATTTGCAATATTTATAGAATATTTAATACTGTGCATAATGTAGGATTTTAATTTTCAAATATTTAAAAAAAATGCTTTAAATGCAGGCAAAATAGTTAATATAGGATATGAATTGTATGTTTTTACCGAGTACAGGATTTAATTTCAGAATATAATAAAATATTTTAGTTATACAAAGTTTATTTAATATTGTAAATAAACCATACTTTTTAAAATATAAGAATCTGTTTAAGCTATTCCATTTGAACTATTATAACCATTTGAACTGCTATAATTATTCTATTTCAGAATTAATTCTATTTGAAATTACTCTAAGAATCTAATTTTTTTAGGACAAATTTTTTGTTATTATTTTTTTTTTCAGTTTTTGAAATGATTTTATTTTTAAAATTTTTTCAAATATATTAAATTTTAGTGGAATATTTACAATGTTGACTATTATTTTTGCGTTTTTAAAGAATTTTCAAATATTTTAAATATCTATTAAATATTAATGTTTATAAAATACATTGTTTGCCATTTAGCATTTGCAGGAATTTTTCAAACTGATTTAAAATACTTTAAATGCCTACATAATATTTAATTGCTAAACTGTGATTTTTTCCCATATATTATTTAATTTGTTTACGTTTTCATAAACATTTGAAATATTTTAGTACTGGCTGAATATTTAATATTGCATACAAAATGTAATTTTTGCCACGCATATCATAATTTGTTTATATTTTTCAAACAGTTTTTAAATAATATTTTACATGCTAACTGAATATTTAATATTGTACAGTCGAACCTCGTGAACATGATCCTCAAGGGGAATCAAAATTTTGTTCATATTAACAGTTATTCATGTTACCAGTATCAATTCTTTGTATTCGTTTTTATAGGGGATTGTGAAAACAATTCATGTTAAGAGTGTTCAAGTTAACGAGGTTTGACTGTATAAAAATGTAATTTTTGCAAACAAGATTTGTTTATGTTTTCGTTATACATTTGAAATATTTTAGCACTGAACGAATATTTAATACTGTATACAAAATGTAATTTTTGCCACGCAGAATACAATTTGTTTATATTTTTCAAACAGCTTTGAAATAATTTAAATAATGAATTAATATTTAATATTGTGTAAATGTAATTTTTGCCATGCAAAGTTTAATTTGTGTATGTTTTCATTATACATTTGAAATAGTTTAAATACTGACTGAATATTAAATATTGTGTAAAGATGTAACTTTTGCCATACAAGATTTATTTATTTATTTCTTATTTATTTTTTAATGTTTTCATATAGATTTGAAATATTTTAACTATGTCTGAATATTTAAAATTGTATACAAAATATAATTTTTGCTATTTAATTTGCTTATAATTTTGAAGCAGTTTTGAAATAGTTTAAACGCTGACTGAATATTTAATACTGTGTGAAAATGTAATTTTTGCCACGCAAAAATTAATTTCTTTATGCTTTCATATACACCTGGAATATTTTAATACCTGAATACTTAAATTTGTATACGAAAATATAATTATTATAACCGCTCAGGACTTAATTTGTTTATATTTTTTAAAACAGTGTTGAAATATTTTAAATACTGACTGGATATTAAACATTTCATCCAATACGTAATTTTTGCCATGCAGGATTTAACTTGCTTTTAATTCAAAATATCTTTAAAATATTGCAGATACCAACCGAATACTTAATACTGTACCAATTCAACTGTTCAACTTCTAATATCCAATATTATTATACCAATTAAATATATTTTAAGCTTATGCCAATTAAACAATTGTACTTATAATAGAATTAATATTAATGATAATACCTTTACTGTCTCCAATTGCTAATCTTCAGTTGTAGAGATTTTTATGGCAATGTATGTTAAAAGGAAAAGATAGGAGAGAATATATTTTATGCTTATTTATTTTTTCTTGTCAGTTCAACAGCCAAGTGTTGTCCTGCAAGTAAGACAATTGTTAAAACTGTTGATGTTTAGAAATAACAATTTTATATTTAAAAAAAAGCTGTAAAATAGTACGTATTTGTATGAATAAAATTTTTTAAAAAGTTTTAATAATATTACGTGTTATTCTTTTTCTTACACTACATGTTAAATATCTAGTGGAGAATGCGTGGACTTTATTATATAATTAATGATACATCAGTCATCTTCTGGTTGAAACACACATGTACACACCGAAATTTTATTCGATAAAGTAAATAACTAATTCTAAAACCCAATAAATAACATAAGGTTCAAAGTTTTTTTTCTCAGCGATATGTTTGTCATAAAAACAATTCTAATTACAGTTTCATAGACTGATTGTTTGGTTCTCAAAGAATATTAGTTTAAAAAAAATTACGCTAATTACATAATATAACACAAAGGGGTGTTTTGCTTTCAATGAATGTTAGTCAGAAAAAGGATTTATAGCATCACAGAAAGAGATAGAAAAGAATTATTAAGATATGAATTAGAGAAAATAGCAGGCATTTTAGAAGTTCAGGGAAGGTGGGGCAGATGCCTCGGTAAGGGGGGGGGGGGGGGCAGGCGGAGCCTCCCCCTTCCAAACAGTTGCACATGCTGTTACAGTTAGCAAATTAACAAACTGAACTGGCAAATGTATTCAGAACTTTAATAAAAAAACTATAACACACTTTCAATTTCTAATAGATTTGACGAAAGTTACAAATATAATTAGAAATATCATTAAGGTTTTTACAAATAAAAACTATATTATTTTTTCGATTGATACCCCATCCTTACATGTTTTCCAAATCAGAAGCTTATTGTAAATTCTATGGCATTTTTTAATGAATCAAACAGCGTTTCTTGTTTACCCATAAAAGTAATGATTCTTTCAAATGATGTCAGGAAAGGTGCACTTTTAAGTGATTTCCGAATATGTCAGTAAAGAAATGGGGATTACAGGGTAGTAATCTGTTCCAATTTAAAATGTGTTAAATTTAATAAAAAGGAAGAAATTTTTATTTTCTCCCGCTTACAGAGTTCACGAATTCATTTTTATCCCATGACATTACACTGCAAGTTCCTGAGACATATTTTATTTGCGATACAATGCATTTATAAATAAGGTGCTAAGATGTGCTTACAATCTGTTTTATCCATTCTCAGATGTTAAAATATTAGTTGCGAAAAATAAAAAATTTTTATTGATTCAGTAGTCATTCAGTAGTACACTTGTCACATGATTGGGTGACAGAATGGGTTTTTCAACAACCCTCTTAAATTTCGTAAAGAATTAACTGCACATGTACTATTGAATAACTACTGAATTAGTTAACGTTTTCCATTTTCCACCGCTAATATTTTTAATTAGAATCACTTACTCTTATTTTTCAGATTTCAAAACTGATGATGGTTTTATAGACATTTTGTTTTTGCCAGGATAATAATAATAAGACAATTTTCAATTAATTGGCAACACAACAAGATTACCAGCGTTTATTATCAAAACTATTCACAGAAATTGTAAGTCCCAGACATAATTATCCAACAAATTATCTGCATAGGTGTAAAACAAGATACTGTCGAGTCTCTCTATATCGAAACTTCATACATCGAATTTCTCCATATAACGAATTTTTAGTGGGAATGCTCCCCTTTTCCCATGATTACATCAGAAACAGTCTCTATATAGTGAAATATCTTTCTCCATATAACGAATTTTTTCATAAAATTTTCTTTATTCAGTTTTTAAAAAGTTTTGAAATTACATGGAATCAATTTTCCATCACTTATTCCTGATTTATCGTTCAGTGTTGAGTTTTTATGTTATTTCATCACTTTGAATCTTCTTGTTTTTTAAGTCCAACAAATCCCCCCCCCCCTCCTTCCTACACACTTTACAACAATCTTCTCGAAACAGGGTTAATTGGATTGTTACACCTTCGGAAGACTTGAGATGTTGCGATTTCAATGGTAAAAAAAAGTGTAAAGTTCAGAGATGAAATGATTGTGAGAATGACAATGAGCATGATGACAACGAAAATAGACAACAAGAAATAAAGTCATCACGCAGTGAAATGATGAGTTCTTTTGACGTTATAAGGAGAGGACTTCGAATAGAAGAAAATATTCCTGATACAATTTTTCAGTATTTGCTAAAGTGTGAACATTTTTTAGAGAGTGTAACAGTTTTGAAATTAAAACAACGAAAAATTAGAGATTTATTCGTCTAAAATTAATGCAAGTTTTCCTTATGAGATTTTTATTATACTTTCAAACAAATGTCAATTCTCTTTTTCAAAAATGTCTAAATAATTGAGAAACACAATATATTTAGGTTAATATTTATAGTTATAAATTTAAAATTCTTAATAAACACTTCAAAAATAAATTTGTTCAAAATGTACCCATAAAAAACGATGTTTTCGTCATTCTCTATATAACGAATTTTTTACTGGGACAATGGATTTCATTATTTAGAGACTCGACTGTACCACTATCTTCTGGTCGTCAAGACAGTAATACCCAACCCATGTGCTTGAGGATATTTTGGGACCTTGGAATCACCATGTCTAAGTCAGCGTCGTGCAAAGAGAAAATTGCACTGGGACTAAATTTCAATTTGTCGCCCCCCCATCCTTCCCCATATACACCATTTCTCTTTGTGACAGGTGTCACAAAACTTGAAAGTGTAAAATCACAAATAAATTCTATTGAGTACATGTTTGGCATTTATTTTGGAACTTTAAAAGATTTAATTTTAACAACTAAATAATATAACAGAACATTGCACTTATATTTTGTCAAAGGGGATCTGGAAAGCATGTGTTGAAAAATGTATCTAACAGTATAGCGTAACCTCTTTTGGATTCTAACTAAGCAACATGTTATTTTGTGAATGAATGTTTTTTACAAAAAAAAGAGAAGAAGCAAACTATGATGGTAGTATAAACTATGCGCCTCCTCATCTCCACACCCTGGTCTAAGTAATCGCTAATATCATTGTTTCCTATACCATGCCATGGATACAATGAATATAATCGGAAAATTGCTGCATTTATTATTATTTTACATAAAAATGAATGCAGTATGTTTTGTAAGAAAAGAGTACGACAGGGTAGCCACAAGCATGATTTAATTGATTTTATGCTATATTTGATTCGGACGACACATTTTAGAGCTAGGATCTTGATAAGAAATAATAAAGAAAGAAAACTGCTTTACTTTCTTTTTGTGCTCATAATTTCTGCTCAAATTCAGAATTATTTAATAGTAAAATTAATTTTTTCAAAGATCAAAGCAGTTACCATCAATCGTTCTATGCGATATCCTTCATCGTATTTTATCTAAATCGCCCTAAGTCACTTATTTAGTATAAGCAACTAAACAATAAAAAAAAAAAATTAATGCGATACCTCATTTTTCAAAACTCAGCACTGAAAATTCATCTATACCCAATAAATTTAGTTTCAAGGTTGTTTTATCTCTAGCTAATAAAGTAGCTTTATCCGTTCTCAAGGAACCCATTTCACAGTCATAACAGTAGGGGCATGTGCAATTTGGTTTTAAAATTGGATTTTTACGCAGGGGTCAATGCAGAATTTTTCGACAGGGGCTTATTTTGTGAAAAATAAGTTATTTTTGTGAATTTTATATTTCATTAAAAAAAAAAATAACATTTTGTAATAAAAGCATAAATCCAGTGACTCATATTTGAACAAAGAATTTATTACAGAAACTTCTTTAAACTGTTTTGTGAATCCTTTTTTTAAGGTCCCTTTTTAATGCCTTTTTCATAGAGCCACAACAAAAATGATTGAAACTTTCTTTTTACGAAAAGCATTAAATTGTTTGTATTATTTCTAATATGATTGATTTATTTGAGCTTATCAGCGTGCAGAGAGCGTGACGTCAGTCCAAACATTTTCCTTGGATACTGACTCCAAACAATCGGTTGCTATGCTTCATACCTCATTAAATATAAATCGTAGAAAATGGTATTGTATATAAAGCATTAAACAGGTGTCAATTATATATCGCTGAAAAATGTTGCTGTAATATGCAAATAAAATAGAAAATACAGCGTAGCAACCGTTTGTTTGGAGTCCGTATCCAAGCAAAACGTCATGACTGAAAGCGTCTATTACAGTTACAGCACACAGCTCAATTAGTACAACACAGTTCAGTGCCAGTCATTGGCACTGAACTGTGGTTAAATTTTTTATCTCTCTTTCAGAAGCATAAAGACAAAGAGACCGCTTTAAATTAATGCAATTTTTAAAAAATATTATGTTTTGAATTCCATCTTATGGTCAATTACTATTAGTACTCTTTTGATTATTATTTTTTAATTCATAGTCAAATGCAAATGAGCCTTTTTAAAATATGAGCATGCAGCTATGGAGTGGATAAAATATCTTGCAATGATTTCAGATATAATTAACATGCAGAACTGTAGCTAAGGGTAGCTAGATCTCCTCTAAAACATTTTGAGAATCCTTTGAAAAAGATTCCAAGGTCACTATAAATGAATTTGTTTCGAAAATCTAAATGAAATTCTGTTCAAAAATCTAATATAGGTTTGAAGCCCTTTTACAGTTTTGCAGAAATACTAAATTGTAATTAAAATAAGTATTTCAATACTTGCTCACCCTATTTGCAAATATGAAGCTAACATGATGCTGAATTTTGCACTAGTTATACACTCGAATTTTTCATCTTCATATTTTATTAGCACAAAATGAAGTTATTACATCAGTTTTTTAAGAGCCTCGGTACATTTATGAAACCACACGCATATGACACCAGAATTTTGGTATAAGTTTTTCCTTTTATTATGTATTTAAAAATAATTTTTTCTAATTTACAAATAAATTTGTACATAAATTGCACTCATTTCAACATAGAAGTGACTTGCCATTGAAAGGATTAAAAATTGTCTAAAAAGTTTATGACTATTGTTTAAAATTTTTTTACTCATTACATTTGAAGAATATATATTTAGGAATTAAAAAAAAGTATTTATAAAAAAATAAAATAAAATAAAACTTTTATGTGATTTAAAATATACACTACTAGGGATGGGACGAATATTCGGCTACTATTCGGTATTCGGCCCTTTTGCCGAATATTGAAGGCTTGTTGACCGAATATCTGTAGCCGAATCGTTAGAGATCTTGCCGAATAGTGAAAGATATTTTGTCAAATAAATTTATGGAACTAAAGAATTTCATTTCTTGCAATTTTTTTCTCTAATCCAAATTGGCTACTTCATTCATGAAGTCATTCTCATTCTTACTTACAAAATATACAGTTATTCAGATACTAAAAAATATACAGCCTTTCTGTATTTCCTATGAAAGTTAGTGATATCTTTAAAAAATGCTGCCCAAGTTGGAGATTTAATTGTAAAGGAAATGTTTCCATTAGCGAATGATATATTAGATATTCAAGATATAAAAACACTTATAGGGGAGAAAAAAAAAAAAAAAAAAAAACACTGCCTTATTCTAAAACACTTGAATATTTATTAATGTCTGCAAATTCCATGCACTTATAAAAAAGGCTTTTATGAAATTCATAACTTATTTTCTATAAAGTAAGAAATGAAAAAATTCATTCACTAGGTGTATTAACGAAGATTCATTTTCAAAATTAAATATCACTTCCAAATAAAACGGTACATCTGAAAACAGAACTGGTGTCAAACTAGATACACATTAAATGACACAACTTGCTTTATGAAGTTGGTTTTATAAATATTTAAACATAAATTCTAAATACTGAACAAAATATTTTTTTCATTCTATAGTTTTCACTTTTAAATAATTATTTGCATAGTTACCGACTTAAATATGTAACATTATTATGTATATATTTTTAATTTACATCTTCCTTCATTCATGTTATCAATTTCTGTTTATTCTTTGAATGCTTGCTGAATGAGTGGAATATTAGAGATAAATATTGTATGCGACAATTCAAATGTCAAAGATTTTGTTAACATATGCATTCTACTTTAAGCATAACCTTTTGCTTTAACGTAATTTGTAATTTAAAGCTTGGCAACTGATTTCAGAACAGTCTCATTCTTACGAATTTACTTATCATTAGGACACAAACTCTAAATGATCAAATTTACTTCATTTAAAGGTTATTTCAGAAAATATTTCCTTGTGAGTTCTGAGAGACAGAGAGAGATTAAGAATATTATTGACTTTGATGTAAAGAAAGGCAAAAGTATCATTTGATAGAAAAAAGTGAAGTACATTTTTCATATTTTAATGGAAATATCTTCCCATCTTGACTTACTGAAAATCAATTTGATGTACATTAGAATAAAAGGATATAATGGAATTTCATAATTTTTTGTGTTAAAATAAGTTTTTGTAATTTAAAAATACATTTAAAAGCACACTTAAGAGTAATAATTATTAATGAGCTCCTATTTTTTAAATTATATATAATCAAAATTTATTTTCTTTATTGGAAAAAAAAGTTAGTATTCGGCCAAATCACTATTCGTCCCATCCCTATACACTACTATAGTGTTTTTCAAAGTTTTAATATTATGCAAAATTAGGGTTACCAAAGCTTGCTGTTTTAGATCAGTTTTCCAGATACCATTTCACCTGGAAAATCAGTTCATATACTTCAGAAATAGAAAATATATCATGCTATTTCACTGAGTATCGTATACAATTTCCTGAGAAAATAATATTTATAATATTGTATGTTATAAGACATTTTACAAATGCTAAGGTAACTTAGAAATTCTTGGAATTAGGAATATCTTGTTGAAGTGAGTTTTAGGTCTTTTTCAAAATTAAACAAATTGCATACCTCTTATTTCCCCCCCCCCCCCCAAAGTTAATTCGGAGTTTAAACACAGATTACAGCAGAGGAAAGTGTTTGCCCATGTGTGGGAAGAGAGGAAAAAACTGGGGTGCAATTCTCTTCCTAATACTAATTATTTTTTAAGCAAATCAAGTTTAACATGATTTTTCAAAAAAAAAAAAAATAATTTAGTATAATGTTTCAGATGAAAAAATCAACAGGAAATCAATTCAATATACTCATTTTTCTTTTTCTTATAAATTTTATACAATTTTAAGTTTGTTTTTGTTTTGAACAACCTATTAATATTCATAGAAAGGAATCAGTCCTAATCTTTCAGTAATGTAATAAATTCAGTTCTTTTGATTTTTAGTGTTTTTTAAAACAGATCAAAATTTTAGCATACCTATGTTACATGAAAACAAATCTATAAATCACAGGATTGCACAAATGATTTAGGATATTTTTTTTTAAATTAATGGCATTTCCTGAATTAAGGTTTTCCAAATGTGTTCTATATTTTTTAAATGTCTACTTAGACATCAATGTCAATCGTATTAAGTAGTGAAGTTTTGGAAAGTAATTCATAACCCATTTTTGATGCACAAATTTTCATTCTTTTAACAATTATGACTAAAATATTGAAATTTTAATTCATTGCAAACAAATAGGTTAACAATGACATATTATATATTTATTCTTTATTGGCATGTTTATAAAAATTTAACGATGTATAATTTTTATTCAATGTGTATCCAAATCGAATTTTAAGTTATATGCCATATTGGAATTTAACATTAATGAATTTTGAGGAATAATGAATTCAACTGGTGGTCTTCATTGCAATAAGATTTTACCGTTTTTCTTAATACTTATTTTAATAATTTGACTAACTCTTTTCATGAATATGAAAACATGATACATTTTTTCCCCCCATCTATACAATGTTGTCAAACTCTTATCGATAAATCATTTTAACAAGTATACTACAAACTGAAATATAATTATATATAACATTGAAATGTAATTTTATTTAATTTCAAACAGAGGTCGATTTAGAAAAAGTTGCATAGCAGTAACTGCTATACAAAGTCAGTTTTGAATAGCAGTTAAGCAAGTAAAAAATAGCTAACGTAACTTTTAAATCTTGAAAATTTACAAAAATTTTTTTTAGCGAGTAACAGTGATTCAGTAATCAATCACAGCGTCAGGGTGGGAACAAATCATGTGTTTACTCAGAAAAATGCACTCAACAATGGCGTCTCGCTGTACTTCCATTGTAAATTAACACTTGGGGAGAGTGAAAACACAACGTATGTCGTGTAAAAACATCTTTAAATTTTAACTTTAAGTATACATGACATAACAAAGGGTGTGGGAAATATGTATCGCAATGATTGCAATTTAATTCATTTCTTGGATCGCATTTTAGTTAAATTTGAATCGCAAATTGCGATGCGATGCCGCTTAAATTGAACCCTGATTTCAAACAAGAAAATAACATCATGTCAAATTGATTTTTATTTCAGATATGTATAATTGTATTTGCACAAAAGTGTGTATAAAAAAGAAAAAATCTCATATTAAAAAGAATTTTACGGAAACCTTATTCCTTTCAGTTTTAAAATCTAAAAAATGTTTTCATTTTTAGAAGTCACAACTATTTTCATGACTTTTATTTGCTTATAATATAAACTTACCTTTGATTCAATTTTTCTTTTGTTTTCTGTCCGTACACCCAACCCATAACATATACTTTTGATATTTTCTTTGCATTTTTACATAAATCTAGAGAATGTTCAAAATTACCTTTAAAAAAAGTGGAATTTTTGCTTTAAAAGAACTTTTAAATTCTGTCCAAAAAAGTTTAGACAATCAATAAAATTTGCATTAACCCCCTGACTGCTGAGCAAAAAGGCAAAACTGTAATGTATGTTGTTTTCACTGTAATTTATTTTAAATGATAATAAAATAGGGATTTTCTAACATAGTATAATTTTTTTTTTTTTTTTTTTTTTTTTTGTTACGTATATCCTTATAAGTCTTTAAAGTATCAATCATAGCTTAATTTCTTAAAACTGGTTTATATTTGTAGAATTATATTAATTTAAATAAAGCTTTAATTGCAGTGAAACCTGCAGCCCAGTGAACAGATATATCTGGTCACGGCAGTGGGAAGATTAACATAAAAAGTAATGAGATACAACTAAATTTCGTGAGATAGGTAATAAATAAAAGCAGTTTTTCTGATATACACATATAAATTATAATCAAAGGCTTGAAATTATAAAATAAACATTAAATTATATAACAATGTGCTGTCTTAAAAGTATAGAGACCTGTATTTTTTATTATTTTTTTTTATTTATAAAAGTAACTAAAAATAAATATTGCCATGACATATTCCAACATCAAATACATATTGTCCCATAGAATTAACTAAGCATTGCATTACAGGAGGAGATATTTCATACCATGCTTTGTTAATTACAGGTTTTAAGTCATTTACACATACATATTGTTTTCATATATTTTACAATATAAAACCCACATATGTTCTCAATGGATTCAAACATGGACTAAGTGCTGGCAAGTCTAATAGTATGATATTGTTTTCACATAAATGTTTTCGATGATGTGGAGGTATGGATGAATGGATACCACGGCCAGGTTCTGCTAGTAAATCCAAAAATGGCAATAAATATGTAAAATATCCTGATAATCATCAGATTTCATTTTTCTGTCTGTATATCTTACAAATATTTGGCTGTTGGAAGAAAATTCCTTCTAAGTCATTACGGATCCTCTGCCTTGTTGCCTACTGAAACAGTTCTTTGGTTCTTTTCTTAGGTCCATCCATTAAAATCTACAATTCTGTAAAATTCAATAAAATTTATAATTCCAAAAAAAAAAAAAAAAAAAAAAAAAAAAAAAAAAAAACAGTCTAAATTTAACTTTTTTTTCTTTTTAAATCACATGACAGATATCTATTTTTCACCATATGACACATGCTTTCTAGCCCACTTTAGACATGCATCTTTATGTTTTTGCTTTCATTCTTCCGTAAACAATATTTGTTGTAGATTTAATTGTTCTATGTACAGTACTTTTTGAAATTCTGGAAATTGATGCAATTTCACAGACAGATAAATTATCAGCTGAAGACATGTTTAATTATATACTATCATCACATAACTTTTTTTTTTTTTTAGTCTTCTGACTAGCTTTTTAGTATTCTATGTTCTACTAGATCTCAAAACTCTATAAATATCACTCAAGGATATCTATACTTCTTGATATTTGTACAGGATTGTGGAATCGCACTTTTTAATGTAAAATCTTTAGAAACTTCTTTAGAATGCGGCATTTTTATAAGAATATACAAGAAATGTCTTTTCAGAATCACAAACAAAACAATAAATTAAACTTTTTGATTCCACAAAGTTTCAATAGTTGCAGACGATATTTCGATTAAAGAGAAAAATTACTCTGCATTTACAAGAGCACACAAAAATAAAAATATTTTATTTGTGATTAAAAATGTAAAGAAAAACATGCAATGCTGTATTGTGTCTATATTTTGGGGACGGAGTATTGTTATATAATTTTAAAGTAAATTTTTTATTTCAAACCTTTGATCACAGACATCATAATTTATATGTGTATGTCAGCAAAACTGCTTTTATTTATTATCTATCTCACAAACTTTAATTGCATCTAATTACTTTTTATGTTAATGCAAATTTTATTGATTGTGTAAGCTTTTGGGACAGGGTGTATTATATCTGCAATAATAATATTTTACATACAGATAAAACATTTTATGATTGATTGCTAATTTTTTCACAAAATCCTTCAATCATATTGATGATCCATATAATAATACGTTTAGAGCCAAAGCCATTCAAATTGGCAAGTTATGCTAATACACATATTTTACACTTATTGAATTTAGTTCCACATTACGAAATAGGCATTTTCTTATAAATCAAAGTGTAAAAATGTGTATTTCAATAACTTTGTATTTTTTAAAATCTAATAACATACCTGTAACCATTTGAATGATGAAGCTAAATTTGTAAATGCATCATAAAGTATGTAGTTTAATTAGAAAGCAGTTTTAAAAACAATGTTTGTGGCCAATCAGTCACCGGTGATGAGAAATAAGATTGTATTGCATAAAATAATAAAAACTACAAGTTGTTTTTTTTTTTAAACATTTTATTACAAGACTAAAAGAAAAATTCAGTGCTTTGGTATAATAATTTTGTGTACAATGATCAGATGAAAATAGTCAACTGAAATTAACAAAAAATAACAGGGCATATCACTCAAGAAGTGGGTTTGTTTGAATACCTTTCTCAATGTCGAAAAAAATCAAAATTTTAAGCCTATCAGAAAATTAGGAATGACTTGGAAATAAAAATATGAGCAATTAAATTAATTTGCAGGGCAGCAACTCATTTTGAGGAATGTAATGTACTAAGTCTTTTTAGTCGGGATTCCCTTCATTGCAGTCTTTTTTCAGCTAGCTAGAGTAAAATTAGAGAATAATATTTTTAATGATCGATTATAAAAGAAACTTGAAATATCTTGATGTTATTTACAAAAGGAAGGAGATGGGGGGGGGGGGGGGGGGTATTTACAAGCATGGAAAACTTCTTAAATATTCAGTGTTACGAAATATTCTTGCATCACTATATGACAATAATAATATAAATAAAAAACTGATACTTTGAAAACTTAAGAAACAAGGAGAAGAATTTCCAGTTGAACAGGAACTGTTCATTGCAATATATTTTTAAAATTAAAGGAAAAAAATTCAAACTTATTTTAAAACCTGTAAAAAATATTTTTATTTGTAACAAAAGAATTTATAATTTATTCCCTCAAGACTTTTTTTTTTTTTTTTTTTTTTAAGCGCAGATAATTCAATGACCACATTCAATTCACCACATGTGGCAGGCATCTTGCTTTTGGAAGTCACACACATGCTTTGCTTGATAATGAGCTGTTTTAAAAAATAATTGCCATCTTAGCATGTCTGGAAAGGCTTCATTTTACCAATGCAATATTTTAGAAAAGAATCCAAGAACAGGAAGTGTTTAATTAACAGATAACAAACACTTAAAGTCCATAAAATATGAAGAGTTCATAAAAATAAAATTAAAAGATTAAAAACACTCTTCAATTTCCTTTTTTCCTCTAAAAAGAAAAACCCTTATAAAATTAGGAGCGACATATATGTATTCTTTTTTAGCAAGAAAACATACAAAGAATAATGATTTTTAAGCTGATTGATAGTTAAAATAATTTTTAATTCATCAAGTTGTAAGATAAACACAAGTCATCTGCATTAGAAAAATACTACAACACACTTCCCTTTAAAATAAATAATTCTTAAAATATTTCAAAAAATGAATGAAGTGATGATCAAATTAATATTAAGCAACTACCAATGTAAGGTTTGAGAATGATTTGTCAATAATAATTTAAAGTGTAAAAAAGTTTTTTTAATATTCTTTTGCCTTCCAATTATCTATGTTCATAACTTGAGTTGTTTTTCCAGTTCCTGCGCAATGGCTTCCAAGAAATCCATTGTATACAAATAATCGGATTCTTTCACACTGAAAAAGGAAAAGAAAAATAGTATTTTAAATATACTTTGTAAAAATTATAATTACAGTGTAAAGATAAAAAGAAAACTGGGTTTAAAAGATATACATGTAAACAGGCTATATATAATCTTTTCGTTTTGCCAGAACCTTGGCAGTATGCTCAATTATTGATAATCAGAAAATGTGAAAAAAATCTGATGCTATGTATTTAACAATAAATAAAATGAACAGAACTCTAAACTGAAAACATTAATTTATGTAAAACAGATTAGTCTGCATGCTTTGTGGGGCTATCCTTTAAAACTTGGTAATTCACTGAAAGAATTTCATTTCTACTTTATGATTTTATTATTTCTTTTTAAAATATGAATAACATGAAGGCTACAAGGGCCAATATCAATTAAAAATGTTATTATTATTATTATTTTAAGTTTTTCTTGAACTATTGTCAAACTTCATGATGTTAGGGGGTGCGTCTAATGACTGAAAGATGCAATATCATAAAGCACACAAACAGGAACAATTGGCCCCAATTTCCTAGAGCAGACACTCATTTTGGCAGGTTTCCTGAGTTTAGGGAATTTTTTGTATCATCTCCTGAGATTCTCTTGATTTTTACAACTCAAAATTTATCCCTTGATTTTTCCAGGGATCCCATATTTCCCTGATGAGTATGAATCCTGAGAAAGACTCATGACATAAATATCATGAAGCATTATTTGTGCACCCCAAAACATTGTAAAGTGAACAACAAATGTTGACAATGTAAAGTGAAATAGTTAAGTTTAGGACTGATTCAGGACTAATCACGAATTTTCTTTGAGAATAAAAAGTGCTGTACCTGGAAAACTTGGCATGACACATAATAGACACTTCAGTCACCAACTTCAGTAATAGTAAACACCTTAATATGAGCCATTGATGAAATATTTGACGTTACATATGAACAAACTTCTCCATAAGCAGGCAATACAAAAATTTTACTAAAGAGAAAGGTTAAACTTTTCATTCAAATACCATTCACCAGGAACACCTTTTAAATAGTTCTATCGGCTTTTAAAGTAAATAAACATCACCAACTCATTCCGGAGATAACAGTTTAAAATCATCTGACATCAAGGAAAACAAGATAACTCAAAAACCACATCTTTTCAAAAGGGAAATTAATGTAAAAATTTTACCAAGATTTTAGAACATATTTACAACCACTTAGATTAAAATGATCAAACGTTTATACTTAAGTAATATTGCCTACATTTTAATATCAAAAGAGCAAATGAATGAGCGATTGATAAGAGCTTGCTGGTTATTCAATTTATATCCCTTCAGCAGTCAAAAATGAAGCTCTAAGCATGACAATTCCACCAGCTTCCAGAATGCTGTATGCAAAACTAAGTTAGAGTGGAGGTGGGGTACTGGAGGTGAATAACACAAATAAGTGGTTACAGACCTTTCCAACGATATATCACATAACTGGTAGAAGAGAAAAGAGAATGGGCAAAGGCACCAGACGTGTATAATAGGGATGAGCAGTCACAGACCTTTCCAAGGATATGTCACACAAAGGGTGTGGAATTAAAAAAAAAAAATGCCCCTTTCTGGGAGTAAAAAAAAGTGAGGGGAAGGGTGGCCTACCAGTCGTGCAAAGTATGAATAAGTAGTTACAGGCCTTTCCAATGGTATGTCACATGACGGGTGTCAATGAAATTTAGGAAAGTGTGATGTGGAGAAGGCGCACCGAATATATATAAAATTATTAAATAGTCAGTCCTTCCTAACAGTATATCACATGATGGATGTCAGGGCACCAGGGAAGGGGCAATTCTCCTCCCTAAAATATACACCGAACCCCTTTGAAACTTAAACATTATAAATATTTTTCGAAAATCTGTGTAAAAAAAATCAAATCTAATGTGGTGAAAATAGTCAGATTAAAAAATATATATATCTGAATGCCTCCTCCCTGGGAAGTGGGGCAAATTGGGAGAAGGGATGAAGAAAGGTTCATAATATAAAAGTGTGCCTTTGCGACAAAATATCACACGAGTGGTCCGGAAAAAGTGAATATAAAATAACATTAGTGAATTTGTTTTTAAATGTTAACTTTTTAAAGAAATAAAAATACAAATAATGAATTATTTGTTCAGGCAAGTTTATATACGGTGCATGAACATGAAAAGAAAAGGTTAATCTCTCATTTTAAGTCTTCTCAGGGAGCATACACTTGCAATTTCAAAGTGTAAACAAACACAGGATCGTCTATTTCGAGAAAGACAGAGTCCCTTCTCGTATAAAGACTGCAACAGAAAGACTCATCAAAAGCCATTGACATCATAATATTTTGGACCATGAAAATATTTAAAATATTTTTATGTATAAATCATCCTTACGCTTGCACAGATGCCATAGACAGCAGTATTCTGCCAAATTAATTAACGACATAAGGTATTAAAACAATTATTCACATGAATACCTTTTTAAAATAGTATTCGTGCAGCAATCATAAACTTAGTCACAGTAAACAAATTATGTCGTTGAATGAATGCCAGTGTCTCACTGACTAACTGGCTACCGATGCACAAGTTTTTTTTATTGAATTGATACTCTGGAAGTGTTAATGAGAAGCAATTTTCCTGTATGCATTTACATTAGCGGCATAAATTGTAAAAAAGCTGTCTGACTCATTTTACATAGTTTTAAAACACAGCTCTTTTGCTTTAGCTTTTTAAAAACACAGCTTTTTTTGCCTGCAGTTATTTATACTCTCTAGACTATTTTGAAATTTTTCTGTTGGGCTGTGGGAATATTTCTTAATGTGAATTCATTTTAAAGATTGAGTGGTACTAAGGTTAAAAGTATAAAATAAAAAGGAAGTAAGTTCAGTTTATTTCGTAATTCAGTGGAATATTATGGAAACTAATGCCATACATATAATACATTAGTGAAACACATTTTACTTATTTCAATTCTGTTCATTAAAAACTTATTTAACATACTGATTACAAAATTCTTCATTTGATATCAATAAATATGATATACACTGTGTTTAACAAGCAATCCATCATTTTAACCAGATTACAGTACCCCCACTCCCCCCCATGCTGAAAAATTCATTCAAATAATTAAAGACGAGAATACTGGTAGAGATTTCTGAAAGGTTATTACAGAAGGAAGAGTTTGGGACATTGCTTCTTATCAGCAATCTTTTACCAAAATTTGCATCTTTTTCATAACAATTGACGAAATTTGGATCTTTTTTTGCAATCTGTTGAAGAGACTTGCGTTTTTTTTACAATCTTTGGAGGGAATGTGTTTTTTTACACGATCTTTTGATTGAATTTGCATTTATTTCTGAGATCTTTTGACGAGATTCGTACTTTTTTCGGGTCTTTTGACAAATTCTCATTTTTCTGCCATATGCAACCTTTTGACAAAATTCGTATTTTCTTTCAGGTCTTTTGACAAATTCTCGTTTTTCTGCCACCATTTTAATGACAGATTGACATTCAAGTTTTTTTTCTCAATCCTTTGACAAAATTCACACCCCCCTTCATGATTTTTCAAGAAACTGGCAAATTTTTAGCGATTTTTTGAGGAAAATTACCTTTTTTCTGATAAAATTTGTATTTTTTTTTACACGATTGACGAGAATCACACTTTTTCCCACAATGTTTTGACTAAAATAGTGTTTTTGTTGCAATTCTTTAGTGAAAACTGCATCTTTTTTGAGATTCTTAAATGGGATGGTCATGAAGTGGAGTTATATTAAGCCCCATTCTTAAACACTTTGTGCAAATTCTGATAAATCTAAAAGCAGATTTTTCCAGCCCAGAAACTTTTTTCATCCTGCTTCCATCCTTGGGAATTTTTCAAAACATGGAATTCTGTCCTGTCTCCTGTGGATGGAAAATTTGCACCCATCTCAGGCAGAAGTTGAAAAAACATGTTCTTTAGAATTCCTGCCCTAAAACATGTAAATCATCAAAAACTGGAATTCGAAAATCTTCACAAATCCAACACTTTCTTCTTGTAACAATAAAAGAAAGTGAAAATAATTACTATTACAATATTAAGGAAAAAAGCTACACCAGTAGAAGTTCCTGGAATTAGTATAGTAAAAAGAGCCAATATTGAACCGAATGAACCATTTAAATAATTAAAAGAATTTTTTTACACATTTAGTCAAAAAATGTATATTGAGTTTCATTGTTAAAAAAAATCAAACTTACTTTTTCAACCCATGAATGCAACCAGCCAAATCTTTTGTCATTTTTCCAGAATCCACAGTATCCACACAGGCTTTTTCCAAAACTTTACAAAACCTTGACAGAAATAGTAATCAAGATAATAGAAAACATAAGAAATATACTCTGCAGAAACAATACAGTTTTGAAAACATGAATATGATCTAATTGTTTTAAATTTCATGCAGTTTTATCTATATTATTAAAAAAAGATGCTTGAACACATGCAAAAGGTTGAAAATTTGTATGTACATAGTCCTAATGCAACTGTTTTTTTTTTTTTTTTTTTTTTTTTTTTTTTTTTTTTTTTTATAATAACTCATTAAGATATTAATTAGATTCAAAAAACAGCTGCTTTTAAAATATGTTGGCTAAACTGTCAAAGATACGGAAGAAATATTCTTAAATTGAACACCTTGTTTTAAAACACCTCAATCAGTTAAAAAATATTAACATTAATCTTTTTAAAGAAATTAACTACTAAAGCTCAAACTCAACTTTTTTCACCCTGCCATTTTCCAAATATCACAATCCACCGAATTAACCAAAATGCAGAAAAACATAATTTTTTTTTACCTTAATTTGCTCTTCAAAACGTAGCATAAAATACAAATAATAATCCCGTTAAAAAAAAAAATAATAAAAAAAGCTTGGTTGCAAACTTTGATTTTTTTTTTTCCTGCATTAATTATAATAGTGTAATTATCTTCATAACACAGACAAATCAAAACTATTCTTACTTTAATTTTTGTTTAAAACAATGTATTTGATTAAATAGAGATCTGCATGAGTGGGAATTTCTAGGTTTGGGCTCATTCTGAATTAAAGTTATGTTGGTAAAAATTAAAATTTCGGCTCGAACCTGGCTCTTATATTTAAGGATCAAAGTTTTCCCATGCAAAAATCATTTAAATCTAACACAATCTGGCCCAATGCCTGACTTAGATTTAAAAAAAAAAAAAAAAAAAAAAAAAACCTTAATGAAATTTCAGGATTAGTCGTAAGTTGCACATTAAAATGAAACTAGTTTATAAATTATTTGTAGACGCCAACAAGCACACAAGATAAAAATCACTTATTTCTAAAATCTTTTATATGGATGGCAAATTTTACATCCCCTTATTTGCTTAAGTATAACAAGAAAGAAAAGGGTACTACTCTGTTATCCCGTTGACCAATTTTGCCAAATTATACATATTGGCAGAATTTTTATTTTAAATAACAAAAAAAAAAAAGTAGAATATTAATAAAAATCACTTAATGACACTTTAAACATGTGAATCATATTTAATGTCATTAAATGTGATATTCACGATCATCCATTATTGGCATTTAATCTTATAGTTTGGCGATAATTTTTTGGTCGACGGGATAACCTAGTAGTACCAAGAAAAGTTATATGTCAAGCATTGAATAAATTGCAATCCTCTGACAAAATTTTAATTGTTTTTTGCAATCCTTTAACAAATTTTTTTAAATGATATAATTTTTATTTCTTAATGTGACATTTTAAAAGCAAACACCATAACCTTCCAATAAATATACACGAGGGGGAAAAAAAGCTACAGTGTAGAAATAACAACAAAACATACCTCTTCAAATCTTGGTTGGAATCTAATTTTGCTCTGTGTTCTAATCCACGTGTCCAGGCAAATATACTGGCAATTGGATTTGTACTTGTCTGCTTGCCCTGGGGGAAAAAAATAAAATGTCTATGTCTGTATGTCTGCTTTATTTGCAATTTTATTTTTATTTTTTAATGTTTCAGTACTGCAATTTTATATAAATTGTTAATAAAAAGATTTAAAAAATATTGCAAA
Organism: Maratus speculifer; assembly: GCA_964019185.1. Lineage (NCBI taxonomy): Eukaryota > Metazoa > Arthropoda > Arachnida > Araneae > Salticidae > Maratus > Maratus speculifer. The sequence continues at coordinate 201,769,013 of OZ025298.1, forward strand.
CAAACAATCTAAGGCTCCTGTCTCCATCAGGGAAAGCAAGATACTCACAAACTAATATCTAGTTTGCATTTCAACATTCTTAAATATTTTTTTTGGCATTGGATAGCTGAAGTACCTCTCTACAAAGCCAATTTTTTTACTTTTTAGATTTTTGTTGGAGATTTTTTTTTTTTTTTTTAAATGCATAAAAATATTTTTGCTTTTGTAAAACGTTTTGAAAAAGAAAATGTCACTACAAAAAATATCTGCAATCCAAATCTATAAAGTAAAAAGAAAAGTTATGTTAGAGATGCACCTCAGCTATTCAATGATAAATATATGCAATTAAAAATGTCAAAGCACAAATTAGATATTAGATAGTAAGTTGCCTTTATGGTTAATATTAGCTCTCATTCTTCTGATGGGGACAGGACCCTTAAGAAAAATTTATGATACAGAAAATCTTTTCATTTACATGTATGCACAGAAGCCCAGGTGGTAAATAGATAATCATTCTTTTCACACAAAACAAATGGAGCATTGCGAGATAAAATAAAACTTTATAACCAGATTGGCTGAGCTGTCCGGCATTGCCTAGGCACATGATAATATTCTTAAATGAACTTGAAACTTTTCCTGCAAAATCTCATGAAAAAACAAAACCCCTCAATCTTAAATTGAGTACTCCTTTCCTAAATTGCTGTTTAGCAGGCATACTGTGCATACATTGTGAAATCTTAGGTGAAAAAAATAAAAAATAAATAAAATAGATAATAAGTGCTTGAATCTTAATTTTACATTTCACCACCAGGAGGCAAACTATTCTCAACAAAACTTTGTAAATGAAACTCTGTTACACAACAAATCCATAGACATTTTAGTCAGTAGAATGGTAGACAAGCAAGAATTTGAGATATTTGTTGAAATTATTATTAAAAAATAGTGGTAAGTGCATTTTTGAAATTTTATATTAAATAAATAATTATCCCACCACTCTATCAAAGATCAAGATCGAGAATAGTAGAAAAAGGTACAATTTTAAATATTTGATAGCATCCCTTTAGAAACATATATCAGCAAGAACTTAAAATAATTGATGAAATTACTATTCAAAAATAGGAGTAAGTACAATTTTGAAAATAAGTGGTACAGTTTTAAATATTTGATTGTGCCCATATAAAAATTTTATTGCTCTCTTCTTTTTTCCCCCTCTTCCCATCAAAATTTGATACTCTACTTTAAAATTTTCATTATGTGTTATTATAAACTTGCCCCCTTCTTTCCTCCTTCTTCCTATTGAAATTTGATACTAAACTTTAAAATTTTTATTGTATTCTAAACTATCTGAAAGTTTTACATTAAAAAAGTAGTATTTATTCCAGGCCACTAAAAAATCCACATCATTTTAGACAGAAAATGTATACGGTTTTAAATTTCTGATCGTGCCTTCTTCCCTTAAGAAATCAGATGTCTCATCACTACTCTTTAAAATCTGAAGGGTCTAAAGCAATCAGTTTGTCAGTTTCAGAAAAAAGATTGAAATTTTTTCCATTTATACAAGGGTGCCAAACTCTTATTATTTAGTGTCATTTTAACAGATACTTAATACAAAATAAATGTAGCTGCATATATATATATTTGTAATTTATAAAGTATTAACAATGTAAAATGCAAATCCAAATGTATCTGATCAACTTTTGAATGGTTTAGCTGTTAAATCCCCCTCCTTTTTTTTTTAAAGACCCCCCCCCCCCCCCCAACCTTCTCAGCTGAATTGATTTTTGATTCAGAAATACATCTCGAAAAAGGTGTTACAGAAGTTATCCAAAAATTTTATAAAAAAAAGTACAGAACATATAATTATAAAAACTTTCACTATAAAATTTTAAGGTAAAAAAAAAAAAAATTTCATTCTTAAAAAACACATTGAATAACTTAGACTTGTCACATACTTATATGATACTAGCGGACCCGACAGATGTTGTCCTGACACAAACTCCAAAAAAATCAAATAAATACACATAAATATAATAATACGCACGATAAATACTACGATCTTAATCTAATTTTTTATTACAATTATATAAGGAAATTATTTTTCAATTTGCAGTAGTTTTGAAGTCTGTTCAGTTTTTGATAGAAAAGTTTATCTTTCTCTTTTTAGCTAAAAGTTAACAATTTTCTGAAGTCTGTTAATTAAAATTATAATACAGGAAAAATTATTGAAAATCATACACGTATGTCAAGAATGGGGTCGAACACACAATCTCTTTCTTGAAGAACCAGAGCTTAAATCTGGCGCCGTAGACCGCTCGTCCATTCCGTCCACACGCTATTCCGCGAACTTATTCAACACTTTTAATTAGCGAAAAATCACTAAGTATTAGGTTTTGCCTGATTACTAAAAAAGTACTGAATCAATTTCGATGAAATGTGAATATAAACCATTCTCGAATCCACTGGAACACACACACACAATTTCATTAAAATCGGTCCAGTCGTTTAGGAGGAGTTCAGTGACATACACATGCACAGAAGATTTATATATATAAAGATCAGCTCATCTTTCATTTTATGTCTCTTTTGCACAGCAATTCAAGAAAAAACTCTAAAGGTTGGAGTAGACAAAATGTCTGATTACAGAGATTTCCAGCCCCCCCCCCCCCATTATCCTTCTGGCATTTTCTTTGCATTTTTACAACAATCCAGAGAATGTCCAAAACTGCCTTAAAAATGGCGGAATTCCTCCTTTTGGAGGAACTCTTTCATGCCTGCATAAAACAAACTTTCTGATTGATTTAATACACATTATTAAACAGTATTTACATATAAGGCTAGATGCACAACTTTAAATTTTCTAAATGGTGTATTCAAAAAATTTTGACTGTACTTCAATGAATATAGTATAAAAATCATTTGTAGTTAAGAAGACTGACTTTTATATCAAGAGTTTGAAAAGGATCATCTAATTAAGGAATAATATATAAGGTTGTAATTGAGCTATCTTAAATTTAATTACCCTGAAAACAGAAAAAAATTCTATATCAAAATGCATAAAAATTAAAACTATAAATTTAATATTTTAAAAAATTTATAATCGTTTGAAAATTTCCATTAATGAAAGGCTTCGGTTGTCTGAAATGAATATCTGGCGTCCATAGCAGAAATACGGAATCTGTTTTTTTTTTTTTTTTTTTTTTTTTTTTTCCAAAGGAAATAGAGATTTTTTTACAAAATTGATTTTTCATAATTTTTTTTTACTTCTGTAGCAGAATAATTTTTAAATTTCTGAAGGGAAATTTTTTTTAATGTACCTGGCCAAGCAATTTTAGTTTTAAGGTCTATTAGAATTTTAAACAGAGCCTTAAAAAACTTTATTGGCCTGACAGCACTATAATTCTATTAATCCTTTTTCTTATCATTCAATTTTTGAAGAAATATTCTATGGTTGAACAAAAATCTGTGCTTTTATTGAATTATGAATACTTTTTCAAGCTTTTAATATGGATGTTTTAAATTAATTTGCCAATTAGGGATGCACCGAATATTCAGTATCTATTCAGCCATGTTACTGAACATTCGGTTATGCCAAATATTCGGCTTGACCGAATATCAAAGCAAATACTTAAAAAAACTTTATAAAATGCATTTTTAAAAAACTTTTCACAACTTCTATTTTTAACAGTCAACTTATAAATATATTTAAAATATATTAAAAACAAATCATATTGAAATGAAATAGAATGTTTTTAGATTATCTATTTTCTGTTTGTAAATTATGATTTAAGAAAATTAACCATGAGAAAGATTAAAATCATGAATAATGGGGATGATTGATTAGGATTTTCAAATGACAGACTTGCCAACCTCTAAAAGTAAAAAATCGGGAGATTTTTGCATAGAAATCAGGAGATTGTTTTATTGTCCATCACTGTCCGGGAACATTTTTTAAAAAAGTGATGAAGCGTGATCGGAAGCACTCAGCAGTATATTGTGCTCCAATAAAAATGAAGTTAAAAGGCATTCCGCTTTAATAGTACGTTGATCTGTTTCATCAACAGAAAATGAAAGTTTTTTAGTTAATTTAGATCGTTTTACATTATCCAGATGCTTTTTTGTTCCAATATGTTTTACAACATCAGCTCTGCCACCATGCAAAATTTTAAAATCAAAAGAACATCTGGCGTATAAACTTCCTTCTGATGACGGCACGGTGTGTTCAAATTCTTCGGTAAACGAAGACTGATAAGACGCATATTTCTTTTTTGATGTTATATTTACGAATTCATAAAAAAATTGCAAAACATATCACGAAATAAAAAATTAAATGCGATTTTGCTCCATGTGATCGACAATATTCAAAATAGCAGCTAACACAATCATAACAATAGCTTATACTATTTATCTATCGAAACCCGCGACACTTCACGTTTATTGGGCAGTTGTGCTGTGACCACACCTCCTCACGATATGACGTCAAACCCACTAACCAATCACTGAAGAGAAATGGTTTTTTGGCTTCTTTCGTTATGATAAATTGGTTGGCTAGTTCTATTTTATATAATAACGGGAAACGAAGATGACAAAATTTTCATACATCGTAGAAAACCGGGAAAAATTTGCAGAAAAGCGAGAAATCGGGAGAAATTAGTAGATAAGCGGGAGATCGGGAGACTTGGCAAGTCTGAAATGACTTAATGATGTACATTTACAAGTTCCTAAATTTTGCTTAATAAATAACAAATCATAGTTTCATAACAGTATAGAAAAACTTTTGAAGTTGATAATAAGTATCAAGGCACAGGGGCCTCGCTAAGGGGGGGACAGGGGGGAGCCCCCCCCCCAAACATTTGCTAATGCTGTTACACTTGGCAAATCAAAAATTTTTATGGAAAATTTAATTAAAATTTTGATCAAATTTAATAGAATTTGCAAAAGTCACAATTCTTATTGGGTATATTATTAAAATTTTTACAAATAAGAGCTGTATCACACTTTCTAAGTGTGGTAACTTGGCAAAATTATAAAACGAGTTGGAAAATATGAAAATTTGACTTGGCAATTTAAGGTCTTCTCCCCCACCAATAAACTGTCTTAGCGATAGCCCTGTCAAGGCATACAATTTTTCTTCAGGAAACCATATTTATAATCTATTTATAGAGTCGTAAATACACAGAGGTGCCAAGTTTCAATAAAAGTTATCAGTAACCAGAGTTCAGAGAAGGGTAGGTGGGGGGTAAATTTTCAAAAGTTAATTCTTCCTTTTTTCTGCGATCTCTTGGTGAAATTTGCACGTTTGTTCATGATCTCTTGGGGAAATTTGCGAATTTTTTGTGATGTTTGCACGAAATTTTCACATTTTTCGTGATTTTTGGACGAAATGTGTGCGTTCTTTGCAATTTTTTGTCGAAATGTGCACTTTTTTCGTGATTGTTTGACGAAATATGTGCGTTTTTCGCGATTTTTGAACGAAATTTGTGCATTTTTTTTGCGATTTTTGAACGAAATGTGCATGTGTTTCATGATTTTTTGTCGAAATGTGTGCTTTTTCGCTTATTTTTTTTTGATGAAATGAGTGCGTTTTTCGCGATTTTTTGATGAAATGAGAGCGTTTTTCGCGATTTTTTGACAAAATGAGTGCATTTTTCGTAATCTTTTGATGAGATGTGTGTGTTTTTCGTAATCTTTTGACGAAATGAGCACATTTTAAGCGATTTTTTGACGAAATTTGCACGTTTTCCCGCGACATTTTGACGAAATACGCGTAATTTTCCCACAATCTTTCCTGTTTTTCGCGAGATCCTACATCGAAATTTGCGTTTTTTCAAGCAATCCTTTGATGAAATTCGATTTTTTAAAAATCCGTAATTTGTATTTGATGCCCGTAACACCGTAACTTTGCAAATCCGTAATAATTACGGACAAATCGTAATACTTGGCACCTCTGAATGCATTGTATCTCATCTCTTTAAAGATCAAACATGGATTTTCATTTGTGCATAATATGAAGATATAGCTATATTTTCACCTGACTTGCTTTTATTTCTGTGAAATATGATATGATGAGAAGTGCTGGAAAATGCCACCATTCACAACTAAAGAAGAATCAGCTACACATTTCTTTATTCAGAATCCATTTGATTTTATATTGTGTTACTGACCATAATTCAGTCATTTTCAATAATATCATCATATTTAAAAAAAAAAAAAAATAATAATAATATGAAACAAATTTTGTTAAAATATCTTAATTATTGATAAAGTTATAAATAAAATTCAGTTTTGGCTTGTTTTTTATCCAATATATTTTATTGATTGTATTGTAATTTTGATAGAATAAATAGATTGAGATATGCTTTCTTATTTTAGAAAATGTTTGGCTTGACCATATTATCCATGTTGAATGTTTGTTGCAAGATTTCAGATACAACCTGAATGTTTGCAATGTCTTAAAATGATTGGCCACTAAAAATTAGCATTTTAATACCTTAAACTTTGAAACATAAAAAATATTCGGTATTCGGCTGAATAGTTACTATTCATCTGACCAAATATTCGGCCCAAAAATTATGATTCAGCTAACCGGTATTCGGTTCACTTATTGGTCGAATAATTGCCATTTGGCCAAAATCACTATTCGGTGCATCCCTATTATCAACCAATTATTAGAAATTTAAAATTTTGAAATTTAGGTGCACCAAGAAAGACCTTCGACAATCTTCATAAAAAAATTTCTGGTTTGTACATGCATAAGATTTTGCCAGCCATTGTATACTCAGATGCACAGAGCAAAACTTTATTTGTACATAGATTATTATTCACTAATGATATATCTATATGATGCAGTCTTCAATATCAAAATAATAAGAGTACAATTTTAAAAGAGTCAAAGTCTACCTTTTGATGTTCTCTATAATGTCGAGTAACAGTTCCATGAGCTGCTTCTGATTCAATGGTTTTGCCATCAGGACAAACCAAAACACTTGTCATAAGACCCAAAGACCCATAACCTACAGCAGAATAAAAAAACATACGTATAACTTTATTTGAATGTTCACAAAATCTATAAAATGAAAGGTTGGAATTAACACACTACAAGTAGTTGCCATTTTTTGACAGTGGTTTGAAGAACAATGCACTACATTTTGAAAAATTAATTAAAACGAGTAGTATGATTAACCTTTTACACGCCAATGTTCCATAAATGGAACATCAACTTCAAAATTCTGCAAAAAATTCATTTTTATTCGTATTGGTCTGTAAAAATTAGTATTTGAAAAGAAAGTATAGATTGATTTTTTGGCGTTGATATTACGTTGATAAAATAAATCATGTCTTAGGGAAAAAATCGTAAATTAGGACTCATTTTAGACTTTTCGTTTGGCAAAATTCAAAAATTCATATAAAATTCAAAATTTAATAAATATTTTTATAACTAAGTGAGATCAAGCAAAAATAATAATTTTATTAGTAGAACACAAGTTATTAAAAAAAAGATTGATTTTTATTGTTTATTTTAGATAAGAAATGTAAATGTTCCAAAAATGGAGCATTGGCGTGTAAAGGTATATATTTTAACATGATAAATGGTTGCAATGCATGTAAGTTTTGATAAAAAGTTTCGGAATACGAGGTGGTTTAGTAAGTTTCGACAAAAGATGGTTATGACTTTGATATACTATATTTTTCCCCCACTCCATACCCTCCCCCTCCCCCCTTCTCTCTCTTCCACACTCGTTCTTCCATCTGAAGTGGACTACTCATAACTGACGGGGAAAACATGTTTGTTTGTTGATAATTAGACATTGTTTATGACTCAAATATGCTATAATGTAAGAAGTGACTTTGGAAAAAAGCGTGATAAGGAATTCATATGATTTTACTTTACTCTGCGATTTTGTTCAGTTAGAATACCTCATACAGACCAGATGTCTCTTTCAACCCATTTCGAACAATAGAAGAGGCACTAGAATATTTTTATGAATTAGCAGATGATTCTGAAGAGGAATTCATTGACATTTGTTAATTACATTATCTGTATCATCAACACAAAGAAAATGTGTTGTATGCCAGAAAAACACAAAAATGTTTTGAATGTGAAAAAAAGACTATATCAAAAATGCTTCCCTAACTATCATGGATAATAGATCAAATGTAGGACACAAAAATTAAGGACAATCAATATATATATTTAATTTTTGGTATTTTTTTTCTCTTTTGTATTTTTTTAGATTTTGACTTATTTGATTATTTTGCTGTAAATTGTAGTACAGACATTAGTATTATTATGTTTTTCCATTACATTTTTTGAATATATTTCTTTCTTAATTTTGATAAATAATTGTAAAGATGCTGCCCATCATCTATATAATATATTAATTAAGCAAGTACTGCCCAGTAAGTACTGCCCATCATCTATATAATATTTGTAAAAGCTTTGTGAGATCTTGAACATTTTGCTGGAATCGCGAGTCAAAGGAAGGCTCGGTGGGCGAAGCCCGGCAATTTTCCTGCTTAAACTGTGTTATTACTGAAAAATGTTCATATATTATCTATAATCATGAAAAAAATGTGCACAGAAATAGTGATTTTATTTTAATTGTTGTTAATCATACTTTATAAAAATATGTGAAAAAACTAAGAGTTTCCAGCCAATTTTTTTTTTTGAGAAAAAAAATTACTCATAGTGCTTATGTTTGAGTTTTAATGAGATTTTTACCAATAAATAGCTTGTGTTACCTTTCGATCATAGTGCGGCGTTTAAAAGGTTAAAAAACAGCAGTTTGCAATTAGCACAGAATACTTTTAATACAACTTCATGAGAAGAAGAGGGAAAGAAGTGCTATTTTTGAAATCTTATTATTATAACTTACCCCTTTCATGTAAATATTTTCTACACAATAATTTGCGAAAGTAAACAAAACTGTGAGGTTTGGCTATATAATAACAAATTATAGTTCTACTTAGATGAAAAATTTTTTTTTTCCCCACACATATTTTTAAGGAAAGACTTTTTTCTTGTGATCTTTTGGAGAAAACCATGATTTTTTTTTGTGAAACTAGTATTTTTCCACAATCTTTTGACGATATATATAAAAAATAAAGTGAAAAATCACAGAAGAATATCATGCCATTACAAAAGAAATGTGCATGCTCCAAATTTGTGCAACCAATAATTGTATAATGCAAAGCCTCAAGCACTGTTTACTATCTCTAAACTGTCTGAATTTCCAATTAGCCTGGCTGTGACCTTCATTTGTTCTGTAGACTGTGGTAGTGTTTTTTCAGAAAAATGTTGAGTATTATAAAAAAAGAGCCAAGAATTAACATGAAATTTCTTTTGGAATTTGAAAAATCTGCTACAGACACGTATCATTTGTTGCAATGAATGTTTATCACTTGTGCAGATTTTTGTATGGTTTAAGGCTGCTGGTCACACACTTTCATAATTCCTTCTGTTATGCTAAGTCTATGGGCATTTGATACATTCTTATATTTAAAATATAATCTCAGGAAATTAATACTTTTAAATCCTTCCTTTGGTATTCTCATCTCAAAGGATGCCACTGTTTTTCTTAGTTTTCAACAGGGTTGGCATTTTTGCCGGCAAAAAGGTATTTTTGCCAGGTCAGTGGCAAAAACTGGAAAAAACCAGGGAAAAAATGGAAAAAACCGGCAAAAATGGAAAAAACCAGCAAAAATGGAAAAAACCTATTTGTAATGTAATAAAAGCTCTTTAATATGTAATAAAAGTTGCACGTTAATAAGGATAGTAATGATATCAACAATTAAATTTAACAGTGTACTATTAAATATTTTAATTTAATTTGTTAATTAATATTAAAAATTTTAAATCTTTGAAAAATAAGTGGGATTCAGTCTTAGGAATTTAAGAACAAAATAAAAAAATTACATAGCTAATTTTTTTTTTATCTTAAGTCAGGGATATGTTTAGGAAAATATTAGGTCCTTTAAAGGACCCTTCATAAAATAATTTATTTTAAAACAGGACATTTCACAAAATTTTTTAACCTCAAACAAGACCCTTCATAAAATTATTTGTCTCTCAAATAGACATTTCACCTTCAAATTGAACTTTTCACAAATTTAATCATTTAAGCACACCATGGTAGTACACCTTCAAATATGTCCAGCTAGTAGTACTGCTATTGAAAGATTTTTTTTCAAATTTTTCATTTCTGCAAACTATGATTCGAAATAGCTATCAACAGATATTCTTTCAAAACTTGTTTACTGTTATGCCATGCAAAGCGCCATGTTAAGCAGCAAAATTTAGGTTTTGAGGAAAATATTGCTGAAATATTTGAAATTTAATAGTTTTCTGCTTTAAATATAATTTTATATTAAGTTAAATTTAGGTTACTGTAACTGTTTCTTCGAATTTCTAACATTTATAAGCTATAAACATAAATACTTTACTCAGTCTCAACAGTTCTATTATGTGAATTATTAATAATTGTATAAACATGAATAAATGAAGTATCTATTTATTTATATAAAATTGGTATTTTTTTCATTTATAATCTTGTTTTAAAAATTAGTATTCTTTCATAAAATGCATAATTATACTTATTTAACTTAAAAGTTAAAATAAATTTAGAATAATATTGATTTTTTAATTAAATATGCAGTTTATTTTTTCTTTCATGAAATATTTTTTCTCTTTCTGGGGGAAAAATTAAATCAGCAGCCTATTTTTGCCACGTCTTTGGCAGAAACCTATTTTTGCCAGGACAGTTTTTACCAGGTTTTTTCCACCTTCGGCAAAAACTTGCCAACCCTGTTTTTCAAAATATTTTTTAGATCTGTGGTTGATTTAATATTTTGTGTGTTAAAAACTGACAAACTGGAAGTAAAATTTTAACACTTCATATGAAATTAAGCATAAATTTTAGAAATATTTTGAAAACTAAGGAAAAAAAAAAAAAAAAAAAAAAAAAAGTGCCATTCTTCAAGAAGAAATCACCAAAAGAAAAAGTTAAAGGTATTAAATTCCCGAAGAGGTATTTTAAATATAAAAATGCATCAAATGCCCATAGACTTTACACTATGGAGGGGAATTCGGAAAGTGAGTGACCAGTAGCCTTAAGTGTCTGCTGCAGTGAAATTCCTCAATCATGAAATCCCATGTTAGCCTATGGGGAAAATTTGAAGTGGGATGACTCATTATCTCATAAAATTATTCAAATACCATTTTGAAGATCAGAAAGTAGACGTCAGATGCCGCTGATATGCATTTTAAAAAACTGTCTCCGTAAATTTTAAGTACAAAAAAAAAAAATTCGTTTCAACCTTGAAACTTTCATTTGATTAAATTTTAACATCTCCTTAAAGATACTTAAAATTTTTGTAAACAATTTTTAAAAAAGCACATCATCGACATCTGATGTCAATTTTCTGATGACGAGAACAATATTTTAATAATTACATTAGGTAATGAGTCAGCGTGCTTAAATTTTATTCATAAGTTAACATGGGATTTTGCGATCTGGGAGTTTCACTGCAGCCACCCCTTAAGGGTGATCTTAACTGATCCGCTCAACAAGCAAAAAACGTTTTGACACATTTACAAATTCATTTTTTAACAGAAAGTTATAAAAAATTTTAATGCCTGACTATGAAAGCGATTTCGAATTGAACTTATGTTTCTATTTTATGATAATTAAATTACTTATCGAGACTCATAAAAAAGAAGCATGGAATTTCCTATTTTTTGTTTCACCGTAGTGACTGTGATGACTGTGACTCTTGTGACCATGTGTGACCTGAATGAGAGGTTATATGGACTAGCTGTTATGCAGGGATAGTAGTTATTCAAATTATATTACTTCCTTTTGAATATTCGCGTGAAAATTATCGCTTGAAAATCCCTTGAAAATTGGCATTTTGGGACTCCGTCCTTAAATTTTGCCCACCAGTGTATTTTACCATTAAATCAAATTAAATTAAACTTATTATTTAATTACACTAGTCTACAATGCAAATGTATCCGAAACAATTTTAACTAATTTCTCCTTGTCTATCCATGCTAAATACGATTTGATAAGTAAAAGTAATTTATTAGTTTAAGTTTTCACGATACCTCATATCTCCCAATTTTTACGATTCTACCCTCATTCAACTTGACAATGTTCATATTTACTTTGTTAGTTGACATGAAATGTTAAAAATATCGTACTTTAGTGCTCTGTTCTGTATTACTAAATCATAAATGTGCTAAAATTAAACAAGTTGGAAATTGCACGTAAAGCGTAGCAAATGAGGTGCGTTCGTTGATAACAAAGTTTTAAAATATTCAGATCTTCTGATACAGTATAGTGGTCGAAATCTTTGTGTTCCTGTAAATATGCATTATTATACTTCATTAACGTATATCTTATTCATAAAATGTGAAGCAGTTTAATATAATTAAAACACCCCCAAAAACAATGTTTCTCCGTATAACATTATTTAGTGGAATACATTTGTGTGGCCCTGTAATTTAATAATAAATATTCTTTGCATCACAGATTACACAAAATGTATTTTTAGTCCATAATTCATAGATTCATGTCAATTCTGTTATATTCAAATGAGTGTAACACCATTAAAATGCATTTGAAACTTTTTTCCCCTTTGACCATAATGTAACGGAATACTTTTGATTGTCCCTGTAATTGATCAATGTATCCGATTTTCATAACATTTGAAATGACTCGACAAAATTATGTAATAAATATACGTTTTAAATTTCAAATGATTAAAATGCATTTGAAACTTTTTTCCCCATTGACTGTAATGTAACGGAATCCTTTTGATTGTCCCTGTAATTGATCTATCCATCCGATTTTCATAAAATTTGAAATGACAACAAAATTTTGTAATAATTATGTATTTGAAATTTCAAACGATTCAGTTGGGTAGTTTTTGCGCTGCTATATGCGGACGGACAGACAGACAGACTGAGCGACAACAATAGGTGCTACGTATTTACATAATTATGAAGGCACCTAAAAACTGGTCATTGGTCGCCAAAAAAAAAAAAAAAAAAAAAAAAAACCCTTCTAAATCTACTGACTGCAGAAAGAAAAAGCAAATTTTGTCAAACAGTCGCACACATGCAAAAATGAGAATCTGGTCAGATAGTCACACAAAAAATTGAGAAGTTAAAATATTGCACAAAAAATCAAGAATTTTGTCAATCATGAACTTTGAAAAAAAGATCACAAAAAAGAAACATTAATTTTGTCAAAGATCTTAAATACGAAATTCCATTGATGGGTCTCAAACAATACATATTCATAACTTTCACAAAAATACCCATAAAATTTGGAAAAAGATCGTGGGAGGAAAAAATAAAATATTAATACAGTAAAACCCTGATAGTTCAGATTAACTGGGACCAGACCTAATCTGGATTATCCGGAGAATTAGAAAAAAAATGAAATAAAATGAAAATACTTACAGAAAATTACTTCTATGTTAAGATTATTGAATATTTAATGACAAAGTAAAAAAGTTTACTTTGCTTTATTCTTCTGAAAAGATTTCAGAAAAGGTTTTTTTATTCAGAATACGATGATGAAACAAGTTAATGTTATGGAAATTAACCAACTGCTTCTCAAACTTGAAAAAAAAAAAAAAAAGAAAAAAAAAAAAGACCAAATCAATTTGGGTTATCCGGAGATCCAGAGTCCTACTGTGTATATATATATATATATTTGCAATGAGTTGCAAGAAAAGACTCGAAATTAACTTTAACAATCCTAGAAAAATATGAAGACTGCCACTGACGACTATTTTTATAGTCTATGTTGTATTAGATCCCCCCCCCCCCAAAAAAAAATATTGTACTTTACCCTTATATGTGATAGAATTAAAATGTAGTCGCTAGTGGCAGCCCTGTAATGCATGCAAAATCACATAAATGTGTTAAAATTTCATGTTTTTAATCAAGCATAATTTTTTTTTTCAACCCCCCCCCCCCCCAGTAAAAAAAAATTATATACCTTAAAACTAAATTAAAGATTTTAGTAATTACCTTGAGCAACAACATCTGACTGTACATCTCCATCGTAATTTTTGCAGGCCCAGACAAAACCTCCAGATGATTTCAGAGCTTGAGCCACCATGTCATCAATCAAACGGTGTTCATACCATATTCCCAGCTGCTCAAATTTGTTCTTGTAGTCTCTGGAAGATCAAGTTTATAATGATGCATTATAATAAAATCCTAATACAAGATTTCTATATCAATTTCTCCAAGTTGGAGACTTTCACTGTCTACAGTATATCAAGAATGCATGAAAAAATATTGAAACAGGGTTGCCACTCATACCAGAGAATGAAATTCCTTGGTTTTTTCCAGATGCATTTCATGAAAATTCTAATCTAGTGCTGTAGCACCTAGTAGAGACGATAAGGGTAAAACAAATACTGCATCACTAATAAATTTCCTGAATACCAGTGAGTAAAACCTCTATTTTTAACCCCCCCCCCACCCACACAAAAATTGCTCTGGAGTCTATAAATGGAATTACTCACTTTAATCATTATAAGTTTCCAACAAACTATCAAAACTTACTATGCAATATTTATGCACTGAACTACCCATTTACTTCTACTGTCACAAAATCACCAGTGTCCAAATAAACTGTATTTCCAGCAGGAGGCATAGCAGAAAAGAAGCAGATATTTCAGTTTGGAGATGAAACCTTGAGATAATTATTTACTGTAACTTTAAAATAAGAAACAATGCTGGGAAAAGTTTTAAAATCTGTAATAATGAGTTTTAAAGATTATAAACTATCTGCTATGATAAATGGTCAAAGGTAGAAAATAGCAAAGAATGCAGTTTTTTTTTTAATGAAATTTGTCAAATTATGGAAGATTTTCATATCTGGTATCCCAAAGGTGATATACTTTCATAGCTATCACAGCCAAATTTTATAAAATTCCCTAACTTTTCCAGATTTTGAGAAAAATATTGAAATTTCCTGACTTTTCTTTGACTTATTTGGCCAATCACCCAATTCCTTAACTTTTCCAGGTAGCACAGCAACTCTGTTGAAAGTAGCCCCTAGAGAGGGGAGGGGGAAGACTGCCAAAAAAGAGAGAACATTTTTACTTTTCTGAAATTACCGTTCCAAGATTCTCAATCTACAAATATTTTTTGTAGCTTCCATTACAGAAAATAAGTTGCATATTGCAGCTGTTAGGAGGGAAGTATTCAAAATGATGGCGATATTTTAAAGTTTGGATAAGATGTTGTGCAGAGTACCAGGATATTAACTTTTTAACTTTTGTAAGGAAATAAATGTAAATCATAACCAAAATCTAATCTTAAAATATAAAATTCAAATGAATAATAAATAACACTATTTAAACCTGCACCCTTCCTTCTTAGGAATACTTTCACCAGAGTTCATTCTAGGATCAAGGGCAGGCAGGGCGCACTTTGCTATAAAAGGGCACGTTGGAAGAGAAAGGGACACATTAATGTAATTATAAATAATCAACTAATCGGATTCTCCCCCCAATTTTATCCCCCCCCCAAAAAAAGTATTTTCTTATCCCCCTTTACCATCCCCTCACACTTTGCAGTGACAATATAAAATAATCATATTAATTTCCTTTTCTAGAATTTTATATTTCACCCAGCCTTACCTTCGTTTCCCTTTCCTCCTACAAGCCAAGCTTACATTTTTTTTTCTACCGTATTGTTATTTATTTGTTGAAAAAAAAAAAAACTAATAGTTGTTTAATCTCTGAAGAACATGAATTTTTACAAATTAGTAGAAACTGAGAGGAAAAGTAATGTATTTTATTGAGGGGGTGGGTAGTTTATTAGATGACTGATAAATTACTTTACTAAAGATTTACAAATAAGACAATAATAATAAGAGTTTTAAATTCTTCAAATTTTGTATGTTAGGTAGAGGAGGATATGAATATTCAGTCTTGGGTGTGGGGGGAAAGAATTACATGATCGATTTTTCATTGTTATAGCAAAATGAAGCAGCAGTTAAAGAAGAAAAAAAAAAACTTTGAAAGATTTTTGAGGTGGGAATCAAAAGAAAAGAAAGTTTTTTTCCCTTTAAGGAGCTATTGAATCACTTGCTATTTATTTATCTTATTGAAGATTTTAAATAAAAAAAAAAATTAAAGAGTTTTAAATGGTTTATATTTTGTGTATTTATTATGGGGGGGAGGGAAAACGTCAATTTTGGGTGAGCGTGGGGGAAATTTTTTTATGATTATTTATTGATAAAATACAGTAACAGATTGCATACAACAGAATTTTTTTTTAACAAAACAACTTTTAAAAGTTTTAAACTTCATAAGCTGAGAAAGAAAAAGCAAATGAAGAGCAGGGTGACCAACTGACTGACAGAAAAATCTCAATTTTATTACTTTCAAATGAAGTTATTAAATAAAATTACTAAATGTGGAATTTTTTTTTTTTTTTTTTTTTTTTTTTTTTTATCAGTTGGCTTTAGATTCTTTATTTTTTTAACGTCTCTGTTTGAAATTTTTTTCATTGTTTTTTTACTTATAATTACACTGATGCTCTATAAAACTGTAAAATCAAATAATGTTTTCCATTTTTCGATAAAGACCATTAAAAAAGAGTGTTTAAGTAGAATTTTTAGGTATTAACATAACTCGACTGACGTAGCTGATTTGCTAATAAGTCCAAAATCCGGAACCCTCCGGACCTCGGCGATGCTTAAAAATGATAAAACAAAAGTAAATTTGAGATTTTTTTATGAAAGCTAAATACAGTGGAGCATCGTTTATACGACGCCGAAGGGACTACCGAAAAACGTCGTATAATCGATTTTCAATTTTAAAACTCGATTAATTTTGTTTCCACTTAATTTTAATGCTTAGCATGTTGATTTACATACATTTATAAATTAAACAAACAAGTAACCAAAAAAAAGGGGGGAGAGGGAGGAGAATATCAATTTAAATTTAACACCAAAAAGTGAAATGCTCCCTCTGAATATATATGCTTTCTTATCTGATATATTTTAGAAATTATATAAATCCTTGAAGATTTATAAATTCCAAATATATCCCTTCACTTTCTTTTTGTTACCTCTCCATTTCACTAAGGTTCCAGTTATAACCCTCCCTTAAAATTATTAGAATTTCCTGTCTACTAAAGGGGATCTTACTTTCGGTACTTTACGGTACACTTATTTTTTCTTTTGATCATTTTACGTACAGAAAAGTACCTATGTTTGTTTGACGTAATTGATTGACATTGAGTTCTAATTAATGATTTGTGCAATGAGTGAAGAGTTCGAAAAGTATTTCTATTGGTATTGTAGCAAACAAAATAAGTTCTTTATATTGCGATGCAATTCGCGAAATTTTTTACTGACACAACTTTTGCATTCGAATTCTTTCAAAAAGTCAATTTTTTCTCATCAAGATGGACTTGCTTTTTTAAGACATGTCCAAAAAATCTGTGGCCGAAACAGTACAAAAAGTGAAAAATTAAAAAACTTGATCTGTCCTGTTAGCGCACTGATAAGTAAAGAATGTGCCGTGCCGTGTAAAAATAAAACAGTTCGAAAAGAGAAAAGCTTAATCTCCGATCTCCGGTCCTCTAAAAAAATAATCCCTCCTATTTTTTGTGACAATTCCCACACAAGCTCACGTTGTTAGCATATGGATGAGGTATATTTAAATATATTCTTTGGTGTTATTCATAACTAGCAAATTCTGTCAGTTCTTAAAATATACAAGAAAAATAAACAAAAAAAAAAAAAAAAAAAAAAGTGTGAAAATCGAAAAAAAGACGTATAAATGATTTTATGCGTCGTATAAACGATACCGCTAAATTTTGTCAAAGGATCGCGAGAAAAAAACAAAAGAAGAAAAAAAACCATTGTGCTGAAAGTGGATGCCCCTCCCCCCCTCAGTCTGTTGCAACCTTTCAGAAAATATTTTTTTACTCAAAATCGTCCCTTAAAAGCACCTCTTAATTAAAAAGAGAAAAAAAAAAAAAAGAATCTAGTCATAGTTCCTTTCTGCACTGCAAAACATTATCCATCCAAAGTTTTGGTGATATGATTGAGTAAACAACAGTAGATTTCAGATTTTACTTAGCGAGGTTAATAAACAACTCTTTCTTTGCAATTTCTGTATAGTGGACATTTTTGGCACTCATTGTAATTTCCTAAAAACTGGTTATATTTTAACAAAAATTTATTACACTGCCTAACTTACTATCATTTCAACTTGCTGAAAATTTGAAAGAAATTGGTCAATTTACATAGGAGATACGGATTTTTTTCTTTTTAACAGTGATGGGGAAAAAAAAACAAAGAGTGGTTTTTCATTCTTTTTCATTTTTTGTTTGTTTGTAACTCTTTTTTATTACTTACCCATCATACGTAGTATAGGGTAAGTCTTGCAATCGTTTTGAAAATCGAAAAAAATTTTTTGACGGATTTACACGTTTTAGATAGTGGAGATTCCGAAAAACATATTTTTAGAAAAAAAATTTGCTGTCCGTCTGTCTGTCTGTCTGTAAACGCTCTATCTCCCGAACAAATTGAGATAGAGACTTGAAATTTTGTATGTAGTTAGCATGTAAGAATGGGACGAACCCTATTTAATATCAGCAACCTCGATTATCCGGAACTATTTTTTTGGACTCTCGAAAAATTCGTTCTGATGAAAGGTATATAAAAATTTTCGATTTTTTTTGTTCTAAGGAATGGAAGTAAAAGGCAATAAAATAACACACATTTTGCATATAGAACAAAGTCGATCGGATTATTAGTTGCCGAGATATTTGTAATCTTGTTTTCCACATTCTTCGATTTTTCATGACCCTGTATTTCATTCAAATTTCAATTCAGAAGTATACTTTAATTGGAAATGAGACGCTTAATCCGACGCAGTTAATTGTTAGTTAATAGAATTATTATTTTTGGAGTTATAAGGATGTTTCTTTTACGCAGTTCGGTACTACTTGAGTAGTTTGGCGTTTTATATAATTTGTGGAAATTGGTACATCAGCAGTTCTTTAATATAGCATTACTGTGTATATTAACAATATTTAAATTTTGTTTATGAATTGCAATGCATTGTATAAATAGTTTCACATGTTTTATTTTCATATACATATCCATGATGGGTAAGTATTACGGTGGCCCCCAACGACTAGTTTTTTTCTGCACCCAAGCAACGCAAATTGGTTGATACATTCATAGGATCATTTTTATATGTAAAAGAAGAGGCTTCCAATAGTTAATTCTCTTGAAAAAAAAAAAAAAAAAAAAAAAAAAAAAAAAAAAAAAAAAAAAAATGGAGAAATCTCAAGCGGAATCGAAATTTTGTTCATTTTAACTGGAATTCATGTTGTCAGTATCGTATCTTTGTATTCATATTTATAGGGGACTGTGAAAATAATTCATGTTAAAAATAATTCACGTTAAGCGTGTTCATGTTAACAAGGTTTGATTGTATATACATATATATATACATTTTAAAAGCTAGTTAGCAAAATGTCCAGATTTTGGATAATTCCGAATTTTGGATGCCCTGATTTGAGAATTTGTACTGCATTTTAAATTGAAACAAAATTAATAAGCTGAAAACGAAACTTATTTTGAATAAAATATTTAGTATAGCTAATTTGATTAAAGTCACAGAGACTTTTACTGAGCAAGAAGATAAAGGATGGAAATAGAAAACATTTAGCTTTCAATGGCAGTTGATATTTTGCATTTCTTTCATGATGTGTTTACATATAAAACCACTAGCTGACCCGCCCGGCGTTGCCCGGGTCCGTATTAACAATATTAAGCAAACTTGAAATTTGTATGATTTTATCATTAACTCGAAACATGCAGAAATGCATTGTCTGAAATACGTAGCCACTGAGTGTGTGAAAAATAGGTTTAAAAAACAGCTAATGTTAAGCTCTAAAAATACTCAAAATGAGTGATGAAAAACGCGGGAGGGAATATGTATCCAAAGACTGCGTGATTTTCGTGTTAAAGTGTTGATATTTATCAAAAATCACTGTTAAGTCACGTAACTAATTAATTTTTTTTTCACATAGAAATCCCAAGTGAAATATTTTGAATTTCAAACTAATTATATCACTCTTAAATCCGACTAAACCATGAATGAAATCGATACTCGCTGGTAGCTAAAATGTTGGTATGTAGTATTATAATTTCAGAGCCATTTAACAAAAGTAAGTGTTATTTTTAATCAAATCATGCGTAATGTTCACTCTATGGATAAATTCCTAATCGTAAACTTTTGTACCGTAACCATAACCTACCTGTAACCTAACTTTGACTTAACAGTACCTTGCCGTAAATTAAATATAACGTAAATGTAACCTATCCTTATTCTAACCATAATAAATGGAATTAAACCATAATCTAAACCATAAATGCAATTCAACTTTAACCTAACTTTAACTTAACCGTGACCTAACTGTAACCTAACGGGAAATTAAATATAATTAAAGACTTACCGTAATGTAATTGCAACCTAAATATTACCAAACCATATATTGGTTTCATGTCCATGGAAATTATTTTGTCTTGTTCGGATCTGGTTATGATTCATTAGAACATTTTTGTCGGGTTCAGATTTCGTTCGGTTCAGTTTATAGGTATTTTTTTATATTGAGTTTTAATGTTCGGGTCGTATTCATGTCCATGGAAATTATTTTTCCTTCTCGGATACAGTTATGGTTCTTTGGAAATTTTTTGTCTGGAACAGATTTGTTTCAATTCAGATTTCGGCTTTTTCTTCAAATGGAATTTTTGGGTTCGGGTTATCTTGCGTCTTCACGGAAATTATGCTGCCTTGTTCGAATAAGAACATGCTTCACTGGAATATTTTTTTTTTCAAGTTCAGATTTGGTTCAGTTCAGATTTCGTGATTTTTTCAAAGAAATTTTTTAGGTTCAGATTCGGTTCATGTGAATGGAAATTTTTTGTCTTATTTAGATCCAGTTACGATTCTTTGGAATATTTTTTATCAGGTTCCGATTTGATTCGATTCAAATTTCAGGTATTTTTTCAAATAGAATTTTTAGGTTCGGATCTCGTTCATGTCCACGGAAATTATTTTGTCATATTCGAATCCAGTTATGATTCTTTTGAATATTTTGGTCGAATTTAGATGTGGTTTGGGTCAAATTTCAGTTTTTTTCAAATCGAATTTTTTAGGTTCAAGTTGGGTTTATGTCCAAAGAAATTATTTCGTGTTGCTTGGATTGGGTTATAGTTCTTTGGAATATTCTTGTCAGGTCCAGATTTGGTTCAATTCAGATTTCGGGTTTTTTCTTCAAATATAACTGTTGAGTTCGGGTCTTATTGCATGTTCACGGAAATAATTTTGTCCTTTTTGAATAAGGACATGCTTCACTGGAATATTTTTACCAAGTTCAGATTTCGTTCAGTTCGCGATTTTTTCAAAGAAATTTTTTTGGGTTCGGATTGTGTTCATGTCCATGGAAATATTTTTTCTTGTTTGGATCCGGTTGCGTTTCTTTGAAATAGTTTTGTCAGATTCAGATTTGATTAGATTCAAATTTCAGGTATTTTTTTGAATGGGAGTTTTAGGTTCGTATCGGGTTCATGTCCACGGAAATTATTTTGTCTTACTCGAATCCGGTTATGGTTTTTTCGAATACTTTGGTCAGATTTAGATGTGGTTTGGGTCAAAGTTCAGGATTTTTCAAGCGGAGTTTTTTAGGTTTGAGTCGGGTTTATGACCATGGAAAGTATTTTGTGTTGCTGGGATCGGGTATAGTTCTCTGGAATATTTTTATCTGTTTCAGATTTCGTTCGAGTCATATTTCGGTTTTTTTAAAGAAACTATTTAGGTTCGGGTCAGGTTTCATGCCCACGAAAATTATTTTTCCTTGTTTGAATCGGGTTATGCTTCACTTGAAAATTTTTGCGGGATTCAGATTTGGTTCGGGTCAGTTATCAAATCCATAGTTTTTATCCAAACAGAATTTTTAGGTCAGGGTCGGGTTTATACTCACGGAAATTTTGTGTATCACGGATCGGAGTGTGGTCTGTTTTTTTCTGGTTGGGATCGGGTTATGTTTAAATTAGTCTAAACATTAAGGTTATAATCAGTTTTGCTACTATTCTTTTTATGGCTATTTCTGATAGATAATTTACTTTGCTATTTGATAATTTATCATGGTGAATGAATCGTTTGTGGATACAAACAATTGTACGCCAAACAGCTATTTTATTTTTGTTTTAAAAAAATTAAAGCCATGTTACAATTTTAAATTGAATAGAACACATTTAAATTTAAACAATGATTAAAAAAATAAACTCATAGAAAAGTGATGTGTAATGTTTTTTACTACAACACAGCTAATGACTCATACATTCTAATGTTCGAAATGCCAAAAATATGCGTACAACCATATAGTAAAAAGAAATTAATAGAGTGGCAGTATAATGTCTTGGGATGACGCAAAAAATGTAACTCTAAAATCCGCTACATTAAGTCCAAATAAGCACCAACAAAGTCATGTGCTTTGAAACTCCGATCAATTCAAACTGGTTTAAACCAGTATTTCTTTATTTTTGTTTTTTACCTTTTAAACTGTTATTGAATAGATGACTAAAATTTCATTTAAAAAATAAAGTTTTGTGCCATTATTGCCTGTAATACACGATCAGAATGCATGAAAGATACAATTAGATCAATCATAGGCAAGAATTATTTGATTATTTTTATTATATGACTTTGAAATATCAATATAGAAGCATCATTTAAGACTTTGCTTGAAAAATCAACATTCTTTCGTAAAGTCTTAAAATCGTCTGCACTCTGAAATCTAGATTTTAGATTAATATTATTATTTAAGTGTTCATGCATGATTTTAAAAGAATCTTTTCATCACTATATTTTATATATTGACATGGAATTATTAATATGTTGTTAAATCATAAACATTTTTCATCTACGTTATAAAGTATTAAAAATTTCTGAAAAAAAATAGAAAACTTTAAGTTTATACAATTCTTTACTTCAAATCATATGTTTTCAATATTTTATTTAATTTTGTTTTGACATTTAATTATTTTTAATTTTCCAATTTCAATTATTTTAAAAGCAAACATTTATTTTAATAAATAATATAATAGAAAAAACCATTTAAAAAATTACTTTTTCTTCGTAAAATATGCTTCAGCTGCATTTCTTCCAATCCGTCTTATTAATACAAAATTCCTTCCTCGTGCTTTATTTTGAGACATTAAAATTTCAGCGATAAATGGTTTCATATTGCAAACTTTTTTCTTTTTCGGTTTACTTCGTCACCACCTATATTTTTCCTCCATGGCGTACAGCAACTGTGATAAAAAAAAAAAAAAAAAAAAAAAAAAAAAAAAAAAAAAAATCCTCATTTAAACTGACAGTTTGCCAGTCTATGAATTTTAAAAGTCAGTCCCAGTTTTTTAAATTATTTCTGCGAAAATTTTATGCAACCAACCAACCATAAGAGAATGAAAGGGGAAAAGCTAAAAAAAAGCGATTTTTTATGAGAACGATGTTTGGAATTTAATTAATTACTCAGTTAATAAATAGAATTTTGAAATTCTGAGCGTCAGATGCATCAGGAGAGATATTGGGCTATTCTCAGAAAAATTTTGAGCTTCGTACGTACCGTAGTTTTCGCTAACTATCGCAGACACACACACACACACAGAGCGATTTGTTATTTTATTAATATAGATTAAGATTCTTAAAGAACATGCGGTATTGTGAGTCATTATCTGAAATGAAATGAAGGGCAATTATTTCTGATAGCAAAAATAAACCTTTTATAGTGAAGTGAGCGAAAATGAATGAATTTTCGATGAATCAAAGTTGGAAATGTAAGAAAATAAAGTAGACTTCATAAAATTAGTGTAGCATATGATCGGTAGTGGTAATAAAGCGGAAGCGTGACGTGGCAGATACAATGCTAAAAACTAGTTGATTATAGAAGATCTTCAAACGAAACTAAAAGCTTTTTCCCAATAAAAGACCTAAAAAATATTAGTATGGAGAGAAAAGTTTGAAACTAGTTTTAGCGAGTATAGAAGGACTCCGATGAAGCAGAAAAAATTATTTTTATTTACCCCCCCCCCCCTCTAAAAAAAAGTGAGGTACTAAATTATTTCTTTCATTCGGGTAAATTGAAGAAGGCCGGGTTTGCGTACTGCCCCTGTTTATTCATGCTGCACAGTTGACTAACTGAGGCGTCAGAGATTGAGATAAAACTTTTAAAATTAATATTTTAATAGAAAATCATTTACATTTCTGACAAAACAGGAATTTTTTACTTCTTTCATTGATATAACAAATAATATTTTATATTTCTCTTTGCGCTTTTTTTTTGAAGTTTTCATTTGTTTCTGTGCGAAAAAAATATACAGATGATTAGTACAAGGGGTACTTTTATTAAGATATTTAATTTAGAAATGGCAAAGCTAAGCGTTTTCTTCTATTTATATGCAAGGTGCGAAAATATATTTATGTATTACACATACGCATATGAATGACCATCAGTTCTATTTGAATAACGTTGCAATAATTCGAAAGGAACTCCCTAATTTATCTTTGCCCAGGGCCCCAATTAGTCATAATCGGACCCTGCACTTTATAAATCACTACTATAGACAAAATGTACGTTTGTGTTTACGGTTATTTTTCGAAGTCTCATCTTACGACCCCCGGGTCATCCACTTCTCCAGCGAGATAACGGGGATCTTTTCTTTTTCTTATTTCGGCGAATTTTCACGGTAGCCGAGACACTGTAGAGGACAGACAAAGAAAAATGTATGACAGCATGGGTGCTAATAATTGGTGTTTGTATATAAAGAGGTTGGGGTTTGGTTAGTGGGGGGGGGGGGGGGGGCAAGGTGTGAAAAGGGACAGATTAGGAATGGGACTAGGGGGATACATAATATTTACAAACAGTTTAGAGTTGGTTTGAAATAAGCAATGAAATTAACTTGAAAGGGCGTGTTTTTTTTTTTTTTTTCTCCTCTTTGTCAATTTTCCGAGTGAAAGGACTCGCGGGGCAGGGTTTTCGGACGATGGGGCCATCGGGGAGGAAAATTTTATAAAGAAGGGCGGGCGGGGCGGCGTGCCCTGTGAAAAAAAGCTTAGAATGAACTCTGCTTTCACAACACACAAATGCATATGTTTTATAAAGATTTTGAAGTATCACATTATTTACATAAAAAATAATAAATAAATAAAAATAAATAGAAGATTTTTTTAAATTTTAAATCAGGCATGAGATTGCAAAACTGGTTTAAACTTTCAAAAACTGGCTTATACCGTCAAAAACATGTAATGCGCTTTACAACATTTTAAGAACAAGAGGGAAACATTGAATAAGTCAATGATTTAAGTAATTTTTTTATTTAAAATTGCTGCAATTTAATAATTACAAAAAAAAAAAAAAAAAAAAATTACTTTAATTGCAATAAAACATTTTTGTTTTTTAGGGGAAAGGGAAGAAAAGGGAAGAAAAGGATTTTGTACAATTAATAATTGGAGCAATTTTACCTCACAGCATCCTATAACACATAACCAATTTAGCACATTTACACTCAAATATCTGAGTTTAGAGTGTATGAAGTCAAAGTTAGAAAATACTATCTCAATTGATGCTGAGCTAGCAGGGCTCGAAGCATTGCTAGTACAGCAAGTTAGGAAGCAGGCCAATTTTTCAGATTTATAACATTTTTTTTCGCAGAAATGATAATATATGATACAGTAATAGTGAATTTTTAATATTACATCTAATGTTGTGTCGCAGGGTTGTTTGGTTTAAACCACGCTGGTTTAAACCAAGTGGTTTTTCTAAAAAAACCATGCTGGTTTTTTTTTATTTGGTTTTTTTCCCTTTTCCCTAATGTTTTCATTTATTTTACACATTATTAAAATGTGCAAAATCAAAGTTATGGAGGAGCTACAAGCAAAGCTAAAGGCAAATTAAATTTTTAAAGTGACAAACATCTTTAATCAATCTAATTTTTCTTACTAGCTATAAATTGACATGGCAAAATATTTTTCTACAGTGAACTATGGAGGATTAAAAAAGGTAATTAGTTTTAATTCTTTTTTAAACCTTTTATTTTTTAAAAAATGCAAAAATGGCATATGCCATCCAAAAATGCAATTTTACTACTTAGATAGCTTGATTATGATTTACTAAGGATTGTATCATGTATCAAAGCATCAATAATGACATAATCATAAGTCATTCTTTCCATTGGTTACTCTTGTTCTGTATGCTAATGAATGATTGGCTATGAATTTTCTCTGTTCCATAGCTATTGGTTTTAGTAAGCTTTGGTTTTTCTTAGATTGGATTTGCAGTTTTTACATTATTTTTTTCTGTTTCTAGTTACTTTGTATTGTATTTTATTTTAAGAAACCTACTTATATATATTGAAATAAAAGAATGTCTAAAACTAGAAAAAAGGAAAATATAATCTGGTTTTCATTTGAGGGAATAAGAAATACATCAAAAACATGTTTAAGAGCCAAATGTAAAAATTGCATGCAATGTAAATGCTGTCAAATTAGCTCTTCCTTATAATACTAGGTGTGATTCATTTTCAGATGCTTTAGATGTTTACCTTAAAAATTGTCCCACTTAAAATTTGTGTAGAAAATAGGAATGTTATTGATAAAAAAATTCAAAAGCTCGTATCTGTCTAATTTTTATTTAAAAAAGAAATGTTGAAGATATGTTTAAACTGTTAAATTCTATTGCAGTTGCCCTGGTTAATATCTAAAGTAATAAGTTTCATTACTAATGCAGTTTATAATTGGACAGGTCTTCAAAAAATATTAAGAGAAAAAAAATGTAAATAAAGAAGTCTCATAGTTTTTTAGTCCAGGTATAAAATAGCACCCATGCCTTTTTAGGCTTGGACCCCCATGCTTGAACCACAATACAGTCAAAGTGAACAGTGAACTATGTGAACAAGAAAAAAGGAATACATTAAATTTTACAAAACAAAAATATCCATGTAACTCGATGCTTGCACAGATAATAAAATTTAATTCTAAATCTTCACCTTTTGAAGAACAAAGAAACAGAAAAAATAAAGTTTGTATTTAAATAATAATAATAATAATAATTTTTCTAAGCCTATGTCTCAATTTGTGTAAGCATTACATTCGTTGATGTATGAAGTAAGTCAATACACATGTATTTTTTAGCATTAATAAAATGCATATTGATATTTTTTAAGTAAATATATGTAGTAAGAGATTAATAATCATTTGTTGATGTTAATACTGTAAATAATTTCTAAATTATGCACAAGAAAATGTTTTCTATAGTGTTCATTCTAGGCCATTTTTGAAGGGTGCAGCACCCTGCCCTTTTTCAGATTTACAAAATGCACCCTGCCCTTTTTAAAAGCAGTAAAATGCACCACTGTTTTGACCCAAAGATTTTCAAGAAATTTTTTTTATTCCATAGTATTTCTAAATTTGTGTGCCCCAAAATGATAGAATTTTTTCATTACTTTAAGAAAAAGAACATGAAACTATCCAATCATGTTTTAATTTAATTGTATTTTTAGTTTTTATATCATAAAATTGATCAAAATGTTACTCGATTTATCATGATTTAAAAATTATGTATTTTCCAGCTTTCTTTTTTCTGTTTCTAAAAGCAATAACAAATATTTTCTTAGCAAAAGTGTCCTTTTCTGCTGCAGTAGTGCCCTTTTTAGTGAATAGCACCATGCCCTTTTTATTTCTAGAGTGAACACTAGTTTTCTATTTCAGCTTAGTTCTGTTAATTTAGTAAAATATGTTTGTTTGCCCTTTACTATGTTCTTCATTATCAACCTGCATATAATTATTTCTTAAATTATTATCTAAAAGGTTTATATAAGTATACTAATAAATTAATAGTTTTTTTTTTTCACACAATGAATATTTCCCTATAGAAACCTAAACTTATAAGATAATTTAATTATAAATTTTTATGCTTTAGTTATTTAATTATCAAAAAAATAAATATTAATGTGAATGTTTAACATTAATTAACTATTAATTACAAAAAATCCTCATGACTTTCTAAAACTCAAGTTATTTTTCTTGCAAATGCTATTTAAATAATGATTTGAAAAAAACCCGGTTTAAACCAAAAAAACCTGGTTTAAACCAAAAAAACCCGGTTTTTTGGTTTTTTTCAAAAAAACCAGTTTTTATACCAACCCTGGTTGTGTGTAACAGATATTTAATGTGAAATTTCACAGATGAATGCAGTAATTAAGGTTCTTGATGAGGTTTTAAACAAGAAGTTTTTGACATGACGGTTTAAACCAGATAAAACCATACACTGTCAAAAAACTTGCTAACCCTGGTGTGAAACATGTTTCCTGACAACCACGTTATATCTGACTTCTACTGTAATTTAAATAGTTCTACTCATTCTAATTAAATGAGTTTTCATATAGCCTTTGTAAACAGTGAGCAATGACAAAATTTATTATTTTTCTTTGATTTTTTGTCAGCCTCCTATTTGACTTCCTAATCAAATAAATAATTCTAAAGTTCCAGTTTTTTTTTTTTTTTTTTAATTTAATTAATGATTTTTTATGACCAGATTGTGCATTTTTAACATCCTTAAATACCACAGTTTTTTCTTCATTTAGCCAACATTCATCATTGAAGATCTTTAGACTGGTGTCATGTGATCTTGGCTTAAAAACTGATGTAATTATTAAATTAGCATATAATTAAATATGTATAGATCTGATGGAATTAATTTACCTAAGTTTATAGCAAGAATACATTTATTGTTTCTTATAAAATTGAAAGTTATATAGTTAATTTATAAAGAACAATAGTTTTATATTTATTTCAATGTGGAAGGAACTTGCCTACCGTGTTATTAAGTAAAATGGTAATCTAAGCATTTTCATTTTTCATTATGCTTTCTGAAAAACACTCAAAAGCAAAGGTCAGTTGGAAATATGAATAAAATTTGCTTAAAATTATGTTTGTATTGAAAAGGGGACATAATTGGAACATATTATGAACATTAAAGATTGTGAATATTTACCTGTCATAGATTTCCTGGAAAATGTCTTTAAATCTTCCATCATATCTTTTAAGAATAGTGTTTTTTGTGCTTAAATACAAAGGCCACTTTTTCATAACAGCATATTCAAAACAACTTAATGCAAATCCTTTGATGGACTGAAAGAAAAAAAAGTAAATAAATGATCCGCCTCTATGAAAACTTCATCTCATTTACATTATTTACAGTCAGCGAAAAAACTATATTTACACACAATACAGTACCAATAATGTGCAAATGTTTGTAATGCGGTATGCCCAGTAGCAGAAAGTTATGGTTGTGTCTGCGACAGCAATGCAAGCAGGATGAAAATTGTCTGCAGCAGGGCGTGTTAATTGTCTTATATAAATTATAGATATAGTTCTTACTGATTAATATTATAAAAAGACAACTATATTCCAATTATAATATAACTTGAATAAGTAAATAGTAAAATTAATATTTTTTGAAGAATTAGATTAATAATGAATACATAAAGTGGTTCTTTAAGTTTGAAGTTAAGGCTAAATCTATTTAAAATTACATTGAAATATAGTGTACATCTATTGAAAACAATGTATAGTTTCTTAACTTGCCTAAGTATTCAAATCTACAGAAGAAATAAATACAATGATATTAAAGAAAAAAAAAATCATTTATATTGTCACATATGAAATAGTGATAAAATGAAGAAAACAATTCCAATTCCATTGAAAAGTAGATGCCATACTGCCTCCTTAAATTCTCAAAACATTTGTTTACTTGTTAAATCATAATAAAATGTTATAATAAAATATTGAAATGTGCTAAATTTTTTTTCAAAAAAAGGGGACAAAAATCACTTAAAATATCAAAACCTTAAATTTTATTCAAAAAGGCTGCACATTAAAAATTTAAAGTCACTATTTCTTAGCAGTGTTTTATAGCAGTGATACCTTGAAAAACCAAGTAAATATTATGAAAAAGAAATATAAAATTCCGAATGATAATTTTTATAAATATACTGGATGTGTATCCAAAATTTTATTAAAATTTGCAGTGCTAATTTATAACCAAAAAACGAATTCTGATGCAGAAAAATCCGTTTTTGGATCAAAACAATTTCGGGACAGCAAAATCAGTTTTTGGAGAAAGAAAAAGAAAAACAATTTCTTAGCAGCAAAAACTAGAATTCTGTAACAGAAAATACGCAACTTTTTTTTTTTTTTTTTTTTTTTTTTTTTGCCCTTTTAACGAAATTTCATTTTATTGTTGATTGTTTGACGAAATATGCGGCTTTTCCGCTATACTTTTACGAAATTTACCATTTTTAAAAAAAACGTAATTAGCTTTTTTTTTCACCATTTTTTTAAAACGAAATTTACGATTTTTTCGCAATTTTTTGAAGAAATCTGCTTGTTTTTCGCGATCTTTTGATGAAATTTACCATTTTTTTTTTAATTTTTTTAAACGAAATTTATTGTTTTTTCATAACTTATTGATGAAATCTTTCCTTTTTTTCGCGATCTTCTGACGAAAAATCTGTTGTTTTTTCACGATCTTCTAACGAAATCTGCCGTTTTTTCGCGATCTTCTAACGAAATCTGCCGTTTATTCAATATTTTTTGACGAAATATTCCATTTTTACGCGATTTTTTGACGAAATTTACCATATTTTCGCGATTTTTGACGAAAACTGCCTCTGTTTCGCGGTCTTTTATTGAAATCTACCTTTTTTTGACGAAATTTGATTTTTCATGACTTAATGATGAAATCTCTCGTTTTTTCGCGATGTTTTAACGAAATCTGTCGTTTTTTTACGATCTTTTGACAAAAGATACCCTTTTTTCAAGATTTTTTGACGAAATTAGACGTTTTTCACGATTTTTTAACAGAATTTACTATTTTTTCGTAATCTTTTGACGAAATCTGTCGTTTTTTTCGTGATCTTTTGGTGAAATCTATCGTTTTTCGCGATCTTGTAACGAAATCTGCCGTTTTTTCAATATTTTTTGACGAAATATTCCATTTTTACGCGATTTTTTTTGTCGAAATTAGTCTTTTTTTCACGTTTTTTGTCAAAATCTGCCGTTTTTCTGCGATATTTTGATTAAATCCATCTTTTTTCATGATCTTTTGTTGAAATCTACCGTTTTTTTGCGATTTTTTTTAAGAAATCTATCTTTTTTCGCGATCTTTTGATGAAATTTACCGTTTTTTCGTGATTTTTTAAACGAAATTTATTGTTTTTCATGACTTTTTGATGAAATCTCTCGTTTTTTTCGCAATCTTTTGACGAAATCTGTCTTTTTTTACGATCTTTTGACAAAAGGTACCGTTTTTTCAAGATTTTTTAACGAAAGATACCAATTTTTACGCGATTTTTTTTTACGAAATTAAAAGTTTTTCACGATTTTTTTTAACAAAACTTACTATTTTTTCGGGATTTTTTGACGAAATCTGACATTTTTCGCGATCTTTGGATGAAATTCACCGTTTTTTTTTTTTTTTCTCGTCCTGTCCAATTTTCCCCCCCAAATCATAATTTTTTTTTTTCTTTTCCAAGTTGGCAAATTTGTTTGCAAGGATAAAAATAAATCTGCAACGCACATCGCGCGTCACGCACTTTCTGCTAACGGGGCGGTATGAATTTATCAATGTAAATCATGAAATTATATTCTTGAAAAATATTTCAGTAAAGAAAAAATTCAGAAATTTTTTTT
The DNA here is from genome assembly GCA_964019185.1 of Maratus speculifer. Taxonomy (NCBI): domain Eukaryota; kingdom Metazoa; phylum Arthropoda; class Arachnida; order Araneae; family Salticidae; genus Maratus; species Maratus speculifer. The sequence goes on from OZ025298.1 coordinate 201,800,804, forward strand.
CATCAACTTTATTAATTTCCTTCTCCTTGTATATACAGTGAAACATCCTACAATGGTCACTCCAAACAACTGTAATCTCCGAATACAGGCCATATTTTTGTGTTACAGAATTTCTCCCATAGAAATAACATTACACTAAGCCTCGCAACAACAAATTATGAACAATGGCCACCTCACAGCATTTTTTTCCCCCTCACACATTTTGTTTTAGCTACAACTGAGATTGCAAATATTTTTAACCCTTTTCACTCTGTTGTTTCTTACACCAATTTTATTCGGTTTGCTCTACTTTTTAAAAAGAAATTGCCTATAATTACACTAAAATTGTTTTAATAAAAGAAGACAATTTTATTTGCTTTCGTTACTAGTTCTAGAAGCAAATTTCGCAAAGAAAGATGATGTTGCGTCAGATGTGACAAATGAGTGCAAAAGATTAAATAATAAGTTAAAAGTTATCCAAGATAGAAAAAAAAAAAAAAAGTAATTGCATGAAAAAAAGCTCAAATATATAAATGTGTATATTATCCAAATAGATAACATTCTAAAAAAAGTGACTTTTTCTTAGAAAAGACGTTTCAAGGTTTAAATTGGAATCTGAAACTAAGTATTCAAGAATTTGTTATGATGAGATTGTTAAGTTGCTTTTGAAATGGCTTTCGAGCTGTCCAAAGAAAATTTTCTAAATTTCTGCACAAATGTTGCAGAAAAGTACCCCCAGAAATTTCCGAGAAACTGCAGTGTTAAAAATATGTAGCTTTGCTGCATGGTCAGTCCGCCACTTTCATAGGAAACGATCGCTTGACTATATTATGGAGAATTCTCCTTGGCCAAAACAGGAGTATTATATAAAGCGGTGCAGTGACTATGCAGCAAAAGCTACAGATTTTTAATATTGTGGAAAATTAAAAATGTTGTGCTAACTCGAAATGATAACGAATTTACAAAAAATCTGTGGAAATGATTATGCAATTAGAAAAAGAGCATATGCTTCAAAAAGAAAGAAAAAACTGCAAACAAATGATTTTTTTAATGAAAAAAAAAATAGTCTATTTTTTAACTGTTTAAAAGAAAAAAAATAAAAAAATTCCCTGTGTTTTCTCTGTATTGCAATGCGTTTATTCTATGTTGAGTGCGTAAAAATAAGTGCAACGCCGCCAAGAAGTGGATTAAAACTCAGTTTACCCAAATGGGCGAATTTATTTGGATATAGTAGCAAAAAAAAAAAAAAAAAAAAAAAAAAAAAAAAATTCCCTGTTTTTTTTAGATTTTTTTTTTAAGGATTTTAAAAAAATTCCCTGGATTTTCACGGTTTTCCAGGTGGCATGGCAACCCTGGTAATGTTATTTAGAAATTTTAAAATGTGGAACCTCTGAATAATGGCTATCTCCGAAGAAAGGTCACTTTATCGTGATCAAAGTGGTGACCGTATTCAGAGATTTTACTGTATTACCAAATATCATAAAATTGTTTGGTACTTTTAGGCTAGCTGGCTTCAATGTTATAAATACACATATATGTATGTATATTTATATACACACAATTGTATATGATGTATAATACTAGTGCCTGGCTAACCAAAAAGTACCATTTTTTAATAGTTTAAAATTCTAGAATATTTAGATATTTAATATTTTATTCATGCAGTATTTGAAAAATGCAATTAAAAAAAAAAAAAAAGTGTTTGTTTTAAATGGCACACATGCAATTTACTAATTGCTTACTAATATGTTTGTTAAATATTAATAAAAAATCTGTTAATCATTAGATGGTGTAACCAGACATAAGTCTCAAATAATTATCAAAATATTCTTAAAATAATATTAAAATTTTTTTTGCTGTTCTCATGACATTATCATGCTTATATTTCTTCATTTTCAATTTTTTGGTCTTATTTTACAGCACTTGCTTTGCTTTAAATCTTGATAAGGAATTTGAAAACATTTGAAAGACTAACTGAATAATTTTTTATGAAAGTTTTCCACTGGGTCAGAGATTTGTTTTTTGATGCATCAAAGGTTTATAAATCAGCAAAGACTTGTAGATATTTATAAATTGCATGATAGAATTTATCAACATAAAAAAATAGATATAAGGTCTCATATCTATAGATCAAATAGATATAAGGTCTCAAACCCTCACAATGCTTGTACCAAAGCTTTGCAATTAAGCAGTCTACTACAATACATAAATATTAGGTTGTCTCAAAAGTTTCCTCCCTTTTTTTCACCAAAAATAACCCAAGCAAATTTCAAAAACTGCAAAATTTTATTGAAGAATATCTGTGCAATTCTCTTCTGCAAACCTTCTTCTACATTTCCAAGAGTCTTATAATGCCTTCTTTCCAAAAATTTTTTGATTTGGTTTTAAAATATTTATCAGTTTCTCCCAGAGGGTTTCAGAGGGGCGCTCCGCCCCTCCTGACCTTTAGTTAAAAAAAATAGCACCCCTCTTGCCCCTCATCCAAAAACTAGCGCCCCTCTTATTGCTCATCTAAAAAATAAAAAAATAACGCCCTTCTTGGCCCATATTTGAAAAAACACAGCTCTTCAGTGATAATGCGGATGCACTATAGCGCGTAAATTACGCAAAAAATCGACGGCAGACCACAGTTCTTGTGCGTCCGACAAGACACGTAATTTCGCCAAAAAATCGCTAATAAACGGCAAACTTTGTTGGAAACTTGTGGAATAACGATTAATTTGTTGGCAAGACTCGCGAAAAAATGGCTAATTTTGTCACAAAATTTCGAAAAAAACGACAGATTTCCTTAAAAAAAAAAAAAAAATTAAAAAAAAAAAAAACGACAAATTTTGTCTAAAAATTTAGATAAAATGAAAAAATTTGTTAAACAATTAGCAAAAAACGGCAAATTTTGTTTAAACAGCAACTTTCCTCAAAAAATCTTGATAAAACGGCAGATTATGTCAAAAGGTTTGCGAAAAACTGCAAATTTCGTCCAAAAATCACAATAAAACGGAAAATTCTGTCAAAAGATTCGCGAAAAACTGCAAATTTTGCCAAAAGTTCGTGAAAAAACGCAAAATTCGTCGAAGGGGCACAGAAAAAACAATTATAAAAAAGTTAATGCTTAAAATGAATTTTTCTGTTCGAAAAACTAATTTTTTGCTTCAAAATTGTGTTTTTATTGCTCCAAAAGCAGATTTACCTGCTTCACAATCAGAGGCGTGCAAAGAGAAAATTGCATCCGAGGCATAATTGAATTTTGCACCCACCACCCAACTTTCTCGTGACAGCCCAAAAAATGCCGTTTGTAGTATAAAATTGGCGCTCCCTAAATCCCCTCACAGATTCGATGCAAATAAGAATAGGAAAAACTTTGAGTTTCGTAAAGGAACCATCGAAAAAACGCGAATTTCGTCAAAGGTAATGGAAAAGCGAATTTTGTTAAATGATATCCGACAAAAAGCGAACATTGTCAAATGACCGTAAAATATGAAAAAATTTTCCAAAGGGTCGCTGAAGAAATGCAAATTTCATCAAAGGGCCGCTGATAAAACGCGATTTTTTAGTGATCTTTTGACGAAATTTGCCGTTTTTTGTGATTACTTGATGAAATGTCCCTATTTTCGATCCCTGAACGAAATTTGTATTTTTTCACGATCCTCTGGCAAAATTTGTGTTTTCCTGCAATCCTATAACGAAATTAGTTTTTTTTTTTCACTAATTTACGAAAATGATATTTTTCCAACTATTTTTCAAAATTTGCGATACATTTTACGTAAGATTTTTAGAGTTATCACCGACTTTTTTAATTTTCGTAAATGACTGCCTTAATTTTTCTTAATTTTAGAAAAAATCTGACAGAACAACAGAGGTAATCCTAAGCAAAACAAAACAAAACAAAAAAAATCCACAGCAAATTTTCTGAAAAGTTACTAGAGAGGAAGAAAGAAGAGAAATGGGAGAAAAGAAGGGACGATTCTATTCTCGTTACCAACTATGTGCTTTTTTTTCATGCCTTTTTTTCAAAATTTGCTTTTTTTTTTTTCGTGTTTAAACGCGACAAAAGTTACGGTTTTTCGCGATCTTTTGACGAAATTTGCCATCTTTGTTATCTTTTAACAAAATTTGCCATTTTTTTGCGTTCTTTTAACAAAATGTACCCCCCCCCCTTTTTTTTCAAATTTTTGGATTTTTTTTCTCGATTCTTTGACGAAATTTTTGTTTTTCCACGTTTTTTTTGAATCACTAGATTTAAGATTCAAGTCTATAAAAATGCCCTTAAAAATAAAAAAAGTGCCCAGAAGAATGTAAAAAGTGCCCTTTTCAAAATAGCAGTGCCCTGCTCCTTTTTAAACCTGGGGGAAACTCTGTATTTATCAAGGTATTTTTTTATGTCATTCAAATAATATATATTTTTTTTCTGGTGAAGAGATTTTTTGAGAGAAAGAAGCAAATAGTAATGAGATAGAACAATGTGCGAAGAGTAGGGAGGGTGCATCAGAACATCTCAATCAAACACAAGGAATTTGTTTTTCCCAGTCAAAGATAGCCCCGAAAGCTTCTTTGGAAATTCATGACATATTTTTTAATTCAACTAACACCACTTTGGCCAACCTGCCCCCGACCTGATGGTGAGAAACTTTGTAGATTGCATTTTTAACAGCAAAAAAAAAAAATTTTTTTTAAAGATTATATCCTGTGGATGAAAAATGGATGCTTTATAACAACCAGGAATAAACTATTAAAATATTAAGATTTAAACTATTTAAGAAAAATGAGGTCGCTGCTACATTTTAAAAACTTTTTATAAACTTGTTAGAAATCAATCATTTAAAAGAGATCAACTTTTGGCCCCAACAAGTGGAAAGATTTTATATTGTATTTTGGTAAAAAGATGTTATTCAATATATTTTTTCTTATGTACAAAATTTCATTCAACTTTTTATATGTAAACACTACATAATCAGCAAGGTTAAAGGATGAGCAGCACATCATTTAAGCAAAAAATTAAAAGATATACACTAATATAACTGCATTATTTATTTATGCAAACTTTTTGATGGACAAGTAAGAAATTTCAATTGGCTAGCGTCTTGCAGGCTTAGAAATGCATTTAATAAAAGTACATTCATAAATGAAAGTCAGAAATTTGTACAGTACTGAAATATAATGAAATTATCCGGATAGCTCTGTATTTTTTTTTTTTTTTCCCTCCAAAACCACACCTTTACCTAGTTTTTCTTATACTACTTTTAAGATGGGACTTTGAATATACATCTCTATGTCATTCAGTCTTTTATTTTTGTGTTGCATAAAGCCGCTATTAGATACACCAACATTCCGTAAGACTTTTGAGCCAACACTGGATTTCCTCCAACTTATTGCGAAATATCCTCCCAACATCCAGTGTAATAGCAAACTGCAATGTCTCCCCAACTTTTTCCCACAAGTTCAAAAAAGTCTGGCCTAGGTTAGATTTTTCATCCAACATCGAACGTTTCAACGAATCAGAGATAAGCGATTGATACGAGTAGGCGATAAATATTAACGCCTGGCACTAGTAGAAACTGGTTTTTCGTCTTTTTCTCCAATTTTTTCAAGGACAAAAGTAACCTTTTTCTCTATTTGAAAGGGAAAATGTTGGAGTTAAAATCGTCTGAAAAGTTTGTCTCGCCTAAAAGTCCATGAATCTAATAGCAGCTTAACTTTTGTTTCAGTACAGTGCTAAGAATGGAGGACTAAAAAGTTAGTTTTAATTTTCATCATATTCCCTTTCATTTAAATAAAAAATAAAAATGCTAGTTCGACTGCTTGTAAAATTTGTTTTGTATGTGGACAAAATGCTGCTTCAGAATACAGTTAGAAAATCATTTGAGAAATTTAAGCACAGAAATTTCATCTTTGAAGATGAAATATCTGGTCGACCATATATAAAGGAGGATTCCTCAAAAGAAGCTATCAGTAAAAATCCACTTGAGTTCTTATACTCTCATACGGATTAAATATTTTTAAAAGTACAGTGCATGATCATATGAAAAAGATTGAGCACATAAGCCATTATGTTAAGCGAGTATAGCACCATACTTTAACACTGCAGAATATGATTGCTTGCATTTCAGCATACCATTCTTTATTGAAACACAAAGAAGCCTTTTTATTTATATGATGATGAGAAATAGATGCTACACAATGACATAAGGAAAATATCATGAAATTAGTCAAATGAACCTCCCCAATTAAGATCAAAGAGGGCAGCATTAGAAAAATATTGTTGCCACCAAATAAGTCAATAAATTCAGAAAAATACTATTCCCAAATAGCAGTTTTGTAAGCAAAAAACAACTAGAACTGACCAATTATCAAGGTATTCTAACATGACAATGATTTGTTGACCTACATAGCAATGAATGTCAGTCAATGCTTTTCAAGTATGGCTGGAATATTTTGTATCACTCCTCATTCATATTTATTAGACCTGGTGGTCTCAGATTTTTATCTGTTTTTAGAGATTGTCAAACAGAATTTTGATAATTTCTTCATGAATTAATCTAATGTCATTTTCAAAAAGGGAGTTTTTCAGCTGCCAGAATGATGGTAAAAAGGCCATAGTACAAAACTGTGCTTAGGGGATTCAATGAAATTCTTATGTTTTTATACCTTTCTATGGAAAAGTTTCATAAAAAAAAACCCTGCAGAACTTCTAAGGTAGATATGTTTCTGTAAAGTTTAGGTAAAATTTATACAATTCATATATAATCAAAAATATCTTCAAAATTGAAAATTCTAAGAGTAACATTAATATAAATGAAAAATCTAAAATAAACTTAAAATAAAAACTTTGCCCTGCCAAAGATTAATATTTATTTGGTCACACTCTGTTTTTCAAAATATGAAATTGATTGAAGTCGGCTGCTAAACAGAAAATTTTCCACCACGAGTACATGTAAAGATTTGTTTAAAAATAAAGATTGTAACTTTATCATATTAAATGGACTAAAAAGTGATTACCTTTGTTTATTTAAATCATTTAAAAACACATTTGATCTCACAACATAAATGTATCTATTTAATTACTTTTAAGTAGGGATGGGACGAATATTCGGCCACTATTCGGTAGGCCGAATATTGAAGGCTTGTTGACTGAATACTTCGGCCGAATACCTGTAGCCGAATATTTAGAGATATCTTGCTGAATAGTGAAAGATATCTTGCCAAATAAATTTCGGATTTAAAGAATTTCATTCTTGCAATTTTTTTTCCCTCTAATCCAAATTGGCTACTTCATTTATGAAGTCATTCTCACTCTTACTTACAAAATATAGGAGTTATTCAGATACTAAAAAATATACAGCCTTTCTGTATTTCCTATAAAAGTTAGTGATATTCTAGAAAATGTTGCCCAAGTTGGAGATTTAATTGTACAGGAAATGTCATCATTAGAGAATGATATATTTCAATTCAAAATGAAAAAATACTGCCTTATTCTAAAACGCTCGAATATTTATTAATGACTGCAAATTTCATGCACATATAAAAAAGGCTCTTATGAAATTCATAACTTATTTTCTATAAAGTAAGAAATGAAAAAATTTATTCACTAGGTGTGTTAATGAAGATTCATTTTCAAAATTAAATATAACAAGGTGGAACCTGTCGAAATTCGATGAAAGAAAATGTTTAAGAAGGAACTGTTTCATTGATTTATAATAAACCTACAAAATTAGTTACAGTAAAAAATGCATCTTGTATTGGTCTGTCTAACTCCCCCAAAAATGTTATTTTAAGCTAAAATTAACAAATTATTTTATATACAAAACTCAATTGCCCAAATTATTAAAATTAAACGTTAATAGCATATGTAATCAGTAAAATATAATAAAAATCAGTTATTATGATGAAGTTATCGATTGCGGCTTGGTATAAATGCGAAGGAAAAAAAAAAAAAAAAAAAAAAAATTTATTCCAGATAGACATCATAAAATTTCACGTAAAGTCTAAGCCCGTTATTATTTTCATCTTCACAAAATTTACATATGCATTTCTCTATCCGTATTCAAACTGTTTTAAAAAATAACATTTTAATTTGATCATTTTAAAATCATTTTAACTCAAAACTTAAAGTCAAGATTGAAAACAACATCTTTGCATGTGAACATTAAATAAAAAACCATTTAATTTGTGAATAAAAACGAAATAAAACCAAAATTCACCGTATTTTATAACAGACGATTTTTTGACAAAGTATTTTATTTTCTTTTTTTTTTTTCAATTTTTAGAGAAAATGGCTTACTTTTGTTGCCACGATTACAAAATTCGTACTAAAACTTTTAAAAAATTAATATCTGAAAAATAATTTGCGATACGGTTTTGAAACAAATTGCATTTAAAAGTACATTTTTTTCTCTATATGACGGTGTAAAAATTGAAAATCTGCGATGCTTAAAAAAGTAAAAATTTACAGTAGCGAAAATTTCAAAACCAAATTGCATGGGAAAGTGTTGCCATTCACAAAATGATGTATGCGTTATGCACAGATACGTTTGGCCTTTATAATATAGATATATCACCATTCCAAATACAACGATACATCTGAAAGCAGAACTTGTGTCAAACTCAATACACATTAGATAACACAACTTGCTTTATGAAGATGGTTTTATAAATATTTTAATATAAATTCTAAATACTCAACAAAATAATTTTTTCATTCTATAGTTTTCACTTTTAAATAATTATTTGCATAATTACTGACTTAAATATGTAACATTATTATGTATATATTTTTAATTTAATCTTCCTTCCTTCCTTCATGTTGTTATCAATAATTTCTGTTTATCCTTTTAATGTTTGTTGAATAAGTGGAATATTCAAGTTGAATATTGTATGTGACGATTCAAATGTCAAAGATTTTGTTAACATATGCATTCTACTCTAAGAATAACCTTTTACTTTAACGTAATTTGTAATTTAAAGTTTTGCATCTGATTTCAGAATAACATCATTCTTACAAATTTGCTTATCACTAGGGACACAAACTCTAAATGATCAAATTTACTTCATTAAAGGTTATTTCAGAAAATATGTCCTTGTGAGTTCTGAGAGAGAGAGAGAGAGAGAGAGAGAGATTAAGAATATTATTGATTTTGGATACAAGAAGTATCAATTGATAGTAAAAGTGAAGTACATTCTTCATATTTTAATGGAAATATTTTCCCATCTTGACTTACTGAAAATCAATTTGATGCACATTAGAATAAAGGATATAATGCATTTTCATAATTTTTTTGTGTTAAAATAAGTTTTTCAAATTTAAAAATACATTTAAAAGCACATTTAAGAGTAATAATTATTAATGAGCTCCTATTTTTTAAATTATATATAATCAAAATTTATTTTCTTTATTGGAAAAAAAATTTTACTATTCGGCCTAAAATTTGGCCGAATATTCGGTATTCGGCCAAATCACTACTCGTCTCATCCCTACTTTTAAGTTATAAATTTCTTAATATTTTTTCAAAATAACATAAATAGTGCTTTATTATACATGGATCTGCAAAAATTAAAAGCAAAACTTACTTCATCTGTATTGTACATTCCCATGGTTACACCCCCTGTCCCTTGGAAATTAAACACTTCAAATTTCTGTGGAGGGCTGCCGTCATGAGGACTATATAGTAGCTCTACTTTGCCAGGCTTTTCACAAACAACATCTGTACATTTGTACTGAAATTAAAAAAAAAAAAAAAAAAAACAATTATTTCAACTATCTTAGAAAAACAAAAATTAACAAATTAAAATTTGACATTTTAATCTGTATAAATTTTTATTATTACATCATAATGTTACACCTGAATTATTTTAATATGTAGATTATTAATATATCCACAAATTATTCAACCAAAACTCACAGTAGAAAATATATTTAAACAATTATGTTATATGACATTCTCCTGTCCACAGAGATCCTTGTCCTTGTGACTTGAAGCGATATGTGAAATCATAGACTTTGATAGCACAAAGTGACTTCAGAATTGAGTTCTGACTTGCATTTTATTAAATACCCAACTACCTACAAAAAGTATATTTAGAAACAAACATTTATCATTTAAATTTAGTAAACACAGTACAGATTTATTTTCCATGTATATTTATTTTTTGGGTTGATAATAAAATATTAAATGAATATTTTTATAATATTCAGCAAATTTTCCAATTTAGACAAAACATATAAAACGCCTAACTAATCAAGAAGTACCGTACTGCATAAAAGAAACATCCTTATAACTTCAAAAATAATAATCATATTAACTAACAATTTGTTGCATTGGTTTAAGTGTCTCATTTCCAATTAAAATTTGAATGAAATACATGGTCATAAAAAATCAAAGAATGAGGAAAACAGGATTACAAATATCTAGGCAACTAACAATGCGATCGACTTCGTTCTTTATGCAAAATTTGTGCTATTTTATTGCTTTTTATGCCCACTCCTTAAAATAAAAAATTTCAAAAATTTTTATATACCTTTCAACAGAACGAATTTTTCGAGAATCCAAAAGAAAAAAAAAAATAGTTCCAGATAATCGAGGTTGCTGATATTCAATAGGCTTCGTCCCATTCTTACATACTAAGTACATACAAAATTTCAAGTCTCTATCTCAATTTGTTTGAGAGATAGAGCACTTACAGACAGACAGACAGACGGCAAATTTTTTTTTTTTTTTTCTTCTAAAAATATTTTTTTTGGAATATCCAGGTCCTAAAATGTATAATTCCGTCAAAAAAATTGATTTTCAAAATGATTGCAAGACTTATCCTATACTACATATGATGGGTAAGTAATACACGAATACAAAATTTACTGCAATTATATGTATTTCAGTAATACAAAAATTCTTAAATATGATGTAATCACTGTGGCAAATATTAAGGGGTAAAAAAAAAAAAAAAAAAACTAAACTTCTGATTGCTTAAAACATTATTTGTTTTTACACTTATAAATATTAGAGAAATAATAATTACAGAAATAATAATTTCAAATTAGTAGTTTCATTAACAGATGCAATATGTTATTTGCATTAATATTTTTTAGTAATTATGTAAAACTATATTACATACTAGTGATATTTACATAAAAAAAAAAAAATATTGGTAACTGCATTTAATATTAAATTGTCAACATTACTTAATCTGATAATAATTGCATTTTGTATTTTATGGGATATACAATTTTTCCATGTCAACAATTAACGGCATGTTATATGTTATAAACTAGGACTTCCCTCAGAGGGATTAGTCTGAGCGATATTGCTGAGAATACACATTTAATAACTTGCGATAAGTAAAGAAAATGAGATGTTACCTTTAATTGGTCATTCATTGTGATAAAATATGATGAAAACAAGCATATTGAATCATAGAATTACAAAATCTTGCATATAAAGTTGCATATACTATTTTTATAAAAGAAAAGCAAACCATGCATGGATATAAAATTGGAAATATGCAAAATGTTAAAAGTAATACAGAAAATAAAACACCAAATTTTCCTATAATGGAAACTATAATAACTCTTTGAAATGATGTCATGAGCATAAACAGAAACTTCGCACCGATTTGAGAAACTATAAATAACATAAACTATTATGTTTGAAGAGAATGGAGTGTACTTTATATGGTGTGAAATCCGTCCGAATAGTTTATAATGTTGAATATCTGTTTTCCACAGATGCAACGAGGTTGTCGATAAGAGTTAAGGAATCCTTTTTTAAAAATTTGTCCTAAACGAGCACTTACATCTTATAAGTTACTGTGATGCCAAAGTTATAGTTTCTGAACCCAACTGTATTCTAGAAATTGCAATATTCTCAATAAATTGGGTTAAAACTTTTTCAAGAAAAAAAAATGTTTAATTTGTGAAATTAAATTGTCGAATGTTTTAGAAATCGTTCATAACAAGAATATTATATCTTAAAAGTTGCCGAAAAAAAAAAAAAAAAAAAGATTTTAAATTTTTAGTCATATTAACATCAAAGAATTCTCAATTTTAGAACTTTTTTTGCTGGTGATTATTGTTCCTACGACAAAAATTTGTAGTAATTTGTAGCAAAATATAGTATATTTTGCAGCAAAGATGGTTACCAACATTTTTTGCCCACATTATTTTTTAAATCGGCTAGGTACTCCCAATGATAACGAAAAACACACAAACATTAATGCTTTATAGCATAGAAATACAGAATCAAAAGCTATTTATCTCCTATTATATACACATAAATTATCTAATTAGTGCTAGCAGATACATTTTTAAATATACATAGATCAATATAATGCTTCATTTTTCTTTTATTAGTATTCATTTTTCATTTATTTGTATTATTCAGTAAAAAACTCACTTTCTTAAGCCCAAATTACGTCAAATTTTTTATAAAAGCGCCTAAGTCCATATATAATAGTGAAGTATTGTGAAGAGTATTAAATACAAGGTAGTAAGACACATAACCAAACGCAGGTAATAAATAGCCAAATATTGTTCTTTTCGCCCTCTCTCGAAATGCATTTTTTCCGTACATTTAAAAAATATGATTTTGAGTCATCTTATTTAAAATTCAAATAAATAAATAAGAGGAAGCAATAATAGCATAAGTCAAAACATTTTATTTCAGCATCAAGGAATTGTATCGTAGTTACACATGTGGAAAAAGCTGCTTTTGGCCAAAAAGCGTCGTCTTCACTAAATTTGAATCCGATTAAAAAAAGTACCGTGATTAATTAAAATGTTATAGGCAGAGCTGCCAAGTCTCCGGTATAAATGTTTTATTAAATTGGAACATTCTGCGGATTTAAAAAATAACTTTTTCTATAAGAAAATTCTGCTATTCAATAAGCGGGGGCTTGGCATCTCTGTATAGGAATATTTCGTAATCTACTTTTTAACCTAAAAAAAGCAACGACCATTTTTCGGGTACAAAAAGTATTGCTAATTGTTCCATTTTGCATACAAGGTACTGATTGTAATATTGATACATCTATGGTGATAAATTTCCAATAATTTTTCAAATCCCATTTATTTCATTAAAAATATAAATCTTTTATTCATTTAGTTTAAAATAAATGGTTTCTAACTAATTTCATAATACTTTTGAAATATCACTTTTCATTGGCCATTTTTTAAAAGCATTTAGAAAATGGTTGTTGTTTTCAGTCAAATATAGATTTTGGTCTGTCCGCATTTTTATTTATTACAGTAGAACCCTGCAAATCCGGACCCTGATAATCCGGATCGATTTGGCCATTTTTTTTCCAAGCTTGAGAAACATTTTTGCTGATTTCTATAACACCAACTTATTTCATCGTCATATTTTGAATAAAAAAAAACTTTTACTGAAATCTTTTCGACTTTTTTATTACAAAGTATACATTTTTCCGTCTGTAAATATTCAATAAGTTTAACATAAAAGTGATTTTCCGTAAGTATGCTTAATTTTATTTCATTTTTTTTCTACGTCTCCGGATAATCCGGATTGGGTCTGGTCTCAATTAATCCGAATTATCGGGGTTTTACTGTATTATTATTTTTTATAAATGGTGGAGAATTATTCATACTTAATCCATAACGTACATAATATATGACTCCATTATTACACAAGTCACCTATTTATTATCATAAAAATTATGTTTTTACTGACTTTTATTAACTCAATGGGAAAAATTTTGTGCTTTAAGCAATATATGTCCGCTTTTCATTTATTTATTTATTTTAACAAAATTCTTTGTATTTAGAAGAATTTTTATTTAAATAGGAAATCCAAATGTCGCTGTTAATAAAGAAGAAAGTTACAAAACGAGTAGACGCATACTATCAAATATGGAAAAACGACGAATCCAAAAAAGACGTATGAAATATCATCTTTTAAAGCAAAAAAAAACGAGGTCTGATTATCGAGCCTACTGATTATAAAATGTGCATTACATTAAAAAAAAAAAAAAAAAAATACTGCAAATATTGATTTTTTTTTTTTTCTTTTGTGCAGTTTTGGCTTCGAAAGGTGCACTATGTTGCAAAAAGATATAAGAGACTATGAAAACACACTTGGTAAACGTTCATGCTCAGTTTTACAAATAAATATGACACATATATGCCCTATACACACCGAGGTACCTAATTGGTGCCAAAATGGCATTCAGTTGCCTAACATGCTGGTTATCATATAAATGTTATAATAAATTGTTTGTTCTAAAATTATTATCATTTATTGATTGTTACTTCTTTTTCTTAATAACAGAAAATGTTTCGTTTATTCCTTTTTTTTTTTTCATTTTGAAATAAATAAATAACGTGTTATTATAGCATGCTATATGTATCTGGTAATCAAAACGATGTTTTCGCCTAATTGGCATAAAAAATCTCGCCAAACCAGATGCTTATATGTCTAGTATATTATCTCAAGTATTTTATTTATGTATACTATAATTGTTTTTACATACCACTAACTTCTTCTTGTATATAAAAAATTGGTAAGTGGCTCCTTTATGCAGTATAAATTGTACAAATCTTTAAGAAATAACCTCCGTTGCCCCTTTTTGGATCGAATTTAAAAAAAATCAATATCTAATTCCAGTATTGCTCCTAGGTATGCATACATGTTCCAAATTTCAAAGTTGTATGCCAACAGGAAATGGATTTAAAATGGGAAAAGATGTCACATATGCACCAGGGTACATAATATGCGTCGAAATGGCATTATTTTACCTGAGATGGTAACCCGGCTTTATTTATTTATTATTTGTTTATTTACTCATAAAATGTTTATTTACTTCCATTTCCTTTAATTATATAAAATATTTCTTTTTATAGTTATTAATTATTATTACTATTTTATTTACTGTAAATTCTTTTTGAAAATATAAAATAATTTTAAAATGTGTATGTAAGCGTTATTTGAAAACAGAGTTTTCGCCAAATGGGCTTTGAAAAAAATTGTGCGAAATCTGATGTGCTTGTGGTATCCGTGTCGAAAAATTAGTGACCAGAATTGACTTCCACACTACAAACAAAATATAAGTTAAAAGAAAACATGCAATAAAAATAAATATAAAGGGAAAATGATGTCATAAAAGAAACTTTTTGTTTCAAATTTTCACACGCGAAATATATAAAACATTCTTTTAGCGATCAAAAAATGCTATTAAGATATTATCACAAAATCTCAAAATCAAAGTTTTTATGACTTTTTTTAATATAAAAAAATAAGTTTTATTTTCCTGCATGATTAAATTTTAAAATGTTTTATTGCATTCAATATTTCTGAGTGCGTAAATGCGCTATTTACTCCATGTACTGACTCGGTTATCTACGAAAATATCCAGCCGGTGAATTCACGCTCACCAAATTTCTGTGACGTATGCAAATAAATTGTGCTTTTTTTATCAGTTTTTTTAATACAACTTTTAAACTATTTGGAATTAATTTTTAAAAGTAGGTGCATTCACCAGATTACCTTCATAGGTACCTTCTGGTACAAACAGAATCGAAATCCGACAAGTACTTTTTGAGATTTTCTTGACGAAAGAATTTTTTTGACTTTTAATATCGTTACGTATCTCTGAGTATAAAGACTTCGCTTCGCTCAGACAACTAACATCTTGACACCCCCACCCTCTCAAAATGAAATAAAAGCATGGTAAATTTTAAAAAATAAGTTTATACATTAATAGACTAGTTTTTGTTGCAGTTCTTTAATAACAAAATAAAAAAAGTAGATTTTTTTAAATAAATGAAGACACAAATTCAAAACTTTGTGTACTTGGGAGAGAAATAGTGAAAATTTCTGGGAAGAGGAGAGAGGGGATTGGGGGGGGGGAACTTTAGAAAATTCCGAATTTCCTGAGGAGAAAGTTTGGCTGGATGATTATTTGTTTCACATTTCATACATTTTGTATTTTATGTAATTTGGCTTTGTGATAGAGAACTTCATAAAAACTACCACACTCATTCACTTCAGCAGTTAGGCTCCAAACGGTTCATTTAAAATTTAGTTGCAGCACATTCATTTTTGAGTAAACATTTAAACCTACTGCATAATCTACCATTATTTCTACTGCCAAATAAATGGCAATTGAAGCAAGTATGATTTGCACAATAGTGTGGTTTTTGCTATACTTCTTTAAAAACAAAAAATAAAAAAGCAGAAATTTTTTTAAATAAGTGGAATGATAAAAATTTTAAATTTTGTGTACTTAAGAGAGAAATAGTAGAAATTTTTCGTAGAGAGGAGGGATAGAAAACTCAAAATTTCATGAGGAGAAAGCTTGCTGGATGATTATTTGTTTATAATAACTACAGACTAACAAATAAGACAAAAGAAATTAAAAATTAGAAAGTTAGAGTTTTTTCATTTTGTACTGGAGGATAAGAGTAACAGGATTTTAGATGAAGAATTATTCATTGTATAATAAAGAAACAAAACAGAAAATTTCAAATTCAATGATTTTAAGTTTTGTGATATGGAAGAGGACGAAAAGGGAAAAGCAGAAACTTGAGGGGGGGAGGGGGGGGGGAGACCGAAGTGTTGATTATTTATCTTTACTCAAAATCTTAATTAAAGTATTTTAAAGACAAAATTTCATGTGTTAAGAAAAAAAAGGAAAGGGGGGGGGAAGGAGAGTAAGGGACAATTTTCAAGACAGGGAAAAAGATATTGTTACAAATAATTGACAAAGACCAGTTTCTTTTAACATTTACATTTTGATTGCTGGAGAAAAAAAAAAAGCAAAGGTATTTTTGATGGAGGGGGGAGGGGACAATACAAATTTATAAATAGGACAGAATTTTACTGACTGTTTTAGGCAAACTATACAGCAGCTCACATAACAATAAGGATTGGAAAAAAACTGATCTAAATAAAATAGAACCACAGCTGGACTTTTTTCCCCCCCATGCTTCATCATTTTTAAGTAAAATGCAATAATTTTCAAATTGAAAAAAGTATGTTTTGGTGTGTAATATAATTTTTCAAATCACAAATTTCATAATATCTCCTCCTCCTTTCCACCCCTGCCCCTCAAGAATAAATGTTTTAATCATACTTAATTCTTTTTGGTTACAAAAAGGGAAGATCTTGAAACATTAAGATTCTAATCACCTGATCTCCATGTGCATGCCTACCAATGACAATTGGTTTTGACCAACCAGGCACCAGTCGGGGGATGGATTTGCAGATGATGGGCTCTCTAAATACAGTTCCACCCAATATATTTCTTATTGTGCCATTAGGACTTGGCCACATCTTCTTCAGCTTGAATTCTGGAAAAATGAACAGGAAGAAAAGCATATTAAAAAATTTCAAGATATAAAACTTTTGAACATCTCAAATCCATTTATATAGTGACAAAGAAATGTTTCATCATAAAAAATCAAAAAAATTTTAATTTTAAAATATATACAGGGTTGCCACTCTAATCTTGAAAAAAAATTCCCTGTATTTCCCCTGTTTTGAACGCATTTATTCCATGTTGAGTGCGAAAAAATAAATGCGTGTATGAAGGCTAATTAGAAATGTTATAATTTGCCATTATCAAATTCCCTGTGTTTTCCAGATTTTTTAGGATTTTTTAAAAAATTCCCTGGATTTTCCCTGTTTTGGGAGGAGATTTAAAATTCCCTGTGTTTTCCCGGTTCTCCAGGTGGCGTGGCAACCCTGATATAGGTCAAGAGTACATTATTTATATTTATGAGAAAGATAACAACTGTTCATATGAGATTTTATAAAGAATAGAGCTTTATAACAATGCTCAATAAAACTGCTTTCGATCTGCCAATTTTTAAAACATCTTTTCCATGATAATAAATAAAAATAAAGTGAAATAATAATGACCAACCTTCAACCCTGGCTTCATCAGGTGTAATAGTTGCACATTTAATGCCTACACTGTGTTTCTTGATTGCCATGGCAGCATCAAAAGTTACTTGATCATTTGTCTGATCTCGATAGGGCAGGCCTAGATCATAATACAGACATTCTACTTTCAAATACGGAAAAATCAACTGAAAGAGAGAAAACAACATGAAAACAAACATAAGAAGGCATACCTTTAAAAACAAAAATTAAAAGTTATACTAGAATGAATATTTTAAAGAAAAAAAAATCATAGATAAAACACAGATTATGAAACACATTCCAACACAGAATACCGTATAAATATTTTCCATTAAATAAAGTGAAAAATGATATAAAAGTACACAATTAACAAATTATTAGCAAACAAATATATGGAGAAGATTTTCATTCCTACTTCGTAGTCAATTTCCAAATTTCCCAACCCTTCATTATTCCAAGTAATAGCAGTGTAACAATCGTGATTTTTTTTAAGTTACAACAATCAAGGTAACTTAGAAATTCTAATGTAGTAAGTATAAGTAGTACTATTTATAATAAAAAACCATTATTTTTTCAAGTATTGAGTATTGAATTTATATTTCCAAAAAAACATAAATTTGAAAAATAAAAGCTATGCAAAAATTTCTGAAGTGATTTTAACAGATAATCATGATTACCTTTTCTTTGATCTTTTCCCATATCACTCGGGTCATCTCATCTCCATCCAGCTCCACAACAGGTTTTTCAACAGCAATACGTTTATCTGTACCATCTGATTAAAAAAACAAAAACACTGTATACTTAACCATATTTCTGATGGTATGTTGAAAAATAATTTATAATCAAGGATAAAAAAATCTCATTAAATTACTAAGCACTTTTTTTTTTCTAAGTTTCTAATCAAACTTTTTTGAGAATTCAACATTTTAAAATAGTATAATTATGTAAAAACCACAGAAGTTCACATCAATTTAATGATATTTAAAAGGAAAAAAAAATCTTTCAAAAATCTATTCCAGGCTTTTACAAGTATAAACAGCTTCTTCGACTGCTAAAATACAGTCTTTGTGCTGTGGGACTGACTATTAGAAAGATATTTAGAACCATTCTTAAGTTGAACTTGTTTTAAAAAGGGGATTAAAATGTTGGGGGAAAAAATGCTATTGTACTGAAGGGAATTCTATCCCTCCAAAAAATGGGTACAGATGTACAGAACTACAAGGTTATTATTATTATTATTTATTATTATTATTATTTGTCAATTACAGGAAAATGACCATTGTCTGATCTTATCAATCTTTCTCCAACAATATACATAATTACTTATCTATTCTTCAATTCGCTGAAAAAAAAAAATATAAATGAAATAATAATTGGTATAAGTTGGCAACCCCTACCCCTTTTCAATTCCCAAATTTTATCTAAAACTCCCAGACTTACACACAAATGTATATGGTAATTTCTTATCAGATTGCAAAAAGATAAAAGAAAGAGTATGTGAAACTGGAAAATGAGAAATTTAAAATAGTGTAAATGTGTGCTTTTGTTAGATAAGTTTTATTTTATTCAGAATAAAATCGTCAATGCTTTTGTTTAAATGCTACTTTATTTTTTGGGAAAGGGGGGGAGGGGAGAACTAATAATTTATGCAAAGACTATAAGTAATTAAAAACTGAAAGTTTCCATTTTAAGTACATAATTCTGATTTAATCTCCTTTTACATGGCAAAATTAACTAGTTGTCCAATTCAAATTTTAACATGCTTTTACTCAACCATCGGTTAATAAACATATCAAGCTATTGTTCAACCTGTCAACTCAGCTGCAAAAAAAACTGATGAAAACAATGTTGCAGCAATTTTTTTTTTCATGATTTTAATGTTATCTTTTGACAGAATTTGCACTTTCCCGCTATCTTTTGCCGAAATATGCGTTTTTTTTTTTTTTCTCCCTGCAATTCTTTGATGAAGTTGGCATATTTTTGCAGTCTTTTACGAAAATTCGTTTTTTTCCCTCGCAATCTGTTACCGAAATTTGTCCCCCCCCCCCCATCGACGATTCTAGAGAATTTGCAATTTTTTTTTCTTTTTAAATTGATGTTTTTTTCTGATTTTTTTTACCAAAATTCGCGATTTTCTGCGGTTTATTGAAAAAATTTACGATTTTCACGCGATGCTTTAACAGAATTTGTGTTTCCCTGCTAACTTTGAACAAAATATGTTTTCCTATATATATATTTTTAATTAAATCAATTTGGGTACCACAACCCTTATATGTCTATTTATGTAAATTTTCTGGATTAATTAATAATGTAATTAATGCTAACTGTATTTTTTTTCTATGGTTAACAATGTTGATGTTAGAATGTCTTAAAATCTTATGTAAGCAAGGAAAGGAGTTCAGTAGTTGCTTACTTTTCCTTAAAAATGGGGGGATCCCTGGAAAAATCCTGGGATGCCCAGGACAGGATTTCTAAAAGTCTGGTTCCTTTTTATTTAGAAAAAAAAAAAAAAAAATGAAATTCAACAATTATTGTTTTGATAACAATAATTAAAACCAAAAACTTTTAATTATTAAGAGAAATTCTTTTTTTTTTTTTTAAACCCAAATGTGCAAGATGAGATACAAATTTAATTATAAAATAATGCTTTTTTGAGTTAGAAATTAACACGTCTCACTATTGTTCGCATTTTTTTTTTTTTTTTTTTTTTTAAAGGAGCAAGACGGATTTATTGTAAAAGACATTTTTGCAGATAAAAAGAAAATTTTCGTTGAGTAAAGCTATACTTTGTTTAATGAATGGGTGCTTTCAGGAGTCACATTGGCTCAGAAATATTTGGAGCTGTAAAAAAAAGATTTTGGAGCAGGAAAGCCTATATTTGTAGCGGATTTTTTTTTTTTTTTTTTTTAAGCAGGAAAATTAGTTTTTAGAACAAAAAAATTCACTCCCGACATTAAACTTTTTTTTTCGCGCCCTTTTGACGAAATATGCCGGAAATTAATCGTCTTTAGCCGATCTTTTAACAAAATTTGCCGTTTTTTCACGACCTTTTGAGGAAATTGCACACCCCGTGGGACGCGTAAAAGTTATTTGTTCGCCCTGTATGATTTTTTGCGTAATTTACGCGCTATAGCGCATCCACGCCATCGCCGGGGGGGGGGGGGGGTTACAAAATGACTAAAATATACTTACATAATACTTGAGCGATCCCTTTTTAACGCGATCATTTGACAAAATTCGCATCTTTTTCTGCGGTCCTTAAACGAAATCTTTTTTTTTTCGCAATCATTTGTCGATCGCGTTTTTTTGACGAAATTCGTGTTTTTTGCAATCTTAAGACAAAATTTGAAGGGTTTTTACGATTCTACGTTGAAATTTGAAGGGTTTTTCACGATTCTTCGACGAAATTCCCGTTTTTTCAAAATTTGAGGATCTCCCCCCCCCCCTTCCCCCCGTCTCACGATTTTTTGTCAAAATTAACTTTTTTCCGTGATCTGATGAGAAATTTTGGAACAGAATAAACTTGAAAGGATTTTCAACTAAACATTTCGGAGGAAAGTTATATACTTTGGCGATTTCGAGGCAGCAGGTTTTCTATTACATAGAATTGTATTAGATTATTGTAAGTAATTTATGTCATTTTATTTGTGAATTTTAAATTACATACACTGATTGAACGTAATAATATACTAAAAACTGAAATATCCTCAGGCGTAAAACTTGAAAGAACTGTATTTTAAGAAAATTCGTAAAGATACCTGTACTATAGCACCTGAAAGGTTACAATTAAAAGCACCCAATAAAGTTCACTATCTGAATATTTGATAGTTAATGGAGATTTATTCAATAATTTATTCATCTTAAAAACATTTACTGGGCCACCCAATAAAAAAACTGACAAAATGTCCTGCAAGTGACACTTACAAAAATACCTATAACCAGCGCCTGGTCGAGGAGAAAAATCGGAATTATTGATTTTTCACTGACAGCTATGTTAGCATCTACTATATTTAAATACAAAATCTCCTTTTGAAAATGAGTTAGGATGAGGTATTAAAGTCCACAGTTTATTATTATTAAGGTCTTTTATATATAAAAACTTCAAAATGTCTAAAAATTGTTGATGCGTTTGCAGGCATGATTCAAAGAATGCTATCTAGGCATTTTTCGGTCCTCCGTGCATATTATGTGAAGTCCTTGAAGTTCTGAGAAAAACCTGATGCTGATAAATGCCCTATAAATAAAGTACTAGAGATGCTTCTTTATTTTCGCCCTTAACTATGTTTAAGAAAATAAAAATATTTTTGTCACAGGATGTGGTTCGCTTGTTTGTAACGTATTTTCACTTTTATATTCCTTCAGCAATAGAGATAAAAGAGTACAAAAATAAATAGAGGTAAGAACGGCTCTTTTCCTTACTCTTTGGCTTAGCAAAGGAAGTACAATCTTAAATATAAGAATGCATTATCACTATAGAAATAAATCGTGGAAAATGTTTGGCAAAGAAAAGGTATGTTCAATCCGCAACTAATGTAACGAATATTAGAAGCCATCCACAAATATTACACTTGTAAAGGGCGCGGAAAGTTCGTAAGATTGTGACATTGACATCACAGTCTTTCGTTAAAATAAAAGCAGTAAAAATCAGCGGATAATATTTTGACGTTATTTTGAAATTAAATATTTCGCGTTCATAACGTAAAATTAAATTTATATATATAAACTTAAATATATTAAATTCCAATTTAAATTTCAAAATACTATTGTTTTCAATTAATCTTTCATATTAATATTTTATTATTATTGTATAGATATTTATCATACAGAATAAGTAAACTAATCATTTTATGCTCACAAATATTATTAAAACACATTGTTAAAGCTTAAAAATAAAAATTGAAATATGATCTATAATGTAGTGCTTTGTTTTCTGAACTGCAAGTAGTATATGTTTATGTAATATAGCGTGACATGTAGCAAGGAGGGGGAAGGATGGGGGGTATGGTGAAGTGTGAGACACATGGGACAAAAAAATGAAGTAGGGGGTAAAGATTTTTGAAAAAAAAAATAATATATATATATATATGCGACATCATTTATGGACAGATATTTGATCATATTTTGGTTAAGTGTTCTGTCCCTGTCCGCAGACACTCGCGACATAATGCTATTCCTATGGGGAGGCGGTTTTCTAATAACTCTTTCGCAATTTGGCATTTTTAAATGTATTTCCATTGGATAGCTGAGACCCCTCTCAAGATCGCTCATTGATTACTTTTTCGATTTTGGGCGCAGATATTTTCAATAAGTTACTTTCACTTTCTAAACCGGTTTTGGAAGTGAAAGTAACTTTATAAAAATATATCTGCGACCAAAATCGAAAAGGTAAAAAGTAATCAAGGAGCATTTTGAGAAGGACGTCAGCTATCCAATGCAAACATATATATATTTAAAGATGTTAAAATGCGAAAGAGTTATTAGAAAAATGTCACCCCATAGGAATAGCTTTAGCTCGCGAATGTCTTCGCGGACAGGACCAGGACCCTTAAGATTTTAATAACAGAAAACACAGAAAATTTATGTGAAAAATGAGTCATAAAAAAAATAAATAAATAAATAAATAAAACTTCGTTTTCAATACGAATACATATTGCAAAACAAACTCCACATCTAAAACCAGGCCGAATTCGATTCATAGTTGTATTAGTTTAAACTTTTGTATATTTTGTGGGCATATTTTAATATACTAAGTAATCAGTTTTCATAAATAAATGCATACATTACACATTTATAACCAAATAACTTTTATAGAGCAGTTATAAATTCCTTTGTCTTTAATATTTATAATAACGTTAAAAAATGAAATTCTTACAACTACTCGGAACTGCATTTTATACTCAGCCCAAAATTTACTCGAGTATGCCGAGAACCGAATACTCGGTATGACCTCAATTAATTACACTTAGAAATATAAGATTTAAGAAATATGTTTCATGTTTTTATTTAAAATACACAAGACAAAAAAAAAAAAAAAAAAAAAAAAAATCCTATTAATATTTTATAATTGTTAAAATATTAATTATTAAATATACATAATATGACAAGTTACAAGTATTTGCATAAATGCATAGTTTGAGCAATTTATACAACCTTAAGATATTTAGTAAGATTGACAATTTTTGAGCAATTAAAACAAGTTTCTTGATTTTAATCGCTACTGTCTTTGTTAAAATTGGTTTTGATTGAGCAAAATTACAACTCTGACTTGATTTGAATACTTTTTTTTATAATTGAAAGTATGTTTTTATTATCTTCGGTTTAAGTGATTAACGTAACAATTGATATCATTTGGTAGATAATTATTACAAACAGAAACGATTTATTTTCTTATTTAAAACATTTTCCAACATGGTTAAGGGTCATTCCACATGAATTCAACCAATGGGTGTTGCATCATAGTCACAGATTTTTTTTTTAATTTTATCATAGATAGACATAGTAGTGAAACCCTCAAATCTGAAATTTAAAAGTAATTTTCACAATATTGGCCGAGATATGGCCATTTGAAAACTGGCCATTTTTACGAAATGGCGGCCATCTTGGAATTGTATCACTGTCTAAATATGGCCATAACTTGACAACTAATGGCTCAAACTTTATATATCTGGTACCAATTTGAAGCTATTTGTACAAAGAATGAATATTTCACATCAAAACAATAATAAATTTTCATTTTTTTACTTTTTATTATGTGCAAAGTGAAAATTTCACCCCAAAAAAGGGCAGATTGTAATGGCTCATAAAAAAAAATGAATCATCATGAATTTTTCTGAAACTTGGTAAAAACGTTGCTCCATCTGTGTGCTTTAAATAAAAAAAAATTGGAAAGGTAAAACTTGTTGTTTTAAAATAAATGGTTTTTTACAGATAAGGTGTCATTAACCAAATAATGATATTTTTAGAATCTGTGAGCATTCCTGATTCAAAAAATAATGGTTAAAATAAAATTTTCTAACATCTAAATTAATGTAAAAATATAATCAAAACCTCATTTGTACTAATTTTGTAGAAATCTGCCCCCAGCCCCCCTCCCCCCCCCCAAAAAAAAAAAAAAAAATAGACAATTCAAAAAATTTTACACTGAAAAAGATAAGAAAATAATTAAGGAATATAATGTATAATTATAAAATACCTATAAATGCAGTGCATATATATATGATAATTTACTTCACATATAGGAGCGAGTGGGGTGGAATGGGGCAGTAGGTTTTTCTCTTTAAGTATCATTCTAAATATTTCATCAATCACACATTAGGTGAAGTAATGGTACCCCAATCTTCAGTTGAAAAAAGTAGCTGATTTACATAAGCTTGCAATTATATAAAGAAAAAGATTATTTCAAAAATGAAAAGTAAATTTAGTTCATATACTTTTTACGCTTTCTGTATATAATGATTTGATTATGCATAGATGTAACAGTTTCTCTATATATGGAACATTATACTGTAAAATTAGAGAGGTAAAATTTGTTGTTTTAAAAATGGTTTTCTACATATAAGATGTCATTGACCCAAATAATGATTATTTTAAAATCTGTAAGTATTCTTAATTTAAGAAATATTGGTTAAAATGAAATTTTCTAGCATCTAAATTAAAGTATTGTGTTTATATTATATAATTCAATAAAGAAATATCAATTTGCAGTTATTTACACTAAATATTTATTTTTACAGTACTTTTTATTTCATTTCATTCAAAATATGATAATATAACTCTCAAAACATATTTACATAAATTTTTTAAATACCTTACTATGGAATGCATGAAAAAAAAAGGCACATAATATTTTCTCCAGAAATGTTGGAGAAATACTAGCTGTAAATTACAGAGTTAAATTATTCAATTGTGTAATTTAAATACAATAAATATATATAAATGAGTTAATTGAGTTGACATTTGTTATTTTTTGTTCACACTGAATTAAAATTTATATGAACAAAAATCTAGATATGATGAGACAAAAAAATAAATAACAATAATATAATACAAATCCAGGGCAAAACATTGAATATGATGAGAAATAAGCCAAAGTTTAAAATTACACATGGAACAAATCTAGACAAAATAAGAAGAAAATATTTACTTACATGCATATAACTTTATAATATAGCAGTTTTTTCTTCAGATTTAAGCTAAAATGGATTTAATTAGTTTTAAAGTTTAAAAATAATTCTTGAATTGTTCGAGTTTCCTCTGGTGGAGCAGTATATGTTCTTCCTGTAGCAGTTAAAGGAATAGACACTTCTTTTATTATTTGTTCATACGGAATCCAACAAACATCTGAGGATTTTGGCCATGAATA
The DNA here is from genome assembly GCA_964019185.1 of Maratus speculifer. NCBI lineage: Eukaryota > Metazoa > Arthropoda > Arachnida > Araneae > Salticidae > Maratus > Maratus speculifer. Next base: position 201,827,009 of record OZ025298.1, read on the forward strand.
TGAAGAATTGGGGCCATTAGGATGCATGAACATAATTTTATAGTCGTTCAGTTCTTCACAGTAATCTAAAATTTTCCCAATCCACCAATTTATCCCATATACACATGCAACATATTGTTCACTTTTAAATGTCAATGGTCTGACAATTTCACTGATTCCCAAAGGAATTACTCAAGTTTCTTGGACATTATGATGCAAGATTACATCATACTTTAATTATAGCCAATTAAGAAGCAGATGATGTAAAGCAGCAATCTTTTCTTTAAATTGCATCAGCTCATATAGAACATGATGCAAGATAGCATCATACTTTGATTATAGCCAATTAAGAAGCAGATGAAGGTACAGTAGCAATCTTTTCTTTAAATTGCATCAGCTTATATAGAACATGATGCAATATTACATCAGCTTATAGAAACATAATGAAATTTTTACATCATGTTTTGAATTCAAAATTTAAAATTTTGAATTCATGTTTTGATTCTTGAAATAATCTTTTTCTTTATATAATTGCAAGCTTGTGTAAATTAGCTACTTTTTTCAACTGAAGATTGGGGTACCATTACTTCATCTAATATGTGATTGATGAAATATTTAGAATGATACATAAAGAGAAAAACCTACTGTCCCATTCTACCCCACTTGCCCCTATATGTGAAGTAAATCACCATATGTATGCATTGCATTTATAGGTATTTTATAATTATACATTATATTCCTTAATTATTATCTTATCTTTTTCAGTGTAAAATTTTTTGAATTGTCTAATTTTTTTTTTGGGGTGGGGGGTGGGGGGGGAGGGGGGCTGGAGGCAGATTTCTACAAAATTAGTACAAATGAGGTTTTGATTATACTTTTACATTAATTTAGATGTTAGAAAATTTTATTTTAACCATTATTTTTTGAATCAGGAATGCTCACAGATTCTAAAAATATCATTATTTGGTTAATGACACCTTATCTGTAAAAAACCATTTATTTTAAAACAACAAATTTTACCTTTCCAATTTTTTTTTATTTAAAGCACACAGATGGAGCAACGTTTTTACCAAGTTTCAGAAAAATTCATGATGATTCATTTTTTTTATGAGCCATTACAATCTGCCCTTTTTTGGGGTGAAATTTTCACTTTGCACATAATAAAAAGTAAAAAAATGAAAATTTATTATTGTTTTGATGTGAAATATTCATTCTTTGTACAAATAGCTTCAAATTGGTACCAGATATATAAACTTTGAGCCATTAGTTGTCAAGTTATGGCCGTATTTAGACAGTGATACAATTCCAAGATGGCCACCATTTTGTAAAAATGGCCAGTTTTCAAATGGCCATATCTCGGCCAATATTGTGAAAATTACTTTTAAATTTCAGATTTGAGGGTTTCAGTACTATGTCTGTCTATGATAAAAATGAAAAAAAAAAAATCTGTGACTATGATGCAACAAGTTTTCCTTAAATTGGTTGATTTCACGTGGAATGACCCTTAAATAATTTTTTAAAGCTTATCTTTTGCGAGTATGTTAAGTTTCAATTGCCATGAAATATAAAGTATATATTAGTCATTTCAAGTCAACCTTTTCCTGACATTAGTTACTTATTTTCATCCTACAATCACAATCGATCAGAATAAGATAATTATTAAGCAGCAGTTCCCAAAAATTAAACAAAAGCTGAATAAACGCGTAGTTTTTGTATAGCCAGGTGTGTCTGAAAACAAGAATAAAATTTGGATTTGCGACTCAATCCAATTCCCTGAGACAAGATAAAATCTCATGAGATTTGCCTAGTTTGTAAAGGAAAAGAATATTTTTATAAATCTATACTGCTAGCCACAACCTTTTTTTTTTCTTTTTCGGGCGGGATACATTTGATAATTTTAATAAAGCAAATTGTCAAATACTAAGGGGAAAAAGGGTTACATGTACGAATTCAACTAAGAATTAGAAGGATGCACTGAATATTCAGTATGGCCTTATATTAAACTATTCGGTTCAGCCGAATATCAATATGTACCTAACTCTTTAAGGCTATCTTCTTCAGGGTTGGCATGATTTAAATCAACTGACTTTTTTTTTTAAATCATTTGATTTAAATCAATTTTTTTTTTTTTTTCATTTTGAAGTTAGTCAGCACAGAAATAAGAAATAGGTGTAAATAAGTAACAGGTGTTTTTCTGGTATTTTCAGGATTGCTATGAGAAAGAATGTGGCAGGTACAGGTTAGGTTAAGTCCAGCTGTCCCTCTCCTAATCCTTTAATTGTTTGTTCTTTTGTAATAAACTTTAGATGATGAGGCGAAACACAGAAACATTTTATATAAATCATTTTGTTTGCCAATCTTGGCAACTAAATTATTTGAATGTTTTTTGTTTCACAAGTAAATAATTAAACAAATTCATTAATGTTCACTAAAAAATCGGATACTACGTGCAAGGAACAAGTTTTAAAACTTGCCATATTACACTGTTAAATTTCAATCAAAGCTTACGAATTTTTAAAATTTTTGGATAAAAAGTTAGAAAATGTATTAGATAAAAATAGCTGAGTTGTCAAGTCTCCTTATTTTTGACATATTTCTCCTAATTTTTGACACTTTTTAAATATTCTGTTATTTAACAATCAAATGTGCTGCGATTCAGTGAGAAAAGCTCTAGTACAGGTGTAATTGTTCTTTAGTATATGTTTGACCAATAGTGTTTCATGTGATGAATTACACCCAGATTCATTATAAACTATGAATCTTTAAGGTTTGTTATTGTTACTATGGTCATGTATTGAATTAATAATAATCTGTCTCTATTAAGATTTTTTTATAATCTTTACTGTAGTTTTATATAAGTTAATGAGTAACAAAACATCCCTCTTTTTTATAATATTTAATCAAATTAAAAATATTAAAACATCCTAAACATCATATTCTTAAATGTGTTCTACATGTAAGGAATACATACTTTCCTTATTCAGGGCTTGAAATTCAATTTTTCGAAGGAGGGGCTCCCTACCAACATTTATAAATGGAAGGGAGTTTGGCTGTTTGGGAGGGAGAAAAAATGTTTAAAATCCACCATTATTTTATGTGCTATTTAAAGAATTACCAGAATACAGACATAAAAAAATATCACTGAAGCAATTTTTATCAACAATTCAGAATAATTATGCGAAATGTGTAAAAAAAACTTTTATACTGTCTAGTTTTTACTGGTGGTAAATTCCCTCCCGGTGCTAATTATTTTTGCCACAGGTCTAATTATTATTTTAATAATAATTAATAAAACTTCTAATTAATTTAAAAAATTTATATTTATAATTTATAATTAATGATTAATAATTATAATTAAAAATGTTATTTTTCTGTATTTTAAATGTGCAAGATACAAATTTAATCATAAAATAATACTTATTTGAGTGTAGAAGATAAGAAGTATCACTATTGTTTGCATTTCTTTAAAAAAGGGGCAAGTCAAATTCATCAAAAAAGATTTTCTTAAAAAATGTATACTTTGTTGAGTAAAGGGATAATTTTTGGTTAATATATGGCTGCTTTCAGGAACTGCACTCACTCAGAAAGATTTGGAGCGGTCAAAAACTGATTTTGGAGCAGCAAAGAAAAAAGAAATATATTGAAGCAAGAAAATTAGTTTGTTGAACAGAAAAATGAACTCCCCATTATATTATTTTTTGGGGGAGGAAGGAGGGAGAGGTTCCCTTTGACGAAAGTTGCATTTTTTCGCTATCTTTTGATGAAATCTGTCTTTTTTTACTATCTTTTCACGAAATTTGCCGTTTTTTCGTGAATTTTCTGAGAAAAATTGCCGTTTTCTCGCGATCTTTTGATGAAATCTGATGTTTTATCGCGATTTTTTTTTTACGAAAATTGCCGTTTTTCGCGATATTTTCGGGAAATTTGTTGTTTATAGTGAATCTTTTGTCAAAATTTGTCGTTTTTTGCGATTTATGGACGAAATTTGATGTTTTTTCGTGAATTTTCTGAGGAAATTTGCTATTTTTTCGCGATCTTGTGATGAAATCTGATGTTTTATCGCGATTTTTTTTTAACGAAAATCGCCGTTTTTCGTGATATTTTGGGGAAATTTGTCATTTATAGTGAATCTTTTGTCAAAATTTGTCGTTTTTTGCGATTTTTGGACGAAATTTGACGTTTTTTCGCGACTTTTTTGACGAAAACTGCCGTTTTACAGAATTCTGTGACGAAATTAGGCATTCTTTCGTGAATCTTTTGACGAAATTTGCCGGAAACTAATTGTTTTTTCGCGATCTTTTAACAATATTTGCCGTTTTTTAGCAAACTTTTACGAAATCACGCGTCTTGTGAAACGTGCAAGAGCTGTTTCTTTTGTGTGTCATCTCCGATCTTTCGAGTAATTTATGCGCGTCCGCGGCATCACTGTTTCATAATTTTTGGAATTGAATGCGTTATTTTTTTGTGGGGGGGGGGGGGGGGGGGGGAGTGGAAATTCCGAACAGAATCACCTCTATTTCGCCGCGGAAAATACAACGAAACTCATCAATTGATTACAGGAAAAAAAAAAATTGCAAAATTTGTCAATCAGTCGCGGAAAAAATGGTGATTTTCCGCTGTAAAAAAACTCGCAAAATGTGTCGATTACTCGCACGAAAATATCATAAAAATCGCAAAATGGTCGTGGGAGTTGATCATAGTTTCAAAATGCAAAATTTTTTGGGCGGGAGCCTCCCGTCCACGTTATTCTTTTGGGCGGAATTTCGAAATTTTGGGCGCGAAACCCGCCATCCCGCCCTAAAATTCAAGCCCTGTTATTCAAGTAAGAATGATAGATTTCTTTTTAATCTTCAGTAATAACTAAGCAATATTGAAACTTAAACTTTTACTAAAGATGTTTACATCACCCAATTAACAAGTTTTCATTGACAAAAATATCTCCTGATTTCTGAAATAAAATCTCCTGATTTTTAACTTTCAGAATTTGTCAAATCTGAGATAGAATTACAAAATTTAAAGCAAAATATGAACAAGCTATTAATGGCTGTCATTTTGCTTGAGTTTTATTAAGTCCCTCTGTTTTAAATTGAAATGAAATTTCTTTTAGTGTAGAGGAAAATAATGAAGATTTGGCATTCATTAAAGAAAATTGTCCAAATCTTCTCACCACTGTAGCACATTTTCAAGCAAAAAATGGCCCATTCCAAAAATTACCATTGCTTGAGAAAAAAGTTTCAGATATTATGACAGATTATGATGGGTGAAAGTCCTTTTATATAATGGGAGGTAAAGAGATAATCAGCGAAATTGAAATTGAATTTATTTACCAAATAATAACAGCCGTGGCTTCATCTGCTGGAGTAGAAAGACAATTTTCTTCTTTTGGGCTAGTTCATTCAAGCCTTCGTAATAAATTAGGAGTAGACAAAGCTTCTAAATTAGTGTTTTTGTTCAAACAATTAAATACCTGATTTATTTCTATTTGCTTAAAAACTATTGAATTAATTGTGATTTCTATCCCTTAATAAATAGCTTGCATTAAATGAATATTTAATTTGTCTTTTAAATTTTACCATTTTCTATTCATTTACAACCTATTTAAGTTTATTTCTTATTTAGTGTGCACAATTCAATTACAAAATATTAGAATAGCTTTAGATTAAAGCCTAGATGTTTAATTTTTAGTACCAATCAGTAACTAGAATATAGTGTTTACAGAACTATATAATTATTTCTTATATTATTTTTATAAATTATAAAAATTATTTATTCCTTTTTTAGTTATTTTTATTAAAAAAAACTGCTCCATGTATTGTAAAAACATAAAAACACAATAATTAAAAATAGAATTCTAAAAAAAATCAAATAAATCCGATTTAAAAAAAAAAAAATCGGATTTAAATCAAATAAATCCGATTTTTTTGATTTTTTTAAAAAAATCATGATTTTTTTCTAACCCTGATCTTCTTATTGATCTGCTCAATAAGCGGAAAATGTTTTGACACATTTACAAATTTATTTTTTAACGGACCATGGAAGTGATTAACTCAGTTTTATATTTTTTCTTTATTAACCATTTGAAAAATGGTTGTTGTTTTCGGGAGAATGGACCCGATGATGTTACCACTTTTGAATGATGTTACCACTTTTGAATGATGTTACCACTTTTGAATTTAAATTAAATTCTTTATTTTTAGAAGAATTTTTATTTGAATTTAAATTAAATTCTTTACTTTTAGAAGAATTTTTATTTGAATAGTAAATTAAAATGGTTAAAATCATTGTAATAAAGGAGAAAACTAACAAATTTAAAAATGGGTAGACGGAAATTAACAGATACGGAAAAAGCCGAAGCCAAAGAAATGAATGAACGTGAATATCGCATTCAATGATATTAAACACAGTCAACATGTATAAGTTGCTTATTAGTTTGGCGATTCGTATCATTTGGCGAAATTGGTCGACGGGATAACTGAGTAATACTGTATTTGGTTTGGCGCAAAAACGTCTTTCAATGCAGAAAATGATAAAATCAAAAGATTATTGAGCCGCTGAAAACCAATTACGTGTTGAAAGGCGATCACGAAAAAGGAAGCAATTTAATGCCGAACCGATTAATTGTAAAACATCATGTCGCCAGGGCGACCAATCCACTAGCCATGGCGTTTTACTATCGGTCGGTTCTAACCAGGAAAATTTGAGTGCCAATAGTGATTCTAACAAGCCGGAAAATGTTATAGCTATTACTCTTGATTTTCCACCACCTAAAAAGAAAACTAAAAAGCAATCGGCTTGGGAAAAACTGGGAAAAAACTTTTTTGATTCGATGTCCGATGGACCCATTCACAGATGCATGTGCTGCGATCGATTTTGGTTTAAAACCTCCATCACCAAAATTCTGCTCTGTAAAATCAAACAATATATGCCAAAGTCTTACAAGTATAACAGTATATGCCAAAGCTGTATTTTAATAATGATTACTTTTGCACCAACAATGTTAAATAGTTTGAAATGTTTCTTTCGTCGCCAACTTTTATGCTTGGCGACAATAGAGTGATATAACTTAAACGAACCGTACCTTCAAATTGCAGCATGTATAAAGTCATTTATAGCAGTGGCACGGATAATACACAATAAAACAACTGGTATTTAGCTTAAAATGATAGATGAATGTATCGAGTGAAACATTTTTCAAATGGTTGGGGAAATTTCTTAAATTACAATTTTTTTTTATTTTTTTTTATTTTTTTTTTTTAATAAATTTTACCTATTAAGTTTTTTAACCATTTGAAAAATGGTTGTTGTTTTCGGGAGAATGGACCCGATGATGTTACCACTTTTGAATGATGTTACCACTTTTGAATGATGTGGTCACTTTTGAATTTAAATTAATTTCTTTACTTTTAGAAGAGTTTTTATTTGAATTTAAATTAAATTCTTTACTTTTAGAAGAATTTTTATTTGAATAGTAAATTAAAATGGTTAAAATCATTGTAATAAAGGAGAAAACTAACAAATTTAAAAATGGGTAGACGGAAATTAACAGATACGGAAAAAGCCGAAGCCAAAGAAATGAATGAACGTGAATATCGCATTCAATGATATTAAACACAGTCAACATGTATAAGTTGCTTATTAGTTTGGCGATTCGTATCATTTGGCGAAATTGGTCGACGGGATAACTGAGTAATACTGTATTTGGTTTGGCGCAAAAACGTCTTTCAATGCAGAAAATGATAAAATCAAAAGATTATTGAGCCGCTGAAAACCAATTACGTGTTGAAAGGCGATCACGAAAAAGGAAGCAATTTAATGCCGAACCGATTAATTGTAAAACATCATGTCGCCAGGGCGACCAATCCACTAGCCATGGCGTTTTACTATCGGTCGGTTCTAACCAGGAAAATTTGAGTGCCAATAGTGATTCTAACAAGCCGGAAAAAATGTTATAGCTATTACTCTTGATTTTCCACCACCTAAAAAGAAAACTAAAAAGCAATCGGCTTGGGAAAAACTGGGAAAAAACTTTTTTGATTCGATGTCTGATGGACCCATTCACAGATGCATGTGCTGCGATCGATTTTGGTTTAAAACCTCCATCACCAAAATTCTGCTCTGTAAAATCAAACAATATATGCCAAAGTCTTACAAGTATAACAGTATATGCCAAAGCTGTATTTTAATAATGATTACTTTTGCACCAACAATGTTAAATAGTTTGAAATGTTTCTTTCGTCGCCAACTTTTATGCTTGGCGACAATAGAGTGATATAACTTAAACGAACCGTACCTTCAAATTGCAGCATGTATAAAGTCATTTATAGCAGTGGCACGGATAATACACAATAAAACAACTGGTATTTAGCTTAAAATGATAGATGAATGTATCGAGTGAAACATTTTTCAAATGGTTGGGGTAATTTCTTAAATTACAATTATTATTTTTTTTTTTCTTTTTTTTTTTTTTTAAATCACGTGAAAATGCAATTTTCACCCCAGTTTGAGCTGGTTTTTCTTCTCTAAATCTTTTGAAAATCCGGAATTTAAAAATAATTTAGCAGAGATATAAACCAAATTAAAAAAATTTAAAGACGTAAAATATTGTTTAAACGAAATTTAAAATGCTGAATCATTAATAAATCATAATAGAAAGAAAATTGAATTCCAAAAATATTATGAATGTCAAATGAACAAAACCTTAATAACACAAGCCCTTAAATTGGCAAAAAAAAAATTCTTAATTAAATGCATCTTAATATGAAAACTTCATTTTCCAGCACCGAAGATCGAACTAAGAACTTTATTTACTAGCGTGATGTTTTATCTCCAAGCTACGAAGTCTACACATAAAAACGTTGAAATTAAGGTTCTCTTGTAAAATTTAAATCACAAATGAACGGATAATTAAAATAATATACTTTTTCAAAATTTTATAATTTGTCGTGTGACAGGTATTCAGCTGTAAGTACACAAAATTTGAAGTCTCTGACGTATACAGTTTTTGTGTACGGACTCCGTGACGGACAGAAAAGAACAGGGTTTCGCCAAGAGAAACGCGTACTACAATTGAAAATACATTTCCAGCAATTATTATTGAAAATAGGCTTCAATAAACAGGGATGCCACTCAGAAAATAGCAAAAAAGAGGAAATTATACATAAAGTAAAATTTACGACATTTTTCACAACATTTATGCGTGAATTTTGTAAATTATATTGTTTATAACAAACTAAATAAAGAACTACAGCTTTTTTGTTGTAAACTTTTAATTTAAAAGAGTAATTAAAAATCATTTTTCTTTAGTTCACAGTATTTTACATCAATTAAGGTAACCCAGCAACAAGTTCAGTGAGGAATTTTATGTATTGCATCATTTTAAACCAATTCAAGTAACCAAGCAATAGATTTGATGATTATACCATGAGTGAATAGCAAAATTTTGCATTGTTTTTTTTTTCTTTTATGGACGAAAATAGATGTTTTATTTCATGATCATTTGACAAAAATCGTCGTTTTATTTCGCGATCGTTCGACGAAAATCGCCGTTTCACATCGCGATAGTTTGACGAAAATCAAAGTTTCACATCATGATCGTTTGACGACAATCATCGTTCCACATCGCGATCCTTTGACAAATATCGACGTTTCACATTGCGATCGTTTCGTTTCGCGATCCTTTGACGAAAATCGCCGTTTTATTTAGCGATCGTTTGACAAAAATCGCCGTTCACAAAAATCACCGTTCCGTTTCGCGATCGTCTGACGAAAATCATCATTCCACATCGCGATCCTTTGACAAAAATCGCCGTTTCACAGAAACCACCGTTTCGCAAAAATCAGTTTCGTTTCGCGATCGTTTGACGAAAATCGCCGTTTTACATCGCGATTGTTTGACGAAAATTGCCTTTTTATTTAGCGATCGTTTGACGAAAATCACCGTTTCACATTGCAATCCTTCACGAAAATCACCGTCTCGTTTCGCGATCGTTTGATAAAAATTGCTGCTTTATATCGTGAGTGATGAAAATAGCCTTTTTTTCGACCTTTTAACGAAAATCGCTGTTATATTTCGCGATCTTTTAACGAAAATCACTGTTATATTTCGCGATCGCTTAACGAAAAAGGCTGTTTTATTTCGCGATCGTTCGACGAAAATCGTTATTTTATTTCGTGATCGCTTAACAAAAATGATGAATTCTTAAAAAAAAAAAAAAAGCGGAAATCCGTTTTTTGGCGGAAAAGTGGCATCCCTGAATAAATCAACTTCATCTAAAACTTTTTTTTTTTTTTTTTTTTTTTTTTTTTTTTTTTTTTTACGTGTCTGTAAATGAACAATATATTCTATGCACATCATATTCCACAGTATGCACTGTATCTTACACGGGGTGATTGATATATATACTAAATTTAAATGTGTTTAAAATAAAGTAATATCATTAAAATATACTGTAAACAATTTTGGTATGTTAGCACGCAGATAAAATATGCTGAATATGAGAACTTAAAAAAACAACAACAATCACGCTTCCTTTCAAGTAGAAAATGGGATTCTCTTGCTTCGAAAGTGAAATTTTAATCTTATCTAAATAGTAAGAGTTATGAGATATTACGCTTTCGACATAAGGACGATTTGTAGGAATCAGCATAGAATCAGGGATAACTCTACCGGCAACTGATAACATGAAACAAAGAGGTCAAAAGATAAACCCAATACGTATCTCATCTATCCCTTTCGCAAACTCAAGTTCTTAAAGGGCGTTTCTTTTTTTTTTTTTTAAACATTACTCATTTCTTTACAAACACTTGTAAAACTAGAAACGAGATGTTTTCAAGCAAAAATGACAAAATTGGAAAGAAGGGGGGAAGGGACGGCATCTAACACGATTTTTCATTTTCCACAAATGTTCAGGATTTGAAGTAGCACATGAGGTCACGCGAACCGTGCACTAGTGATGGGCGATTTCGATTTTTTAAATCGATTTAATCGATACCACAGCCAACTCGATTTAATCGATACTTTAAAATTTTTAATCGATTTCTCTGAAAGTAATATAATTTTCATTTTCCTTCAAAAGTCGAAGATAAAATAGACGGATGTGCCAATTCCAAAATTTCAGTGTATTAGTTTCTAAGATAGAAGAATTAAAGAAACCTCAGACCCCCCCCCCCCTTCTACAAAATAGCGTTTTTTGTTGAGTGATGTACACCAAAAATTGATCAGGATCAATTTTTATTAAGTACCAGCTGAATCTGAATTTTGATGAAAATCCATGAAAGCGCGAGATACAGCTATTGCGAAATCATAAAAAATGCAGCATATCAGCACCATAAACCTGTAGGGCAATTTACACCAAGAACTAAATAACACTAATCTATGTCAGAGATTTACTGAATCTGAATTTTGATGAAAATTCGTTCTTGAGATAGCGCTATTGCGTTAATCATGAATAATGCAGTATAGCAGCGCCATCTCTCAAGCGATTTCCACCAAAATGTAATTAGCATCAAATAATATCCAGGACTAATTGAATCTAAATTTTTTATGAAAGTTCGTGCATTAGTTCTTGAGATAAAGCTAAAATGGAAACAGGGGCGTGCGAAAAGAGAACTGCGCCCGGTTCAAAGTTCCAATTTAGCCCCCCCCCCTTCTAACTTTTTCTTGTGATAGGCTAGAAGTGATAATAGTAGTAAAAATTTGGCGCCCCCTAAATTTCCGTGCTCGGAACGACCGCTTCCTTTCGCCCCCCCCCCCCCTTTCACATGGCGCTCAGTGGAAATTGTGAAAAATTCAGTATAGCAGCGCCATTTGAGAAGCTATATACATCAAAATGCAAAAAACATCAATTCATGTCAAGGACTAACTGGATATAAAATGTAATGAAAATCCGTTCATTCGTTATTCAGATATAGCTGTTGCGCAAATCTCAAAAAATGCAGCATAGCAGCGCCACCTGTTAGGCTATATGCACCAAAAATTAATTAGATTCAGTTTATATCAAGGTCAAACTAAATCTAAAGTTTTGTGGTATTCCGTAAATTTTTTCTTGAGATAGAATGGTCAGAAATTTTTGTCGTATACAGACTCCCAGAGTGACAGACACACAGATATTTCTTAAAAACCATGAAATCGTGTTAAAGACCTTCTAAAATATATAAATCCATCAAAAACGGGAAGTCAAAATTTTTCACGAATCTGATACTCTCTTCTTGTAAAGTTACAAAAGAAAGTAAAAATGTAAAATCGATTCTGCCCGTAAGATCGATCTTTAGATTCGATGTCGATCTTTAGATTCGATGTCGATCTTTAGATTCGATGTCGATTTTTTTTTTTTTCCTAGGCTAAATCAGTATTGAATGCAGGTTCTTTTCTGCGACACCGGAGGGCGAAATTTTAAAATGGAGGGCCAAAATCCAAAATCACAGTCAGGTGTGATCCAGCGACCTCATTGGTCGTGTGGTATAGGTGAAAATCACGAACGTGTTTCTCCATTTGAAAAAGAGAGGGGTAAAGTAATTTTGAAGCAATTGTTACCGTCTGTTCTTATTTACGATAAACCAACGAAATTAACTCAATTAAGATATTTTGATGACATTATATAAAATGAGAGTGAAAAATTGATTATAAATGAAAACAGATAAGATTTACATCAAAATTGACGCTACGATTTTTTTTTTTTTTTCGAAAAAAGGATTAAGGCGACATTTCGCCTACGGTTAAGAGATTGTTCTCTGAAAAGGACGCGACTCAAATGACCAATGAGGTGTTTAAGATTTCACCGGACTGTGATGTTGGCCCTCTATTTTAAAATTTCGCCTCCGGAGGAAGGCATCATGTTTTACAGCTCTGTAAGAGAGGGGGAATCGCAATTTGTGCATTAAAAAGCATAAAATCTCATAATTTCTGGGGGGGGGGAGGGGTAATCCCCTGCGGGCCACCTCATTAATTCAACACTAGGTTAAATCGTTATATTTTTGTTTAGAAGCCCAGTTATTTGAAGTATTAGTTTATTATGTTTTATTTTTCACGCTCGTCTCTTCTAATCCCCCCCCCCCCCTTCCGCGTCAGTTTTAACTTACAGGGTCGTTCGAAATATGCATACAGTTTTAAAAATGTCCAATTCTCGGTCTATTTTATTTTAGATCCACATTTTAAATCCTTGACAAAAGATAAAGGGTCGCCCTTCCGCCTGTTTGGGGTTTATCTGCGCCCCGCCGGGGGGGCATATTTTTTTGTTTCTTCAAAAGGAACAAAAATTTTTTTTGAGGGGGGGCTTGCAATTTCCCCCAATATACACCTTAAAATTTCGCTCATTTAATTTTCTATCATTTTTAACTTAAAAGTTTAAGCTACATGGCACCCCCAGAGCTGTGGACCCTTCCCCCCCCTGTCGATCACTCACCTAATTTTGCTTATTTCTTTACTTCATTTCAATCTTTAAAAGGCTATAACTTTGCTTCTATGGGGTCGCCCTTCCGCCCGTTTGGGGTTTATCTGCGCCCCGCCGGGGGGCATATTTTTTTGTTTCTTCAAAAGGAACAAAAAAATTTTGAGGGAGGGGGGGGGGCTTGCACCCTCCCCCAATATACACCTTAAAATTTCGCTCATTTAATTTTCTACCATTTTTAACTTAAAAGTTTAAGCTACATGGCACCCCCAGAGCTGAGGACCCCTCCCCCCGCCCCCCCCCCCTGTCGATCACTCACCTAATTTTGCTTATTTCTTCAATTCATTCCAATCTTTAAAAGGCTATAACTTTGCTTCTATAGGGGTTACAGTTGATGAGAAAAATTCTAGTATAGCTAATCATTTCTCGCCGTTCTTTTTGCTATTCCAGTTTCCCGGCTTTCCCTATAGGACCTTTTTTTTGGGGGGGGGGGGGGGGCAGAGGGGGTTTTTCTCATTTCTTGATACAATATGTCTATTGAAAGCTTATGCTTCCTACATTACAAATCTAGCATAAAAAATTTTCTCCCATCATTTCAGGTCACGTTACGGACCCATAATGTATTAAAATTTTAATTTTTCAAACTTCTTCAAAGAAAGAAGAAAAAAAAAAAAAAAAAACATTGATACATATCAACGAAACTGGGGTTCGAACCCACAATCGTTTGATTGCACACGTAATCCCTAAGCTTATTGGCCACCGAGTACTCAGCAGCGCTATTATTTATTTAGATTGTCATATTTAAATTCGTAATATCTTTTGAATGGAATGTCCGATTTGAATAATTCAAAAAGTAATCTACAGATATTGTAACAGGCATTAATACAAAATGGTTTATTTGGATAAGGATTAAGCTATCGATAGTATGGTCTAATTTTGGTTGGTGTATTTATCGCGTTTTAAAATGTAAGAAAGTAGTTATAGTGAGATACTACAATAGTTAACTACATATGGTATCGCGCGTTTTTTTTTTTTTTTTTTTTTTTTTTTTTAAATAGATATTAATATGTTCTTTAATATTATAGAACCTTTTTTTATACATTTAAAAGTATTTCCTGGCGATTCAAAAAATACACACGTAATTGTTCAAGGTTTCACTTCTATCCCCCCCCCCTCCTTCCTCACCAATCTTAACTTACAGGTTCGTTCAAATTATGACTGCGATTTTTAAAAAGTCTAATCCTCGTTCTATTTTGTTATAAATCCATATTTTGAAACCTCACTAAAGATACATTTGGGCCGGGATCGCCCCAGGGCCGTAGCTAGAAGTGAATGATAGGGGGGGCTCAAGAGAATGTAGGGGGGGCTAAAAAGAATGTTTGGGGGGGGGGGTCATAATTTTTTTTTCTCTCTCTCTAACATAGAAAGATAAATTAGTGCATATTCACATTGTAGGTACTATGTTTCTCATTAAACTGTTGTAATAACTTCATTTTATGCTAAGAAACGTATAGGATGATGAAAATTTTGAGTGTTTAATTGATGCAAAATTAAACATGTTAGATCCATATGTAAAAATAGGATGAGGGAGCGTTGAAACACTTATTTTAGGTACAATTTAGTAACTCTTTAAAACTGTGAAAGGGTCTCAAAACTAAATTAGATTTTTGAACAGAATTTCATTAAGTATTTGGAACATTTAGTGACCTTGGAACTTTTCCAGGGGGGGGGGGGGCTCAAAATATTTTAGGAGGGGCTGAGCCGCCCATAGCACCCCCTTAGCTACGGCCCTGGGTCGCCCTTCTGTCCGTCTGGGATTTACCTTGCCCCCCTGGGTGGCGGGCATATTTTTTGTTTCATCCACACCATCTCATGTAACATACCGTTATAAAGCTTTTATCTCCTCGTTTTTTTTTTCTGTTACTACCCCTCTCTCCACCTAGTTACATGCTCTTGGCACTTTTTATAGTTTCAAAGAGTGCATGTTTCCAGCAAGCCACCCCATGAATTCAACACTAAGTTAAACACTATATTTTTGTTTAGAAGCTCAGTTATTTGGGTTATTAGTTTATTATGTTTTTTTCCCAAGTTCTTCCGTTTTAATCCCCCTTCCTCGCCAGTTTTTACTAAATGGGCCGTTCAAAGTATGCATGCAATTTTTAAAATGTCCAATTCTCGTTCTATTTCACTCTCAGAAATAAAACTCTCATTTTTGACGATTCAAAAATTCTTGAACTCCTTTCGTCGTTTTTAACGATCATTTCGTATCAGAATCACGTGACTTTTAACGAAACGTGAACTCTCAAATATTTGACGAAAGTACTTCCTTAATCATGGCCAGATTTGATGAATTTTAAGGAAACTGTCGCGGTAGCTGTTTATAGAAGGACTCGATATTGTACCTCCCCAAATCTTGCGATTTTAGCAAGGATATATTTGCTTGTTTAAAACAGTACTTTAGCGTTTTTCAGAAAATAATGAAATGTAAGCAATTACTCTTGCTACATTAGTTTTTTTTTTTTTTTTTTTTTTTGGGGGGGGGGATGTTTATTACTATTTTTATTTATTTATTTGTAAATTGTATTTCGTTTTGATTTCATTCGAAAAAAAATTACTTCGTTCTACAAAACCGTTCAAAAAGTAAATTTGATCAATAAAATTTCAAAATTCTAAGATCTATTTTATATCCAATATCTACTTTTTTCACTCAAATTAAAAATATATACATATTTTTTCTCTCTCCCCTCTATAAACAGTAAATTGTTAAAATCTTATCCACCTACTTAAAGTAGTAAAATCTCTCCCAATAAGTACTTCATAATTCGTTATTTCTGAGAATCAAACTAACCAGCCCATATTTTAATCATTCCTTAAGCAAATAAATTTCCCCTAGATGTTATTTAATTAAGCCATATTATAATTATTCATTAACTATTAGAAAATCAAAATAATAAATTCGTCTTATTATTTAAAACTTGCAAGATTTATAACAGAATCGATAAAAGTACCATCACAGTTGTAAAAATTCAAACACACACTATAATCCACTTTATGCCTTTATAATCTTACCTGTCTGAGTAATCTGTGGCGTGATCTTACGGCGTCGGACTGCCACACTGTACGTTATGAGTTCGAACCCCGCGTGTGACATGTCTTTTTTTGCTTCTGTCATTGGATACAGGAGCTTCTAAAAAATTCGATAGATGGCAGCACTAGTCCCTTTCTGACGAAATTTTTTGACGATTTGGTATCGTTAAAAGAGTGAGGGAAGTGATTTCATCAATTTGACGAAATATTTGTTCGGAGCATTTCCCAGGAAACTGTTTCGTCAAAAACGAGGAGAATTTCGTGAAATTTGAGTATTCATTTCTGAGTGTGTTTATTGTAAATCCTCATTTTGAAACTTCGACAAAAGATACATTTGGGCTATGGTCGCCTTTCCGTCAAGAGTGGGGTTTACCTGCTCCCTTGGGAATGGGGCATATTTTTTGTTCTTCCAAACTATCTCGTGTAAAATTTGGTTGGTATTAGAAAAAAAAAAGTTTTTTTTTGTCTATACTCCTTGTTCCGCATCCTAGTTACACGCTCTTGGCACTCTTTATACTCGGTTTAATGCCAAGTTACTCAGTGTTGTTATTAGTTGAGTTATGTCTCTCAAATTTGTCGAAGTTTTTGTGTAAGTGACAACCATAAGTGACAATCATTTTAAAATTTAAAACTCTTATTATCCGACTCTAAAATCTGCAATAGCTTAATTCTATGCCCCCCTAAATGGGAATGGGGGGTGGGAGGCGGTAATTACGGTCCTGCTGATTGTCTAAGTTTTGGAATTAGTAATTTGGATCTTCTCTGTGTGAACCTGAATATCGAAATATCGATCCTAGAACTGAGAAATCGATTCTTTTTATGATCGATGTTGTTTTATACGATATCGATTTTAATCGATTCTCAAAATTTCCAGAATCGCCCATCACTAGCCAAAGCACATGCAAATAACTGAAGTATCACATTTCTATGATTGTAAAAGTAAAACTAGTCGTTGGGGGCCACCGTAATACTTTTACCCATCATGGATATGAAAAATATAATGTATGAAAATAAAACATGTGTAAACTGTAAACTATTTATAAAATGCATTGCAATTCCAAAGCAAAATTTAAGCGTAAATTTAAATATTTTTAACATACATAGTAATGCTGTATTAATGAGTTGCTGATGAACCCATTTCGACAAATTATATATAACGTCAAACTACTCAAGTAGTACCGAATTGCATAAAAGAAACATCCTTATAGCTCTAAAAATAATAATCCTATTAACTGTTTACTGCTTCGGATTAAGCGTCTCATTTCCAATTAAAATATATCTTTTGAAATTTGAATGAAATACATGGTCATGAAAAATCAAAGAATGTGGAAAACAGGATTACAAATATCTCGGCAACTAATAATCTGATCGATTTTGTTCTTTATGATAAATTTGTGCTATTTTACGTTCATTTCTTAAAATAAAAAAAAAATTAGAAAATTTTTATGCATCTTTCATCAGAATGAATTTTTTGAGAGTCTGGTGGAAGAAATAATTCTGGATAATCGAGGTTACTGATACTAAATAGGCTTCGTCCCATTCTTACATACTAAGTACAGACCAAATTTCAAGTCTCTATCTCAGTTTGTTCGGGAGATAGAGCATTTACAAACAGACAGGCGGGCGGCAAATGTTTTTGGAATCTCCAGTATCTGAAATGTGTAAATCTGTCAATTTTTTTTTTTTTTTTTTTTTTTTTTTTTCCAAACTAATTGCAAGACTTATCCTACACTATTTATGATGGGTAAGTAAAACTATATTAGGCTGCTGTTTCCCCTGTACCAAGTAACAGCTCTGGAATTTATGTATTACTATATTTTAGAGGAAAAACTAACACTTGTAAACAGCCTGCCTGCCTTGTCTTATTTAATGATAAATCAGGTAATATCTTTCAAGAATTAAACTTCATTTTTATCTGTGGTGGAGTTTCATTATGTAAGATTGGACATTCGTAATGAACAGTACATTTGAAAGAATTACAGATTTTAAAGTTTCATTACTCTTTGAACAGTTTGCTTCACTCACCAGCCATGTTCAAGTCAAATGCAAGTAAAATTGACTTTGTTATTTCTATCAAAAGCAGGGTTGGCAAAAGAACCGTTTTTTTTTTTTTTTTTTTTTTTTTTTTCAATCCCCTCTCCCTTTAACCCTCCCCTCTTTGTTTTATTACAGTGAATTTGTGTAAAAAATTGAAAAGAAAATCGTGTTTAAATTCAAGCAATATTAGCAAACAGTCTTATGTTCAAAAAATAAACTGCTCTACACAATGAAACATTCATACTCTGAAAATCTTTATAAACAATCTTTTGATTACTAATAATAAACATTTGGATGTAGTTTGATAAATATAATATTCTTTTGCACAGTTATTCAAATAATAAATCTCAAATACTTCTTGGAATTTTGTTTTTTGAGTAACAATTAGAAGTTAACATTTTTTTATCATTAGATTCAGCAGATAACAGGGGGGGGGGGAAGTTTATTATTAAAATGCTATAACTGCGCACTATATTTACGTGCGCAGAAAGTTTTTAGTTTTATGCAAGTCTGCTGATCACCTTATTTCTGAAGTAATTCTTGGACATTTTCACTTTTGTTATCAAAATAACAATTTATCAAACTGTAAATAATCTGAAAAATACTTTAAACCTTTTGCTGAAAAATGTATGCCTTAATTATTCATGTAGTTGAAATTTAGTATTGAAATATATAATATATTCAAAACTGCTACAATTTCTGCAAAACAACATTGATTTTGATTTCTACACAGGATTACAGGGCTTTTTACAAGTTTTTGTCTTAAAAATAAACTTTTTCCTGAACCACAGACTTCTAATATAAGAGAACTACTCTCTTATAAGAAGTCTGTGCCCTGAACCTTTCTGTCATCAAACTTAAACTTTCACAAATTAATCATTTAAAAATAAAATTAAATCTGTCATAAAACAACTGAAGTCACCAAGGTACCCATTCAATACCCCCCTTTCAGTGTTGGCTTTTTGCGGTAAAAATGCATTTTCTTTTTCAGCTGAAAAACTTAAAAGTTATTATGAATAAATGCTTGGTTAAAATTTCAGTAACTGGATTTCATATTTTATGACAAAATATTACTTTTCACAGCATAGGCCCCAAGAAAAAAAAAATCCCTGCATAGAAACCTGAAATATATAATCGTTTGTACGTATCTCTTATGGGAAAAGAAAAATAAAGATTTTAATTTTGGTTTAAAATACATGAACAGCATATTAAAACAGCTCTCATACTCATACGAGTCAGGAATATAAATAAGAATAAATCATTTGTAACGCATTTTTATTTTATCAGAATGTCACATATTTTGACTGCATTAATACAAATTAAGGTTTGTTTATTACTTTTAATACTAGACGGTTGCCCGCCCTCAGTAGCCCGAAGACTATCTGAATGCCAGTTCTACAACCCCACACATTCACGTTTCTGTGCCATGTCTCGTCAGTTTCCGGCAGATATGTTTGATCGGTGTTCTGGGGTTTCGTTTGCATATCTTTTTTTATTGTTAATGAAGAGGTCTTCCATTTGTTCTTCCATCTGTTCTTCTTTCTGTTCTTCCATCTGTTCTTCCATTTGTTCTTCCATTTGTTCTTCCATTTGTTCTTCAATTATATTCGACGATTCACTGTTTGAGAGCCTATCTGTCCTTTTATTTATAGAAGTTCAAAATGAAAAAAGATTTTCTTAGCAGACGATTTTTTGTGATAAATACATTATCTGTTTTATATTTCTTCTGCTTTATTCCTTTTATTTATAGAGTTCAAAATGAAAAAAGATTTTCTTAGCAGACGATTTTTTGTGATAAATACATTATCTGTTTTATATTTCTTCTGCGTTTACCTAAGCTGTGTAAAATCTCTATAAATAAAAGGAATATAGAGGATGAGGGCCTATCTGTGCCTCAAATAATTATTCAATTATTCAATTAATTATCCTCGGAATTCCTTTTATATATATAGATTAGTAATCTTAACTATCTATCAAATGTTTATATACATTGTTGGAAAAAACCTTTATCTGATAAACACACGTTGTTTACATTAAAGATTAAAGTATTTCACATAGTGATGGGCGATTCTGGAAATTTTGAGAATCGATTAAAATCGATATCGTATAAAACAACATCGATCATAATAAGAATCGATTTCTCAGTTCTAGAATCGATACTAGAATCGATATTTCGATATTTAGGTTCACGCAGAGAAGATCCAAATTACTAATTCCAAAACATAGACAATCAGCAGGACCGTAATTACCGCCTCCCCCCCCCCATCCCCATTTAGGGAGGCATAGAATTAAACTATTGCAGATTTTAGAGTCGGATAATAAGAATTTTAAAATTTAAAATGATTGTCCCTTATGGTTTTCAGTTACGCAAAAACTTTGACAAATTTAAGAGACATAACTCAACTAATAACAACACTGAGTAACTTGGCATTAAACCGAGTATAAAGAGTGCCAAGAGCGTGTAACTAGGATGGGGAACAAGGAGTATAGACAAAAAAAAAGAAAAAAAAACTTTTTTTTTTCCTAATGCCAACCAAATGTTACACGAGATAGTTTGGAAGAACATAAAATATGCCCCATTCCCAAGGGGTCAGGTAACCCCCACTCTTGACGGAAAGGCGACCATAGCCCAAATGTATCTTTTGTGGAAGTTTCAAAATGAGGATTTACAATAAAACAGAACGAGAATTGGACATTTTAAAAATTGCATGCATACTTTGAACGGCCCATTTAGTAAAGATTAGCGAGGAAGGGGAGGGGGGCGAGGGATTAGAACGGACGAACTTGAAAAAAAAATAATTAACTAATAACCCAAATAACTGAGCTTCTAAACAAAAATATAGTGTTTAACTTAGTGTTGAATTCATGGGGTGGCCCGCGGGGAACATGCACTCTTTGAAACTATAAAAAGTGCCAAGAGCATGTAACTAGGTGGAGAGAGGGTTAGTAACAGAAAAAAACGGGGAGATAAAAGCTTTATAACGATATGTTACATGAGATGATGTGGTAGAAACAAAAAATATGCCCCCCACCCAGGGGGGCAAGGTGAATCCCAAACGGACAGAAGGGCGACCCCGGCCCAAATGTATCTTTTGTTGAGGTTTCAAAATATGGATTTATAACAAAATAGAACGAGGATTAGACTTTTTTTAAATCGCAGTCATAATTTGAA
The DNA here is from genome assembly GCA_964019185.1 of Maratus speculifer. Classification (NCBI taxonomy): domain Eukaryota; kingdom Metazoa; phylum Arthropoda; class Arachnida; order Araneae; family Salticidae; genus Maratus; species Maratus speculifer. Next base: position 201,848,669 of record OZ025298.1, read on the forward strand.
CGAACCTGTAAGTTAACATTGGTGAGGAAGGGGGGGGGGGGAGGAGTAGAACGGACGAACATGAAAAAAAAAAATAGTGGCACTCTGACAGTGCCGATAGAAGTGAAACCTTGAACAATTACGTGTGCATTTTTGAATCGTTAGGATGTATAATTTTGAATCGCCAGGAAATACTTTTAAATGTTCTATAATATTAAAAAATATATTAATGTCTATAAAAAAAAAAAAAAAAAAAAAAAAAAAAAAACGCGCGATACCATATGTCCAGCTATTGTAGTTAACTCACTATAACTACTTTCCTACATTTTAAAACGCGATAAATACACCAACCAAATTTAGACCATAGTATCGATACCTCAATCCTTATCCAAATAAATCATTTTGTATTAATGCCTGTTACAATATCTGTAGATTACTTTTTGAATTATTCAAATCGGACATTCCATTCAAAAGATATTACGAATTTAAAGATGACAATCTAAAGAAATAATAGCGCTGCTGAGTACTCGGTGGCCAAAAAGCTTAGGGATTATATGTGCAATCAAACGATTGCGGGTTCGAACCCCAGTTTCGCTGATATGTATCAATGTTTTTTTTTTGTTTTTTTTTTTTTTTTTGAAGAAGTTTGAAAAATTAAAATTTTAATACATTATGGGTCCGTAATGTGGCCTGAAATGATGGGAGAAAATTTCTTTTGCTAGATTTGTAATGTATGAAGCATAAGCTTTCAATAGACATATTGTATCAACAAAAAACCCCTCTGCCCCCCCCCAAAAAAAAGGTCCTATAGGGAAAACCGGGAAACTGGAAAAGCAAAAAGAACGGCGAGAAATGGTTAGCTATACTAGAATTTTTCTCATCACTGTAATTCCTATAGAAGCAAAGTTATAGCCTTTTAAAGATTGAAATGAAGTGAAGAAATAAGCAAAATTAGGTGAGTGATCGACAGGGGGGGGGGGGAGAGAATCCACAGCTCTGGGGGTGCCATGTAGCTTAAACTTTTAAGTTAAAAATGGTAGAAAATTAAATGAGCGAAATTTTAAGGTGTATATTGGGGGAGGGTGCAAGCCCACCCCCCTCAAATTTTTTTTTGTTTCTTTTGAAGAAACAAAAAAATATGCCCCCTGGCGGGGCGCAGATAAACCCCAAACGGGCGGAAGGGCGACTTTTTATTTATCTTTTGTCAAGGATTTAAAATGTGGATCTAAAATAAAATAGACCGAGAATTGGACATTTTTAAAACTATGCATATTTCGAACGGCCCTGTAAGTTAAAACTGACGTGAAAGGGGGGATTAGAAGAGACGAACGTAAAAAATAAAACATAATAAACTAATACTTCAAATAACTGGACTTCTAAACAAAAATATAACGATTTAACCTAGTGTCGAATTAATGGGGTGGCCCGCAGGTGATTATCCCCCCCCCCAGAAGTTATGAGATTTTATGCTTTTTAATGCACAAATTGCGATTCCCCAGTGGTGACCATCCCCCTCCAAACCTAATGACGCAAATCCCCCCCCCCGCAAAAAAACCTTCATACTTTAACATTTCCCCCCCCCAAACATAATACAAATTGTAAATTATATTCTACCTATAATCTACTGCACATTCAAGAGATAGCGAAATGATAATAGCAGAATGAGCTAATATTGCCCTTATCTAGAATTTAAAGAAAGAAAACATAGGAACATTTCTGGAATTAAATTTTAAAATATTAAAAAATTAAAAATCTCCCCCCCCCAAAAAAATGTACTTTTTCTCAAATTCCCCCCCCCCCCCCAAAAAAAAAAAAACTAAATTGTATGACGCATCTTGCGTCACCAAACCCCTCTCTGGGCACCCGTGCACAAATTGCGATTCCCCCTCTCTTAACCATCTCTAAAACATGATGCCTTTCTCCGGAGTCGCAGAAAAATACTTGCATTCAACACTGATTTGGCCTAGATAGAAAAAAAAATCGAAATCGAATCTAAAGATCGAAATCGAATCTAAAGATCGACATCGAATCTAAGATCGACATCGAATCTAAAGATCGAAATCGAATCTAAAGATCGACATCGAATCTAAGATCGACATCGAATCTAAAGATCGAAATCGAATCTAAAGATCGACATCGAATCTAAAGATCGACATCGAATCTAAAGACCGATCTTACGGGCAGAATCGATTTTACAGTTTTACTTTCTTTTGTAACTTTACAAGAAGAGAGTATTAGATTCGTGAAAAATTTTGACTTCCCGTTTTGGATGGATTTACATATTTTAGAAGGTTTTTAACACGATTTCATGTTTTTTAAGAAATATCTGTCTGTGTGTGTGCCTGTCACTCTGTGCGTCTGTATACGACAAAAATTTCTGACCGTTCTATCTGAAGAACAAATGCACGGAATTCCACAAAACTTTAGATTTAGTTTGACCTTGATATAAACTGAATCTAATTAATTTTTGGTGCATATAGCCTAACAGGTGGCGCTGCTATACTGCATTTTTTGCGATTTGCGCAACAGCTATATTTGATAAACGAATGAACGGATTTTCATCACATTTTAGATCCAGTTAGTCCTTGACATGAATTGATGTTTTCTGCATTTTGATGTATATAGCTTCTCAGATGGCGCTGCTATACTGAATTTTTCACAATTTCCACTCAGCGCCATGTGAAAGGGGGGGTGGAGGCGAAAGGAAGCGGTCGTTCCGAGCACGGAAATTTAGGGGGCGCCAAATTTTTACTACTAACATCACTTCTAGCCTATCACAAGAAAAAGTTAATGGGGGGGGGGGGCTAAATTGGAACTTTGAACCGGGCGCAGTTCTCTTTTCGCACGCCCCTGTTTCCATTTTAGCTTTATCTCAAGAACTAATGCACGGACTTTCATAAAAATTTAGCTTCAATTAGTCCTTGATATTATTGATGCTAATTACATTTTGGTGGAAATCGCTTAAGAGATGGCGCTGCTATACTGCATTATTCATGATTAACGCAATAGCGCTATCTCAAGAACGAATTTTCATCAAAATTCAGATTCAGTAAATCTCTGACATAGATTAGTGTTATTTAGTTCTTGGTGTAAATTGCCCAGCAGGTGATGCTGATATGCTGCATTTTTTAGCTCACAGGCTCTCATAGCCTGAGAGCTTATGTGCCCGTCCGTTCTGTATGTACGTTCGTACGTTCGTTCGTGCGTAACGCGATAACTCATGATAAAAATATCGGATCCACTTGAAATTTTGTATATAGGTATATCGTGATAAGGCGCTTCCCTGATTAGTTTTTGGAGTTCATTCGATATGTATAAGGGGGAACGGGGGCTCATGCCCCTCCCCTTAATGGATATAAATGGGTTTTTCATGCAGAATTAACAGTTTTTGTCCAAAATTTAGATATAGGATCATTCTGATGAGGCGAGTCCATGGCTGTTATTATATGTTCATTGAATAAGTATAAACAGGGGGAACGGGGGGCTCATGCCCCCCCCCCCCCCATTTAATTGATATAAACGGGATTTTTATGCAGAATTAACAGTTTTCGTTCAAAATTTAGATATAAGATCATTCGGATGAGGCGATACCGTGGCTGTTATTAGGTGTTCATTGAATAAGTATAAACAGGGGGAACGGGGGGCTCATGCTCCCCCCCCTTAATTGATATAAACGGGATTTTCATGCAGAATTAACAGTTTTCGTTCAAAATTTAGATATAGGATCATTCGGATGAGGCGATACCGGGGCTGTTATTAGGTGTTCATTGAATAAGTATAAACAGGGGGAACGGGGGGCTCATGCCCCTCCCCTTAATTGATATAAACGGGATTTTCATGCAGAATTAACAGTTTTCGTTCAAAATTTAGATATAGGATCATTCTGATGAGGCGAGTCCGTGGCTGTTATTAGGTGTTCATTGAATAAGTATAAACAGGGGGAACGGGGGTTCTAATGCCCCTCCCCTTAACTTGCATAAATGGATTTTTCAATCAGAATTGTCAGATTTCGTTCAAATCTCTGAATAGTTTTGGAAGTTTAATGGTTAAGTATAAAAGAGAGGAATAACTCCTCTTAAATTATATAAATGCTATATGGGTTTTTATTAAGAATTATCCGATTTGCTCTGAATTTTGGATATAGATTTTTTAATATGATAAAGCATGTGCTTGATAGTTTAGGAAGTTCAATGATTAAGTATAAAAAAGGAGAAAGGGCAGAGCTGTTTCCCCTTCTTAATTTTTTTTTCGAACGGAATTAACGAAAATACAAGGCTGTAATGTACAATTTGTATGCGTAGCCTGTGATCTCAATGCCATCAGTTTAACTGGGCAATATTCTTTTTATTATGATTTCGCAATAGCTGTATCTCGCGCTTTCATGGATTTTCATCAAAATTGAGATTCAGCTGGTACTTAATAAAAATTGATCCTGATCAATTTTTGGTGTACATCACTCAAAAAAAAAAAAAAAAAAAACGCTATTTTGCAAGGGGGGGGGGGGGGCGGGTTCTGAGGTTTCTTTAATTCTTCTATCTTAGAAACTAATACACTGAAATTTTGGAATTGGCACATCCGTCTATTTTATCTTCGACTTTTGAAGGAAAATGAAAATTATATTACCTTCAGAGAAATCGATTAAAAATTTTAAAGTATCGATTAAATCGAGTTGGCCGTAGTATCGATTAAATCGATTTAAAAAATCGAAATCGCCCATCACTAGCTTTGGCACAACTTCCTCAAATATAGGCATGTTCAGAAGAACATGTGTTTTTCTTGAATATAAAACTAGAAAAAATCTTCTGCGATTAGCCTGTAGATACCATGTTCGAAGTATTACTTTTAGATATATTTAATATACATCTTGGATTGTCAAGGACTTAAAATCTTTATTATTAGTTTTAAAAGCCAAGCAAAATTGGATTGAATATTGAATGTAATCCCCATATTCCAAAATGTCAAACGCCATTGATACAGGGTGAGTAGCAACATTTTAGTTTAAAAAAAAAGCACCTGTAAGCACACTTTTAGAGAAAAAGAAGCACCCATTTATGTACATATACGCAATTACAGGGGTGATTGTGTTCCTGGTGTACCCTGGATTTCCGAGTTTTTCAATTGATCCTTTCGATTTTATGATATCATTACCACTTAGTAAAAAGTTCAAACATTAAAAAATATTGCAAATTTTGTCAAAAATTAAAAGAAAAAAACATAAATTTCTTTAAGGAATCGTGCAGAGAACAAATTTCCTCCTAGAATCTAGGGGTAAACACGCAAATTCGTTTTAAAAAAGGGCAAATTTTGTCAAAAACGAGAAAAAACGATCAATTTTGTCAAAAAATCGCGAAAAAAAATCAATTTCATCAAAAAATCACAAAAAAAAAAAAGATCAGTTTCGTCAAAAAATCGCAAAAAAAAAAAAAAAAAAAAAAAAAAAAAAAAAAAAAAAAGCGATCAATTTCGTCACATAAGCGCGAAAAAACGACATATTTTGTCACATAAGCCCGAAAAAACGACAAATTTCTAGAAGAAAAAACAGCAAATTTCACCGCGAAAAAACGTCAAATTTCTTGAAACGATCACAAAAAAAAGGCAACTTTCATAAAAAAAAAAAAAAAAAAAAAATCGCGCAAAAACAATCAGTTTCGTCAAATAGACGCGCGAAAATGACAAATTTCGTGAAAAGATCGCGAAAAAACAAGATTTCCTGAAAAGATCGCGAAAAAACAAGATTTCCTAAAAAGATCGCGATAAAACGAGATTTCTTCAAAAGATCAGGGGTGATTCTGGATGAATTTTTTTTTTTTCGGAAATTAGCATCTCTTTAGAAAATCGGCGGCGGGGGAGTTCCCCCCCCCCTCCAGCGAGTTTCGGACAAAATCGGCGTTTTCCCGCTATCTTCAGACGAAATCAGCTATATTTTAACAAAATCGGCGATTTATTGTGATCTTTTGCCAAAATCGGCGGTTTTTCGGCGATCTTTTGACGAAATCGGCGTTTTCCCATGTTTTTTTAAAAGTGAAATAGGCATTTTTTCGACGATCTTTAGACTAAATTTGCTTTTTTACGCGATTTTTTCTCGAAAACGGCGTTTTTTCCGTGATCTTTTGACTAAATCGGCGTATTTTTTCAATTATTCTTTTGACAAAATATTTTTAAGCGATCTTTTATCGAAAACGGCGTTTTTTCCCACGATCTTTTAACGAAATCGACGTTATAACTACAATCTTTAGACGAAATCGGCGTTTTCCCGCTATCTTCAGAAGAAATCAACGTTTTATTTGCGATATTTGGTGAAATTGCCGTTTTTTCCGCGATACGCACAGGAAATTCGCGTTTTTCATCGAGCTTTTGACAAAGTTCGTTTACAAAAACATTGACGAAATCGTCGTTTTTCCACGAAATATTGACGAAATGTATGCTATTTCGGCGATCCTATCACGAAATTTGCATTTCTACGCAATTGTTTTTTCCGCGAGCAAAACCGTACAAGTTGGCAACTATGCAGAACTAATAACCCAATTTCAAATTTTCGGAAGAGAATGCCTTAAATTTTCGGACGAGAATCACCCCTGCAAAAAATCGCGAAAAAGCCGCAAATTTTATCAAAAGATTGCGAAAAAAAAAGGTCATTGCTGGAGTGGAACTTTCTGTACAAAAACTGTTTTTGCTGCTTTAAAAACTGATTTTGTTGTGGCTTTTTCTTCTTAATTTCTAGCTTTTTCTAAAGCTGTTTTTTCTGTTCCAAAATTGTTTGTTTCAAATTTTGTTTTTGAGTGAATATGACCTTTGACATTGATATATTTTGCATTTGATGATTTTCAGGGTTTTTTACTTTGTATATTAATTTTCAGGGTTTTTTTTTTTCTTCTTTTCTGGGGTTCATGAAAATTTTTTTTAAAAATCCTTTGAAAAAATGATCTTTGGCAATATTTTGACAAAAAATTTTTATTTTTATTTTTTTGCAGAAAATTTTTGGTTTTATCGTGATTTTTTGTAGAAATTTCTGTATTTTCACGATCTTTTGGTTTTTTTCGACGTAGTTTGTAGTTATTCGAGATCTTTTTGCAAAATTTGTGATTTTATCGCGATCTTTTGACAAAATGTGTGGTTTTTTTCGCGATTTTTCGTCAAAAATAAGTTTTATCGCGATCTTTTCACGAAAATTGTAATTTTATTGCAAATTTTTAAACAAACTTAGTGTTTTTTAGCGATGCAAATTTCTTCGTCGAAATTTACATTTTTTCGCGTTCTTTAATAAAAATTTGAGACTGAATTTTTCAATTTTTTCGCGATTATTCGGTGAAATTTCAGCAGTTTTTTTTTTTTTTTTTTTTTTTTTTTTTTTTTTAATTTCTGGTGAAATTTGTGGTTTTATCGCAGTTTATTGATGAAATATGGGGTTTTATTGCTGTTTTTTTTATCAAAATTTGCCATTTCATCGCCATTTTCTGAGGAAATTTGTGGTTTTATTCCGAGATTTTTCGGTAAAATTTGTGTGTGATTTGATCGCATTCTTTTGACATAATTTGCTTTTTTTTCATAATCTTTTGATGAATGTTTTTGGTTTTTCAATGAATTTTTTCAAATTTTTCTGATATTTTTAGGTTTCTTGGCTATTTTTTTATAAAAATTTGAGCATTTTCATGATCTTTTGACAGCATTGTGCGAAAAGGGGGTGGGAGAGTCGCCCCGGATACGGAAATTTAGAGGGTACCAAATTTATACTACCAATGTCATATTTCGTCTATTACAAGAAAAAGTTGGGTAGAGGGGTCGTCAAATTTACAATTTGTCCCGCGCGCAGTTTTCTCTTCACGCCAGTGGCGTAGCTAAGGGGGGGGGGGACGCCCGCCCCGGGCGCCGAGGCCTAGGGGCGCCAAATTGAGAGAAATTGTTATATATCTATATTGGGGTGGGGGCGCAAAATTTCTTGCTGGCCCCGGGCGCCAAAAAACATAGCTACGCTACTGCTTCGCGCGCCCTGTCATTTGATAGATATATTTTCTTTATTGTTTTACGATATTCGCAACTTATTCTGATTGATCGTTCGACGATATATTCAACTTACTTTGGTATAATAAAAAATTCAAATGGCAATAATGAATAATCACACGTGCACACGAGTCACAAAAGAAAAATTCCAGAATTCCAGAAAAGCATGCAGAACGGAGAATTTACGTTCAGAGTTCCGAGAATCAAAGGCTGAAAGATGAGGGAGGAGCTTAAAGTGGATATTAGGAACATTTCTGGGGTACGAACGAACGACGCATCATCGGCTGTTCTAGATAAGGAAAAGTTGTAGTTGTTTCACTTTTATCGAAATAGTTTCGGTTCAGGATCGCGAAAATTAAAACAAGCAGTTCGTTCAAAAATAGGCATTTCAACGGAGAGAGAGAGAAAAAAAAACTAAGCACTCTGGGAAAAAAAAGAAGCACCTTGTAAGGACCTGACAAATTTGCTTTCAAAATAAGTACCTTGTAAGCACCTGTAAGCACCGCTACGCACCCTGTGATAACATCATCTGATGCTTTGAAAACTTTCATCATGAATAAACTTCAGACAATTGCTAAACACTTTTCTAGAGATGATTACATAGAATAAGATTTTATTATATACATATATATATATATATTTACTTTTATGACTGGAATATGTATGAACAATGAACTATGTTATTCGGAACCCATGTGCTATCCACAGAGATTATGGATGGCAAAAGCATTTATTCATAAAAAATTAAACTATTGTTTGGTAGAAATGAATCTATGATACTAGTGTTGACTCTAAGCCATTTTAGCAGTGCCCAGCGGCTTTTTTAAACTCTTCCGATGTGCATTATGGCAATTCAATTGATTCCAGGAAACACAGCAACAGAATTTTTTCTGCAGAACTTAAAAGACAAATCCCCTCTTTCCAAACACTCGCATTACATGCATTCAAACCTCTCAAGTATTTGTGATTAACATAAAAGCAGTGGTGCAGCCAGAATTCAGTTCTAGGGGGGAGGGGGGTTCTGATAAAGGTGAGTGATGGTTATTTTTTTTTTTTTTTTTTAAAGGCCAATTAATAGAATCAGTACTAATTAGAATATTCACTGTATAATACTTAAACTGAAAGAGCATCTGTGTGGCAGGAAATCATCATTTTTTTTAGCATAATGCTTCAAATAACCAATTTTTACTTAACTAATCCAAGTAATATGCACTTTCACAGTTTAAAATTATAGAATTTTCGCCATTTAATTAAATTATTTTATTAAATGAAATCTGATTCAATAAAGCGGCGCATTCTGAAATGCACCAAAACATTTAAATATTAAGTTTGGTTTTGATTCAGATAAGCGGCAATTATAGCGATCTTTCTTAGCCCTGGGAGGGATTTTAACCCCAAAACCATCCCCTTGGCTGTGCCACTGCATGAAAGGAAAGTACTTATAAAAACAAGTTACTTTTATATTTAAAAATTTTAACACCATCATACATCATCCTTAAAAGGGAGAAAATTTTGCCTTTTTTTTCCGGGATCTTTTGTTGAAATTGGTCGTTTTTCGAGATCTTTTAATGAAATTAGCGTTTTTTTTCCCCCCCACAATTCAACGAAATTTATGTTTTTTTCCCTGGATGCTTGGACAAGATTTTTTGTTTATTCACAACCTTTTGAAGAAATTTCTCGTTTTCTCCCAATTTTTTGATGAAATTTGCCATTTTTCTTGCAATTTTTTGATGTAATTTTCTGTTTTTTAGCGATCCTATGACAAAATTCACATTTTTCCTGAGATCTATGGCGAAACTGGCAAATTTTCTTCAAACGATTGACGAAATTGGTTGTTTTTGGAAAGCATTTGCTGAAATTCGAGATACATTTTATGTCTGAACTTTCAGATATATGACCGGTTAAATGATTGCTTTAAAATTTCGGAAAATTCAGGACAGAATTGTACCTGATTTGTAATTTAACGTGAATTGGAGTTTCAATCGCATGTGGTGCGGATCATATTATAAGAGTAATAAATAATTTCTAGCAAACTTTTTTCTAAATTTTAACAGTTGAAAATAGTCTGCAGGTGTTTTCAAGAGACTGATGAGCGATGCACCGATTCTGTGCCTGGGCTAGGAAATATCGCAAATTCTAAGGAACTCTTAAACAAACCAATTCAAAATATTTTTGGTGAACAAGGTACAAGTGAGTTCTTTTTGAAAAAAAATTTGCCCCCCCCCCTCTTTTTTTTTTAGAATAGAGTTTAATTTAAAAAAAAATGAACAATGAAACTTTTTTTAGAATAGTGTTCCTTTTTTTAAGAACATGTCTCCCTTTTTGAAAAATTCTGGCAAAATTCTTCTTTCTTCTTGAGTCAACAGTAGATCCAATTGGCACATTAACAATTTCAAGTTCTTCAAATGTTCAAATGATTTGTTGTATGCATACATATTCAATCATGGTATACAATGGTAAACAATAGCAGAAACCTTTAGTAGATTCAGATGTAAACAAAATTTTACTGATTCAAAGATTGCATGACTGTGATGAAATACAACTATGCTAAACAGGATTAAAATTATTATATACCCAGAGTTTCCCCCAGGTTTAAAAAAGGGCAAGGCGCTACTGTTCTGAAAAGGGCACTTTTTACATTTTTCTGGGCACTTTTTACATTTTTAAGGGCACTTTTATAGATTTGAATCTAGAATCTAGCAGTTCAAGATCACAAAAACAGCAATTTTTGTTAAAAGATCGCAAAAAACGGCATATTTTTTGCTAAAAAATGACAAATCTCGTGAAAATATCGCAGAAAAACGGAGCTTTTCACAGAATTTTCCGTTTTAGTGCGATTTTTGAACAAA